>CANTUV010000025.1:7517500-8959912 GCA_947685225.1 Garcia nutans
GTAGAACTATCACACTAGGCGTGCCAAATTATTTCCCTCAAAAAATGATGAGAAAAACTCTATTTGGCCTTTGATTTAGTGTGCGGGCGTGCCAGAGAATATAGGATCCTTGATCGAAATACACCTAATCTGACTTTTAATCGGTCGATTATGTTGATTTCTCAAAGGACCAAAGAGAAATTAAAGTCTCCAAACTCCCTTTAGTAAGTTCATTTGGATTCTATAGTAAAATATTGAACTAATAAAATTAGTGGAAAAATTGGTATGTAGAATAACAACTGTAGAAAAATATTGTTTGGCTGAAGCATAAGCTATATTTACAGTAAATTTACTAATTTCGAAATAAGAGTAATATGTTACAATACTAAGCTTGAAACATATTGAATTAAAAAGTTGAAACTAAGTGAAATGAAATTGAATAATTGAACAAACTAAATTAATTAAGAAAATTGAAATTTTGCTACTATGAAACTGAAATTTGCTGCTGTGGAATATAAAATATGCACTTTTAATTTCTAAGGTTAAGAGCTATGTTCATCAATTCTTGGACTGATTTAGTTGTTTTGTGATGCTTGTTGAAGGTCCTTTCTCTTCTTTCAGTTTTTCCTTTTAAGCCATTTCTTCTTGGAAGTGCTCCTTATTTTTAGGCCATTAAACCTCCACATTCTTCTCCACTTCTTCCAAAACTTCTATCAACTTCATTAACTTCCATTAAGTTTAAATAACTACCCCACTCCATACTATCATGCCCATGATCTAAGCCTCATTTTTTTTTACCTAACTTTCATTTTCTTTAACTACCAAAAATTAGTTAATTTTGAGTGCAAACAATACTTAAATTAAGAAACGACATTTTTTGGGTGGTTAGGCCTAAATACAAATATCTTAGGTAATGGAATAGAAAATATATTGGTGGAATTTAAAGTAACTCTTTCCCTTAAATATTAATTTGAAGTCAACAAATGCTCACTGTTGCTTGGCTATTCTCGGGGGCAAGCTTACCAGTGGGCCAGCCCCAATGGATTTTCTAGGAATATATATATAATTTCTTTTTGCCTAATTTATATGATGGAATAGTTCGTTTATCTATTTTATATTTCTATTTTTTTAATAAATTTTTTGTTATGTAAAATCCAATTATATAATATTTTTTAATTAATTTTTTCCTCTATATATTTGGAGAAATTATTAGGTAAGACAAAATTACTACATTATCTGGCTGATATGGTAGTCCCGTCCAATAAAAAAATAAAAATATTTACTGTAATTTAAATTGTATCATGTGAATATCTATTCATCCATATATTTCTCTCTCTTTGTGGTTTAGAAGAAACATGAAAACTATTTCTGCATAAGTTTTTTAATTTTATTTCATTTTTTTATTTCAATGTTTATAAATTTCTATTCATATAAATCCAAAAATACATATATAAAAATTATAATTATATTATCCATGAAATACCTCTCTCAATTTACTTTCTATTAATTATAATGAAAATAAAAATTTTTAAATAAAAATTTATTCTTTTTTTATAATTTTTCTCATTAATTTATTTCATTGATGGTTAAACGTATTATTTGAAGGATATAAATATTTTATAAGAGTTATGATTAATAAAATTTTAGACATATAAATTTAATATGAGATTAAGCTTCTATTAGTTTTAAATTTCGCGTTCGTCCCTAGATGTTCCTGTGTTTCAAGGCAGCTACTTATCATCTTTATCCTCATTACATCACCATATTTTACTTGATGGGAAGGAGCCAAGATTAATTCTTTCCTACTTGAATGAATCTATGAGGAGTTACTAAGTAAAATTCAGCAAACAACCAATCAACAATCTGCTTCAAGATGCACAAAACCAATCACACATAAACACAACAATTTTTAACGTGAAAAACTCCTTCAATGTAAAGGATAAAAATCACGGAGCCTCTCTTGATCTAAGTAAAAGAGTTTTACTATCAAAATCAATGTTTATAGCAACTACAAGCTACTACAACAACCCTCAAGTAAAATAACAACACCAAATCAATTAAATAATAAGAAATAAACAAGAGAATGGAGAAAAATCACCCAAAATAGCTATTGTTCATGCCAATGGATGAGCTCCGGATATTCAAATCCGATCTCCACCGTCCAGATTAAAGAAAAACAAATTCTAAATTTGCTGACCAAATTTCATCCAAATCCGACCACAAATGATAGTCCGATTGTCAGAGAAAGACAAAATGGTCTATGTTGCAGAAATGCACATGAACAGTAAACTTCGAGCTCCAAATGCCGAAAATCCAATCGTCTAAAACTGATCTACACCGTTCAGAAATGAATCCTAGAACTGCTTTCCAAATTTCAGCCTGATCGGAGCACAGATAACTGTCCGATAGCCAAAAAATCGAGACTGCTCTGTTGACTTCTTTTGGAGAAAAAAACTTTCTTTTCTCTCTCTTTTCTCTCTTTCTCTCTCTCTCTCTCTCTCTTTTCTCCTTCGGTGGCTGACACACTAACACCTCTCACATACAACATAAGTTTATTATAAATGTTAAAACATTAATAGCCTATTGGGCCAAAAGAAAATGGACTCAAACATTGGGTTTTCACATATGAGGAAACCCCAAAACCTAATAATTCTCCCCCTTTCCGACTATGTGAAGGAGTTTGCCAAACCGGCAGCTCTAAAACATGCCTCAAACTTTTCTCTTGGTAAAGCCTTTGTGCATATATCAGAACAATTATCATCAATATGTATCTTCTCAAGTTCAAGTACCTTAGACTTCAAAATATCACGAATCCAATGATACCTCATATCTATGTGTTTGGATCTACCATGAAAAGTAGGATTCTTGCCGAGATAAATAACACTCTGACTGTCACAAAATAAGACATATCTCTTCTGTATAAAGCCAAGCTCATTCACAAACTTCTTCATCCAAAGCAATTTTTTACATGCTTCAGTTGCTGCAATGAATTCGGCTTCTGTAGTAGACAATGCAATGCATTTCTATAACCTAGATTTTCATGCTACAGCTCCTCCTATAAAAATGATCAGATACCCAGACGTAGACTTTCTTGAATTCGTATCCCCTGCCCAATCAGAATCAGTATAACCACTGAGAATAAGCTTTCCAGTTCCAAAACACAACTTTAAACTAGCAGTGCTACGGAGATATCTCAAAATCCACTTCACAGCATCCCAATGCTCTTTTTCTGGATTAGACAAAAATCTGCTAATAGTACCAACTGCATGAGCTATGTCTAGCCTAGTGCAAACCATAGCATACATCAAGCTACCTATTGCAGATGCATAAGGAACTTTTTGCATATATTCTTTCTCTTGCTCACTAAAAGGAGATTGTTTGACACTCAATTTGAAAGACATGGCAAGAGGGGTACTTACATGTTTAGATTTAGCCATATTAAATTGCTGTAACACTTTCTCAATGTACTTTTCTTGAGATAGCCACAACTTCTTGCATTTCCTATCATGAATGATCCTCAAGCCAAGAATATGCTTTGCTGGCCCTAAATCCTTCATTGCAAAGGACTTGCTCAACTCTTTCTTCAAGCTATCAATTCTTGAAGAACTAGAACCCACAATGAGTATATCATCAACATATAGCAACAAGATAATAAAATCACTATCAAAAAATCTCTACACAAAAACACAATGATCAGAAGTAGTCTTCTTGTAGCCTTGTTGAACCATAACTGACTCAAACTTCTTATAACATTGCCTAGGTGCTTGTTTCAGCCCATACAAACTCTTTTTCAGTTTGCAAACATAATTTTCTTTTCTTTTTACCACAAAACTTTCAGGTTGTTCCATGTAGATTTTCTCCTCTAAGTCACTATGAAGGAAGGCTATTTTAACATCTATTTGCTCAACCTCTAAATCAAGAGTAGCAGCTAATCCCAAAATAACACGAATTGATGACATCTTGACCATTGGTGAGAAAATCTCCTCAAAGTCAACTCTCTTTTTCTGACTAAAGCCCTTGACAACTAATCTAGCTTTATTTCATGGAGATGATGAATTCTCTTCTTGCTTTATTTTATAGATCCACCTATTCTTCAAGGCTTTTCTATCTTTAGGAAGCTTCACCAATTCAAAGGTGTGATTATCTGCTAAAGACTGCATTTCATCTTTCATAGCTGCAATCCATTATGTCTTTTGCTCACTCTCAATAGCCTCTTCACAGCATTCAGATTCTTCTCCATCTGTCAAGAGTATATACTTATTAGGTGAATACCTGGTAGAATGTGTTTGATCTCTGGTAGACTTCCTAAGTGAAACTTTAGGTTCCTCAACATGTGCCTCTTGTTGATCATCAACTGCTTCATATTCAGGAGCACCAACCTCATCTGCATTCTGATTATCATTTTGCACATCACCATGATTCTGAACCTCAAGTGCATCAGGCGTATGAGTTGCAGGAGATCGGTCTAAATCAATCAAACTACTACTCTGAGGCTTTAACTTTTCCACCTTGTTAATATCTTCAATAGTCTGATCTTCTATAAATATTACATCCCTACTTCTGACAAGTTTCTTTTGAATTGGATCATAGCATCTATAACCAAACTCATCTTGCCTATAGCCAAAGAAGATACAGTGTCTAGTCTTGGCATCTAACTTAGACCTCTCATATTTAGGAACATGTACAAAATATTTGCAACCAAGCACTCGTAGGTGGTCTTAGGAAACATCCTTACCATACCAAAACCTATTTGGAACATCATTTCCCAATGCAATAGTGGGAGTTAGATTAATCACATATGCAACAGTGTACAAAGGTTCACCCCAAAAGGAGTTAGGCAATTTAGCCTCTGAAAGTACACATCTAACTCTCTCCATTAATGTTCTGTTCATCCTTTCTGCTAAACCATTCAACTAAGGAGTCTTGGGAGGTGTCTTTTAATGTCTGATACTCTGTTCTCTGCAATATGCATCAAAAAGCCTACAATACTCACAACCATTATCAGTGCGAATACATTTCAACTTCTTTCCAGTTTCTCTCTCAGCAGAAGCTTGAAAATCTTTAAATGCACTAAGAACTTGATCTTTAGACTTTAAGGTACGAACCCAAATTCTTCTAGAATGATCATCAATAAAGGTCACAAAGTAAAGTGCATCACCAAATGACTTTTCCTTCAAAGGACCACATACATCTGAATGTACCAGCTCAAGCAAATTATTTTTCCTAGAAGGAGAATGATGTTTGAAAGAAACCCTCTTTTGTTTTCCAGCCAAGCAATGAACACATTTGTCTAACCTTGCACCTTTCAATCCTGAAAGCAAATTCCTTTTAGCTAGACAATCTAGTCATTTCTCACTAATATGACTCAGCCTCTTGTGCCATAATTCTGAAGAGCTATCACCTTTAACTGCATTAACAAGATCTATAGATATTGAAGCTTGCAGCCAATATAAGCCTGAAGGCTTCTTCCCTCTACCCACAACTAAGGAGCCTTTGCTGATTTTACATTTTTCATCATCAAAAGTGCTGCAATAGCCATCATCATCAAGCTTACTAGCGGAAATCAAATGCAACCTAATGTCAGGTGCATGTCTAACATTTTTCAGTTCTAATTTTGTTCCATTTTGGGTCTCCAAATAAACAGTTCTAATGCCTATCACCTTTGACAGTCCATCATTACCCATCTTTAAAGCTCCAAAATCACTAGGAGTATAAGATGTGAAGAACTCCTTCTTTGCTGTAACATGAAAGCATGCAACACTATCAAGAACCCAAGAAGTATCATCATAGGCTACATTGACAATATTCTCTTGATAAACTATAGCCAAATCATCATCTGAAGTGGTAGTGACAACACGATCAGTATTGTTATCATTGCCTCTCCTTTTTTGCTTCCCTTTGTCTGCCTTGTTTTCTTTCTTCTACTTGAAACAATATTTCTTGATATATCATGGTTTACCACAACAATGACATTTAAGGTTCTTATACCTTGATTTTGATTTACTCCTACTCTTGCCTCTATTTTGATCTTGACTCCTACTTTTACTTCTCCCCCTGTTTTCAGTAACCAAAATTTCTGACTGTGAAGTAGATGCCCCCTGATTTCTTCTTCTCATCTCTTCATTTAAAACATCAGTCTTTGCATACGACATGGTTACACCACTTTTAGGAGTAAAATTAGTCAAAGATACATGAAAGTTTTCCCATGAGTCAGGAAGTGTATTCAACAACCAAAGTCCAATAACCTCTTCATCAAATTTGATACCCATGCTAGATAATTGTTCAAAAATACCTTGAAATTCATTCACATGATCAAGTATAGAACTACCTTCTCTATATTGCAAGCATATAGCTTGTTTAAGCAAAAATAACTGTTATCAGTTTTTGAAGCATATAAAGTTTCAAGCTTTTCTCACAAGGTTTTGGATTTGATTCATTAGCAATATGATTCAACACATTATCTTCTACCCATTGCCTAATAAAACCATATACTTGCAAATGCTCAAATTTTCAATCTTTATTAGATTTAGACTCAGGTTTTTGAGAAGCAAATACAGGTAAATGCAATCTTTTCACAATAAAAAAACCTTTCATTTTTCCTTTCCAATTGTGATAATTTGTGCCATCCAAGTAAACCATTTTACTCACATTCACCTCCATCATTCAAACAAGCAAACAACCAATGAAATGATGAACTAGCTCTGATGCCACTTTGATGGGAAAGAGCCAAGATTAATTCTTCCTTACTTGAATGAATCTATGGTGAGTGACTAAGTAAAATTCAGCAAATAACCAATCAACAATCTGTCTCAAGATGCACAAAACCAATCACACATAAACACAATAATTTTTAACGTGGAAAACCCCTTCAATGTGAAGGATAAAAACCACGGGACCTCTGTTGGTTCAAGTAAAAGAGTTCAATTGTCAAAATTAATGTTTACAGAAACTACAAGCTACTACAATAACCCTTAAGTAAAGTAGCAACACCAAATCAACCAAATAACAAGAAATAAACAAGAAAATGAGAAAAATCACCCAAAATAGCTACTGTTCATGCCAATGAATGAGCTCTGGTTGTTCAAATCCGATCTCGATGTCCTGATTAAATAACAATAAATTCTAAAAGTGCTCACCAAATTTCAGCCAAATCCGACAAAAAATGACTGTCCGATCGTCGGAGAAAGATAAACTGGTAGCTGTTGCAGAAATACATGTGAACAGTAAACTTCGAGCTCAAAATGCCAGAAATCCAACCGTCGTAAACTGATCTCCACCGACCAAAGTCAAGAACGATGAGTTCTCGAACTGCTGTCCAAATTTCAGCCTGATCGCAGCATAGATGACCGTCCGATAGCCGAAAAACCGAGACTGCTCTGTTGACTTCTTTTGCAGAAAAAAAAAACTCTTTATTTTCTCTTTTTCTCTCTCTCTCTCTCTTCTCTTTTGGTGGCTGATACACTAACATCTCTCACATGCAATTTAAGTTTATTATAAATGTTAAAACATTAATAGCCTATTGGGCCAAAAGAAAATAGGCTCAAACATTGAATTTTTCACATAGGAGGAAACTCAAAAACCTATTATTACTGTGTATGTTTATGGTAGTCTCTGATTTATATTTATTAATATACTTCCAATCACAATGTTCAGTAGTTAACTACTTTATCACACCGCCTTTCACAAGCGAATTTTCAGAGTTTATTTTGTTGTCTTTGTAGGCTTTGTGTACTGTCTCAACTGAGTTACAATGTTTGATTGATATTTGCTTGTATATGATATCTCTTTCACCTTCTAAAGCACAAGCCTTCTTTAGTCAATTATCACTTATTATCCGATTTAATAATTAATTTCGTGGCTTCTACTTCTTCTTCAACCCAATTGAAGGCATGGGATGCTTTTATTAGTTTTGGAGGCAAATATATTCATTATGGTCTTCTAAGCCATCTCTCTAAAGCCTTGAACCAAAAACAAATTAATGCTTTCATTGATGATAAACTTGACAATGGAGAAGAGATCTCTCAAGCTCTCTTGGAAACAATAGAAGATTCATATGTTTCACTAGTCATTTTCTCAAAAAAATTATGCAGAATCTCCATGGTGTTTAGATGAGCTTGTAAAGATAGTTGAGTGCAGGGAAAAATCAGGACAAATAGTCCTACCTACTTTTTACAAAGTAGATCCAACTGATGTGCAAGAGCTTAGGGGAAGTTTTGGGAAGGAATTTCATAAGCTTAAAGAAGTCAAAGACTATTTACATAAGGTGGAAGGATGAAGCCACGCTTTGAAGGTAACAAGCAACTTATCTGGGGACTCGAGGAATATCAAGTAAGTTATTTACTTAGTTGTTATTTCTTCTTCTTTATGCATGTCTTTTTTTGTTTTGATCTCCTGGCTATTTTCATTAATTTAAGCTTTGTAACAAAATTTATGTTAGTTGCAACAATTTATACTAAACGTATATGATTTATTAAAATTGATTAAATGAAAGAAATTGGCTAAAGTTAAAATTTACAATTACTAATTAGGTTAGGTTAACAAGTTTCTAATTGTCTAAATATAGGCAAGTCTATTAGAGCACTTAAAATTAACTATAGGAAATAAATGTTATTAATAATAATGTTATTTACTTGGAAGTCTAATTACTGGGTGGATCATGTTGACTTTCTAAGTATTTGTTATAAATGTCTTATCAGGTCGGCGTCCAAACTAGTTGAAGAAATCGTCGAAGTTATTGCAAAATAATGTCAGATGTCTTCAAATTATTCCTACAATAATAAATTATTTGGTATTGATTTGGGTGTTAAGAAGGTGGAATCATTATTACAAATTGTATTAACAAATGATTATAGGACTATAGGAATATGGGGAATAGGAGGTATTGGGAAGACAACTATTGTGGAGGCGATACTTAGTCAAAACATGACCCAATTTGATTCTTACTATTTTGTCATGAATGTTACAGATGAGACAAAACATCAAACATCAATTAGATTGCAAGATAAAATCATTTCTCAATTATTAGGGGAAAATGGCTTAGTTAAAAACACAACTAAGTTACCTGTTTTTGTCAGGAGAAAGCTTCAGATGAAAAAGGTTTTCATTATTTTCGATGATGTAAATGATCCGCACCATTTAAAATTTTTAACCGAGGAATGTGATTTGCTCAAAAAAGGGAGTAGAATTATTGTTACTAGTAGGGATACGCAAGTCCTTAAAAATATTTGTCCTACTGAACATATATATATATATATATATGAGGTTGAGAAATTAAGTTATCAAGAAGCTCTTTGACTCTTTTGCTTGTATGCCTTAAAGTAAAATCATCCTAAACAAGGATACTAGGCTTTTGTCTCACGAGGTGATAACATATGCTCAAGGCAATCCATTAGCTGTTGTAGTTTTGGGCTCTAATCTATATGACAAAAATATGGAAGAGTGGAAAAGTGAGCTAAAAAAAATTGAAAAACATTCCCGATATAGAAATTCAAAAAGTTTTGAAACTAAGTTATGATGGATTGGATCGCAATGAAAAGAGTATATTTTTGGACATTGCATGTTTTTTGAAAGGGAAAAGTGTAGAAGACATTGATAGAATCTTAGAAGGTTTTGGCTTCTTTCCAAAAATTGGAATAAGTCATCTTGTTGATAAATCTCTAATATCTATAGACAATGGGTATATAATTATGCATAAGTTGCTCAAACAAATGGGAGTGATATTGTTTATGAGGAATGTAGACAACCTGAAGGGCATAGCACGTTGTGGAACCTTGAGGATTTTTCTCATGCATTGATAAGAGCTAAGGTCAGGACCAAAAGCTATAAGTTCTCTTAATATATTTGATTTTTGCTAGCAATGTAGCTCCCATAAGGAATCAAGTCCAATGACTAATGTTTTTCAATATTTTTATATGTACTTTATTCTCAAATTTTACTCGTATTCTTTAGGGAACTAATCAAGTGGAAGGCATTTTGCTTGGCTTTTCTAAGAGTGCAGATATGGAGGTTAGTTTAATAGCATTCAAGGAGATGCACAATCTTAGATTCCTCAAATTCCACAACAATTTGGAGAATAAAGGAAAGTTGCATCTTTCTAATGGCCTAGAATTTCTTCCAGAAGAGCTAAGATATCTACAATGGAATGATTACCCTTCGGAATATTTGCCAATTAAGTTTTGCCCCAATAATCTTGTAGAGCTTTGAATGCCTTGGAGCCAACTCAAACAACTTTGGGAAGGAGATGGTAAGATACATATACTTTAATGTCCTGCTGCATCAAAAGTTTGCTAAAATATTTTGTTAAGTTTGTAAATGCTAATTTATATTCATAAACTTCCTTTTACATTACAGCCACTTGCAAATTTGAAAGTTATAGGCCTCAGCAAATCACAACATCTAATCAAAATTCCAGACTTGTCTAGGGCCTTAAATCTTTAGGTTTTAAATTTGCGTGGCTGTGAAAGTTTGGTTGAGGTTCCCTCGTCCATTTAATATTTGAGCAAGCTTGTTGTCCTAATTTTAGGGGGCTGCACAAGCATCTGCAGTTTGCCAAGCTTCCTTCATTTGAAGAATCTTGAGGAGCTTGATCTCAGTGGTTGCTCAAAACTCAGAGAGTGTATAGATATTCCATGTAATATAAAGAGTTTAATTAATCTTAGATGAAACTGCCATAGAAGAATTGTCCTCATCAGTTGAACATTGTGTAAAAATTTTAATGCTAAAAAACACAATACCCCATTTAATTGAACTAAAAACATCTTAAGAAATAATGAATTAATTGACGTACCGTTCAATGATAAGCAGCCATTGTTGAATTAAAAACCCATTTGATTGAAATCTTTTATTCTAAACACTTTTCTCTCTCTATCTAAATATTATGCACAAAAAATTTAAGAATTATAATTGATGAAATTTTCACTCACGGTTGCAAAGTGTTTTATGTGCTCTTTTATAGAAGAGAGAATAGGGCTAGAAACTGTTTAGTAAAACATTGAACGTGATAACCATTATCTATTAATTTTTTAAAAGGATTACCCACTCCATCAAGACATTATCATATATTAATAATAGTTATCTCTAACTTAATGGGTAGTTTAGTTGGCTACAACTATTATAAGTGGATAAAAATTAAAACACTAGGTTAGTGGACCATCCACTTAATTTCATGAAATTAATATTCTCCCACTTGATCCACTAAACCAATTATGAAAACTAATATATATATATATATATATATATTTATATCAAAATATATCTATTGAGTTTAATAAAAGAATTTGACACGTGATCACAAATTTTAATAAAGTAGCCAATAAAACTAAAATGATATACCATAATACTGAAATAAGCTTAAATTATAAATGTGAGTCATAGTGGTTATATGATTTTAATATCATACTTTCTTCTATGTATTACACATCAATAACTCTTACAAACTCAGTCTATCAAGTCAAAATAGTCCCTATAATTTGTCTTGTCAAGATATTTTCTATTTATGAAATAAAATGTGTACTCATAATTGAAAAATAGGAAAGAACAGAAATATACTTTAATGCGCAAAAATGTCAATTACATAACCACTAAAAATATATCCATTATCATACATGTTATGGATTACTCAAAAGACACATCCTCATAACATATTCCATATATATCTTTGGAGATAATGTCTTAGTCAATGAATCGATAACCATAAGTATGGTACTATTATTTTCAATTGACACTTGTTGTTTTTGGACTCTTTATCTAACAATGAAGTACTTTAAACCCATGTGTTTTGATCTGCTGGAATATTTGTCATTTTTAGAAAAGAAAATAGCTGCGTTGTTATCACAATAAACTCTCAAAAGCTTGGTAATAGAGTTGACAACACTAAGCCCTAAGATAAAATTCTGCAATCACAAAGCATGATTTGAGGCTTCAAAATAAGCATCAAATTCAGCTTTCATCATGGATGAGGTAGTAATTGACTGTTTCACACTCTTCCATGAGATTGCCCCATTAGCTAACATAAAGAAAAAATTTGAAGTTGACTTTAAGCTATCAAGTCAACCACCATAATATGAATCTGAGTACGCAATTACTTTTAATTGTTATGATCTTTTATATGTGAACATATAATTATTTATCCATTGTAAGTATCTCATAACCTTCTTTGCAACCTTCTAATATTCGAATCCTAGATCACTTTGGTATCATCCCAATATACCAACAGCAAAGCTAATATACGGTGTAGTACAAGTTTGAGTGTACATCAAACTCCTTAAAGCTGATGCATAAGGAAAGTTTTTCATTTGCTCCCTTTCAAAGTTATTCTTAAGATATTGTCATTTACTTAATATGTCACCTTTTAAAATAGGTGCAACACCTGCTGAATATGATTGTATATTAAATTTTTCTAAAACTCGATTAATATAACCTTTCTGAGACAAACCTAACAGCCCTCAAAATTGATCCCTAAAGATCTTTATAGTTGGCCTCATTCATATCAACCATTTGAAAGATTTTAGAGAGATATTCTTTGGTTTCATGTAATAAACCAATATCACTACTAGTTAGTAAAATATCATCCACATACAGTATCAGAAATATAAACGTACTCTCACTCACTTTCAAATATATACACTAATCAACATCATTTTCTTTAAATCTGAAAGATGTGATGTATCATTAAACTTAATATACCATTGCCTAGAAGCTTGTTTAAGATTGTAAATGAATTTCTTTAATTTGCAAACTAGGTGTTCCTTTCCTTTCTTTGCAAACCCTTCATGTTGTTCTATGTAGATATCTTCATCCAAATTCCCATTCAAAAATGCAGTTTTCACATCCATTTGATGTAACTCTAAATCAAAATGAGTTACAAGTGTCATGATAATTCTAAGTGAATCTTTTCTAGAAAATGGGGAGAAAATATCTCTGTAATCTATCACCTCCTTTTGAGTGAAACATTTGGCCTCTAGTCTAGCTTTAAATCTTTTGATATTGACGTTAGCGTTGCGCTTGATCTTAAAGATCCATTTACAGCCAACAATTTTATAATTATCAGACAAATCAATAAGATCTCAGACACTATTATAGTCTATAGATTTCAACTCTTCCTTCATGGCTTCTATCCATTTATTAGAATCATCACTTTCCATGTCCTGTGAAAATGAAATCGGATCTTTCCTCATCCAATATAAAAATCATATTCTTGTAGATACACCACATAATCATCTGAAATGATAGATTTTCTTTCCCTTTAAGATCTTCTCAAAGGAGCCGGTTGTGGTGGTTCTACAATATTTTCAATAGTAACAGTTTCTTGAGGTAACTAACCATTTTCATTATTTTGCTCATTTTTCTTAACTTGATGAATAGGTTGAGGAGCAATATTTTCTTGAGATAAAAAGGGTGGTGGGATATCCACTCTTATTTACTCAATATCTACCTTTCTTAGTTCATTACTCCCACTAATTTCGCCATTCTCCAAGAATTTGACATTACCGGTTTTAACTATTCTCATACTGTGGTTAGAACTATAAAACCTAAACCCCTTTGATTTATCTGGATAACCAATAAAATATCCAAAAATAGTTCTTGAATCTAATTTTTTCTAATATGGGTTGAAGATTCTTGCCTCTGCTAGACAACCCCATATATGTATATGTCTCAAACAAGGTTTCCTACCAGTCCATAACTCAAAAGGAGTGTTGGAATTGCTTTACTAGGAACTTTATTCAGAATATACATTACCATCTTTACAATTTCACCCCACAAGAAAATAAGTACAATAGAGTAACTCATCATACTCCTAACCATTCTGTTGTGGCGTACCTGATATTGTGTATTGAGCACAAATGTCACGCTTTTCTAGGAATTTGGTAAAAGGACCAGGAATTTGTCCTAATTTATCATATCTACCATAGTATTTGCCACCTCGATCTGATCTCACAATTTTAACCTTTCTATCTAATTGTCTCTAAACCTTTGTAATATACATCTCAAGGTTGTCAATGGTTTGAGGCTTTTCATGCGTTAAATGTATAAAACCATATCAAGACATATCATCTATAAAGGTGACAAAATATCTCTCTCCTATAAAACAAGGAATGAAGAGTGGTCCGCAAATATCTGTATGTATTATCTTAAGGAGCTCATTACTTCTTGTGGCAACTTTCTTTGTATGCATGGTTTGCTTTCCTTTTATATAATCCACGCATACTTGAAAATCAGTGAAGTCAAGATTTTATAAAATTTCATCCTTCACTAATTTCTCTATTCTTTCCATAGAGATATGCCTTAGTCTTTTGTTCCACAAGAATGAAGAATTTTCACTAATTAAGCCACATTTTGATCCAACATTTGAATGCAAGGTAACTAAAGCTTATGCAAATTCATGATTCATAAAAATTTTATATAAACCATTATATAAAATACCAGAACCAACTGTCATTGAATTAAACATCAAACTTAGTTTTCCACAACCAAAATAAACTGAATATCCAACATCATCTAATTTGGATAAAGAAATTAGATTCCTAGAAATCAAAGGTACATAAAAAGTGTTTAAAAGATTCATCTAATGACCAGTTTCTAAAAGTAAGCGATAAGTACCAACAACTACCACTTCTACTTTGAGACGGTTTCCCATATAAATGAACTTTTCACTTTCCTTTAGTTTTCGGGTTGTAAGGAATCTCTGCATTAAATTAGTAACATGAGTTGTGGCTCTAGAATCAATCCACCAAGTATTGGAAGGAACTTCATCAAGATTTGATTCATAACATACAAAAGAAAGATTTATACCTCTCTTTTCGAACCAATTCTTATGCTTGTTACATTCAATTTTTATGTGTCCCTTCTTTCCACAAAAGTGGCATTTCATAATGAGTTTTTCATCATGACTTTGGCTACTTTCCCTAGGTCCACTTTTCTTTGGTGGGTTGTGCTTTGCTTTTCTGAATTTTCCTTTATTCTTTATCGCTCCAAGAGTTACAGCAAGGGTAAGATTTTATCCATCCTGTCTTAATCTCACTTCCTCTTGAATATACTTTCTGGTAAGCTCATTCAAATTCCATTGCTCATTGTTTGTATTATAGTAAATCTTAATTGGAGTAAATTGTGATGGAAGTAAGTTAAGTACAAACTATACCAAGAAGGACACATCCATATTTATGCCTAGTGCTTTCAGTTTCACAGCCTTTTCAGTCATATTCAGAATATGCTGCTGAATTCCTTTCTGAACATCATATTTCATGGTGGTCAACTCAGCCATCAGTGTGTCTACGAGGAAATTATCAGTGCGTTTAAATTGCTCCTCAACAGATTTCAGAAATTTTGAGGTGATCTCAGTTTGAGGGAGAGAGGTCTTGATATTATTGGCAATGGTCATTCTCATGAACATAAGACTGAGTCTATTTGACCTTTTCCAAGCCTTTAATTGTTCCACCTACTCCGAACTACTATCATTGGTAGCTTCAAGTAGCTTTTTAGTTATCAAGGCCAAGTCAAGATCCAGTACACCTAGTGAGAATTGCCCTTTCATACAACTCAGACAAATTTAACCCATCAAATGTTATCATTCCATATGCAAGGGAGTATAAAGAAATGGGAACTGTACAAAACAAAATAATACTCACAATAAGACCTCAAATACAAACTTAAAATATATAACGATGAACTATTGATATCATTAAAGTTTTAGCATATCTAGTGTCTACTCGAAGGGAGCTTAAAATTACATTGCTATTTTATGCTATTCATTTGTTACCTTTGAGCATCCATATTACTTTTCTAAATAACATAAAATAAAACTATTATTTTATAATTAGTAGAATGTGACTCTCATTTGAGCTAGTCTCAATCTCATAATTATAAACATTATTAAAGATGTTATTTCTTTATAAGTCTCCCTTAATTCTTTGATGCAATTTAATAGACATGTGGCTCACTAACTTAGGTCACTTTGATAATTATCTAAACTAATGAACTATATATCTATAAATTTTCTAACAATATTTTATTCTTTTATGTAGTTTAAATATTACAAAACTCATCAACTTAGGATACTTTGGTAACAATCTAAGTTAGTGAATCTTAAGTCATAAAACCACTTGACATAATTTGCATAAAAATTCACATACTAATTATGCAAACAATAGTCTCATGTTTACATTGCTTTTAAATATATATATATATATATAAAACATATTAGTTACACAAATAAGCAACGTAAACTGTATAATATGCTATGTAAGGATATAACACACTGTATATACATATTCATATACTTTTATGTATTTCAAAAATAAAATAATAACACATTCAAACTTGTAATGATACAATGACATAAACATCATATAATAATATAAAACTAGTATACTGTAATAAACATATGTGATATACAGAAATGGGCCTACAAAAATATGATTCATTTTATCCTTCAATACGGTAATTATTATATTTGCTTTATGGTTACCAACAATTTAACAACAAAAGTAATGGATGTATGATGTATGTGAGCACAACATACATAAATATTAAACAAGTAACTTTGTAACCACGTTGGAAACAAATCAATTAATGAAGGCGCGCAAATCAATATATAATGGTTACGTTCAATGATATCATTAGATGGTTTCAAAACTACAATGGCCCATTCTATACTATAATTGCGATATTATATTACACACATTAATTAAGTTACGGAACCACACGCACTAATTTTCAATAATAAAGTCGGATTCAGTAACAACAAAACATTTTGCAACAATTGATCAAGGAGACGGCGCAAACGATTTAACAAAACTTTTAATTCGTTTGTACATAAATTTAATCATAATAAGGTCAATTAAAACCAACAAATATTGCAATAAATTAAAAATTATAAAACTATTATTCTAAGATTTTTGAATTCAATTGACTCTGATACCAACTGTAAAAAATTTAATATGGAAAAAACACAATATCCTATTTAATTGGACTAAAAACATCTTAAAAAATAATGAATTAATTGACATACCATTCAATGATGAAGCAATCATTATTGAATTAAAAAGCCTATTTTATTGAAATCTTTTATTCTAAATATTTTCTTCTTTCTTTTTAACTATTATGCATATAATTTTAAGAACTATAATTGATAGAATTTTCACTCATGGTTACAAAAGGATTTTCTGTGCTTTTTTATAAATGAGAGAAGAGGGGTAGAAACCGTTCAGTAAAATACTAAAAGTGATAACCATTATCTATTAATTTTTTAAAAGGATTATCTAATTTATCAAGGCATTATCGTATCTTAATAATAGTTATCTCTAACTTAATAGGTAGTTTAGTTGGCTACAACCATTATAAGTGGATAAAAATCAAAACACTAGGTTAGTGGGGTCATCCACTTAATTTATGTGGAATTAACACATTGCTCTCAACTTGTCTATTTGAGCTTGGAACATTGTACAAGGCTTGTGAGTCTTTCCCAAAGCATTTGTAACATAAAATTCCTGGAAGAGCTTGTTGTAACTATTGTAACTTAAGATTGGGTCGAGCACTATAATCCAGATTTGGATGGAGCACCCTAATTCAGTTTCGGATCGAGCACCCTAATCCAGTTTTGGATCGAGCACCCTACTCCAGTTTCGGGTTGAGCACTTTAATCCAATCTTGGGTCGAGCATCCTAATCCAATTTCGAGTCGAGCATTCTAATTTAATTTCAGATCGAGAACCCAAACTCTAATCCAGTATCGGGTCGAGCATCCAAAACTGAATTTTGGATACTCGATCTCATATTAGATTTGGGTTCTCGACTTGATACTGACTTTTCCAAAGATTCAAAGAAAATCAGATAGCTCTTCTAGCTTGATTAATCTTCTGAGGATATTGGTTTTCTTGTTTTGTTCTTTCTTTTGCAAAAAATTTAGCTATTTTTTAGCTAGCCCTCATATCCTCTCTTTGCCCCCCGCGTGGCAAAATATTAAAAGTGACTCTGAAAATATTTTGTACGCACATAAAATCAAGAGTTGAAATGAGAAAGTTTTGCCCCCCTATATAGACTCAAACAAATGATCTTGTTCCCATGTAGGCTCCGATTAATGTTCACATTTTGTTTGGTTTCTTACACAAGCAGGCATCTTTATTCCTGTAAGGTGACCAGATCTTCCTCAAGCAATGGACCTTTTATGCCCCCTAATTCCATATCTACTTCATGTTTGCTTCATAGAGTATTTGTTGTTCATTTTGACAAAGAATAGAAAATACAGTGTGATATGCTCATATATGCATGATATGCATGAATAATACTTACAGTGATTTTATTGACTCATAGACCGAGATGATCAGCTAAAGTACCTCCATGGATTCCTTTCAGATGCTCGTTTAGGTCTTGCATTGAAATGGCAGAAGACTTTACTTTTATGGATTTCAAGATGTTGAAAACATGAGTGGTGGGGCCAAAGCAATATAGTTAGAGACATGAGAAACATCCATTTCAACACATTTGATTAGCAACTTCTTCATGACCTTACAAGTGATCCTTTCATTAGCTCACTTTTGCCCAATATGTCCTTTGAAATTCGACAATACAACATACTTCCCTTAACTTGACAATTTATATAACAAGAAAACTTTAAAAAAAAAAAATCAAATGTTGACTTTGTCAAATCAGTGTCAATTTACCTCATGACTTGACTTTTTCAAATTAACCCATCTATAACATTATAACCCTAGTTACCATACTAAACTCGGGAACCAATTCCTATTTGAGCAAGAACTATTGCACTTCATATAGGTACACACACATTACTTGGCCAAAGATCTCATTGAGTTTTAAATTCTGTCTATCTCATATGTATGTTTATTCAAATAATCTCTACTAATAGACTCTACCTATCAAAAGAGATCAATAGATCTTTAATAGGCTTGAAATGGGATCTACAAGGGACATGGGTAAGTGAAGGTCATTTTTAAATTAGAGCTAATGTAATACTACTGACAACCCTCACACTACAAACTTCCTTATTGGAATTGTATGATGTTGGAAGCATTCTTAAATTTTGGGCACCATTTTCTTCTTCTAGGCGTCTCACTATTTGACTTCATGACAAGACAGAGTTTGAATATTCTTCTATCGTTTAACACAATTCTTGATCTTTTCCTTTTGTAGAAACTCAAAAACATTATCATGTATCAAGATTTTCAAGATTGCAGATTTGGAGTTGTGTTGGATAAGATAATTTTTTCCTTGTTTCTCTGATTTTCTTTGGTTGGGCTCGTAACCTAAGTTGAAGTCTTCTAATACTTCAGGTAAGAAGAACTCTATTGGCTTTCTAAACCGCTCTTTTAGGATTTTCTTTTCTTTTTTTTTTCCTTTTCTTTTTTTTTCTTCTTTTTTTTTTCTTTTTTTTTTCTCTTTCTTTTTCTTTTTCTTTTGGTCCTAGTTCTAAGATAGTTGTCTTATTTTGCACTATTCTATGCTTCAGACTATGGATGAGTAGAGTAGAGTGGGTCTACTTAGAGTGAGTCTGCTTCAGTGAGAATAAATCCTTCAGCTCCTTCATAGATCTGAGATATTAAATCCAATTCAGGTAAACTCTAACTATCTTTATGGTCTTGTCTGTACATCCTTTTGATCTTTTTTCTCATTTATTCTTTAGTGATCATCAGACTTGCCATAATTATCGCAACAACTCAAGGTAGGTTGTTGGGATTTACAAACCAATAAAATCAAGCTAAAAATCTTATGAAGGCTCAAGGGACAAACTAGGGACTGATGTTTAATAAGGTGGATACTAGTTATTGGTTAACCAAACAATGCCTAGATTATTTTTCTCTTAAATAAGCAAAGTTTAATTTTGCCTCAAAAGTTTGTCAAAGCATGTTCTAAGATCGAATAGGACCTAGACACTCATAATTATGCATGAGCCCTCTCTAAGTAAGCATACACAGCTCAATGCTATAGAAAAACTCCCTTACCTAGTAGAGTCATTCAGATCATGATGCATAGGTACACTAATTTATGAATATCAAGCTAGATTCATCATTGGTTGAGCATAAAAATGACAAAGGCCAACATAAGTAAAAATTTGATGAAAGTAATTCATTCAAACAATCTTGATTTAAAAAATATAATTATTCCAAAAATATTAAAGAAATAAAATAAATAGCATTCAAGCCTAAGAAAGTTTGTTGAATTATAATCGATGGTGCTTTATCTACTTGAATATGTCAAGGGCAATGGTGATCACATCCTCATCCATAATTCCTCCATGCACATCTTGAAAGGATGACAAGACAGAACTTTTCATTAATCCTCCTTCCTCATGAAGGTTGCTGGTGGTGGCACTCTTCCAAACTTAGGCAAATGATTGCTTTTAATATTGGGTTTATCAGGCTCGGGCAGCTTGCCATTGTCGATCAAATCTTGAATCTCGTATCTTAATCGAGCACATTTATCTATATCATGCCTTGCCTTTGATGGAATTAACAGAAGACCTTGGCATCAAAGTTCGGTGGCAAAGGATCATGTAGCAGTTGAGGAGCCAATGACTGCAATAGCCCTTTCTTCTATAACTTGTTGAAAATCCAAGACAGAAATTTCTCCAACTCTGAAAACTATCTTCTATTTTCTTGACTAGTTGTTACATTAACATCTACTAACTTCTGTGTACCCTGATCGTCAGACTGATAACTTTCCCTATCATTCCTTCTTCCAGAAAAATGATTCTTTTCCCTTTCTCATTCTTCTATTTGCAAGCCAGCTTGGAGAAGATCTTTAAAATACTTGATAAGAGTGTGGGACATTCTCTCTCAAAGATTAGGTAGCAGCCCTCTCACAATCATCCTAATTTGGTCTGACTCATAGGGCCTCTTCTTGAGCAATGCAGCCTTGTTCCTCCACATCTTCACATAGTCGACAAAATTTTCATTCGACTTTTGCCTAATTGACTCAACTTTCATCAAGGTCACTTCTAACTCTACATTATATCCATACTACTAGATGAAGGCTTTGTACAACAAATCTCAATTTTTTTAGTGCTTTCTTATAAGGTGTTGAACCAATTTTGCACAACAGGATCCAATGAAAGTATGAAGTACCTTAGAGTTTAACCTTTAGTAGCTCGAACAGACTGCATGACAGTGATGTACTATTTTACATGCAAGTGAGGACTCTCTATACCATTAAACTTAGCAAAAGCAGGCATTTTAAATTTGTGAGGGATTCATTCATTATCTTCAAATAGTTTGTCAATTTTCGACACCTCTTCGGCCTTCAGCTTCTTCTCAAACTTTTTCTCTAAATCAGCAACAATCTTCTCGACATTGGCAGATTCAGTTTTCTTTTCTATAATCTTCTTTTCTTTCTTATCTTTTTGTTGATCTTAGAAGTACTGTTCATAGTCATCATCAACCATATTGACTATCTTTGCCTTTCCCTTATCCTTTTATTTTTTTTATTACTAGCAGACGCTTCAACATTGTTATCCTCTACCAGTGAAAGTAGTTGGATTCTTACAATTTCAGCTAGGGTCTTCTTTAATTCTTCCATCTTGGAGTTGAGGGCATCATCTACCAATTTCTAAACTTGCTCAGGATCCCTCGCTTTTCATGTGAAATTCACTGAATTCTCACTGATTTTTGAGTTACTGAAGTAGGTCAGATTGTAGTACACTCTTAAACTACTATACTCCAGGTCTGTGAGCCAAAAGGAATTAATGATATGAGATGCAATGCATGTATGCATGGATGCACAAATAACAAACAAGCAAAAGGAGTAAAGACGTCCCTTCCAACCTTATATCACCCACACACAAATAGCGTGTCTCTTTTTCTAGGTATATGGCCAACAAAATATCAATATGGGATACCTTATTTTTTTAAAGAATTTGCTCAAATGTTTAAACAAGAACAAAAATAGAACAATAAAACAAGATGAATGAATTACTGTAAGCTTAAAAAAAATTAGATAAAGGATTGCAAACCTCCGTCGTTGTTTTCACCAATATTTCACGTTGATCAAACTTATAAAATCTTGATTGAACGATATGAAGATAGACGTATCCCTGCCTTCTGGTTTGATGGTTTAATGCTTATACTCACTCAATGTTTGGTAATGCTAGTTTTAATGCTTGATGTTTTGGTTCCTGCTTCCTTGATAGTTGTTGTTTGTTTTGTCGTCCCCTGCTGCTTGCTTTCATTCTCTATTTATAAGATAATTTTAGATTAAACTTCATAAACTCATCTTAGTTTCCTGATTAGCCACGGTTTTATCTGAAACATATCAACTTAAAATAATTTGAATTCGTGATAAAACGTGACCATCTAAAACTGAATTTGAAGCCAAAACAAGTCTATATTGAACTGGGAATATCCCAGTTCGATATGGACAAGGTCCGTATCGAACTAAACAGACCTTATTCAACCAAAATGGCTTCCAGCCTGTTTTTTAAGTTTTAAAACCCACTTTTGGACCTTTTTAAGGTTTAAAAAGTAGCTTTTGGACCGTTTCAAAGTTTTAAAAACCAAACCAGACTCATTTTGGGCCTTATTAAAATCGAACCAATCAAAATAATAGCTTAAAATAGGTTTAAGTCATTAAGAAATAGACCAATAAGTACTTAGGTCATCTTTAATTAGGACTGAATTAGTTTAAGGCCAAAATCAAGGGTCTATATACTTTTATTTTGATTGTACACTATGGTTATGAGTGACTCATATAATTTACTTTTTTCTTAGGAACGCAAATTCAATTTTCCTCTTATTGAACTATAAAAAATTGAAAAGAATAAAAGATAATAATATAATTATTTCAATTCACACTGCACTTAATGACCATAATATAGAATGAAAATATGTAGCAAATAAAATTAAAAATTACATTTTGGTTGATGAATTGAATAACTTAATTTTATTTAGAAAAAGATAGAATTAGTTTAATTAACTGAATATATTAGAACAAAGGTTAATTATAGCTTTTAGTTTATTTTTCACTTTTTTTAGCTACGTATATTTAAATTATGGTTTAAATTCCATCTCAAAAACACAATATGCACACAAAATTGCATAACTCTTTTCAATCACTTGCAATTTTGTGGTTACTTTTAAGATTATACATTAAACACTCTTTACTTGTTGTGCAGAAATTAAGATGGAACATTCAAGCTTGAATAATTGCAAATTTGGATTGGAGTCCGCAGAAAGAAACGAAGTCTCAAACTTGGATTTACCAGAGATGATTAGCACAACTCAAACAAAATGATAATCATGTACTGCAGTTAGTCCATTGATGATCATATACAAGGTTATACCATACACGTATGAGAAACCAGACGGTAATGAAAAATAATAGCTGTGATTTAATTAGTTATGATTTGGTGTTTTATAATTCATTATATTGTGTTATTATTCTTATAAATGCTTCTGCATTTTTGTGCAGTTCTGCCTTAGTATGGGTAATGGTTCCCACCGTTTACTAATTAAAATTGTTTGAAGAAATGGAGACACAATCATATGTCTGCTACTAGGAAACAGATTTCCATGTAGGCAAACCTTCTTTAGGCGAAGGTTACAAAGTAAAAAAGGTTGCCCTTGTGATAATGATTCAAATCAATTGAAACAATTTGAAACAACTTGCTGAAGAATGTGATTTGTATCACAAGGAAAGTAGAATTACTGTAACTAGTAGAGATAGACAAGTACTCAAAGACGTTATTTATTATGGAACTAGTAGAGATAGACAAGTACTCGAGAAATATTTTTCAATAGTTTTTTATATAATTTTATACTTAACTCATTATTTATTAGGGAACTGAAAAAATTGAAGGAATTTGTCTTAATAACATGTTTAAGATGGATCAAAATAGTAAGTTGCACGGCTTAATTTCAAGAATATGTACAATCTTAGATTCCTCGAAATGGACGAGACTCCATGCTATATATATGGAAGGAAAGCAGCTTCTTCCTAGTAGGCTTGAATTTCTTAAGAAGAGCTAAGTTATTACCCTTTGGAATCTTTGCAACTAAAGCTTTTCCCAAATAACCTTGTATTACTTCCCATGCCTGTAGCCAACTCAAACAACTTTGGAACCGAGATAAGGTAGGAACATTTTAATTTCTTGCTGTATAAGTTCTCTTAGAATATTTTGCAAACTTTTTAGGTGCTAAATATATTATATTCATAAATTTCCTTTTACATTACAGCCACTTGCAAATTTGAAAGTTATGGACCTCAGTCACTCTCTATATCTAATGAGAATTCCAGACTTGGCTGAAGCCTCAAATCTTGAGATTTTGAACTAGAGCTAGGGGCTGTGAAAGCTTTGGTTGAGGTTCCCTTCATCTCTTCAACTTTTGAACAAGCTTACCGATTTAGATAACATAAGGGAGTGCAAAAGAATCTGCAGTTTGCCAATTATAAAATTGAATTAATTCTAATTAATTTTTTTTAATTCTTTTTTCAAAATCTATAGAATTTCATCTCCTGTTTATTTAGGGTAGAAATTTTTATACAAATTAAGTTTATTATTATAAGCATATGAATTTTTTAATATGAATGTAATATATTAATGAATTAATTATAATACATGTTATATTGGTTAGATAATTTAATGAATTAATTGTAATACATGTTAATGATAATGCTATTGGTTTGCGTGTTCCACATTTATTTTGCATATAACATTATTAATAGTATGTTTGTAATTAATTTACGTAGAAAAATATTGCATACATTTAGGCCTCTGTAGACCTTTTAGGAAAGGGCGGGGCTTAGACAATCTCTGTTGGTATAACCTTTTCCAGCCTCTATAGTTGAATTATTTATCACAAAATAAATAAAAAAGTGTAAAAATTATGTTTAATATTTATCTTGCATTTCATTGTTACATTTGCCTTGACACACAACAAAATCCAAACTTATTATTGGATACAGCTGACAGTCTGAAACAAAAATCCATAGTTAACATAGTAATTAAATTGGTTAAATAAAAACACTGTAGATTATATTAGAATATTATAATAATCCATACATATATAAATAGAGCATGTGAAGTTCGTATTCTAAGCTCAATGAGTATATATAGATCGATGCCATGTTATTAGCTGCATTAATTAAAAAATTATAAGTAATTTCAACGCCAAGATCTTGTGATCATTTTCCGTGAACATATATATCACAATAATCTCCCACCAAACACAAACATAATAAATAAATAGGAAACATTAATAACTCTATAAAAAAAATTTCAGCATGATTCGTATTTTCCTCATAAAATGAACAACATTGGTTTTTTTTTTTTTTTTAATTTAGTTTCGGAACTTATTGATGATCAAGTTTAAAGTTGTTTTGTTATGTAAAATGAAAATCTAATGATCTATATGTTAGAAAGACTGAATTTGTTAAAATTGATATCATTGGAAGAGGTAAAGGTAAACTTAAACAAACTTAGAAAAAAGTTTAGAATGATCTTATAACTTTATATCTCTCTAAAAATATAGTTTATAATTATTCTGAAATAAAAAAATAAAATCTATATAGCCGATCTAAATTAATTTAAGATTAAAATTTTGTTGAGTTGACTTGTTTATTTTGAAATTAATTTCATTTTTTTTTATATCACATGAATTTATTTTCCACTCTGCCTCTTTCTTCTATAAATAAACTCAAAATATTAGAGAAAATTGCAAATAAATACCAGCTATAGTATAGCAAATAGACTAAACCCTTTCTCCTAGTTAGAATTATCTTTCACACTGAGGGATTGCAAATTTGGAATCTTCCATAAATCGAAATTCAATTAAAAAAGAAATTGAATAAGCCTTTGTGTATTCCATATATAGAACCCAGAAATGGCAACAAAATTGATTGTACTCATAGCCATACTTTTGGTGGTCAGGATGAATTTAGCTAATGCTGGAGCTGGAAAGGTTACAAGAGAAACCAAAATGAGCATGTATTTTCAGGGTTTCTCAACAGGTCCTAATGCTTCAGTTGTTGCAGTTGCAGGTTTAACAGGGAAGGTGTGGTCATTCACCCAATTCGGAACCATTTTAGTAACAGATGATCTCATAACTCGAACCCCTGATATTAACTCAGACCCAATAGGTCGAGCTCAAGGCATGTATGCTATAGCAGGCTTGAATGGGATTAACTCGCAGGTCATGATATCAATTGTGTTCACTAATAAAGCCTATTCTGGTAGCACTTTTGAGATTCAAGGCATTAGTAAGCAATTTGATAAGGTTAGAGAACTTTCAATCGTTTCAGGGACTGGAAAGTTTAGATATGCAAGAGGTTATGTTACTTTTGAAACATATTTTGTCGATAAATCTTCAGTTTACTCGATTATTCGGTGTAACGCTTCAGTCTTGCATTATTAATTTGCTAGCTAGCCTGGAATCATTCCTTTTCATAATGCATTTGAAAATAAATTCATATTACTTGTGCTAAAATTAATTAGTTGATTTGCAAATCATGATATGCATATACATTCTTTCAGAACTTCTGATTGTTTATGTTCAATTACGCTTGGCAAAATTCCTTTTTTTTTTTAATAAAATTCTTGACATTGTGATGATATCCTTTTTTTTTTTCGTTATAAATTTTTAAATCCTCATTTCAGTAACCGAGGATACTCAGGTTATTTTCTCACATCAATGGAAGCAAGTGGTTGAATACTGACGACAGATAATCTATGTTTTTCTTATTTTGTATCCACAACCTATTATTAAACTTAAAATAAAGATACCACTAAATACGGAGATTAATTAGTAATAAATTATTCTAATTTAACTAGAGGTCTTGAGTTCTAATCCTAAATATATAGTTATGTTAAAACTTAGTAAGAAAAATTTTATTGTCCTTATAGTTATATCCAGCTCGACTTCGAAAAGATAATTTAAAAAAAAAACCTTAAAATAAAGATCACATAAGTTAAGGGATTGAATTAGTGGTTGGTAGTCTAATTGAGTGTGGTTGTCGTAATATAAATAGAATAGACAATGGAGAGTCAACTTTATGCTTGTGATTTGTAGATATTCCAGTTCATTCCCACCAATCAAACCAAACATTCATTCTAAATAAAAAGACCAAGAAATTGAGATTGAAACTTATATATAATTATGATTTTCAAACTCACTCATCAACAAGGTAATCTCAAACAAAACAAATTTGAGTAAATTATACTGGTTGTCCCTCAAAAAATACTCATTGTCACATTGTCGATCCTAAACTTCAATTTGCTACACTATCATGTTTCAACTATTTTTATTTATAACGTCGTTGTTCTTCCATCTAACTACCATCTAAAACCCTAAACCACAAATTTTACTTGTATTTTCAATTTTATCACAAATTTTCAATTTTATAAAATTAGGAAACAAAATTTTGACATAATTTGCAATATTATCATGTGATTTGTTGAGTCAAATATAATTGGCTAAGTTGTATGCATGACAGTAATAATAAATTTCAAAATTAAAAAAAATATTAACTATTAAAATACAATTGAAAAATTAAATTGAAGACCCCTAAATGATAACTCAAGAATTAAAAAAAAAAAAAAAAAAACTTTCCCCAATTACCAGCCAATCAATACAAAATAAAAATTTTAGTGTAACATGCCATAAAAGTATGTTTGGTATGACATATATTGCAAATGCAAATGGATATAACTTATACTAATAACAACAATTCACATGATAACAGTGTAAATCATATCAAAATTTGTCATCTCATTTGATAAATTTTGAAAATTTGTGATAAAATTAAAAAAAAATAAAAAAAATATATTTTTTATAATTACCCATAAATATATAAAAAAATAAAGTTTATTCTTTTTATAATTCACCAATAAATAAATATTTGGGCGAGTAAATCAGCGGCAGCTCCCTACCAACTCTATGATGCACTAAGTCGTTTTCAGTATTCCTTCCGAAAATCACAAACTAGTAAAAAGAAAAAACTTCTCCTTGTGAGAAATGGGGGAAGATTAGGAAAATCAGAGATCTAATCAATTTTAGTGAGGATTTATGCTGGATTTTTGTGGATTATGCTCTGATAATTCTTACGAAGGGTCTCCAAGTGTAAATACAATCAGTTAACTAATTCAATATTTTGTTTATAATAATAAATTAGTGTATATTTAATATGTTAGGTGAAGATGTGTTGACTTTCTTATGGAATATGGAGTAATGTGCATGTTAATGGATATTATCATTTAGGGTTTGGTTTTAACTGTATGCAGTGATATTGGGTATTTGGGTTATAGTGGAAAGCAAGGGACTTTTGTCTTCAATATAAAGCATCTAAATAAACTTCATTCAATGAGTAGCTTGTTATGAATGATATGCTAAAAAGTTGTTTGTTATTTTAGTTTCTTATGCATATATATTTCTCTTTTTTGTGCCATTGTATTGGGTATCCAATGAAATTAGTGTTACAGTGAGAATCCAACATAGGGTACATTTGCAAGAGACCCTGATTTGAAGTAAATAGATGGCCTTGTTAATTTATTTCCAATTGAAATAGATGATGGCCTTGTTAATTTATTTCCAATTAGTGACTTTGATAGACTAAGTCACTCGAGAATTAAAAGGATGGTTGAATTGGGTTACGGAGAAAAGCCAAGGCTTTTCTAGGAATATCTTTGAGGAATGGGTTTGCAATTCATGGATTTTAAGAATAGCGTGAAAGATATATTAGGTATGTATAAAGATGATGATGTTAAGATATAAACGCAGAGCATGAGGATCCTGAGCTAGCTGAGGTTCCTTTGCTTGATGTGGAAATGTGTTAAAGATGGTGTATGTCAGCATGTTGATTTATTGACACTAGAAGATGTTGTCGATATCTATAAATATTTGTTGAAATAGTCAAGTGACAGCTACACTATGTCCTTTTCTTTAAACTGTTCTATTGGAAATATTTTCTGCTTTTGTGTAGTAGATCATCCTGTAAATTAGTTACTCCATAGCTGTATAAATGATGAACTTAATGCTCAATGACGTGCATCTCTTGAGTTCATAATTTTTTCAGTCAATAATTATTTTTATACTAATATTATGATATCAAAGCAATTTATCTTGAAGGATCTGTCACTTTCAGAAAGCTAAAACACAAAAACAAAAATAACTCTTCTCAAACACAAACACAAAAACCTGCAAACCCACAAAAAATCTTCCTTTTTATCTTTATAAAACTCAACCACAAACGGCTCACAATGAAAATGGGAGCCTTGTAAGATGGAAATGAGAGTCTCTCTCTTTTATTCCACCTCCGATATTTGATGGAAAGAATTATCCAATGAGGGCCATTAAAATGGAAGCCTATCTTGATGCCAATGACCTATGAAGCAAGAACGTAAAGTACTTGAATTACCACAAAATCCAACTATGGCTCAAATCAAAATTCACAAAGAAAAAAAGTTATGAAAATCAAAAGTAAGATTAGTTTTATTTACAGCTGTTTCTTCTATCGTTTTCAATAAAATAACGATCATGAAAACAATGAAAGTAATTTGGGATTACTTAAAGCAGGAATATAAAGGAAGCGAAAGGATCAAAGAAATATAAGTGCTAAAATTTGGGTTAAGAATTTGAGATGCAAAGGATAAAAGAGTGAAAACTATCAAGGATTATGCAGACAAGCTTCTCGGTATTATGATAAAGACTCCTTGATATTGCTTTTCTCGATTCAAGAATTGTTCAAAAAATTTCTTGTTACAACTTTTGAGAAATTTGAAACTACAATGAATTCTTTAGAAAACTCAAAAGATCTATCAAGAATTATCTCGGCAAAATTGCTAAATGCACTGCATGAGGCAAGAAAGTTCAATGGAAGGTGCTTTGCTGGTAAAATCTCAAATTGGTTATTGTGGCATGAACAAGACAAAAAATTAGAACAATAAGAAGTCAAAAACATCAAACAACAACAAAATCTCTCAAGACTTCCCAACTTGCCCCTACTAAAAAAAACACAAACACACACACATGCGCACGCACATACGCAAATCATCCACATTAAAAGTGTTGGTGGAGGTTAGATGCAAAAGGAAACAAATGTGGTCAATTATGCAACAAAATGCAACAAATGCCTATATGGAGAGAATTTAAAGTCCCAACAACAAATTGAAAGGAGAAGAAAACATGATTCCCCTAAAACCTAAAACATGCATAGATCACTAGATAATTCAAATTAAATTGCAAAGGGTAGAATTGCGTACCTGACATCATCGTATGTTGATGCTGAAGACGATTCTGGGGTTTGTCGCCTTCCAGGAGATACACACTTTAAGTTTAGCGGAAGCACTACTGAAAGAATGTAATGTTCTCTAAAATTGTTATGTTCCCCCGGAGACCACGACCCCTTATTTATAACTGAATAAATGATGATTAATTTCTATTTTGGTCCTTCAACAAAATAGAAATTCTTATCGGTCTCTACACTTATAATTCTATTATGAATAGGACACCTCAATAGTCAACAATCCTAATTTGATCACAACTTTAATTTGACTATCTTAATTTGACTGCAATACACATTTAAATATTAAATATATTTAGCCCACATTTAGGATTAATTTTAATCAATATAAAATTAATTCTAACAATCTCTCACTTGGGCTAACATATATTAAATGTAAATGTATATACCTTAATGAGCTCACAAAAGCAGTCATACTGAAGGTGCCTCAAACAATCTTGTCCATTGATTATATCGATAAAGGACTGAATGGCCAGTCGCCACATTCATCGTGACTCAAACCACCATCAATCACATTACCAATACTCTCAAATGACATAGATCAATAATAGGAGTGTAGCATGGAAACTACATGTAATGTGATCTAATCATGCCTGTTTCCAACTGGTCACACTTTAGTGAGATCAATCAATAATAATACAGAGTGTAACAAAATAAATACTTTATTTTCTGCAGAAACTGAATGTACATAACAAAATATATCCATTACAAAACAGAGCATACACAAAAATAATGTAACCATAATGAACAAACTCTCACTGAAACTAATCAGTCTCAAATAATGTGACACCCATATGAGTAGTGTGCTCATGAAAAACTTTCGATATCACAGCCTTAGTAAGCGGATCCGCAATCATGGAGTTCGTTCCAATATGCTCTATGGATATCTGTCCACTCTGTACTCTCTCCCTCACAGCCAGAAACTTTATCCCAATGTGTCTCGATCGAGAAGAGCTTCTGTTGTTATTGGAGAATAAAACTGCTGAGTTATTATCACAGTATAACTTTAATGGCCTTTCAATGCCATTCACAATGCGCAGCCCTGTGACAAAGTTCCTCAGCCAAATTGCCTTATTGGATGCCTCATAACTTGCTACAAACTCTGCTTCCATGGTGGAGGTAGCTACTAAAGCTTGTTTCACACTCTTCCAAGAAATAGCACCACCAGCCAAGAGATATATGTAGCCTGATGTGGATTTTCTACTGTCTTGGCATCCTGCGAAATCAGAATCAGTATACCCAATAATCTCAAGCTGATTTGATCGCCTGTACGTGAGCATATGTCCCTTAGTTCTCTGAAGATACCTCAAGACTCTTTTGGCTGCTTTCCAATGATCCATTCCTGGATTGCTGAGATATCGCCCTAACATGCCAACTATGAATGAAATATCTGGACGAGTGCAAACTTGAGCATACATCAGACTCCCAACTGCAGACGCATAAGGAATCTTCTGCATCTCCTGAATCTCAAGTTCACCCGTTGGACACTGATCAAGACTGAATTTATCTCCTTTAGCAACTGGGGTATCAATTGGTCTACTGTTGTGCATACTAAATCTTTTGAGCACTTTCTCAATATAGCCCTTTTGTGATAATCCAAGAATACTTCGAGTACGGTCTCGATGTATTTGAATTCCTAATACAAAAGAAGCTTCACCTAAATCTTTCATCTCAAAGTGTTTTGAGAGAGACTTTGGTCTCGTGCAGTAAGTCCTTACAGTTAGTAGCAAGCAATATGTCATCCACATATAAGACCAAAAAGATAAACCTACTCCCACTGAACTTGTGATGCACACAATCTTCCACAGCATTTGTCTCAAAACCAAAAGAGACAACTACTTCATGGAACTTGAAGTACCACTGACGAGAAGCTTGCTTGAGTCCATAAATGGATTTCTTTAATCTGCATACCAGTCGCTTTGGGTCTCCAGACACAAAGTTTTCTGGCTGCACCATATAGATGGTTTCATCAATGTCTCCATTGAGAAACGCAGTCTTCACATCCATTTGATGTAACTCAAGATCAAAATGTGCAACTAGAGCCATGATTGTCCTAAAAGAGTCCTTCGATGAAACCGGAAAGAAGGTCTCTTTATAGTCAATCCCCTCTTTCTGAGTGAAGCCTTTAGCTACAAGACGAGCCTTATATCTTTCCACATTACCATTAGAATCCCTCTTGGTCTTAAATATCCATTTGCAACCAATAGGTTTCTTTCCTTCAGGTAATGGGATAAGATCCCAAACTTGATTGTCTTGCATTGACTTAAATTCTTCACCCATTGCCTTAATCCACTTCTGAGAGTTGGAATCCTGCATGGCATGATGAAAGCTGATAGGATCATCTCACCATGTCTACAGTGTCCTCATGTTCCTGAAGATATACTACATAGTCATCTGGAATAGCATTTCTTCTTTCTCTAGTGGACCTTCTTAAAGGCACAGGTTCTGGCTCAAATTCTTGAGGTTGTTGAGCTTGTACTTGAGGAAGAACAACTTCTTCATCCTGATGGGGAAGTTGATCAACATTGTCTTGTATTGGATCCGGAATTGCTTCTGAGATATTAACGATTCTAGGAACCTGAACAGTCCCAGGAGCAAAGATAGGAATCGACACTGAGTATTCCTGACTCGATCCCTCCTCAAAGACAATGTTTCTAACCTTATTTCTCCCCCCAAACTCAACATCCTCAAAGAATGTTGCAATTCCCGTCTCAAAAATAGATCTGGAAGTAGGATTATAAAACTTAAAACCTCGAGATCGCTCAGAATAACCAACAAAGTAGCTACTAACAGTTTTGGAGTCCAATTTTGTCTCATTAGGCCTATAAGGCCTAGCCTCAGCAGGACATCCCCAAACATGAAGGTGTTTTAGACTGGGCTTGCGTCCAGTCCAAAGCTCATAAGGTGTTTTTGTACCTGCTTTAGTTGGTACTCTGTTAAGAAGATAGACTGCTGTCTTTAATGCTTCTCCCCACAGAGACTCAGGTAAAGAAGAATGACTAATCATACTTCTAACCATATCCATAAGAGTCCTGTTACGTCTCTCAGATACACCATTCATGCTGGGTGTACCAAGCATGGTGTATTGAGGGACTATACCACAGTCCTGCAGGAAAATAGCAAATGGCCCTGGACGTTGTTCACCTGAACCGTCATATCTGCCATAGTACTCACCTCCACGGTCAGATCTAACAGATTTAATCTTCTTTCCGAGTTGATTTTCAACTTCGGCCTTATAAGATTTGAAAACGTCCAGAGACTCAGATTTCTCATGAATGAGATATAGGTACCCATAACGTGAGTAATCGTCTATGAATGATATAAAGTATCTTTGACCATTCCTAGTTGCTGTAGGGAATGGGCCACAGATGTCCGTATGTATCAACTCTAAGACGTTTGATGACCTATTGGCACCTAATCTATTTTGTTTAGTCTGTTTACCTTTAATACACTCAACACAGGAGTCCAAATCTGTGAAATCAAGTGTATTTATGATACCATCTGACACAAGATGCTCTATTCTAGATTTGGATATGTGACCCAAACGTCTGTGCCATAGAGCAGCTAAGTTATCCATATTCAGCTTCCTTTTGGTACCTATAGTACTAACTTGCAGGGTCTCATTATAAGAGGTATCGATATCTAACATATATAGATTATGAAGTGCATACAAGAAACCAGTACCTAAAATTTTTGAATCCATAGATAAAGTAACTTTATTGTTTCCAAATGAACAAGTAAAACCAGATTTGTCTAAATGGGAAACAGAAATTAAATTCCACCTAAAAGACAAAATAACAAAAGTATCTACTAGATCCAAAAAAATTTCCAGTTCTTAAACGCAATATAAAATGTCCTATTGGCTCTACTTCTACCGGTTCGCTAGTTCCCATATAAACGTGTCTTTCACCGTCAGTTGGCTTTCGGTAACTTAGGCAACCCTGCATTGAAATACTTATGTGACTAGTAGCACTAGAATCTATCCACCAAGTGTTTCTAGGTACCGAAGTTAAATTAACTTCAGAACAGATTAAAACCAAATATTTTTCCTTATCAGCAGTCTTATTATTAGTATTTTTATTCATAGGGACAAAGTTGGGATTATACGGCATGCTAGCTGAATTCAGAGAAAATAAATAATAAATAAATGACATAAGCTCACAATCCACAAAAATTGAAACAAATCACAGAAGTAGAGTTTAAATATTGAAAACAAGATACCGGACACAACATTAATATTCTCATCTTTGGACATAAAATATTAACTGTAATTGGTATCTCAACGCAGTAATCAAATATTGACAATTCAGTCCTGTCAAATAATAAACCTTCATTTGGGCCGATTTATTATCCACATGGATGAACACATAATAATTATCACATATTTATTACAGCAAATGTATTCTCAATTCAGCCAGACAGTAACCTTCCTTTGGGCCGGTATACTACCCGCAATGAATTTTAATACACCTGTCTAATATCCCAAATAAATTAATTTACACAATAGAGGTCACTTTGGTAACTTTTTGCTTCAATTAATTTATTATTAAAAATATTAGACACAATCAGGACTAAAATACCAAAATTTAAACTCAATTTAATAAATTCTCAATTAAAATTTAATATCGTAATAAATATAAAATTAAACTTTAATTGAACTGTAATTCTTAATAAATTGATTGCAATATTTAAATTTAAGCTCAATTAAATATTGCAATAAACTTTAATTAATTAATTAAATTAAAAAAAAAATTCTGGGCCAAAAAATGAATAAACAAAAAAATTTGGGCTAAAAATTAAATTATTAAAAGTTTTGTGGGTAAAAACAGGAATTATAAAACTTTCTAAGTCAAAATTGAATTATCAGAAGTTGGAGGACCTGTTTGCAATAAAAAAAATATTTTATTTTCGTCAATCCTTTCACTGCTCTGTGAAGCCAACCTTACGCAGTGTTCTCTACCCTAAGACTCATGCAGCCCAAGCAGACCAGAAATTAGCCATCTTAGACACAACCCTTTAAACTGAGCCCAATTTCATGAAACTGTTCTTTCAAGACAGAATTTTTTTTTAATCTTTAATTAATTAATTTACATAATTAATCAACCAAAAATTAATTAATTCCAGAAAAAATCACACACAAATTCAAGTCCAGAATTCGTTTTTTTTTAGAATTAATTAAATAATCTCAGTAATTTAATCCAAAAAAACAAATCAAACCAAAATTGATTTTAGATTACCAAATTCGATTCTAAATTAATTCTAGAAAATTACAATCACCGAATTAATTTTCTAGAATCAAAACAATAATCAATACAACAATTTAATCGGAAAATCTAGCAACCTAGAACAGGGCTCTGATACCAATTGAAAGGGGAAGAAAACCTGATTCCCCTAAAACCTAAAACATGCATAGATCACTAGATTATTCAAATTAAATTACAAAGGGTAGAATTGCGTACCTGACATCATCGTATGTTGATGCTGAAGACGATTCTGGGGTTTGTCGCCTTCCAGGAGATACACACTTTAAGTTTAGCGGAAGCACTACTGAAGGAATGTAAATTTCTCTAAAATTGTTATGTTCTCCCGGAGACTACGACCCCTTATTTATAACTGAATAAATGATGATTAATTTCTATTTTGGTCCTTCAACAAAACAGAAATTCTTATCGGTCTCTACACTTATAATTCTATTATGAATAGGACACCTAAATAGTCAACAATCCTAATTTGATCACAACTTTAATTTGACTATCTTAATTTGACTGCAATACACATTTAAATATTAAATATATTTAGCCCACATTTATGATTAATTTTAATCAATATAAAATTAATTCTAACACAAATGTGGTCAATTATACTACTTAAATCAAAATGTCAAGAATAATTACGGACTCAAGAGTTCTTATTAGCGTTATGTTATTGAACGAATTATATAATAGACCTTATTGATTAATTAGCAAAACAACAATATATATAAATAATGAGAATTAAAAAAGAAAAGGACTAAGTTATATAGATATCTCATTTTGCGAATATGAACTTTAATTACCCTTTAACTAAGATAAAATTTAGTTGCTCATAATTTGAATTAAATAAAAAGTTCAATAATCTGTAAATTTTCAGCAACCAAGTGTTGAACAAGAGTTGTTGAATTTGATGAATGCTCTAGCTTAAATACTCCTAGATTTTGAGATTTTTTAAACTAAATCTAATTAGGAAAAACTAAAAATAATAAAAAAAAACTAAAAAAAATAATATCATGTAATACCCTTATACCCTGTGTACATATGTACATATAGTACACACACCTTGATTATATAAAATATGTATATAAAATATAAAAATACCACTATATTTATCATTAGAAAATTCTCCTTAATTTTATTAAAATAATTTATCCTTTAAAGTGTAATTTGGTAAATAAAATAGCATAAATATTTTAGTATTTTACTATTAAAAATACAATTTAAAAGCAAACCTTTCAAAAAAGTTCATCAGACTTTTATCTGTAAATTGAACGTTTCTAAAATCAATTAAATTCAATCTGCATAAAAGTTTACACTCTCAAAATATATTCATCCATATTTCCAACAAATTCTTCCAAATATATTCACATAACTCAAAATCCAAATATATTCACATAACTCAAAATTTTAAAATCACATAATCATATATATATATATATATATTATCTCAAATACTTGCATTACATAACCAACCATTAAATTTATAATATTAACATATATTAATATACTATATGCATATAATAAGTTACAAAAACAAAATAGTACATGATATACTGGCAACTCTGATTTGGTAACAATATCAAACTTCTAGTGTGAAAACCAAAATCTAAACCTAATCAGATCTAGTAGAACCCTCTAAATCTACCATTTCACATGCATGATAAAATTCAATCGGACTAAGTTATTAATGTAATGGTGCATATCTTGATAACAATAATTGATAATATGAATAAAATTTATTAAAAATGCATCATGCCTTAATGTCATGCAAAATACATATAATTCATCAACAAATCATAATTATCAACACACATTGATCCCAAAAATTCTTATACAATAATTTAATTCTAAAAATATTATTTTGGCTTATTTCAGTATAGGAGATCTAAATATCAAATATCACCCGAAAGTATGTTCCCTAATAATATCGGTGTGTCTCATCCGAAGGCGTAATTATAAATATGACACCATTGTGTCTCGCCCCAAAAGTGTATATTATACTAATAATATCACATACAACTTTCTAGAACTAGATATTATATAAGGTAATATGCATTACATAATTTATCCATATTTAATCATATTTGTTTTTTTTTTCCATATTGTTTACATTCTTTATTCATTTTTCTCTTTTCCATTCATAATATACATAATACTTATTCACAATTCCAATGTGAGTAATTTCCACACTACTAATGCACATTTCTAATCACATTTTATTATTTTCCGTACATATTCTCATATTGTACACAAATTTATACATATGAACTCAACACCACATAATCACAATATCACTTTCAAGGATTAATATCATCCTTTAGTGTGTCATATGAACAATGCCAAAAATATTTATGCAATTCAAATGCTAATAAAATATGTACTAACCTCAAAATTGATAAAATTCAAGTCGATTTCTCCTTCTAACTCCAATTTCTACCAATGTTCTTCACCACTTTGATTTGGCAACTTGACTCCACTCACTTTCTAAGCAAATTTTGAGTTTATATAAACCATTAGAAACATAATTTTATTCATTTTAACTACTCAAACTTAATTGATCACATATCTATCTAATTTTCAAAATTTGCATTAATACACTTTAATTTTGAAATTCGATTCTAACCAATTCTAAATCAAGTTTCAAGTTCAATTACATGATTAAAATCATATTCTAACACAATTTAACCATTTAAACACTAATTACATAAATTCTACCCAAAATCACCATATAAACCCCAATTATCATACTACTTCTTTCAAACTACCACTAATCCTATTCATTTTAATCATCTAACCATAAAATCTTTACTTCCACACCAAAATAACATTATTCAAAACAATTTTATGAATTAAAACATCTTCCATCAAAAATTGAATTTTTATATAATCCATAAATTCAAAGGAAACTTCTTAAAATCAAATAATTCTTTCTATTAACTTGGAAATCCTTCAAAATCACTCTTAGCCAAATGAAAGGAAGAAGCAAATGAGAAGAGTTTATTTTTTTTCTTCTTTTTTTTTCATTAACCACACATATTTATATATATTATAATAATTTAATTAATTAATTAATTATTAAAAAACTATAAATTTTCTCTTTCACCAAAAATTATTTTAATTTTAATTATTATTTTTTAACCTGTTTACCTTTTACTTTAAATTTTTATTTTTTTTATTTTTTTTATTTTTTTTATTTTTTGTTTTTAGTGGCATTTATATATTATTTATATTTGACATATACATTAGTTATTTTCTTCTTCTAACTCCTCACTTAACTCTTTCAAATTATGTATTTAATTATATTCAATAAAACTGGGAGTGTTACATATCCCAAATTAGATTCCTAACTAATAAAAATTACAAAATTATACATATTCTTTAAAATTTCTCCAAATTCATATTTTCAAAGTATTAAAATAAACTAAATGTCAACTGTCAGATTTGTCTTCTAAAGTGTCAGGTCAAATTCTATCACTAGTCTTTTCCAAGACTTATGACCAAGGCTCCTGTTAGCAGATTCTTGCATTTTTCAGCTTTTAGCCCAAATTTCCTCATCCGACTCCAACCCTCCTTTCTACCACTTTTTTTAAAAAAATATATTTAAAAATAAGTAGAAAGACTTAACAGTGAGTCTAATTTTCCCCCAAATTTTGAAAGATATTTGCTTATTATTGAGACATTTTCATCATGATGCTTTACATTACATGAAAAAAGAAGGATCTTACAAAGGGTCTACTTAAATTGGAAGAAGAGTTGTATAAATGTGCCTCCTGTCAACACGGCAAGTAAACAAGCTGCCTTTTCCAAAGACTAAAGTTTGGAGATAATAAGGTCCGATGATGGGACTGAATATGCATCTCAAAAATTTAGCAAATTTTGTAAAGATGTAGGCATTGAACTCCAACTGACAACACCATATAGCCCACAATATAATGGAGACATCAGAAGAAAAAATCGAAAAGTAATAGAGATGACAAAATGCTTACTTCATGATAAAGATTTTCCAAAGAAGTTTTGAGCAAAGGCAACAAACACAATAGTATTCTTGCTAAATAGATTGCTAACAAAGCTCTTCAAAAAGGGACACCATTTGAAGCTTCGTATGGTTTTAAATCGAAAGTATTAAATTTAAAAACTTTTGGTTGTCTTTGTTTCTCTTACTTTCCTCAGGTTAAGAGAGACAAGCTGGATATAAATGCAGAACCAAGAATTTTTATAAGCTACAGCTCAATATCAAAAGCCTACATGATCTATTTGCCACAAAGCAACAAATTAATTGTTAGTAGGAATGTTTAATTCCTTGAAGCAGACAACTAGAGCTAAGAAAATGATAAGAAACTTGAGTTTGAAGAGGAGAATGATAATGACGTAGATGATAAACCAGTGAGAGGAACCATATTACTTTCTGATATTTGCCTGAGATGTAGTGTTGCCATAATGGAATCGACAAGATACATAGAAGTTGCAACTAACAAAAAATGGATAGTTGCAATGAAGGAGGAGCTTAAGATTATTGAAAAAAACCACACATGGGAGTTGGTGGGCATACCTAAACACAAGAAAGTTATAGGAGGCAAGTGGGTTTACAAGACCAAATTAAATCCTAATGGTTCTACAAACAAGTATAAAGCAAGGCTCGTTGTAAAAGGACATATCTAGATGTTTGGGTAGATTTCTCTAAAACTTTTACCCTTTTTGCCAAGTTGGATATCATAAGAATGTTATTGGCACTTGTTACATAAAAGAGTTGGATTATATACCAAATAGATGTCAAATCAACATTTTTAATGGATACTTAGAGGAAAAAATTTTTGTGGAACAACCTAAAGGATTTTCAGTTCAAGGACAAGGGAGAAGGTATATCAACTAAAAAAGGCCTTGTATGGGTTAAAATGAGCTCCAAGGTGATGGTGTAGTAGAATTGCTGCACACTTGATAAACTTAGGATTTGAAAAAAGTTTAAGTGAATTTACTTTAAAAACCAAGATCGTTGATAATGAACTACTTGTGGTATGGTATCCTTGTATATTAATGACTTAATTGTCACAAGAAGCAATGGGGAACTTATTAACAAAGTTTAAAGAAGGAATGAAAAATGCTTTTGAAATGACTAGTATTGGAAGAATGGCGCTCTTCCTTGGTATGCAGGTGCAATAAAATCAAAATGAAATCTTCATAAGCCAAAAGAACCAGATATTGTTAAGATACATACATGTAGGGGTGGACATTCGATTGGTCGATTAATTAACTGATTGAACCGATTTAATTAAAATTATTTAGTCGAATTGATCGATTTTTAATTTCGGTAGGTTCAGTTAAATAACTGAATCTAACAAGTTAGCTCGATTAATTAACCGAATTGATCGATTTTTTTTTAATTTTATAATAAAAATTTTATTTATAACAAAAAATTAATATAATTAATTGACTAAACAAAAATTATTAAAAAAATAAAAAAAATAATTTTATTTTGCAATAAAAGTTTATATTTATAGTAAAAAATTAATATAATTAAATAATTAAATAAAAAAATTAATAATTAAATAATTTTTTATTTTAAATTTTAGTTGAATGGTTAACCGACCGAACAGAACGAGTTAACCGTTAACTAAACTAAAAACTAAAAAAATATAAAATTATTAACCGAACCAACCGATATATAATAATTTCGATTAACCGAACCGAATATTCGGTCGGTTAACTGAAATTTGCCTATCCCTACATGCATGGATAGGTAGTCTATGCCAAAACATATGACAAATAAAATTTAGATCAAATCAACACCACACTCCGTGACTAATTGCAAAACTTGTAGAGGCATTAATGACGTGGTGGAAGTTAAGAACAAAGGCGATAAAAGTGTTTATTAACTTATTTAATCTAAGAATATCCAGATAAATAAACGAAAGAGAGAAAAGTTTCTCTATTAAAATGTTATTAAATTATAAAAACTGTCATTACCTTCTAAAATATTACAATATATAGCATTAGAGTTAAAAAAACCCTAATTACAAATTAGAAAACTTAATAATAATAATAATAATAATAATAAGCAATCTGTTGCTAATATGGGAGAAAATATATATAGAAAGAAAATATTCAATGAAACAGGCAAAATACCAAAATGATACATCGATCAGATATTCTCACAAAAAATAAATTAGGAAATAAATATTTGCCAAAAGTTGTTATAAAAAAAAACACATTTTTGAAGGCCTAAATGTCGGAATTTGGCTGAAAAATGATGAACCTCTCTATAAATAATGAGTTTGACTCGATGATTCATTTTCTATTGGACTATGCTCAAAGAAAGCTTCAATTGCAACTTTAACTTTTAACTATAATTACTAAATTATTATTAAAGTAGTTTTCTGTCAAACTAGAGCCACCAATTCTGAATCAACGGTTGCGAACTGGTCATTTTAATTAATTTGTCGTGGCCATAGCTACAATTATGCATAGACTCTTAAATTAAAAGTGGTAGTCTCCCATTAACTATAATCCCATGCGGGAGCTCAATATAAATTCACCTCTGTCCGATCTTTCTGTAAAAGGAGGTAGGAAATGCATATACAATTCTCAACCAAATGCCACTAACTATTAGAGGGTCTACACTAGGGCAAAGGCTAGGCTGTCTAATGTGTTTTCCTTTACTCTTGCACGCCAATGACCCAAAAACAGATGAAACCACATCCAGTCATTTAGCAGCACTACCACAGTTTCATTGTTGGATGCAATTGGAGTTTGAGACTCGTGGAAAAGCCTCACCACATATACATATTAATGTTTTTAATTAAAAACTGTCTTTATTATATTTCTCTTTAATTTTAATTTTACTTTTACCATAAAAAAAAAACTTTCTATGTCAAAAAATAAAACAAAGGTGTGATGTGAAAAAAATATATATAATTTTAGGAGTTCAAAAGACAAAATATAAATATATTCTGGGTCTCCTTCTTTAATAGCGGTGTCGCTACCAAAGTCAACAATCCCTGCATTCTCATTCTCAAGATTCAACGCTATTCCTTTCACACCGCTGGCAAATTCAACCATTTTTCCAGCTTGAATCTCCTTCAATCCATAAACACTCGACACCTGCAATCCCATCTCAAAACATATTTTTTTCTTTTATTTTTTGGTAATAAAGTGATATAACGAATCAATTTATATGGACCTACTAAATCCACAATTTTAATTTGATAAAACACAAGTCATCCACAGTTGAAAATCGAGCTTTTTTAATTAAAATAATAAGTAAATTGTCATTTATAATTTAATCCTAAATATTGGATATTCTTGTCAACAAGTCAGGAGTAAATCCACTTATTGTTGTTTAGAAGTTTATTCTTTATTCGGAGGATAACATCTAAAAAAAATAAAGCCAATAAGAGTCATCCTTTACATACTAATAATAATAATTTTTTACTGTAATTAATATTTTTTTAATAAGTTATTAATATGCTTATTTTTTTAAAAAAAAATATTAATCTTTTTTTTGCATGGATTAAAAATCATACTTTTATCACTCTATAAACTCTCAAATTAAGATAAATTATTACACCACCTCTAATATTTTTCTTAATTATCATTTTAATGTCTACTAATTAAGCCAATTTTATAAAAATAGCTCCTAAGTCAATAATTTTTTGGTTGCATCCAATTGAAAGTTTATTGTATTATTAATGTAAGTGCAGGCATTTAAAGAAATAAAATATAAAAGAAATATTAAAAATGGTCAATTGTCTCAAAAGTTTTTAAGATCTCTTTCAACATTTTTAATCAACCTTTTGACACTTATTCGTACCAAGTTGCACTTGTGATTGTGAAAGTGAGAAAGAAAAAAGGATGCTTTCCAAATTCCAATCCAAAAAGAAGTATAAAATTAAAATAAGGAGACAAAGGTTTTGTTTTTAATTAATTTCCATTTCTACATGTATTATTCTTGGCCTATGACTTTCTAGCATTCAGTGATATACACCCCGTCCAAAGAAGCACCTTTACAAACATGTTTGGTTATGCCAACTATATATTTAATTATCTAGTCATCCGAATTTATGACTCTATTTTATTACTTATATTTATTAAATACCGGAGTAGAATGGGTTTCTATGAATAAATATATAAATTGATAGTAAATAATAATATTATTATTTTTATCAGTTAAATTTTTATTTATAAATTAATCATATTTTATATATAAACAAATCGAAATGAATTTAATAATTGAAAATATTAGTTTGAATAATTTTTACTTAGTTTGAATATGGTTTAAATCATTTAAAAACTCATAATTCATTTGATTAAAATTATTTATTTTATTTCATTGATTAAACCAAATCATATATAAACACCTTTAGCTCTCGATTAATTATTATAATGCTTAAATTCGGCTCAATTCTGTAAACCATTCTATTCTATTAAAATTAAATTAAATTCAAATATTATATAAAAATAAAATTTTAAATAACTTGCAAATAATCTGACTCATTTCCACGCATCGCATGAATATGGGTAAGTTTGTATTTGAAACAATAGGCTTTAGATCCTATCAAAATGGCATTGGATCATTGATATATAAATATAGTCCACTAAAAGATATGATTCGCTAGCTTATTTGCTTTTAGAAAAAGGTAAATGTTTGTGATCTAATTATTGGCTGTAGTTTCAAAAAATTTATAACTTTCGAGATTTAAGTGGTTCTGACGATGATAATTAATTTTGAAATTTTTATTATTTGTCAATTTTAAACAATTTAATATTACATTGTTTAAAATTGACAAATAAAATATATTAGTATAGGGCTTTATATTAGTTAGGAGTAAGTAGAATACCCATTATGCCCCTTAATATATTTTTAAATCTGTAAATTAAAGCTATAGATCTCCAATATTAAAAAAATATATCATTACTACCCCTTAACTCCTCCATTGTAGACCTGAAAAATTAGAAAAAAGAAAAAAAATAAACATTAGTGACTCTCAAGGAAGGAGAAGATGAACAGTAGACATTGTTGATTTATTATTATTATTATTATATTTTTATTATATTTATATTTTTTTAAAAAATTAAAAATAGAAGTAGAGAAAATAAAAATCAATTTGAAGCTAAGATAAAATCTAAACAAAACAAAACTAAAATCAAATGAATCAAAAATAAAAGAAAGATTGTGAATATGCAAATAAAATAAAGAATAAAAGAAACAAAATGTAGAAAAGGGAAAGAAATATGGATTGTCTCCCATTAGCGCCTTTGTTTAAAGTCTTTAGCTAGACATTGCCCTTGTGCTCTAGTGAACACCCCAAATTAATTTCTTCGGTGTTAGACGCATGAGATTCTTCATAATTATTATACTAGAGTCTATTACTTCTCATTTTGGTACCTCAACTTTGCAAAAATATTTTAAAATTTCTTTCTCATCTTTTTTCTTCTTAAGCTGAGAAAAAAGGGGTTGAATCACCAATGGCAAAGGTTGATTAGATTTAGGCTTAATCGGTTGGGTTTTCTCTTGGATAACAATTTCAGATTCTGCCTTTTTGCTTAAGCTCTGCCTAGGAGTCTACATCTGGGGTGTACTGTCCATCAGCATTTCTTCATTCTTCAAGGTAATTTCATCTAAATTTTACTCTAGACTAACCATCGTTTGAGAGGGCAAAGTAACTTGAGACTCTAGCTTGTTGATTGATGATGCTAGTTGGCTAATTTGGCTCTCCAAATTGTGAATAGATGTTCTGGTCTTCTGTTGAAATTATTGAGTGTTAGTCATTAATAACTCAAATATCTCTTCAAGAGACATACCAGGTGTGGATGGTGGTGGTTGCTGTTAAAGTTTAGCATGCTTAATTCCCCTTGAAGCTTGGTTGGGCCTAGTCCTTGAAGCCTAGTTGGGATGTTACAAAACCTTGAAGCTGAGTTGGGTTTGGTCCTTGAAGACAAGTTAGGTTGATGCTTAGCATGCTTCGCTCCCCTTGAATGTTTTATCTAGTATGTATTACAATACAACTTGAATGTTTTTAGTTTTCTCATATGGCTAAATTGAAAGATTGGTTTGGTTTAAAATAGACCGTAATATTTCTGTATCCGGTGTACGTATATTACAGATGTGGTTGTATGTAGTGTGCGTATATGGGGGTATAGGGGTATTACACTTCTAAAGTGTCAGGTCAGATTCTATCACTAGTCTTTCCCAAGACTTATGCCCAAGGCTCCTGTCAGCAGATTCTTACATTTTTCAGCTTTTAGCCCAAATTTCCTTATCCGACTCCAACCCTCCTTTCTGCCACTTTTTTTTTAAAAAAAAATATTTAAAAATAAGTAGAAAGACTTAATAGTGAGTCTAATTTTTCCCCAAAATTTGAAAGATATTTGCTTATTATTGAGACATTTTCATTATGATGCTTTACATTACATGAAAAAAGAAGGATCTTATAAAGGGTCTACTTGAATTAGAAGAAGAGTTATATAAATGTGCCTCCTGTCAACACGGCAAGTAAACAAGCTGCCTTTTCCAAAGACTAAAGTTTGGAGATAATAAGGTCCGATGATGGGACTGAATATACATCTCAAAAATTTAGCAAATTTTATAAAGATATAGGCATTGAACTCCAACTGACAACACCTTATAGCCCACAATATAATGGAGACATCAGAAGAAAAAATAGAAAAATAATAGAGATGACAAAATGCTTACTTCATGATAAAGATTTTCCAAAGAAGTTTTGAGCAAAGGCAACAAACATAATAGTATTCTTGCTAAATAGATTGCTAACAAAGCTCTTCAAAAAGGGACACCATTTGAAGCTTGGTATGGTTTTAAATTGAAAGTATTAAATTTAAGACTTTTGGTTGTCTTTGTTTCTCTTACTTTCCTCAAGTTAAGAGAGACAAGATGGATAAAAATGCAGAACCAAGAATTTTTATAAGCTACAGCTCAATATCAAAAGTCTACATGATCTATTTGCCACAAAGCAACAAATTAATTGTTAGTAGGAATTTTTAATTCCTTGAAGCAGACAACTAGAGCTAAGAAAATGATAAGAAACTTGAGTTTGAAGAGGAGAATGATAATGACGTAGACGATAAACTAGTGAGAGGAACCATATTACTTTCTGATATTTACCTGAGACGTAGTGTTGCCATAATGGAATCGACAAGATACATAGAAGTTGCAACTGACAAAAAATGGATAGTTTCAAAGAAGGATGAGCTTAAGATTATTGAAAAAAAAACTACACATGGGAGTTGGTGGGCATACCTAAACACAAGAAAGTTATAGGAGTCAAGTGGGTTTACAAGACCAAATTAAATCCTAATGGTGATTTCTCTAAAACCTTTACCCTTATTGCCAAGTTGGATATCATAAGAATGTTATTGTCACTTGTTACATAAAAGAGTTGGATTATATACCAAATAGATGTCAAATCAACATTTCTTAATGGATACTTAGAGGAAAAAATTTTTGTGGAGCAACCTAAAGGATTTTCAGTTCAAGGACAAGGGGAGAAGGTATATTAACTAAAAAAGGCTTTGTATGGGTTAAAATAAGCTCCAAGGTGATGGTGTAGTAGAATTGTTGCACACTTGATAAACTTAGGATTTGAAAAAAGTTTAAGTGAATTTACTTTAAATACCAAGATCATTGATAATGAAATACTTGTGGCATGTTATCCTTGTATATTAATGACTTAATTGTCACAAGAAGCAATGGGGAACTTATTAACAAAGTTTAAAGAAGGAATGAAAAATGTTTTTGAAATGACTAGTATTGGAAGAATGATGCTCTTCCTTGGTATGCAGGTGCAGTAAAATCAAAATGAAATTTTCATAAGCCAAAAGAACCGGATATTGTTAAGATACATACATGTAGGGGTGGATATTCGGTCGGTCGATTAATTAACCGGTTAAACTGATTTAATTAAAATTATTTAATTGAATTGATCGATTTTTAATTTCAGTAGGTTCAGTTAAATAACTGAATTGAACATGTCAGTTCGATTAATTAACCGAATTTATCAATATTTTTTTAAAAATTTTATAATAAAAATTTTATTTATAACAAAAAATTAATATAATTAATTGACTAAACAAAACTTATTAAAAAAATAAATAATAATTTTATTTTACAATAAAAGTTTATATTTATAGTAAAAAATTAATATCATTAAAGAATTAAATAAAAAATTAATAATTAAATATTTTTTATTTTAAATTTTAGTTGAACGGTTAACCGACGGAACCGAACTGGTTAACCTTTAACTTAACTAAAAACTGAAAAAATATAAAATTATTAATCGAACCAACTGATATATAATAATTTTGATTAACCGAACCGAATATTCGGTCGGTTAACTGAAATTTGCCCACCCCTACATGCATAGATAGGTAGTCTATGTCAAAACATATGACAAATGAAATTTAGATCAAATCAACACCACACTCCGTGACTAATTGCAAAACTTGTAGAGGCATTAATGACATGGTGGAAGTTAAGAACAAAGGTGATAAAAGTGTTTATTAACTTATTTAATCTAAGAATATCCAAATAAATAAACGAAAGAGAGAAAAGTTTCTCTATTAAAATCTTATTAAATTAAAAAAACTGTCATTACCTTCTAAAATATTATAATATATAGTGTTAGAGTTAAAAAAAAAACCCTAATTACAAATTAGAAAACTTAATAATAATAAAAAAGTAATATGTTGCTAATATAGGAGAAAATATATATAGAAAGAAAATATTCAACAACACAGACAAAATGCCAAAATGATACATTGATAAGATATTCTCACAAAAAATAAATTAGGAAATAAATATCTGCCAAAAGTTGTTGTAAACAGAAAAACACATTTTTGAAGGCCTAAATGTCGGAATTTGGCTGAAAAATGATCAACCTCTCTATAAATAGTGAGTTTAACTCGATGATCCATTTCCTATTAGACTATGCTCAAAGAAAGCTTCAATTGCAACTTCAACTTTTAACTATAATTACTAAATTATCATTAAAGTAGTTTTTTATCAAACGGTTCCCTGAAACTAAGGCTATCTGTTCCACGCTAATTATGTAACTATAGCCATGGTTTGCTCTGTGAATCATGATGCAGACCAAAATCACCGGTTTAGTTCACTAAATCAGACTAAAATTGGGAGAACTAGGCCCTAACCAGAATCAATATCAGTCTATAAGAGTCTAGTTTAAGTTTTTAATTTATTGAACCAAAATTGAAACTAGTGGTTCAGAGCCTGAACCGTAAAAAATAAAAAATAAAATTAATATATATTCTAAAAAATATGCATATATGCTAATATATAATAAAATGCATATATTAATTTCTAATATTTGTATTAAAAATTATATATAATTTTTAGTTCAAAAATTAAAATTTTAGAATTAACTTTTTTTTATTTTTTTTCTTATACTTTCAATTACAATATTTAATATTTATAATTAAATATATATATTTATAATGAAAAATTAAATTTGCAAAAAAAATCATATTAATATTAATAATGTTATTTGTTATTAATAGATTAATAATAATTATTATTAGTTTGTTATTATTTGTTAACAATTAATATTATTTGGTTTAATTTAATTAATATTATCAAATTTATGAGTTAATATTTAATCTCATAAAAAATATCATCAATTATGATTAATTTTTTAATAAATATAAATTTTAAAAAAAATCAATTTGAATCCCATTTCAAACCAAAATTAAAATCATAATTGATCCAGTTTTAAAAATTTAAATTTTAACCGAATTAGGTCTTAGAGGTTAAAATTAAGATTCATAATTTCTACAAACCAGAGCCACCAATTCTGAATCAACGGTTGCGAACTGGTCATTTTAATTAATTTGTCGTGGCCATAGCTACAATTATGCATAGACTCTCAAATTAAAAGTGGTAGTCTAATCCCATGCAGGAGCTCAATATAAATTCACCTCTGTCCGATCATTCTGCAAAAGGAGGTAGGAAATGCATATACAATTCTCAACCAAATGCCACTAACTATTAGAGGGTCTACACTAGGGCAAAGGCTAGGCTGTCTAATGTGTTTTCCTTTATTCTTGCACGCCAATGACCCAAAAACAGATGAAACCACATCCAGTCATTTAGCAGCACTACCACAGTTTCATTGTTGGATGCAATTGGAGTTTGAGACTCGTGGAAAAGCCTCACCACATAAACATATTAATGTTTTTAATTAAAAACTGTCTTTATTATATTTCTCTTTAATTTTAATTTTACTTTTACCATACAAAAAAACTTTCTATGTCAAAAAATAAAACAAAGGTGTGATGTGAAAAAAAAAATATAATTTTAGGAGTTCAAAAGACAAAATATAAATATATTCTGGGTCTCCTTCTTTAATAGCGGTGTCGCTACCAAAGTCAACAATCCCTGCATTCTCATTCTCAAGATTCAACGCTATTCCTTTCACACCGCTGGCAAATTCAACCATTTTTCCAGCTTGAATCTCCTTCAATCCATAAACACTCGACACCTGCAATCCCATCTCAAAACATATTTTTTTCTTTTATTTTTTGGTAATAAAGTGATATAACGAATCAATTTATATGGACCTACTAAATCCACAATTTTAATTTGATAAAACACAAGTCATCCACAGTTGAAAATCGAGCTTTTTTAATTAAAATAATAAGTAAATTGTCATTTATAATTTAATCCTAAATATTGGATATTCTTGTCAACAAGTCAGGAGTAAATCCACTTATTGTTGTTTAGAAGTTTATTCTTTATTCGGAGGATAACATCTAAAAAAAATAAAGCCAATAAGAGTCATCCTTTACATACTAATAATAATAATTTTTTACTGTAATTAATATTTTTTTAATAAGTTATTAATATGCTTATTTTTTTAAAAAAAAATATTAATCTTTTTTTTGCATGGATTAAAAATCATACTTTTATCACTCTATAAACTCTCAAATTAAGATAAATTATTACACCACCTCTAATATTTTTCTTAATTATCATTTTAATGTCTACTAATTAAGCCAATTTTATAAAAATAGCTCCTAAGTCAATAATTTTTTGGTTGCATCCAATTGAAAGTTTATTGTATTATTAATGTAAGTGCAGGCATTTAAAGAAATAAAATATAAAAGAAATATTAAAAATGGTCAATTGTCTCAAAAGTTTTTAAGATCTCTTTCAACATTTTTAATCAACCTTTTGACACTTATTCGTACCAAGTTGCACTTGTGATTGTGAAAGTGAGAAAGAAAAAAGAATGCTTTCCAAATTCCAATCCAAAAAGAAGTATAAAATTAAAATAAGGAGACAAAGGTTTTGTTTTTAATTAATTTCCATTTCTACATGTATTATTCTTGGCCTATGACTTTCTAGCATTCAGTGATATACACCCCGTCCAAAGAAGCACCTTTACAAACATGTTTGGTTATGCCAACTATATATTTAATTATCTAGTCATCCGAATTTATGACTCTATTTTATTACTTATATTTATTAAATACCGGAGTAGAATGGGTTTCTATGAATAAATATATAAATTGATAGTAAATAATAATAATATTATTTTTATCAGTTAAATTTTTATTTATAAATTAATCATATTTTATATATAAACAAATCGAAATGAATTTAATAATTGAAAATATTAGTTTGAATAATTTTTACTTAGTTTGAATATGGTTTAAATCATTTAAAAACTCATAATTCATTTGATTAAAATTATTTATTTTAATTAATTGATTAAACCAAATCATATATAGACACCTTTAGCTCTCGATTAATTATTATAATGCTTAAATTCGGCTCAATTCTGTAAATCATTCTATTCTATTAAAATTAAATTAAATTCAAATATTATATAAAAATAAAATTTTAAATAACTTGCAAATAATCTGACTCATTTCCACGCATCGCATGAATATGGGTAAGTTTGTATTTGAAACAATAGGCTTTAGATCCTATCAAAATGGCATTGGCGCATTGATATATAAATATAGTCCACTAAAAGATATGATTCGCTAGCTTATTTGCTTTTAGAAAAAGGTGAATGTTTGTGATCTAATTATTGGCTGTAGCTTCAAAAAATTTATAACTTTCGAGATTTAAGTGGTTCTGACGATGATAATTAATTTTGAAATTTTTATTATTTGTCAATTTTAAACAATTTAATATTACATGATTAAAATTTTCAATTGAATCAAATTTATTTCAAATATTAAATCAAAATTTTAACATAAGATTCATATAATAAAAATTAGAAATAAATGTAGAATCATTTTTATTAGAAGATTTAAAATCAAAACCATGTAATTTTTATATTAAAACAGTATAGTTTTATTATATAATGTTTTTCTTCTTTAAATTATAATTACATTAAAATAAAAATAAAACACCAAATATATATATATATGTATTTGTGTTTCAATTCATTAATTTATTACATTTGAAAAAATGCATCTATCATAATACTGACAATTATAGTTTTCAAGTGCATTATTTTTAGTACTGCATAATGACATTTTTATTTTTATTTTTATTTTTTGTGACTATAATCGATATATTATTATTATTATTATTATTATTATTATTATTATTATTATTAAGAAGAAGAAGGGAGGTGAGGCAAAAAAGAAAAAAGAAAATGGGTCCCAGTAAGTACTGTGGTCTAGCTGTAAAGGATTTAAAACAGGTCATAACATTGATAAAAAGGTCCTAAGCCGCCTCCACCATATAATCTGAAATTCTCCCACTTTCTGTCAAAACCACCAACACATTTCTTTCCAAAAACAAAACTTGTCATTTTCTTTCACTCACTCGCACGCTTCTCTTCTCTCTTTATAAACACACATCAGCGTATGCATTCTTTGCTCCATCCAACATGGAACTTATTTGTACCAAAAACCAAAACTCCAAACCCCTCTTCAACCTTGAAATCCAGACACCACCAACACTGCCCCCACGGCCGCCGCCGCCGCCACCACCTTATTATACCTCTTTAAAAATAATAAAAGATTCATTTATTTCAATCTTAGGCAAATTTCATGCTGGATATTTTAGAATAAGCCTTTCTCTTTGTAGCCAAGCCTTACTATGGAAAAATCTCGGAGATAAATCGGATATTGATCATGCACATGCTCTTAGAAGATTATTTAATCAAATACTACCCTCTACAGCTTTTCTTCTTCTTTGGTCCATAGCTTTTTTTACAATATCTTCACTTTCTCTTCTTTATTTACTCAGATGTTTATTTCACTTTAAAATGGTGAAAAATGAGTTCCTTCACCGTGTAGGAGTTAACTATCTTTTTGCTCCTTGGATTTCTTGGCTTCTTTTACTTCAATCTTCACCATTCTTCGGTCCAAAATCCTTTTACTTAGTTGTTCTTTATTGGGTTTTTGTGGTTCCAATTTTGGCTCTTGATGTTAAAATCTATGGCCAATGGTTCACTAAAGGAAAGAGGTCTTTATCAATATCTGCGAATCCGGCGAGCCAGTTATCGGTGATAGGGAACTTGGTCGGAGCTGAGGCGGCAGCACAAATGGGGTGGAGAGAGACTTCAATTTGCATGTTCTCATTAGGGATGTGTCACTATCTTGTGCTTTTTGTGACATTGTATCAAAGATCAAGTGCGGATAATTGCTTACCAGCAATGTTGAGGCCAGTTTTCTTCTTGTTTGTAGCAGCTCCAAGCATGGCAAGCTTAGCCTGGAAATCTATTTCTGGAAGCTTTGATAACTTGGCGAAGATGCTCTTCTTTCTCTCCCTTTTCCTCTTTTTATCCCTGGTAATTATATATATAATATTTATTAAATTAATTAATTTTTCTAGATAATATATTATTAATAATAGTTATGATCAAGAAAGAAGAAAATTAAAATTGAATTGTTATTAGATCAAGTTGATGGATTGGTCCTTAAAGAAGCATTCAAAGGGTAGGGGCCGCCATATCAAAGATTTTGGAGTTGTTTGACATAAATGCAACCGTACATATCAGTCATTTTCATATATAATTTTTTTCACTCTTATGTTCACATTTCACTGTTTGTCTCATTTTTTTAGACAACCATAAATATTTGAATTTTGGCAAATTTTTATATAGATAGGGTGTATATATATTTTAATTAATTAAAATTAAATAAAATAATTTTAATAAAAAAAATATATTAATTTTAATTGACATGGTATTCTTAAATTCTAATGTGTGCATGGATCATGCTTCAGATAAGGTAATCCATTATAAATTATACTTTAGACAACTTTTTTTTCCTAAATCTTTCCATTAATTTTTTAGTCACGTGTCCTTGATAAGCAGGTGCTCTTATAATCCGTTTGAAAAAAAAAACAAAAAATCATATTGCCAATGTTTAAACTTTTTAAAATATCTATTACATGGGTGTGTTTGTTGTACTTTTTTTTTTTTTTTGTTAATCTATTGAATTTTTCAACTTTTAAAAATAATTTTAAGTAAGTAATTTTAACTGTTTTTCAATTATCGTAATACTGATTTAACACTTTAAAATTTTTATCAGTAAAAATTAAAATGATAAGAAAACTTACTGATTTATTAAATACTAAAATATGATTTTAAATGGAGCAAGAAAATTATAAATCAAGAAAGGATAATTAAGAGCTGCAAATCAGCAAAAAATAATTAAAAATGAAATTATTTTAAAAAAAATTAATAAATTTATCTTATAAAAACTTAAAATAGTAGATTTAAAAAAAATATCAGATACCTGCAATAATGTAATTTTTTTCTTCCAATTTCATCACATATATTGAGCTAATAGTTTAGCCTTTACAGCTAATTAATTTGGTCATTCAAGCTGGCTTTGATATGCATAGGCATGATAAGATACTGAATGAATATTCTGAATTAGCTAATGATTTATGAATTATTAAAAAATCGAACTGCAGGTTTCAAGGCCAAAATTATTCATGAAATCAACAAGAAAGTTCAACGTAGCATGGTGGGCATGCTCTTTCCCATTGACAGTCTTAGCAGTAGCTTCAGCAGATTACGCAAAAGAGGTGAAAGGTGACATTGCCCATGGGATAATGCTGGTTCTATCTGCACTCTCAGTTTCGGCTTCTCTGAGTTTGGTGGTGTTCACTGCACTTAATTCTAATAGGCTTTTCCCTCCCAATGATCCTGTTGCTTTATCTTCTAGTTCAAATCTTGAAGCCTCATCATAAATGTTGCTCAATTATATATGATTCCAATTGTAAAAAATATAACTATATATTTTTTCACCTTTTTTTCTATACACATTTTGTAAAGACAATTCTTTGTCAGGAATCTATGGGTCATTTCGGGTCCTGAGTTGCAGCTGAATGGCTAGAGTTTCAAAGAAGCTTGGGTTCTAGCAGATCCAGCTACTGAGTTCAGAAGAGAAAGAGAGCGAGAGAGTTACCAGAAATGAAAGAAGCGAGGAAGAGAGAGAGAAAAAGAGAGATAAGGGAAATCAGATTGTATTGATTGCTGAATAATTGCCAATGTACTTATTACATGATGAATTTATAATAAAATTCTTCTTTTCACTCAAAATTGTTTCTGTCGCACACTCACAAAAATTCAGCTGTCACAATTCCCAATTCAACTATTTCATTACAGAATTCTATGCCAACAACTCAACTAACTCAATGGTCCTCTTATTCATAACCTAGAGTAAAAACTAACTCCTTTTTCCTGTGTTTGCTACCGAAACAGCAGCAATAATGGGCTCAACCATCTTCTCAGCCTCTTATAGTCCATAAATTGTGGCATTTGATCCATTCTTCAAAGGGAACTGCTTGGCTTTGTGAGTATTGGCTTATATTTTTTTGTTTTCTCACATCGTTTGTGAGTGATTTGAGAAGGGGGCTTAAGCCTATAAAAGAATCTCTCCTTCTTTAGTTAGAATTATCCCAAAATAAGTTTTCTCCTCTAAGGCCTTATTTTTTTCTCTTCCTCTTTCTTTTATATATATATTAAAATTAGTAAAGTTATTTTGATGATGTCCTAGGATATAAATAACATTAGCCGAATCTTATTAAATTGTGATATTCTCTTTATTGTTTATTTAATAGCTATTGTGAGATATGATTGTAGTGGTATGTACTGTGCTATTAATTATATGTATAGAAAAATTCTGGATAAGAAAAAACTTAGTATTTAAATATGTTTATTGTGACATACCTCTCTTTCTTGAGATTTTTTTATATAATTATTAGTACAATTGTTTATATATTATATATGTATTATTAGTGAAAATAATCCAATTTTTACAATAATTGGTATTGAAGTCAAGATTTTCTAAGTATATTCTGTGATTGTAACCTACTTTGATCTTCCACATCATAAAAAATTTTCTTGAATTATTGGCATTCTGCATTTATTAGCTATTAAATAATTTTTTGAAGAAGATATGATAGGATATGATAGGCAACTCAAATAGATCATCCATTATAAAGGAGACAATATCCATTTTGTCAATTTAATCAAGGACTGATATGTCAAATGCTAGATGTATAATGAAGATTTTTAATAGTACGAGCCATTTTGTTATGTGATAAAATGATGTTCTAGACGCTCTCTTTCAGCAAGGTCTAGATATTACCATTGATGAAGAAAAACCAAAAGATATTGATGAAAAAAATTAAAAATGCATTAATCGTGTGGCATGTGGTGCAATTCGATCGTGTCTTTTTAGATAACAGAAGTATATTTTCTCTAAGATAGTTTCTGCAAGTAAATTGTGAAAGATATTGATGGGTGTCGAATCCACCAAAAATAAAAATATATTCTTGGGCAAAATTAAAATTGTAATAGCAGTGAATAGGATGTCGAATTCTCAGATAATTAATTACTTAAATTAATTTTTTTTGAAAACCTAAAATAAAACTTAACTAAAAAAAATTGGGGGAGTTTAAAATTAAAAAATTAAAAATAAATTGAGACCTGAAATTGAAAGCTAAATAAATAAATAACATCAAATTAAATTTGAAAAATAACAATGTTGAGAATTTTAGTCAAAGGGAATAATCTTAGTTTTAATCCTTAGATTTGATCATTAATACAAAAATAATTATTTTTAATTTTTCGGTAAATTAGTTCTAGCTAACCGAGACGCTCGTATTAGTTAATTTTTCTTTAGATTGTAAAATTAGTTAAGAGACGCTTTATAACTAACTCTTGTTAATGAATAACTCTATAGAAATGCTCTTCTTAGATTTAACTCACTAACAGCTTTAAGATTTAGAAGAACCTAATTTTAATCAATAAATCCTGCCACAAAATTTATTTAAATTAGATCATGCATCTTTTTATAACTATACCTAATTGCCACAAGTATCAAAAGCTAAAGAACAATTACGGATTCTTAGTTTTGAATAATGATATATTATTCAACTAATTAATCAATGGGCTCTTATTGTTTAACTAGCAAAATAATAATAGTAATAAGCTATAGAAAAAATATAAATACTGAAATTAAATAAATCAAATAAGAATTTATTAGATCTCATAAATCTTTGGTGGATTGATAACCTTGATTACTCTTTTAACTAAATAGTATTTAGTTACACAAGTTCTTTAAAAAAGAAAACTAAAAATATATTCAATAGCTGTTGTAAAACGTGAACAGTAACATATGAGAAAAGAAGCGATAAGAAATCAGCCTCTAGAGCTGCCAAATAAATTGGCTTAAATATCTATTTAGTTTCCTACCCTATTTAGAAAAATAAAGTAAATAAAATAAGAATAAATAATAAATTACAGCCCTCAAAATTCCTAATTAATACCTATTGAATAAGGAGATAATTAAGTCCTAATATATCTAAAAATTTGTTTTAAAAATCGTATTTTAAAAGTTCCAAACATATTAGGATTCATAGCTGGCACATACAATCTTCAAGTATCAGATATCTTTGGGCACAAGTCTTGCCCAAGGGTTACACCCGAGGCTTTTTTCAACTCTTTTCCAACAGCTTTTTATAATTTTCTTCAACTTGGCTTTTGTTCCTCCTTTAACTGTAATCTGTGCAAAAATATTTCAAAATCAGTAAAATCATATAACATCAAACTAATTTATTCATGCAAATATTAGCTAATTTTGTACACTATCAAATTTTTCCACACTTGAATTGTGCTTGCCCTCAAGTACTTTACAATTCTAAATCATCATATCCATATTCATCCAATCATAACTCAATCTAAAATATTTCAAAACTCAAATTGAAAGGCAACCAAAAACTAATAACTCGTAGCATAAATTTTTCAAAATTCCACAAGAATGAATGATCAATTTGATAAATATTATAAACATAAAATGAAAAAATAGTTTTACAAAAAATAGTTAATGTACATTTTAGTTTCCACTTGGAAATCAACTAATATATAGCAAAACAATACCCAATCCACCAAGATATATACATTTTGTATGTTAGACTTATGCCAAGAACTAAGAAATTTCAATTTAGTTTACTTGAACACTTTTAAGGCTTGTGTGAAATGTCAATAACCTTTTGATGCGAGGGTAAACATTTGTGATGACGGCACCTATTTACTCAATTGATCACAGTTTCTAATGGCTACTGGCTCTACTCATAGTCTTTTGACTAGCGGAATAAATTATTCATTTTTGAACTTTTTTTATACTCTTATTTATTTATTTACTTAGTTCTCAACACAAGTTTTTTAAAAATTTAAGCACAAATTCAAGCAAATCAAGTGAAGTTTAACTATGCACTGACGACTATTTAATATTAATTAATTAGGTTAGTTAGAGCAAAATTTAAAATATTTCATATAAATAATACCTATCAAAAATAATCATTCATAACAGGTGAAAAAATAAAAATCAATCTAGAAAAGGTAGCTAAGGATTGCCATAACAATTTATTTTTCAAATCATCATAGTTTGAATTATTTCAAAGACAAAATGAGACTTTTGATTAAAAATTATAAAGTAACAGAGAGGGCAGTAGCAAAACCTTAAGAAATTTTAAAATTTTTCTACAAAATATTCAAGAAACCTCAAAAATTTTAAAACTCAATATTAGAATATCCCCCTCCCCCCCCCCCCCCCCCCCCAACTTAAATCTTGCATTGTCCTTAATGTAAGAATAAATAAAAATAAAAATGAAGAATGGAAAACTTCCCTGAAATTTTTTTTTGGAGAAAGGGTGGCGTGAGAGGATGTCAATGTTGCTAAAAAAGTTAGATTCATAAGTTTTATACTATATTGATTAGTATTTGCTCCATCTTAATGAGTTGTGCTGCCACTTATATGTTAGTACCTTCTAATCTACTAATATTTTCTTCTAGTTATTGATATTGCAATTGAAGTACAACAGAAGAATGTCTGACATCACTGTAGGTGCAACGACAAGGGGTCGCATTTTTATAGCTACTCGTTGATTTCATAGCACAACTGGTCCTGCTAGAAGGACAAAGAGCTGACTAATCTGTTCAAACCTCTACCATTATGTGTGATTTTCAAACTCCAAATTCTAATTTTGCATTTCTTCTAAATTTTCTCCCATAAAACTCTCTTTCTTGACACGTGAATGACTCCTCCTTGGTTCAGTATAGATCTGGTTGACTGGGTTTAGTAATTCTGCATTGCATCTTGAAGAAATAAGCGGTGGAGCTTGATCAGATTACTGCTAGTGGTTCGCTCAAAGGGAGAAAAGAGAGAGGGTTGGTGGTTTTGTAAAAGAAAATAAAAACAAAGGGAGAGGGGTTGGTGGTGGCTGGTGGCGTGAAGAAAAGAAAGGGAGAGAGAAAAGAAAAAAAATATAGTATAGGGCTTTATATTAGTTAGGAGTAAGTAGAATACCCATTATGCCCCTTAATATATTTTTAAATCTGTAAATTAAAGCTATAGATCTCCAATATTAAAAAAATATATCATTACTACCCCTTAACTCCTCCATTGTAGACCTGAAAAATTAGAAAAAAGAAAAAAAATAAACATTAGTGACTCTCAAGGAAGGAGAAGATGAACAGTAGACATTGTTGATTTATTATTATTATTATTATATTTTTATTATATTTATATTTTTTTAAAAAATTAAAAATAGAAGTAGAGAAAATAAAAATCAATTTGAAGCTAAGATAAAATCTAAACAAAACAAAACTAAAATCAAATGAATCAAAAATAAAAGAAAGATTGTGAATATGCAAATAAAATAAAGAATAAAAGAAACAAAATGTAGAAAAGGGAAAGAAATATGGATTGTCTCCCATTAGCGCCTTTGTTTAAAGTCTTTAGCTAGACATTGCCCTTGTGCTCTAGTGAACACCCCAAATTAATTTCTTCGGTGTTAGACGCATGAGATTCTTCATAATTATTATACTAGAGTCTATTACTTCTCATTTTGGTACCTCAACTTTGCAAAAATATTTTAAAATTTCTTTCTCATCTTTTTTCTTCTTAAGCTGAGAAAAAAGGGGTTGAATCACCAATGGCAAAGGTTGATTAGATTTAGGCTTAATCGGTTGGGTTTTCTCTTGGATAACAATTTCAGATTCTGCCTTTTTGCTTAAGCTCTGCCTAGGAGTCTACATCTGGGGTGTACTGTCCATCAGCATTTCTTCATTCTTCAAGGTAATTTCATCTAAATTTTACTCTAGACTAACCATCGTTTGAGAGGGCAAAGTAACTTGAGACTCTAGCTTGTTGATTGATGATGCTAGTTGGCTAATTTGGCTCTCCAAATTGTGAATAGATGTTCTGGTCTTCTGTTGAAATTATTGAGTGTTAGTCATTAATAACTCAAATATCTCTTCAAGAGACATACCAGGTGTGGATGGTGGTGGTTGCTGTTAAAGTTTAGCATGCTTAATTCCCCTTGAAGCTTGGTTGGGCCTAGTCCTTGAAGCCTAGTTGGGATGTTACAAAACCTTGAAGCTGAGTTGGGTTTGGTCCTTGAAGACAAGTTAGGTTGATGCTTAGCATGCTTCGCTCCCCTTGAATGTTTTATCTAGTATGTATTACAATACAACTTGAATGTTTTTAGTTTTCTCATATGGCTAAATTGAAAGATTGGTTTGGTTTAAAATAGACCGTAATATTTCTGTATCCGGTGTACGTATATTACAGATGTGGTTGTATGTAGTGTGCGTATATGGGGGTATAGGGGTATTACACTTCTAAAGTGTCAGGTCAGATTCTATCACTAGTCTTTCCCAAGACTTATGCCCAAGGCTCCTGTCAGCAGATTCTTACATTTTTCAGCTTTTAGCCCAAATTTCCTTATCCGACTCCAACCCTCCTTTCTGCCACTTTTTTTTTAAAAAAAAATATTTAAAAATAAGTAGAAAGACTTAATAGTGAGTCTAATTTTTCCCCAAAATTTGAAAGATATTTGCTTATTATTGAGACATTTTCATTATGATGCTTTACATTACATGAAAAAAGAAGGATCTTATAAAGGGTCTACTTGAATTAGAAGAAGAGTTATATAAATGTGCCTCCTGTCAACACGGCAAGTAAACAAGCTGCCTTTTCCAAAGACTAAAGTTTGGAGATAATAAGGTCCGATGATGGGACTGAATATACATCTCAAAAATTTAGCAAATTTTATAAAGATATAGGCATTGAACTCCAACTGACAACACCTTATAGCCCACAATATAATGGAGACATCAGAAGAAAAAATAGAAAAATAATAGAGATGACAAAATGCTTACTTCATGATAAAGATTTTCCAAAGAAGTTTTGAGCAAAGGCAACAAACATAATAGTATTCTTGCTAAATAGATTGCTAACAAAGCTCTTCAAAAAGGGACACCATTTGAAGCTTGGTATGGTTTTAAATTGAAAGTATTAAATTTAAGACTTTTGGTTGTCTTTGTTTCTCTTACTTTCCTCAAGTTAAGAGAGACAAGATGGATAAAAATGCAGAACCAAGAATTTTTATAAGCTACAGCTCAATATCAAAAGTCTACATGATCTATTTGCCACAAAGCAACAAATTAATTGTTAGTAGGAATTTTTAATTCCTTGAAGCAGACAACTAGAGCTAAGAAAATGATAAGAAACTTGAGTTTGAAGAGGAGAATGATAATGACGTAGACGATAAACTAGTGAGAGGAACCATATTACTTTCTGATATTTACCTGAGACGTAGTGTTGCCATAATGGAATCGACAAGATACATAGAAGTTGCAACTGACAAAAAATGGATAGTTTCAAAGAAGGATGAGCTTAAGATTATTGAAAAAAAAACTACACATGGGAGTTGGTGGGCATACCTAAACACAAGAAAGTTATAGGAGTCAAGTGGGTTTACAAGACCAAATTAAATCCTAATGGTGATTTCTCTAAAACCTTTACCCTTATTGCCAAGTTGGATATCATAAGAATGTTATTGTCACTTGTTACATAAAAGAGTTGGATTATATACCAAATAGATGTCAAATCAACATTTCTTAATGGATACTTAGAGGAAAAAATTTTTGTGGAGCAACCTAAAGGATTTTAAGTTCAAGGACAAGGGGAGAAGGTATATTAACTAAAAAAGGCTTTGTATGGGTTAAAATAAGCTCCAAGGTGATGGTGTAGTAGAATTGTTGCACACTTGATAAACTTAGGATTTGAAAAAAGTTTAAGTGAATTTACTTTAAATACCAAGATCATTGATAATGAAATACTTGTGGCATGTTATCCTTGTATATTAATGACTTAATTGTCACAAGAAGCAATGGGGAACTTATTAACAAAGTTTAAAGAAGGAATGAAAAATGTTTTTGAAATGACTAGTATTGGAAGAATGATGCTCTTCCTTGGTATGCAGGTGCAGTAAAATCAAAATGAAATTTTCATAAGCCAAAAGAACCGGATATTGTTAAGATACATACATGTAGGGGTGGATATTCGGTCGGTCGATTAATTAACCGGTTAAACTGATTTAATTAAAATTATTTAATTGAATTGATCGATTTTTAATTTCAGTAGGTTCAGTTAAATAACTGAATTGAACATGTCAGTTCGATTAATTAACCGAATTTATCAATATTTTTTTAAAAATTTTATAATAAAAATTTTATTTATAACAAAAAATTAATATAATTAATTGACTAAACAAAACTTATTAAAAAAATAAATAATAATTTTATTTTACAATAAAAGTTTATATTTATAGTAAAAAATTAATATCATTAAAGAATTAAATAAAAAATTAATAATTAAATATTTTTTATTTTAAATTTTAGTTGAACGGTTAACCGACGGAACCGAACTGGTTAACCTTTAACTTAACTAAAAACTGAAAAAATATAAAATTATTAATCGAACCAACTGATATATAATAATTTTGATTAACCGAACCGAATATTCGGTCGGTTAACACCCCTACATGCATAGATAGGTAGTCTATGTCAAAACATATGACAAATGAAATTTAGATCAAATCAACACCACACTCCGTGACTAATTGCAAAACTTGTAGAGGCATTAATGACATGGTGGAAGTTAAGAAACAAAGGTGATAAAAGTGTTTATAACTTATTTAATCTAAGAATATCCAAATAATAAACGAAAGAGAGAAAAGTTTCTCTATTAAAATCTTATTAAATTAAAAAAACTGTCATTACCTTCTAAAATATTATAATATATAGTGTGTAGAGTTAAAAAAAAAAAAACCCTAATTACAAATTAGAAAAAATTAATAATAATACAAAAGTAATATGTTGCTAATATAGGAGAAAATATATATAGAAAGAAAATATTCAACAACACAGACAAAATGCCAAAATGATACATTGATAAGATATTCTCACAAAAAATAAATTAGGAAATAAATATCTGCCAAAAGTTGTTGTAAACAGAAAAACCACATTTTTGAAGGCCTAAATGTCGGAATTTGGCTGAAAAATGATCAACCTCTCTATAAATAGTGAGTTTAACTCGATGATCCATTTCCTATTAGACTATGCTCAAAGAAAGCTTCAATTGCAACTTCAACTTTTAACTATAATTACTAAATTATCATTAAAGTAGTTTTTTATCAAACGGTTCCCTGAAACTAAGGCTATCTGTTCCACGCTAATTATGTAACTATAGCCATGGTTTGCTCTGTGAATCATGATGCAGACCAAAATCACCGGTTTAGTTCACTAAATCAGACTAAAATTGGGAGAACTAGGCCCTAACCAGAATCAATATCAGTCTATAAGAGTCTAGTTTAAGTTTTTAATTTATTGAACCAAAATTGAAACTAGTGGTTCAGAGCCTGAACCGTAAAAAATAAAAAATAAAAATTAATATATATTCTAAAAAATATGCATATATGCTAATATATAATAAAATGCATATATTAATTTCTAATATTTGTATTAAAAATTATATATAATTTTTAGTTCAAAAATTAAAATTTTAGAATTAACTTTTTTTTATTTTTTTCTTATACTTTCAATTACAATATTTAATATTTATAATTAAATATATATATTTATAATGAAAAATTAAATTTGCAAAAAAAAATCATATTAATATTAATAATGTTATTTGTTATTAATAGATTAATAATAATTATTATTAGTTTGTTATTATTTGTTAACAATTAATATTATTTGGTTTAATTTAATAATATTATCAAATTTATGAGTTAATATTTAATCTCATAAAAATATCATCAATTATGATTAATTTTTTAATAAATAATAAATTTTAAAAAAAATCAATTTGAATCCCATTTCAAAACCAAAATTAAAATCATAATTGATCCAGTTTTAAAAATTTAAATTTTAACCGAATTAGGTCTTAGAGGTTAAATTAAGATTCATAATTTCTACAAACCAGAGCCACCAATTCTGAATCAACGGTTGCGAACTGGTCATTTTAATTAATTTGTCGTGGCCATAGCTACAATTATGCATAGACTCTCAAATTAAAAGTGGTAGTCTAATCCCATGCAGGAGCTCAATATAAATTCACCTCTGTCCGATCATTCTGCAAAAGGAGGTAGGAAATGCATATACAATTCTCAACCAAATGCCACTAACTATTAGAGGGTCTACACTAGGGCAAAGGCTAGGCTGTCTAATGTGTTTTCCTTTATTCTTGCACGCCAATGACCAAAAACAGATGAAACCACATCCAGTCATTTAGCAGCACTACCACAGTTTCATTGTTGGATGCAATTGGAGTTTTGAGACTCGTGGAAAAAGCCTCACCACATAAACATATTAATGTTTTTTAATTAAAAACTGTCTTTAATTATATTTCTCTTTAATTTTAATTTTACTTTTACCATACAAAAAAACTTTCTATGTCAAAAAAATAAAACAAAGGTGTGATGTGAAAAAAAAAATATAATTTTAGGAGTTCAAAAGACAAAATATAAATATATTCTGGGTCTCCTTCTTTAATAGCGGTGTCGCTACCAAAGTCAACAATCCTGCATTCTCATTCTCAAGATTCAACGCTATTCCTTTCACACCGCTGGCAAATTCAACCATTTTTTCCAGCTTGAATCTCCTTCAATCCATAAACACTCGACACCTGCAATCCCATCTCAAAACATATTTTTTTCTTTTATTTTTTGGTAATAAAGTGATATAACGAATCAATTTATATGGACCTACTAAATCCACAATTTTAATTTGATAAAACACAAGTCATCCACAGTTGAAAATCGAGCTTTTTTAATTAAAATAATAAGTAAATTGTCATTTATAATTTAATCTAAATATTGGATATTCTTGTCAACAAGTCAGGAGTAAATCCACTTATTGTTGTTTAGAAGTTTATTCTTTATTCGGAGGATAACATCTAAAAAAAATAAAGCCAATAAGAGTCTCCTTTACATACTAATAATAATAATTTTTTACTGTAATTAATATTTTTTTAATAAGTTATTAATATGCTTATTTTTTTAAAAAAAAAATATTAATCTTTTTTTTTGCATGGATTAAAAATCATACTTTTATCACTCTATAAAACTCTCAAATTAAGATAAATTATTACACCACCTCTAATATTTTTCTTAATATCATTTTAATGTCTACTAATTAAGCCAATTTTATAAAAATAGCTCCTAAGTCAATAATTTTTTGGTTGCATCCAATTGAAAGTTTATTGTATTATTAATGTAAGTGCAGGCATTTAAAGAAATAAAATATAAAAGAAATATTAAAAATGGTCCAATTGTCTCAAAAGTTTTTAAGATCTCTTTCAACATTTTTAATCAACCTTTTGACACTTATTCGTACCAAGTTGCACTTGTGATTGTGAAAGTGAGAAAGAAAAAAGAATGCTTTCCAAATTCCAATCCAAAAAGAAGTATAAAATTAAAATAAGGAGACAAAGGTTTTGTTTTTAATTAATTTCCATTTCTACATGTATTATTCTTGGCCTATGACTTTCTAGCATTCAGTGATATACACCCCGTCCAAAGAAGCACCTTTACAAAACATGTTTTGGTTATGCCAACTATATATTTAATTATCTAGTCATCCGAATTTATGACTCTATTTTATTACTTATATTTATTAAATACCGGAGTAGAATGGGTTTCTATGAATAATATATATAAATTGATAGTAAATAATAATAATATTATTTTTATCAGTTAAATTTTTATTTATAAATTAATCATATTTTATATATAAACAAATCGAAATGAATTTAATAATTGAAAATATTAGTTTGAATAATTTTTACTTAGTTTGAATATGGTTTAAATCATTTAAAAACTCATAATTCATTTGATTAAAATTATTTATTTTAATTAATTGATTAAACCAAATCATATATAGACACCTTTAGCTCTCGATTAATTATTATAATGCTTAAATTCGGCTCAATTCTGTAAATCATTCTATTCTATTAAAATTAAATTAAATTCAAATATTATATAAAAATAAAATTTTAAATAACTTGCAAATAATCTGACTCATTTCCACGCATCGCATGAATATGGGTAAGTTTGTATTTGAAACAATAGGCTTTAGATCCTATCAAAATGGCATTGGCGCATTGATATATAAATATAGTCCACTAAAAGATATGATTCGCTAGCTTATTTGCTTTTAGAAAAAGGTGAATGTTTGTGATCTAATTATTGGCTGTAGCTTCAAAAAATTTATAACTTTCGAGATTTAAGTGGTTCTGACGATGATAATTAATTTTGAAATTTTTTATTATTTGTCAATTTTAAACAATTTAATATTACATGATTAAAATTTTCAATTGAATCAAATTTATTTCAAATATTAAATCAAAATTTTAACATAAGATTCATATAATAAAAATTAGAAATAAATGTAGAATCATTTTTATTAGAAGATTTAAAATCAAAACCATGTAATTTTTATATTAAAACAGTATAGTTTTATTATATAATGTTTTTCTTCTTTAAATTATAATTACATTAAAATAAAAATAAAACACCAAATATATATATATATGTATTTGTGTTTCAATTCATTAATTTATTACATTTGAAAAAATGCATCTATCATAATACTGACAATTATAGTTTTCAAGTGCATTATTTTTAGTACTGCATAATGACATTTTTATTTTTATTTTTATTTTTTGTGACTATAATCGATATATTATTATTATTATTATTATTATTATTATTATTATTATTATTATTAAGAAGAAGAAGGGAGGTGAGGCAAAAAAGAAAAAAGAAAATGGGTCCCAGTAAGTACTGTGGTCTAGCTGTAAAGGATTTAAAACAGGTCATAACATTGATAAAAAGGTCCTAAGCCGCCTCCACCATATAATCTGAAATTCTCCCACTTTCTGTCAAAACCACCAACACATTTCTTTCCAAAAACAAAACTTGTCATTTTCTTTCACTCACTCGCACGCTTCTCTTCTCTCTTTATAAACACACATCAGCGTATGCATTCTTTGCTCCATCCAACATGGAACTTATTTGTACCAAAAACCAAAACTCCAAACCCCTCTTCAACCTTGAAATCCAGACACCACCAACACTGCCCCCACGGCCGCCGCCGCCGCCACCACCTTATTATACCTCTTTAAAAATAATAAAAGATTCATTTATTTCAATCTTAGGCAAATTTCATGCTGGATATTTTAGAATAAGCCTTTCTCTTTGTAGCCAAGCCTTACTATGGAAAAATCTCGGAGATAAATCGGATATTGATCATGCACATGCTCTTAGAAGATTATTTAATCAAATACTACCCTCTACAGCTTTTCTTCTTCTTTGGTCCATAGCTTTTTTTACAATATCTTCACTTTCTCTTCTTTATTTACTCAGATGTTTATTTCACTTTAAAATGGTGAAAAATGAGTTCCTTCACCGTGTAGGAGTTAACTATCTTTTTGCTCCTTGGATTTCTTGGCTTCTTTTACTTCAATCTTCACCATTCTTCGGTCCAAAATCCTTTTACTTAGTTGTTCTTTATTGGGTTTTTGTGGTTCCAATTTTGGCTCTTGATGTTAAAATCTATGGCCAATGGTTCACTAAAGGAAAGAGGTCTTTATCAATATCTGCGAATCCGGCGAGCCAGTTATCGGTGATAGGGAACTTGGTCGGAGCTGAGGCGGCAGCACAAATGGGGTGGAGAGAGACTTCAATTTGCATGTTCTCATTAGGGATGTGTCACTATCTTGTGCTTTTTGTGACATTGTATCAAAGATCAAGTGCGGATAATTGCTTACCAGCAATGTTGAGGCCAGTTTTCTTCTTGTTTGTAGCAGCTCCAAGCATGGCAAGCTTAGCCTGGAAATCTATTTCTGGAAGCTTTGATAACTTGGCGAAGATGCTCTTCTTTCTCTCCCTTTTCCTCTTTTTATCCCTGGTAATTATATATATAATATTTATTAAATTAATTAATTTTTCTAGATAATATATTATTAATAATAGTTATGATCAAGAAAGAAGAAAATTAAAATTGAATTGTTATTAGATCAAGTTGATGGATTGGTCCTTAAAGAAGCATTCAAAGGGTAGGGGCCGCCATATCAAAGATTTTGGAGTTGTTTGACATAAATGCAACCGTACATATCAGTCATTTTCATATATAATTTTTTTCACTCTTATGTTCACATTTCACTGTTTGTCTCATTTTTTTAGACAACCATAAATATTTGAATTTTGGCAAATTTTTATATAGATAGGGTGTATATATATTTTAATTAATTAAAATTAAATAAAATAATTTTAATAAAAAAAATATATTAATTTTAATTGACATGGTATTCTTAAATTCTAATGTGTGCATGGATCATGCTTCAGATAAGGTAATCCATTATAAATTATACTTTAGACAACTTTTTTTTCCTAAATCTTTCCATTAATTTTTTAGTCACGTGTCCTTGATAAGCAGGTGCTCTTATAATCCGTTTGAAAAAAAAAACAAAAAATCATATTGCCAATGTTTAAACTTTTTAAAATATCTATTACATGGGTGTGTTTGTTGTACTTTTTTTTTTTTTTGTTAATCTATTGAATTTTTCAACTTTTAAAAATAATTTTAAGTAAGTAATTTTAACTGTTTTTCAATTATCGTAATACTGATTTAACACTTTAAAATTTTTATCAGTAAAAATTAAAATGATAAGAAAACTTACTGATTTATTAAATACTAAAATATGATTTTAAATGGAGCAAGAAAATTATAAATCAAGAAAGGATAATTAAGAGCTGCAAATCAGCAAAAAATAATTAAAAATGAAATTATTTTAAAAAAAATTAATAAATTTATCTTATAAAAACTTAAAATAGTAGATTTAAAAAAAATATCAGATACCTGCAATAATGTAATTTTTTTCTTCCAATTTCATCACATATATTGAGCTAATAGTTTAGCCTTTACAGCTAATTAATTTGGTCATTCAAGCTGGCTTTGATATGCATAGGCATGATAAGATACTGAATGAATATTCTGAATTAGCTAATGATTTATGAATTATTAAAAAATTGAACTGCAGGTTTCAAGGCCAAAATTATTCATGAAATCAACAAGAAAGTTCAACGTAGCATGGTGGGCATGCTCTTTCCCATTGACAGTCTTAGCAGTAGCTTCAGCAGATTACGCAAAAGAGGTGAAAGGTGACATTGCCCATGGGATAATGCTGGTTCTATCTGCACTCTCAGTTTCGGCTTCTCTGAGTTTGGTGGTGTTCACTGCACTTAATTCTAATAGGCTTTTCCCTCCCAATGATCCTGTTGCTTTATCTTCTAGTTCAAATCTTGAAGCCTCATCATAAATGTTGCTCAATTATATATGATTCCAATTGTAAAAAATATAACTATATATTTTTTCACCTTTTTTTCTATACACATTTTGTAAAGACAATTCTTTGTCAGGAATCTATGGGTCATTTCGGGTCCTGAGTTGCAGCTGAATGGCTAGAGTTTCAAAGAAGCTTGGGTTCTAGCAGATCCAGCTACTGAGTTCAGAAGAGAAAGAGAGCGAGAGAGTTACCAGAAATGAAAGAAGCGAGGAAGAGAGAGAGAAAAAGAGAGATAAGGGAAATCAGATTGTATTGATTGCTGAATAATTGCCAATGTACTTATTACATGATGAATTTATAATAAAATTCTTCTTTTCACTCAAAATTGTTTCTGTCGCACACTCACAAAAATTCAGCTGTCACAATTCCCAATTCAACTATTTCATTACAGAATTCTATGCCAACAACTCAACTAACTCAATGGTCCTCTTATTCATAACCTAGAGTAAAAACTAACTCCTTTTTCCTGTGTTTGCTACCGAAACAGCAGCAATAATGGGCTCAACCATCTTCTCAGCCTCTTATAGTCCATAAATTGTGGCATTTGATCCATTCTTCAAAGGGAACTGCTTGGCTTTGTGAGTATTGGCTTATATTTTTTTGTTTTCTCACATCGTTTGTGAGTGATTTGAGAAGGGGGCTTAAGCCTATAAAAGAATCTCTCCTTCTTTAGTTAGAATTATCCCAAAATAAGTTTTCTCCTCTAAGGCCTTATTTTTTTCTCTTCCTCTTTCTTTTATATATATATTAAAATTAGTAAAGTTATTTTGATGATGTCCTAGGATATAAATAACATTAGCCGAATCTTATTAAATTGTGATATTCTCTTTATTGTTTATTTAATAGCTATTGTGAGATATGATTGTAGTGGTATGTACTGTGCTATTAATTATATGTATAGAAAAATTCTGGATAAGAAAAAACTTAGTATTTAAATATGTTTATTGTGACATACCTCTCTTTCTTGAGATTTTTTTATATAATTATTAGTACAATTGTTTATATATTATATATGTATTATTAGTGAAAATAATCCAATTTTTACAATAATTGGTATTGAAGTCAAGATTTTCTAAGTATATTCTGTGATTGTAACCTACTTTGATCTTCCACATCATAAAAAATTTTCTTGAATTATTGGCATTCTGCATTTATTAGCTATTAAATAATTTTTTGAAGAAGATATGATAGGATATGATAGGCAACTCAAATAGATCATCCATTATAAAGGAGACAATATCCATTTTGTCAATTTAATCAAGGACTGATATGTCAAATGCTAGATGTATAATGAAGATTTTTAATAGTACGAGCCATTTTGTTATGTGATAAAATGATGTTCTAGACGCTCTCTTTCAGCAAGGTCTAGATATTACCATTGATGAAGAAAAACCAAAAGATATTGATGAAAAAAATTAAAAATGCATTAATCGTGTGGCATGTGGTGCAATTCGATCGTGTCTTTTTAGATAACAGAAGTATATTTTCTCTAAGATAGTTTCTGCAAGTAAATTGTGAAAGATATTGATGGGTGTCGAATCCACCAAAAATAAAAATATATTCTTGGGCAAAATTAAAATTGTAATAGCAGTGAATAGGATGTCGAATTCTCAGATAATTAATTACTTAAATTAATTTTTTTTGAAAACCTAAAATAAAACTTAACTAAAAAAAATTGGGGGAGTTTAAAATTAAAAAATTAAAAATAAATTGAGACCTGAAATTGAAAGCTAAATAAATAAATAACATCAAATTAAATTTGAAAAATAACAATGTTGAGAATTTTAGTCAAAGGGAATAATCTTAGTTTTAATCCTTAGATTTGATCATTAATACAAAAATAATTATTTTTAATTTTTCGGTAAATTAGTTCTAGCTAACCGAGACGCTCGTATTAGTTAATTTTTCTTTAGATTGTAAAATTAGTTAAGAGACGCTTTATAACTAACTCTTGTTAATGAATAACTCTATAGAAATGCTCTTCTTAGATTTAACTCACTAACAGCTTTAAGATTTAGAAGAACCTAATTTTAATCAATAAATCCTGCCACAAAATTTATTTAAATTAGATCATGCATCTTTTTATAACTATACCTAATTGCCACAAGTATCAAAAGCTAAAGAACAATTACGGATTCTTAGTTTTGAATAATGATATATTATTCAACTAATTAATCAATGGGCTCTTATTGTTTAACTAGCAAAATAATAATAGTAATAAGCTATAGAAAAAATATAAATACTGAAATTAAATAAATCAAATAAGAATTTATTAGATCTCATAAATCTTTGGTGGATTGATAACCTTGATTACTCTTTTAACTAAATAGTATTTAGTTACACAAGTTCTTTAAAAAAGAAAACTAAAAATATATTCAATAGCTGTTGTAAAACGTGAACAGTAACATATGAGAAAAGAAGCGATAAGAAATCAGCCTCTAGAGCTGCCAAATAAATTGGCTTAAATATCTATTTAGTTTCCTACCCTATTTAGAAAAATAAAGTAAATAAAATAAGAATAAATAATAAATTACAGCCCTCAAAATTCCTAATTAATACCTATTGAATAAGGAGATAATTAAGTCCTAATATATCTAAAAATTTGTTTTAAAAATCGTATTTTAAAAGTTCCAAACATATTAGGATTCATAGCTGGCACATACAATCTTCAAGTATCAGATATCTTTGGGCACAAGTCTTGCCCAAGGGTTACACCCGAGGCTTTTTTCAACTCTTTTCCAACAGCTTTTTATAATTTTCTTCAACTTGGCTTTTGTTCCTCCTTTAACTGTAATCTGTGCAAAAATATTTCAAAATCAGTAAAATCATATAACATCAAACTAATTTATTCATGCAAATATTAGCTAATTTTGTACACTATCAAATTTTTCCACACTTGAATTGTGCTTGCCCTCAAGTACTTTACAATTCTAAATCATCATATCCATATTCATCCAATCATAACTCAATCTAAAATATTTCAAAACTCAAATTGAAAGGCAACCAAAAACTAATAACTCGTAGCATAAATTTTTCAAAATTCCACAAGAATGAATGATCAATTTGATAAATATTATAAACATAAAATGAAAAAATAGTTTTACAAAAAATAGTTAATGTACATTTTAGTTTCCACTTGGAAATCAACTAATATATAGCAAAACAATACCCAATCCACCAAGATATATACATTTTGTATGTTAGACTTATGCCAAGAACTAAGAAATTTCAATTTAGTTTACTTGAACACTTTTAAGGCTTGTGTGAAATGTCAATAACCTTTTGATGCGAGGGTAAACATTTGTGATGACGGCACCTATTTACTCAATTGATCACAGTTTCTAATGGCTACTGGCTCTACTCATAGTCTTTTGACTAGCGGAATAAATTATTCATTTTTGAACTTTTTTTATACTCTTATTTATTTATTTACTTAGTTCTCAACACAAGTTTTTTAAAAATTTAAGCACAAATTCAAGCAAATCAAGTGAAGTTTAACTATGCACTGACGACTATTTAATATTAATTAATTAGGTTAGTTAGAGCAAAATTTAAAATATTTCATATAAATAATACCTATCAAAAATAATCATTCATAACAGGTGAAAAAATAAAAATCAATCTAGAAAAGGTAGCTAAGGATTGCCATAACAATTTATTTTTCAAATCATCATAGTTTGAATTATTTCAAAGACAAAATGAGACTTTTGATTAAAAATTATAAAGTAACAGAGAGGGCAGTAGCAAAACCTTAAGAAATTTTAAAATTTTTCTACAAAATATTCAAGAAACCTCAAAAATTTTAAAACTCAATATTAGAATATCCCCCTCCCCCCCCCCCCCCCCCCCCCAACTTAAATCTTGCATTGTCCTTAATGTAAGAATAAATAAAAATAAAAATGAAGAATGGAAAACTTCCCTGAAATTTTTTTTTGGAGAAAGGGTGGCGTGAGAGGATGTCAATGTTGCTAAAAAAGTTAGATTCATAAGTTTTATACTATATTGATTAGTATTTGCTCCATCTTAATGAGTTGTGCTGCCACTTATATGTTAGTACCTTCTAATCTACTAATATTTTCTTCTAGTTATTGATATTGCAATTGAAGTACAACAGAAGAATGTCTGACATCACTGTAGGTGCAACGACAAGGGGTCGCATTTTTATAGCTACTCGTTGATTTCATAGCACAACTGGTCCTGCTAGAAGGACAAAGAGCTGACTAATCTGTTCAAACCTCTACCATTATGTGTGATTTTCAAACTCCAAATTCTAATTTTGCATTTCTTCTAAATTTTCTCCCATAAAACTCTCTTTCTTGACACGTGAATGACTCCTCCTTGGTTCAGTATAGATCTGGTTGACTGGGTTTAGTAATTCTGCATTGCATCTTGAAGAAATAAGCGGTGGAGCTTGATCAGATTACTGCTAGTGGTTCGCTCAAAGGGAGAAAAGAGAGAGGGTTGGTGGTTTTGTAAAAGAAAATAAAAACAAAGGGAGAGGGGTTGGTGGTGGCTGGTGGCGTGAAGAAAAGAAAGGGAGAGAGAAAAGAAAAAAAATATAGTATAGGGCTTTATATTAGTTAGGAGTAAGTAGAATACCCATTATGCCCCTTAATATATTTTTAAATCTGTAAATTAAAGCTATAGATCTCCAATATTAAAAAAATATATCATTACTACCCCTTAACTCCTCCATTGTAGACCTGAAAAATTAGAAAAAAGAAAAAAAATAAACATTAGTGACTCTCAAGGAAGGAGAAGATGAACAGTAGACATTGTTGATTTATTATTATTATTATTATATTTTTATTATATTTATATTTTTTTAAAAAATTAAAAATAGAAGTAGAGAAAATAAAAATCAATTTGAAGCTAAGATAAAATCTAAACAAAACAAAACTAAAATCAAATGAATCAAAAATAAAAGAAAGATTGTGAATATGCAAATAAAATAAAGAATAAAAGAAACAAAATGTAGAAAAGGGAAAGAAATATGGATTGTCTCCCATTAGCGCCTTTGTTTAAAGTCTTTAGCTAGACATTGCCCTTGTGCTCTAGTGAACACCCCAAATTAATTTCTTCGGTGTTAGACGCATGAGATTCTTCATAATTATTATACTAGAGTCTATTACTTCTCATTTTGGTACCTCAACTTTGCAAAAATATTTTAAAATTTCTTTCTCATCTTTTTTCTTCTTAAGCTGAGAAAAAAGGGGTTGAATCACCAATGGCAAAGGTTGATTAGATTTAGGCTTAATCGGTTGGGTTTTCTCTTGGATAACAATTTCAGATTCTGCCTTTTTGCTTAAGCTCTGCCTAGGAGTCTACATCTGGGGTGTACTGTCCATCAGCATTTCTTCATTCTTCAAGGTAATTTCATCTAAATTTTACTCTAGACTAACCATCGTTTGAGAGGGCAAAGTAACTTGAGACTCTAGCTTGTTGATTGATGATGCTAGTTGGCTAATTTGGCTCTCCAAATTGTGAATAGATGTTCTGGTCTTCTGTTGAAATTATTGAGTGTTAGTCATTAATAACTCAAATATCTCTTCAAGAGACATACCAGGTGTGGATGGTGGTGGTTGCTGTTAAAGTTTAGCATGCTTAATTCCCCTTGAAGCTTGGTTGGGCCTAGTCCTTGAAGCCTAGTTGGGATGTTACAAAACCTTGAAGCTGAGTTGGGTTTGGTCCTTGAAGACAAGTTAGGTTGATGCTTAGCATGCTTCGCTCCCCTTGAATGTTTTATCTAGTATGTATTACAATACAACTTGAATGTTTTTAGTTTTCTCATATGGCTAAATTGAAAGATTGGTTTGGTTTAAAATAGACCGTAATATTTCTGTATCCGGTGTACGTATATTACAGATGTGGTTGTATGTAGTGTGCGTATATGGGGTATAGGGGTATTACACTTCTAAAGTGTCAGGTCAGATTCTATCACTAGTCTTTCCCAAGACTTATGCCCAAGGCTCCTGTCAGCAGATTCTTACATTTTTCAGCTTTTAGCCCAAATTTCCTTATCCGACTCCAACCCTCCTTTCTGCCACTTTTTTTTTAAAAAAAAATATTTAAAAATAAGTAGAAAGACTTAATAGTGAGTCTAATTTTTCCCCAAAATTTGAAAGATATTTGCTTATTATTGAGACATTTTCATTATGATGCTTTACATTACATGAAAAAAGAAGGATCTTATAAAGGGTCTACTTGAATTAGAAGAAGAGTTATATAAATGTGCCTCCTGTCAACACGGCAAGTAAACAAGCTGCCTTTTCCAAAGACTAAAGTTTGGAGATAATAAGGTCCGATGATGGGACTGAATATACATCTCAAAAATTTAGCAAATTTTATAAAGATATAGGCATTGAACTCCAACTGACAACACCTTATAGCCCACAATATAATGGAGACATCAGAAGAAAAAATAGAAAAATAATAGAGATGACAAAATGCTTACTTCATGATAAAGATTTTCCAAAGAAGTTTTGAGCAAAGGCAACAAACATAATAGTATTCTTGCTAAATAGATTGCTAACAAAGCTCTTCAAAAAGGGACACCATTTGAAGCTTGGTATGGTTTTAAATTGAAAGTATTAAATTTAAGACTTTTGGTTGTCTTTGTTTCTCTTACTTTCCTCAAGTTAAGAGAGACAAGATGGATAAAAATGCAGAACCAAGAATTTTTATAAGCTACAGCTCAATATCAAAAGTCTACATGATCTATTTGCCACAAAGCAACAAATTAATTGTTAGTAGGAATTTTTAATTCCTTGAAGCAGACAACTAGAGCTAAGAAAATGATAAGAAACTTGAGTTTGAAGAGGAGAATGATAATGACGTAGACGATAAACTAGTGAGAGGAACCATATTACTTTCTGATATTTACCTGAGACGTAGTGTTGCCATAATGGAATCGACAAGATACATAGAAGTTGCAACTGACAAAAAATGGATAGTTTCAAAGAAGGATGAGCTTAAGATTATTGAAAAAAAAACTACACATGGGAGTTGGTGGGCATACCTAAACACAAGAAAGTTATAGGAGTCAAGTGGGTTTACAAGACCAAATTAAATCCTAATGGTGATTTCTCTAAAACCTTTACCCTTATTGCCAAGTTGGATATCATAAGAATGTTATTGTCACTTGTTACATAAAAGAGTTGGATTATATACCAAATAGATGTCAAATCAACATTTCTTAATGGATACTTAGAGGAAAAAATTTTTGTGGAGCAACCTAAAGGATTTTCAGTTCAAGGACAAGGGGAGAAGGTATATTAACTAAAAAAGGCTTTGTATGGGTTAAAATAAGCTCCAAGGTGATGGTGTAGTAGAATTGTTGCACACTTGATAAACTTAGGATTTGAAAAAAGTTTAAGTGAATTTACTTTAAATACCAAGATCATTGATAATGAAATACTTGTGGCATGTTATCCTTGTATATTAATGACTTAATTGTCACAAGAAGCAATGGGGAACTTATTAACAAAGTTTAAAGAAGGAATGAAAAATGTTTTTGAAATGACTAGTATTGGAAGAATGATGCTCTTCCTTGGTATGCAGGTGCAGTAAAATCAAAATGAAATTTTCATAAGCCAAAAGAACCGGATATTGTTAAGATACATACATGTAGGGGTGGATATTCGGTCGGTCGATTAATTAACCGGTTAAACTGATTTAATTAAAATTATTTAATTGAATTGATCGATTTTTAATTTCAGTAGGTTCAGTTAAATAACTGAATTGAACATGTCAGTTCGATTAATTAACCGAATTTATCAATATTTTTTTAAAAATTTTATAATAAAAATTTTATTTATAACAAAAAATTAATATAATTAATTGACTAAACAAAACTTATTAAAAAAATAAATAATAATTTTATTTTACAATAAAAGTTTATATTTATAGTAAAAAATTAATATCATTAAAGAATTAAATAAAAAATTAATAATTAAATATTTTTTATTTTAAATTTTAGTTGAACGGTTAACCGACGGAACCGAACTGGTTAACCTTTAACTTAACTAAAAACTGAAAAAATATAAAATTATTAATCGAACCAACTGATATATAATAATTTTGATTAACCGAACCGAATATTCGGTCGGTTAACTGAAATTTGCCCACCCCTACATGCATAGATAGGTAGTCTATGTCAAAACATATGACAAATGAAATTTAGATCAAATCAACACCACACTCCGTGACTAATTGCAAAACTTGTAGAGGCATTAATGACATGGTGGAAGTTAAGAACAAAGGTGATAAAAGTGTTTATTAACTTATTTAATCTAAGAATATCCAAATAAATAAACGAAAGAGAGAAAAGTTTCTCTATTAAAATCTTATTAAATTAAAAAAACTGTCATTACCTTCTAAAATATTATAATATATAGTGTTAGAGTTAAAAAAAAAACCCTAATTACAAATTAGAAAACTTAATAATAATAAAAAAGTAATATGTTGCTAATATAGGAGAAAATATATATAGAAAGAAAATATTCAACAACACAGACAAAATGCCAAAATGATACATTGATAAGATATTCTCACAAAAAATAAATTAGGAAATAAATATCTGCCAAAAGTTGTTGTAAACAGAAAAACACATTTTTGAAGGCCTAAATGTCGGAATTTGGCTGAAAAATGATCAACCTCTCTATAAATAGTGAGTTTAACTCGATGATCCATTTCCTATTAGACTATGCTCAAAGAAAGCTTCAATTGCAACTTCAACTTTTAACTATAATTACTAAATTATCATTAAAGTAGTTTTTTATCAAACGGTTCCCTGAAACTAAGGCTATCTGTTCCACGCTAATTATGTAACTATAGCCATGGTTTGCTCTGTGAATCATGATGCAGACCAAAATCACCGGTTTAGTTCACTAAATCAGACTAAAATTGGGAGAACTAGGCCCTAACCAGAATCAATATCAGTCTATAAGAGTCTAGTTTAAGTTTTTAATTTATTGAACCAAAATTGAAACTAGTGGTTCAGAGCCTGAACCGTAAAAAATAAAAAATAAAATTAATATATATTCTAAAAAATATGCATATATGCTAATATATAATAAAATGCATATATTAATTTCTAATATTTGTATTAAAAATTATATATAATTTTTAGTTCAAAAATTAAAATTTTAGAATTAACTTTTTTTTATTTTTTTTCTTATACTTTCAATTACAATATTTAATATTTATAATTAAATATATATATTTATAATGAAAAATTAAATTTGCAAAAAAAATCATATTAATATTAATAATGTTATTTGTTATTAATAGATTAATAATAATTATTATTAGTTTGTTATTATTTGTTAACAATTAATATTATTTGGTTTAATTTAATTAATATTATCAAATTTATGAGTTAATATTTAATCTCATAAAAAATATCATCAATTATGATTAATTTTTTAATAAATATAAATTTTAAAAAAAATCAATTTGAATCCCATTTCAAACCAAAATTAAAATCATAATTGATCCAGTTTTAAAAATTTAAATTTTAACCGAATTAGGTCTTAGAGGTTAAAATTAAGATTCATAATTTCTACAAACCAGAGCCACCAATTCTGAATCAACGGTTGCGAACTGGTCATTTTAATTAATTTGTCGTGGCCATAGCTACAATTATGCATAGACTCTCAAATTAAAAGTGGTAGTCTAATCCCATGCAGGAGCTCAATATAAATTCACCTCTGTCCGATCATTCTGCAAAAGGAGGTAGGAAATGCATATACAATTCTCAACCAAATGCCACTAACTATTAGAGGGTCTACACTAGGGCAAAGGCTAGGCTGTCTAATGTGTTTTCCTTTATTCTTGCACGCCAATGACCCAAAAACAGATGAAACCACATCCAGTCATTTAGCAGCACTACCACAGTTTCATTGTTGGATGCAATTGGAGTTTGAGACTCGTGGAAAAGCCTCACCACATAAACATATTAATGTTTTTAATTAAAAACTGTCTTTATTATATTTCTCTTTAATTTTAATTTTACTTTTACCATACAAAAAAACTTTCTATGTCAAAAAATAAAACAAAGGTGTGATGTGAAAAAAAAAATATAATTTTAGGAGTTCAAAAGACAAAATATAAATATATTCTGGGTCTCCTTCTTTAATAGCGGTGTCGCTACCAAAGTCAACAATCCCTGCATTCTCATTCTCAAGATTCAACGCTATTCCTTTCACACCGCTGGCAAATTCAACCATTTTTCCAGCTTGAATCTCCTTCAATCCATAAACACTCGACACCTGCAATCCCATCTCAAAACATATTTTTTTCTTTTATTTTTTGGTAATAAAGTGATATAACGAATCAATTTATATGGACCTACTAAATCCACAATTTTAATTTGATAAAACACAAGTCATCCACAGTTGAAAATCGAGCTTTTTTAATTAAAATAATAAGTAAATTGTCATTTATAATTTAATCCTAAATATTGGATATTCTTGTCAACAAGTCAGGAGTAAATCCACTTATTGTTGTTTAGAAGTTTATTCTTTATTCGGAGGATAACATCTAAAAAAAATAAAGCCAATAAGAGTCATCCTTTACATACTAATAATAATAATTTTTTACTGTAATTAATATTTTTTTAATAAGTTATTAATATGCTTATTTTTTTTAAAAAAAATATTAATCTTTTTTTTGCATGGATTAAAAATCATACTTTTATCACTCTATAAACTCTCAAATTAAGATAAATTATTACACCACCTCTAATATTTTTCTTAATTATCATTTTAATGTCTACTAATTAAGCCAATTTTATAAAAATAGCTCCTAAGTCAATAATTTTTTGGTTGCATCCAATTGAAAGTTTATTGTATTATTAATGTAAGTGCAGGCATTTAAAGAAATAAAATATAAAAGAAATATTAAAAATGGTCAATTGTCTCAAAAGTTTTTAAGATCTCTTTCAACATTTTTAATCAACCTTTTGACACTTATTCGTACCAAGTTGCACTTGTGATTGTGAAAGTGAGAAAGAAAAAAGAATGCTTTCCAAATTCCAATCCAAAAAGAAGTATAAAATTAAAATAAGGAGACAAAGGTTTTGTTTTTAATTAATTTCCATTTCTACATGTATTATTCTTGGCCTATGACTTTCTAGCATTCAGTGATATACACCCCGTCCAAAGAAGCACCTTTACAAACATGTTTGGTTATGCCAACTATATATTTAATTATCTAGTCATCCGAATTTATGACTCTATTTTATTACTTATATTTATTAAATACCGGAGTAGAATGGGTTTCTATGAATAAATATATAAATTGATAGTAAATAATAATAATATTATTTTTATCAGTTAAATTTTTATTTATAAATTAATCATATTTTATATATAAACAAATCGAAATGAATTTAATAATTGAAAATATTAGTTTGAATAATTTTTACTTAGTTTGAATATGGTTTAAATCATTTAAAAACTCATAATTCATTTGATTAAAATTATTTATTTTAATTAATTGATTAAACCAAATCATATATAGACACCTTTAGCTCTCGATTAATTATTATAATGCTTAAATTCGGCTCAATTCTGTAAATCATTCTATTCTATTAAAATTAAATTAAATTCAAATATTATATAAAAATAAAATTTTAAATAACTTGCAAATAATCTGACTCATTTCCACGCATCGCATGAATATGGGTAAGTTTGTATTTGAAACAATAGGCTTTAGATCCTATCAAAATGGCATTGGCGCATTGATATATAAATATAGTCCACTAAAAGATATGATTCGCTAGCTTATTTGCTTTTAGAAAAAGGTGAATGTTTGTGATCTAATTATTGGCTGTAGCTTCAAAAAATTTATAACTTTCGAGATTTAAGTGGTTCTGACGATGATAATTAATTTTGAAATTTTTATTATTTGTCAATTTTAAACAATTTAATATTACATGATTAAAATTTTCAATTGAATCAAATTTATTTCAAATATTAAATCAAAATTTTAACATAAGATTCATATAATAAAAATTAGAAATAAATGTAGAATCATTTTTATTAGAAGATTTAAAATCAAAACCATGTAATTTTTATATTAAAACAGTATAGTTTTATTATATAATGTTTTTCTTCTTTAAATTATAATTACATTAAAATAAAAATAAAACACCAAATATATATATATATATGTATTTGTGTTTCAATTCATTAATTTATTACATTTGAAAAAATGCATCTATCATAATACTGACAATTATAGTTTTCAAGTGCATTATTTTTAGTACTGCATAATGACATTTTTATTTTTATTTTTATTTTTTGTGACTATAATCGATATATTATTATTATTATTATTATTATTATTATTATTATTATTATTATTATTAAGAAGAAGAAGGGAGGTGAGGCAAAAAAGAAAAAAGAAAATGGGTCCCAGTAAGTACTGTGGTCTAGCTGTAAAGGATTTAAAACAGGTCATAACATTGATAAAAAGGTCCTAAGCCGCCTCCACCATATAATCTGAAATTCTCCCACTTTCTGTCAAAACCACCAACACATTTCTTTCCAAAAACAAAACTTGTCATTTTCTTTCACTCACTCGCACGCTTCTCTTCTCTCTTTATAAACACACATCAGCGTATGCATTCTTTGCTCCATCCAACATGGAACTTATTTGTACCAAAAACCAAAACTCCAAACCCCTCTTCAACCTTGAAATCCAGACACCACCAACACTGCCCCCACGGCCGCCGCCGCCGCCACCACCTTATTATACCTCTTTAAAAATAATAAAAGATTCATTTATTTCAATCTTAGGCAAATTTCATGCTGGATATTTTAGAATAAGCCTTTCTCTTTGTAGCCAAGCCTTACTATGGAAAAATCTCGGAGATAAATCGGATATTGATCATGCACATGCTCTTAGAAGATTATTTAATCAAATACTACCCTCTACAGCTTTTCTTCTTCTTTGGTCCATAGCTTTTTTTACAATATCTTCACTTTCTCTTCTTTATTTACTCAGATGTTTATTTCACTTTAAAATGGTGAAAAATGAGTTCCTTCACCGTGTAGGAGTTAACTATCTTTTTGCTCCTTGGATTTCTTGGCTTCTTTTACTTCAATCTTCACCATTCTTCGGTCCAAAATCCTTTTACTTAGTTGTTCTTTATTGGGTTTTTGTGGTTCCAATTTTGGCTCTTGATGTTAAAATCTATGGCCAATGGTTCACTAAAGGAAAGAGGTCTTTATCAATATCTGCGAATCCGGCGAGCCAGTTATCGGTGATAGGGAACTTGGTCGGAGCTGAGGCGGCAGCACAAATGGGGTGGAGAGAGACTTCAATTTGCATGTTCTCATTAGGGATGTGTCACTATCTTGTGCTTTTTGTGACATTGTATCAAAGATCAAGTGCGGATAATTGCTTACCAGCAATGTTGAGGCCAGTTTTCTTCTTGTTTGTAGCAGCTCCAAGCATGGCAAGCTTAGCCTGGAAATCTATTTCTGGAAGCTTTGATAACTTGGCGAAGATGCTCTTCTTTCTCTCCCTTTTCCTCTTTTTATCCCTGGTAATTATATATATAATATTTATTAAATTAATTAATTTTTCTAGATAATATATTATTAATAATAGTTATGATCAAGAAAGAAGAAAATTAAAATTGAATTGTTATTAGATCAAGTTGATGGATTGGTCCTTAAAGAAGCATTCAAAGGGTAGGGGCCGCCATATCAAAGATTTTGGAGTTGTTTGACATAAATGCAACCGTACATATCAGTCATTTTCATATATAATTTTTTTCACTCTTATGTTCACATTTCACTGTTTGTCTCATTTTTTTAGACAACCATAAATATTTGAATTTTGGCAAATTTTTATATAGATAGGGTGTATATATATTTTAATTAATTAAAATTAAATAAAATAATTTTAATAAAAAAAATATATTAATTTTAATTGACATGGTATTCTTAAATTCTAATGTGTGCATGGATCATGCTTCAGATAAGGTAATCCATTATAAATTATACTTTAGACAACTTTTTTTTCCTAAATCTTTCCATTAATTTTTTAGTCACGTGTCCTTGATAAGCAGGTGCTCTTATAATCCGTTTGAAAAAAAAAACAAAAAATCATATTGCCAATGTTTAAACTTTTTAAAATATCTATTACATGGGTGTGTTTGTTGTACTTTTTTTTTTTTTTTGTTAATCTATTGAATTTTTCAACTTTTAAAAATAATTTTAAGTAAGTAATTTTAACTGTTTTTCAATTATCGTAATACTGATTTAACACTTTAAAATTTTTATCAGTAAAAATTAAAATGATAAGAAAACTTACTGATTTATTAAATACTAAAATATGATTTTAAATGGAGCAAGAAAATTATAAATCAAGAAAGGATAATTAAGAGCTGCAAATCAGCAAAAAATAATTAAAAATGAAATTATTTTAAAAAAAATTAATAAATTTATCTTATAAAAACTTAAAATAGTAGATTTAAAAAAAATATCAGATACCTGCAATAATGTAATTTTTTTCTTCCAATTTCATCACATATATTGAGCTAATAGTTTAGCCTTTACAGCTAATTAATTTGGTCATTCAAGCTGGCTTTGATATGCATAGGCATGATAAGATACTGAATGAATATTCTGAATTAGCTAATGATTTATGAATTATTAAAAAATCGAACTGCAGGTTTCAAGGCCAAAATTATTCATGAAATCAACAAGAAAGTTCAACGTAGCATGGTGGGCATGCTCTTTCCCATTGACAGTCTTAGCAGTAGCTTCAGCAGATTACGCAAAAGAGGTGAAAGGTGACATTGCCCATGGGATAATGCTGGTTCTATCTGCACTCTCAGTTTCGGCTTCTCTGAGTTTGGTGGTGTTCACTGCACTTAATTCTAATAGGCTTTTCCCTCCCAATGATCCTGTTGCTTTATCTTCTAGTTCAAATCTTGAAGCCTCATCATAAATGTTGCTCAATTATATATGATTCCAATTGTAAAAAATATAACTATATATTTTTTCACCTTTTTTTCTATACACATTTTGTAAAGACAATTCTTTGTCAGGAATCTATGGGTCATTTCGGGTCCTGAGTTGCAGCTGAATGGCTAGAGTTTCAAAGAAGCTTGGGTTCTAGCAGATCCAGCTACTGAGTTCAGAAGAGAAAGAGAGCGAGAGAGTTACCAGAAATGAAAGAAGCGAGGAAGAGAGAGAGAAAAAGAGAGATAAGGGAAATCAGATTGTATTGATTGCTGAATAATTGCCAATGTACTTATTACATGATGAATTTATAATAAAATTCTTCTTTTCACTCAAAATTGTTTCTGTCGCACACTCACAAAAATTCAGCTGTCACAATTCCCAATTCAACTATTTCATTACAGAATTCTATGCCAACAACTCAACTAACTCAATGGTCCTCTTATTCATAACCTAGAGTAAAAACTAACTCCTTTTTCCTGTGTTTGCTACCGAAACAGCAGCAATAATGGGCTCAACCATCTTCTCAGCCTCTTATAGTCCATAAATTGTGGCATTTGATCCATTCTTCAAAGGGAACTGCTTGGCTTTGTGAGTATTGGCTTATATTTTTTTGTTTTCTCACATCGTTTGTGAGTGATTTGAGAAGGGGGCTTAAGCCTATAAAAGAATCTCTCCTTCTTTAGTTAGAATTATCCCAAAATAAGTTTTCTCCTCTATAAGGCCTTATTTTTTTCTCTTCCTCTTTCTTTTATATATATATTAAAATTAGTAAAGTTATTTTGATGATGTCCTAGGATATAGATAACATTAGCCGAATCTTATTAAATTGTGATATTCTCTTTATTGTTTATTTAATAGCTATTGTGAGATATGATTGTAGTTGTATGTACTGTGCTATTAATTATATGTATAGAAAAATTCTGGATAAGAAAAAACTTAGTATTTAAATATGTTTATTGTGACATACCTCTCTTTCTTGAGATTTTTTTATATAATTATTAGTACAATTGTTTATATATTATATATGTATTATTAGTGAAAATAATCCAATTTTTACAATAATTGGTATTGAAGTCAAGATTTTCTAAGTATATTCTGTGATTGTAACCTACTTTGATCTTCCACATCATAAAAAATTTTCTTGAATTATTGGCATTCTGCATTTATTAGCTATTAAATAATTTTTTGAAGAAGATATGATAGGCAACTCAAATAGATCATCCATTATAAAGGAGACAATATCCATTTTGTCAATTTAATCAAGGACTGATATGTCAAATGCTAGATGTATAATGAAGATTTTTAATAGTACGAGCCATTTTGTTATGTGATAAAATGATGTTCTAGACGCTCTCTTTCAGCAAGGTCTAGATATTACCATTAATGAAGAAAAACCAAAAGATATTGATGAAAAAAATTAAAAATGCATTAATCGTGTGGCGTGTGGTGCAATTCGATCGTGTCTTTTTAGATAACAGAAGTATATTTTCTCTAAGATAGTTTCTGCAAGTAAATTGTGAAAGATATTGATGGGTGTCGAATTCACCAAAAATAAAAATATATTCTTGGGCAAAATTAAAATTGTAATAGCGGTGAATAGGATGTCGAATTCTCAGATAATTAATTACTTAAATTAATTTTTTTTTGAAAACCTAAAATAAAACTTAACTAAAAAAAATTGGGGGAGTTTAAAATTAAAAATTAAAAATAAATTGAGACCTGAAATTGAAAGCTAAATAAATAAATAACATCAAATTAAATTTGAAAAATAACAATGTTGAGAATTTTAGTCAAAGGGAATAATCTTAGTTTTAATCCTTAGATTTGATCATTAATACAAAAATAATTATTTTTAATTTTTCGGTAAATTAGTTCTAGCTAACCGAGACGCTCGTATTAGTTAATTTTTCTTTAGATTGTAAAATTAGTTAAAAGACGCTTTATAACTAACTTTTGTTAATGAATAACTCTATAGAAATGCTCTTCTTAGATTTAACTCACTAACAGCTTTAAGATTTAGAAGAACCTAATTTTAATCAATAAATCCTGCCACAAAATTTATTTAAATTAGATCATGCATCTTTTTATAACTATACCTAATTGCCACAAGTATCAAAAGCTAAAGAACAATTACGGATTCTTAGTTTTGAATAATGATATATTATTCAACTAATTAATCAATGGGCTCTTATTGTTTAACTAGCAAAATAATAATAGTAATAAGCTATAGAAAAAATATAAATACTGAAATTAAATAAATCAAATAAGAATTTATTAGATCTCATAAATCTTTGGTGGATTGATAACCTTGATTACTCTTTTAACTAAATAGTATTTAGTTACACAAGTTCTTTAAAAAAGAAAACTAAAAATATATTCAATAGCTGTTGTAAAACGTGAACAGTAACATATGAGAAAAGAAGCGATAAGAAATCAGCCTCTAGAGCTGCCAAATAAATTGGCTTAAATATCTATTTAGTTTCCTACCCTATTTAGAAAAATAAAGTAAATAAAATAAGAATAAATAATAAATTACAGCCCTCAAAATTCCTAATTAATACCTATTGAATAAGGAGATAATTAAGTCCTAATATATCTAAAAATTTGTTTTAAAAATCGTATTTTAAAAGTTCCAAACATATTAGGATTCATAGCTGGCACATACAATCTTCAAGTATCAGATATCTTTGGGCACAAGTCTTGCCCAAGGGTTACACCCGAGGCTTTTTTTCAACTCTTTTCCAACAGCTTTTTATAATTTTCTTCAACTTGGCTTTTGTTCCTCCTTTAACTGTAATCTGTGCAAAAATATTTCAAAATCAGTAAAATCATATAACATCAAACTAATTTATTCATGCAAATATTAGCTAATTTTGTACACTATCAAATTTTTCCACACTTGAATTGTGCTTGCCCTCAAGTACTTTACAATTCTAAATCATCATATCCATATTCATCCAATCATAACTCAATCTAAAATATTTCAAAACTCAAATTGAAAGGCAACCAAAAACTAATAACTCGTAGCATAAATTTTTCAAAATTCCACAAGAATGAATGATCAATTTGATAAATATTATAAACATAAAATGAAAAAATAGTTTTACAAAAAATAGTTAATGTACATTTTAGTTTCCACTTGGAAATCAACTAATATATAGCAAAACAATACCCAATCCACCAAGATATATACATTTTGTATGTTAGACTTATGCCAAGAACTAAGAAATTTCAATTTAGTTTACTTGAACACTTTTAAGGCTTGTGTGAAATGTCAATAACCTTTTGATGCGAGGGTAAACATTTGTGATGACGGCACCTATTTACTAAATTGATCACAGTTTCTAATGGCTACTAGCTCTACTCATAGTCTTTTGACTAGCGGAATAAATTATTCATTTTTGAACTTTTTTTATACTCTTATTTATTTATTTACTTAGTTCTCAACACAAGTTTTTTAAAAATTTAAGCACAAATTCAAGCAAATCAAGTGAAGTTTAACTATGCACTGACGACTATTTAATATTAATTAATTAGGTTAGTTAGAGCAAAATTTAAAATATTTCATATAAATAATACCTATCAAAAATAATCATTCATAACAGGTGAAAAAATAAAAATCAATCTAGAAAAGGTAGCTAAGGATTGCCATAACAATTTATTTTTCAAATCATCATAGTTTGAATTATTTCAAAGACAAAATGAGACTTTTGATTAAAAATTATAAAGTAACAGAGAGGGCAGTAGCAAAACCTTAAGAAATTTTAAAATTTTTCTACAAAATATTCAAGAAACCTCAAAAATTTTAAAACTCAATATTAGAATATCCCCCCCCCCCCCAACTTAAATCTTGCATTGTCCTTAATGTAAGAATAAATAAAAATAAAAATGAAGAATGGAAAACTTCCCTGAAATTTTTTTTTGGAGAAAGGGTGGCGTGAGAGGATGTCAATGTTGCTAAAAAAGTTAGATTCATAAGTTTTATACTATATTGATTAGTATTTACTCTATCTTAATGAGTTGTGCTGCCACTTATATGTTAGTACCTTCTAATCTACTAATATTTTCTTCTAGTTATTGATATTGCAATTGAAGTACAACAGAAGAATGTCTGACATCACTGTAGGTGCAACGACAAGGGGTCGCATTTTTATAGCTACTCGTTGATTTCATAGCACAACTGGACCTGCTAGAAGGACAAAGAGCTGACTAATCTGTTCAAACCTCTACCATTATGTGTGATTTTCAAACTCCAAATTCTAATTTTGCATTTCTTCTAAATTTTCTCCCATAAAACTCTCTTTCTTGACACGTGAATGACTCCTCCTTGGTTCAGTATAGATCTGGTTGACTGGGTTTAGTAATTCTGCATTGCATCTTGAAGAAATAAGCGGTGGAGCTTGATCAGATTACTGCTAGTGGTTCGCTCAAAGGGAGAAAAGAGAGAGGGTTGGTGGTTTTGTAAAAGAAAATAAAAACAAAGGGAGAGGGGTTGGTGGTGGCTGGTGGCGTGAAGAAAAGAAAGGGAGAGAGAAAAGAAAAAAATATAGTATAGGGCTTTATATTAGTTAGGAGTAAGTAGAATACCCATTATGCCCCTTAATATATTTTTAAATCTGTAAATTAAAGCTATAGATCTCCAATATTAAAAAAATATATCATTACTACCCCTTAACTCCTCCATTGTAGACCTGAAAAATTAGAAAAAAGAAAAAAAATAAACATTAGTGACTCTCAAGGAAGGAGAAGATGAACAGTAGACATTGTTGATTTATTATTATTATTATTATATTTTTATTATATTTATATTTTTAAAAAAAATTAAAAATAGAAGTAGAGAAAATAAAAATCAATTTGAAGCTAAGATAAAATCTAAACAAAACAAAACTAAAATCAAATGAATCAAAAATAAAAGAAAGATTGTGAATATGCAAATAAAATAAAGAATAAAAGAAACAAAATGTAGAAAAGGGAAAGAAATATGGATTGTCTCCCATTAGCGCCTTTGTTTAAAGTCTTTAGCTAGACATTGCCCTTGTGCTCTAGTGAACACCCCAAATTAATTTCTTCGGTGTTAGACGCATGAGATTCTTCATAATTATTATACTAGAGTCTATTACTTCTCATTTTGGTACCTCAACTTTGCAAAAATATTTTAAAATTTCTTTCTCATCTTTTTTCTTCTTAAGCTGAGAAAAAAGGGGTTGAATCACCAATGGCAAAAGTTGATTAGATTTAGGCTTAATCGGTTGGGTTTTCTCTTGGATAACAATTTCAGATTCTGCTTTTTTGCTTAAGCTCTGCCTAGGAGTCTACATCTGGGGTGTACTGTCCATCAGCATTTCTTCATTCTTCAAGGTAATTTCATCTAAATTTTACTCTAGACTAACCATCGTTTGAGAGGGCAAAGTAACTTGAGACTCTAGCTTGTTGATTGATGATGCTAGTTGGCTAATTTGGCTCTCCAAATTGTGAATAGATGTTCTGGTCTTCTGTTGAAATTATTGAGTGTTAGTCATTAATAACTCAAATATCTCTTCAAGAGACATACCAGGTGTGGATGGTGGTGGTTGTTGTTGCTGAGGTAGCCATGACTGAAATAGTTGATAATTTGTCAGCTCCATTCCATAGTTGAAATTTGAATGATCTTTCCATTCAGAGTTGTAAACGTTAAAGTATGGATCATAAATTCATTGTGGTTGATCATCTTCTTGAACTACATGATAACTCATATATGCATAACTTTCATAGACTCTAGCTTGTTAGATATTACCTGCAACCATTCTATGCACCCAAATAGTTAGATCAGAAATCTTGAATTCAAGAGAAGATATGTTTACCTCGTTTTGAATTTCTCTCTAGTTTCCAAATTGATATAAATTAGTAGCTATAAAAGACATGGTAATAAAAAAATAAATACATTAATTTCAATTTTCCGGCAACGGAGCTAAAATTTGATGGATGTTGAATCCACCAAAAATAAAAACCTATTCTTGGGCAAAATTAAAATTGTAATAGCGGTAAATAGGGTGTCGAATCCTCAAGGAATTGATTACTTAAATTAATTTCTTTCAAAAACCTAAAGTAAAACTTAACTAAAATAAATTGGGGGAGTTTAAAATTAAAAAATTAAAAATAAATTGAGATCTGAAATTGAAAATTAAATAAATAAATAACATCAAATTAAATTTAAAAAATAACAATGTTGAGAATTCAAGTCAAAGGGAATAATCTTGGTTTCAATCCTTAGATTTCATCATTGATACAAAAATAATTATCTTTAATTTTTCAGTAAATTAGTTCTAGCTAACCGAGACGTTCATATTAGTCAATTCTTCTTTAAATTATAAAATTAGTTAAGAGACGCTCTATAACTAACTCTTGTTAATGAATAACCCTCTAGGAACATCCTTCTAGGATTTAACTCAATAACAGCTTTAAGATTTAGAAGAACCCTATTCTAATCAACAAATTCTACCGCGAAATTCATTTAAATTAGATCATGTATCTTCTTATAACTATGCCTAATTGCCACAAATATTAAAAGCTAAAGAACAATTACGGATTCTTAGTTTTGAATGGCAATATAGTATTCAACTAATTAATCAATGAACAATTATTGTTTAACTAGCAAAATAATAATAGTAATAAACTATAGAAGAAACATAAATACTGAAATTAAAGAAATCAAATAAGAATTAATTATATCTTGCAAATCTTTGATGAATTGATAATCATGATTACCTCTTTAACTGAATAGTATTTAGTTGCACAAATTCTTTAAAAAGCCAAAAAATATATTCAATGGTTACTGTAAAATGTGAATAATAACAGAGGAGAAAACAAGAGATGGGTTATCAGCCCCTAGGGCTGCCAAATAGATTGGCTTAAATATCTATTTAGTTTCCTACTTTATTTAAAAAAAATAAAGTAAATAAAATAATAATAAATAATAAATTACAGCCCTTAAAATTTTTAATTAATGCCTACTGAATAAGAAGATAATTAAGTCCTAATATCTCTAAAAATATATTTCAAAACTCGTATTTTAAAAGTTTCAAACAAATTGGGATTCGTAGCTGACACATGCAATCTTCAAGTATCAGATACCTTTGGGTAGAAGCTTTGCCCAATGGTTACACCGGAGGCTTTTTTCAACTTTGTTTTAGCAGTTTCTTGTAATTTTCTTTAACTTGGTTTCTGTTCCTCCTTTAGCTGTAACATGTGCAAAAATGTTATAAAATCAGTAAAATTATATAACATTAAGCTAAATTATTCATGCAAATATTAGCTAATTTTGCACACTATCAGACATTGAAGAAATTTTTTTTGAATAAAAGTAGTCTGAACAAGATTCATATGAAACAGAGATTGTTTCGCTTTATCTATATTCTTAGTACCACTATGAATTATCACATCACCAATTTTAATTGGCTGCTAGCTGATTTAATAAATTTGGACTTGACTTTCAAAAATAAAATTTTGATCTTATTGTTGTTGGGATATCTTTCAGAGAAGTTTGACTTTCTTGAAACAAATTTAATATATGAGAAGGTTAAAGTGACTCTTTCTAATGTAACTACAACATTATACAGTTATGAACTATGAAAGAAAGATAAGAAAAAAATACAAGTGAAGCAGCAGAAGCCTTGGTAGTAACAGGTTGCTCTTAAAGCAGGAAAGAAAGAAAAGAAAGAGATATCAAAATTCGGACTAGCCAAAGATGAATATGCCTTTTGCCGAAAGAGATAGGGCATTCAAAGATAGATTGTCCCAAGCTGAAAAAATAAAAGCAAATTTTATAACCAAAAAGCTACCATAAATTTGAATGTAACTAAGTGCGATAATGAAGACTCAAACTTTTTATTGGTTATTGTGTCATCAACAAGCTCTTTTAGTGCATGGCTACTTGATTCAAGTTGTAGCCATCAAATTAGGATTGGTTCTCTTATTTTAAAAAACTAGAAGGTGTAACTATTTACACAGCAAATGACGGTCCATTTATGATAAAAGAGATTGGTTCTATAATACCCTTATACTCTCTATATATAATAAATACATCTAGTATATGTAAAATACATAAAAAGAATATAAGAATGTTATAAAATTTAATAGTATAAAATTCTTTCACTTGATATCAAAAATAAATATAATTTATACAAAGGTAATTTATAAGGAAAATATACATTTAAGTTTAATAATTTAATAAATTTTGTGAGAAAAACTATGAAAAAATTTATTAGAGTTTTGTCTGTAATTTCAATAATTTCAAAAACCAACAAACTCAACCTGCAATAAAATTGTACTCCCAAAAATATATATTTATCCAAACTCCAACAAACCTCTCAAAAGTTTGCAAATTCATCATTATGTATATATACTCAAATACTTAACATTATAGTTACTATGCGTTGTTTACATACATAGAATTTTTCAAACTATTATATAGTTCAAATATATTTACATATGGAAACTATTACATACAAAACCAAAATGCATTAATAAAAAACTATACAAGTAATACTACACCGATTGGTATGGTCTGTGGCAAAGTCCTCAACTCTAATACACAACTCAGAATTAGACTTGGTTAGGTTTATTAGGGCTCTTCATCTTTACCCTGTCACTTGTATAATAAAGTCAATCACGCTAAACTATTAGTTTAGCGGTATATACTTTGATAACAACAATATATTATGTATTTCTTTATGACATAAAATATATTATGCCTCGATGCACATATTGCTCACAAAAGTCACCACAGTTTCACAATTACATACATTAGGCTTAAAAGTCTCTATACAATATTCAAGTTTCAAAAATATTAATTTAGCTTATTGTGATATCAAAGATCTAAGTATCATATCATACCACTCAAATGTACATCACTTATCGACACTGAAGATCTAAATTTCATATTGTACCGTCAATAGACACATTCTCGATCAACACTAATGTGTCTAGTCTAGAGTCGTAATAAAAATATCATAATATATTAGTTATCTATTTTCCTCTTTTTATCCTTAGTAATTATATATATATATATATTCATTAAATTAATTAACTATTTTTCCTATATAATGTATTTTTTTTTAAGCCAATATAATATTATATTAATTATGATCAAGAAGTAAAATTAAAATTGAATTGTTATTAGATCAACTGATCAAGTGATGGATTGGTCCTTAAAGAAGCATTCAAGTAGGGGGGACCGTATCAAGATCTTTTAGTTGTTTGACATAAATTGCAACCGGACATATCAGTCCTTTTCATATATAATATTTTCACTTTGATCTTATGTTCACATTCCACTGTTTCACTCTTGGCCTAACATTTAGACTTAACCATATTTTTTTTTTGGGGGGCAATACATATTTTTTTTGGGGGGGGCAATACTTAACCATAAATATTTGAATTTTGGCAAATTATTGTATAAATCAGTCTACACTTCAGCCAATCAAAATTAAATAAAATATTATTTTATTTAATTTTAATTGACTAAATATATATACACTCAGTCTATAGTACACTTAAATTCTAATGTGTTTGAATTCTACCTGCCGTAAGATAATGAACTTTTGATAAAAATATTAAAAAAAAATTAAAAAAAATTTTAAATTTTTTATATTTATAAAATATTTATTAAGGTATCAGAATTTATAAAATATTTATTAAAATATTAAATTTTTATTAGTTTACAATGAGTTTGTAATAAGTTTATCATAAATTTATAAATTTTATACAGTTTATAATGAGTTTATTATAAAATAACTAAAATACTTTTAATAAAAAATAAAATTTTTTAAAAATACGACGAATGGTGTTATTTTTTTCTAAATAATTCAGTATAAATTATAATTCAGACCATTTTTTTTCTCCAAAATCTTACCACTAAATTTAGTCACGTGTTCTTGCATTGATAAGCATTGTCTCTTATATTCATTATTTTAAAAAAATCATATGGTTAATGTTTAAACCTTTTAAAATATCTACTACATGGGTGTTTGTGCAATTTTTGTAATCTATTGAGTTTTTCAACTTTTAAAAATAATTTTATGTGAGTATTTTTTAACTTTTTTCAATTACCGTATTACTGATTTGCAACTTTAAAATTTTTAACTGTAAAAAATTGATAAGAAAACTTGTTCGATTATTATATACTAAAAATAAGATTTTAAATGCATACGAAGTTATAATCTATTGGTAAGTTCACATCTTTTAAAGACTCAGGATCGATATCTCCTCTCTCAATTGTAATACTAAAAAAAATTAAAATTTTAAATGGAGCAAGAAAATTATAAATGAAGAAGGATAATTAAGAGTTGCAAATCAGCATACGGGTGATCAAAAAATAATTAAAAATGATTATATGAAATTATTTAAAAAAATTAATAAATTTATCATTATTAGGCACTTAAAATTGTAGATTTTAAAAAAATCAGATACCAATTATAATGTAATTTTTTCTTCCAATTTCATCATATATATTGAGCTAATAGTTTAGCCTTTACAGCTAATAAATTTGAAGCTGGCTTTGATATGCATAGGCTTGATAATATATTCAAAGAATATATTGAATTTGGTACTGATTTATGAATTATTAAAAAATTGAACTGCAGGTTTCAAGGTCAAAACTATTCAAGAAATCAACAAGAAAGTTCAATGTAGCATGGTGGGCATACTCTTTTCCATTGACAGTCTTATCAGTAGCTTCAGCAGATTATGCAAAAGAGGAGAAAGGCGACATTGCCCATGGAATAATCCTAGTTTCTCTCAGTTTGGTGGTGTTCGTCATGACTGTAGCTTAATTATATATGATTCTAATTGCAAAAACTATATATAACCATATATTTTGTCACATTTTTATATATACACAATTTGTAAAGACAATTCTTTCTTCAATAATATGTATGTTTATTACTAATCAATTAATTGGCTGGTTTCGATATAAATAGCCTATTTCTGGCAGAATCAGAGTGAAAGTAATTATTGGAAAATAAATCTCATAATGAAATATGATAGAATCATTTAAGTATTTATTATTATTCTATATGATAAAAATTAATTAAAATTGTAAAAGGTAAATTCTAATATTTACTCATCATTCAAATTAACTTGACAATCTATTTCTCATTAAAAAGGAAATAAACCGTAAAAGAAAACAAAAATTTGTGAATGATGTGAAGTAATTAGCAGGCCAATTCCTAGAGTAACTTGAGAAAAAACGTCTTTCATAAAAAGGTGTCTAATATGATATTATTTATTTATAAATTTTAATTTGTTTCCAAATCCTAATAAGAATATTAAACTCTCTTAGTAGAGTTTCTCTACCCAGAAAACCCTAATATATTTATTGCATAACATACCTTATATGTACTCTCTCCTATTAGTTCTTTACTGTCTGCTTTTACCTCAAATCTCTAATTCTTTCACTCAGAGTTATTGAATTCTCAACAGCTCTGGTAACTATTCTGATACCCCATTATATCCTCTTAAACTATCCATTGCGGCTTCTCTGCCATTATGTATACAACGCCAGATGCCATAGCAAAATTACTTACCAAAACAGATTACTTACTTTGTACAGAAATGATCCTAGATTTTAAAAACCTGACCCCCAAAATTTGGGGTCTTTTATCAAAAATTATTTTCGCCGTCATGGCACCATGTTTACAAATACTATGTACAAGATTCTCATACAGCTTAATGAATTTCAATTTTCTTTCAATTCAGTCTTTCATATGGATACTCAATGAAGTCAATATAACATTTTAATTTGTTTGCGAAGATCAAAATTAAGGTTGAGCTAAATCTAGACCAACAACTTTTGAATTGTAGAATCCATATCTTAATCCTTTTTATAGTTATAAATATCTTTTTTATAAATAGTCAATTATATTATTTTTTATTTTTCATAACAATTTAGTTTAAAAAAATTAAATGGATTAATTTTAAAATAATTGGATTAATATGTTAAATTAAATTAAATTAGACCAAAAATTAGGATTCAAGTTAACCTTTTGTGTTATATTATTTTAGGTTAACTGTTAACACAGAAGATGATTGATGTGTGCTCGGTGTAAATAAGGATCATGTTGGTCGGGTACAGAACGTTACGTTAAAAAGGAAACATCTTGATTTGGATGTTCATTAGTGCACGTAAAGCTCCATTTTTATATAATCAATATTTCGGTGACTGAAAATAAGCAAAAGTAGTAAAATGAAATAATTTTTTTTTATGATTCAATAACATATTAGAAAAAAATAAAAATAAAAATCTGAAACTGTACAACTTTTCCATATTCATGGCTAGTACCGTTGTTGTGATATAAAATGCCGCACGAGGTGAACTAGCGAACGCCATGAAAAGTTGGAAAAAGAGTTTGATGATTGCAATTATAACCGTTCATTCACGTAGGGGAATAAATAATACATAGGAGAGGATAGAGTAGATGAGTAGATTTGATTAAAGTTCACTAATTTATGACAAGTTAAATGCAAACATATTCATTGATTCCCTTTTGACATGACAATACCAATAAATAATATCAATATGGATTTGGAAATTATCTGAGTTTGATAATTCGATGGATGAAATTATAATAATAATAATTATTATAATAATATACATTTTTTTTATTAATTGGCAAAACTTTCAATTTATCCCCTTGAAGTATGACCATGCTAGTAATTTGGCCCCTAATTACTCATTTGACAAGATGAAACCCTCTGTTTTTGTTACAACAGTCGAAACATCTAAATTTAAATAAAAATATTAAAAATCTTTCAAATTATGAGGGTCTCACGGAAATTAATCATAAGAAACCTTAAAAATAAACCTTCATCGTATAATTCTACATATAGAAAATGAGATTAGAGTTTAACAAAGTAATCTCAGTTTTATAATCTGTAAAAGTTTGAAAAAAGAAAAACTTTCAGTCCTATTATTTCATAGAATAGAGGCCAGAAGCCAAACAAACCCCATATTCAATTATTTTCTCTTTTTTTTTTTTCTTGTTGAGTGTGTTTTTCTCTTATTTGTTATAAAGAATTGAAATCAATGTTTTTTTCTTTCAAAATTCAACATGCAAATTTGGAGTATTATAAAATCTTTCATTCGTAGGTGTTTTTTGAGAATCTCCAAATCTATCTTTTGGATTTTAATTTCAGGAAACAAATTATTGGATATTCCAGAGCCAAAGAAATAGTAATTTCAAAAAATAAATCTTGAGCGCCTTAACTATTATAAGAAAAAACAATGGATCTCATATTCCAAAGAGACGATTTTCAATGGAGATTTGAAAATCAGTAACGTCATGGACTTAGTTGCTCCATTTTATCAGAAAAAAAGGTGTATTTGCTCCATTTTTAAAAGAAAAACAATGTAAACGGTTCAAAAAAAAAATATTAAGAGTCAAATTGCTATTATAGTCATATCTATAGGCTAAATTAAATATTTAGCCTTCATTAATTATATGTGATAGCCGTAACTCTATGCATGATATATTCACTCGTGCGTGTTATGCCAAAAGAATATTCTCTCGAGCGAATTTTTCTTTCAACTGCTAATGGGGAAAATTTCATGTCTTTTATGGCTGAAATAAGCCTATCCGCTATAAAGATTAAGATGAGTTGATGTCCATCAGTCGTGTGAAAAAATGTAACAATTATCAAATACAATCCCATCCAACATTCAGAAAAGATAAAAATGGAGAATTCCTATTTCAATTGTAGAAACAGACATGGAATAAGGAATAAAGAGTAAACAAATAATAAAAATTAGATTATATACAAAAAAATATTTAAAAGATTAAAAATAACGAGGAACCACAATTCCAAGACAGTTCACCTGTGTGGTTGTTCTAAACAGCTAGCAGGACTGCAATTTCAGACTTATGAAAGAATTTCATGTCAAATATAGCATGTTTTCGTCCACTCATTTATGCCTTAGCTTCTATGAGCAGGAACACAATGCATAAAAGGATTGGACCACCACTACATAATCTCCTCGCCCACTGGATAAACAGAGAAATAAAATTGGAAGTGTTTTCTAGACAATCAGCTCGAATTTGTCCCTCCATGTCTGCTTTTTCGGATAATTCAGACTATTTACAGTTAGTCACTTAATTAAAATGCATTTGCAACATGGAGCAGAATTGTTAGAGGATTTTAGTTATGGAAAAAGAAATAAACATTGTTAATTATTTTGAGCCTTTTTGACCTTTGGAAGTTCTAGATTTATGCCAGTCCCCTACTTGAGCTTTTTTGACCTTTGGAAGTTCTAGATTTATGCCAGTCCCCTAATCTATCTACATTCTCAAATCAATATGCCTCTCCAGTCAAATTTTAGTAAAAAATGAAAATGCTTTTAAAAGAAAATAAAAAAGCTACTTACAAACTTGAACTATAAAGTCCAGAGAGCATGAATTGAAAGTAGAAATATACAAGACATCAAACAATGAGAGTGAAAATTCATGGCTGGTCTAATATTCAAGATGGGGACACAAGCTTCCTTGCGATAATTCAATAAGAGAAAAAAATATATATCATATTTCTAATAAAAAGTTTCAAACATGTTCAAGACTGGAAAATAACCAAGCATAAAAACAGGAAAGAAAACGATTGTAGTCAAGCCAGCTGATATGAACATAGATATTTGGAAAAGTTATCAAGAGGAAAAGCCACACCCATTGATTTTATTGGGCTTCTTACATCTTTGTATTCCTTGCTGCCCAAAACCGTCTCAAATGCCTCCACTGCAAAAAAGGATCCAACAAATAGCAATAAAAGAAGATTAATAATAATAATTAATTGGATACTTACTTTCCAAAGTACGAAAAGAATTAATCAGATGTTAGGGAATTTAAAAGGAAACCAACATGATTTAAATCTTGTCACCACCCCATGGGTGTTGTGAAAATTGGGCTTTTTCCACCGAATTAAAAAAATAATTTGTGAATTACTGTGATAAAAACTACACCAGGTAAATTTCCAGGAAAGTGGAGTAGTCACAAGCGGTCTCACTTAAAACCCACTTTCCTTAGACTTACGCGTCGTTTGACAGAATTTACCTAGACATGTAATCCCTTTTCACAATAACCACCAAAATAAAGTTTTGCCCAACAAATAGCTATTAAATAAATAAAAGAGAGAGACACCAAAATTTAACGAGGTTCGGCCAATTATGCCTACGTCCTTGGATACTACCAAATTATATTTCACTAAAGAAATATTACAAAAGAGGGAGAAGAGAAAACTTGTCGAATATACAAATTCAGGACAAGTTGGGACAATTGAAATTGAGGAATTAGGCTTCTATTTATAGCTAAATTCCTACCTCTTCCTATCACTTATTCACGATGTGGGATTATGAAATTATAAAGGAAATATGTTATAAAATTCCCATGTGGGGAATTAGAGCCACCAACCACTGCCCACCGTTATTTTTGACAATCTCCACCTTGGCGAAAATTCCCCAAATACAAACTTATGTTCTCTCTCTCAAAGTTGTAGTGTCTTCAAATGCGCTTTGCAGCGTAAGCTTCAACTTTTAATAATATTTATCAAGTACAAACAGTGTTTGAACTTGACAGTTGTCACCACTTTTGTCAACATATCAGCAGGATTCTCAGCAGTCTGAATCTTCTGGAGTTGAATCTGACCTTCTTCCAGAATTTCTCTAACAAAATGAAAACGAACAACGATATACTTCGTCCTTGCGTGATAAACTTGGTTCTTTGCCAAATGGATAGCACTTTGGCTATCACAATGCACAACAATGTTGTTCTGCCTAATTTCCAATTCATCAAGCAATCCTTGGAGCCAAATTGCCTCCTTAATAGCCTCTGTAACTGCCATATACTCTGCCTCTGTTATAGACAAAGCCACTGTAGACTGTAAAGTAGACTTTCAACTAACTGGTGCTTTCGCAAGTGTGAACAAATAACCAGTAGTTGATCGACGTTTATCCAAATCACCAGCATAATCAGAATCACAATATCTGACTACGCTTTGACCACTTTTCTTATCCTGCTCAAAAACTAATCCAACATCCACAGTGTTCAGAAGGTATCGTAGAATCCATTTCACAGCTTGCCAATGTTCCTTGCCAGGATCATGCATGTACCTGCTCACAACTCCAACTGCCTATGAAATGTCAGGCATCGTACACACCATAGCATACATCAAGCTACCAACAGCATTTGCATAAGGAACCTTTGACATGTATTCCCGTTCTGTATCATTCTTTGGTGACTGAGCTGCACTGAGTTTGAAATGAGAAGCAAGAGGTGTACTAACAGGTTTGGTCTTGTCATCCATACCAAAACGCTTTAGTACCTTTCTCAGATATTGCTTCTGAGACAGACAAAGTCTCCCCAATTTCCTATCTCTGAATATCTCCATGCCGAGAATCTTCTTTGCTTCGTCCAGATCTTTCATTTCAAATTCTTGATTTAATTGATTCTTCAACTTCTCAATTTCTCCTTTATTCTTTGAAGCTATCAGCATATCATCAACATAAAGAAGAAGATAAATGAAAGAGTCGTCTTGTAGCTTGCGCAAATACACACAATGATCATATTTGCTCCTTGTGTACTTCTGCCCTTGCATAAACTTATCAAATCGCTTGTACCACTGTCTCAGAGACTGCTTCAATCCATAAAGCGATTTTTTAAGTTTGCATACCATATTTTCATTTCCAGCAACTTTGAATCCCTCCGACTGAGTCATATAGATTTCCTCTTCCAGATCTCCATGTAAAAACGCAGTTTTTACATCTAATTGAACTAGTTCCAAATCAAAATGTGCTACCAAGGCTAACAAAATTCGAATGGAGGAATGTTTTACAACTGGAGAAAACACTTCATTATAGTCAATTCCCTCCGTCTGAGCGTAGCCCTTAGCTACCAACCTTGCTTTGTAGTGAACAGTATCTCTATCAGGAAATCCATCTTTCTTTGTATATACCCATTTGCATCCAATCGCCTTCTTTCCCTTCGGCAGAATTGCTAGCTTCCATGTTTGATTCTTGTGAAGGGACTGCATTTTATTATCCATAGCTTTCCTCCACTTTACTTCTTCTGAACTTTGGACAACTTCTTTGAAAGTGGACGGAATGCTGTCATCTGCAATTGATAATGCATAGGCCACCATATCATCATAACGAGCAGGTTTTCTTATAGCTCTTCGTGGCCTATCAAGTGCAATTGATTCATGTTGCTGTGGAGGTTCTTGGATTTGAACCTCATCTTCATCTGACTCTCCTTCTACTTCAGGAGTGTCTGCATTTTTAACATCTGCTGCTGAAATTTTTCTGTCAAACTCCACCTGTTTTGGAGTATTCTCCACCTGTTGTGGAGTACCATCTGACTGCTTTATTGTCACCTTTTTCAATAAGGTAGATTCATCAAAAGTGACATCTCTGCTAAAGATTACTTTCTTCGTTTCTGGACACCATAGCCGATATCCTTTAACACCTGAGCTTATCCCCATGAAAATGGCTTCCTTAGCTCTTGGATCTAGCTTTGATTCCTTAACGTGATAATATGCAGTGGAACCAAATACACGTAAGGAATCATAATCTTTAGCAGGTTTTCCCGACCATGCTTCCATAGGCGTTTTACCACCAATAGCAGTTGATGGAAGTCGATTAATGAGATGACATGCATATGTCAAAGCCTCAGCCCAAAATCGCTTGTCCAACCCAGCATTGGACAACATACACCGAACTTTCTCCAGTAACGTTCGGTTCATGCGTTCTGCCACCCCATTCTGCTGTGGTGTATGTCTAACTGTGAAGTGTCGAACAATGCCTTCATCTTCGCAGACTTTCATAAATGGATCATTCTTATATTCTCCTCCATTGTCTGTTCTGAGACATTTGATTCGTCTACCAGTTTGAGTTTCCACCAATTTCTTCCATTTGAGGAAAACTCCTAACACTTCATCTTTTGACTTCAAAGTATACACCCATACCCTTCTAGAAAAATCGTCAACAAAGGTTACATAATAGTGCTTGCCTCCTAAAGAAGGAGTTTTAGAAGGCCCCCACACATCTGAGTGAACATAGTCCAGAATACCCTTGGTATCATGGATTGCAGTACCAAATTTCACTCTTGTCTGCTTCCCTTTGATGCAATGCTCACAGAAATCCATCTTGCAACTTTTCACATTCTTCAATAATCCTTGATCAACCAAACTTTTCAAGAATTTTTCATATGCATGTCCCAAGCGCATGTGTCATAATCTGGTTGCTTCCAGATCTTTGTCATCACCAGAAACTGCTGCTGCTGTTGTTTCTACAATTGCATTACCTTCATAGTAATACAAATTATTTCTTCTCCGTAATCCTTTCATCATCACAAGTGCACCAGAGATGACCCTCATAACCCCATTTTCTGCAATAATTTTGAGCCCTTTTGATTCAAGGACTCCGACTGAAATGAGGTTCTTCGTCAAACAAGATACATACCGAACATCAGTCAGGATCCTGATTGACCCATCATGATTCCTCAAGCGGATTGAACCAATCCCTTCATTGAAACAAGGATTGTCATTTGCTGTATAGACAACTTCATGATCAAGTTCTTTGAAATAAAAAAACCATTCCCGAGTGGGACTCATATGATGGCTGCATCCGGAATCTAACAGCCATGCATTAGAAGAACTTGTCGAACATGCTGCAGGAGTGTCTACGGATGTCATGACTGATAATGAGAAGGTTGATTCTGAATCATTACACTCAGCTACATTTGAATCAACAACAGCTTTGCCCTTGCCTTTAAGCTTTGGACAATCTTTCTTCCAGTGACCTTTTTCATGACAAAAGGCACACTCATCTTTTTCTACTCTGGCTTTTGAACGGGATTTGCTTTTCTTCCCTCCTTTCTTTCGGCCTTGTGTACGGCCTCTAACCACCAGAGCTTCTGCTTCACCTGTCCTCTCTTTTTCTTTCTTTCTCAATTCATGACTATATAGATCAGCACATACATCACTTAAAGTCACTTCCTTATTCCCGTGGAGTAGAGTCGTTGTAAGAAACTCAAACTCGTCAGGGAGAGATGCCAACAACAGCAGTGCCAAATCTTCGTCTTCAAAGACCACATCTAAATTAAACAGATCAACCACCAACTGATTAAAATTTGTGATGTGTTCATTCATCGTGGTACCGAGAACATAATTGAAGAGAAACAGTCTCTTCTTCATAAAGAGTTTGTTCTGATTGTTTTTCTTCAAAAATTTCTCCTCCAATGCCTTCCACAATTTGTTTGTCGAAGTTTCTTTCGAGAAAGCATATTTTTGCTCTCTAGAAAGACAAGAACGAATTGTACCACATGCCAGACGATTGACAGTTTTCCACTCCATCTCCTCCATTTCTTGGGGTTTCTCCTCTTCAATAGCAAAATCTAGACCTTGCTAAAAAAGAGCATCTAGAAGTTCGCTTTGCCACATGCTGAAATGACCAGTGCCATCGAAAATCTCCACTGCAAATCTTGTATTTGTAACAGCATTCCTTACTCAAGTTGACGAGGACAATGCTGCAGTAACAGGTGTGGTATTTTTCTTGTTGTCTGTCATTTCTGCTACAAATATTTATTTAATAGCTACCAAAATTTTTTTTCAAAAAATGCGGAAACAAAACCAAGGATCCTTTTTTTATGTGGAAGATCAGACTTAGCCGCAACCACAGTGAATACTTCAAACCCTCGACTCTGATACCAATTGTTGTGGAAATTGGGTTTTTTCCATTGAATTAAAAAAATAATTTGTGAATTACTGTGATAAAAACTACACCAGATAAATTCCCAGGAAAGTGGAGGAGTCACAAGCGGTCTCACTTAAAATCCACTTTCCTTAGACTTACGCGTCGTTTAACAGAATTTACCTAGACATGTAATCCCTTTTCACAATAACCACCAAAACAAAGTTTTGCCCAACAAATAGCTATTAAATAAATAAAAGAGAGAGACACCAAAATTTAACGAGGTTCGGCCAATTATGCCTACGTCCTCGGACACTACCAAATTATATTTCACTAAAGAAATATTACAAAAGAGGGAGAAGAGAAAACTTGTCGAATATACAAATTCAGGACAAGTTGGGACAATTGAAATTGAGGAATTAGGCTTCTATTTATAGCTAAATTCCTACCTCTTCCTATCACCTATTCACGATGTGGGATTATGAAATTATAAAGGAAATATATTATAAAATTCCCATGTGGGGAATTAGAGCCACCAACCACTGCCCACCGTTATTTTTTACAATGAGTATAATCCTGACTTCTGAGATTAAAATTCGAACCTGATCATAACATGCAAACAAGAGATGACATTTATGTTGTACGATGAGGAAAGATTACTTGGTCAGATCCAAGCAACAAGTAATTAATTGTAATTAAACAATGCAAATATCACCCAAATTTAGATCCAAGGTCCTATTAGTTTCCCAATTAGCCAATTAAATGAATGGTCAGGAAGGATGACCAGACAAAAAGCTCATTGGTGACTTGAAATATCATAATATGCATGTTTTTCAAAGTTCAAACATACCATGCGTAGATTGCAAAATTAAGGATGGAAACTCTTCGGCCAAATTCTCCAACGATGCCAATGCATCTTTTACAGGTGCACTAAATGCACTATCATTAAATGCCATAAGATGCACAAACCCCACACCATAATTAAACTCCTGCCACCAGAAATTACTTAAACTTCATCAGATATTGGTAGCATAACTCGGAAACCAGACAAATAATTTTGCATCATCAAAAGGAAATAGAAGGGGAAAACAATAAATATTAATGCCTTCTGCATAGGATGAAAATTAGAAATTAACAGTTCTAAGGGTGAAGAGAATGTATAGATACAAGGGGCTTAAAGTTTCAAATTTTAATAGTGCAAATTTTGTTATAATTTGACCATAAATGGAGTTTAGCCTTCCTTTTATTAGACCAAAAAATTCCCCAAATATATTGGTTAAGCTTTTTAATTATAGTTTTACTCATGAATTTTTATTTCAAGTCACAATGAAAATGAATGTTTAGTTCAATGGTCCATTGTATTATATTAGAGTGGTCCATTTTTATGATCTATAGTTTTAAATAATTTGTTTTAAACAAGATAAATTTGTCTTAAAATAAAAATTCATTAAGGAAACAGTTCCACTTAATGATTTATTCATAAATCATGGTTTATCACCCTCCACGTAGCTGCTACACTTTTTCTTAATGAATTTCTCGATTATAAATTAATAACAAAGATCAAATGTAGCTTAACAAATAATTAAATAAAACTTAATATTTATACATTAAAATAGTATGACTTGTATAAAAAAATTAAAAATTACAATAACAATAGACCTGAGTGAAGCACAATATAAGTTGGAATATTTAAATTGATATTTTACATATAAATATTGTCATATTATGATATTTTACTATATTTTCGATCATACACTTAAATATATAGAAATTGAAGTAGATATATATACCATACTAGAGCAAATTATGATACAAAAGTTTAGCCCCCTTGAAAATAATTTTTGGCTTCATTATGCATCTGCACGTGTGCGTGCACATACAACACACACGCCCGCGCACATATATGTTTGTCTGTATGTATGTGTGTGTATATATATATATATAGTTCCTTTATCAGATATAGTAATTTTTCAGCATTTACATGGATGGAATTGATTTGACTTTCATCTCTATATACAAGGACAAGTGACCTAGGGACCCAAAAGATTTTTAATTTCCTTCAAAGAAATCTCACAACAATTCATAAGAACTTAGAATATATAGAGTTTATGACTTCGAACCTCCCCTTTACGAAATATAGGAAGAATATCATCTTCTACTTCAGATTCATAATCTACATTAATTAATCCCTGCAAATATAAAGCCAAGCTGATTCAAATAAGCAAAGCATCCGAGCAAAAAAAGAAAACCATTGCTACATGATCAGAAGTGAAAGGAATTAAAAATTTTGAGTACTATAGTTTTGGTGTTTACATGTCAGGGCGTACATGGCAGGATGGCATTACATGCTCCTTGAGAACTTTCAAATAGAAAGGATTCTCATAAAAATTCTCTACATCTTCCTTTCTTTGGAAACGCATGAAAACAGCATTGGTATAATTTGAAAGGGGGAGAAAACTTAATTCCCCTAAAACCTAAATCATGCATAGATCACTAGATTATTCAAATTAAATTACAAAGGGTAGAATTTGTGTACCTGGCATCATTGTTTGTTGATTCTGGAGACAATTTTGGGGTTTGTCGCCTTCCAGGAGATACACACTTTAGGTTATGCGGAAGTACTACTAAAGGAACACAATATTCTCTAAAAATTATTATGTTCCTCCGGAGACCACGACCCCTTATTTATAACTAAATAAATTGATTAATTTCTATTTTGGTCATTCAACAAAATAGAAATTACTTAATGGTCTCTACACTTATAATTCTATTACGAGTGGGACACCTCAATAGTCAACAATCCTAATTTGATCAAAACTTTAATTTAACTATCTTAATTTGACTGCAATACACATTTAATATTTAAATATATTTAGCCCACACTTATGATTAATTAGAGGATTAATTTTAACAATATAAAATTAATTCTAACAATCTCCCACTTGGGCTAACATATATTAAATATAAATGTATATACCTTAATGAGCTCATAAAAGCAGTCATACTGAAGGTGCCTCAAACAATCTCGTCCATTGATTAAATGGATAAAGGACTGAAGGGTCAGTCGCCACATTCATCGTGACTCAAACCACCATCAATCACATTACCAATACTCTCAAATGACATAGATCAATAATAGGAGTGTAGCATGGAAACTACATGTAATGTGATCTAATCATGCCTGTTTCCAACTGGTCAATCTTAAGTGAGATCAAACATAAATATAATACAGAGTGTAAAACACATAATAAAATGAAAGAAAAACTCATTTTTCTGCAGAAACTGAATATACTTTATAAAATATATCCAATGTCAAATAGAGCATGCATAAAACTTAATGCAAACTTAATGAACAAACTCCCACTGAAACTAAATAGTCTCAAATAATGTGACACCCATATGAGCAGTGTGCTCATGAAAAACTTTCAATATCACAGCCTTAGTGAGCGGATCCGCAATCATGGAGTTCGTTCCAATATGCTTTATGGCTATCTGTCCACTCTGTACTCTCTCCCTCACAGCCAGAAATTTTATCCCAATGTGTCTCGATCGAGAAGAGCTTCTATTCTTGTTGGAAAATAAAATTGCTGAGTTATTATCACAGTATAATTTTAATGGCCTTTCAATGCCATTCACAATGCGCAACCCTATGACAAAGTTCTTCAGCCAGATTGCTTGAATGGATGCCTCATAGCCTGCTACAAATTCTGCTTCCATGGTGGAGGTAGCTACTAGAGTTTGTTTCGCACTCTTCCAAGAAATAGCACCACCAGCCAAGAGATATATGTAGCCTGAAGTGGATTTCCGACTGTCTTGGCATCCCGTGAAATCAGAATCAGTATACCCAATGATCTCAAGCTGATCTGATCTCCTGTATGTGAGCATATGTCCCTTCATTCTCTGAAGATATCTCAAGACTCTTTTGGTTGCTTTCCAATGATCCATTCCTGGATTGCTTAGATATCGCCCTAACATGCCAACTATGAATGAAATATCTAGACGAGTGCAAACTTGAGCATACATTAGACTCCCAACTGTTGACGCATAAGGAATCTTCTGCATCTCCTGAATCTCAAGTTCACCCTTTGGACACTGATCAAGACTGAATTTATCTCATTTAGCAACTGGGGTATCAATTGGTTTATTATTGTGCATACTAAATCTTTTGAGCACTTTCTCAATATAGCCCTTTTGTGATAATCCAAGAATACCTCGAATACGGTCTCGATATATTTGAATCCCTAATACAAAAGAAGCTTCACCTAAATCTTTCATCTCAAAGTGTTTTGAGAGAAAGACTTTGGTCTCGTGCAGCAAGTCCTTACAGTTAGTAGCAAGCAATATGCCATCCACATATAAGACCAAAAAGATAAACCTAATCCCACTGAACTTGTGATACACATAATCTTCCACAGCATTTGTCTCAAAACCGAAAGAGACAAGTACTTCATGGAACTTGAAGTACCACTGACGAGAAGCTTGCTTGAGTCCATAAATGGATTTCTTTAATCTGCATACCAGTTGCTTTGGGTCTCCAGACACAAAGTTTTATGGCTGCACCATATAGATGATTTCATCAATGTCTCCATTGAGAAACGCAGTCTTCACATCCATTTGATGTAACTCAAGATCAAAATGTGCAACTAGAGCCATGATTGTCCTAAAAGAGTCCTTCGATGAAACCGGAGAGAATGTCTCTTTATAGTCAATCTCTTCTTTCTGAGTGAAGCCTTTAGCTACAAGACGAGCCTTATATCTTTCCACATTACCATTAGAATCCCTCTTGGTCTTAAATATCCATTTGCAACCAATATGTTTCTTTCCTTCAGGTAACGGGATAAGATCCCAAACTTGATTGTCTTGCATAGATTTATATTCTTCACCCATTACCTCAATCCACTTGTGAGAGTTAGGATCCTGCATGACATGATGAAAGCTGATAGGATCATCTTCCACCATGTCTACAGTGTCCTCATGTTCCTAAAGATATACTACATAATCATCTGAAATAGCATTTCTTCTCTCTCTAGTGGACCTCTTTAAAGGCACAGGTTCTGACTCAAATTCTTGAGGTTGTTGAGCTTATTCTTGAGGAAGAATGACTTCTTCATCCTGATGAGGAAGTTGTTCAACATTGTCTTGGATTGGAACTTGATATGCTTTTGGAACAGTGACTGGCGTAGGAACCAGAACACTGCTAGGAGCAATGATGGGAATCGACACTGAGTGTTCCTGACTCAATCCCTCCTCAAAGACAATGTTTCTAACCTTACTTCTCCCCCCAAACTCAACATCCTCAAAGAATTTTGCAATTCCCGTCTCAAAAATAGTCCTGGTAGTAGGATTATAAAACTTATAACCCCGTGATCGCTCAGAATATCCAATAAAGTAGCTGCTAACAGTTTTGGAGTCCAATTTAGTTTCATTGGGCCTATAAGGCCTAGCCTCAGCAGGACATCCCCAAACATGAAGATGCTTTAGACTGGGCTTGCGTCTAGTCCAAAGCTCATAAGGTGTTTTTGCAGCTGCTTTAGTTGGTATTCTGTTAAGAAGATAAGCTGTTGTTTTCAATGCTTCTCCCCACAGAAACTCAGGCAAGGAAGAATGACTAATCATACTCCTTACCATATCCATAAGAGTCCTGTTACGCCTCTCAGATACACCATTCATGCTGGGTGTACCAGGCATTATGTATTGAGGGACTATACCATAGTCCTGTAAGAAAATAGCAAATGGCCCTGGACGTTGTTCACATGAACCATCATATCTACCATAGTACTCACCTCCACGGTCAAATCTAACAGATTTAATCTTCTTTTCGAGTTGGTTTTCAACTTCGGCCTTATAAGATTTGAAAACGTCTAGAGACTCAGATTTCTCATGAATGAGATATAGGTACCCGTAACGTGAGTAATCATCTATGAATGATATAAAGTATCTTTGGTCATTCCTTGTTGCTGTAGGGAATGGACCACAGATGTCCGTATGTATCAATTCTAAGACGTTCGATGATCTGTTGGCACCTAGTCTCTTTTGTTTAGTCTGTTTACCTTTAATACACTCAACACAGGAGTCCAAATCTGTGTAATCAAGTGTATTTAGGATACCATCTGACATAAGACGTTCTATTCTAGATTTGGATGTGTGACCCAAACGTCTGTGCCAAAGTTCAGCTGAATTATCTATATTTCGCTTCCTTTTGGTACCCATAGTACTAACCTGCAGGGTTTCATTATAAGAATCATTAATATCCAACATATATAGATTATCACATGCATTCAAGAAGCCAGTACAAAAAAATTTTGAATTCATAGATAAAGTAAATGAACTGTCTCCAAATGAACAAGTAAAACCAGATTTGTCCAAATAAGAAACAGAAATTAAATTCTGTCTAAATGTCGGAATAACAAAAGTATCTACAAGATCCAAAAAACATCTAGTTCTTAAACACAATCTAATATGCACAATTGCCTCCACTTCCATCGGATCGTCATTTCCCACATAGACGTATCTTTCACCATCAGTTGGCTTTCGGTAGCTCAGGCAACCCTGCAATGAAATACTTATGTGAGCGGTAGCACCAGAATCCTTCCAATAAGTGTTTCTAGGAGCTGAAGTTAAATTAACTTCAGAACATACTAAAATAAGGTACTTACCCTTCTTGACACGCCATGTGGCATATTTGGGACAGTCCTTCTTTAAGTGTCCAGACTTGCTGCAGAAGAAGCATTTTAATTCCTTAGGCTTCTTTTGCACAGGAACTTTATCAGCAGTCTTATTCTCAGCAGTCTTCTTTCTTTTCTTGTTCTTGCCCTTATCTGCTGAAGAGACCAGATGAGCACTCTCTCTCTTAGTAGCCAACAACTTTTCCTCCTCATTCACACAATGAGCAATGAGCTCGTTAAGAGTCCATTTGCTCAGCTGGCAGTTATATGAAGTCATGATCTGCCCATACTGTGGTGGAAGAGAATTCAAAGCTAGATGGACTAACAGGTCATCTGGTAAAACCAAATCCAGAACCTTTAGCCTCTTGGCTATTTAGGACATGCTTAGTATATGCTTCCGAACACTACCATTGCCAGTATACCTTATGGAGGTGAGTTTTGCTAAAAACGTCCCCACTTTGACCTTGTCATTTTTGACATAGACCTTCTCCAGCTCAGCAAGATAGTTTTTAGCATTACTTTCTTCAGCAGAAATGTCTCCTCGAACATGTTCTGGGATTCCCTACTGCATGATCATAAGATCTAAGCAGTTAGAACGCTCCCACTTCTCATACTGAACCCTCTGAGCATCTGTGCTCACTTCAGTAAGAGGAGCAGGTTCGTCCATTCTGAACGCAAGGTCTAAGTCCATACAACCCAGATAAATCATGATGCTTGATTTCCATAAACCAAAGTTTGACCCCTCAAGCATAGGGACAGTGTTAGGATTATACGGCATGCTAGTTGACTTCATAGAAAGTGACAAAAAATTAACATAAGCTCACTATCCACAAAATAAATGAAACAAACAATAATAGAGTTCAAATAATGGAAACAAGATACTGGCACAATATTAATATTTTCATCTTTGGATATAAAACATTAACTGTAATTGGTATCTCAATGCAGCAATCAAATATTGACAATTCAATCATGTCAAATATTAAACCTTCCTTTGGGCCGATTTATTATCCACATTGATGAAAACATAATAATTATCACATATTTATCACTGCACATGTATTCTCAATTCAGCCAGATAGCAACCTTTCTTTGGGCCGGTTTACTATCCGCAATGAATTTTAATACACCTGTCTAATATCCAAATAAATCAATTTACACAATAGAGGTCACCAGTGGCGGAACCAGAAAAAATTTTCTACCGGTGCTAACTGTGGTGGCGGCGAGCAGGAGGCGGCGGCGAAGAGGCCTGAAGTCCGGCGACTTGCTTGGTTGGTGGTTGCTTGTGGCTGGGCTGTTTCTCTCTGCTTTTAGGGAGCTGAAACGAAGAGAAGAAAGAAATGAAATTAATTATGCTGCTACTGCTGCTTTAATATAATGCTAGAAAAAGAAAAATAAAATAAAATTATTAAATGTGAAACTCACAGTTTCATTAAACCCACAAAAGCCAAAATTCATTTTCCTATTCTTCTTCTTCTATGTTCTGCACACCAGCCCCCTCTCTCTCCTTCTCAACGACGTCAGCCACATCACAGCACTCCTCTCATCCACTAGTGCTGCCGGCGACCACCAAGGGCTCACTCTCAGCCTGACCGGTGCTTGAGCGGGGGTTAGCCCCTTGCTGGTTCCGCCACTGGAGGTCACTTTGGTGACTTTTTGCTTCAATTAATTTATTATTAAAAATATTAGACACAATCAGAACTAAAATACTAAAATTTAAACTCAATAAAATTCTCAAATTATAATAAATAGATTGCAATATTTATATTAATTAAATTTAAACTCAATAAAATTTTCAAACTAATTAAAATCAAATATTGCAATAATAAACTTTAATTAATTAAAAAAATTTTGAGCCAAAAATAAATAAACAGAAAATTTTGAGCTAAAAATTAAATAAATTAAAAGTTTTATGGGTGAAAACAGGAATTACAAAACTTTCTGGGTCAAAATCGGATTATCAGAAGTTGGAGGACCTGTTTATAATTTAAAAAATATATTTTCATTTTCGCTTTTATCTTGGTATAGAGATGCGCGGTTTTCTCTGCAAAATGCACCGTTCTGGCTCAAAACGGTGCCGCTTTGAGCTAGAGCTGCACACTGCTCCGAACGCAGCGCTTTGGCTCAAAACGGTGCCGTTTTCGAGCTAGGTCATCGTCTCCAAACCGAAGCAGATCGCTTCGTCGCCGCCCGCTCCAGTTTTCGATCCAGCGCCTTCCACCGCCGGTGACAGCCTCTAGACGGTTGCTCGAGCACCGAACAACCTCCGGCCATCTTCTATTGGCGATGAACGACGATGAAACGGTTTCACTATTCTCCACCGTTCTCCACCGCCGGTGACCACCGTATGAGGGTGTTAGACCTCCCTTACGCCACCGCCAGTCCAAATCTGACCCAAAATAATATCAAAATCGATCAAAATCTCATAGCCCAAATCGAAACTGTTCTTCGTGAACAACAGTTTCCAAAATTTTATTTTTATTTTTATTATTATTATTTTTTAAATTAATTAAACTAATTAATTAACCAAAAAATAAATCAAACCAAAATTGATTTCAGATTACTAAATTCGATTCCAAATTAATTCTAGAAAATTACAATTACCGAATTAATTTTCTAGAATCAAAACAATAATCAATACGCAATTTAATCAGAAAATCTAACAACCTAGCATAAGGCTCTGATACCAATTGAAAGGGGGAGAAAACTTAATTCTCGTAAAACCTAAATCATGCATAGATAACTAGATTATTCAAATTAAATTGCAAAGGGCAAAATTTGTATACCTGGCATCATTGTTTGTTGATTCTGGAGACAATTCTGGAGTTTGTTGCCTTCAAGGGGATACACACTTTAGGTTATGCGGAAGCACTACTGAAAGAACGTAATGTTCTCTAAAAATTGTTATATTCCCCCGGAGACCACGACCCCTTATTTATAACTGAATAAATTGATTAATTTCTATTTTGGTCCTTCAACAAAATAGAAATTACTTAATGGTCTCTACACTTATAATTCTATTACGAGTGGGACACCTCAATAGTCAACAATCCTAATTTGATCAAAACTTTAATTTGACTGCAATACACATTTAATATTTAAATATATTTAGCCCACACTTATGATTAATTAGAGGATTAATTTTAATAATATAAAATTAATTATAACGTAATTTTCTACGATGTCATCGGCAATGTGTCCTAAAAAAGGAATAAGAAATCCACATGATTATTTAATGTAAGATGGTTCAAAATGTATATATGTGCACGTCTAAGCCACAAAACTAGCTACTAAATTATGGACTCACACGACAGAAGTATATGAAACTGGTAGGTAGGGGCTTGACCTAGAGTTCCTTTTAAACAAAAGGAAGGCAAATGAACAATCATATTCAACTTCTACTAGTTAATACACAGATTGTTAAATGCATCATCAGCTTATTAAATGAAATCAAGTATAGGAAACTGTACGATTTTTTTTTTAATTTAGTGCCAGGCTCAAATAGAAAGGATTCCAGATTACAGGAAACCATCATATCTAAATACAAAGAGCAATTGGCTAGTCAAAGTCAAACTCGCCCAAAGATATAGCTACAATTCCAGACATTTGATATTGGGAAGTGTCAAGTAATCTAGCATGTCATTCTCATCCTCTTCAGACATTTTCTTTTGCTTTGAGCAGACATATGTGTTCCACAATTTTTCTGTTGTGAGCACAAAATAACAAATTTCACTTTCTAGAATTAAAAGAATATGCATTCGATTGCATAGCCATACTCAAATAAGAGCTGATATAGCTTACATGTACACATAATTACATATCAAAGAAACCTATATAATCAAAGAGAGAAAAATCCAGGGATTAAGATTAAGGGGGAGTGAAAGTGAAAAGAAAGTAGGTGGTATGGACATCAATATTGCCAGGAATTCTCAAGAATCTGAGTTGTGTGAATCCCATCAATTTTCCTAAACATGTTCTCTAGACAATTCAACATGTATGTGCTATAATGAACTGATGCAGGAGCAATCGTAGTCCTAATTGAATTCCTAGAACAACTAGAATTTTATTTAATTTCCTATTTTATTTCAGATTTGCATTAATTTTCTATTTTCTTATTTGATTAGGATTTACTCTTTTATCATTGAATAGGAGTAAAGTTTTAATTCTTTCTTTAATTAGGATTCCTAGACTAGTTAGGATTTATCACTATAAATAGACAACACCAATAGTATTGTAATCATCTTATTTTTTCTCATGATTTAAATTCAAAGGTTATAAACCTAATTGATAATTACTGTTCCACCTACAATCAACCCTATTCTAGCCTAAGTGTTGAAAAGTGACAGCCACACCTTTCCCCAGCGTCAATTGGTATCAGAGCTCAAAAACAGATCCCTAGGATTCCTTTTTTGTCTAAATTAAATCATGGTTGGAAGAGGCAGAGGCAGAGACAATTAGCCCCAACAAGACAATATAGCTGAGATACGGCGAATGATTGAGGATTTGACCTGGGCTGTACAAGCCTCACAGCGTCAAGAACCCGTGGAAGCCCGAATGGAGATTCCGGAAGGCAACCACCAAAACCTTGATTTTCAAGAAACTTTTGAGAGTGAAGAGGAAGTCGAGGACATAAACCCCTTTCATGAAGCTGGACCTGCAAACCCAGCAGCACAAGGTAGATTAGAAGAGCGTTTACTTCATGCTCTTGATTTAAATAGTGGAGGAGTTAAAATTGAAGTTGCTGATTTTCATAGGAAATCGCATGCCGAAGACTATTTGGATTGAGAAGCTAGTTTAGAAAATTATTTTGAATGGAAACCAATGGTTGAAGCCCAAAAAGTGCTTTTTATAAAGCTTAAATTGAAGAGTACTGCACTTCAATGGTGGAAGAGAGTTGAAGAGCAGCGCGCATGATAAGAAAAGCTTAAAATCAACACGTGGGAGCACATGAAAACTAAGCTAAGGAAGCAATTTTTACCAACTGATTACGCAATGGAACTATATGAAAGGTTCCACTGCTTGAAACAAAACAGTACGTCTGTTGAACAGTACACTGCAGAATTTAATAATTTGTCTATTCGAGTTGGAATATCTGAAAGTAATGAACAAATTACCTCTCGCTACCTTACTGGTTTGAATCAGTCCCTTAGAGATGAAATGGGCATAGTCCGATTACACAATCTTGAAGATGCTTGCCAATATTCCTTAGTAGATGAAAAGCGAGTTTCTCATTACGGTGCTAGAAGGCCCATAAACAGAAGCAATTGGCAAAACAATTTTAGACAAAGCGGGAAGGAGGTTGCTGCTACTAATAAATACAATGAAGAGACAATCCGTGCTGATAAGAACAATAAAGGGAAAGGTATAGTACCTTATGGTGGACAAAACAGTTATGGTTCGTCTACAATGAGAGGCAACAATTCTCAAGTTCATTGCTTTACTTGTGGAGAAAAGGGACATACTTCATTCATTTGTCCACAAAGGAGGGTGAATTTAGCCGAGTATAATAAAGACCTAGGCCTTATTTTTGATGAATATGATGAGGAAGTAGAAGAAATTGATGTTCACCCAGCTCAAGATGGGTCTTTAGTTGTTCGAACAGTCATGATAGCCAAGAACAAGGAAGGAAAGGAAGATTGGAGGAGGCGTAGCATTTTCCATACACTTGTTATTTGTGAAGGAAAAGTGTGTAATTTAGTAATTAACGGAGGAAGTATGGAAAATATAATATCAAAGGAGGTTGTAGACAAATTAAAGCTTCCTACAATAAAACATCCTCATCCATACAAAGTAGGTTAGTAGAAGAAAGGGCACGAGGTACCGGTAACGTCTCAATGCTTAGTGCAATTCACAATGAGAGATGATTTGGCAAAAGAAGCACTATGTGATGTAGTACCAATGGATGTTGGGCATATTCTAGTGGGACGACCTTGGTTGTTTGATCATGACATGACACATAAGATGAAGCCTAATACCTATTCGTTCTACAAAAATAACAAGAGGTACACCTTGCATCCTCTTAAGGAAGAAGCTAGACAAATAGCAAATAAAAGAGCTGAAACTAGTAAATTAAATGCGCTTGCAATTGTTAAAGAATTTGAAGCTGAGCATAGTGAGGTGGGAGTCACGTATGCCTTAGTAAGCAAACTGATAGGAGTTGACCAGGTTGAAAAATCAGTTGAATATTCCATTAAAATTCAACGATTATTGCAGGAATTCAAGGAGTTGATTAGTGAAGATGTACCGAAAAGCTTACCACCGTTAAGAAGCATCTAACATGCTATTGATTTGGTACCGGGAGTAGCTTTACCAAATCTACCTGCATACCGAATGCCTCCTTTACAGCGAGCTGAAATAGAATGACAGATTAAGGAATTATTGGAAAAAGGTCTGGAGCATGAAAGTAAAAGTCCATGTGTCTGCCCAACCTTATTAACTCTAAAGAAAGATGATTCTTGGAGAATGTATGTAGATAGTCGTGCTATAAATAAGATTACAATCAAATATCACTTTCCAATACCAAGATTGGAGGATCTGCTTGATCAACTAGCGGGTTCTAAAGTATTTTCCAAAATTGACTTGAAAAGTGGATATTACCAATTTAGAATGAGGCATGGTAATGAATGGAAAACATCTTTTAAGACACCGGACGGGTTATTGGAATAGTTATTAATGTCATTTGGCCTTTCTAATGCACCGAGCACTTTCATGAGAGTCATGACAAATGTACTCAAGCCTTTCTTGAATTCTTTCATTGTGGTATATTTCGATGACATTTTGATTTATAGTCGCACCAAGGAAGATCATTTAAAACACTTGCAAAAAGTGTTAGAAGTACTTCGTCAAGAGCAGTTGCACATAAACCTGAAAAAATGTAGTTTCCTGCAACCAGAAGTGGTATTTCTTGGATACATTGTGTCTGCTGAACGCTTAAAACTAGATCCGAAAAAGATTTGTGCAATTACCGAATGGCCAGCACCGCAATCCCTCAAGGAAGTTAGCAGCTTTCATGGTTTGGCCTCTTTTTATAGGAGATTTATCCAGAATTTCAGTTCAATTATGAGTCCTATAATTGAATCTATGAAAGAAGAAAAGTTTAAGTGGACAAATTCTGCACAAAGGGCATTTGAAAGAATCAAGTTTTTGATGACTAGAGCACCTATTCTTGCACTTCCAGATTTTGAGAAATTATTTATTGTTGAATGTGATGCTTCACATGAAGAGATTGGGGTTGTTCTTAGCCAAAAGGGCAGACCTCTTGAGTTTTTTAGTGAGAAGTTGTTTGAAGCTAAGAGGCGCTACTCAATTTATGATTTGAAATTCTACGCCTTGGTAAGAGATATTCGACATTAGCAGCATTACTTAGCTTATCGTGAGTTTGTGGTTTTCTCTGATCATCAAGCTTTGAGGTATCTAAAGTCTCAGTATAAACTCAACAATCGACATGCTAAGTGGAGTTCTTTCCTTGATGAATTTAATTTCTCTCTAAAGTATAAATTCGGTCAATCTAATATTGTAGCTGATGCATTAAGCAGAAGATCCCTAATTTTGTCAATTTTGAGCACTCAAATTACTAGTTTTGAAGAACTTAAAAATCAGTAGATTCTGCTTCGCATTTTGGCAAGATAAAGGCTGATTTGTTGCATTCTCCAGAAGCTGAAAGTATGCCATACCGATTGCAAGATGGTTATTTATTCAAAGGAAATAAGTTATGCATTCCTGAAGGATCTTTAAGGGAACAAATCATTAGAGAATAAATCATTAAACACTTTGGTAGAGACAAGACTTCTGCGATTGTTTCCGACCATTATTATTGGCCAAAGATGGAAAAAGATGTGAGGAAATTGGTGGAATGATGTCCAGCCTGTTTACTCGGAAAAGGAAGCACACAAAATACAAGATTATATACTCCTTTACCTGAACCAGATGCACCTTGAGTTCACTTGAGTATGGATTTTGTTTTGGGACTTCCAAAGACAGCAAAGGGATTTGATTCTATATTTTTTGCAGTGGATCATTTCTCTAAAATGGTTCATTTTATTCAATGTTTCAAGACTTTTAATGCAGTTCATATTGCTGAGTTATTCTTTCAAGAGGTTGTGAGACTGCATGGTCTTCCAACTTCTATTGTTTCCGATAGAGATGTAAAATTTATGGGGCACTTTTGGAGGACTTTATGGAGAAAATTCAGAACTGAATTGAAGTATTCCACTACTTGCCATCCGCAAACAGACGGTCAAACAGAAGATGTCAATTGTAGTTTGAGAAATCTATTAAGATGTCTCGTTGGAAGCAATACAAAGACATGGGATCTAGTTATTCCCCAAGCTGAATTTGCATACAACAATTCAGTCAATTGAAGTATAAAGAAGACTCCTTTTGAGGCCGCTTATGGACTTAAACCTCAAAATGTATTTGATTTGGTACCTTTGCCTCAAGAGGCTAGAGTAAGTGTTGAAGGGGAATTGTTTGCTGATCACATCAAGAAAATTCATACAGAGGTCAAAGCTGCCTTAAAAGACAGCAATGCATCATATGCTTCTACCACCAACCAGCATCGGCGCGTACAAGAATTTGAAGAAGGCAAACAAGTCCTCGTACACTTAAGACGAGAACGTTTTCCTAAAGGAATTTATCATAAGTTGAAATCTAGGAGGTTTGGACCTTGTAAGGTGTTGAAGAAGATCAGTTCCAATGCCTACGTAATTGATCTTTCATCTGTTTTACAAATCAGTCCAGTTTTTAATATTTCAGACTTGTATACTTTTCATGGATTTGATGGAGTACCATCCTCCATTGAAGCATAAGTACAAGAGCTACCTACTGCAAAAGCTGATGTTATTGAAGAAGTGTTGCATGTCAAGGAAGCTCGTTCTAGGCGTGGCAACCAATATAGACGATTTTTAGTTAAGTGGTTTGGAAAACCAACAAGTGAAAGTACATGAATTTCTGAAGAAGAGCTAAAGCAAGTTGATCCAGCCATATATGCATAATACATCAAGGTTTACTCGTCGAAGCCGAGTCTTTTTCAAATCCGGGGAGAATGATGTAGGAGCAATCCTAGTCCTAATTGGATTCCTAGCACAACTAGGATTTTATTTAATTTCCTATTTTATTTCAGATTTGCATTAGTTTTCCATTTCTTTATTTGATTAGGATTTACTATTTTATCATTGAATAAGAGTAGAGTTTTAATTCTTTCTTTAATTAGTATTCCTAGTCTAGTTAGGATTTATCACTATAAATAGATAGCACCAATAGTATTGTAATCATCTTATTTTTTCTCATAATTTAAATTCAAAGATTATAAACCTAATTATTGATTACTGTTTCACCTACAATCAACCCTATTATAGCCTAATTGTTGAAAATTGACGTCCCACACCTTTCCCGTCATGAACTTAAGTATTAAAGAAAATAGAATGTGTATAAACATAGAGAAGGAAGAAAACTATTATGGATGATATGTTTATGGAAAAGAAAAGCTTGCGTATAAATGCATGAATTGTCTATTCCCAATTAATCTATGCATATATCCAAATATTGAAATAACAGCAAATAAATTGTCTTCTTCAATACAGCTGTTTACTTTAAATTTATAGAGACTATATCATCGTACTGACGAATTACTTATGCCACGTAAGGCATACAAAAAAAAAAATGACATGATGAAGAGTTTGGAAAGTGGCTGGCTATGTTAGTTCCATCATAGAATGAATATTTAGATTCTTATTTATCTTTGGATGACAATGAGTCACTGAAAGCTTAGCTCCCTACAAGTACAAGGAACTTAAAAGTAACCTCCTCAACTTCTCACCTTCAAACGACTTCAATATGATAGTGTTGCTTCCTCCTATGCAAATACTAGACAATTACTTAACTGGACACAATAGCAATGGACAAAACATATGCAGTCCCCGAAGTACAAATTTTTCACATAGATTAGCAAAATTTCACCAATAATTATGAAAAAATTATACCTCCAATGATCATTCTTGAAACTAGGTATTTAAATTAATAATTTATAGTAGAATCGCCTATTTCTCATTTATCCATCAACAATAAACTAAAATCTGAACCTTTTTTTCTCCACATTGAGACTTGAATTCTCAACATTGGAAGCTAAAATTGGCATTCCGCGATTCCTCCCCATCAAAAAACATAGGTTCAATCCGCCATTCAATCTTGAAGTTGTAAAGCAAAATTTAAACCAAAAACTAAAATTCGAACCAAATTCCAACTTTCTAACAAAAGTTAAACAAAAAAGCAGGTTTCTTTATGATTGGGACTCACCGTTGTGTCACAAAAGAAGAGCATTTTGGCGGTGATAACGCGTATGGAAATTGGGAAAGGAAGGGATCAATGTAGGGGCTTGAAGAAGCATTGTTTAGGTAGCAAGTGCCCCAGTAATTGTTGATTCTTTTTGTTGTTACTCTCATAAGGGGAGAATTTGGAATTATAAAAGAATTGTGGTTGTTAATTGATTTCCAGATTGAGAATGAAAAATGGAAATGGATGGATAAGGAAAAATAACTTCTCTAATTAAAATTGGCGCTTCTCCTTTTCCTAATTGCTAACCCCCTTTTAACATGAGGCAATTATAAGCTTGGGCCCCATAAAATTATTGAATTACGAAACCAAATTTAGACCTTTTAGCTCTACGAATCTTTAAAAAAACCAAAAAAATATATTTTTTTCTCTGTTTCGTCGCTTAGCCCAACTTTTTTCTCTTCCAGCCACTCTAAACTTAGATCTTGATTTTCTGGTCAGCGATGGCCATAGATTCTCTCATTCTTTCTTATTTTTTCTTCCTTCTTTTCTCTTGTTAGTTTTCTATAGTTTTTAGGCTTTAGGTTACTTTCTCCTCTAGATTTCTGCTGGGAATATGTTTGGGCCGGAATGGACCAGATTTACCCTCAGCCCACAACCCAGCCAGGGATGTCTCTAGCCTGGTTGCTTAGCTCTCAACCTGACCCTAAGCTCGATTGAACAGGGCCACCTCAAGTCGATTGGGCCTGCCTGGCCAATGGGTTTCCTAAGCACTCTCAAACCATCTGATCAAAACTCAGCGGCAGTAGCATTTCAATATCTAAACATATGAATTTGAGATTCATATTCCAGTAGCATCAAAATACATCTTTGATTAAAAATACAAAATTAAAAAGAAATCATTATCAAATTGATACAAAATTAAAAACACATCACAGATTGACATATTCTTAATTGAAATAACAAAAATGAAAAGAACAGAAATATAAAATTATAACAAGAATTGCAAAGATGACAATCAAAGGAAATCCAAGCAAAATCATAACAAAGCTACAATGCCGACAAAGATACAAGTCGAAGATGATACCAACACGCCATTGCTGTTAGAAGATGGCAGAGACAACAACGAGAAGAAGAAAGAGGTAGGGACGCAAGAAGAACGACACAAGCCACTTTCAATTGTTCTTTGATTTGGTTGGAGACGATAGAGCAGACAATAAGTTAGGCATACTGGATACTGAATGGTGTTGGAGAGACCAAATGAGAGAGGTAAAGGGATTTGTTGAGAGGGAGGCGGTGGGAAGAACTGAGAAAGCGAATATTCTATTGAGAGTGACGACATAAAAAATGAGTTGTATTAGGGTTTAGAGGGGGCAGTGCATAAATATTCTTGGGCTAGGTCGGGTTGTTTTTCTAAAAACCCAAGGCCCAACTTGAGTTAAACTCGGGTGTGGACATGAAACCAGTAGCCTAGCCCTGTGATTAATTCTGGGCAGCCTAACCTGACCCAAATCTCTTGAGTTGGACTAGGTTTCTCGGGCTGCAGAATTTTTGAACGGCCCTAGTTTTTACTCTTATAAGGCCTCTTTTGTTTTACCTTTAACTTGCTTCAGGTGGGCTTCTTTTGAGGAAGAAGACTATTTTTTTTTATTAATTGTTAAATATCATATGTCCTTCTTCTTTAGCCACGACACTGATTTTTATGATTTCTGTTATGTGAAAATAATATTTTCAGAAACACTTCAATCTATGGGTTCAAGACGATGAATCTCTATGCACAGAAGCAAGTCTATTTATCCTAAGTTATTCCTGGGGTTTGGAGTTAGATTTATTCTCCCCTGCGTTCTATCCTTGGTCAGTATCCAAGGAGGAAGAAGAGTTTGATTTTTTGTTAAACCCTTGTCTAAGCTCAAATGCACAAATATATCTAAGCACTCTTCGATAGTGTCCCTCGATTAGAAGAAAGATATATTTGTTCCCTCACTTTGACTTGATGTTTATATTTGAGAACATCTAGGACCTTTGGCATGTGAAGATTAAATTTTATTTTCTTGCTAAATTCCTCCTTTTAGAGTGTTATATCAGGGCCTTAGCCCTTACTTGTATTGTCAGTCTATGCATATTTTCTTGTTCGCCATTAGGTAAGGGGATGTGCCTGTGGATTGTAACTCTTCGAGTTAGGAGAAGAATTTGCCTTATATATTTTTTTGTTCCTGGAATGTTTTCAAGCTATATGTTTTTTCTATTTGTGATGGTTAATGAATCTCTTTTTATTGATAAAAAAAAATTAAACTATTTACCCAAAGAAGATATGTGTAATAAATTTAATATAATACAATTAAAATCTCAAATGATCTATTTTTTTAAAAGCAATGAAAAAAAATGATCTATTTAACCTATATAAACAATATTATATTTTTATATAATCAATTAAATTACTATTCATAGAATAAAAATCATGATGAAAATGATATTAAAACATATATTTATTAAAGAAATATTTTTCAGTAGATACAACAATAAAAGATGTAATCCAATATACAGGAGATGATGAGTATAATTTTAAATTTTATAAAATGGAAGAGTAGATGAAAAAACACGGGGATGCCAATTTTAGGTCAAAAAATAATAAGTTCATGTAATTTTGAATATTATTAAAAATATTTATTTTAGTTAAACGAAGTGTAACTGGGTTGACAGGAGAAAGGTCAATCATAATCCATTTATGAACCAAAATATGAAGGACCTTAAAACAACTAGTTTTAAGTTATGTCATAAATATATATACTCGTTTATAATACTAATCCCTTTAAGATTCAACCATAACCCATTTATTTTATGTGTTTCTTGTGTCATATTTGTGTGCCATAATTTATTTTGACACTCCTACTATTAAAATGTACACCTCCAATTTTTTATTTCTACAATACCCTCAAACAAAATCATATTAAATGATAAATTAAATGATAATATTTATATTTACTATTTATATTTACATTCCATCCACTTAAACTACTCCAAATTAAGGGTGCACTGATATGAGCCAATTTTAATGTAAGCCCTTATAATTTCATCATGCATATGAATTGGATACTTTCATTATTTCCGCAAGTTAGGAACACGTTCTAATGAACTAATATCAAAACCTTCTTCGCCTTCAATTTTTCTAGATTTAGTAGGATGATTATCACATGTCAAAGAATTAAAATCCATGGAAGAATTTGATTGCTCGGTAGAATTTCATGTTTCAACATTCTTCTTATTAAAAAAAAAAAAGCATCAACTTATTGATGATTTTTTCATTTGTAAAAGAAATAAAATGCATATCATATTAAATTATATAAATGTAAATAATTAAAATAAATAATATTTTAATAGATGTATTAAATAATAAATTACAATTGAAGTAGTTAAATAAAACAAACTTAATCATATACATAAAAATAAGTGATTGCCACTAAAAAAAGAAATCAAGTTTTTAAACTAATAGAAAAAAGAATTAAAATTACCTCATGCAATTAATCAATAATTGATTAATAGTGCTTCTTCTCAAAAAGCACTTTAAGTCATGTGTACTATGGGAAAGCATAACATATAAAAAGCAAGGGTTTTTAACAGAGTACCCATGAAAGACAGTTTTTTTTTTTAAAAAAAAATACAACATTAAACTATTTTATTTATACTTTTAGAAAGAAAAAAAAAGGTCAAACTTTTAAAAATATCTCCTCTTCAGCTTTTTATATGTAGATATTATATAAATATTGAATGAGAAAATTAATATATAAGCATTCTTCTATATAAATTATTCTTTTATAACTTAAATTCATAATTTTACTATTTTAAATTAAAAATTATATTATTCGGCAATTAAAATAGATTAGAACATGTAAAAGTAAAATATTTGCACAGTATCTATAAGAAATTATTTTGGCTAGAAATTATAAAAAAATTCATAAAAAAAATAAAAAGGAACCTAAAGTGATCTAAAATGTAACATCCATAAACTCACTAAAATTAACTTAAATTAAATTAAATTAATAAGTTGGATGGTTAAATAAGGTGTTGAAAGTGAGAAAATGTGAAGTGTATATGTGAAATATAAAGAAAATATACATAATATATAAAGTTAAATAGTAAAAAGTAAAAGTAAAAAGTTAAAAAATTAAAAAATTAAAAATAATTTTGGATAGTGGAAGATGATGGGGATTTAGATTTTATTAATTAAATAATATATATACTTGGCTAGGAATTAAAGAAAAAGAAAATTGAAAAAATAATAATAATTTTACTCATCTCCTTCTTCTCTTTCTTCATAAATCTTTTATTCCATGGATGTCCAAGGGATTTTTTTTTTTTCAATAACTCATGATTACATCAAATTTTCGATAAATAAAGGTGAATTTGGAGGTTTTGTATGAGGTAAGCAAGTTTTCTTTGGATTTAAGATATTTTCTTTTAAGTTTAAGATTATATATAATTTGAATTTTTGAAGAAGAATGTTTTAATTTATAAAATGGTATTGAATGATGTTAGTGTGATGTAGAGACAAATATTTTGTAATTAAATGGTTGAAATCATTAAGGTTGATGGAAGTTTGAGAGAGAAAGAATAGATTTAGGGTTTTGGAAGGATTTTGTTAAAGAATTGATATTTATTGGATTACATTATTTAAATCATGTTATAATATGATTTCAATGATAGAAATGAACTTAGAAATTGGAATATTATTTCAAAATTAAAGAGAGTTAGAAAAATTTTGAGAATTTAAATTATATTTGTTTAATTGATAATTAATGGTTAAAATATCATAAAATATGATTCTGATATGTAAAATACATTCACATTTTGATTAGGTGTTGAGTAGATAGTAATTCTTACAATCAAGTAGTGAAGAACACATTGAAAAAGTGGTGAGGAAAGGTTCATTTTAGCTTGGAGGTTATGTAAACAAAGATTAGTATATATTTTGATAATTATGTGTTATATTATATCTGAATTGGCATGTACATTGTACATTGGTGATTGCCCCATGCTACTATAATGTGAATATTCACATTTAAAGTGCATAGTTTAATGTTTAAATGTGTGAGCTTATAAGAAAATGTGCATTATGCAAATTAAAATATAAAATTTGGCTACATTGTGAATGTGGCAAAAAAATATATTTTTTTTTATGTTTGAAAATTTTGGAAAGTAAGCATGTAATGTGAAAGATGAGGAAAAAGTGTTAATGTGAAAGAAATGTGGGAAATATGCAAACGGCATATGGAAATATGGCATAAATTGTAACATCTAAAAATTCATTAAAATAAAATTTAATTTAATTAAATAAATAATTTGGAGGGTTAAATAAGATTTTAGAAGTGAGAAAATGTGAAATGTATATGTTGGGTATATGTGACATATACCTAAAAAATAAAATTTCACTAAAAGACAAAAATAGGTAAAAATTTTAAAAAATAAAATAAAAATAAAAAATTCAAAAATTAATTTATTTTTGGTGGTGGAAGATGATAAAATATAAATATTAAATATTAATTAATTAATTAATTATATATATGTAAGGTTAAGAAAGGAAGAAGAATTAAAAATATCTTCTTCTTCTTCTTCATGTGGAGGTCGAACCTCCATATATGGTAGAAAGAGGAAACATTTTTTTTTTAAATATTCAAAGTTTCACTAGAAATTATAACAAATCAAAGGAATTTTGAAAAGAAATCAAGAATTCAAGTAAATTTTTCTTAATTCAAATTTGATTTCTTTAGTTTTTTTTTAAATTATTATGTGTAACTTGGGTAGAGAGAAAAAGTGATAATAATTGTTAAAATAAATAGTTTTGCAGTTATTTTAATGTTTATGTGAAGATTTTATGATTGGTTTGTAGAAAAGAATTTATTATGGTAAAATTAAGGTTTATGACAAAATTATGTAAATTTTATATTTTTGAAAGAGGATGTTATAATTACTTAAATGGTATGGAATGATGTTATTTAATGTGTAAACAAAAATGTTAAGGTTGGATGATTAAAATAATTATGTTTAATGGTAGTTTGGAAGAAGTAGAGAGTAAATTAGGGTTTTGATGAAGAAATTGTAAAGAATGAATGAAAATTAAATTTAATTGTTTAAATCATATTATAATATGATTCTATTAGTAGAAATAAACTTAAAACTCAATTTGAAATTGATTAGTATAGTTTTCTAGAATTAAAGTATATTTAGGTTAAAATTTAAAAATTGGATAGAATTGTAGAATTTAAAGTTTTAATTGTTAAAATGGTAGAATTATGAATTTAATAATAGAAATTAACTTAAAATGTAATTTAGAATTAGTTAATATGAAATTTCAAAGTTGAAGTGTATTAGGGTAAGAAAATAGAAATTTGAAGGAAATATATTAAATTAAATTTTATTAGCTAAAATATATAAAAATGTGATACTAATAATATATTTAAATTTAAAATGTAATTAGGTGTTGAGTATATAATAATTGTCCAAAACTAGTAGCGAATGACATTTTGAAAGTGAGGAATAAAAGGTAATTTTTGGCTTGGAAGTGCTTTTGCTAAGAAGTTAGTATATACTTTGATTGAATTATGTTTATATATATTTGATTGGCATGTTACATTATATGTGAAAGTGATGAGTACTTTGATGTGTGAATACACATAAAAAGAGCATAAATATATGTTTATGTTATGAAATGTATAATGTGTAATTGAGTAGGTCATTTTAAGATGACTAAAATCATTTAATAATGTGTATATGAAAAGTGTGTAATTAAGCTAAATATTGGCATAATTTGGCCACATTGAGCATGTGGCTAGTAAAATGACAAAATATGAGAAAACTATGGAATTATATATGTTATATGTAAAATCTTATGTAATATTATGTGTGAAACCTTATGTAATATCAATTTTCAGAGTATTATATTTGGTGTTGTACTATATACCTGTTATTTGCCTTCAGACCAAATATTGTGCATCATTATTATTGCTTTCAAGCCAGATGTTAGACATCATTTTTATTTACCTTTGGGCTAGATGCTGGACATCAATAGTATTTGCTTTCGGACCAAACACTATGTGTCAAATATTAGTTCAAATCAATATCTCTGAAACTTGAATATTATATAAGGTCATTTGAGCATAATGTGATAAGTCAAAAGTGATAAGTGTTTATATTGGTCCATGAGAGTGCATGTCACTTCATAATTAAAAAAATGCATTCTTGCTTCATTCTTAAATTTTTATTTATATTAAAGTATATATTACTAGGCAATTTGTTTAGTTCATCAAGCAAGTAATAGAGCTAATCCGGGAGATCCGGAAAGTACTGCAAGACTACACCAGGTCTAGATTATAAGCGGTTACTTTTGAAGTTTGTTGAGCTGCCACAAATCAGAATCATCTGCATTTCATGTATACGTTTTAAACTTTGAAAAATTTTATTTGGGTATGTACATTATGTTTATTTATACGTACATGATGTAAATTAAAAGGATTTTTGGATTTTAAATATTGAACATTGGAGATATGGGATATATATTGATATATATATATATATATATATATAAATTTTTGTGAGATATGTGAAATGTTGGAGTTTTGGTGATTTGAATGGATGAGAATTTTTGGGAGTGTATTTTATGCAGGTTGGGATTGTTTGATAATTTAAAAACTTCCAAATTATAGATAAAAATTTGATACATTTTTTTCAGAGATTTTTATAATAAATAATTATTTTTGGCACTAAAAATATTAAAGAAAAACCTTTATTTATTAATTAAAATATATTTTAAGTCTTTAAATATTTATTCTGGAATTATAAAATTTTTTTAAACGACTAAACTGTGATATTTTGTATTTTATATGCATATTTTATATATACCGGGTATGTGTATATGAGGTATAAGAGTATTACATTTATTTTAGTATCAGAGCCTACTTTTGAGATTCTCAACCTAAGTGAATTTTTAGGAGAAAAAAAAAAGATTTTAAATTATCATACATACATATGCACTGGCATTTGGACTGATATATAATATAGCAATATTTGTTATTGTAATAGATATAGGTTATGATGGTGTCTGAAGGGCGCGAGTCAGATGAGAGTATAGAGAGTACTGCGCTAGATGAGCGTAGAGTTGGAGCTAGTGTTAAGGTTGTTGGGGAGGCATCGACATTAGTGCCAGCTGGACTGGGGGTTCCATCAGTCTAGATGCAGCAGATGGTGGAGTTGCTCCGTCAGACCCCAGTACAGCAATAGTTGCAGCAACTACTACTGCAGACCATAAAGTACGATAAGCTGAGGAAGTATGAAGCCACAGATTTTGTGGGCACAATTGATCCCGCTGAAGTAGAGCAGTGGTTGAACAGAGTTCTTAGAGCATTCATCCAGTTGCAAGACACTACATAAGAGAAGTTTGACTATGCTTTAAGGGACGTCTACTAAGGTGGGCACGAGTCAAATTCGGTCAGATTTAAGCAATTCCTCAAACCGACCGAACCTAAATATGGAGAAAATATATGGATCCAAAGTCGACCGATACATGTTTTTTTTCGATCAACCCGCATAGAATTGGAAATGAGCCTTTCTTGGGCTTAATTATTCTATCACCAAATAATGAATTTTACATACATTTAAAACTAACAATTTTCCAAATGCCTCAATTCTTAAAAGATTAATTTAACTGAATAATTTTTAATGTTATTTTAATCATTAAATCTAAAACCAAAAAATAATAAATTCTAAATCAGTGTTCCGACATCCTATTTAGTATTTTTTTTACTCCATAATTTAATCTATATTTAAAGTCCAGTTCAAATATTTAGTCCATAATTATAGTCCAGTACATAAATTTAGTCCGTATTACAGTCTAGTTCATATATTTAATCCATATTACAGTTCAGTTCATATATTTAGCCTATATTACAGTCCAATTCATAGTTATCAAATACAACTAATTATAAAAAATCAAATGCTAAAAAAGAATTAAAATCTAAAAGTCAAATAAGAAAGAACAATAGTCATTAAAGTAATATCACTTAGCAGTTGACTAATATCAACAGACCTACAAGAGAAATAATAAAATCAACTCAAAAAGAAAAAGAAGAGAGACTTCAAAGTTCAACTTAAGCTGCTCAACACACCAATATTTCATATTAATTAACAATAAATTCTTATCTGACCTCATTACAACTAATATATAAGCCTTTTTTTTTGTTACCTATATAGTATATATATTCCATATTGAATGTAGAATATTAAACTATGTTCTAAACTGCCCTAACTAATAGTATATATAACAACAATTACATAACATTAATCACAACCAATGGAGAATATTAATAGTTCAATAAAATATAGAGTATCAAGACAACCAGAGTATCATCGCATGTATACAAAATATCACTTTAAAAACTAACGAATTATCATTGGATAATAAATCAAACTTATTAATTTCACAAAACACCATTTTAAAAACTAACAATTTATCATTAGGAAATAAGTAAAAACCCATTTACATCACACCATAAACACATTAATATAACAAATTATCATTACACAAAAATAGAACACATTAATCTCACAAAATATCATTTTAAAAAATGAAACAATAATTTCATAAGCTGAAACAAATTGAAACAAACTACACAATACATCGTTTTAAAGAAAATAAATCAATTAAGGATTAATGAATATCAACAATAACTCATAATAAACTAAAAAAGAATTAAAGATAAAGAAAATAATACCCTCAATTAGGCCTAACCTTAAGTTCAATGCTGATTTTGGCCAATCACTACGCAAATAAAATATATAATGATTGAAAAAATATAATAAATAATCACATAACAGTATATAAATATAAAAAAAATTAAAACAATTTACTTTTGAAGTATATAATAAAATATATAGTTATAATAAACATATTATATAATTAAAAGAAATGCATCTGGTTCTTTATAAGGTGGCAGAATTAGAAAAAAAGATAAATCAAAATAACTAGCCAAAAAAAAATCTAAAACCTAATCAAGTGTATATATGATTCACACAATTTCAAAAAAAGATAAATAAATACTAGATATGAAACACTTACGAAAACTTTCCATTAGTTAAAAGAAAACAAATTTGTTATTCAATATCAAATTCAAATCCAGTATGAAAGAAACATAGGAAACAAATCATTTAAACTGTAAATTACATTTGATAAATCTACAAGTTATAAATCAAATTTAATAAATTTGTGAATTATAAAGTAATTGTAGACCCTTGATTTTGACTCTAAGCTAATCCGATCCCAATTAAAAAAGGTCAAGCTAAATTCAGTTCGATTTTAAAAGCTTAAACCTAGTTTACAGCTTTGATTTAGGTCGGTCCAATTTTAAAAGGGCTAAAATAAACTGGTTTAACCTTTAAACCTTAAAATGGATCCAATATATTATTAAAATCTTAAAACAAGTCAGGCCAGGCCCGTTTTGTCAAAATGGCATGCCCAGTTCGCCACAAGCCTCGCCTACGGCGAATTGGACATGCCAATTTGCCACAAGCATCGCCTGCGGCGAATTGGCCATGCCTCACTTGGCCAATTCACCACACCCTCACCTGTGGTGAATTGGCTGCTAATTCACCACATGCTACTAATTCGACCCTTGATTTATTAATTTCCTAATTGAGATTGAAATTTGTCTTAGCCGTCGGATGAAATGTCTTACGGTTTTATTTTAAATCTAATTTGCTTATAAATAACAAGGTTTTAAGGTTGCAAAAATGGGAAGGAAGCAGCTAGCAACAATCAATCAGCAGCAACGATCAATTAAAAAAACCCTAGCAGCATAAAATGGAAAAGAGGCAAAGAGTTAAAAGCAGCAACCATTACCAAAAGCAATCCAAAGTACGTAGAACTAGAAGGCAGTAGCATACTATCTTCACTTTGTTCAACCGAGTTTTTACAACTTGTGCAAAAATAAAGCTTGGATCAACATGATATATTAGTGTAACCAACAAATGAAGGTTTGGTCCAAAGTAATATCTCTGGAACTTGAATATTATATAAGGTTATTTAAGCCTAATGCATGTGAACATGTAATGTCATAGGTCAAAAGTGATAAGTGTTTGTATTGGTACATGAGAGTGCATGTCATTTCATAACTTAAAAAAATGCATTCTTGCTTCATTCTTAAATTTTTATTTATATTAAAGTATATTACTAGAAAATTTGCCTAACGCGATTGAACTTTATCGCACAAGTAACAGAGCTTATTCGGAGGATTCAGAGAGTGCTGCGAGACTACATCAGGTTTAGATTGTAGGTGGCTACTTTTGAAGTTTGTTGAGCTGCCATAGACTAGAGCCATCTGCATTTCATATATATGTTTTAAACTTTGAGAAATTTTATGTGAGTATGAACATTATGATTATTTATACGTACATGATATAAATTAAAAGGATTTTGGGTTTTAAATATTGAAATTTTGAGATATGGGATATGTATTGGTATATATATATATATTTGTGAGATATGTGAAATGTTAGAGATTTTGGTGAATTGAATGGATGAGAATTTTTGGAAGTGTATTTTATGAAGGCTGGGATTGTTTGATAATTTGGAAACATCCAAATTATATATAAAACTCTGACGAATTTTTTTCAGAGATTTTTGTAATAAATAATTATTTTTGGTGCTAAAAATATTAAAGAAATTCCTTTATTTTTCAATTAAAATACATTTTAAGTCTTTAAATATTTATTATGAAATTATAAAATTTTTTGAAAAGACTGAACTATGACATTCTTATATTCTGTGTGCATATTTTACATATACCAGATGTATGTATTATATGTATATGAGGTATAAGAGTATTACATCAATGATGATGAGATATGAAAAGTCTGACAAAAATGTGAAAAGAGGAAAGATATAAAATGTGAAATGAGTATTGTGTGTGCCTTATACCTTAACTATTTCTAGAAAATTGTGTTCGGTAGCTTGGCATGCTATACGCTGTGGGGTGAGATACTGGGTGTCACAGATATAGTTACGTCCTTAAGCGAGACACATTGGTATTAGAGATATGATTACACCGTGGGTGAGACACTGGGTGTCACAAATATATTTATGCCCATTAGCGAGACACATTGATGGCACTACTGTTGAGATAGGCCAAAACAATATTTCTGAAACTAGGTTAATATATAAGGATATTTGGGCCCAATACATGTGTTGATGTTTATGTTTATTTATTAAAGTAAAGATATTTTGTGTGAAATTAAAACATGATGCATATTCAAAATATGTCATTATGTTATTATTTGTTATTATCAAAGTATGTATCGCTAGGCAAAATGTTTAGCACTATTTATCCATCGCACATGTAGCATGTGAGAGACGAATAGCATAGAAGTTTATTGGTTCGTCACTAGATCAATGCCACTGGATAACATGTAAAAAAATATATTTTATTTAATTATACAATGTTTGTATAAATTATATTATATGTAAAGAGGTTGAAACTTGATATGCATATAAATATTTAAATACATTTTGTATAGATGTATATATATATATATATAAGATCATGAAGCTTTTAATTAAATTTGGGTTGTGGGAGTGATATTGGATGAAGTGATAAATGAATGAGAATACATATGCATATATATATATATATATACATATTTTAGAAGTGTATATTTTTATACAGGTTGAGTATGTTTATTTTTGGGACTACTCATATTACAAACAAAACTCTAATAAAATTTTTTCAGAGATTTTCAATGAATAAATATTATGGTAATATTTAAATTTCTTATACCACCTTTTAAATGAATAAGTTATTTTGTTTGTATTAATAAAGAATTTTCTAATGGCTTTAACAGTGACATTCTTGTATTTTACATACATATTTTACATATACTGGGTTGATGTATTATATATATATATATATAGGGTATAAGAATGTTACATAAAAAAAGAAGAAAATAACTCCACATGCTCATAAAAATTACCATACATGACTATACACTTGAAAATATCATTAGAGACAAGAAAATAAGAAGTCCAAAAAAAGTTACACTCTATGCCCATGGCTTTTTAAACCCACGCCCTTAGACTTGAATCAAATCTATCCAAAATTTTTTAGTGGCAAATATGCAAGGTTAAAGGCATTTTGAAGTCCACAACCATAAGATTCCAAAGTCATGACTGTGGACTTGAATTTGACACAGTTTTAAAGGAGATTTTTTGAAGTTTGAGAGGTACAATTATGCACGGGCATGAAATTTAAAAGCCACGACCATATAAAGCTTATAGCGGATGTAACTTTCAATTTCATGCAATTTCTTGTATAATTTGGATTCTTAATCAAGAAAGAAGTCCCAAGATTTGCTTTAGATGCTCTTCTAATCAAATTAAAAGACCCCAAGCCCTCTATATAACCAAACCTCCTTCCAAGCTTTTTATCATTCAAGAATCATCCAATTTCTTTACAATTTTCTATTCATTGCTTAAGAATTATTTGAAAAAGAGAAAGATGTTTGATCAAAGAAGAGATTCAAGATCAAGAGTTTCATTCAATCCAAAGGCTTCACAAGTTTGATCTTTCTTATTTTCTTTAGTTTAAATGTCTTCAATTATGTTCTTTAGTTCTTTTATTTTTAGCGATAACCTACTTTTTAATCTCCACAAATACGGTTTTTCTTAGGATAAGTATAACTTTTTTTTTGTTATTTGGTGCCATAAGTTATTATTTTACATTAGATCAAATCTCATTTCAGGCTAGAAATTTTCCTAAGCCTATGTGGATTTGATGTGGCAGGCCCAGTAAGAGCTACTTGAGTTGCACAAAACACACCATTTCTTTATCATTTTGTTTCCTTTATTTCTCAACAAAAAAAATGCATCATTTCATTCACATAACTCAAAATCACTGCTTTCTTCTTCTTCTTCTTTCAATCTTCTAAAAAAAGCCTTTAAGTAATCGCTCAATCTAGGCTTTTGGATCGGATAGGAAAAGTTGAAAGAGAGGACGCTTAAACTCTTATCAACCCATTTACTCTCCACCATTAAAACCTTTCTTCCACAACCCTCTCTCTCTCTCTCTCTCTCTCTCTCTCTCTCTCTCTCTCTCTTATCTCAAGATTTGTCACTTTCTTTAGTGGTTTGCTAAGAGATTTAAGAAGTGGGTTTGTGAAATTATTTGATTTTCATAGTGATTTCTCTGATTTTGATTATTGCTTGCAAAACAAATGCAAATAGTGGATGCTATTTGTTCAGTAGAAGTTGGGTAATTGATAATACATACCCTCTCTACAACTTCTCCATTTGTCCTTCCATTAAAAGAGCATTTAGCTGCAAAAAGAATGGCAATCCTAATAAAAAAAATAAAAGGGGGGGGGGGGGGGGGGGGGTTTATAAATTAATAATTAAAATTGAATTAAAACTGAAAAATTAAACTAATAAACTAAAAAATAATAAAACTAAATTAGGAAAAAAATAATAAAAAAAGATTTAATTGAAGGAGTAATTTTAGTTCAATTTTTGAATTGATCATGGATTTAAAAATCGCTCTTTTTAATTATTTAATAAATTAATTATAATATTAGACAAGCTCCCAATATCAATATTTCCTTAGATTTTAAATCAATTAGGAAACATTCTTTAATTAACACTTGTCAATAACCTATCTTATAGGAACATCTTTAAGATCTAATTATCGACAACCTTAAAAACTAAAAAGACCTGATTCTAACTAATAAACCTAATTTTAAGATTTATTTAATTAGATTATATAATCTCTCATGATACTCATAATCGCTGCCTAAAATAAAATATTAAGAACAATTACGGATTCAATAATTTTAAATAATTATATTTTATTTAACTAATCAAACAATAGGCCCTATTGATTAATTAGCAAAACAATAATTAATTTAAATCATAGAGCATTATATAAATACTGAATATTAAAGAAGATAAAATATAAAGTTGCTTAGATCTCACAATTCACAAATATAAACTTTAATTAACCTTTAACCAAGATGAAATTAGTTGCTTATAATTTGAAGGACAAAAAAATTTCATATTTTGTAATTTTCAGCGGCAAAAATGTTGAATAAAAGTTGGCTAGGGTTGCTAGAACCACTAGCTTAAATATCCTTAGATCTAGATATTTCCTAAATTAAATCTTATAAGGAAAACTAATAATAAAAATAATAAAAGAAAATAAACAATAATGTCTCAAATTAAATTTCTAACTAATAGGGGATTACAAAATTAAATATATCCTTCAAAATCATATCTTTAAGGTATCAAAATAAATTAAATATCAACTGTCAAATTTATCTTTAAAAACTATCAGGTCATGTCTGATGTCACCCTTGTCCAAGGGTTGCACCCAAGGCTCCAGTATGCACATTCTAGTTCTTTTTTATGCTTTAACTCATATTTCTATACTTAACTATCTGTCTTCCTTTTAACTACTTTATTTACAAAAATACTTTAAAAATCAATATAATTAATTAATAACAAGTCTAAATACTGGAGTAATTAATAATTAAAATTGAATTAAAACTGAAAAATTAAACTAATAAACTAAAAAATAATAAAACTAAATTAGGAAAAAAATAATGAAAAAAGATTTAATTGAAGGAGTAATTTTAGTTCAATTTTTGAATTGATCATGGATTTAAAAATCGCTCTTTTTAATTATTTAATAAATTAATTATAATATTAGACAAGCTCCCAATATCAATATTTCCTTAGATTTTAAATCAATTAGGAAACATTCTTTAATTAACACTTGTCAATAACCTATCTTATAGGAACATCTTTAAGATCTAATTATCGACAACCTTAAAAACTAAAAAGACCTGATTCTAACTAATAAACCTAATTTTAAGATTTATTTAATTAGATTATATAATCTCTCATGATACTCATAATCGCTGCCTAAAATAAAATATTAAGAACAATTACGGATTCAATAATTTTAAATAATTATATTTTATTTAACTAATCAAACAATAGGCCCTATTGATTAATTAGCAAAACAATAATTAATTTAAATCATAGAGCATTATATAAATACTGAATATTAAAGAAGATAAAATATAAAGTTGCTTAGATCTCACAATTCACAAATATAAACTTTAATTAACCTTTAACCAAGATGAAATTAGTTGCTTATAATTTGAAGGACAAAAAAATTTCATATTTTGTAATTTTCAGCGGCAAAAATGTTGAATAAAAGTTGGCTAGGGTTGCTAGAACCACTAGCTTAAATATCCTTAGATCTAGATATTTCCTAATGTCACGACCCAACCCGGGGGCCACGACCGGCATGCAGCCAAACCAAAGTCCGACCACATAAGCCTTAGTAACATTCATAACAGTCTAAGTGCAAAACAGTTCAATACTTATATAATTCTCAATCCTAGTTCAAATGCAAACCATCAATATAAGCAATCACAATAAAATCATTCGGGAAATCTAAAACAGACAAGTTCTACTTATTACACAAAAAGGGATTCGGAATCAATCCGCCCAAAAGTTCAATATCCGGAAATCTCTAAGCAGAAAGATCGCTAAATACAAACGAAAAACCTGATCGACTTCGCCAAGAAGAGAAAGAAGATAGATGAAGACAATCACTGAAAACCTGTAAGACAATCTGTAAGGTTGTGAGCGCTTTATAGACGCCCAGTAAGTCTATGAGAGGAAGAGAAACATCTAATAGTTATATAAGCAGTACATATAACACATTCACAAATTAAGCAATCAAGATGGTGTGTCGGGGTCACCAATCAGTAAATAGTACAGTAAAATATCAGTCACATCTGCCCTTATAACTCCTCAGTACAGTACAGTAATCAGTAATTAGGCATGTAGCCTCAGTAAACAGTATAGGCATTAAGCCTCAGTAGCAGTATAGGCATTAAGCCTCAGTAGCAGTATAGGCATTAAGCCTCAGTAACCTCCTTCCCCTTCATGACACACCATCACACAGCACAAGTAATATCAAATTCAATATTCTCACATAAAAACAATCACATGCAAGTTTCTCTGTCTCCTAAAACATGTGAGGCTGGGTTCGAAAGAATATACTAGTGAATATATAGAAAGGATAATATATTATAAGAAGGGTTTATATGTATATATAAGTTGTTAGCAAGTAGCACAACACAAACAATTCAAATACACCCATAGAACTTACCTGGTCTAACAGTCAGCTAAGCAATCCGCCACCCTAAGTCTGAGGTGCTGCTGGACCACCGCCTAACCATTAACCATCAATTAACAACCATCCTTACAAATGTATGCAAGTGCAAATGGGAATGCATGACGTGAATGCACACAATTCAATAGTTTCCACAACAAGGTTAAACCTTTTGTCAACCAATCATAACTTAACCGTCAAAATACCACACCTTTAAACTTGTTTTCCAGAATATAAAACATCATTAAAAAGTCCTTACAACTTAAATTTATCAAATACCTTATTTAAATATTCAATATACACAAGATACAATTTTACCGATAAAATCTGAATAACGAGTGTCAACTTGTAAAATTCAAAACAATTAATCAGTATATGCAAAATTTATAATTTTCAACCAGAAGCTAATTTGATATCTTAAAAGCATCCTATCAAAATTTCATAATTTTTTCGAGACTTAGAAGTCCCTCAACCAATTTTTATTCATAACAGTATACAGTTCACAAGGTATACTGACAGCAGTAGAAAGATTTAATTATTTCAAAACTATAACAACAGAAACATAACCCAATCATATTTTTCTTGTAAATTAGACTTCCATATCTTCAACATATATGAAAATAAAATCTAAAAAATTTTTACACATTTTAATATGAATTTTGAAAGTTACAGATGATGCAATCGCACCTACAGTACAGTTCATCAAACAATAGTAGCAAACTTGAATTTTCCAGAAATATACGATGCTCCAAAATCCCAAAAATTATTTTTCTCATAAACTAGACTCAATTTCGAGCCACATATCCAAATTTCAGATTTTTATCATGTTCCAATATTTAATTAAAAATTGAACAACATACAGCACTAAAATCAAACTTCAGCAGAAAATTAAATCATCAAAAAACTCAAAGAAAACAATTAATTCAAAAACCCTAATATCTAAATCAATTCAATCAAACCCTAATTCAATACATTCATCAAGTTCCAGAACCCAACACACTAGCCAAATCAATTAATTCAACACCAAAATCCATCAAAACAATCAAAACCCCAAAACCTAACCTATTTTGTAAAAATCAATTTAATTAAATAATAATTCAAATTTAACCAAATTAATTAAGAAAAATACCAACCCAATATGATACTAACATGAATTAATCAAATGGAAGTTGAAATAATGCAAAAGGAATCAAGAAAAACCTCAAAAAAACCAAAAACTCGAAAATTTTGAGCTGCTGGACAGAGAGCAAAACGACATCGGCGAGCCACGCCGCGCCACGCGAAACGACGAAACGCTAGACGCCGAACGACAATCCCCTACCTCGCGCTGCTCCGCCGAACGATGCTGGCACTCACAGAACGACACTGCGTGCTGGCACGCCGAGACCCAAAACGACAGACTCTGTTTTCTGCCCCAAAAATCTAATTTTCTCTCTTTTTTTCAAAACACCCGAAAATAGAAGACCTCTAACAATACCCCTATCAGATTTTAGGCCTATTTATAGGAAAACAACTCTGCAAAATTATATTTTTACCCGAAACTAATTTATTTTAATTCAAAAACACCCCAAAACTATATATTTTCCTAAAAATTACCCAAAACCATAAAATTCACAAAATCAACTCAAATTTATTTTTAACTTCAAACTTTAACCCAAAATAATTTATAAATATGTTTTACGCATAATAATTCCTGAAAATACCGAAAACGACAAAAATCCAAAAATGACAAAAATACCCTCGGCACCCAAAAATACAATATTATACTCAAAACGACCGTCTCGTCGTCCTGAGTATCAAAAAGACATTCAAACCATCAAATTATGTTCAAACAACATCCTAGACTTAAAATCATTCAAAAACCAAGGGTTTTACAATCTAACCCCCTTAAAGTAATTGCGTCCACGCAATTGAATCCAACATAATCATTATCCATCAAAAACTATCATACAATAGCTATATACAAATCCGGATGGTATCGTCTACTTAGTATGTGTTGTTATGGTTGATCAGGCCATAACCACAAGATACCAAGCACTAATGACCATTCCAGGTTTGATCCATTTAGAATTCATTAAATAAAATAATCAATTTTCAGATAACCAAAACAAAATCAATGAATAGCGCTTAGCGCTAAACCCAGTCAATATCAGTGCCAATCAATCGAGTACAACATCATTACACATACACCTTTTCAATAAGAACCATTGCATACAATTGTCAATCATCAGTCACAAACAATATCATGCGATGTATGAGTATGATGTTATGCTGGTATGCAAGTGCTCTAACACTAAAACTCAAGAATATTACAGTCTAACCCCCTTAAAACGATTTCGACCTCGAAATCTAAAACATACCTGAAGACTCAAACAGATAGGGATATTTAGCTTTCATAAGCTCTTCGGCTTCCCAGGTGCATTCTTCAACAGAATGATTGCGCCAAAGGACTTTCACAGAAGCTACATCCTTAGAACGCAACCGCTTGACCTGACGGTCCAGAATAGCCATTGGCTGCTCCTCATAAGAACAATCATCACTAATCTCTATAGTGTCCGGAGCTAGCACATGATCAGGACTAGGTACATACTTTCTCAACATCGAGATATGAAATGTCGGATGCACAGAAGCCATCTGAGGTGGTAAATCAAGCCTATAAGCAACATCACCAATCCTCTCCAGAATTTCAAATGGACCAACATACCGTGGAGCTAATTTTCCCTTCTTACCAAACCTCATAACACCCTTGAAAGGTGAAACCTTCAGAAACACTCTATCTCCGACAGCAAATTCCAGATTTCTTCTTTTCAAATCAGCATAGCTCTTTTGTCTACTAAAAGCAGTCCGAATACGGTCTTGAATCACTGGTACAACCTCAGCACTGTATTGCAAAAGTTCAGGACCCTCAATTCGACACTCACCAACCTCCTCCCAATATAATGGAGTCCTACACCTTCTGCCATACAGAGCCTCAAATGGAGCCATACCAATACTAGCCTGATAACTGTTATTGTAGGCAAACTCTACCAAAGGAAGATGATCTGCCCAACTACCACCAAAATCAAGAACACACAATCGCAGCATATCTTCCAAAGTCTGAATAGTCCTCTCCGACAAACCATCTGTCTGAGGATGAAAAGCAGTGCTGAAATGAAGATTAGTTCCCAAACCTTCCTGAAGCTTCTGCCAAAATCTAGAAGTAAATTGTGGTCCTCTATCAGAAACTATAGAAACTGGAACCCCATGAAGACTCACAATCCTATTGAGGTACAGTTTGGCATACTGCGACACTGTGTACTTAGTATTTACTGGAAGAAAATGAGCAGACTTAGTCAATCTGTCAACAATAACCCAGATCGAATCATGCCCACCAGGAGCTTTAGGCAAACTGACAACAAAATCCATATTGATTCTCTCCCATTTCCACTCAGGCAGTGGTAACTCCTTAAGCAATCCCGCAGGCTTATGATGCTCATACTTAACTTGCTGACAAGATAAGCATTGAGAAACAAACTGTGCAACATCATTCTTCATCCCTTTCCACCAGTACAACTGCTTTAAATCCCGATACATCTTGGTGGAACCTGGGTGAACTGTGTACCTAGAGAAATGTGCATCCTTAAGGATATCAGTCTTCAAATCATCTACCTTAGGAACACACACCCTAGTACCAAACTTTAAAACACCTTTATCATCTATAACAAACTCCTTTTTCTCACCGGTTAAGACTTTCTGTCGTAAAATTTCCAAATCCGCATCCTTACTTTGCTCAGAAATAATCCTGTCGAGAAAATTTGGCTTCACAGCCAAACTAGCAAGAAACACCCCCTCTACCATTCACAACTCCTTTTTTAGACATCTTAAATGTCCAACCCTCATCAAGCAATTGGTGAATCTCAGAAATCAAGGACCTCCTCGTCAAACAAATATGTGACAAACTCCCCATAGACTTGCGACTCAAAGCGTCTGCCACAACATTTGCTTTCCCAGGATGGTACTAAATATTATAATCATAATCTTCCAGAAACTCTATCCACCTCCTCTGCCTCAAGTTCAGATCCCTCTGCGAGTAAACATATTTGAGATTCTTATGGTCAGTAAAAATCTCACATGTAACACCATACAGATAATGCCTCCAGATCTTTAGTGCAAACACAACAGCAGCCATCTCCAGATCATGCGTAGGATAATTAACTTCATGCTTTTTCAACTGTCTTGAAGCATAAGCAACCACCCTACCATGTTGCATCAACACACATCCCAAACCTGTTAGTGTATGTGCCCTAGGCCATTTGTTTGGATCTTTATGTTATACATTCATTATTAATAAATGAGGTTTTATTATCATTATTGTTGTTTGCATGTTACACAATTTTGATATTTGTCCCTGGTTTATTATTGTTATAGAGATAAAAAAAAATAAATAATTCTTAACCAGTATGAACATTGATTTGATGATCATCAGATGGTTATGTGTATAGTGATACAAATCAATTTCATAAATACTTGTTAGAGAACAATGTATTGGATAGACCCATCATGAGATTACTACATGGGTTAGTGTCATAAGTAAATCTCATGATAGTTATGTATTAATTCTTTGACTTGAGATTGTCATAGTTTCCAATATAAGGACTATTATATTTTGACATGATCAAACATTATCCGTAACTGGATAGTAATAAAGGTTATGTTCATATATGATAGAAATTATGTAGAGGATAATGAACAATCAAGATAGAATTTGTCCCTCTCTTTGAGAGAGATATCTTTTGGGCCCCTCGATAAGTGAGACTGTGAAATGCATGGCCGTGCTCAAATGAATTGATAATGTGATCAATTTCATTTGTTTTTATCAGTCTACTTGGAGATCGAGTAATCATAAGTTTGGACAATATAAGTATGACGTTGACCATGACTTATGTTCAAGCTAGATATCGTGTGACAAAGGGATTAATGCATATACTATTATTAGGCAAATTGGACATTCCTTATATTAATTGGGTAGTTGTAACGCCTTGCTAGAGGCCAATTATGACTTGTTGATTTAATAGAGATTAAATTGACTACCAATTAATATGGGCCTATCGGGTCACACACAAGAATGCGTTTTGGGCTGGATATAATATTAATAATATTAATATTAGATATTAATATTTATTATTATTATTATTTTCATTTTTATATATATATATTATTAGATAATATATTCAGAATCCTAATTAGATTTGGATTCTGAATTTGACTTACCTTATCCAATTATATTTATTATTAGATAATGTATTCAGAATCCTAATTAGACTTGGATTCTGAATTTGACTTTCCGTATCCAATTTTGAATTGGATTCTGGAGTGATTATATTCACTCCAGACGTTAAGTCTTCTCAGAGGTAACAATAAAAACAAAGAGGAACGAAAAAGGTAACCTTAATACGTTTTTAGAGAAAACGTTTTTCCAGCCTTCGCCGTTGCAGAGAGCTAGCACTCCAAACGGTAGCATTCGTGTGGATAAGCGATAGAGGGTGTTTCACGATCGAGGCATCTCTTCCAAACTGTGATTTCGAATCATCAACAGGTTAGTTCTTTGAACACTTTTGTCGAATTAAACGAACAGCATGGATCCTGGTGGGAAATCAGAGATCAAATATTTTTCCGCTGCGTGTTTTTGTTTGCAGTGATCTCTATGATTTCCTAACAAAACCAATACCAGATGCATCACAGTAAACAGCATAGCCTTCATTGCCCTCCGGCAAAACAAGTACAGGTGCAGATGTCAACCTTTCTTTCAGAAGGTTAAAACTCTCCTCACAAGCATCATCCCAAACAAACTTAACACCCTTGCGAGTGAGTTTAGTCAAAGGTGCTGCAAGTCGAGAAAAATCTCTAACAAATCTTCTATAATAACCAGCCAAACCCAAGAAACTTCGTATCTTTGTAACTGTCTTTGGTCTTGGCCAATCCATGACTGCCTCAATCTTCTTTGGATCAACCTGAACACCCTCAGAAGATATAACATGACCCAAGAACACAACTTTATCCAACCAGAATTCACATTTCGATAACTTGGCATAAAGTTTATGTTCCCTCAGAGTTTGCAAAACCAGCTTCAAATGTTCCTCATGCTCTTCTTTAGTCTTGGAATACACCAAAATATCATCAATGAACACCACAACAAACCGATCAAGATATGGACTAAACACCCTATTCATCAAGTCCATAAAAGCAGCAGGGGCGTTGGTAAGTCCAAAAGACATTACCAGAAACTCATAATGACCATACCTTGAGCGAAAAGCAGTTTTAGGTATGTCACTCTCTCGTACCCTTAACTGATGATAACCAGACCAAAGATCAACCTTTGAGAAAAACTTCGCCCCTTGCAACTGATCAAACAAATCATCAATCCTCAGTAATGGATATCTGTTCTTGACCGTCACCTTGTTTAGCTGCCTATAATCAATACACAACCTCATGGAACCATCCTTCTTTCTCACGAAAAGAACCGGAGCTCCCTAAGGTGAAGTACTCGGTCGGATGTACCCCTTCTGTAACAAATCATTCAGCTGCTCCCTCAACTCTTTAAGCTCTGCCGGTGCCATTCTATAAGGCGGCATAGAGATGGGATTTGTGCCTGGTACAAGATCAATAGAAAACTCAATCTCCCTTTCAGGAGGTAACCCAGGCAAATCCTCAGGAAAAACATCCACAAAATCTTGCACTATAGGGACTTCTTCTGGTTTAACTTCTTCTCTCTTCACATCCCGAATAGATACAAGATAGGTGTCACAACCTTTACGCAACAACCTTCTAGCTCCCAAAGCAGAAATCATCTGACAAGGACCAATGTTCTTGGAACCATGGAATGTCACCGACTTACCTTCTTCATAATCAAATCAGACTATCTTAGCCCTACAGTCAACATTAGCTCCATGACAAGCTAACTAATCCATTCCCAAGATCACATCAAATTCCAACACAGATAAAATAATCAAATTTGCAGCTAAATTTGCATCCTCAACTCTAATCATACAGTTACTATAAACATCCACCGTCTCTATCTCATCCCCCAGTGGTGTATGAACAAACAAAGGCTCAGTCAAAAGTTCATGTGATCTAGATAATCTAGATGCAAAGCTAGGTGATATGAATGAATGAGTAGCTCCAGGGTCAATAAGAACATGTGCATCAAATGAACATATAGAGAGTGTACCTTGCACCACATTATTATCAGCCCGAGCTTGCTGAGCATTAAGATTAAATACCTGAGCATAGTTCTGGTTCTGATTCTGGCCTTGGTTCTGATTCTGAGCATTGTTCTGACCTGCTGGCAAAGCGGGTACAACATTCTGCTGCTGATTATTCTGGTGATAACCCTGATTTTGCTGACCTTGGTAGCCTCGATAACCTCCATTTTGTCGTCTACCATTCTGATTATCCCGGCCTCCATTATAACCTCGACGACCATTACCTCTGCCATTACCATTTCCGTTACCATTACCATTGCCACGGTTGTTGTTATCCTGATTTCCTGCTGGTCTCACATAATTCTGCTGCCCTCCTTGATTTTGACCGCGCCGAGAATTAGGACAATCCTTCACCTGGTGATCCATCCGTCCACAACCTAAACATGCTCCCATCTGTCTCCAGCAATCTCCTGGATGACGTTTACCACAAAACCCACAAACAGAATTCCCCTGATTCTGATTCTGCGATCGGTAAGTCTGTTGTTGACCACCTCTATAATTACCTCTCTGATCTCTGTTCTGTCCTTGGTAGCCATGCGAATCATTAGGTCTACTTCTCTTCCTACTAACATCAGTAGTATCCTCAGTCCTGTCAGTCTTACCTCTATTTTCCAAGCCCAGAGCTGTGTTCCTAGCCAAATGCAACTCAGTGTAGTTATGGCTAGCAACAAAACCATAATACTTATTGTTCAGTCCCTCCACAAATCTGCGAGTCATCCGAGCCTCATCCTGAATCAAGTGTGTAGCATATTGTCGCAGATCCTGAAACTTCTCATAATACTCAGCTATGGATCTATCCCCTTGCTTCAATCTCTCAAACTCTTGGCCTTTTTGCCACATAACATTCTCAGGTATGAAATTCTGCATGAACAAGTCCTTAAACTCATCCCAGACATGAACCCTATCCCTGATCTCATCCTCGAACCACACCTGAGCTGACTTCTTTAACTGATGGCCTGCCAACTCTATAGATCTATCATCAGTACAGTTGACAGCTAAACAAATCCGACGTACCTCATTGATGAAGTATACCGGATCCTCAGTAGCAGAGTTGGAGAATGTAGGTGGGTTCACTCTGATAAACTCATTTAATTTCACATACTGGGGTTCAACAATAGGTGGCTGTTCATTTGCTTGCCCAGCATTCTGATTCATATTCTGCACCAACTGAGCAATTCCATTAGGAAGAGTCTCCATAGATCTACCCATGATCATCATAGTAGTCATAAACTGCTCCTGACCCACTGCAGCAGCCGGTGCAGCCTCCGGTACAGGATTATTCCCAGGAGTAGGTGGCTGAGGACCAGGCACAACTCCTGCAGTATTAACATTCCCTGCTGCAGCTCTAGGAGGTCTCCCACGTCCACGTGGAGGCAGATTAGCACCATCTGCAGTTCTAGAAGTTCCAGCACCAGAGAAACCTCCCCTCATCCGAATTTCAGTACTTCTTTGAGACATAACTCCTGATATTAGTACAAGCATATCGGTTAACGCGGAAGCAAAAGAAACACCGAAAGAATTTTTTCCTAATGATTTCCAGATACAACTAGACAAATTATAAGTGTGACTGAATAACCTGGCTCTGATACCACTTTTGTCACGACCCAACCCGGGGGCCACGACTGGCATGCAGCCAAACCAAAGTCCGACCACATAAGCCTTAGTAACATTCATAACAGTCTAAGTGCAAAACAGTTCAATACTTATATAATTCTCAATCCTAGTTCAAATGCAAACCATCAATATAAGCAATCACAATAAAATCATTCGGGAAATCTAAAACAGACAAGTTCTACTTATTACACAAAAAGGGATTCGGAATCAATCCGCCCAAAAGTTCAATATCCGGAAATCTCTAAGCAGAAAGATCGCTAAATACAAACAAAAAACCTGATCGACTTCGCCAAGAAGAGAAAGAAGATAGACGAAGACAATCACTGAAAACCTGCAAGACAATCTGTAAGGTTGTGAGCGCTTTATAGACACCCAGTAAGTCTATGAGAGGCAGAGAAACATCTAACAGTTATATAAGCAGTACATATAACACATTCACAAATTAAGCAATCAAGATGGTGTGTCGGGGTCACCAATCAGTAAACAGTACAGTAAAATATCAGTCACATCCGCCCTTATAACTCCTCAGTACAGTACAGTAATCAGTAATTAGGCATGTAGTCTCAGTAAACAGTATAGGCATTAAGCCTCAGTAGCAGTATAGGCATTAAGCCTCAGTAGCAGTATAGGCATTAAGCCTCAGTAACCTCCTTCCCCTTCATGACACACCATCACACAGCACAAGTAATATCAAATTCAATATTCTCACATAAAAACAATCACATGCAAGTTTCTCTGTCTCCTAAAACATGCGAGGCTGGGTTCGAAAGAATATACTAGTGAATATATAGAAAGGATAATATATTATAAGAAGGGTTTATATGTATATATAAGTTGTTAACAAGTAGCACAACACAAACAATTCAAATACACCCATAGAACTTACCTGGTCTAACAGTCAGCTAAGCAATCCGCCACCCTAAGTCTGAGGTGCTGCTGGACCACCGCCTAACCATTAACCATCAATTAACAACCACCCTTACAAATGTATGCAAGTGCAAATGGGAATGCATGACGTGAATGCACACAATTCAATAGTTTCCACAACAAGGTTAAACCTTTTGTCAACCAATCATAACTTAACCATCAAAATACCACACCTTTAAACTTGTTTTCCAGAATATAAAACATCATTAAAAAGTCCTTACAACTTAAATTTATCAAATACCTTATTTAAATATTCAATATACACAAGATACAATTTTACCGATAAAATCTGAATAACGAGTGTCAACTTGTAAAATTCAAAACAATTAATCAGTATATGCAAAATTTATAATTTTCAACCAGAAGCTAATTTGATATCTTAAAAGCATCCTATCAAAATTTCATAATTTTTTCGAGACTTAGAAGTCCCTCAACCAATTTTTATTCATAACAGTATACAGTTCACAAGGAATACTGACAGCAGTAGAAAGATTTAATTATTTCAAAACTATAACAATAGAAACATAACCCAATCATATTTTTCTTGTAAATTAGACTTCTAGATCTTCAACATATATGAAAATAAAATCTAAAAAATTTTTACACATTTTAATATGAATTTTGAAAGTTACAGATGATGCAATCGCACCTACAGTACAGTTCATCAGACAATAGTAGAAAACTTGAATTTTCCAGAAATATACGATGCTCCAAAATCCAAAAAATTATTTTTCTCATAAACTAGACTCAATTTCGAGCCACATATCCAAATTTCAGATTTTTATCATGTTCCAATATTTAATTAAAAATCGAGCAACATACAGCACTAAAATCAAACTTCAGCAGAAAATTAAATCATCTAAAAACTCAAAGAAAACAATTAATTCAAAAACCCTAATATCTAAATCAATTCAATCAAACCCTAATTCAATACATTCATCAGGTTCCAGAACCCAACACACTAGCCAAATCAATTAATTCAACACCAAAATCCATCAAAACAATCAAAACCCCAAAACCTAACCTATTTTGTAAAAATCAATTTAATTAAATAATAATTCAAATTTAACCAAATTAATTAAGAAAAATACCAACCCAATATGATACTAACATGAATTAATCAAATGGAAGTTGAAATAATGCAAAAGGAATCAAGAAAAACCTCAAAAAAATCAAAAACTCGAAAATTTTGAGCTGCTGGACAGAGAGCAAAACGACATCGGCGAGCCACGCCGCGCCACGCGAAACGACGGAACGCCAGACGCCGAACGACAATCCCCTACCTCGCGCTGCTCCGCCGAACGATGCTGGCACTCATAGAACGACACTGCGTGCTGGCACGCCGAGACCCAAAACGACAGACTCTGTTTTCTGCCCCAAAAATCTAATTTTCTCTCTTTTTTTCAAAACACCCGAAAATAGAAGACCTCTAACAATACCCCCATCAGATTTTAGGCCTATTTATAGGAAAACAACTCTTCAAAATTATATTTTTACCCCAAACTAATTTATTTTAATTCAAAAACACCCCAAAACTATATATTTTCCTAAAAATTACCCAAAACCATAAAATTCACAAAATCAACTCAAATTTATTTTTAACTTCAAAATTTAACCCAAAATAATTTATAAATATGTTTTACGCATAATAATTCCTGAAAATACCGAAAACGACAAAAATCCAAAAATGACAAAAATACCCTCGGCACCCAAAAATACAATATTATACTCAAAACGACCGTCTCGTCGTCCTGAGTATCAAAAAGACATTCAAACCATCAAATTATGTTCAAACAACATCCTAGACTTAAAATCATTCAAAAACCAAGGGTTTTACACCTAAATTAAATCTTATAAGGAAAACTAATAATAAAAATAATAAAAGAAAATAAACAATAATGTCTCAAATTAAATTTCTAACTAATAGGGGATTACAAAATTAAATATATCCTTCAAAATCATATCTTTAAGGTATCAAAATAAATTAAATATCAACTGTCAAATTTATCTTTAAAAACTATCAGGTCATGTATGATGTCACCCTTGTCCAAGGGTTGCACCCAAGGCTCCAGTATGCACATTCTAGTTCTTTTTTATGCTTTAACTCATATTTCTATACTTAACTATCTGTCTTCCTTTTAACTACTTTATTTACAAAAATACTTTAAAAATCAATATAATCAATTAATAACAAGTCTAAATAATACGTTACATATGCATATATTTTACTTGTTATCAAATTTTTTTCCCACACTTAAACTGTATTTGCCCTCAAGCACTTTACAATTCTTAAACTATCATACCCACATTCATCTAAACATAACTCAATCTATATTGTCTTGAATTCTAAACCATAATACATATGCTTGATCATAAAGTCTTTTAACTATATGTTCATAGAGGAGTATATCCATATTTCATTGGCTACTATTCTTTGTATAGAAATTGAACGCAATTAGTTTTATAATTTTTACAAAATGTGTAGGAAAAAAAGTTAGGATTAATGGAAGTAAATATTGAGGTGACAACTATTTTAAGTATGTAAAGTTTGTTCCTCCAAGTTATTATTTTTGTACTTACTGATTAAACTTCAATTGTCATATGTAAACATTTATAGGAGATTTTTTCATAATTTTGTATCTTTGGGTATAAAGTACATATGTGAGTCATGAAAGATATAAGAAATGCCTCTTTTGTACTGCTTGATTGTGAGATTATTCAAATATTTCTGAAGTATACTTTTAAATTAAGAGGACAACTGATAAAGTTTATATATAATTTTTTTTTGCTATTTTGCATATTATTGTTTGGATTATTCTCGATACTAATTGGAATTTTGAATTGCATTTTTATGGATGATCTAATTTTCAAGGATAAAGAAGATAATTACTTTCTATAAGAATTTAATGACTTGGTGGACCAGGAAAATTCTTTTTAAAATCAAAATAATATCTTATAATTTAAAAAAAAAAATTAGAACTTATATTGTTGTTAGAATTAGTAATGATGATAAACTCATTGACACTTATGTAAGCAACTACAATGCATTTCAGATTGGCATGTTTAATTTTAATTTCAACAATTATTTAGTTATATATATGTGCCAAATTTTTTATATTATAATATATCTTCAAGATCAATATGGAAATTATGTGGGATTAGATAGTCAATTAACAATAATGAAAAGGTATAATATATTATATTCCATTTTAATTTAATAAATGAGTTTGGGGATATGATTCACTGTCATTTGAATTTTTTTTTTATAGTCTCCACAAGAGTCTTTTTATGATACAACTATACAAGTGATAATGAAGGTGAAAATAGCTCCATATCATTGAACAAAGGTAGGGAATAATACGACACAGTTTTGTGTAATTAACAAAACTGTGTCGTATTAGAGAAAAGAAAATTTTGATAATTATGGGTAAACTGCTTTGCATAAAGATTCACAATTGTCCAATAATAAAAAGATGAAGACAATTATCAAAGTTGAGAAGCAAGATAACCAATAGAGCTTAATATAATTAAATTCTTATATATCTATATATATGTGTGTTTTTTGATGTAATCGATAATTGAATAACATATTTTAAGGTGTATTATTGTTCTATCAATTTGAAGAATGTTTTCATGTTTATATGACATCTTGCTATATAACTTGTTTTTAAACAAAAGAAGAAGATATCATTAAAGATTAAAGTGAAATTACAGTAGAAACAAACCAAAGAAAATCCAGAACATGAAATACTGAGGAAACATACATAGAACAGAGAAATGGAACTAATACAAGGAACCCACGAAACCAATAAAACAATCGATCAAACAACCAGCACAACAAAACCTTTAAGATATGACACTTTAAAAGCACTTTTAGAGAATAAGACTGGCTTTTTATAAAAGTCAAAATCAAATTGAAATTTATTATTCATAAGAAATAAGCCCTATATTATTGTGTTTATGATTTGCTTTAATAAAACTTGGATTGATTTGATCAAGTTGATCGAGACTGTGAAGTGCAATTAATTTTGTCTAAATAATACAAATTATACATCCTATATTTGGCATGCAAGAAGCCAACTCCACCTTTTTAATATAACTAATGTTTTAGTATGCTCTTTATGCAAACATCATTCATCTTAAACCATAAAATTACTGTATGTAAAATTATTGAACTGATTATTTTAAACTAATTATGTAAAATTATGTTTCAATTAAGTGTATGTGAATCATAAATTTCAACTAATTATTTTAAAAAATCATAACTAAATTCCAACATGTAATTCAAATATTCAACATTCATAATTATCAAAATTGCTTGATAAAAAATTTTATCAATTAATTCTGAAATAACTTTTATATTAATTCGACAGCAATCTCATAGCTGGATTGCTGTAAATCACTACTTATTCAAACTACTATGAATATCAGAGAAAAAATCTTTGAAAAAACATTAAGAGAAGAGGATTTGATAGTTTCTATTTTATTTCACTGATTTATTTATTTTTTTAAAAATATTTTACATTCACAGATTTATTTTAATTCTAGTAAAAATCATTCTCTATTATAAGTAAAACAATCCATATTGAAAAATCCGAATCCGGTCCATGTTGAAAAATTCTAAGGTTAACAGGGTTCATGTCCCCGTTTATAAACTCAGTCAATCATAATTTAAAAATTATTTTTAATTATTTTTTTAAATATTATACTTTAAATAGAAGATTGTGATTGGTCGAGTCCATAAGTGAGGACATGGACCTAATTTATAATAGAATTTTTCATTTAAATAGGAGAAAATATATATTAGGGACAATAAATCTATTGATCTCCTATTTAATAATTATTCTTTATTTTTTTAAAAATTTTCAATAAAAGTTTTCTTCTATTTAATAGGAGATACATTAAGGACAATAAATATATTAATTAATTCCTAAAATAATAAAAAATGTCCAAAAGTTGCTCCCTATGCCCATGAATGTTATTGAAAATTTATATTTAAATGTGCTTTTTTTATTACACCATTATTACATCATATCCTACAATTCTCTGAAGCATGGTCCTATGCTATTTAATTAAATCGGCTCCTCTTGCTGTTATGATTGTTCTATCGATTAATCTTTACTACTGAAACATGGCTGCTGTACTTTAATTTTTTAATAAGAATAATAAGAATAATATCTTTATCAAAAAGGCTCAATATGTGAACCTTCTTCCGTGAGTCTATAGAAACTTATGGAAGAAGAAAATTCTAACCCAGCCAAACAATTGGTTTAAAAAAGAATATGCAATTAACTTTCTTGGTTCTAGTTAAGAAATTTTCAACAATTCTAGAGTGAAAAGAATACTATAAAGGATTTTTTTTTCTTTTTGGGAAATTTATTAGTATAAAGAAACTTGATAGTTCTTTGAAGGGAAGTGGAAACCCCTAGAAGTTTCAACGCATATACACTTGGCTAAAATTCAATCCAATTGAGATCTTCTAATTGCATATATTTGATTTTTTAGTTAACTTTTATTATTTTTACTAGAAATATTATATATACATATCATATATCATAATCCTAAATTTGATGCGAAATTAAATAATAATATTAAAGTATAATAAACTCAAATTCTTTAAATAATAATTATAATGAATATTATAAAATATTTAATATGAACAAAATTTTAAAAAATAAAATCACAACTTGAGTTTTGATCTTACTGTTACAACAATCTCCTTAAGATATGTATTATTTTTATGTTCAATAGTTGCTTGTTAATGAAGGAGAGCTTTCCTCTTTCTTTTTGTAATTTTTCTATTTGTTAATAATATATGTAAAGATGACTTTACTTGCAAGATTCTTTTAGAAAGTTATCGAAGTATGAAATCTGACCCAATAGAAGAAGTGGTTAATTTTATGAACAAGGGGTGGGTGGGCGTGTGTTCAAAGGAAAGACTTTTCTGGCTCTAAAAGGACATTGGGACCTTTATTATACTTTTATGAGGTTTCAACTTCTAATTTATTTATTTTTTTAATTATGAAAAATAATTAATAATTAAACTTTTAATAAATACAACCACTAAAATTTTAATCATGGATTGAAGTAAAAATAAAATAAAATAAAGACAACTAAATAAATTCTTATCCAAAAGTGAAGTCTGGGTTTTCAATTAAAGATTACTAAAATCTCATGTATTTCCTTTGAATAGAAATGAAGGAAAAAATTAAAAGTACTAAAATTAGATAATATATATATTTTGTTTTCAAAGTTAAGAGGGGCAGTTGCCAACCATGTTGGCTACATATAGCTTCATCTCTTTGTTCCAACTCCATTTCGCATTGGTAAAATTTTACCATGCAAGTTTTTTAAGATTTAAAAACAAATATTATTTAATTCATAATTTTATATGTTTGTTATCATTGTAATTGTAATGGTATACATTTTTCTTTTTTTTTTTAAAAAATTACTTCCACTATAAAATTTTAAAAAATTATAAAAACTTGTATCAATTTTGTAGCCAAAAATTTAGATAAGAAAAAGCTTAAATTTCAGCAGTTAATTCAGAGTTTTATAACTTCTATAAATTATTATTTGAACTTCTTTAAATGATATGTATGTACCTCTAAGAACTTCTTATTTTTTTTAAAATATATATATATGAGATTAATTAATTTTGAATGATTTATTAATTCAATTGAAATTTCAATTTGTAATTAAAATGTTTACATATATATACATGTAAGAATTATTTCTGAAATTTATATTGACAACAATCTATAAAATCATATATCCACCACTATATAACGCTACTAATCCAATAATCAAATTTAAACCACTGATCCTATGAATAATAATTATAAATAGATAACTTTTCTCATTTATGAATGATTTAATTTCAATATTATGCGTACTTTGCATTTGATCGGCATAAAAATATATACTTTTAACTGACTACTAAACTGTGATTTCATAAAAAAAATAATTTTTTTAATATTTTAAGTTGTATACACACGCGAAAAATAAAGTTGAAAAAAATAGCTATATATAAAGTTGAAAAAATAAAATTAATCTATAAATTTATTAATTTATAAAAGATATTAGATTAAAATATAAAAATAAAATTTAAATTTAAATATCATACTCTAAATTTCTCATATATGCAATAAGTAATAAATTTTTTATTTCATATTATTTTTTAGATTATAAAAAATGCAAATATTATAAATCTTTTGTACGATTTATAGTATTACAACATTTTAAGAAGTATAGCTGGATAATTATAAATTTTTTCATTTAAAAAAAAAGAAATAGATGATTTTTATTAGTAAAAAACATAAAAATGTAAGCAATTGAAATATATAGTCTAATCGTTTCAAATATTTTAATATCATTGTTTTAGTTTTATAATAAATTTCTAATTAATCAAGTAAAAAAAATTTTGCAATGGTTTTTTCTATTTTAATTTTAAAATGCAAATAATAATACATTATCAATATTTTAGAATTGATCTCTCAATAAATTTTCTTTTGGACTTGTTGTAACACCATATTAAATACTCTAATAAATTAAAAAAAAACTAAAATAAATATAAATATAGGTGTCATAAATCTTGGAGAATCACACTCCAAAAGTTAGTTCAAGTAATTGGATAGTCCAAAATTTATATAAATCCCACATTGAAAATTCATACTTTCAATGTATCTTGGCCAATAGTATTCTAAAATTTTTGCATAGTTGAACATCCAATTCAGATTTTTTTTTCTTCTCGAGACTACTTGTAAGATCTTTTATGCTTATTGACACCGACTCGGCACTCGAATATTTTTCTTTTTGAGGCAATCAGTAATTTTAATCTAGCTTATGGAGTTTTTGTGTCTCTAGTTATTCGCATACATGGATCGGTCTAATATCAATTGTCATAAATTTTGAGAGAATTATACTCCAAAAACTTACCTTAAAAATTAAAGAGTCCAAAATCTATATAAATTCCATATTAAAATCTTATATTTTCAGTGTGGAGTTTTCAAGTCTCATACGTTTGCCAATATAATCCTAACTGTATGACTAATAAATTACTTAAACAATTAACGTGTGATTAGCGTGTTTTGCTAATTTTAAGATTTGCAAATTTTAAGTGGGCAACAATAAAATAATGAGTTTTAAAGCCGTAATGATGGGAAAGGAACCGGAATAAGTTCTTTCTTACTTGAATGAATCTATGAGAAGTGACGAAGTAAAATTCAGCAAGCATACATCACATACTTTGCCCCAAGATGCACAAAATCATTCACACATAAACACAAGAATTTTTAACGTGGAAAACCCCTTTAATGTGAAGGATAAAAATCACGGGACCTCTCTTGGTCCAAGTAAAAGAGCTCCACTATCAAAATCAATATTTACAGTAACTACAAGCTACTACAACAACCCTCAAGTAAAGTAGCAACACCAAATCAACCAAACATCAAGAAATAAACAAGAGAATGGAGAAAAATCACCCAAAATAGCTACTGTTCATGCCAATGGATGAGCTTCGATTGTTCAAATCTGATCTCCACCGTGCAGAATAAAGAATAATCAATTCTAAACGTACTCACCAAAATTCAGCCAAATCTGACCACAAATGACTATCTGATCGTCAGAGAAAGGCAAATTAGTCGCTGTTGCAAAACTGTACATGAACAGTAAACTTCGAGCTACAAATGCTAGAAATCCAACTGTAAAAAATAGATATCTACCGTTCATAATGAATAACGATGAGTTCTCTAACTTTTATCCAAATTTCAGCCTGATCAGATCATAGATGGCCGTCTGATCGCAGAAAAACCAAGACTACCCTGTTGACTCCTTTTGCAGAAAAAAAAATCTTTCTTTTCTTTCCCTTTTCTCTCTTTTTTTCTTTTTAGTGGCTGATAAAAATGGTACGCACACATTTATAACTTAGGGTATATTAGTATATAAATATGCTAAATATTAATAGCCTAATGGGCTAAAATAAGTGGATTTTCATATAGGAGAGAACCCAAAAACCTAACAATTCTCTCCCTTTCCGACTATGTGAAGGAGTTTGCCAAACCGACAACTCCACAACATGTCTCAAAATTCCCTCTTGGTAAAGTCTTTATGCACATATCAGAACCATTATCATCAGTATGTATCTTCTCAAGTTCAAGTTGCTTAGAATCCAAAACATCACGAATCCAATGATACCTCATATATATGTGTTTAGATCTACCATGAAAAGTAGAATTCTTACCAAGATGAATCGCGCTCTGACTATCACAAAATAAGACATATCTCTTCTGTATAAAGTCAAGCTCATTCATAAACTTCTTCATCCAAAGCAATTCTTTACATGCTTCAGTTGCTGCAATGAATTCGACTTCTGAAGTAGACAATGCAATGCATTTCTGCAATCTAGATTGTCATGCCACAGCTCCCCCTTGCAAAAGTGATCAGATATCCTGAAGTAGACTTTTTTGAATCTGCATCCCCTGCCAAATCAGAATCTGTATAACCACTGAGAATAGGCTTCCCAGTCCCAAAACACAACTCCAAACTAGCAGTGCCACGGAGATATCTCAAAATCCACTTCACAGCATCCCAATATTCTTTTCCTGGATTAGACAAAAATCTACTAACAGTACCAACTACATGAGCTATGTCTAGCCTAGTGCAAACCATAGCATACATCAAGCTACCTACTGCAGATGCATAAGGAATTTTCTGCATATATTCTTTCTCTTGCTCACTAGAAGGAGATTATTTGACACTCAATTTGAAAGACATGGCAAGAGGGGTACTTACAGGTTTAGCTTTAGCCATATTAAATCACTGCAATACTTTTCCATTATACTTTTCTTGAGATAGCCACAGCTTCTTGCATTTTCTATCACGAATGATCATCAAGCCAAGAATTTGCTTTGCTGGCCCTAAATCCTCCATTGCAAAGGACTTGTTCAACTCTTTCTTCAAGCTATCAATTCTTGAAGAATTAGAACCCACAATGAGCATATCATCAACATATAGCAACAGGATGATAAAATCACTATCATAAAATCTTTGCACAAAAACACAATGATCAGAAGTAGTCTTGTTGTAGCCTTATTGAACCATAACTGACTTAAACTTCTTATACCATTGCCTAGGTGCTTGTTTCAGCCCATACAAACTCTTTTTCAGTTTGCAAACATAATTTTCTTTTCCTTTTACCATAAAACCTTCAGGTTGTTCCATGTAAATTTCCTCCTCTAAGTCACCATGAAGGAAGGTTGTTTTAACATCCATTTTCTCAACCTTTAAATCAAGAGCAGCAGCTAATCTCAAAATAACACGAATTGATGACATCTTGACCACTGGTGAGAAAATCTCCTCAAAGTCAACTCCCTTTTTCTGACTAAAGCCCTTGACAACTAATCTAGCTTTATATCGTGGAGATGATGAATTCTCTTCTTGCTTTATTTTATAGATCCACCTATTCTTCAAGGTTTTTCTATCTTTAGGAAGCTTCACCAATTCAAAGGCGTGATTATCAGCTAAAGACTGCATTTCATCTTTCATAGCTGCAATCCATTCTGCCTTTTACTCACTCTCAATAGCCTTTTCATAACATTAAGGTTCTTCTCTATCTGTCAAGAGTATATACTCATTAGGTGAATATCTGCTAGAATGAGTTCGATCTCTGGTAGACCTCCTAAGTGGAACTTCAGGCTCCTCAACATATGCCTCTTGTTGATCATCAACTACTTCATATTCAGGAGCACCAACCTCATATGCATTCTGATTATCATTTTGCACATCACCATGATTCTGAACCTCAACTGCATCAGGCATATGAGCTGTAGGAGATAAGTCTAGGTCAATTAAACCACCAGTCTCATGCTTTGATTTCTCCACCTTGTTGATATCTTCAATAGTTTGATCTTCTACAGATACTACATCACGACTTCTGACAAGTTTCTTTTGAATTGGATCATAGCATCTGTAACCAAACTCATCTTGCCTATAGCCAATGAAGATACACTATCTAGTCTTGGCATCTAACTTGGACCTCTCATCTTTAGGAACATGTACAAAGCATTTGCAACCAAACACTCGTAGGTGGTTGTAAAAAACATCCTTACTATACCAGAACCTATTTGAAACATCATTTCCCAATGCAACAGTGGGAGTTAGATTAATTACATGTGCAACAGTATACAAAGCTTCACCCCAAAAAGAGTTAGGCAATTTAGCCTCTGAAAGCACACATCTGACTCTCTCCATCAATGTTCTGTTCATACTTTCTGCCAAACCATTCAGCTGAGGAGTCTTAGGAGGTGTCTTCTGATGTCTGATACCTTGTTCTCTGCAATATGCATCAAAAGACCCACAATACTAACCACCATTATCAGTGCGAATACATTTCAACTTCTTTCCAGTTTGTCTCTCAGCAGAAGCTTGAAATTCTTTAAATGCACCAAGAACTTTATCTTTGGACTTTAAGGTACGAACCCAAAGTCTCCTAGAATGATCATCAATAAAGGTCACAAAGTAAATTGCACCACCAAATGACTTTTCCTTCAAAGGACCATATACATCTGAATGTACTAGCTCAAGCAAATCATTTTTCCTAGAAGGAGAATGATGTTTGAAAGAAATTCTCTTCTGTTTTCCAGCTAGCAATGAACACATCTGTCTAACCTTGCACCTTTCAATCCAGAAAGCAAATTTCTTTTAGCTAAACAATCTAGTCCCTTCTCACTAATATGACTCAGCCTCTTGTGCCATAATTCTGAAGAGTTATCACATTCAACTACATTAATAAGATCTGTAGAGATTGAAACTTGCAACCAATATAAGCCCGAAGCTATCTTTCCTCTACCCACAACCAAGGAGCCTTTGCTGATTTTACATTTTCCATCATCAAAAGTGCTGCAATAGCCATTATCATCAAGCTTACACGTAGAGATCAAATGCAACCTAATGTCACGTGCATGTCTAACATTTTTCAACTCTAATTTTGTTCCATTTTGGGTCTCTAAACAAACAATTCCAGTGCCTATCACCTTTGACACTCCATCATTACCCATCTTTAAAACTCAAAAATCACCTGGAGTATAAGATGTGAAGAATTCCTTCCTTGATGTAACATGAAAGTATGCACCACTGTCAAGAACCCAAGCAGTATCATCATAAGTTATATTGACTATATTCTCTTAATAAACTATAGTCAAATCATCATCTGAAGTAGTAGTAGCAATACGATCAGTATTATTATCATTGCCTCTCCTTTCTTGTTTCCCTTTGTCTGCCTTGTTCTCTTTCTTTCACTTGAAATAATATTTCTTGATATGCCCTGGTTTACCACAGTAATGACATTCAAGATTCTTATACCTTGACTTTGATTTACTCATGCTCTTGCCTATATTCTGATTTTGAATCCTACTTTTACTTCTCCCCCTGTTTTCATTAACCAAAATTTCTGACTGTGAACTAGAGGCCTCCTAATTTATTCTTCTCATCTCTTTATTCAAAATACCAGTCTTTACATATGACATAGTTACACCACTTTTAGGAGTAGAATTAGTCAAAGATACACAAAAGTTTTCCCATAAGTCAGGAAGTATATTCAACAACCAAAGTCCAATAACTTCTTCATCAAATTTGACACCCATGCCAGATAATTGATCAAAGATGCCTTGAAATCCATTCACATGATCAAGTATAGAGCTGCCTTCTCTATATTGCAAGCGCATAGCTTGTTTAAGCAAAAATAACTTATTATTACCAGTCTTTGAAGCATACAAAGTTTCAACTTTTTCCCACAAGGTCTTGGCATTTGTTTCATTAGCAATATGATTCAATACATTATCTTATACCCATTGCCTAATAAAACCACATACTTGCAAATGCTCAAATTTCCAATCTTTATTAGATTTAGACTCAGTTTTTTTAGAAGCAAATACAGGTAAATGCAATCTTTTCACAATAAGAAGATCTTTCATTTTTTCTTTCCACTTGTGATAATTTTTGTCATCCAAACAAACAATTTTACTCACATTCACCTCCATCATTCAAACAAGCAAACAACCAACGAACTAATGAACTATATCTGATACCACTTTGATGGGAAAGAAACCGGAATAAATTCTTTCCTACTTGAATGAATCTATGAGGAGTGACTAAGTAAAATTCAGCAAGCATATATCACATACTCTGCCCCAAGATGCACAAAACCATTCACACATAAACACAAGAATTTTTAACTTGGAAAACCCCTTCAATGTGAAGGATAAAAATCGTGGGACCTCTCTTGGTCCAAGTAAAAGAGCTCCACTATCAGAATCAATGTTTACAGCAACTACAAGCTATTCCAATAACCCTCAAGTAAAGTAGCAATACCAAATCAACCAAATATCAAGAAATAAACAAGAGAATGGAGAAAAATCACCCAAAATAGCTACTGTTCATGCCAATGGATGAGCTCCGGTTGTTCAAATCTGATCTCCACCGTCCAGACTAAAGAACAATCAATTCTAAATGTGCTCACCAAAATTCAGCCAAATCTGACCACAAATGACTATCTGATCGTCAGAAAAAGGCAAACCGGTCGCTGTTACAGAACTGCACGTGAACAGTAAACTTCGAGCTACAAATTCCAAAAATCCAACCGTCAAAAATAGATCTTCACCGTTCAGAATGAAGAACGATGAGTTCTTTAACTGCTGTCCAAATTTCAGCCAGATCCGATCATCTATGACAGTCCGATCGCCGAAAAACCAAAACTGTCCTGTTGACTCCTTTTGTAGAAAAAAAATATCTTTCTTTTCTCTCTTTTCTCTCTTTCTTTCTTTTTAGTGGCTGATAAAAATGACACACACACTTATAACTTAGGGTAATATTAGTATATAAATATGCTAAATATTAATAGCCTAATGGGCTAAAATAAATAGGTTTTTACATAGAAGGGAATTCAAAAATCTAACACGTAAGAGGATGCTTATATGTTGACATGCGTGGGGTGGTGACTTATTGCATAATAACTAATGATTTGGTATAAGATTATAATCTGAGTCTTGGGGGGAGGGAGCAAGTGGCCACATAAAATGGCCATTTGGCGCCAATAACTAATTATATTTACCAAACGAAACCGAACAAACAAGTTTAGGACAACATGCCTAAGTTTTTGATTTGGTGGCTTTAGGGCTCCCCAATTTGGTGTCTTATCTTTCTTTGCTTATCTAAACTCCACCTACTGGATAAACAAACGTACATAACTCTGTAATTGCTTATTATTTATAGTGTTAAATTTGGCCTGATTGGCATCTCTCTTTTCAATCAACTATTACTACACGTGAACTTGGGATGAGACCCCCGCCCGCGTGTTAACCTCTCATCAATTGCATTTGCATTTCCTTCATCCTCATCATTTCTTCATGTATTCCAACTCATCAATTTACAAACGCACTTGTAGACTTAAAAATTATAATTCTTATTTATATATATTTTCTATTTCACAAGACCTTATAAAAATAAATTATTTTTTATTAATAATATAAATTTACATATATTTTTAATATATTTTTTATTATATCTTTATTTTAGTATGATATATGTTTAATTAAATATTTTTAGTAAATAAAATTAGTAAAATTAAATATAAGTCTTGTTAAATAGAAAATGAATTATAATTTAAAATAAATAAAAAAGAAAATTGTGTTTATTCAAATAGAGAAAATAATAACAGTAAAAAATAAAATTAACTAAAATGTTAATTACATCACATCGTTGCATATGAAAAGAAATCTAAAATGTCAATATTTTATCCTTTTTTTAAAAAGATGAGATATAATTTAATGGTAAATGAATTTTTTTAGATAAATTCAAATTTAATTTTTTTCTCAATATTGCAATGCTCAAAATAAATAAATAAATAAAAGAATATGCTATATATTAGAGAGATGAATTTCTATGATTGTAAATGTCTTGTTGAGAAATAAGGAACTAACAACATATCATTGTCCCTATCAAACCGGAGATGATTACTACTAACTAAAAGACTATCTTTCCCATATTTGCATAATTCACCTAAAATAAAATCATCTTCTTCACTAATCCTACTTCTAATAACGCCTACCAATTGCCTACTATAACTTTCCTGATACACTGAACCGTTGCTAATTACTTCATCATCTTTCTCTTCAATTTCGTCCATGACTCTGCTACTACAATTACCTCTAATTGTGATCCAATTCTCATCATCATATTTCCATCTGGGTCCCCCTGAAATCAAGCATAACCGTCTGATTCTTTCGCTAGCTGAACTTTGATGTCTTGTATGGACCATTTTAGCCAAATTCTCTGTTTCTGATTCATCCACTGAATTCCAGAATCCTTGGTCGAGAATGCTTGTTGGCGAATTTGAACTCGTTGAATTAGATTCTTCAATTTGTTTTACATGAGAATGGAATTTCTTCAGAAATGGATGATTAAGAAGCTGATGAGCTGTCCATCTCTGTTTCGGATCTCTCTTTAAACACTTATCTAAAAAATCCCTTCCTTGCTCCGACAAACAACAGGGGAATTCCGGCAACTCATCGGAAAATCCAATCCTGTAAAGAACAGAAACTGGGTCATTTATATTAGGCCACGGTGCACAACCACCACTAGCCATTTCAATAATTGTACAACCTAAAGCCCAAATATCACTAGCAAACCCCTGTTCCTCCCCACGCGCCACCTCTGGTGCCATAAACATAGGCGTTCCACCACCAATAGGGGTTGCTGTATCCACCGGATTAATCCGTTTAGCACACCCGAAATCCGCAATTTTCGCGCCAGTTTCTCCTACTAAAATGTTCCTACCTTTGATATCACAGTGAACCCACCCATTAGAATGTAGGTAATCTAGAGCTTGAACAATTTGCCACGTGTAGTACCCGATGACCGATTCATCTAGCCGGTCGCCACCACCATGAGCCCGAATCACATCGATAACCGTGCCGCCGGGCATGTACTCTAGGAATAGATTGTACATGACTTTGTTGTTCTCTCTAGTAATGTCACACCCCTTGTAGCTAATTATATGAGAAGAGCTTAAAGAAGAAAAAATGTTTCCCTCCTTCTGTAAAAATTGGGATTGGGAAAACTCAGCAGATTTGACGGCGAAAACGTCACCGGAATGAAGAGAGGTGGCTAAGGAGACGGTGGCAGTAGAGCCGTGGCCAATAATATGGCGTCTAGTCCAGTCCATATTGAAAGCTGAAAAATAAGAGAAATGAAAAAAATGTTTCTTTTTTTTTATTGGCTTTGTTGGGTTTAATTTTTCGAGTTGCTCTGCTTATATATAAAGTAGAGCCGAAGAAGGTTGGGATTTTTAAAAGTTAGTTTTGATATTATTATTATATAGGGTAGTTGAGTGCTAACTCTCCTTTCTATTTGACAAATCCTTCAACAGGGAGTGGACAACGTGTTAAAATGCTGGTGGGGTTGACAGCTTTTGGTTCCATAAAAGAGATGACATGGCGAATCAGTAGGTAGACACGTGGATACTTTTTTTTTTGGAAGCCTAAAGAAAGAAATGTAAATGGTAGTTCCAGTTTATGTGATTTGGATTGGATTGGTGTGTAAGAAATGGGAAGAAGAGGATAGATAAGGGTAATAGTTGATAATTGGATAATAGTAGTAATAGTAGACAACTTGTTGAGTTGGATACCTTATTTTGTTCTGTGGTGGTGGTGGTGGTGGTGGTGTATATTCAAAAAATTAAAATTTGGTGGTTCATGGTTGGGTTTGGTTGGGTTAGGGGAGGTGGTGATTATGAGGTGGAGGAGGGTCGGTTGAACCACCATAAGAGGTTGAAATTTAGTATCTTTTTTTTTTAATTTTCTTTAATTAAAGGAATATGTTTTTTTTATTTTTTATTTTTTATTTTTTGGCAATGAATGGAAAATGGGTATTTTGTCAAAAGTCAAATTCTTATAAAAATCGGTTATTTTGCATTTGAAAAATCAGTCAACCATACCTTAGTTTCACATTATTTCACATTATTGTTATTATTATAGGCGTCTTTATATGGAGTAATTTTTATACCAATCAATGTGGATAATTAATAATTTGAATTCATTATTTTCCAGAAAAAGTAAAAAAAGAAATGGTAAATTCCATTGGCTATAATTAATTTGATTTTATATATTTATTTATTTTTCTTAATTTCAGACACTGTATTTTTCTTCAAGTTAGGCACTTTTTCTTTCTTTCTTTCTTTCTTTATTTTTTTTTTTAATTTCACATGTTTAGAACATTTCTGAGGCTACGTCATAGTTGACATTATTCTTATATCCAACTTTTCTTTGAAATTCGTCTACGAGGAAAGAAAATATTTATTTTTTAACAAGCATAAATAATTTATTATTCAAGGATTTAAATTACGCGTAATCAAACACATTCTCCGCTGTTTTCCAGAAATTGTTAAGTCTTTACTATTACTATTAGGGAGAAATTGTCAATAATTCTTTTTACTTTGGAATTACTCATCAGTTGGTAATTTCCAAAGTTGAAAAATAACTAATTCATTTTCAAAATTTTACTGGTTCCATAAATCCTATAATTTTTAGAAAATTATAAAAAAATTTCCTAAATTTTTGTAATTGATAATTGTAAATAGGGTATGGAATCATGACATAATGTTTTTCTGTATACAAATTAACTAGTCATGATTCAAAATATTCCTAATTGAAAACTCATCTAACTCTTCAACACTTTGACCCCTTTTTTTCCCTCAATATTCAAGTTAAAGCATTTTAGAAACTTAAATATTTTTTTTTTGGTATATAAAAATTTTCAAGGAAAGCTGTTTTCCAGGAACAACAAATATTTTAGAAAAAAAAAAGATAATTAGAAGTTGTTTAGTTATAAAAAATATTTTATATTTTCCATTTTCTAATTTTCTTTTCTGTTTCATAATTTTTCAAATTTTTATTGAATAGAACTCGATTTTTATCTTTGAATACAAATTGTGCAAACTTAAAATTCAATTTTGAAACAACTGAATTTTTATCTTTGAATACATGAATTTTTAAAAAAAACTTTTAAATCTAAGATTTAAAATGAAAATTTATATAAATTAATTAAGGAATTGTTGGGTGATTATTATACGTACAAAAAAAATTCTAACTTTTGTGGAGGATTTCAATCCTTGAAGTAAAGGAATCATAATAATACATTTTGGACTAAAGTATACAATGCTTATAAAGAAGCTAAAATTACTAGTCCATGCTATGTGTATATAGTGAGAGTGCTATCAATATATTTGACTTGCTTAAAAAAAACCCAAATTGCACACACCAAATCATTATGAATTTTTTATTCCACCCTTTCACTTTAAACATTAATAAAATATAATAAAATTATATAGCTCCTGAAATATGACACTTTTTTTTTACCTAGTAATCCAACTTCCTATAATTTAGAGGTTGTTTATTAATATGGATTCGCGTCTGACATTTCCATTAAAGAAGTAAAACGCTTCTCAAATTTTTAAAGGTGTTTTAAACTCAGAATATGAAATCAAAACTTCTAGTTAAAGGAATGGAGACTCCTACTATCTCATTTCTTTCCTTAAGAGGTATGAGATATATTAATTATTCTTGATCATATTTCGATTTAAAATACAACTGTACTTTTATTTATATATTAATGAAAAAAATCCAATATTATTGGAACAAATTATAAATCTTTTTAATTTCTGCAGGATTAATTAAAAAATTTACCTTTTTCTTTTTTTTTTCCTTCCTATGAATTTTAAAATTTTAATGTGAATGTTTTGGTTTTAATTATAAATAAAAATGGATTTAATATTTAATTAATACTTAGTCTAATTTTTAAAATAAGATATGGTGTCTTTGAGGTATGCTTATTAAATTAGCACACATTATACTAAATTCACTCTAATGACAGATTGTCCACGTCGATTGAGGATTAGAGTTTTGTCAACGTTAAAGTAATTTTTTGTAGTATAGTCCCATATTTTCAGCTTATAATTAATTAAGAAGGTAATGAATAAATATAATGTGATAAATTCAGTTAAATCGTAAGAATAATAAGTAATTGAATATCTGATTCATAAAATATTTAAATTTTTATAATTTCTTGTCTTTTAAAATATGATATACAAAAGGCAAAAAATGTAGTTAATATAACATATTAAAAAAAGTCATAATAGAAAAAAATCATTAAAGTTTGATTTAATTATTTCTTTATCGACTTTCATTGGTCGAAATATGTAAATTATAGAAACCATATACAGTAAAAGAAATAGAGGTTTTGTTGCGTGTAAGAATAATTCATTTAGCTTGAAGAGTCATCCTTTAGATATGAAGAGTAGAAAAAACGCTATTCTATATGCTTAGCTACACATGTAAATTATGATACATAAGAATAGGTAGAAAAGTAGAAAACACTTTCATTTGTTAACTAAAACCCTACCCTGATGAGATAATATGAGTATTTTCTCTTTTAATAAGAGGTTTTAAGTTCGAACATTAGATATTGAACATCTTTAAAACTTAAGAATGATCGTTTTACTCTTTTTATTGGTCTGTCCGATTTGAAATTTAGATTAGTTTATAACATCTAGATTATATGATATTAAATTATTAAAAAAATAACACTCTTCATTATATTTTTAAAATTTTTATTTTTTTACTAGAAGAATTTTAGTTATTTTATAATAAATCTATTATAAAATTTATAAATTCATAATAAAAACTCATTATAAACTTATTTTAAACTAATGAAAATATGATATTTTAGTAAATATTTTATAAATTTTGGTATTTTAGTAAATAATTTATAAATATAATAAATTTAGAATTATTTTCAATTTTTTTATATTTTTATCAAAAGTAAAAAAAAAACATGAAAAAGGAAACAAAACAGCAACATAATATTTTAAAAAATGTTATATGGACGTTCCAACTAATTAATTATACTTCAAAGTAATTTAGTTCACACACTAATTAAGATTTAAGTAAGTGGTTTAATTAATTGTAATTGATGAAGTAATTAATATAGCTAACCCATTAACAACCATCCTTATTAAGAAATTGGAGTAAAATTAAATAAAATAAAGATTAGTTAATTTCTCTTTCAAACTTTAATATGTCAATTTTAGTTCCGTTAGTTGGAGAGACGTAACGGTTGTAATTTTATTTGTAGTAGATGGAAATGCATGATTTTAAATATGCTTGGCTTATAAGATAGGATAGCCAATCATGACGAGGCTTTTTATATAAGCAAGTCACTGTGTTTTCCTCTTCCTTCATCAATCTTTTTGTTTTTATTTTTTTACGCTCTATTTGTATTATATATTTTAATTGATATTTAAGATTATTGGCAGAAATTGTAACATTAATTTACATATTTTTTTTATTAATTTTATGTGGATGAGGGAGAATTTTTATATTTAAATTTGAGACTAAATAGAAACAATACATATTTCTAACGGTCAGACTATATTTTAATGGTTAAAATATTAATTTACACATTGTCAATAAATATAACATTTAAAATTCACCCAAATTTAAATATAGCATTTTCACGAGACGCATCTCTACTTGATGAATAACTCGACATGTCTATAATTAGAAATGTCAATTGAACTTATATCTAATTTAAATATCTTCATCACATTAATAAAATTATCAGAGCACAAATAAATTTTAATTTATATATATAATTAAAAATGACCTGAACCCACATCAATCAAGTCTATCTTTATATTTAAACCTACTTGAAATGTGGACTAATTAACGATTATTGAAAATTGGAGAATAACTCAAATAAATTTTCCTTATAAAAGCCTAATAATTTTCAAATGTATCCAAGTTTGTGAATACCTCTGAATTACTATTCAACTGGTTTAATTATAGTGTTTAGGTTGAAAATGATAAAAAAATAATCATAAAAATTGATATAATGATAGTTTGAAAATAAAAATAAAATAAATTTAAAGATATAAAAATTGGACTGAATTGATCAGCAAACTATCATTAATTTAATTGACGTAATAGAAACAAAATCTCTATTTATTTTTTAAATGTGGTTATGGATTCATAATCATGAAGACCTTTAATTAACATTAAACTAATTAAATAAGTTAGATTAGATTAAAAAATCGATAAAGCATAAATCTTAAATATTGATGAAATAGTAATAATTAGATATATTTTCTGTCTTTTCAATATATATATAATTGGTTAATTTATAGTCAAATTTAATTATTCTGAAAGCTACTTACAAATTTACTTACTATAAATTTAATTATAGTCAAATTTAATTATTCTAAAAGCTACTTACAAATTTACTTATATATGTATATATATGAGAAACTATTATTGATTTATTAGATATATATATATATATATATTAGGAAAACCATCCATTTTATTTATTTAGTAGAAGAAAATAACTCATAAGCCATTGCGAAACAATGAGGAAGAAAAGCGGGGTCCATGAAGAACCATTCATAAGCTACCACGTGTATATTTGAAGCCAATGGAACACGTTTTACAAGATATATATATATATATATATGTGATTTTTGTGGAGGAGAGAAAGGCTACGTCTCCATTCTTTCGGTGAAAGGGCAAATAGGGACCATTAGATGTGGCGTAGAGAATATTACGCAACCACAAATGACAAAACTAACTAATTAATTATTTGGAAGGAATAAATAATAAATAAATAAAACAATATCCAAAATGCTGCCACATCAGCGACATATTAACTGAGGATATGCACTGGCAAAATCTTTTTTTTTTTTTTTTTTGCATTCGCTTGTCGTTTTCTTAATTTATATTTGGATTCTTCCTTCCTTTTTATTGGGAGCACGACCTTTTTTTTATTCTTTTTTTTATATTTTTTTTTCAATTCAAATTAACAGATGGTAATTAATTTTTTTAAATAAAATTTTTGTTATTTAATTCTAGATTTAAAGTTTGGATAATTAATATTTACAGTTTTATCTAAAATTTATTTGTAATTAACTGATTAGTATATTTAAAAATTTTTAACAGCATATCTGATCTAACAAGAAAATTATTTTAAGAATAATTTTTATCTAGATCGAATATATATATATATATATATATCTAATAAAAATTATTTGAAAGAGTGATAATAAAAAATATAATTAATATTATGCAACTAGTTTAGATAAGCCTCTCCTGTTATTTCAAATGTTTTTTAAGTGAACTATTTTATTTTTGCAGCAATACAAGTGAGTTATATGGATTTATTAGAGTATTTTTCATGAATTAGTGATAGCAACATTTCTATTATATATATCCATGCTTTATAATGAACATATGTGTAAATATATATCAAAATCTTTCCATTTTGTTAAATTAATTAAATAAATAATTTAAACCAGGAGGAATAAATAAATATTACCTCATTTGTGGATCACAAAAAAAACAAAACAAAACAAAACAACAATATCTATATGCTTACCACATCAACGACAGAGTATCTAAGAATGTATTGGCAAAATCAATGTCCACGTCTTTTTCTTTCTCTGAAATTTAAAAAAAAAAAAATTGGCTTGGAATATATATACTTGTCGAGGTCTCAACTTGTTCATGGATTCGAAGCCTGCCAAGCTGGATTCGATTCCATAAACAGAATTTAGAGTTGAATATGGGATTTTGTCTTCCAATATGATTAAGTTTGATTCCATATAACTGCTTGATTTACTTAATTCAGAGATTTTTTTTTATAAAAAAATTATTTAATAAGTTTCAATACGTTGAATTTATGCAAAATTATAACTTTTTTTTAATGGAAAATTGTGAGACTTCTTTTATTCAAAATCAAAAATATCATAAATACAAGGAGGAGGAAAAGACCACTCCTTAACATCTGTCGGAATAATACAAGCTCGAGTAAGACGATGAGCTATATTATTCGCAGAACGTCTTACAAAAGAAAGATGAACATCCCTACATTCACCAAGAAGGAATTTACAATCATCAATTAACAAACCAAAAGAAGAAAAATTTGTGTAGTGAGGATTATTAATTGCTAGAACACAAGATTGAGCATCGGATTCCAGATACACAGAAGACCAACCATTACTCTATATTAACACAGATGCAAAATTATAACTTAAAATACACTATATTAATCAAATAAATTTGATAAAATGTTAAGACTGATTAATTGGTTGAGCTTCAGACAAACAAAAAAAAAACTTAAATTCTGCTTGTCTCGATCCTAATTAAGCAGCTTGTTCAGTGATCAAGTTTAATGAAGTCTAAGAATCCAGCACTATAGAAGGAGTATTCTGTGATAATCGTTCCATTCTCACAAAGGAAGAACTAGCTAGGGTTTTTAATTCAATCAAATTAACTGTGAACTATTTGATAAAAAAAAAAATTAACTGTGAACTATTGAGAGGTTGGGTATAATAAGAAATGTTTGAAATTTGTTTAGCTTTAATTAGTTAAGTTCAGTTCAAATTTGAGAAAATTAAATAACGAATTGAATCGAACTTCAATGTCATCATATTTAATATGGAAATTAAGTTCCTAAAACAAATATACTATTTTAATTTTTATATAATTTTAAATATATTTTATAATTAATTAGTTGATATTTTTACATCATGATTTTTAATTCTTTGTTTTATAAATTTATCTTTTTTTTTGTTTTAAATAATTATCTCAAACATAAAATATAATAATAATATTTAGGTATATATATATATAAGGAGAGTATGATGAAGCACATGAATTCTTAATAATAATAATAATAATAAAACCTGAAATTACAATGAGATTTTTTGCTTATATGAGTTTTTTCAATACTTCAATATTGAGATTAGTTACTAGTTTTAATTTAATATTAATTTAATAGGTCTTTGATTTATATGACCAGTTGCATTGAATGCTTATAAAAAAAGAAATTTTGAGATTGTTAAATCAAATTGAAAATCCAGTACAAACATACTTTCAACATTGTATGATTAAACTTAAAAAATTATTGAATTAAATAATCAAACTTTTCATTTAATATTACATAATATTCAATTAATTTTAGTTTAATTAAATTTAATTCTTTGAATTTGATAAAAAAAAAAGCATAAAAATTATGTTTGTGTGTGTACATATGTGTGTGTCTATATATGTTTATTTATTTGACTATTATTTTTGTATTAATAAGTGAGTTTATTCAACTTTTCAAATATTAATCAAGACGGGCTAAATTTCAGCTGTGTTGATTGAGAAAGGCATGAGGAGTACGTCAGCAAGGTGTTTGGTTTGAATCACGACCTTATTAAGCTACAGACACTGCTTGTATGGAGCCTTTTTATAAGTTTGAATTTAAGTAGAGAACTTGATGATGGATTATTAGGCTCATGGAATTTCATTTACTTGATGGTTAGACTCTGTCTTAAAAGAATGGTCGCACTCCACTAAGTGAGAGTTACTTGTAAAAAAAATTAGGGTTTTTTTCAAAAGAACCCTAAAAATTAAAAATATTTTTAAAAATATCTACTTTTGTTTTTTAATTTCAAAAATACTATTTTTTCCGTTTTTAATTTTTTAAAATATGACTTTTCAGAGATATATATTTACTATATACTTGGTATATTAAAAGTATATTTAAATTTTAAAAATATATATTAGGTATATATTTGATATATCAAAAATATATAAAAAATATAAGATCTTTTTAAAAAAAATTTAAAAATGTGCTATACAGTATAATTTTTTTAAAAAAATTATTGAGTTCAATTTAAATCAAATTTTAAAACTTAAATTTACATTAATTTTAATTCAAGTTAAATATAATTAATTTGAATTTTTAAAAATTTCAAAAAAAAATAATGCCAACCAAATACATTTGATCGCTTGTTTTTAGAGTCCTATAAAATAGGAGAAAAATTTAAAAGGTTTCAATTTAAAATTTAAACAGAAATAATATATATTTTTAAAATGCATCCGAGGCCTAGCGACAAAAAAAAACCCACATATATAAGTGAGAGAGAGAGAGAGAGAGTGCCAAGTTTGTGCTGTTGTGCAAGTCTTTTTCTTGATTTTGAAAAGTGGTCCACATGGATAGCATAGCATAGATAATTGGTTTTCAGAATCTGATTGGCCAATTCTGCAAAATCTTTTAATTATTTATTGGCGTTTGTTTTGAAATGAATGCGTATTTGTGTGGTTGAGAGAATAGCCTCAAGATTTGCTTTGCCTTTGTGAAATTGTAATGATAAAAAGTTTGTTAGCCGGCAAATTAAAGTTGCTTTGCTTACAACTACCGTTGTGTAAATGTCTTAATATATATGTGGGCTCTCTCTTCATCAAACACGTGTGCCTTCCCTTTTATTATTATTATTATTATTATTATTATTATGTATTTTTACTATTATTGTTATTTATTATTGCTATGCTTCTAGAATTTTTATTTTATTTTTTTAATCACATCATTTTCCCCAATTTCTTCAAAAGTTCATGACAAACCACCACTTTTAATAATTAAAGGGTTTTGTACACAGTGCCTTATTTTATTATATATATATATATATACACACACAGAAATATCTTTTTTTTTGTTCTTCTGTCATGTTGATGTCACATTGACAGCAGTGCATGTATGAGATGTGTGTATTTCAACTAATTAAAGTTTTTTTTTTCTTTTTCATTTTGTAGCTCAGCAACTAATTAGAGTTTGTAATACCTATTTTTACCTCTATATAATTAAAAAAAATTACATTTTTCTAATGTTTTTAAAAATATATTTTGTTTAACATTTTAATTTTTGCATTTTATTTTAATATTAAATAACACGTTATATAATTTTTTTAAAAATATATTTATATTTCTAAATTTTAAAACATAAATATAAATTATTTTTCATCTTTAATTAAAAAAATTTAAAATTTTGCGTTTAAATCAGTAGTATAATATAAATAATAAATAATAAATGCAAAATTCTAACAATCCAAGAAACCGAGCATTTTTATAATATGGCTAAGGATGCATTTAACAGGCATTAATATAAATATAATTGAATACTAATACTTTTAATATAATATTTATATTAGAATTTAATTTGTTTTCGTTACGTTGCATTTGATTACGAACCAAACGCGTTGGATTGTGTCATGTTTGATGCTGTTAAACTTTTTTTTTTTTTTAACTGAGATGCATGCTGTTAAACTTGATTACAATGCAAGAGATGATATGTGATTTGTCTATTTGGACCAGCAGGAAATTGCCACGTGTTTTTTCTAAAGTTTTGTATGGAAATATCTAATTTTTGTTATAAAATAAAGAAGGAGAAGAAGAAATAGAGGTATTGAGAAGAAATATGATAAATTTTTATATTAGTAATTGTGCTTTATGTATCGCTTATAATATGGTATTTATAGTGGTGTAAGTAGAATTTAGATAAGAATAAAAGATTATAACTATTATAAAATTGAATTCTAATTTAAATATGAGAAAACTAATCATAATCTTGATATGATAAAATTAATTTAATACAGTAGTCATTCACATATTATCGAATATTTTTTCTTAGATGACTGCTCTTATGAATATGCCTCGTTAAAATCTTGCTATAAAAAATTCAGTGGGATAAAAACTTAGCGAAGAAAAAAGAGTACAATATTTATAGGTAACTTCCCCTCAATAATACAACTCATTAACATATATCTCCAAGTAAGCGTATTCCAATATTGTATACATATTTTTTAAAAATTGATGTTGGTAATGCTTTTGTTAACAAATATACTAAATTGTTACTTGAACAAACTTTGCAAATATCAACTTGTCCTTCCTTTATGAGTTTATGAGTATAAAAGAACTTTGGTGATATATGTTTAGTTCTATCACCTTTTATATAGCCTCCTTTGGTTTGTGTAATATATGTTCCATTATCTTCATGTAATATTTTTTGTTATTTGCTTATAGGTAATCTGCATGCTCTTCTAATATGTTTAATTATGCTTCTCAACCATATACATTCACGGCTCGCTTCATGCAGGGGCGCAGCTGTTCATATTAGAAGGGGGGCAGCTGTCCCCCTTCTATTTTGAAATTTTTTTATTTATATATATAATTTTTTATATATATGTGTATATATATTATTAAAATTTTTAAAATGTTTAATTGCCCCCCTTTAAATTTGTAAAAAAATATATGATATTTTTATTTTGCCCCTCTTCACTAAAAAGTCTAGCTTCGCCCCTGGCTTCATGAATAATTAATATATCTGAATGATTTGATGAAGCAGCAGTGATTGTTTGCTTCACAGATCGCCATGAAATAATAATATTATTATATGTAAAGACATAATCTGTTTGGGATCGGGCTTTATGAGGATCATAAAGATATTCAACATCAACATATCTTGTCAATTTAGACTTTATTTCTTTTGGGAAAAACAAACTCATATTAGATGTGTCACGTAGGTAGCGTAGAACATGTTTCACTCTATTTCAATGTCTTTTAGTTGGTGTTGAACTAAACATTGTAAGTAAGTTAACTGTAAAAATAATATATGGTCTTGTATTATTAGCAAGATATAAAAGTGTCCATATTGCATTAATATATGGTACTTCATGACTAAGAATCTTTCCATTATCTTCTCGAGGATGAAAACTATTTCTTTTTACATTAAGAGAACGAACAATAACTTGAGTGCTTAATAGATAAGATTTATCCATATAAAATTGTTTTAGAATTTTTCAATATATGATGATTGATGAATAAGAATTTCATTTGACAGATACTTAACTTAAAATCTAAAACAAAATTTTATTTTTCCAAGATTTTTCATTTCAAATTCCTTCCTCAAATAGTTTGTAGTAATTGAGATTTCTTTTGGAGTTCCCACTATATTTAAATCATTAACATAAATAACAACTATAACAAACCCTGAATTTATATTTTTAATAAAAACACATGGGCAAAAAAGATTATTTTCATATTCATTTTTTACTAAGTATTCACTGAAATAATAATACCACATTCGCTCGGATTGCTTTAGCCCATACAAGGATCTCTGAAGTTTAATAGAATATATTTGTCTAGATTTTGAATTATATGCTTCAAGCATTTTATATCATTCTGAAATTTTTATATATATGTCATTATCTAATGAACCATATAAGTAAGTTATCACAATATCTATCAAATATATGTCAAACCCTTCAGAGGCTGCTAAAATGATCAAAAATCTAAAAGTAATAGCATCTATAATAAGAGAATATGTCTCATTATAATCTATACCATGGCTCTGATCTTGAGCCACAAGTCGCGTCTTCTATCTTACAATTTTATTTAATTTATTTTTCTTACAGATAAATACTCATTTGTATCCAACAAGTTTGATATTTTCTGATATCAAAACAATTTTTCCTAAATACATTATGCTCAGCTAATGAATTACGCTCAGCATAAATAGCCTCTTTTCCATTTTCACTACAAAAATATTCGGCATTTGCGACGGAAATCTGCGACGGACATGTTTCCGTCGCAAATTTGCTACGGATTTGAGACGGATTTGCGACGGAAGGACAAGTCAGAGGAATTTTGAGAAATTGGTCGCAAATCCGTCGCAGATCCGCGACGAAAATATTCCGTCGCAAATAATCGTCGCAAAAGTTGGCGCGGAAACTTGGCGAGAAAGAAAACACTAAAAAAACCAATTTGCAACGGAGATCTGCTACCGTCTATTGCCGTCGTAAATTTCACTATAAAAATATTCAGAATTTTGCGACGAAAATCTGCGACGGATATGTTTTCGTCGCAAATTTGCTACGGATCTGCGACGGATTTGCGACGGAAGGACGAGTCAGAGGAATTTTGAGAAATTGGTCGCAAATTCGTAGCAGATCTGCGACGAAAATCAGTCCGTCGCAAATAATCGTCGCAAAATTTGGCGCGAAAACTTAGCGCGAGAGAGACCCGGGTATATTTTTTCGCAAAATTTTTTTTCGTCGCATATTGGTTGTAGAAAACACTAAAAAAAGCAATTTGCAATGGAGATCTGCTACCGTCTATTGCCGTCGCAAATTTCACTATAAAAATATTCGGCATTTGCGACGGAAAATTTTCGTCGCAAATGTGCGACAGATCTTCAACGCATTTGCGACAGAATAATAAGTTGTAGGAATTTTGAGAAAGCCGTCGCAAATCGGTTGCAGATCCGTAATAAATCTGCGACGGATTTTTGTTCGTCACAAATTTCGTCGCTAAAGTTGGCGGGATTACTCCCACCGAGAATTTTTGGGAAAATTTTTACCGTTGCAGATTCGTTGCAAATTTGCTACCCATTTGCTATGGATTTGCGACGAAAATAAAATTTGACTATATATATGTATCCGTCGCAAATCGGTAGCAAATCTGTAGCAAATTTGCGACAAAAAATAGCCGTCAAAAATTTTTCGTCGTAAAACTAAAAGGAAATTTTTAGTGGGAGCCCAAAAAAGAAATTATAATTATTTGAAATAAGTTAGAAGACTTATTTTATAAAAAAAAATACTAATTTTTATTTTTTACATAATTTCGTTATAGGCATTTTATTTTATCTCATTTCTCTGCATTTATCGTATAGCATGAATGATATATTTGAGTATCTGTTTAATTATTTTAAAGCATATTTTGATTTCAACAAATCGATTTATTTGTATAGCTTCATTTAAATATTTTATATATTACATTGATATTAATTTAATAATTTATAATGACAAATTAAATTTTAGTTATTATCACTAATATAAAATTTTAAATTAGTATTTAATTTTTTTTTGTGCAATTCATTATCTTAAAGTGGAGTATGATAGAATCATATTCGTAATTCAAATTTACGAATATTTTATTAAATTAAAATGGTATTTTTATTAAGTGATGTACGTATTTAGTGGTTGTAATAAATACTTATTAGTTATTAAGCAATAAACAGTACTAATAGTACTAATAATATAATGAATTGTGTTTTGTAAATTAAAATAGTAAAATTAATAGTATAACATATTAATAGTAAAAAAATTATATTTACTAATTACTAATTTACTGTCTAATATTTATCATCATATAAATAATTAAAATATATTTTCATTTAACTTCAAAATAAAATAAATATAAATATAGATAATTCTGATTTTTTTAAGAAACTATATTGTATAACACAATTTTTATTTTTTTAAAAAAAATATTATTTTTTTATATACACTTGATATACTAAATATATAATCTATGTCTATTTAAAAATAAAATATATTTTTAATATATTAAATATATATTTAAAAAAAATAATATTTTTAAAATTAACAAAGAAAATTGAATTTGGGAAATATTTTCGAAGGGTAATGTATCAAATGTTTTACTGCCTAACCTAATCTCAGAATCCTCACTCTCCTATTTGCGCCGCTCCCTCTCTTCTCCTCTCTGCAGTAACCATCGCAGCATCGCCATCTTCATCTCAGCCTCCTCTCGCCTTCACAGAGAGGTCACCGCCGTCATCGCCACCTCCATCTTCATCTCAGCCTGCTGGTATGTCCTCCACACCCCCCCCCCCCCCCCCCCCACACACACACACATTTTGAATCATTTGGATTGTAGCAGTACAAATCTCCATTTCGAATCTGACTCTTTATTAGCAGTACAAATCTCCATTTCGAATCAACCTTAGGAATACAACATCTGTTTTCTATACCTACATTTCTAATTCGTACCCTCTGTTTGGATAAGGAGGGAAGAACTTTGCCCATTCTTTTGTAATTCTGGAGCTTATCTCCCCTTTCTATAAAAATACACTTTGAAGGGCATATGCTTGTAATTATGCACTGCGCCTTTGTTGTTTCAAAGTCGTGAATGCGATTGGTTTTTTTTTTCTAGGTTTTTTTTTAATCTCTATCAAAGCTTATCAAAAGAAGTACTGAGAAAAGATGTGGGTAAAGAAATGGCTAAATCTATGGCTGAACAAGTAAAGATGGGGAAATCGATTCACAAGAAAATTTTGGTGATGGAATTGAAGAAATCGCCGGAATCTGATATGACTTTTTTCATTTTTGGATGCCGATTCCGGTTCCGATCGGCATTCGATTCTTATTCGGTAGCTTGTGAGGCATTCTCTGAACAGCGTCAAAATAAATAGTTTCGCTTCTTATATTCATGTTCTTCACTTCCGATCGCTGTTAATATCAAACTGCTTTGATAGGGTTTTCGTCTCCTTATTTTTTTTCTTTTTTAAAAAAATAAACTTTTTTTAGCGGTTCGTGTTTTAGTTTTGGCTCTTTACTCTCTCTTCGTTTTACTGTCGTTTTGTTGTTGATAATGGAGTTTGGTTCACGTGAGGATGATGGTGAGTTTTCAGAGAAAGATCCGACTGGTCGATACATTCGGGTATGTATGGATTCACTGAAATTTTCCTCATTTTTTTGTTTAGTGGCTCTGAAAATTGAATAAACTGAATGAAAAATTGTATTATTGTGATGTGTTATTATGTTTTTGTGACTGGAAATTGGTTGTTTAATCTCAGCTGAATAGAGATTCTGGAATAAATAAGGGGAATTAGCTACATTCATGCCTTTTGTCGTCTAATTAAAGTCAATTTTGAATGAATTTATGTTTATTGTGACTGGCATTAAAAAATCAATGGTGATATTAGAGTGATCATTTTCAATGTTCTTGTTTGACTTACTGGAATTAATGATGACTTGTTGAATTAGCTCTTTACTAGATTTAGTGAATGATATGACCTTTATTTGATTTGTTTTTCCTCCTTCAGTATGATGAAATCTTGGGGAAAGGTGCATTCAAGACTGTGTATAGTTCTGCAACCTATCCTCTTTAATTTTGCTTTCTTTTTTTTAAATTCTTTACATTAGTGCTAGTTTTGTTAAAATGATATATCGGTTGACTTGGTCATTTTCCTGCTTTGATTCACTTTTTATTACAAATAGATATAAGGCGTTCGATGAAGTTGATGGAATTAAAGTTGCGTGGAACCAAGTATGTATTGAAGATGCGTTGCAGTCACCTGACCAGCTTGAAAGATTATACTCAGAGGTTCATCTGCTGAAGTCACTGAAACATGAAAATATCATGAAATTCTACAATTCTTGGGTGGATGATAAGAATAAGACTATTAACATGATAACAGAATTATTCACTTCTGGGAGTTTGAGGCTGTGAGTTTCTTTAGCTGTTTCATTTATGTGTGTGTGTGTATTTTTTTTCCATGTTCATGCATATTTTTTTTCCGTGTTTGTGCCTTGTATGATTTATGGCTTTTTCTTTGGGCTTTAGATACTGTAGGAAGCATAAGAATGTTGATATGAAGGCCATAAAGAACTGGGCTAGACAGATCCTACGAGGCTTACACTATTTGCATTGTCATAAGCCTCCTGTTGTTCATCGTGATTTGAAATGTGACAATATATTTGTTAACGGAAACAATGGGGAAGTTAAAATTGGAGATCTAGGACTAGCTACTGTCATGCAGCAGCCCACAGTCCAAAGTGTTATAGGTAATGGCTTCAATTTCTCTGGAATCTGTTTGGCTCTAAAGAAACCATCATATACTGAAACTTTCTATCCTTTCTTGATTTTGCAGGTACTCCTGAATTCATGGCTCCAGAACTATATGGAGAGGAATACAATGAGCTTGTCGACATTTATTCTTTTGGCATGTGCATGTTAGAAATGGTTACTTGTGAATATCCATATAATGAATGCAAGAACCCGGCACAGATATATAAGAAGGTTACTTTGGTGGGTTTGAGCTTAAGGCTCTTTGCAATTAGCAATTTAGTGCCCTTTTACTTTTAACCTGTTGTCTCGTAACTTTTGTTATCTTCTTTTATTTCAGGGCATAAAGCCTGCTTCTCTTGGTAAAGTAAATGATCCTCAATTTAAGCAGTTCATAGAGAAGTGTCTAGTCCCAGCATCTATGAGATTACCTGCAATAGAACTCTTGAGAGACCCTTTCCTAGCAACTGAAAATTCAAAGGAACCTGTTTCTGTGTCTTTAAGTTTACCAGATCTTGTTTCCAAACAAGTAATCTTATAGCAATTGGAATCTCATCCCATGGATATTGACCCTAACCATAAGAAGCTTTCGATCAGCTCTTGTACAAAAAGCTTTGATGAGGTTCTACAGCTTTCACCGTCAGAATTGGAGAGGTTTACTGAGAACAATGAATTCAGATTAAGAGGAGAGAAAAATGATGATAATACAATTTCATTGACTCTGCGCATTGTCGAAAGATGTGGTGGGTTTATCTTTGTTACAACTGTTAGCGTGCTGCATGTATTCCTTTTACTATATTCTGAATAATGTTGTTTTTGTAACAGGTGGAGTAAGAAATATCCATTTTACTTTTTATCTTGATTCTGACACTACACTTTCAATAGCTCAAGAGATGGTTGAACAGCTAGATTTGTCAAATGAAGATGTGGCTATTATTGCTGAGTTGATTGATGCCTTGATAATGAAGCTTGTTCCTTGCTGGAGTCCTTCACTTGGAAGTACTTTAAGTCTACCAAATGTTTCTTCTGGATTACAAAATGTTGCAACGTCCAAGGCTGTTAGGGAAAATGATTTATTGCCCTTGGATAATGGGAAGGGTCAAGAGACTCAAGAATCAATCTGTTCAGACATAACAACTGAATTTCATATGACAATTGCTTCTGATACGAGTACTAACAAGCCTGTGGGATCTTCTGATTATGCTTCTGAGTTGAACACATTTGATTTTGGCTCTGATATTGTGATGCATGTTGATGGTGTTTCTGAGAAATCCATAAAAAGTTCTGAGAATCCAGATAAAGATGAGCAGGATGAGCTAAAGCATGAATTCGACGCGATCCGTATGCAGTACAATCAGTGCTTCCGTGAACTCATGAGGCTGAGAGAGGAAGCGATAGAAAATGCCAAAAAGAAGTGGACAACAAAGAAGGTTCCTGTCATGTGATGCCTTACATTCTCTTAGAATTTCTTTTCTCCTCCACTTTACTGGTGATAACATTAAAAGAAGCCTTTTTTTTTGGCACTTTACTGGTGATAACATTAGATGATGACTAGTGTATGCCTTCGACTTAGTTTTTACTTTTGAAAGTGTTCATACTTTAATACTTTGAAATGTTTAAAACTTATATATTGTAATGACTTTTGAATTATGTTAGTTTAACTAACTATTGCATTTTATATAAATGAAAATTGGTGTAAATTTAGATTTATGTAATTAAATTGTAAATATTATTACTACATGTGTGTATTATATATATAAAATCCATATAATGACACAAAAATTGTAAATTCATTGCATCTGCGACGGCATCTGCGATGGAATTTGCGACGAAAAACACCACGGCATATATACTCCAGAACATCTGCGACGGCCTTTGTGACGGATTTGCGACGAAATCTGCTACGGAAAATCTGCAACGACAATCTGCGACGGATTTGCGACGGTTACTGTTTGCCCGCGAAAATTTGAGTGGCAAATTTGCAACCGCCTAGTGGTAGCAAATCGGTAGCAATCTGCGACGGCCCGTCGCAAAATTGAAAATTGCGACGCCTTTTTTATTAATGGATCATTTCCGTCGCAGATCGATCGCACATCTTGATTTGCGACGAATTTGTGACGGATCTGCGACGAATTCTGTCCGTTGCAGATAGCATTTTTTTTTGTAGTGTTTGATCAATCATTTCTATATTGATATTCTTCAATATTTTTAGGCTCAGGCTCATCATCATTAATTATTTCAGAAGTAACAACATATGCAAACACATAATCAACAACAATGTCATCTCTTTCCCACATATTTTTAGATTTTAATGAGATCTCATAATTTTTCTGTACTGAAATCATTTATGGGGTTACTTCTCTAGAAATATGAAGTTGTTGATCTATGTTAGCTTTGACCTCTTCATGAGAGTCATTTGGTAAAATTTTTATTTTCTGGGAAATAACATCTTTTGAACTAAGTGGTCTACCACGTTTCAGGCATGTGTTAGATTCATTAGCTGCTATATTAACAGGATGTCCTACAGGGATAATCAATCGAGCAGGAATATTAGCAGCTGAAATATGTGATTTAGACACCTTTTAGGTATTGGTAAAGATATCTGATAATTAATTTGTAATATTTTGTAAATGAATTATTTTTTGAACTTATAGTTCACATTGATTTGCTCGTGTATCAAAATTGGATAAAGTTGGTGTATTCCAACTAATCTCTTGTGCTTTTAGCTCTTTACTTTTATCTTCCCCTAATGGTGAAAAAACTGACTCATCAAATTGACAATCTAAAAATCTTGCTGTAAAAGATCACATATTAAGAGTTCAAGATATCTAATAATAGGTGGAGAGTCAAAACCTACATAGATACCAAGACGACGTTGATGACCCATTTTAGTTCTTTAGGGAGGTGCTATAGGGACATATACCGCATAGCCAAAAATTCTAATATGAGATATATTTGATTGTTGGTCAAACACAAGTTGTAAAGCCAAAAACTTGTGATATGCAGATGGTCGAATACGAACTAAAGATGCAGTATGAACTATAGCATGCCCCCAAGCAAATACTGAAAATTTTAATTTCATAAGCATAGGCCTAGCAATTAATTATAAATGTTTTATAAAAGATTAAACTAAATCATTTGAGTATAAACACATGCAACATAATATTCAACTGTAATTTTCATTGACATACAATAATTATAAAATGCTTTTAAAGTGAACTCACATGCATTATCTAGAAGAATTGTCTTAATAGGATGATCTGAAAATATTGAGCTTAACTTTACAAATTGACCAAGAAATTTAATAAAAGTAATATTACGAGTTGACAATAGACAAATATGTGACCATCCAATTGAAGTATCAATTAAAACCATAAAGTATCTAAATGGTCCATAAGGTGGATGGATAGGCCTACAAATATCTCCATATATTTTTTGTAGAAATACAAGACTCCAAATGTAATTTAGATGGTGAAGATCTTACAATTAATTTACCTTGAGCACAAGAAGCACAAAGATAATCATCAGATAAAAGAATTTTTTGATTTTTCAATGGATGTCTTTTTGTATTCTCAACAATACGTCACATCATATTTAAACCTTGATGACCAAGAAGATCAAGCCAAAGAATAAAAATTTTAGGATTTGTGTACTTCCGGTGCATATAATACATTTTAATCATCTTTATTTTTTTATAATATAATCCAGTTGATAAACTTAAAAATTTTTCTAATATAAACTCCCGGTTCAAATTTATAGAAGTAATATATAAAAATTTAATATCACATTCATTTTTTGTTTCAATATAATATCCATTGCAATGTATATGTTTAAAACTTAGTAGATTTCTTTATGGATATACTATAATACAATGCATCATTCATATATAATTTTATTCCATTTGAAAATTTAAGATGGACTCTTCCAGAATCTTTAACTATATTTGCAGTACTAGATATTGTATTAATATTAATTTCAGCTAATGTTAATTGTAAAAAATATTTCTTATCTCGAAGAATTATATAAGTTATACCACTGTAAACCAAGCATATGTCGTCCTCCATAATATCAAGTTTATTATGCTTTATCTAGTAAACAAAATAATTATATTAAAAAAATAAAGTCTAATCTTATTATAATTTTTGAGAAATAAAGATAACATGACTTATGAAAGAAAAATAGAAAAAATAACATAATTATGAAAAATATATTCTAATAATTAACATTTTCATCTCCTATCAAATGATCAATTTTTTTATCATTGTCTTCAAAAAGATCAGAAACATCAAAATCAATATTTAAAGGATGCACATAATTACTAGCAGGATCTATAGCTTCAAAAAAATTAATTTCAACATTTTTTTCCTTCTCTTTTAGAGATGATTTATAAAGATCGACTAAATATTTTGGAGTATATTATATTCTTGACCAATGACCCTTTGTTCCACATTTATAACAGGTGGTGCCATCGTTTTGCACCTTTCTTTCAGGAAGTTCTTCATTCTTGACCCATTTCATTTGATTCTTTTTAGCACCTTTGCTTTCATAATTGGTGGAGAAATTTCTTCTAATAGGATCTCTTTCACCACGTCCCTGCCCACGACTTTGAGAAAATTTAGTATTCCCTTCAGGGAATGGTGTTGAGCCAGTAGGACGAGTTTGATAGTTTTTCATCAAAAACTTATTATTTTGTTCATCCACAAATAAATAAAAGATTAGCTCAGAATATTTTTTAAATCGGTCCTCTCGATATTACTATTGCAGGAGCATATTTGAGGAATAAAATGTTGAATATGTTTTTCCTAACATATCATCATCAGTAATTTTTTCACCACACAATTTCAATTGGGAGTTAATATTAAATAAAGCAGAATTATATTCACTTACAGTTTTAAAATCTTGCAATCATAAGTGAATCTATTCATATCGAACTTTTGAAAGAATCATCATTTTTTGGTGTTTATATCTTTCTTTTAAAAAATTTTAAAAGGCTAATGAGTCCTTAATAGTGAGGTACTCAATTTTTAATTCTTCATGTAAGTGATCCTGAAAGAACATTATGGCTTTTGCGCAATCCTGCAGGGATGCTTTATTTTCTTCTTTTATAGTATCTCCAATATTTATAGCATTGAGATGAATCTCGACATCAAGTACCCATGATAGTTAATTTTTTTTTCAGAAATATCGAGGGCAACAAATTCAAGCTTTATAAGATTTGACATTACAAAAACAATATATTTAAAATAAGAGTCTTAAATTAGATAAGTATAAACATATCTTTCTAATTAAATTTATATTAGTCATAAAAAGAATAATTATAAATATTTGAAATTCAAACAAATTCAAGTGAATTTTATATAAATAGTTCACAATATCATACAAAATAGTAAATAAACAAATAAAAATATTTATTTTGGATATAAATTGATATGATACTGATAAAAAATTTATATTGAAAAATATAAACAGTAACCTCATCATATTGTTATTTTATCACGTAAAATTATCATATAAAGGTGATAAAATCAAGTGTTTTATGAAGTATAAAAACAAATAGTACAAAAGTATCCCATAATGATTAAGCACGTTAAAAACAATTGTTGAAAATAATAATTTATAACTTGGAAGGGTCTTATACTATAAATTATTGAATGGGTCAGAGTACTGAAAAAAAAATTCTTGTAAATCCGTTACAAAAGTATGTTGAAAATCGAATTAATCAAATTAATTAAATTAAAAATATATTTAATTAATAATATTTTAATTAATTTATATTAATATAACATAATACTATAAAAGTGTATATATATAAGCACGAACATAAAAATTAGAATACTTACTTTAAACTTAAATATTTAGAGTTTCATGCTGATAACATATGATAAAATAAAGTAGGAGAAAAAGAAATATAGGTAGAGAAGAAGAAATATGAGAAATTTTTATATTATTAATTGTGCTTTATGAACCACCTATAATGGAGTATTTATAGTGGTGTAAGTAGAACAGAGATGAGAATAAAAGATTATAACTACTATAAAATTGAATTCTAATTTGAATATAATAAAACTAATCATAATCTTGATAGGTTAAAGTTAAATTAATACAGTAGTTATCCACATATTATCTAATAATTTTAAAAATATATATATTTTTAATTTTTAAAAATATCCCTACTCATTCTCATAATTTTTAAAATATCTACTATTATGTATAAATAATTACTCTTTTCGTCTCAAATAGATAAACTCACTTTTTTTTTATTCGTCTTAAATTATAGCTCACTTATTATTTTAATAACTTAGTTGAGATGCTAAATCTCTATAATGCTCTTATTTAATATTATTTATTAAATTTATTTTATGATAAAGTAATGATATAATAGAAAAATATATATATAAATTTACATTTTTAATAAAAATAGCTAATTTTTTTAATTCTTGTGAAATAAAAAATGAATCTATCTTTATGAGATGGACGGAGTAGTATATTAAAAATACACATACATCAAATATGTATATAAAGATAGTTGAACTCATAAAATAAATTGCGTAAATTTTTTTGAAAATTTTAAAATATTTCTAAAAAATTAAAAAAATGTATTATATAATTTTTTTTTTATTTTCTGTGATTATTGCTATCATGGCAATTTTGATTCAACCTATCAATTTAAAAAAAAAATTGTTTTATTATGGTGATTTCAACCATTTATTTATCTCACATATTTTTATCTTTTCACGTGTGTTTACTTGTTTAGACTTAATTTGCAATTATTTCTCATGTTTTTGAATTCTTTTGATTTAGAAAAACTATTTTAAGATAATTTAAATTTAAATTTTATCATAAGTTAATTTTGAACTCATAAGTGCGTCTAAGCATAATTTAGTGATAAATGTAGCTCTCATATACAATAATCCCAAAATCGCTTCCCCCTTCCCTATTGTAATACTAAAAAATGAACATTGAACTCAAACAAAAATAAAGGTAACTATTTCCTTTAACAACGAGATTTTCTTCTTTGTTTTTGGTAATAAAATCTTGAATTTATTTTATTTTAATTAATTAAGATAAATTGATTTGAGAATGGAATGAATAGTTAATATTTTGAAATTCTTAAGGTGGCATTTGAAACTTCAGAATCAGAATAATTATATATATATATAAATATATTCGAACCGAGTGAAAAAGAAGAATCCATATAGCCGACTCTAATTAATTTGGATTAAGGCTTTATTATTGTTGTTGTTGTTGTTGTTGTTATATATACAAATATATATATATATATATATGTTTATTTTGAGAAAACAAATTTTATAAAAAAAATGTCACAATAAATAATTAAAATGCATTATCATTTAATTTATTTAATAAGTTGTTGTAAAAATAAAAATTGATTTAATTATATAAAAAATTAGATTTATTACATTTTAATTATATAAAAATTGTATTAATGAAATCTATTAGTGGAGAAAGTTCGATTAAATATGTATATGAGGATAGATGAGTTGTTTTGAATTCTATTAAAATCTTTAATGAATGCAATTAGGTATATGACTATCTGAAGTATAACAATTGGTTGTAATTCGCTAAAACTCTTGAATAAAGGAAAGAAAAATGCAGTATAGTATGGAATTTAATTTAGAATTGAATTTTGGGTTTTTAATTGTTTAACTTTTTGTATATCAAGATTCTGAGAATTAATGAGACCTATTGTGAATAATATTATTTTAATTGCTTAAGGACAAACAACGAGTTAAGTTTAGGAGTGTTGATAAAACCACATTTTATATATAATTTTATGATTATTGTAACTCTATTTTTGTTATTTCCAATTGAATTTAATAAGTTTCTTTGATAAAATTATAATAAATCTCATATTGAAGTGTGATCCTGCAAAATATATGTTTCTGCTACTGTTCAGACCAAGTTTGGAAGTAAGAGAATAAGAGGCCAAGCAAAAAGAATCAAGTTTGAACCAACACAGAAGGAAATTCAACTCCATGCCCTTGGGAATAATTTCCCACACCCCTGGACTTCATCTTAGAACTATCCAAAAGAAGGAAAAGAAAGATTGAATAATTTAGAGAGCATATCAAGTCCACAATTGTAGGGCACAATGTCATAACGATGGGATCCAATTTTCTATTACTTTTGAAGTAATTTTAAAGATTTAGAAAAGTCCAGTTAAACACGATCGTGGAAATTAAAAACCACGATCATGGAAGAGTTATGCCGACTACAACCTTGATTTTTAAGTAAATTCTAATTCAATTTGGATTCCCATTCAAGCAAAAGTCTCCAATTTTACCCTAGTTCCTTTGGAGACTCTAAATCCCTTGTATAAAGCAAAGCCTCCTTCTCAAATTAATTATCCAATTCTCATTGTAATTTTTGTTTTATTCTTAAGATTTCTTTGGCAAGAAAAAATGAGGCTTGGTTAAAGGAAGAGATTCAAGTTCTTAAAAGAGTTCCATTCAATTCAAAGAAGATTTAGAATTTGATTTTTCTTGTTCTTTAATTCACAATGTTTTCAATTATTTTCTTTGATTCTTATATTGTTTCTTTTTCACTTATGCATAACTAAAATTCTAATTAGGGTTATACCCTTATTTGATTTTTCTATGGAGTAATTTATAATTGTTTGATTCAATTATATTATCATTTTGATTATTTTGTTATCTTTGTGTTTAATGCTAGTATTTATATGGCCGACAAATATTAGATTTGAGATGTTGGATGATGGAGTAAGAGTAGAATATAACATTAGTCCAAGGAGATAACAATCTTAAGTAATTTTTACTTAGAGGTATAACTAACACTTATGAGGTTGATTACATGATTCTTATAAAGCTTAATAATTTGATTTAATTTCTTATGAACATGAGACTAGACATAATGGTTAAATTTAATATTAGTTTTAGATCTTGAGAAAGGCTAGAACTTAAATTAGGATTCAACCAATAATCAAAGGGATAATAAAGTTGAGTAAAAACTTTACGAAATCCATAATGATTAATTAAGGTAGTCTAACCCTAAGCCTTTAAAATATAAGAGTTAAATTAAATTAATCTTCAATTTCAATTTAAATTAGCTTAGTTAATTTTAAAATAAACTTTATTTTTCAAATAATAAATAATTTAATTATTTGGACTTACTCCTTCCTAATGGGATGATACTTGACTCATCACCATCACTACTTGTTCATGATATTGGACACTTGCAATTAGGCTAGATTTAACAAACAAAAAAAAAAAATTCTAAACATATTAAAGGTTGCAAGACCTTTGTCTGATACCAACTTTGTCACTACTCGAAATCGAGGTCATGCACCTTTTGGTTGGGGTTATCACAAATTTAATCATTGCCTATCCCTTCTCAGCTTAATCTCGCATCCAGATGCTTCTCTTAGGGAAAAAAACATATTAGTTATGGTTAGCCATTCACATCCTTTTACTGCTTCCAAAATAACTAATTATCGGCATTTAATTTTATTTGCATTAACTTTATGGAAAATATTTGATAATGAAAACCAGAATCAAGTTTCAAAATGGAAAGGTTTCCTCAAAGATTGCACTGAATGAGAAGAAGATTGATTCGAAATGGCAATTTGGATTGCAAATTATGGACCTTGCCCTTAAATGGATGATGGACTAAAGGAATTAGGCCCAAACTGCATAAACTCACCTAAATGGACCAAAAACCACCAAAACATGGCTTGAGACCTGAACTAACCAATTGATTCAACCAGAAATCCACTTGACTCTAGAACACCACCCGATTTTCCTAGATCACTACTTGGAGCTCTCTTATAAGAGAATGCACTTGGATGGGCTTTTAAGGTTGCAATTTGATAATCCTCATCTCTAATCCAATCACCAACTCATAACTCTCATTCCAATCCATCCTAATTTGTGATTGATTAGCTTTATCCCCTAAAATCTATTCTAACTTAGAGTGGGAAGCACTCCACCCATTTACCTATATATACTATACCTTACTCTTTATTGGGCATCAACAATCATTAGTAGCTATTGCTTCACTTACCAAAAAACTATTCATATGCCATTTTCCATGTTCATTCATCATTTAGAGTGAGTTTTGGGAGAGCCAATAAGGAGGGTCCATCTAAATATGAATTTTAGGATCATCCTAAGTTTTCAGGAGTTCATTATATTTTCAAGCTCTTTGATCTTTTTTGGATAATGCATTCCTCAATTTTAGTGTTTTCTAAGGAAAACTTATACTCAAATCGATTCTATAACAACTTTGGTTAAGCCTTGGGGGTAACAATTTGAGTCTAACATGTTATTTAATTTAAAGTCTCTCTTTTCTTCATCATATGTTGTGATTTTAATCTTTATTTTCATATTTAAACATTTAATCATATTTTTTTCATGGGATAATCAGATTACTTAGATTTTTCACTAATGGTTTGATTAACAAGTTTGTTTCCATGATGTAACGAAGCTTTTGTAATATTTATAATTTCTAACATCTGTTTTTTTTATTATGATATATGAATTATTATTATGATTAACCTATGTGTCTTATTGCTTATGCATTGCATTAGTATTGCATTATGAGTAAACCATATTTAAAGTATCTCAACATAACAGTATGAGTAAACCATATTTAGAGTATCTCAACTTATAACTTAAGTAGATTGCCATCATTGAATCCAGGCTCTAGAGAACGTCAGATCAATCCTGATCAAGAGGTTAAAACATTTGCATTGATTTAATTGATTGATCGTTATCAAGGAGTTAAAACACTTTCAATCTCCCAAATTTTTATTCTCGGTTGCATTGAGCGGTGACTCCATTCAACCTGCTCATATTAACCTTTTTCTGGAACAATTATACAAACTCCATGGACCAATCCATAGTTTCTAACAAAGATAAGGTGTTCATAATGGGTTTTAACTAGATTTTTTAAAAGCATGAGTACTTTCTTTTGCATTATAGTACTATTTCCCATCCTTAAATTGATGGTCAAACAAAGAGGTTGACTAGATGCTTGGAGAACTACCTTTGATGCATGAGATTCTAGAAATCTACTTCTTGATACAAATAGTTGGAATTAGCATAATGGTTGTATAACATTACTACCATGACTTAAACCCGATGGCAAGTGATTGGCAATAGAGAGCGAAAAATCACATGACTTCCAAATCGTAGGGCTAGTTTGACTAACTCCAAATTAAGAAAATTTTACTATGACAATTTCCATTACCACAAAATCAAGACTATGGGTCATTTATCAAGTAGAATCTATATCATATTACATTGGTGCCACCTAAGACAACCATTGAAAAACATTTCAATCTCATCATCACTAGATTTTTACTTGATAGGACGTTCACCAACAATTAACTAGATTGAGAATGTAACATCCATATTTTTAATATACATAAAAGAATTAATATAAAGCGATAACTAGTATGTTGGAAGAGATGTATATAATATATACCTAAGATTTACATAATATATATACTGGATACATAATATATACATCAGATTTACATAATATATACACCAAATATATAATATATTCAAGATATATATAATGTGTATGCATATACATATATACACATTAAAGTTAAAAAAGTAAGTAAATAAATAAATAGATAGATAGATAAATAAATAAAAGTCAAAGTAAGATGAAAAATAATTTATGGTGGAAAATTAAAGTAGAAATATATAATATTATATTTAATTATTAATTAAGAGTGTTTAAAGGGATAAAGATAGAAATTTAATTAAAAAGCTAATTTCTTCTTCTTTTTCTTCCATGGGAGGCCAAATTTTTAGCTTAAAGAGGGGAGAAATTCTTCTTTAAATACATTAAATTTTACTAGAAATTCAAAGGTTTTAAGTTGGTTTTGAAGATTAATCAAGATTTTAAGTAAGTATCTTTCACTTTAAGTTTGTTTTCTTAATTTTTAAGATTTTGTAATCGTATGGGTAGAGAGAAAAATTAGTTTTAATTAAAATAGAAAATGATTATGAAGTTAATATGATGTATTTATGTTGAATTTGAGGTTAAAATGGTTGAAGTGAGCTTAAAGTGTGAAACTAAGATTTATGGAAGTTTTAGAAAGTTAGGGTTTTGTTAGATTTTGCTTAAGATTAGCTTATTTAATGTTTATTTTGAGTAAATTGAGTATGATATGGTTTTAATTAAAGAATTAAACTTTTGTTTGGTTTTGGAGAGGTTAGGCCAAATTAGCTCAAGAAGTAAAGTTTAGGTTTACTTGAAATTGGAGCTTGGAAGGTGAAATTTGAGTGGTTTTGAAGCAAATTAATGTTTGTACATACTTTAAAAATATATATTTATAATGTTCATATTTGGCATAATAACACTAACATTTGTGAAAGTTTGTTGTTTTGCTTTAAGATGAGGTTATTTATGTATTCTATGCATTGCTTTATAAATGTGATTTGAATATTATTTTAAACTTTAAACCATTATGATATGATAATTTGAGACATTATGGATGAGGTACATTATTATTTTGGAGTATAATGTGAAATGTGGAAGAATTATGGAATGTGATGAAAATGTGAAAAATATGGAAAAATGATGAAAATGGGATATGACATTGTGTGCTTGTTAGTCCTATACAATTACTTGATTTAGAATATTGAGTTTGACACTATTGAGTTAGTATGTCAATGATACATCATGACATTTATTATGCCTTTGGGCATGTCAGACGCTTTGATATTGAGGAGACAACCTTCGTGTGAGAGTGATGCACTTATATTATATGTCACTTAGTCTTTAGTATCGAAAGAAGACTTCCATTAGGTGAGAGTGATGCATTGGTATCACATGACACTTGGTATTCGGTGTCAAAGTCTGATAGGCCAAATCATTTTTTGTATAATCTAAATATTGCACATAGATTTATTGGGCCTAATGTGTGTTGATTGTGATATATTTATAAAATTTAAGAGTTAACGGATGTTAAATGAGCATTGCATTGTAATGAGAACTAAATGTATTATATGTCATGAGAAAATACATTGGTTTTTAAATATTTTATATTATCAAAGTATGTACCACTAAGCTTTTAGCTTAGTGCGATTAGTTTTTATTACGCATGTGAGAGGGTAAATAAGAAAAGCCCTGATAGGTTTGAGCATGTATAAATTTGAGATTGACATTGAAGTTTGAGAAACCTTCCATGACACTTAACTAGTTGGTGCTTCACTACATGGCTTGTATATAAATATTTTGTCCTAAAGCATTATGGTTATGTATATTATAACATTCAAGGTTTTGTAAAGATTCATAAATTTATATTTTGTTAAAGTGGTACATTTTATATAATTGTGATAAACCTTTGGTTATGAGAAGGAGAAATGGCAGATTTGTGAAATTATAAATTGAGAGTATATTTTCTAATACAGGTTAAGATATTTTGATTTTGAGATTTATTGAATTACAAATAAAACTCAAATAAAATTTTCTCAGATATTTTTAGTGTAAATTAACCAACTATATTTTAATTATATACACTTAATTGCAAAGTATATATTTATATACTTCTTATATTTATATTTTTGAGTTTATAAATATTTTTGGTGTTAAATATAAGGGTTTCTCCAGATATTTATATACCTACTATATTACATCCTTAAAATTATATTTATTTTTGGTATGGATGAGAGGGGTTTTAGAGATAATTATTATAACACTCTTATATTATGTATATGTATTTTACGTATATGGGGGAATATATGTTATATATATATAGGATCTAAGGGTATTATAGAGAAAACTCAAGCTACCTATGTCACCCAACAGAAAACATAAATACAATGCAGAGTGCTAGATTATAAAACAATATGAAAATAAATTACATTATTGAATGTAATAAAAGTATCTATCATTGCCTAAGGATGACAGTTACAAATTACTTAATTGAAATATCTTCTCAAGTTCAAACTCAACATAAGAAAAAAAAATTTATAATAAATAGGGGTGAGCATTTGAACTCCATAGGCTACATAGTTATCAATATAATATGCCATTGCATAATTAAGAAAAACAAAATATTAAGAAAATATATAGGCGTATTCAAATTTAAATAGTCTGAAAAATCATTTTAAATTAAAGTTTAAGAATCCTAGATTTACCAATGCGAAATTCAATTGATTTAAGGTCATCAACATGTTAGAACTTCAAAATGAAGCTATAGGAACTAGGGTTGCCAAGATGTTACTGACCAACCATACTCTACCATACCAATGGCTTTGGGAGGTGCATTGATACCATTCAACTCATCTCATCACTAGGAGTTTAGAAATGGCGGTCACTCGTTATGACCTTGTCTCTCTCTCTCTCTCTCTCTCTCTATATGTATGTGTGCATATGTATGTACATGTGTGGCTCCATCTGATTATTCAGTCCCTTATATATACATAAATATAAAAATAATTATAATGTATATTACAATTTTAGATAATATCATACCAGAAAATAATAAGTGCTCTAGTGATAAATATCAAACTAAAATACCGCTAAGTCACAGGTTCAACATATACATCTATAAATAATTATATTTTCTTAAAAAAAGATTTTGAAATATTTTTAAAAAATCTAGTTATCACAACTAGTTTTATACTAATGCTGGCATAAGCCCTATCATAGCATTATATTGCTATGCACCACCCTAGTTTAGCAATGTTGACAAGTGATACACCACCTTATTTCAGCAATGTTGATAATTGATGCACCATCCTATTTCAATAATATTGACAACTGGAGAATTGACATTGTTATTTCTGAAGTATTTTTCTATATTTCATTCACTAAGCATATGTAAGTTTATATACAGGAAGTGAGCAGACAACTAAACACAATTATTCATGACCCATTCCTTTACAACTAAATGTCCCATGCTCTAAATAATATACAACTAAGTTCATACTCTAATAATATATAACTAAGCATTTCTCACCTGCTTCATATCATACTTCCCCTCAAGCTAGAGCATAGATGTTAATCATGTCCAGCTTGTTATAAAGGTATTCAACTCGAGTACCATGCAATGCTTTTGTGAAAATATCACCCAATTGCTCTCCAATTTTTATATAGCCTGTGGAGATCAATGTTTCTTCAATTGTTTTCACTGATAAAATAACAATCAACCTCAATGTGCTTTTTTCTTTCATGATACATTAGATTTGAGGCAATGTGAATAGCAGCTTGATTGTCATACCAAAGTTTTATTAGTAATGAAGGCTTTAATCCTAATTCAGTCAAGATGTGCTTTATCCATACAATTTCATATGTAGATTATGCCAAGGCTTTGTATTCTAATTTTGCATTAGACCGAGATACTACATTCTGCTACTTACTCTATATAATATTCCCACTAACAAAGACACAATATCCTAAAGTGGACCTTCTATCTACTTTGGAGCCAACCCAATTAGCGTCTGTAAAACACTCAATATTAGTGTGTCTATGATTTTTTCATAGTATCCTAAGACCAAGAGCTTCCTTTAAGTAATATAAGATTTGCTCTAGGGTGCTCAATGATCGACCATTGGAGAGAATATAAATTGACTCATAATATTAACAGAATAGGTAATATTAGGTCGTGTTACTATGAGATAGTTTAGTTTTCCAACCAGTCTTATATATTCTCTGGATCTTCGAACAATTCAACATCTTTTGTGAGTTAGAGCCATTGCATTACTGCAAGGCTTTACTCGTAATTTTTCTGTCTCAGTTAAAAAGTTAAGTACATATTTCCTTTGAGATAGGAAAATACCTTTCTTAATCCTTATTATCTCAGCTCCTAAAAAATACTTTAACATTCCCAAATTTTTTGTCTGAAATTAAGTGTGCAAAAATGACTTAAGGGATGAGATACCTGAAGTATCACTTCCAGTGATAAAAATATCATCCACACATACAACCACAAGGATAATACCTACTTTAGATTGTTTATAGAATACCAATGATCAAACTTTCTTTTCTCCATGCCAAACTTCTCAATTGCTTGACTGAATTTTCCAAACCAAGCACGTAGACTCTGCTTCAATCTGTATAAGGATTTTCTGAGATGACAAACTTTCTCATACTCCCCCTGAGCAATAAACTCAGGAGGTTGCTTAATATAGACTACTTTTTGAAGGTCACCATGAAGAAAAGCATTCTTAACATCTAAGTGATATAAGGGCCAATCATGAGTGGTTGCGAGAGAGATGAATAACATGACAGAAGTTAACTTAGCAACAGGAGAAAAAGTGTTGTAATAATTAACCCCATATGTTTGAGCATATTCTTTAGTAACCAATCGAGCTTTAACTTTGCTATTGACCTATCCTGATTCATTTTAACTGTAAAAATCCATTTACATCTAATAGGCTTTTTCCTGAGGTAAATTTACCAAGTCCTAAGTGTCATTATCATCTAAGGCATTCATCTCCTCTAGCATAGCTTCATGCCATCCAGGATGAGATAAGACTTTTTGAATAATTTTATAAGTTGTAATAAAATTAAAAGATGCAATAAATGAGCAAGAAGTAGAAGACAGATGATTATAATAAACAAACAAAGAGATAGGATAAGTACATTTGGGTTTGCCTTTGCAAATAACAATAGGAAGATCATAGTCAGAATTAGGATCTGGTGATGAAGAGGGTGGTAGAGGACATAAATCATTAGAGTCAAGTACTGGAAGTGCATCACTTGATATTGGATTTGATGGTGGGGGAAGCAGTGTAGACTCTAGGATGGATGTATTATTTCGCCTGGAATAAACATGAACAATAGCAGATTTAGGCTTGACCTGAAGATAAAATAAAAGGGTTGGTGGTTACTGGAACAAAGGATGTAGTAGGATAGACTAATAGATCATCATCCTCCCCCTGACTTATATGAACTAAAGAGGAAAAGAATGGTGTATCTTCAATAAAAGTAACATCAATTGATATAAGATACTTATTAAGTGTAGGATAATAACATTTGTATCCTTTTTGGAGGCTAGAGTAACCAAGAAAAATGCATTTCAAAGATTTTAGATCTAATTTTGGGACGTGAAGGTGAACATCCGAAACATAACATGTGCTACCAAAACTCCTGGTTCAATAGGAAATAATAACTAGTTTGGAAGAGGGTATTGTAGGGTGTCTTACCATCAAGAACTATTGAGGGCATTCTATTAATGAGAAAGCAATTCATCAAAGATAACATTAGCCTAAAATGTCTTAAGAACATTTAGTTGAAATAATAAGGCTCTTGCAGTCTTAAGAAGGTGCCTATTTTTTCTTTCTGCTACTCTATTTTTAGGTAATGTATCAACACAAGATTTTGGTGGATAACATCATTTTGAGTGAGGTAAGATTGAAAAGATTCTGATAAATACTCTTTTGTATTATCACTTCAGAAAGCATGTACAATAGTATCAAACTGATTTAATTTCAGCATAAAAAGCACTAAAATGAGAAAATAACACTAATTTCATTAAATATAACCAGGTCACGCGAGAGTAGTCATTAATAAATTTGACAAAATATTTGAATCCAGTTTTAGAAACACATCTGAATGTACCCGTTCAAAGGAAAACTAGCTCTCTTATTAATTCTAGAAGATAAACTAACACGATGATGTTTGGAAAACTGACATGATTCACAGTCTAATGACGAAAGGTTACAAAAATGAGGGCATAACTTTTTAAGCAAAGAAAAATGGATAACCTAGCCAACAATGAAAGGAGTTATTACTTCAGTACAAGCAATGGATTTTGATACTTGCGTATCAAAGATGTAGAAACCTCCTGAATCATTTCTTCTACTAATAATTCTCTTCATTACAAGATCCTAAAAAACACAATGATCATGAAAGAATGAGATACAATAGTTAAGGGTATGAGTAATTTTATTAACAGAAATCAAATTGAACAAGAAATGAGGTAGATTTAAAATGAATGATAAAGAGATCAATAGAGTTAGATTGATTGTGCTAAACCCTTAAAAAAATGATGTTGACCCATCTGCTAAAATAACATTAGGAGTGGATACACTTTACAAAGAGGTGTTAAAGAGATGAGTTATTTGTCATATGATTTGTGGCACTGGAGTTAATGACCTATTGGGAGGATGAAGAGATAAGACATTTATTTGAATTATCTGACCGTGCAATAGTAGTGATAGGAGTAAACTTCAATGATTCTTGGTATTGGGAGAAGTTGGCAAATTCATCTACATAGATTAGGATAGACTTTTTAGATGTCTCAGAGATAGATGCAATATGAACTGATTAGGGTTTTTAATTCTTATTTTGTAACTTCCTACAATCCTTTTTTCTTATGCCCTGGCTTAGGACAATAGTGACATATAATTCCTTTTGAATCTTGTCCACGGTTACTGGAATAAGTTGCTTTATTCCCTTTTTTACCACTTTTGTCGTGTAATACTCCAGCCCAAAATAACATGATTATAAGGTACAATGGAATAGAGAAATAAATTGTTAATTTGGAATATATGAAAACAAGGAGAAATTAAGAGAATACATTTTACAAATTGAATTACTGGAGAATAAATATGCTAAAAAAATGTATAGATAAGTATTTAGGCTGGATGAATTAGTGTATAAAATAAAATTTATGAATTTATTAAATTTAGTAGTTAACATTAACCTAAGTTCATTGCAGAATGTCCAAGATTTTGGACTACAATCTATTAATAATTCTAAATGGGCCCGAGACTATACCAATTGAATAAATAATTTCACCAACATTAGCTTACAAAGTAAAAGCTAATGTGTCAAAAAATTATAATATTGTGGTTAATGTGTCATTAAATGATAATGTATGCGGGTCAACATGAAATAAAAAAAATAGAAGAAGCAAAAGCCTATTGAAATAATAAATGAAATTTGGAAGAAATAAATATTTCTTTAGGAGTTGTTGAGTTGCAGAGGACTATTCAACAAACAAGCAAGCCAGTCAAATAGATTCTTTTAGGAGAAATTCATCAGTTGACTCATATAGTTTTAGCAAAATTATGTGAACAGATGAAATCCTTTGATCAATTCATTGGAAACAAGTCTTTTCTTTTGTCTGATGATTTTTTATCTCTTTTCAAAATTAAATGCTTGACAAGCCCAATTGGACTTGGTTGGTTCAATGAGCCCTTGTTGAAGTAAAAACTCACATTCTTGTCTAGCCAAATCAAGATCTGTAGGAGACATATCATGATGTGAGGCTTTAGTGGGAATAACATCTTCACTCTTTTTAAAAGGAAGAGAAATGAAGAAGTCTAAATTTTTCCACAGTGAATGAGGATGTTTGAATACTGTATGATTATCAGCACAAGAAGGAAGGAGAGAAGCCTTAATCTCTTTAAAGACAATGGAACTTCATTCAAAGAAAACATTCATTGAATTTTAGTATAAGGCTTGAAGAATTTCTTGTGTCTGATTCTTATGGGAAGAATCTATAAATCCTTTGCATTTTGATAAACATTAAATCCAATAAGCAAATCTTTATCTGAAAGGGTAGAACCATGGACATGAGTCCAAATAATACAGTCTGGAAAAAACTATATTCTAATCTTCTTTTTTGTAACAAGGTGTGTAGTGAGCACCTTTCCATCTATTGCTCTAAAATACACTGTATGAGACTTTCAATAAGAATTTGGCAAAATAGTTGGATTTCAAGGACTTGTGTGCACCAGTGTCCATAAAAGCAATTAGAGGAATTACTCTATCATATTTAGTTGGAAGGACAAAGATTTGCACTAGTGGAGTAGGCAATGGATTATTAATAGAACATGCATCTGGGATAGATGGTTAAAGATGAAGGATAGAATGGTAATCTTTTGAATAATAAGAGTTAGAATCTAAAAGAATATCATCATCAACTCTGATAGAAAACAGTGTTTCTCGATCAGCTTCATCTTATTCAGAGAGTAAAGACTCAATCTCAACATCATCAAGAATTGGGATGAAGATCTTTGCATCTGCTGAATAAGCTTTGCTGCTTTGACAGGATTCTTAGGGAATTTTTTAGCAAAATGACCTTTTGACCACATATAGAGCATCTATCTCCATTTTATTTCTTCTGGAGTAGGGAGATTTCTTTTTAAAAATCTAAACTTTTTTCATTGTTTAAATCTTTTCTGTTTTCCATGTTTAAAAGAAGAGAACTTATGAGTAAAGTTCTTTTTTCTGTGGCAATATTAAGATTTTTCTGAACATTTCATTTTCAAAGAGGGAGGTTCTTGGCCGGCTAGTTTCAACTTAGGAGAATCTTTTCCAATGAATTGATAAAAAAAAATTCATATGTTCACACAATTTTGCTAAAACTATATGAGTCATCCGATGAATTTCTCCTAAAGAAATCTATTTGAATAGCCTATTTGTTTGTTGAATAGTCCTCTGCAACTCTGGTTGAAGTTCTTCAGGAAGAGAAGCAATATAAGCATGCTTCATACTTTCATCACCATATCCTCTAAGAGCATAAAACTTTATAGACATTCTCTTGAAATGAAAATCAATATCTTTCTTTTTTAAAGAGCAATACTTCATTTCAAAGAATTCTTATTTTTATCATCTAGAAAGAAGAGAATAATCTCCAATAAACTCCATATGAACTTGTAACAAGGCATTTGAAATGGACTTCATAAAGAAAGTAAGCCTTGTATATTCATCCATAGAGAAAAACCATTCTCTCAAAGATCCTATGAATCTGGCAACAAACTCATGTAAAGCATGAGGAATTGAGGCTCCTTCTCTTGTCATCTGGAGATCAAGCCAAGCATTGAATTCAAGAAGTCTATCTCTCCATTTCAAAAGTAAACCAAAGACCATTAATAGGTTTTTGCTGAGACTGATGTCCTAGGTTTATAGTCTCTGGTGGAGTTGGAGGATCATCATCTACTATAGGATCATCATATGGCTCAGGGTCTGCCATTAAGAGTTGACTGATACCAACCTGTTGAGTCTCTGAGTCTTCAAAAAAATCTTCTTGTGATGAAATATCAAAATTAGATAAATCAGAAACTACATCCAGAGACATTTGCTGTTGAAATGGCTTTTTTCTAATGAAACTTGAGATGGAGAAATTCTTGTTTTAGGTTGAACAAAAATAGTTGGAGGAGCTGAAGAAGCTGTAGAGCAGAAGTACTTGATTTCCATGTCTATGTTGCTGGAGGCACAGAAGATGATGGCACAGACATCTTATGAGGTATTGCTGGAGGAAATAATTTATGAACTATTCCAAAGACTGGTTTGGTAAAAGGAGTTGATAGGTAAAAGGAGAAAGGATAATAAGGTTCTAGGATAAAGGTAGATTGGGTTTTGGTATGGAGATCATCTTCCATTCTTTGAAGTTTAGATTTCAAAACTTTAATTTCTTCAGTTTTTTCAAAAAAAAAAAAAGGTCTAAAGATTTGGTGCTGAATCATTAATCTTAAATCAGTGTCTAACTGATTAATTCTTGAGTGAAGAGAATTATGATATTTTATCAGTTTTGACAAAAGTTGATCAATTTTATCGGATAACTGATCTAATTTAGAATCAATCACCTTAAGGTAATTGTTTTGAACTTGGGCATTCTAAGTTAGCCAATTAAGGACCTGTTTTGCATGGGATGGTTCTTTAAGCTGACCAATGTGGTCAATTATAGTGGGTTGAACATATGATCTGGCACTGATTCTGGTTTGTGGGTTGTTTTATTTTTCTAAAGGAGAAAAATCTTCAAGTAAGGGAGGAGAAAACATCATATACGATTGAGATATTTGGGTTATTGGTTGATGTATCAGTGGGGCATATCTTTGAGCTTGGATTTTTTTTCTTGTTTTGGAGTTTGTTGTGGTGGTTGAACAGTCAATAGATCTTCTTTTGCTAAAACTTTTAGGGCTTCAGCATAAATATCAAGAGGGAGTGGATACTCCTTCTTCTGAATATCTGAATGGATTCCAATCCATGGACTTGAATCAAAATCTGGTGGTGGTTTTTTTATGAGATGAATACTGTGAACTACAAGAAAGACTAAAATTATTTAGGACTAGTAATTCTTTTAGGATAATGAACTTCCCATAAATCTTTATGACAAGGGCAGCTAGGTTCACATTCTCCTAATCCCAGGTTCACATTCTCCTGATCCTGGAAGATCCCAAATAAAATGTCCTCTGACTTTTGCAGCATAACTTTTTTGGCCATTACCATTGAAACTGTGACATGGAATTGAATTGTCCCTTCTGCTAGATACTGGGACTGCTATACAGCTATGAAATATAACTGAAGTCTGACTTGTGCTTGCTTCACCTGGAGCAATAAAAGTTGTCTTTACTGTTCAGCCTTTTTAATTGAGAAACTTTAGTTTTTGAGTTCAAACAAGCTTAGTACTTTATTTCAACTTCGCATAACTTGTTATCCATTCCAAAGAAATGAGTTTAATCAATTCATCTCTAGGAAGTTGTCTAGGTGTCCGAACAATTATGAGAGTGGAGTTAGTATCTACATAAATATAAAGAGCATCTGTGAAAACTCCTGGAGCAGGTAGATTAATTACATGATTATGCAATCTGTAAACTATCTGATGATGAAGGGTAGCAGATAAAGATCCATCAATCTGTTCAGCTCTTGCGATATGAACTTGTACCTTCTGACTCGTAGATAGATGGAGATCTTCAAGAGATATATTATAATTAGGGAAAAAAAGTGAGCACAACACTTCCAACATTAAGTGTTGTTAGAATAGTTCCTATCACAACATCTTCAAAATAAACATATCTTGTATCAAACAAAGATAATCTTATTGTAACAGGTAAACCCTTTCTTCCATGGTAAGAAAGAACAACTCTCATAGCTCCAAGATGGAGATGTCAGTATCTCTGTTTCTTCTAGTGAGAGATGAACATCGAAGAAATTTCAAGAATAACATATTGTTCTGCTGAAGAAGAAGTCAAAGTACACTGGTTCAATCTAGTAGAATGAACGTTTTCTTTGACAGGGAGAGTCTTGGGAGAGATCAAGTGAGTGATATTTTTATATAATTATTTTTCTTAAACACAACATAGGGATTAAGAACTGAAAGTTGAGAGGAATCAACTTTAAATTCTTTTGGAATATGGATAATTTCTACAAGGTAATCTATTTTATTAGTAATTTCAGAAGTACAAGAAAGGGGAATAAGAAGTGAAGAAGTATGGAAACTAGGTCTGTTTGAGTAATAGATATGATTATAGAATTTTCCTTCCTTCACTACTATTCATACTAATTCATCTATAGTCTATAGGCTTGATACCACCTGGGGGTGTTCCTAAGCTCACAGAAGTTTCTGATGTTCAAACTCTGTAAGTCTACAATTGAAATGGAAATAATTAAATCCAACTAACAATAATTATAAAAGCCAAAGATGATGCAAGAAAGGATCCCTTGAACACTTTAGAGTTCAAGAAAATAGATTACCTTATACCAAACGACGCAGACCCTTAGCAACGATGACAGCAAACCCAACGTATAACAATGGTAGAGAACTCCTTGAAACTTGATAATCACCTCCTAAGGAACCCAACGCCTATAAAGAGACGCGAACTCACTATGATTGAAGGATTTAGTTAGTAAGAAGAAGGAAAACGCCACAACTCTCATTGATAAGTAAACCTAATTCTTGATGCAAAGAAAGAATTAAAGAATCCACTCTAATCTCTCTCACACGAAAATTCACAAGAAGAGCTTGTAGAAGAATTCAAATTTTTTTTATTAATTGTTGTATATGAAATTCGGCCTAATAGTGCCCTTAAATAAGGGTTAAAAAATTCCTAATTGCATATGGAAAATTAAGACTAAAACATTCCTAATTGCATAAGGAAAACATTCCTAATTGCATAAGGAAAACATTAAGTATGGAAACAAAATCCTAATCCACTAAGGAAAATATAAAGTATGGAAACAAAATCCTAATCCACTAAGAAAAATATAAAGTATGGAAACAACCAAACTAATCCCTTCAACATAAGAAACGCCCCACACTATTTGGGCTGTCCATGGGCCTTAAATTACTTCCCAAGGCTTTATATGAACCCCCTATGGACCTTTCTTGCACGTTGGACCTTTCTTTAGCTAGCCTTTAGCTTCCACACTAAGCATCATAATCAGCTTTGGTGTGCCTTCTTCAAGCTCTATCTCCATCTTCTTGAATGATAATCCCTTGAAGCTAGCAAGTGGACCAATCACTAGGAGCAAGGCAAAGAGATATAAAGTATGCAAAGAGATATAAGATATAAAGGGAATGTTTTCCTAATTGCATAAGGAAAACATTCCTGATTGCATAAGGAAAACATTCCTAATTGTATAAGGAAAACATTCCTAAATGCATAAGGAAAATGTAAAGTATGGAAATAAAATCCTAATCAACTAAGGAAAATATAAAGTATGGAAACAACCAAAATAATTCCTTCAACATAAGAAACGCCCCACACTATTTGGGCTGTCCATGGGCCTTAAATTACTTCCCAAGGCTTTATATGAACTCCCATGGACCTTTCTTGCACGTTGGACCTTTCTTTAGCTAGCCTTTAGCTTCCGCATTAAGCATCATAATCAGCTTTGGTGTGCCTTCTTCAAGCTCTATCTCCATCTTCTTGAATGATAATTCTTGAAGCTCTTTGGAAATCTCTTCTTGAATATGCAAAGCCATACTAGCTTGATATCTCTTTGCCTTGCTCCTAGTGATTGGTCCACTTGCTAGCTTCAAGGGATCCTTTCTTGCATCATTCTCCCCCTCTTCAAAAAGATTTGTCCTCAAATCTGCATCATCAAAAGGAGAAAGATCACTTAAATTGAAAGTAGCACTAACATTATACGTACCTGGTAAGTCGATCTTGTAGGCATTGTCATTAATCTTCTCCAGTACTTGGAATGGGCTATCTCCTCTAGCTTGCAACTTGTTCTTCCTTTGGTTAGGAAACCTTTCTTTTCGAAAATGCACTCAAACCCAATCTCCTACTTGAAACTTCATCTCACGTCTCCCTCTATTTGCAGAATCAGCATATCTCCTGTTCCTTTTCTCAATATTCGCCCTTGCTTTCTCATGCATCTCTTTCACCAATTTAGCTTTCTTCTCACCATCTAAACTAATAAGCTCATGAGAAGGTAAAGAAACAAGATCCAAAACTATTAGTGGGTTAAAACCATAAACAAGCTCAAAGGTGAATATCCTGTAGAAGAATGAATAGCACGATTATAAGCAAACTCAATAAATGGCAAACAATCTTCCCAAGAACTCAAATTCTTACCTTTAAGTAAAAGAAAATTGAGTTTGTAACAAAAATTAGAAACAGAAATTTTTAAGTAAAAGAAACAGAGAGAGCAAGCTTAAGAAGAAGATTCTTGCCATGGGCTTGGATAGGACAAGAAGATAATAGCCTTTTGTTGGAAATTTCTGCATTTAAGGTGAGTGTGCAAAACCATTAAAAGAACTCTATACTTGTTTGTTTAAAAACTTGACCGGAAAGGATAATTGTTTGAATTAAAAAGTAGACTTAGATGGTAAAAGATAGTTCTTAGTTTCAAAAATTAATGTGGGTTAAAGTTAAAATATTGATAAATATGGAAAGAAACTTATGTAAATTTGAAATAAATGCATGCTTGTGAAAGAATCATAGTAGAATAAAATTTATGCATGATAAATGATCTACACTGAAAAAGATAGAAAAAGATTTATTACGGTTAAGCCATCTTATAACTGATAATGATTTTTAAAGATTTATTATGAGTATTATTTAAAAGAAGTTCATATATGGTATAATATACATCACATTTACAAAGGATATGCATGGAATATAATTTCCTGAACTTCAATCATAATTGTAAAATTTATATAGATGGGTAGAGTTAATCATGTGGAACTAGATTATCAAATTTAAATCTAGTTTTAATGTGGAAAATAGAAAATATAAAAAGATGAAATCATTAACAGAGTTGGCCATTTGATATTGTTCTTGCATTTTTTTTAATGCAGGTATATGATGTGAAGAGATGATATATGTGTGAAGTGATGATTGGTTAGAAGTATTTTTTTTAATGTACATATGGCATGCATGTTAAAAATGGTCAATAAAGAAGAAAAAAAGGAAATAATTCTTCTAGTGAAAGTTTGTCTAAAAAGAAATTTTTAAAACTTGACCAAAGAATAAGAAAACACAAATAATTGTCCCTAAAATTTTCTTAAACTAGAAAACACAATTAAAAAATGATTAATACTAATATTGTCTTAAAAACAATTACAAGCATAGAAAGATGATAGTAAGTACAAGATATATTTTAAAAGTGGGAAAAATAAATAGTGTTATTTAGCTAAAAGTTGTGTTTGCACAAATAATAATAATAATAATAATAATAATAATAATAATAATAATAATAATAATAATAATAGTAAGATGATTGCTTTTAAGGAGCTTGTGTATATATATTGTATACCTATAATATACTTAAATGTAATACTACTGAAATTTAAAGATAATTTATGAAATATGTGTAGATTAGTTAAGAAAATTAAGTTATTTCGGTCCATTAAATTAATTGAGGACATAAGAGTATATATGAAGCTATATACATTATGTATACACGATGTGAACATAGACATAGAAAAAATTTCATAAAATTAGTTGTTAAATTGTAAATTGATAAGCATGAGTAGATATTGGTATATTTTAGATAGGTATCATATTTAATTCTAATCTAACGTATGGAGTTAGAATTGGATATACATAAAGAGCCATTATCATTATTCTAAAACTAGTTAAAAACGAGACTAAGAAGTGCATTTAAATGAAATATATTTTTATGTTTATAAAAGGATAAGATAATCTGAGTAACAATATTCCAATAGATCAAGATTGTTGCCAGAGAAAAGATTTTGAATAGGAAGTATATATGCTTGCACAACAGTTTGTCTTTTCTTTTACGAAGATAAGTATGATTACTAGCTAAAAGTAGTTAATAACGATGTCTTAGGAAAACTTGCAAAGAATGACTTGAGATTTTAAGATAAATATTAAGTGATGAACTACAGTCTTGTTTAAGGATTTATAAGGTATATAATAATGATACTAAAGGAATGATAATATGAAGATTTCATGTAAATGTCATATATGTGGTACATTAAAATACAAAATGATAGTTTTAAAGGTTAATATAATTAGTGATTATTTAATTTTTATGTAAAAGATTAAAGTATTGTATAATATGCTTAATTAAATCGAATGCCAAATGAATAACTATGGATAATGTAACCAGTATAAGGTATTTAATTCATGGAAATAAATAAATAAATTTATTTATTTTTAAAGTCATACATGACTAGATACATTAAGATTTAATATAAAGCATATGATATTTAATTCACTGTTTTGAGTGATTAAAGATAATAATAGTTTATAAGAAATAATTAAGTCATGAAATATGATTTGAAATATTAACTGCTTAAATAGTAAAGACTTCTTACCTTTACTAGAAAATACAACTGTACAAGTAGTAAAGGTGATAGTATATGTATTGTCATATATATATATATATATGATGGTCAAGTATATACATATATATATATACATACGATATAAGTACATATATAAAATGAGCCAATTGATTCAAGTAAAATCTTCTGAGTGAGCTTTCTGAGACTAAACCGATGACATAATTCGATTTTCTAATAATTAGGTTGACAGAGCCCAACTCTAGTGAGGGGTTAAACCATTAGACAATGTTCTAAAATGCACATAAGGGGGAAGTTATAACACTGAAAATTCAGCTTTTGGCTGCCTCTGTTTACAGTCTTCGGACTACCTCTGTTCTGTACTGTCATCTCATTCCCAAAATTAACGTATTTTGTTATATTCAAGTTGCGTATAAATACTTACTCTGACTAAGTAAATCTAATATATGTGTTAATTGAGAGTACTCAAATAAAATCTAAATTTAATATTAGTATAGTTATAAACACTGAGATTCTCTGTTTAAACTGATATTTTATTATATTCAAGTAGAATAAAATATATGTTCTATTATGAGTATATTATTATAACTCGAGAGTTATATATATGAACCAAAATTTCAGTTAGAAAGTAAATATTAAACCTTGATAATTTAATAATAAGTATTATTGTTAAAGGGTTAATATAAACCTGACTGACCTACTTAAATTATCTAAAATATGAAAATCTATTTATTTATAAGATAAAGTTTATAAAGTTAGACTAATAAATGGTAAGCATTGAAATGAGTAAGTATTAGTACACACGAGTTACGACAATCACATGTTTAATTGTTAAGTTGTTATTATTATGATTTTTCCATAAAGATATGTATTGTGAATATGTTATGAATATTACTTACAGAGGCTGCCACAAATTATTGTTGTTATAGAATCATGACTATAGATGTTGTATATGAGTTAAATACATTATATGCTAAATATTTAAAATGATTATGTCATGACTATAAATATCTTTTATGATGTGCTGTGTATTTGCCATGAATATACATGTGTTGTGTGATTTAAAATGCATAATACATATTAGTATACTGAATCGAACCACGAATATCTCATAAGCTTTAATAAGATATTTAATTGGTTAATAACTTAAAGTGAAACTAAAACACACACTGAAAAGCAAGAACACTCACTGAGTTACGGTTCACTCCTCGTATTGTTGTTGTTTTTAGTATTATTTTACAGGTAATGTAACTCTGGCGATGGCAAAACTGTGGTATCCAAGAGTAGCAAATAAAAAAAGGGAAAGATACTAGGGAAATTCTATTATATGCAATGTAAATGAATCCAAATATGGAAATATTTGTAAAAAAAAACATAGTTAAATCTTATCATCTGTTCTATTCTGATATGGATTCTACGTGATTCCAGCGTCTTATATCGACCTGAACCCTAGGACCGTCCACTCCAAATCTGGGGTGTGACATGTTGAATGTACACTCATAACTTGGCCCACTACTTCGACCAATAAGAGCGCTGTTGGATTGAATGGATGGGGTATTTTGAGTATGTAATATTCTACTAAATACATCTTGAAGTAAGGAGATTTCAAAACTAGAGAGTATTTGAAATTTAGCAATCTCAAACTCTGAAGGAATTCTGGCAAAGAAACTCATGATAGCCATTTTCTCCCTTTGAGTTTATTGTATCTTCACATCATGACTAAAAGGTAACAACATAATAAGTTCTTTTAAAGTCCATGAAGTAATGTGTAAGAGTTTTATCTTGCTTTTTAGCCCGATAGAATGCTTTGCAAACTTCATAAATATGGAAAATATTTCCTTTCCTAGAATACAAGAATCTAAATACTCCATTAGTTCTTTAATAATTTCACAATGATTAATTAGCCTTATCACCTCACTTTTAATAAAATTTCTTATCTACAAAAATAACCTAGCATTCTCTCTCATCCAAGTTTGTTTCAACTCATCCATTGGAGGGTCATTAGTCAAATGATCATCTTTATTAATGCTCTATAAGTACAGCTTAATTATTTTGCTCCAATCTAAATAATTAGTTCCATTAAGCTTATATTCAATGATTTTGACATAATATGAATTACATCAGGTATAGCGGTATAGCTGTAAATTTTATTTCATTTTTATCATCTGCCATTTTGAATTAATAGAAATCATAACTATTTAAAAATGAGTTTTAACCAGCAAATGGAAGAACCTGACCTGTGAGAATAAGAACCAACTGAAGATGTGATTTTCACAATGCATCGATGCTGTGAAAACTTAGAAAAACCCACTGCAAATGAAGTAATCAGTTGGTCCAAGGCTTAAAACACAAGAAATTTTCACTAGACCCAAGGTTTTTTGAATGCCCAAAACTTGGTTTAATAATAGCACCCATAACCGACTATATTTTCACAAAATCGAGCACATATTGGTATAATGCAGAGAGAGACAATGCCTGAGGATCAGACCGGTGAAATTTTTGACGACATATGTGCTCTCACTCGTCGGCATGTTAAAATTTTGGCAGAGACTTCAGACGGAGCATGAGGTTCACGTACATTGATTTCGATCATTGGACCTTAGTGAAATGTCGCTCTTCTGGTGGTGCTTCTTCCTAGGGGGCGGTAATGTGAACTGAATGCTCTACCTTAAACACCCATACCTCAGGTACACTGTGACCCAAAAACACAATAGCTCTCAGAAACATAGTAGCTGTGAAAACACAGCAGCCACACCTTAAACACAACCCAAAATATAGAGTATTTTATTTCCCTTCAACCTCTAATACCATGTTATTTCTGAAGTATTTTTTTGTGTTTCACTCACTAAGCATATGTAAGTTTATATACAGCGAGTAGATAACTAAACACAATTATTCATGACCCATTCTCTTACAACTAAATGTCTCATACTCTCAGTAATATACAACTACATCCTATACTCTAATAATATACAACTAAGCATTTCTCACCTACTTCTTGTTACAGACATATATTTTAAAGTGGAAGACCAGGCTTATTTAAGGGCACAAATATATACACAACTAATTTTTACAAATACATAGCTTGGATAAATATACAATTTAAATTTAAATTTTTTTATAAAATTTATAAATATACCATTATGAAATTACCATAATAGCCTTAATTATTTTTCACATAAGCCCTAAAAAATAATTTACACCTTATTTTATCGTCTCCATAAACTTCACTAACTAGAAAATATTTGCCTGAATTTTGTCATTAAATCTACCATTGTTACAGCCATCTACCTTCGTTTCCCCTTAATTTGGTCGCTACCATAACTAAAACTTCAAGGTTAGTTTTATTCTTAATTGTTTATTTGTTATATACCTTATTAGATTTATTTGATTATTTGCTATACTTTGTTTAGATTGCCGTATGCTAGATTTATTTATTTATTGTTATATATTTATATATAAATTCAAACTTTTAGATATGTATATATAGAAAAGGGTTATTGGTTAGTTGTTGAAATAAGAGAAATTTGATTTAAAATAGAGTTTATAGTATTTGGCCAACCAGTGTTGATTATTTTTATTTAGTCGGCCATAGTGGCCAATTAAATGATTTTAGTTGGCCACTGTGGGATAATACAACCATTTACTTAGCCACTATGACCGACTAAATAGAAATAATCAGTCATTGCAACTAACAAAATGGATTTAGTTATCCAATTATGGACAACTAAATATATATATAGTTAAAACCATTTGCTCGGCCATCATGGCTAACCACATAGAAATAATTGACCATTGTGGCTGACTAAATGGATTTAGTTATCCATTTGTTGCCTACTAAATAAATATATATATATATATATTTAGTTAAAACCATTTACTCAACTACTATGGCCGACTAAATAGAAATAATTAGCCATTGTGGTCAACTAAACGGATATAGTTATCCATTTGTGGTCGATAAAAATATTGGACAATAAAGAATAAATATATATATTTTTAAATTTAAAGTTGTGTGATAATATTGTTCTTTACATATTCTATTTGACCCAATTGAATATTTATTTTAGTTGTCAACTAAAATTGCACTTTATTTAAATTTTTAGATATGATAAGTGGTAATTCTTCACGGCTATGGCCAATTGCATTAGCACAATGAGAATAAAGGCTTAACAATCCATCAGATGATTTAAGTGTTAATGACATGTCTCCTTTGCTTGAGCATAATGATGATAATGAGTTATATGAACAAATACTGTATTATGGTTTTAAGTCTGATGGTAAAGATGATGTCACAGCTCTTTTTGCAAGTGGACCTGAAAATTCAACTTAGTATCTCAATATACATCTCATATAGCTCGTATAATATGAAAGAAGAGATAAATATTGACTTTTAATTTATTGAAATTATCATATATAATTATGAGTGCATCATTCATTTTGCAAATTATAAAACACATTACATTAATTTTTTTATATATTGATTGCAGGATTAACCGTTTTTGAAATACATTAACCATCATGAGCTATTATGATAGTGCGACACACCGTCTGATAGACCAACTAGTATTGAACTTCTCCCATTAATCAACTTCCATTAATCTTTTGCATTTGGACAAAATATTCTTATTAATATGCCATTTGCACAAACAAGAGGCATGCCAGAGGGAAATTGTATATATTGTATTTATCAAACTAAGTTCCCAATCAGTAAGAAGTATACTTGGCATTACATCAAATTTCATTATTTCTTTCGACTTCATTGGTGCCCGAGTATAATTGTCCTCCCTCTCTAAAGTCAAGAATGCAAATGCCACAGAAAAAGTCATGTCAATAGAAATAATACTATCAATCTTGAGTAATGGAAGATGGTAATAATTTGTCTTGTATGTATAATCCATAATCAAAACATTCAGAAAAGTCTATAGTAATTTTGTACTCATTGGATGTGCAAAAAATAGGTTTTGCTTTATGTCAATGTCTAAGTCACTTTTATATCATTCAGTATAACCATACTTTGCATATTTTCTAAACATCTATTAAATATAGTTATGTTCCGCTCTTTCATTTATCGGGTGCTTTGCTTGAGCATTGTATATTATTCGAATGGTAGGGAGTTTAGAGGATCTTATATTGTTTCAATGTCATTAATATATTTTTTTGGTCTAACATTTGATTGTGACATATTAACAATAAGATTATCTTTTTCTTATTGTAAATGACTGATAAAAGAATGACACTTCATATATCGTGCGTCTAAGTAAATATGTGCCCCACATTTTACCTTTAACACCCAATTATCATCGTACGTCTGTTGTTTTCCAATCAAGGTAAATGGACAATTGCATTTTTTTATTCCTACTGCCCTTCCTTTTATATTCTTATCACGATGTAACTTCACATTTTTTTTCTTTATTTTCCACTTCTTTCACAAGTCTGTGTCACTCTTGTAATTTTTCTCAACTCAAATGATGTTGAATGTTTTGTTACTACCACAAAAGCAAGTTGCTTCATTAAAATATGAATCCACTATATCAAATCATCTTTACTTTGAAGGCTTATAATAAAAATAATGTATTATTGGGCTACATTAGATAAATTTATGATCACATAGTATGTAATCATAGTAACATAATAAGCACCACAATCATATTATCTCATGTGTGGTAAAACTAAATGTATAGTCAACATCAACTATTTTATCATTATTATGTATACAATGCAAATAAAATTATTCTATAAATACACAAAATTATACCCCTATAATATAAAATTAAATATGCATTTAGTTTACTGAAATAGCCAATCAAATATTATATGGTCATCCATAGTAGCCAACCATCATGCACATGATAGACTATTGTAGCCAACAAGAAGTATATTTATTGTTCGGTCAATGACAAACCAATATTTATATATATTGGTCGGTCACAATGACAAACCAATATTTACTTGGTTGCCCAATCATCTTTGACTTGGTTGGCTACAGTGGCCAATCGTATTACTTATGGTTAGTTATTATGGCTAACCAAGTGAAATGTGATTAGTAGTCTAGTGATTTTATATTTATATATTATTAAATTATATTTTAGTGTGTATTAATATTAATATTTTGATTAAGAAAAAAATAAACAAATTATTTTATATCTAAAATATTGAGCTATGTATTTAATATAATGAAAATTAATAATATATTTTAAAATATTAAAAAGATAAATTAAATTTAGATTGATTAGTCAAATTATATAATTTTATTAAATTATATTTAGCTTGTATTAATGTTAATATATTAATTAAGAAATAAAATAAACAAATCACATTGATGTTCAGAATATTGACTATTGAGCTATATAATTTATTGAGCTATGTAATTAATATAATAATTATTAATACTATATTTATTGATAGATAACTAATTGATGGTAATAATTATATCATTGTTATTTTTAATAGTTTATAAGAGGTATTATCAAATTTATTCTTATATGAATTTTGATATTGTTCATCATAAATATGTTAAATTTAATAGTGTATGAATATTTTGTTATATTTATTTATTGAAACTTTATTAAAAACTAGTAACTATTAATTAATAGCTATATAATATTTTTTATGCTCATAATACATAGTTAGTCATATCATATAAGAGATATAGTACTAATAATTATAATTTGAGATATAAATTTTTAAAATATAAGATTAATAGTAAAATTAATAAATATAATATTTTAATATGTATAAAAAATATATTTTTTTAATATGACTTAATAGTTATGATTACTTGATAAAAAATAATAAAATTAGAATTTATTTAAAATATAGTATTTTTTTAATTCTAAAACATAAATTAACAAATGTCGATTAAAACATAAGTTTAATAAATAGTATTACTAATAATTTTGATAAAAATAATTAGGATAAAAAATTCAAAACTTTATAGCTATTATATATAATATATGACATATAATCTTAAAATATTTTTCATATTATCCAATTTTATTATTATATTAAGATACAATTTCATATAAAATTTATTATTTATTATGTGCTATAAAAATTATTTTTTATATTATTCATTTATTAATAATATATAATTAAAATAATAAATTATATAAATTAATTAATTAATTAATATATTTGAACATTAAACATGCTAATTCCAAACTTGTTATCGAGGTTAATAAACAAGCTGACTTACAAGCATAATAAACGAGCTAGCTCATGAGCTTAACTCGCGAGTTTTTTAAATGAGCCAGCTCATAAGTCTGAAGAGCAGAGTATCTTTGAGTTTGGATTTGGCTCATTAATAAATGAGCAGCTTGAGCTCATTTAATAAATAAGCAGCTTGAGCTCGGCTCGTTTTTAAATGAGCTCGAGCATTAATGAATTTTTATCTAGCTAAGACCTAAACCGAACTCGAATAATTTAACTCATTTACAGTTTATATATCGGAAAACTAGATACACTACTATTTACTTTAGAGTCTCCTGCAACTTATAGTCTATGTTTCCCATTTCATGCCCAATAGCTTTTTTTTTTTTTAATATCAAGGCAATTTGCATGTTCTCATTTTATCATTTATTTCATTTTTGTTAAATATTTTTATATATAATTCAAGTCAATAATTTACCTTTAAATTTAATTTAATGAATGGATAATAAAAAGTTATTAAAAATCAAAATTATATATATATATATATCTTTTGGTGACACTTAAAAAAATAAAAGATTATTAATATTTTAATTTTTAATTTTCTTTAATTATTAATATTAATTTTTAATTTTTAAATAACAATTTAAAATTATTATTTATACTTAACTTTAATTTTAAAACTTAAAAAAATTTAATGAATGTTTGGCAATATTTATCAAAAAATTACTAAACACATTATTATTTTAAAAAACTTTAAATGCATTTGAATTTTTTTTTATTTTGAATTTTAATTAGTATTGTCTTGAACTTAGTAATATTTAAATATTATATACTAAAAGTTTATATTATCTAATTAGAATAACCTTATAATTTTTTAAATTTAATTTAAATTTTGACATCTTATTAATTTCAAAAAATAAAAATTATAAAATACTCAAATAATTTAAAATTTAATATATTTTCTCAATATAGGATATATTTTTCCAAAAAATTTAGATTATACATGAATTAAATTATATCACATTGATTTGTTATTATAAAACTAATACTATTAAATATGAAAACTCAATCCATCTAAATATCAATAAATTTTTAAATTCATGAATATGTATTGTTAAAAAAATTAATCTTTTAAATGTTTTTTTTAATATAAATACAATATATCATGTTATTTAAAGTAATTTTATACAAAAAATACGTATTTTATTATTTTTAAATAATTTTATAGAAAAAATATGTTCAATAAATAATTTATTTCATTCAAAAATAATAATTAAACATTGAACATTAAATTTATTTTATAATTTATTGAAATAATTTTCTGAAAAATAATATTATTTTCCATAATTAGGTAAGGTTAAATATTAGATTTGCTACATTAGACATATATCTTTATAAATATTTTTACAATATTTGAACATGAAAATTTTTAATAGTACATATATTTATATGTTTAATATTATTTTTATATATTAATTATATTAATATATAAAATATTTTTTCACTGAAAATAATATTAAATTATTTTAAATTGCAGCGTAATGCAGCCCATTTTTAGCTTCTTGTTAACTAATTGTCGTTAAATGTTAAAATTATTATTAGTTATCATTGTTAATACATTTCAATGGTAGAAGAAATATCAATATTTATCTTTTCATTTTATATTATGTTTAGTGAGATAATTTAATTTTTATTTAACATAAATTATTTTTAAAAAAAATCTAAATTGGAGCTTTTGTCTATCAGCTAAAAAAACTGCGTCAAAAAAACCTATGCCAAACCCACTACTTACCCTTGTTTCTGGGAGCTTTCATTTTTTAAATGTCACACCATCATATCTTCTTTGTAATTAAGAAGAAAATAATAACAATAATAATGATAATGATGATGATGATAAACTGTTTCGATTTCAATATGCAATTCTCAATATCGTGAGTGTCCTTTTGGATGCATTTTCTCTTGTAATCAGAGCAAATACTCTTGATTTTGCAAATGAATCATCCTGCAACTGTCACTATTCAAGCTAGTAGAAAATGGATAGCTACTTGTTCAGCCTATCAATTCATTAACAAAATTGCAATTAGGAAAATACATATATACTCACTGTTTAACAGAATTCTTTAATGTGATTGGTAAAAATTCACTGCTTCATGCCGTCTTCCCTCTATATGTGTGTGCTAACAGAAATCATCTGACCAAAAGTTTATATGCAGGTGGAACGCCATGCTCAAAACATTGAATATTGCATGCAAATTCCCTTTTATATTGTGCTGCAAAAAGGCTCTTCCTATTATTAATTAGTTAAGAAAAAAAATCAGAACCTGGCATAATTCTTCTCTTTTCACCAAACATCCTAAATCATTAAAGAGTTCAGCCAAGACCGTGAATCATACCACCTACATTTAAACCAGCAAAAATTGTAAGTATTCGACCTTATCTACACAGCTCGGGAAAAAAAAAAGGTAAATGCACAATAATTGTCAATGGCTGTGAGAGGAGAGGGAAGAAGAAAAGAAATTTCATAGAAATAATTAAGTTCTGAGTATAATACAAGTGGAAAACAAGAGGAAAACAAAATTTGCGAAGAAGTATAGATAGGAAAAACAGGCCAATCAGCACTTATAGCTCAGAGACAAAAGCAGTCTAGAAATATATCTGAATAACAGTTCATATTTCAGCGTTCTTCACATGAATCCCCTTGAGACAAAACACGGAACTTACAGTGTAATACTCAATCAATGCTTCGACCTCGTCTAAACATAGCACTTAAGGTTTAAACTGTCTTTTACTGACTGCACTTATTTCCAGATGGTGGTTTCAATTTCGTTAAAGAACTTAGCCTTTCAAATAGAATGACAGGTGATATCTTAACAACCTATCATCTTTCTGTTATATGTGACATCTATCATCATTGCAGAAATACTAGCCAAATAATCCAAATTTATAATTTACCGAATTGAACAGAGCTTGGACTAAGGCCAAGAAACTGAATGCAAAACGAAAAGCTGGTTTCTCGCCTACATGGCCTTACTTCCAAAGTCAAGTAATCTCATAGCAATAGTTAGTAAAGTTGAAAGGAGCTAGATGTTAATCCACTTCCCAGAAAAAAAAAAGGAATAAACCCGATCTCCTATAACATTATTTCACATGCATATTAAGAATGCTTGTGTTTAGTAGGTTTTGTCAGCAAAAATATGATGCATAAGCCAAAATAAGAAAATACAAGTAATGTCAGTTCTTATCTCAGAAAATTTTCTTGTGAATGCAAGTAAATTCCAACCCTTCTCTTTCTTGTTCTTGACTATACGAGACTTTTGTCCACAAAAGAAACTCAGGGCACTTCCAAAGGAATTAATAATGAATTAATGAGTGAATTTGCAAATTACAAATAAATAAATAAATAAATAAAACAGATATTTACCTTACACATGAGCACAGGCTGGTGAGCTATAAGCAATCTCAAAGATGCAACAAGTGAACCAAACAATCACGAGATGCTGGTATTGGGGATCCAATGTTTTAGAACTTGCAATGTGTATAGATAGAGTCTATCTATTCGAACCAAGAAGTATTATTGTAGAAAGAGCTCTATTTAATGGCAGCAGCAGAAGCTGACGCTGCTGCAGCCTCTGCAATCAAAGAAATAGGTTGCCGAGCTTGCAGACAAGCACCTATATCGAAGGGGTGCAGTTCAGCACCATCAAAAATAAGATTGACGCCTGGAAGAATGGGTTCTTTACTATGAGATTCATCAGGATCAGCTTCTATATTATTCACCAGTGGGGTTTCTTCAATTGGCCGTGTGGCAGCCTCATATACTGGAGCCAGAGGATATGATCTGCATCGCATTGAAAATTATACTTGTAAAGGTGCCAAAACAAAAGAATGTTAGCAGATTATCCCTCAATCTAGGATAAGTTTCCAATTGTTACTCTCCGCCATCAGTTTTAGTTATGGATTCCTCTCAACAATAGCACTGTGACTCTGTTGTTTAAGCTTATTTTTTACTATATAAACCTTTTCTGGGATCATTCACTACTATGCCAAGGAATTCATGCAAAAATTATGTATATCTGTTAAAGATATATTCACAATATAAGTACACACAAAGACAATATCTATTGAAAATAATGAGGTTGTAACATGAGATTATATAAGAAATGCCAAAACAAAGAACAATTGCATACAGCTTATAGAGGAATCAGTTACAAGAAGCAAACAATAACATTGATGTAGACAGACCTTAGAATGCCACCATCAAAACTCAGAACTTCGGTACGACAACGTTGGCGAACTGCAAGTTTTAACCTCTGATGCTCACTGGAGGCTCCTGAAATTGGAGAAGAAGGATCCACAAGGGGATTCCATCTTCCGCTGGCATAATTCATCAAGTGTTGTGACGAGTCCTTCGATTGCTCTTTCTTCGATTGCTCTTTCTGGTAAAGAAGCTTGGCAGCAGGACCTGTTGCTTGATATTGTGCACATACATCACGCAACCTTTTCCTGATGCCCAGTAAATGAATCTGATTGAAGCAACTCAGATGATACAACCCTTTTACATATATTGTTACATAATTTTGGACTAAAAAGTGGCATCCCAAATTCCACAATTAGTGGAACCCACTCATATTTCTGATCATCAGGTGCAAAGTGGTCTGATTCCCTTTCATTAAAAAGCTTCAACATGCGAATATAACCAATTGTCGACAATCCCATCTTCTTTATCAACTGAGTTAACAGGGAGTTCAGTTTCACACTTTCCCCTTCAGACAGAACAGATTCATTCTCTAGGCGACCAATTGAACCATCAGAGTTATTGAGGGGCAACGGTATATCCATAGTAATGATTCTTCCAGATTCATCAAGGTCATACTTACTAAGAGGCTGCACTAGGACAGCTGAATATTTAAGAAGAGAATTTAAACAATGTAAAAGTACACCTCCCTTGACCAAATTCCCTTCAAACTTGCCTCCCAATCCTCCAATTGTAGAACCATCCCAAGACCATAAAAGGGCTTTCTCACAGCCAGCCAATGGTGCAGGAAGCAAGCGTAAACATTGTCCTTTCATCAGAACAACTGACAAAGGACCACTACCTACAGTTGAATATAGTACCAATTTCATCCATGGTGTCAGGGACGAATGACACGGAGGACCAAAATGTACAGGACCTTTTGGGCCAGGAAGAACTGCTGAATGAGGAAGAGGATTTATAGATACTATAGTATCATAGTCTCGAAGAAATAGTCGATCTAAAGTTGCTGGTGCTAGAGCAGCCAAGCTTTCACAGCGAAGGATATCAACTCGATATTTCTTTCTCCACCTTGAAGTGCCTTTTCCAACATCAGACCCTTCAACAGGAACAAGTTTCTCATCATTTGACGCATTTAGGTCTAACTCAGAGACCTCACTTATGGGATTACTATCTTCAGATAAAACAACAGATGTTTCGTCACCAGTATTGCCAGAAACATATTCAGCTAAATCAGAATCATTCTGAGTCATCTCTGATTTCACGGCACCAGAGTTCCCTGATTTTTCAGTCAATGAGATGTCAGCTACCAGAGAAGTAGCATCATCATTGCTTGAAGCAAACATGCCACCCTTACTGCAAACTTCCTCCACTTTTGCATCAGTAGCAATTCCACCAGATAGCAGACATTCCAGGACACACCGGAGACTAAAGGCATGATTTGCAAATTCCTGCAGTTCTCCCTCAAATTTTGTTCCTTCTAATGTACTCAGATCCTTGCAAAGATCAGCAATGCTAGCATGACCCAACTTCCCTGCCTCATATAATGTTACAGCATGAGATTTCAAGCCTGCAAAACATAAAAGTCGACAATATGAATTAAGTTAAATTAAACAATATGAATTAAATTAAATTAAATAAGAAATCATAGACTTGCTGCAAAAATGACAGGCACCGAACTATTTCACATTTCATTCTGAAACCAGTTCAAATTTTGCTTGCACCATAACATGCCTCATGTCATTCTTTCTACTGGGAACACTGATAGGAAGCAAGTTACTGCAGATGTGCCTAGCATAAATGACAATCAGACTACATGTATGAACCGACTTGGCAAATTCCTCTGAGATGTTAAAGAAAAGGAAAAGCGAATGCAATATCTACATAGCTCCAACTGGAGCAATTAAGACAAATAATCTACATGGACATTAAATCAATCATTCTAGACCCTGGAGTTTTTCAGACTTTGGCCATATCAACTCATTAGGCTTTCTCCAGCATGCTGTATGAGGTTAGGGATGAGACAACTTAAATCAACACCTAACTTTCAAATACTTGCCACAGTAACTTGTTTAAAAGAATTCCATACATCTTCACGTATCATCTTTATGCAACATACTCGCATTCATGACAATAAATCCACAAATGACAATAAGAAATCCCATCATACAGATACAAGATTTGGCTCCGCTATTTAGCAAGAAACCTTCACAGTCAACACCAATTGACCCACAGCAAAACGTTAGTAAAAATACATCCAATAGAATTAGTTACTCCGCATATTCAATTTCATCTATAAATACCTATCTTCATGCAGTAGTAGTTTCAGGTATACTGCAAGATCCACTATGATTGAAATGATACTTGCTCCTAATTTAATAATTCAATTACACTATCAGCATGAGACTCAAGGGAGGTTGAATCAGTCAAGCTCTGTCATTCTTTGATTAAAATTGTAAAGGACATGAGATTCATGAAACTCTCATACATATTCAAGGATAAGTAAGGGTGCATAAATGTTTCAGTTGACGTAAAAATGGAACATACTTAGATAATGCAAAGAGACAAAATCACATCATGAAAAAGTGCATTATAGCCTGACAACTAACTTCTTGCCCCAAGAGCTTAGCAGATGCCTAAGAATTTAAGTATATGTTAAGCAGACAAGACAACAGAGTTCCAAACAACTCTCTCTTTGTAAAGTGGCAGATCACATTGAAACAGAGGAAAAGCCTGCTTCCCTCCTCCCATTGAAACAGTAGATACCGAGGCTCTCTTCAACTCTCTATAAAATTACTAATATGAAATTGCCAATTCCTGTCTGTCTACCTGTAGGTTAATCTTTTTCTTATTTTAATTCGCAAGAGAAGGGAAGGAGTGAAAGGAGAAAAATGATACCTGGTGAAACAGACCCCATCATAAGATAGGAAGTTATAGTAGCATCAACAAGAAAAGCAACACGAACATGGCTAGAACGCGGTCCATAGTTTTCTGCTCCTGAAATATCTCCTTGCTGAGCAGCGTCACCATCAGTAAACATGTTTCCAGAGCTCATACTAGCACCAGCAGCATCTTCTTCATCATTGAGAGCAATTTTAGGAGAGCTGGGCATGCTTGTATCTTCAAGAACAGATCCTGGATCAATAAATTTCACTGCCCATCCCAGTCGACATGCAAAGGATGCAGCAGACTGCAGCTGAGAAAGGTCAGCCTGCAATGTTGTTGCCAGTTCAGCGACAGTAGCATTCTCACTTGAAACAACAAAAACTGCATAGAGCAACCTGAACAAAGGAATTACTTTCACAAGGATCTTAGTTCCATCACCACAAGATCATAACCAAATATCAGAAAATATATCTATCTGATAACTACTTACTCCTCAATTGGGTCCTCATAAGATTGATCCCTATTTGAAACAAACCCTTCAAGCCTGGAAACTGAGCCACATAAAACATTATCACATTGACATCAAATCAAAGAGGACAAGTGAAATGAGACTGAATGAACAACAACAATTCATTATCAATAACCTTTAATGAGATTACACTTTTTGGCACAAGTCTTGAAACAGCAGGAAAAACAAATTGAAACAATTTCCAACAAGTTTCAGGCTTCAAAACAACCATTCAAGGGCAAAACCATTGATGTTTCATATAACCATACATACTGCATGGTCGAACTGGAGGGTCAATTTTGAAAACTACTGGAATCAGTGAGATGCGACAGAGAAAAGGAAAAAGGGGGTTTGGTCAGCTTGCTATCCAATTGAAAATTTGGTGGCTTCAAGTTTATTTATGGAGTCATCATTGCAATCCCCAATGGGCTCAAGACTTTAGTGTTATAGGTCAAATTGTTGTAATTTACAGTTATATCAATTCTAAGTATAGATTTTTGTCCCATTCATTATGAAGTTTCATCTGATCAAAGTAAAGAATCCCCACACATGACATGAGTAACTAAGCTGAGAGTCTCAGGTTTGTTACTTTAGAGACAAAGTTAGCCATCTGTGTGACAATTAGCCCACTGTTATGGGTATTTATCCTCACTACTACATTTGTTTTCTTCAATTGCAATTTTGACACCTTCAAATTTTATTTATGGAGCCATCATGCAATCCTCAATGGGCTCAAGACTTAAGCATTATAAGTCAAATTGTTCTAATTTAGAATTTTATCAATTCTACGTATAGATTTTTGTTCTATTCATTATGAATTTTCACATGATCAAAGTAAAGAATCCCCACACATGACATAAGCAACTAAGCTGAGAGTCTCAGGTTTGTCATTTAGAGTCAAAGTCAGCCATCTGTGTGACTGTTGGCCCACTGTTATGGGTATTTATTCTCACTAATTCATTTGTTTTCTCCCTTATCTATTTCTTCATTCCATCATCCATTCCTTCCCTTCTTTCTCTTTCCATGAACTCGATACAAGGAAGTTATAACTAAGTTATTTTTCACCCAAGTCACCAATTTCTTGTCACCAAATTCATCATTTTCCAATAATATCTGTCAAATGATAAACCATATAGCCTTTCATATATCTAATGAAGCTGAAAATTAACAATTTCCAATAAATCTTTTGGGACTACAAAAAATAGACAAATTTGCCTCAAGACTTTATTTTAGTACTACGGACAACTATACATTATCAATATATATACCTGCTCCAATATTAATATCGATTATGCCCAACCTAACCCTATCCCAAGGGAAGGGGAGACAGACATAACTTTTCCCCTCCGTTATTAAACCCCAAATCAAGGTGTAAAAAATATCAACTTCTAACTGAAGAAAAGAAAAAAGAAACATTTTTTTAATCTCATAACAATATCAAATTAAAACATGTAAAGATAAATAATAAAGCTATGATAGTTTTTTTATATGTTGAGAGGAAAAGAAACTTCATTGAGAAAGAAATAAATGATTGTACCACATAGAGTACAAGGATGTGAAGGCCTATGGGCTTTAGGAGCCAATTGCAGCTAAAGTCAAAGTCAAGTCTTATTCAAAGTTAAGGTATATTGGGTTTATAATAAGTTGGGCTTTGCAACAAAAAATGGCTTAAGCAATTTAAGTTGGGTTACCTTCCTTATTGTAAGCCATTTATAGTTCTTATAGTTAATCAATGTGGGATTTTATCACACACCCATTCCATTTCATTCTTATTACATTATTTAGATATTTAACAGAGGAACTGTTATATAATTCAAAATAAAATTATAAATAAGAACATAAAACACAAGCTAAAAAAAGTAATATCCTCCTGCATAACATTCAAAGATATCCTCCTAATAACTCCAAAAAGATAAAGCCCCAATAGCCAAAAACCGCATATTATCCTACAACTAAAGGAGATACTCTAATTTCTGAAAAAATGTGCATTTCTCCTCATCCAAAGACTCCATAATACCACAAAAAAGAAATGGTACAATTCCAAAGAATTGGGCACCTTTCCTACCGCCAAAATCTCTCTATTTAAACCAACAAAGTCTCAAAAGATTCTAAATAAACCTATTGCTCCTAAAACCCAATTCCAAATTGCTCAAGCCACTTCTCAACTTTAGTCTTTTTATAAGTACATTTCCCTCAATTCTTCTACCACTATTCAAACAAAATACAGACATTTCTCCTGCCTTAACCTTAATTTTTTTTTATTCCAAATAAAATAAAAGAAACATTATCTTCTTCCTTCTCCTTTTCTTCCTCCCTTTAAAATCCATCCCTTCTCCCTTCATTATTTGTAGCCATGCATAGTGTAAGAGAAAGGTGTTCCAAAGCACTGCAGGTGTTACATACAAAGCCTTACAGTAAATAACCAACAAGGACAATATGAACAAAGACAATGTGAATCAAAGATGAGATTCAAACATAACTTGTTTCGTACAACTAAAAGTACTGGTGCATTTAACAAATAGGCAAACAAGGATAAACCTAGAATGAGATTCAAACAAACAAAATACATACATTTTCTCCTGCCTTCCCCTTAACTTTTTTTATTCCAAATAAAATAAAAGAAACATTTTCTTCTCCCTTCTCTTTTTCTTCCTCCCTTTAAAATCCATCCCTTCTCCCTTCATTATTTGTAACCATGCATAGTGTAAAAGAAAGGTGTGCCAAAGCACTGCAGGTGTTACATACAAAGCCTTACAGTAAACAAACAACAGAGACAATATGAACAAAGACAATGTGAATCAAAGAAATGAGATTCAAACATAACTTGTTTCATACGACTCAAAGTACTGGTGCATTTAACAAAATAGGCAAACAAGGATAAACCTAGAACATGTGGTTTACAACGATTAGAACACAGAACTAACCTTTAAAACGGTCATCAGGATAGACAGGGACATCAAAGTAGATTAATCCCCCTCGATACAGACCTTTTACGATATCAGGATCAAATAGGATAAATGCATTAGCTTCCTCCTTACAAACTTTATCTATCGTTGCCATCTCTTCTTCTGAGAGTTTCTAGAAAGATAGTGAGACATTAAGAAATTGCCATCAGTTGCATAAAGCTTGTGTATGTGCATGCACTTGTCTATGCATGTACCATGCACTAATGGTGTCAAAATTGCACATGGATCCAGGTAGCACACTTTAGATTCTAAACAAAAATGGAATTCTCACCTTAAATTCTTCTAAGGTAAAGTTGACAAGACACTCCCCACCATGGTTCAATTGCAAAGTCCACTGGCTGAGTAGGTAAAAGTTCTTTTGCAATTGACTTGTTCAACTTCCACATAATTTTCTGCATGGCACCAGATATGCCAGTGGTCAGCAAGATAACAATATTAGTCAAATATCAAATGATTGCTTGAAAAATATTAATTAGAAAAATTGAGTTCACCCAATCCTTATAATAGAGGATTTATGATGCCAGCAAAAGTTTATACCAAAAAAAAAGATGCAACAGTAAATATTTTAGCCAGATAAGTCTATTTGAAGAAAATGAGCTCACTCCAATGTATAAATTTTCGTTTGCTTGACTTAATAATGCCAACATTACAATACATGACAAGGAAATCTATTCTTGCTGCATAAGAAGCAGGATATTATTTGAAGCAAACTACCACAGCGGAAACATTCTTACGATTTTGATTCTAATGCTCAATTGCCATATATAAAAAAAGATACATAAATCCTGCAATTCAATGCACTGGGGAGTTCAATTACAAGTTGAGTGCAAGAACATCAAGATATTCACATGCGAACATACATTCTTGCGCATGATTTCACTTTCACGCACATTAATATCTGCATGCACACATGCCATATGATTGAGTACCTTAGATCTGCACTTGTTCATGATATCAATAAACTCATTTCTGCCTATTCCTGTAAGCCGTAAGGCATCTGCAGCACTAAAATTTGGGATGCTATCATATGGTTGCTCTGCAAACAATATGAAATACATGAGAATGAATGGAAGGACTAATATGCAAAAAATTCATTAATTACAGCTAGCAGGAGCTAACAATGTAATGGCAGAGGAATTTTTCACCTCATTCCAATTTATGAAAAAATAGCCCATTACCATTTTTCATGACTTCAAAGATCATATCACAGTAATATCTGAAAGGTGATACCCTCATCACTCGGCAAACATACTCTGCTAGGTGATAGGGGAACAGCTGCAAGAAATGAAACTAGTGAGTAGACTGCAAATATAATTATAAAGCAAACAACACTCCTCTCTATGTTGCACTTGAATAAATGAACCTTTTAACCCTTTAACGCCATGAAGTTATATTGCATATATTTAGAAACAAGTAATCTAAGAACGTTTGAAGTAGAAGTTCTATGGAAGTACATAACCCACCTTGCCAATAAATATTGGCTAAATTGCTCATATTTTTTGGTCTCAAAAGTTCAAATATAACAACTTTTACCATAATACACCATAATATCCAAGTAAATTTCCCCTTGAAGGAAACTGGAAAAGATGGTAAGACTAGAAATCATATGAGAATCCCCATACCAACTACTTTCCAGTTGACCTTCAAATGTAGAGCAGGAACTAAATCATTGCTTTAAGAAAAACTAAAAGGTGGGAATGCAGCAGCGTGAAAATCATTCCAATCAGAGGACATATTTATATGTGTGATAAAAGAAAAGGACATATTTATATGGATATTTTTCAAAACATTCCATACAACACGCACCGCCAGATTCTTTCGCAAGTAGCGCATCATCTCTTCATAATATTCACCTTCTTTGCACACTTTGCGGGCAAAACAAGTGTTCCATTGGTGTCTTTTCTTTATGCAGTGTTCAATTATCCTGGATGAAGTTATCAAGTAAGCAAAAGAGAGACAAACAGAAATATAAACCAAAACTATAGCATGTACTTGGCTGTAGACCCAAACTAATTCCAGCTTGTAAAAACATATCCATCTGAATCCTATATGAGCAATTCTAACTAAAAGGGATTGAAGTTCTTGAAAAATATTTGAATATATCAACAAGATATCACTTTTTGTAATCTCTGAATTCAGCAAAATAAAATTGCAACAGAGGATAATGTTAAAATCTGTAATTGATCATATCGATGCCAATAGCATAACATTTCCCTATTATTATCTGCCAATAGCCAAAAAAGGAAGAAAAAAAAAACTACTTTTTCTTGTGCATAAGCGCAGAACGATAAATTGCTAGAAAAAGTGTCACTCAGAACAAGAACAAAATGGGAAACCAATCTAACCTTCTATGCCATTCCTCTTTAGAAGTAAGAGTGGCTTGAAGCCTTTTTGGGAGATTCTCCCATGGGCATTCCTCCTTTATACCTTTCAAAATAAGTTGTTCCTCAACTGTCACTGGAATTCGCTGCATATTGTCAATTCACTCGATCTACTCCCTGTAAATATAACAGTTAAATCACAATAGACAACTGCCCACTTGAAATCATTCAAGCCAACGAGTACAAGCTCAATAAAATCCTTAATTATACTTCGAAAATCAATAACATGCAAAATAAAATGATTTAGAGTATAAAACAAGCAATATATAAACAAAACATTTAAGGATTAACAAAAAAGGATAGACATTAGATCACAACACTCGTTGCATCTAAATTTTAGTGTATGCAAATGAAATTGATGATAAACAACCACGTAATGCAAAATTTGATTTAAAAAAATAGAGAATTATACAGTGGATTTATAATTGGCAGTGACCAAGCATTCTGGTGAGATCGATTGAAGAAGAAAGTGGAGTTACCTGATTTTCTTTGTTGTGGATAAGCGGATCGAGTCAGGGTTTTGAGATGTCTTTAAGATCTGAAAAATGAAGAAAATTTAAGCAAAAGTTTGAATAATAAACCTGCTTATTATTTTAGGCAAAAAAAAAAACTGCACAATATGGTTTGTGTGCGCCAAAGCGGGACTACGTCTACATTATCTTGGCTGTTGGATTTCGACCCGTTTTCGCCACTTGATATCATTTCCTTTTTCTACCTTTTCCTATTAATTTTGTGCTTAATTCTGCGGTAAATAGTAATTTTGTACTTAATTTTTCACAAATTACCAAACTTTGGCAATCTTCATTAATTAGCCAAAATCATGCATCAGCTAATCATCATGTCAAGGTGAATCACAATAATGCTGAATTACAATAATGATCATCAATTTTATTTTTTTTTTAATTTCGTAGATAAGTTAAATTTTAGATTTTTGGGAGTTGAAACTGTGCTTAATACAGTGACGGAATAAAAAATGAAAGAGAAATAATTTTTAAAATAAAAAATTATTGATGAATTAAAAATAAAATAAAATTTTTAATATTATATTAAAATTTAAATTTTTATTATAAATTTCTCAAAGAAAATTTCTATCAAAATTTTATATTATTTATTAAATTCTAAAAATTTATTAAATTTTTTACATATATTTTTATTTTAATTTTTGGATCTATTAATTTATTGATAGTTTTCTATTAAATATTATTTTATGTGAGAATATTAATTTTATCCAATTCATAACTAAATAATAAAATTCTAGTATTAAGCTAAATACATATTCATAAAATCTTGAATACCCTCTAATTAAAATAAAAAAAGAAACATATATAATAAAAAAATTAATATATATATAATACTATATATATAAATATATAATCATAAAATTTTAATTATTCACTAATTAAAAAATACATATATGGTAAAAAAAGCAAATATGTATACAAAATACTATAAAAATCTTATAAAAATATTATATATATATGTAAATGTATTGATTACATAACTCTAAATATTTACTAATTAAAAATATAAATATTTACTAATTAAAAATATATATACGGTGAAAAAAGTCAATATATATAATGCTATATATATAATTTTTATAAAATACTATATATATATATATACCTAATTATAAAACTCTAAATACCTATTAATACCCATTAATTAAAAAAATATATGGTAAAAAAATTAATATATAAACAAAATACAATATATATATAATTTTTATAAATACTATAAAATTACACATTCACATATATATATAGGTCCTTTGCCCCCGTGACAACAACCCCCCTCCCCCCCCCCCAAAAAAAATTACCTTTCTTTATATATATATATATATATATATATATAATTTCATAGATAAATTCATTTGTCCAATTTTTAGGAGTTGAAATTGTATTTAATTATTATATTAAGATAAAAAAAATATTGAGTAAAAAATTGAAATTTTGAGCAGATTAATTTTTAGGATTATTTATGAATTTAATGAAAGAAATTGTTCATATTATTATGATCAAGAAATTTAAAATAATATAAGAATAGTTAGAATTATGATTGTGAGTTGTTTCTCGAGGTGAAAAATTCAAAAGATGCAATTAAATTATTATATATTGTTAGAAGTCTTGCCAATTTATTCAGACATGTTTATTTTTTTATTTTATTTCAGGAAAAATATCCTAATTATAAGAAAAACTTTGCTGATATTTCGGCATAATCTCAAAAATTATTTGACCGTTTGTATTTTAATGATTCTTATCTATTGCATGGAAAGCATTTTAGATATCTTCCCAATTTAAAATTATCGATGCTCAGAGAGAGTTGGTTGAGTTCGTGTCATGTCTGTGAGTAAAAACTTTCTAATATACTTATTTTCCACACATGGACATAAATTGTGTGTATGTAGAATTTTGTATTACGCATGTTTTTATTTGTTGCATTATATTTGATGTTGCATATTACTTGTATTTGCTGGATGAGAATGAAGTAGAATCACATATAGTTGTGATATGAATTTTGATGTTGGGATGAGCTTGAGATTGATGATAAACTCATAACCAACATGACGGTGGAGGCTTACTCATTGCTTGGTGTTGTTTACCAGTTAGATAGTGATATTTGACTATAGCCATAACAGTGGACTCTATGTATTAGATTTTAAGAGAAACATGTAGACTCTATGAGCTAAGTTTAGGAGAATCAACTTTACAAACTGAGGTTTAGTATGGTTCTTGTAGATTGATTCCCACACTTGATTGATTGGTAAATTGATGAGGACATTAGATTTGTATATTAGTGTCGCGTTTACTTTTTAGTTAGAGTTATTTTGTTTTTGAGTTAGTCAAAGTGACTTAGTAGCAGTAGGAAGTTATTAGCAATAGTGGATTTAGTTAGCTATTTTTTAGCTATTCTTTTATAGTTATTGGATTTGTCATGTTACTATTTTATCTCAACAGTTGTTGGGTCTATCTCTTATAAATTTTTACCTTTCACATGCAATAAAGATGTCAGAGGAACTTCCCAAAAGCTCTTTTATTTATTGTTGTCCAGATTCTTCCTTATAGCTAATATTCTAAACAATCATCATAGCTTGAGGTAGGGGTTGGGGACGATAAACTGTACCCTTCACATGCAATAAAGATATCAGAGAAAATTTCCAAAAACCTCTTTTATTTATTGTTGTCAAGATTCTTCCTTATAATTAAAATTCTAAACAAGCATCATAGCTTGAGGCAAGGATGGATGACGATCAACTTCTCCAATGATTGGAAAATCAGGTAGAGAAACTAAGTTCAAGTTAAGACAATTCTTAAACAACTGGAGGAGTTGATGGCGACAATGAACTTCCGATTAAATGTGTTCGAGGTAGGGTTTTATTAGGAATCAAGGACCACCTGGATAGGGTGGTGCTGAGAACAGAGGTGGAATGATGGTTCCCAAATTGGCTAAGTTGGATTTTCCCCATTATGATGGTTCTGAAGATCCCACTCAATGGATTTACAAAGCAGAGCAATTTTTTGACTTCCAATTAACTAGCCTAGAGGATCAAGCTAAGTTAGCAACATATCACCTGGAGAAAGATGCACAACTATGGTATCAACATCACAAAAATCAAGGCCACTTGGACACTTGCGAAGGGATGAATTTAGGATTACTGGAACGTTTTGTATTTATTGAGTATGTTGACTTCTTTGGAAACTTATGCTAGCTCAAACAAACTAGTAACATTATTGAGTACCAAACAAGATTTGAAAGACTTTTAACTCGAGCTAGTACTTTATTAGACAAACAAGAAGTTGAGTATTTTATTAGTGGGCTAAAAGATGGGCTATGAGCTAATGTGCAAGTCTAAAATCTAGAAACTCTAAGCTATAAATCTAAAGTCTAGGATGTAAGGCGCTATACTAATCCTACAATTACTTCTCTTGGCCGCAACTCCAATAACTAAGGGAACATGAATCCAAATAGAGAACCCAAAGACTGTAATCAGCCTAGGGTGCTACCAGTTTTCAAACTCTCTCTAGTGGATCTTAAAAAAAGGCGGGAGCAAGGCTTATGTTATAATTGTGACAAGATGTACTCATTTGGTCATAAATGCAAAAAGTTATTTTTTATCAAGATAGATTAGGAAGTCGAGCAAAATATAGAAGAAATGAATATATAAGGTTGCAATGAGATATTAGTAATCTCTTTATACACCTTAGCTGGGGTTCAGTCTCCATAAACCATGGGGTTTATTCTCAATTTAGTAAGATTCCTTTAACAATGCTAATTGATTTTGGCTATATACATAGTTTTCTTCACCATAAATTTGCCAAGCTTGCAGGGCTAAAGTTAGAACCAAGCCACTTATTCAGCGTGGTAGTTACCTACGAGGATAGATTATCAAGCCCAGGGCATTGTAATGGCATAACATTATTGTTACAAGGTACCCTAATTAAAATGGTTTTTTTTTTTTTTTGCTATATTTGGAAGGTTGTGATGATGTTTTAGGTGTACAATGTCTATAAAATACTTGGTCTTATATTATGGGACTTTGGTAGAACGAATATGCAGTTTTCTATCGACAGGTGAAAAGTCTTGTTACAAGGATCAACTACGTCAAAACTTACAGCATTTGAAGGGGATATAATACCTAGAACCTTAAGGCAAAGTAAAGGCATGGGGCTCTTCTTACAACTTTTTGCTAATTAGTCAAATTCATCTAGCCGAGCAATAAGACTTATGGGAGAAAATGGATTTTTTGCTTTAAGAGTTTTGCAGATTTGTTTGAAGCACCTATGGGCTTACCGCTTAAACATAATCATGACCATAAAATTTCTTCAATAAGGTGTTGGTCTCGTTTGTGTCCACCCTCACTAGTACTTGTATTTCCAAAAGCAAGAAATTGGGCAATTGGTGGAGGAAATATTGTCGCAAGGTATAATTAGACCTAGTCAAAGCCTATTTTCCTCTCTAGTATTGGTAGTGAAAAAACATGATGGCAATTGGAGGTTTTATATGGATTATCGGGCACTCAATCAATAACAGTAAAAAATAAGTTTACAATTGCGGTGTTAAATGAGCTACATGGAGCAACATTTTTACAAAGTTGGACCTAGGTCAGGATATTTCAAAATTTGAATGCACCTATATGATATTTATAAGACAACATTCAGAACGCATTATGGGCATTTCAAATTTTTGGCAATGCCTTTTGGCCTATCTAATGCCTTAGCTACATTTCAATCTCTCATGAATGAGATTTTTAAAGCCCATCTGTGAAAATTTATTTTGGTGTTGTTTGATGAAATTTTAATATATAGTCGTACCCATGATGAACATTAAGAATATGTAAGAATTATTTTTTTCCATTTTACGTGCTCACCATCTTGTAGTAAAGAAGGAAAAAATGTCAATTCAGTCAAACCCAAGTTAACTATTTGGGCATATTATTTACGGTGATGGCATAAAAGTTGATCCGAATAAAATAAAAACAACGATGGATTGGCCAAAACCTGTAACTCCTAAAGGTTTGAGATTTTTTTAGAGCTAACTAGTTATTACTAAAAGTTTATTGCAGGTTATGGAAAAATCACAACCCCTTAACATCCATGTTACGGAAGAATACATTTTCTTAGTCTAATGCAGTAGAGGAAGCATTCGAATTACTAAAAAAATTCATGACTCAAGCACCAGTTTTAGCATTACCCAACTTTTACCTTTTATTTGTGGTATAGTGTGATGTGTCTTGTAAAGGAATTGGAGCTATATTAATGCAAGAGTAATGAGCCATTGCATATTTCAATACCGCCTTGAAGGGAAAGAAGCTTCGCTTATCCACCTATGAAAAGGAGCTGATGACACTTGTGTTGGCAATAAAGAAATGACAACTGTACCTATTAGGTCGACATTTTGTGGTGCGAACTTATCATAAAAGCTCAAATTCCTTTGGGAGAAGCGCATAATAACCGAGCCACAACAAAAATGGTTATTGAAATTAATGGGTTATGATTTCTCTTTTGAATACAAAAAAGGAAATAGTAATGCAATAGCATATGCCATATCAAGAAAGGGAAGTCAAGGTGAATGCCATACCATCTTGAGGCCTTTGCCCCAAGGGTTAGAAGCTGTTAAAGCTAAAAATCAAACACATCTAGAACTCCAACACATCCATCAATTTGAATAAGGGGAAGCCATTGGACCATGGGAGAATAAAAGAATATTATGTTCTTCAAGGACTGAATTTATCTCCCATCTAATTATGACCTCATTCCTATTATCCTATAAGAAATCCATGGAGACAGACATGAAGGTTTCTATAAAAACTTTCATCGAGCGAGGGAAAACTTCTACTGGAAACAAATGAGAAAGGTAGTGACATATTACATCGAGAAATTTGATGTTTGTCAGGATCATAAAATAGATCACCAATTGCCAATAGGTCTTCTCCAAACATTACCTATTCCTACACAGGCATGGGCCGACATCTCTATGGATTTTATTGATGGACTTCTTTCATTGAAAGGGAAGACAATTTTGTTTACAATAGTGAATTGATTATCCAAATATGCACATTGTATCTCAGTATCACACCTATACACAGCTTCAAAAGTAGCACAAGCAATCTTTGAAAATGTTTTCAAACTTTATGGCATGCCATAATCAACTTTTTGTGATCATGACTCCATTTTCTTAAGTGCCATTGAGAAGGAGCTTTTCAAATTACAGGGAACTAGTCTCAATTATAGTTCTTCTTACCATCCGTAAACTGATGGATAGATGAAAGTGGTAAACCGAACTCTTGATGCAAGCAAGGGACCAAGTTTTAAAAGAGTTATGGTGACAACTTTAGCAAGTTCAAGCTCAAATGAAAATAACTTATGATCGGGGAAGTGTGGAAAGAGAATTTAATGTTGGAGAAGGTATACTTGTATCTACAACATATCATCAGACTTCTTTAGCTCTACAAATATCTTAAAAGCTTTCTCCTTGGTTTTATGGTCCTTATTGTGTGCTACAATGAGTTAGACCAGTTGCCTATCAGCTTGATCATTTGCCACGGAGCAAAGTTCATTCAGTTTTCTATGTTTCTCATCTTAAAAAATAATTGGGTGTATGGGATAAGACTTATTCTTATCTTCCACCAATGTCAGAGAACACTAGCCTCTTGCAACCTCAACCTGTTATAATTTCGGATTCTCATCATAAGGGTCGCAAATGTGAGATACTTATCCAATGGCAAGGCCTTCCTACATCAGATGCAACATGGGAGGAAGTGTACTCTTTCAAACAAAGATTTCAATATTTTATTAGTCCTTAAGGACAAGGACCTTTCCAATGGAGAAGGAAAATGTCATGTTTATTTTTTAGTTAGAGTTATTTTGTTTTTGAGTTAATCAAAGTGACATAGCAGGAGTAGGTTTAGTTGGCTATTTTTAGCTATTCATTTATAATTGTTCAATCTATCGTGTTGCTATTTTATCTCAATAGTTGTTGGGTCGATCTCTTATAAATTGTACCATTCACATACGATAAAGATATCAAAGAAAATTCCCAAAAAACTCTTTTATTTATCGTTGTCCAAATTCATCCTTATAGCTAAATTCTAAATAAGCATCATAGCTTGAGGTAGGGGTCAAGGACATGCCGTTGAATAAGTGTCGGTTACGTGTCTTCAAATTTTGATAACGATAAATCCAATAACTAAAATAGTAAAATAATATTAAAAATAAAAATTTATTAACAAAATATAATATTCACTTATAATAAGTTAATATTGAGTCCATTCACTAAAAAATATTAATTTTTTTAACTTTTTTTTAATTCAGCATGACACATTTACTAATTAAATTAGTATATTTATCATAAAATTAAATTAATATGATATAATTTGTTTTTTTAAATGAAATATCATATTTTTATTGTCATTAATAATATTTGATCATAATATTTTGGGAGAGATAACCTGCAATCGAAACAAAAGTTCAAAGTTTTGGTAATTAAAAAATAACAAATTGAACTTATATGACTCTGTAAAAACTAAGTATAAAAGTTTTATGACAAACAATGTAATTTGCTCAACCATGTTACCAACTAAAGTTAGTTGAGCTTGATGACATGTCACTCCATGTTAGATGCAAGTTTTATTTTGACTTGATTTCGGCTAGTGATTAATGATTTTGATAAAAAAAAAAAAAGCTCGAAACAAGTTTAGGTGTCTACAAAAGAATTTCTTTAATAACCAAATTGAAAAATATTAAATTTTAGTAATATTTAATATTATTTACCTAACTTAATCCTTTTAATCCAAGTGTTTTTATATATTATATTTTTTTTGAGTTTTCTTTCTCTTTCTTATCCGCTTCTCAAAGTATAAAGGACTTGTATTTGCTAAAAATATAAGATTTAATATTTCTTGTTAAAATTATGGACGTGTATATATATTTTTACTTATTGTAAATCCCTTAGTTTGCACTAAATCCAATATATATATGTAACACTCTTATACTCTATATACATAAGATATATACAAAATGTATAAGAGTGTTATAGAAGTTAAACCTGTATAAATACTTTTTTAAAATTTTAGATAAATAAAAATATAAGATAATTCAAAATTTTGAATATTATAAGTATTTATAAATATAACAAATAAGTAATATTAACAAAAGTACAAGAGTGATTCAATACTTAAAATATTATATGAAATATATATAATACACAAAAAAATTTCTAAGAAAAATTCGTCAAAGTTTTGTTTATAAAATCATTATTGTCAAATTTTCAAAATTAAAAATCCTATAAGAAAAATATACTTCTAAAATTTACTTTTCACAAACTTCACAACTATTTCAATTTAACTAATACAAAGCAACAATATATCAAACCAAATAATATTAGACACAATAATATTTATGTAACTTTTATGTAAACATAATATTTACAAAACTTTAGTTGATTTATCAAATATAAAATAGTTATAATTATAAAACCATAATATATTGAATGCAAAAACTATACATAATATGTAACACCAATATGAATAATCTTGTGGCAAGAATTTTAAAATTTTATAACTATCCTCAAACCTAAGTCTTCTCTGACTTATCATGGCTTTCTTTATTTGCAACATTGTTATCTGCGCAATAAAATTTAATCAAGTTAAACTATACAACTTAGTGGTACTTACTTTGAAAATAAATAAATTGGAAGCCTCAATTCATAACAATTTAAACATAAATCCTTTCATAAATGAAATAATCATTATGTTAAAAAAAATTCCATAAACTTCTATCATAAATTAAACAAATTCACATTTTTAATATTTCATATCTCAGTATGCTTAAATTATGCTCATATAAAATTGTACAAGTTTCAGTAACATTAAACAAATCTATCGCGACCTATCACGATAACAAAAAAAAAGACCTATTGTAACCTGCAGGCATCTACATAGGAGATAAAGTGTCGCGATATAAAAGTATCTCGCTCGAAGGATATAGATATCATATCATAAGTCTTTTCGATATTGTAGTGTCTCAACGCCATAGAATTGTGATACCATAGTATCTCGCCCATAAGCATAAATATAATAATCATATTATGATGCATCCATTATCGTTAGTATGTCAACTCGATAATACCAAATCCAATATTACAAATCAAGAACATATGTTTGACATTAAAATACAATAACATTTGCGCCAATCTTTCAAAATCCATCTCAAGATATCATTTCATAATTTTCTCAAAATTCATCAAAATTCACATAATCAATATATATATATATATATAATTTTCACAATTCACTTGATAAATAATTTAATATTAGGATTCAAGTTTAATATTCATATAATTAAGTAAACTTAATAGTCAAATGGCTTTTGTAATACTTTAATCCATCTTATAAACTACAAATTTCATAATATAATAGTTTTCTCTTTAATTAATCAAATCAAACATCTCTTTATATTTATATTAAAATTCATAAAATTATCTTTTGAATTTCATAAATATAATTAAGTAATAATTTAAAAATAATACCAAGTATATTTATATCATAATTCACAAAATTTAATATGAATTTCGCAAATATATTCAAGCAACAATTTAAAAAATAATGCTAAGTGAGATTATATAAAAAATATAATAACTTTAATTAAATATTTTCAAAATAAGTACATACCTCAATTAGCTCTAAAATTAATTTAATTAATTTTCAATTCTCAAAATAAAGAAAGTAATTCTCCATCACATTAAGTCAATTTGGCTAAGGAATACCCCTAGATTAATAAGGTTCAATTATTCAATTAAACACATATTCTATTTAAAAATTCTCAAATTAATTTTTAATTACACTAATTCTAACTAAAACCCCTCAAACATCCTTAATCTAAAAGTTTCATAAACTTTAACTTCTTGATTCAAACTCAATTCAACCAATTAATCATAAATTCATCATATAAATATCATATTCTCTTCACCATCTAAACTATTTCCCATATACATTATCTTTCTCAATATAAATAATTTTTTTTTTCTGAAATTCTAAATATTTACATAATCTAAAACTCATAAAATTAAGCTTAAAAAGAATATACCTTACTTAAATCTTCAATTGCCCTTCAAAATCCACTTGAAATATTTTGATTTTAGATAGAAATTTGAGTAATTAGCTAAGATTTTCTTATCAGCAAGAAGAAGAAGAAGAAGAAGAAGAAGAAGAAGAAAAGTTGTTTTATTTCTTCTTCACCCTTATCCCTTATAAATATATTATTATTATTATTATTATCATCATCATCTTTAAATCCCCACCACACTTGTCATCTTTCTTCTTTTCTTTCTTCTTTTTTTTAAATTATTATTATTATTATTATTATTATTATTATTATTATTATTAGTGGTAGAAATTGTAGTAATAATATTTTTTTATTATGGATGTTACAATTCTCTTTCCCTTAAGAAATTTCGTCTTCGAATTACATATTGCTTAACTTTAAAAAATTTATAGATATTAGCTTCGCATGACTTCCTCGCTTTTCCAAGTTGCCTCTTCGGTCGAGTGATTTCTCCATAGCACCTTCACCAAAGGTATCCTCTTATTCCGTAATTCTCTCATCTTATGCTAAAATAGCCATTTGTTTCTCTTTATAAGTTAGATCTTGATTCACTTCAATTGAATCAACTGACAATACATGAGATTGATATGATATATATCTTCGAAGAATGGTTACATGAAAACATTATGAATTTTCTCTAACTCGGGTGGTAAAGCCAATTTATAAACAACAAGTCCAACTCTTTCAAGTATTTGATAAGGCCCAATAAAATAAGGACTTAATTTATCTTTCTGACTAAACCTTAAAATCTTCTTCCATATTAACACTTTCAGGAACACATTTTCACCAATATTATATTATATATCCTTTGCTTCAAATCAGAATAAGACTTTTATCTATCTATTGTTGCTTTCAATAGGTCTTGAATAATCATCACTTTTTTTCTCTGCCTCTTTTATCAATTAGGGATCCATAAGATTTCTTTCTTCCACTTTATTCTAATACAAGGGTGTTCTGTATCTTTACCATACAATGCTTCATATGGTGACATCCATATACTAGACTGAAAACTATTACTATATGCAACTTGATCAATGGTAGATATCGATTTCAAATCCATGTAAAATCAATTATACAATTCCTCAACATATATTTCAACACTTGTATTACTCTTTCTGATTGTCCATCTATTTGAGGATGAAAAGTTGTACTAAAGTTTATTCGAGTACCCAAGGCATTATGTAAACTCTTCCAAAATCTCGATGTAAACCTTGCATCTCCATCTAATACTATAGAAACTGAAATACCATGCAATCACACTACTTCACTAATATTCAATTCTAATAGTCTGTCTAGAAAGTAACCTATCTTGATTGGGAGGAAATGTGCTGACTCTATCATTCGGTCAATAATCACCCAAATTTATCATGCTTCTTCTATATGAGAGGAAGTCCAGACAAAAAATACGTTGTCACTCGCTTCCATTTCTACTCTGTAATTTTACAAAGGCTGTAAGGAACCCGATGCTCGACCTTAACTTGCTGATAAGTAAGGTATCTAATTATAAACTTTAGTATATCTTTCTTCATCCCTAGTCACCAGTAATACTTTTTTAAAGCTTGATATTAGTACTTCCAATATGCATAGCATAAGGAGATTGGTGTGCTTTTTCCAAAATTATTCTTTTCAAATCTAAATTGTCAGGATCATATAATCGACTTTGATACCATAAACTATCATCATCTCTAATTATAAAATTTCTACTTTCCCCTTATATATCTCTTTAATTATCTTTTGGAATTTCTGATCCTTTTTTTTTAAGCTTCATGGATTTGATCAAGTAAAACTGGCTTAACTTGTAATTGAGCCATAATAGCACCATCATTAGAAATCTCGAAATTGTCATTTAAAGCTCTCAGCTCTAACAGTAATGATAAAGAATTAACAATCTTTCCTATTAAAGACATCTAAATTAGCACATCGGCAACTACATTTACCTTGTGATGCGCGCCGTTAGTGCTATATGCAATTACCGCAAGTGCACGGGTCGCTCAAGTAATATAGTAGTGAGTGAGTATCGTTCCTCTGGGGACAAGGCCAAGTACTAGTGCAAATCTTAATCGTTGTTTAGCGAATTAATAGTTGTGTGATGTGTTGTAACTAAAATCAACTAATTAATGAATGAAAGGAAATTAAATGCTGTGCACAAAAGATTTATAATGATATTAATAGAACTATCCAGATATTGAATCCCCCTAGCCTCAATAATATTTATAAACAATCCATTCAGCTAAATCGTTTAATCAAATTGAATTGGCATTCCTCTAACTTAGATTAAAGCCTCTCTCGAGTGGATTAATCCCTAATCACTAAGTAGAGTGCCAGAATCTCTTCTCAAAACACAATTAAATAGGTCATGCATTAAGGACAAGGAACTATAAACCAAAGGATCTTGTAGGTCTATCTCTAGCACCCCAATCAATCCTCAATCCTTATGAGTATTCAATTCACATCAAGCTTTCTCAAGTCAATAATATGAAAATAATAACCAATCAATAAGCATGCTATTATCAATTGGAAATAACAACAAGTATCATAAGAATAACACAACTCAATTAATTGATTCAACTGAATACAATTGTTCAATTCATACAAATTGGCTAGGGTTCAACAACATCTAGATAGAAAAAAGATTTAGTTCATATTCACAGCTAGAAAAACAAAGTAAGATAAATGAGTAAGAGAAACCAAACAATTCATGGCAGTGAATCTGTATTTCTTCACTTGAGCTCTTGATTCTTGGTTTAGGGCTTGTGTATGATGTGGGTCTTTCTTCAAACTCAGCTCAAGACCCTTCTCCTTGCTCCAGCAGATGGCTTCTCCTCCTCTTCTTCCTTCTCTGTTCCAGCAATATTCCAGCAAAAACTGCTGTTCTTCTCCCCCTCTTCTCTTTTTATTTCTCTCCCAATCTCCAGCCCATACCTACAGCTCACTCAACCCATCCATTGTCTACCACTTTCCCTTGGTTCATCACCCTTTTCCCTGATTTAGGCAGGCTCTTCCTTTCTTGTTCTTTCCTTTTGACAAAGGCCAGATGTTGTCCCCCACTTATTCCCCAATCAGTGCAAAGAATCTCACTTTTCGACAGGTGACACGACCACTGACACGCCCATGTCACTGAGCGTGTCATAGGCACTGTGATTCTGAACAAAGGGCAAGCCCATTGACACGCCCGTGTTCATTGACGTGTCATAGCTACTGTAAGTCTGAATAAAAGGCACGTTCCTTGGCACGCCCGTGGTACCGGGCGTGTGACAGCTACTGTGAGTCTGGATGAAAGGCACGTCCACTGACACGCCCGTGGTCCTGGGCGTGTCACAGCTACTGTGACTTTGGATAATTGGCACGATCATTGGCACGCCCGTGGTCCTAGGCGTGTCACAGCTACTGTGATCCTGGACAAATGGCACGTTTGGTGACACGCCTATGCAGCTGGACGTGTCATAGCAACTGAATGCAATAACAAGGGCACGCCTATTGACACGCCCGTGTTCATGGGCGTGTCCATTGACAGATTTTTTCTCTTTTCTTCTACTTTCGTCCGTAATTGCTCCAAAATGACCAAAAGTCTCAAATTATCGAGAATTCCTGCAATTAACCTTAACATGCACTTTGAACAAACAAATCAAACTCAATTGGATAATAATCATGTTGAGAAATGAGAGTAAAATATCATTAATTGTGTACTTGTCACCTTGCTTGGACGGTAGTCAATCAAATAGTCATAGACTTTAATTAATTCTAACTATCATCTTTGTCTAAGATTTAATTCCCTTTAAGTGCCCAAATACTTTAAAATTTTGTTATCTGTATAAATAAAATATTTTTCACTATACAAAATATGTCGACAAATTTTCAAAGCAAACACTATAGCTACTAGTTTCAAATCATGTGTCGAATAATTCAACTCATGAGGTTCAATTGTTTAGAGGCATAAGCAATAACTTTATCATCTTGCATGAAGACACACCCTAAACCATTATGTGAAGCTTCACCATAAATTATAATTGGCTCGCCTTTTATGGGCAAAGTAAGAACTGGAGCTTGAGTCAACATCATCTTCAATTGATCAAAACTCCTTTAATACCGATCGGTCCACAATAAACTTCACATCTTTTCGAAGCAACTTAGTGAATGGTGAAACTATCATAGAAAATCCTAGTTAAATTAAAAGTTCAAGGAGAGCAAAATGACTAAACGTTATAAATTTAGGGGGCTATATATATATTTAGTCATTTTCTATTCAAAAGCAAGAACTACGTCTAAACCACGAACTAGTTAGGGATGAGCATCATAGGTTTGCCCGATTTTAGGAACTTATCAAACCAACCACCATCAGTGAGATTAAAAAAATTTATCATTTGAAATCGATTGCCCAAAAAGAATATTATAAAATTGACCATAATTGATGATCGAATTTGAATGATTTGTTGAATTCGATTGATTTCAACTTATAAAATATATAAGTTAAAATTGAATTGATAATATCGGTTTGTTAAAAATTTAAATCAAAATTAATTAATCTAATCGATTTAAACTTATATAATTAATTAAAATAACGATCAAATTAGATTAATTTGGCTGATTTGCTCACAGTTATCGATAGTTTAGATCATATTTAACTTTTTTTTCTAGTAGGATATGGCAGCGGCAATGCGAATAAAAACAAGGAAATATTGGATTGTGTTGTAATTTGGATACTAGTAAGGTCAATTTATAATTTCATCCGCAGCAACAATCACCGTTGACTGCTAGTTGAGAAAAATGTAATAGTAGACAGATTTGCTCTGGTCACGCATAACATCACTCCAATAAGAAAATGCCACTATAAGGTCCCACATAAATTTGAAATACTTTAAGACCATTGATACAAACGGTCCCATTCATATCAACGGTCCACAAAGTAGATAATACCATCATCCGTCACTCTTTTCCGGGCTCTTTAGCTCTCAATTTCTTGGTAATTTCAAATTTTCTTTGTCTGCTCCTACCCGGTCGATCCTCTGCAGGTTTGTGTTTTTTTTTAAATTGTTTTTATTTTTTTCCTTTTCTTTTTTGAGTAATATTAATTAAATAACTGTTATTTTTTATTTCATTTCTGTTAATTGTTTGTGAATTTTGTAGTTGATTAGCCTTTGTAAGCTCTAAGCTGTTTGGTTGCTGAGAAGACGTTAGAAAATCAAATAATTGTTTTCTAAATTAGCCTATGGATTCCCTGTTTGATGAACTAAAGATGTAGAATTTAATCCCGTTTTCAAATAATTGTTTTCTAAATTAGCCTATGGATTCCCTGTTTGATGAACTAAAGATGTAGAATTTAATCTCTTTTTCCCCAGCTTTCTCAGTCACCAAACAGTGTGTGTTTGTTATTGGTTATGTTACTTGTTGAGTTGTTACTAAGGTTGTTGCCCTGAATCACATCTCTGAATTGGTCCAAAAAAAAAGGAGAGAGAATCACATCTCTGAAGAGTAATATGGTGTTTTTGCAGTTTTCGGTATGGGAACTAAATTCAGCGCTCTTTGGATAGTTCTTCTCCTTTTATTTCCTCTGGTTTTTCCTACGCACAATGATGTGTTGATCAGAATCAGATTAAAAAAGAAGAAATTGGATCAAGTCAATCACCCTGCTGGAAAAATTGACCCTGAAGAAGGGGAGGCAATAAGAGCCCCTACCAAAAAGTATAATTTTCATAATGATTATAACGGCTCTGGTGATACTGATATTGTTGTCTTGAAAAACTATTTGGATGCTCAGTATTATGGTGAGATTGGTATTGGCTCACCTTCCCAAACTTTCACTGTGATATTTGACACTGGGAGTTCTAATCTTTGGGTACCTTCATCAAAATGTTATTTCTCGGTGGGCCTTATTATTCCTTTCTTATTATTTTGGAGTTTCTACTTAGTTACTGCTTCCAAAATTCATTATTCCTTTTTCATTTTTGGTGTAGCTTGCTTGCTACTTCCATTCCAGGTACAAGTCAAGTGAATCGGGTACCTACAAGAAGAATGGTATGGTCCTCTCTCCTTGTTCAAGATGTACTTTTGAATGAGATCTTGACTGTATTTCCCCCTTATCTTAATTTTCAGTCTTTGTGGTTAGGTCAGTGGTAGAATTTGAGATGTATTACAAAGAAAGAACCTTTTAGTCTATATGAATTTTATGCCATAATGCTGTAAAGTGAAGTCTTTTACTTCATTTATACATGGGGAGAAAGTGAAATTAATTAGTATGGGAAACCTGCCTTTTACATTTCAGTAATTCATTTAATCCTGGAATATTCCATTAATTGAATGGTAGACAAGCATCATTCTGATAGCAAGCATCAGTTCCAGAAATAGTGATGTATATTATTAGCATCATATGTTTTCCATATTTTATATGTTGTATATTGGCTACCTGGAAGATTGTGGATATGTATCCTTTTTGTTGATATATACTCTTTATTTTTTTGCATGAGGAAATGCATACTTTTTGTGCTGATGATGAACGTTTGTCTGTTTCTCAAGGCTTGAATGGTATTTGAGAAAAGTTAGATAAGTGAACTAGTGGTGTACACTTAGGACTTATTTGGCATAAATGGAATCCACACTTGAGATGTTTGATATAAATGAAAATTCATTTGGAATTCTAAATTTTTAATTCTATGGAATTGGTTATCCTAGAGTCAAATTCTCTACCAAACTTGATAGAATTTGCAAATGGATTCTAAACCTATAAGAATACAAGCTAATCAGGGTAACAAATTTTAATTACTTTTAAATATTCAAAATGAAATCTATATAATCCAAAATTAAAGATTTCACTTGTAAGTGAGATTTTCTTTATGAAATTCATTTGCAGACAAATGAATTCTATGTCCATTTACTCCAAAAACTATGTAAAGAGACATCGACCTGGTGTAACACTTCTGAAGCAAATTAAGATCGTTTTTATCCAATTATATTGTCTATTGCAGGGTTTCCGAAAAGAGTCCTCTTAAAATTTGTTTGGTAGTGAGGATAAAGTTGTCCCAATATTGGTCAATGTTTTCTCATTAATGCAGGTACCTCTGCTGCAATCCGTTATGGAACTGGTTCAATTGCTGGTTTCTTTAGCCAGGACAATGTCAAAGTTGGAGATCTGGTTGTTAGCTATCAGGTAATTTTGAGGAGATACATGGTTTTTGCTTGTTTTTATCTCAGTGTTATTAGATTTACCATTAAAGATATAATTTGCCATCAGGATTTTATTGAGGCAACCAAAGAGCCAGGGATCACATTCTTGGCTGCGAAATTTGATGGTATACTTGGACTTGGGTTCCAGGAGATCTCAGTTGGGAATGCAGCTCCAGTTTGGTAAATCACTTCCATTCAGCTGCCAATAAAATTTCAAAATTAGTTTCTGTGTTATTTGGGACTTTTATGTTTCTTCTTAACTGATTATTATGATTTTCTAATAGGTATAATATGGCTAATCAAGGTCTCATCAAGGAGCAAGTTTTTTCCTTTTGGTTAAACCGCAATGTAGAAGGAGAAGAAGGGGGAGAAATTGTGTTTGGAGGTGTTGATCCTAATCATTACAAGGGTGAACACACATATGTTCCTGTAACTCAAAAGGGGTATTGGCAGGTTGGCTTCCCAAGATCCACCATTGTTTCGAGCCCTCCTACATATTTTATTTTTTACTTGTTTCTCTCTTGTATTTGTTTGTAATGCATTCCTCTGATTCACAGTTTGATATGGGTGAAGTATTAATTGGCAGTGAAACAACTGGTAATTGTACATAAATCCTGTTATTTTTATTATTATTTTGGTCATCATCATCAGCATTGGCATCAGCATCTGGAAGCACTGATTCTCTTTACAGATTTAACCGTTTTTCTTTTTATGGCATTGAGAAAGATTTTGGGTATGTTTGCTGCTTCAGGATTTTGTGCAAATGGGTGCAAGGCGATTGCTGATTCTGGAACGTCTTTGCTGGCCGGCCCAACTGTATTTCCTTTAGTCTGCATTATCTGTTACTCATATCTCCCACGTTCATACTTTATATATTGAGCAGTATAATGCCAAACATGCATGTGGTTGAAATTGTTTTTATATTTTAGGATTCAATATATTGCATGACACAGTGCAATGGCAATGGTTTAGGGAAGAAATCCCATGGCACTTATAGACCAATTAGGCGGGGCACTATTAGCAAGGTGCTTACTGTGTTTAAAAGCAAGCGCCTCATGTGAGGCTAAAGGTGTTTGACAGCTTGAGGCTTGCACCCAACTAAAAAGTGGTCCTGATGTCTTTTGTATTTCAAACTCCAGTCCTTTCACTTCAAAAGAGGAATATTCTAGCCAATTAAAGTTGGTATTTCTCTTGCTTTAATCCTTGTAATTCTTCTATTAAGTTGAGTTGAGTTGATCTTTTTAATTCTTCTATTGCTCTCTCTTTCTCACTTTTTTTTTCTTCTTTCCGCCTCCCTCCTTCCATTCTCTCTATTTCCGGCATAACTCTTTCCACGTGTTAAGTGAATAAAATAATCTATTGCCTTAAGTGCACCTATTGCTTTTGACTACCTAGGCATGACTATAAATAATTTCGTAAATATAAATGGATTTTTATTTGTCTTCTAGCTCATTTTACATGATGTGGACAGAAATTAATAATTAATACAGTGCTTTATTCCTATTTTTTGTGCGCATTGTTTGCTTAATGTTTAACTTGTGCAAGCTACAACATTCCATGTTTGAGATATTTCTTTTCTGAAGTGTAAGATGCTTTTGTCACTATTTTATCTTTTTCATGCCCATCATATTTCTTTTTTCTTTTTGAAAATGTGGCAATGAAGTTGCATAATATTTGTAAGGTTATGTGGGGTCCAACATTGCCCTTTGATACATGAAACATCCATACTATTTAGAGTGATAATAATTCCTATTTTTTATAGAGTAATAACTTCCAATTGCACTAAAAAAATATTTTCTTTTTACCATATCACATTGTATCATCTGTTGCCTGGACATAGATTGGCTTCATTATGATCTTGGAATTCTGTTCTCATTGAAATACAGCAGCTTATGATTGATATTTCTATATGCTTTCATCCTTAGACTGTGATTACTCAAATTAATCACGCTATTGGAGCCTCTGGTATTGTAAGCCAAGAATGCAAGACAGTGGTTGAGCAATATGGGAAAGTTATTCTGGAAATGCTGATAGCTCAGGCAAGTTTTAGTTTCTTTGAATTTTTTTTATGGTCCATAATTGCTATTTCCCCTTTAGAGTGGTATGTCAGTGCTCTTTTCCTTCAGAGTGGTACATTTGGGTGGACTTGACATAACTTGTTTGAGTTCTGTGTATTTGTGGCCAAACATTATCCTCAAACTCCTTTTGACAAACTGGTTCTCTTTTTTTTTTTCCCCCCTATAAAGCAGGCACTACCACAGAAGATCTGCTCTCAAGTTGGCTTTTGTACTTTTGATGGGATTCGAGGTGTTAGGTGAGCTTTAACCTAGTTGTATTACTAATATTTGTAGTATTAGTATGTCGATTTATTTTTTAATTGATTCTTCTACATTTATGGTGTCACAAAAAAATTAACTCCATCCTTTTAGTTCAAACATTGAGAGCGTGGTGGATGAAAGTGTAGATAGAGCATTTGATGGTCTGCAAAATGCTGCATGTGCTGCTTGTGAGATGATGGTTGTGTGGATACAAAATCGTTTAAGGCTAAATGAGACAGAAGATCAGATCTTGAATTATGTGCATGAAGTAAGCTAGCCTTTTCAATATCATTTCTTTGTAGCAAAGCGGCCTTGCATTAACTGATGGTCTCAATTGCTCTTGCAGCTATGTGATCGATTGCCCAGTCCCAATGGAGAATCAGCAGTTGATTGTAGCAGTTTATCTTCCATGCCTAATGTCTCATTTATTATTGGTGGTAAAGCATTTGGGCTTGCACCAGAACAGGTATGTTATTTTATACTGTTTCTAATAAAAAGAGTATGAGTTTATTCATATCAAACTATGATTTGTATTTTAAGGAAAAGACCTTGTAGTTAGTTTCTTAAATTCTTACTTTAACTTTTGATTCAAATTTAAGCTTAATAATCAATTTTAAATGTTTTTATTGCACTGGATTGTAACATGTATGTGTTCACTAATTCACTGTGTCTATTATGCCTTTTTTTTTTTCAATAAATAGTTATTTTGGACATTGGAGAGTATTCTTATGTTGTATATTATGTAAAAGAATGTTGTCTAAAATAAATAGTTATTTTGGACATTGGAGAGTTCATATGCTGTATATTATGTGAAAATTTTGTTAAACTAGTCCGAGACATTTTCATATTTATCAAAAATAATAATAATAATAAAAGGTAGTATTAGCCTAACTGTTATACATTGACTTTGATATCTTGAATCAATCACTACGAACTTTAGTGCAACTAATATTAAAATCCTTGAATTCTTTATACATTGATATGCCTCTTAAAGTTATAACTTTGAGGCACTTGTCTGAACTGTTAATTCTAAACATAGACTTGTGTGCTTCACCATGTATGTACTATCCATAGCTTTTCATGGTTCATATATGTTCTAGTTATTTGAATATGATTACCTTATATGTTGTATCCTTTAGAACATGATGGTGCTTACTTAATCACAATTAAAAACATGCATTGTTAATAGAGATAATTTGGATCTATTGAGTAGAAAAGTAAAACTTTAGGGATGCATTCGGTTCAAGTAAAAGCTCAGGGGCATGATGGATTTTTCCGAAAAATGCAGTGGTTCAGTTGACAAAACTCAGAAGTTCAGGAACTTAGACATGAGTTTTGCCATTTTTAATTTCTTTTATTTAATGAGTTAAGCATGATGAACAGTTTCCCGTAGCGTACTTTTGAACCAGATATAATAATCCTTCCATACCTATCTTTAGAAATATCAATTTTTCTGTTCAAAATACCAACCGAACCACTGCTACTGCTTTATATCTTTTTTATTTAGTTTATCATGGTCCACTGGTGTGGAATTTATCTACGATAAGATCAAATATTAATGGCCAAATTGTATGAATATGAACTCAAAATACCACTGATCTTCTATGTAGAAAATTCAACTAAAAATTGTAACTAAAAGCAATTGTGAAAAAGCCATTTTCCAAAATTTTTTTAAACAGTTCGCAGAAACCTATCAAGTTATTGAAGCCCCTAATCTTCATTGTTTTCCAGCAAAAGAGCATTTCAAGTATCAGTCTACCTATGCATATAGAGAAAAATTGTCTTCCATTTAAACAGGAAACCACCCATTTTCTTACTGACCCTTTTGCCTTAAATCAAACAGTATCACAACTGTACGAGACCCCTAACAAATTAATGAATGTTATTTTTGTTCCTAGTTATTTCAATCTTGGGAAGAGGGGCAATCAACTAACCAAATCAACTGAACCAACTTGATTTAGTAACTGATATGTTCTCCAATGTGAATAGTAGTTGGACAATCCTTCTAAGGAATGGATTGTATAGGATCCGTATGTGCAGATATCGATAGAGAGTTGGGGATGATGCAGTTGTATGTGTGCCAGGCTTATGGTACTGGAATAGTTAAAATGGGTGATTGATATTTGATTATAATTTTTTCATGAGACTGATGTTCTTCATACCAAGTGTTTGCTTGTTTTGTGTAGCTAATCTACAATAGCCTGCAAACGCCATACATCCATATACAGTTGCAGAAATGTTTTCTTCTATCTTCATGCTGATTTTCATTTTTCTGTTGTTTTTGAAAAACTTTCTCAATGCTGATGTCATGGATCAGTACATTCTGAAAGTGGGAGAGGGAATTTCAGCTCAATGCATCAGTGGATTTACTGCTTTTGATCTGGCCCAACCTCGTGGACCTCTATGGTAAAATTTTCCTTCACAGTTGCTTATATCATCGTTTAGATTTATTTTGTTATAATACTGATTGGTGGTGCACATAATGTAATGTGATCTAGTATTAAGTGCTGATAAAACTGGTAGGGTATGTTTGGTGGGCTATAATATAATGTAATCAAATGCATGTCTAAACATTATACTAGAAATGATTTGATTTACAATAATGTCTAGAAATTATATTTAGATTTACGTTAATTACATTACATTCCGGCCTACCAAAACACAATTTTTGGTGTGTTGAACAGAAATTAACTCTCTTGTGGAGATCACTTATGTCAACATTCCTGTTAATCAGATATATAGATGGAATTTCAATTAATTTTTTATATTATTTTCCTTGTGTTAACAGATTATTTGCTTTTTAGTAGAATTGGGCTTTAGCATAAGGCCCTTGTAGTTGTGAAAGAGCAGTGTTTATAACAAGAGACCTTTATATTACGCATTTATATTGCTTGTTGCTAGCTAGCTAGAAGCAGCATGAAAAAGCATGACATTTTTGTAGACACCTTATTTTCATACCCTGATAAGTCGATATTCAATAGCAATTGATGTGTATGATGCAGGATTTTGGGTGACATATTCATGGGAGCCTATCATACAGTGTTTGATTATGGTAACTTAATGGTTGGATTCGCCAAAGCAGCCTAAATGAAACACTGTACGTCTCTTTATGCTGCCCTATCCCCTGTGTAATATTATGTATATTTTGGTATTAGCGTATCTAGAATTTGTGGTGGTGGACATTTACCTTGTAAATGTAAAATACTTTTGTTGTAACGAGCATGAATGATCTTAATACTAATAGTTGAAATAGTTCTGTTTCACACAACTCTAATCCAGTTATAGTCCATGTTGGAAGCTTCTCAAGCACCATCTCCATAGTTTCATGAACCCTTCTCTTAACCATTGACAGCCATCTCTGTCCCTGGGGCAAACGTGGTTTTGGGCTCGCCCATGTTACCTGCCGCACATACATGCACACTAAGTCTGGTTAGGTTCTATGAAATAATGTGGACTTGTTTGAACTTTGGAATCAGAATCCAAATGAAAATAGATGTTTAAAATTTTGAAAAATGAATGTTTAATTTTTTTTTAAATTTTATTTGAAGTTTATTTATTAAATAATTAAATATTTTTTTATTAAATTAGTAACTAATACTTAAAAATATATAGTATATAGAGTTATTTAAATATAACAATTTTAAAAAAATTGAACTATTTATGTTTTTCAAAATTTAGGAGAAGTCTATTGTTATATTACTTACTTTTTGTCCTTTGATCAACAGGTTGTGTTAATGTTTTGACTATTTGGTATAGTAACACAACTCTTAAGATTTATTAGATGCAACTAAAATAAATTCAGGAAATTCGCTAAAATAAAAAATATGTCAAATTGAAGGTATAGAAAATTTTTATAAATCTTTCTGTTTATTAGAACATATGTATGTTATCTCCAATAGATTTCTAGTAAAGTGCTAGCTGATTATGAATTATAACAATGGTTGGCTACCAATCTGTTTTTTTTCCCATGAACTAATTTCTAAAAGTACTTTTTTTTAATCAAAAGGCCATGGCCACCACGTTCTTCAAGTGAGAGAGAACGATAATCCAATCCAAATGGTTAAGCAATTTCTGTGTGAGTGGATCTATTTAATACATCTTCATTATTTTAGTGACTAAAACTATTTATATAAAATTATTTTTAAAAATTAAAAAAATGGCTAAATTTTTTTTTATTAAAGACACTAAAATAATAAAAAAAAATTGAGAGATAAAAGTGTAATATAAGTATACTCGCATCGCTTCTTTAATTTCTAATTTTTTCATATAAATTAATAAATGATTCAGAGTAAAAATACTAAGGAACTAATTTAAATAATTTTTTCCCTCATCAAATGTCTTGCAAATGATTATTTGGACTCAACATATATGTAAAAATCCATATGAAAAATCTATTTATCTCAACTTTGGCAAGGAGAGAGTACAACTTCTTTCATTTGTACTTCTTTCATTTGAATGTTCTATTGATTAGAACTTCTTTACTTTTAATCTTCTACTGGTAATTTTTATCAAGGAAAAATCACACAAATAACATAAAAAAAATTTCAACTTTCAAAAATATTGCTCAATTTTTATTTTTTATTTTATAAAAATACTGTGAAAACTTTCCAAATAATACAAATACCTTAGACATTAAAATACGAGAGCCTTAAATAATAAAACTACCATTTTCTAGTAAATGTTATCTGATATATGTGTCCTTATATATGATATATATGTTGCATATATTACATGATTAGATAAATTACAGATGAAGAAACATATTAATATATTATATGAATATCTATATATTATCTTTATTACATATAATCCGTTATATGTCATATATGTTATATATAATATGTTAAATATAATATTTATATGTTATATATATTGTATATAATATGTTATGTGTTTTATATGTTGTATATAATTTATTAAGTATTAAATATGATTAAAAGTTAAAAAATTTAAAAAAACTCTTTTTTAAGCATTCTATTGAACATATAAATTATATTACCATTGAAGAATAAAAAAATTCTTAATCATTACAGTTGAAATTCAAAAGCAATAAAAAAAAACTAAAAGATTTACAAAGAAAAAACTAAAATCAAAATAAAAAATCAAAATTAAAATCACAATAAAAATTCATGTTTCTTCTTCGCCTCATAGAGGTTACCAAAATAAGAACTAATTTGATTTTGATGAAACAAAAAACAAATCGAAAAAAAAAGAAAGAAAGAAAGTTCAAAGAGGTTCTTTAAGAGGCGGCAGTTAAGAAGATCCACATGACAGTGGTGAAGAAAATACCATTGAAAGATAAACAAATAGAAAAAATAAAATAAAGAGAAGAGACATCATATTTTTAAAAAAGAAAAGATGAAAATTAACTAAAAACTGAAAAAATAAAAAATAAAAAAAAATAAAAAATTAAGAACAGAAAAAAAATAAAATTTAAAAAATAGTAAATGGTGTAATTTCTTCTATTATTAGTTACCTTTTTTTTTTAAATTGATTTTCGGACTTTAAACCATCTTATTCCTTCCAGTGCAAATGAGGAGGAATTATGCTGTACACGTAAATTCAATATATACATATTTCAAAACAATGGCCATTCAAGTTTTTTTTTCACCATTGCATTTACGCGTTATTTATTTTTCATTTTTACAAAAAATACTGTTGATTTTTAATTTTTTTTCTGCTTTATTATTTTTCTTTTTTTTTTCTTTTAGTTTTTGTTTATGTTTTTTATTCAAAATAAATTTTTATACCATATTTTTAATATACATATAAAAAAATAAATACATATGAAATATATACACAATACATATATAATATATACAAAAATATACACACAATAAATACTAACATATGCACAGTATATGCTAAACATCCAGCGAACATCTATCATATTTATCAAATATTTACTAAAAATATATTAAATATATACATAATATTTTAATAATTTTTAATTTTATATTCATATAACATACACATAATATCTATGCATTATCTACATCAAATATATACAACATATACAAATAAATACGTAACACACAGACTATATCTATTAAATAAAATTAATTTTTTTATTTTTTTATTGTATAATATATAAATTTTGTTTAAAAATAAATTTGATTATTTTTATTAACATATTTATATATATTTTGGTTTGTTTATTTTTTTGAGTGTTATTTATTTTTTGTAATTAAAATTAAATTTTTTTATAAAAATTAATAAATTTTATATGCTAAAAATATAATTTAAAATATTAATTTTTATATTTTATAAAAATATTTTTATTTAATAGTGAAGTTTAAAAAAAGATAAAAATTGAAGTTAAATATTAGTTGTATTGAGAGTAGATTTTTTTTAAAAAAAAATTATTTTAATAAGATGTGAGATATTTTTAAAAATTTATTTCAATTTTTTTTAAAATATTAGGGGTAGGCACAATTTGGTTAACTGATCAAATTTTTTATTCGGTTAACCGATCGATAGTTTAATTCAGTCGATTCGATCGAAGAGTAAGTTATTTCGGTTTTTAATTTGGTTAATGGTTAATCGATTCGGTTCAGTTGGTTAACCAATTATTCAAAATTTTTTAAAAATATATATATTTATTTTTTATTAATTTTTATTTAAATCTTTAATTATATAAATTTTATTATAAATATATATTTTTTATTACAAAATAAAGTTATAATTTTTTTTTATTTTTTTAATACGTTTTGTTATTTAATTATATTAATATTTTTTAAAAAAATATAATTTTTTATAAAATAAAAAATTGATAGTTTGATTAATTAACTAAACCAACTAATTTAACAGAATCGATTGAAATTAAAAATCAATAAGTTGGATCGAAACCCACCCCTAAAAAAATATCAATATCTTTATTTTTTGTAGAATTTTTAAAATAAAATTTATTTTCTAAGATAATTTTGTAAATTTCCCGTAAATGAAACTTTTCAACCCAACCCAAACTCATAATCCTGTTTTATTTTTTATTATATATATATATATATATATTTTAAAGTGAATTTCATAATTGTCGGCAAAGAAACAGAAAAACATTGCAAGTCAAGGTAAAATCTAAACCCTACCCATCAATTGATGCTAGAATTCATAGCTTCAGTATCAAAATAAATAAATAAATAAACTATTTGCAATAAAATAATATGTAATACTATTAGCTCATTTCAGTCGAAAAAAGCACTATTAGCTTCTCTTTATCCACAACAGTTTGCACCTTCTCTAATTGAGAGAAGAGGTGATGATAGTCCAATAAATTTTTTTAATTAATTTAAAATTTTATTTTAATTATAAATTTTGTTGTTTTGGAATTAGTTATTGTTATTCAATATCATAGAATTTTCTTCGAATTTATATTTCTTAGTTTGGTGCTTAGAGCTAATTATTTTAAAGGCATAATCAAACTGTTATCTTTTATCGTATATTTCCTCGCTACATTAATTTTATTATTTTAATTTATATTCCTTGAGTTTATCAAAAGCGGCTCAAGAAATTTTGATGCCTAAATAAAAAAATAGTAGTAAATTTTTTTAATTTAATTTACAATTTATTTGAAATTGCTAAACCCTTCATTTAAGGAATATTCGCAAATATTTTCTATTTACTTTTTTTTATTACTTATGAAAGTTTCATCAATAGCTCCTTCTGAGATTGTATTACATTTTAAATTCTCTTTCTCTCTCTCTCTCTTTTTTTTTTTTTTAATTTTGAATAGCCAGATTCATAGTTTCTACTTTCTAGTTGATAAAATTAAGTTTTTAGAAAATAAACTTATAACAACGAAAAATATTTTGGGGCGTACTTTTTAGATTCAATTTTTCTAGTTGACATAATTTTGATAAATGATGTAATTAAAAAATAATTTTTTTTTATCAAAAGGTAGTACCTAATTTTATTTTGGGGCCTAAAGTAAGGGCTTCCCTTGTTTTACCTAAAAGCAAGCCAAGGAGTTTATGTAATTAGTTGATCAATAAAATAGAATTTTCTTTATTATATTTTTCTTAGTTTAGTATTTGGTAAAAAATATATATACCCCCTTAAACTTATAGTTTTTAATTATTTTACACTATAAATTTTTATTTTAACCACTTTACCTCTTTATATGTCTATTTTATACTAATAAATACCTATATTATAAATACTGGTCACTTTATTTTTTATATTTTTATATTAAATAGATATTTTAGTAAGTCATCATAACTCTGTGTAACTCAGCGAGTTTATATTTATAAGTTAAGAAAACTATAAATTCAGAAAGTTATATGGTTAAATTAAAAGTTTAAGTGGTAAAATAACTAAACATTATAAATTTAGAGGGCTACATGTGTATTTCGCTTATAGTATTTTAAACTAATTATCTTAAACCCATAGTTAAGTGTTCGCTTTTATTTTGTATTTTTATCCACATCAATTTTATTATATGTTATATTCAATAAATTTAGGTAATTAATCATGCACTTTAATTTTATGAAACATATTGTTAAAATAAATAAGGAACATGGTAATCATAATCAAATCAGCCTTATTGTATGTAACATTCACTCTTTCTAATCTTTTTAATTAAATAGCATCCCAAAAATGTTGAAAACTAAACTTGATTTGATGGCTAATAGTGAAGAATTATTTTAGACCAAGTTTTATTACTTTCTAAATATTTCCTTTTACGTAGCATAAAAATGCATGTATTACTACTTTGTATGCAAGGCAAGTTGAAAGTTAATAAAACTAAATATTTATTCCTCTTCCATATTCTATAAATTATACCCATTATATTTCTAATAAAATGATGTCAGAGCCACCAAGTTTTGAAATGTCACAAAAGGGAGCCTCTCTTTCCTTTCAGTGTCCACAACTTAATAAAACCAATTAGAAAAATTGGTCAATTCGAATAGAGGCTATTCTTGGTTCTTTATATGTGTGGAATATTGTTAATGCCGAGACACTAAACCAAAGTGAGAAAGAAGCTTTAGAGAAAGAGCAAAAGAAAGATCGACATGCACTTACCATCATTCATCAAGGTTTGAATAATGACATATTTGAAAAAGTTAAAAATGAGACCACGTCCAAGAACGTATGGAAAACGTTGTGAAACTCTATTATGAGAGTTGATAAAATGAAAAAGGTTTGGCTTCAAAACTATGATGGTTGAGTTTGAATCACTCCTAATGAAACAGAGTGAAATCATAATAGATTACACCACAAGACTATTAATGGTGGTGAATCAAATGAAGAGACATGGAGAAACCATACAAGATTTCTATGTCACAACCTAACCTGAGGGCACGTGACCGATACTAGAGAACAGAAAAAAAAACTTGGCTTCCAGAATCCGTAGTAAGCCTGACAACTCATTTTTCAATAAATTTAGATTATAATAATCACCACTATTTTAAACTAGACCTATGAGCCAACTAATTATTTACTACTAGTACATCTCATCATTTCTATAACACATTAGTTAACAATCCTATTTGACCAAACAACAGAATTAAATAGAAAATTAGATAGAGAAGTATCATGCAGAGTTCTAAGATGCAACAATATAAGATAAATATATAATTATATATATATAAAGAAAAACAATACTCCCGTCGAGAAAAAAGAAGGCATGATTACCTGAATAAGCACTATTCCTATGCTCAACCTGCAACCGGAGAAAAATGATGAACAAGAATAAATGATCGACTCAATGAGTTATATAGCAATTAATATGATACAACTATCCCATACATAATGTGCTCATACCAATGCCAATCAAACAAACAAATCACATAAATAAATAATGATATGAGTAAGTTAATGGGGCTACACTAAACCTCAAACAGGGGAGCCAATCCCCCTATCTAGCTCTCTTAGTCCATATATTTCTCTTGAAATACAATATATAGGGTCCGCCATCACTGTCGTAGCCAAGTAGTGTTACCCAACTGACAAGTAGCACTGAACATGAAAATGCTTCCGCCGTCACACCAGTCCTAATCTTATCATGATATAATATCCTCATATCATAACCCGTATCCCGATTATATGTGGTCACATATCATTCTAACTCTATCCGGTATCACATGTTACATCAAACACAACAAACTTTTACTCAACATACATTATGCTTATAATAATAATAGTAAATGTACATATATTGCACAAACAGTCGATGCATTATGCAAATACAATTATAAACAAAAATTAGAAGAGTGAGATATTATATTATTCTATATAACTCACAGATATACGAAAATCTAACGATTCTCCGTGGAATATTTGATTAGAAATGAAAGACACTTGAAATTATTTTCAAATGACAATAGAAACCAACGATTCTCCGTGGGTGGATTGATGACTTTAACGATTCTGCCAAAATTTCGATAGAGTCTCCCCTACAACTAGGATATCCCCCTGAAAATAAAATAAGAAAAACACTAAATAATCCATATTACTTGCAACAACCCAATTATTTATTGCATCTACAGGCCTCTAACATTAACGATCCAACACAATCTTAAACACAATTAATTTACTAAACAACCAAAATATATTCTATAAATAACAATAACAATTAATATCAATATTAATATTAATGTTAATCTTAATAGTATTGTTTCATTAAACACTGATTTTTATTTAATTAGTTTTAGTTATTAAGTAATTACTTGAATCTTATAACATTTTCTAATTAATTTGAATGATTTTTTAAAGAATTATATATATATATATATATATCCAAATATTCTTTAAATAAAACCCAAGATTATATTTTAATTAATTAATCAATTTAAAAATCTATCTATATAAATATAATTAATTAATTCAATAAATACATAAATAGTAATTATAACTTACACCATGAACTTAACAATTAATTAATCTCACTCACCTATATTTAATTATTCTTAGTTAATATATTTTTTTGAATGCAATTTAGTAATAATTTTAATTCACTAAAAATAATAATTTATAATATATATAAATGCTAAGTATTATTTCCTTTTTTTTTAATGAAAAATCTCATTCTAATGGCCATGATTTAGAAGATTTAATCTCACTATTGATTAGGGCATAATTTAAGGCTTACTAATTAAGGAAGAATCCTTTTCGTAAGCACTTCCATTATTATTATTATTATTATTATTATTATTATTATTATTATTATTATTATTATTATTATAACAACCCAAAAACATTACTCTTTGGCTAATTAAGCTTACAAACCCAAAAAAAAAACGTTGATCTCTCTTTGCTTTAATTAATATATTATTATATATATATTTTAATCAATTAATTTTAATTTAATTTTTTTCCACCTAAATCATTAACTAATTAATTAGGTCCATTACTAAATAATAATTATACCTTAATTCATAAATCATTAATTAAATATAAAAAAATTAATAATATTAAATTTATTAGCTCATCGGCACATCGCCGAAGAATCACCGGCCGACCACGTGCTGCCGCCAATGGAGGATTTGGAGGATGAGATTGGTACCATTAGAATCGTTTCGACGTTAGGATTCCAAATATGGTGCTCTCTATCCACCAATCATCATCGTCTAGCCGAAAAATGGGAGAGCAGATTCGGTGGTCACCAACATCGATCTCTCTCTCTCCGGTGAACCTCAGGCAGCATGGTAGGTATGGAAATGAAGCTCATGAGGAGATAAATCCAACGTCACCAACCTTGCCTGAAATGGCCATCAAAATCAGCCGAAAAATGGAGCTGAATGATTTCCTCACCGTCACCTTTAGAGGGCACGTTTTTCACCAATCGTGGATGGTTCTCGCTGGTGTTTGTCTCCCCAAGGTCGTCGGTCAGCAGCCTTTCCAGAGATCGGTCGGCCAGAGGTGTCGGATCGGGAGGCAACCAACTCTCTCTCTTTTCATTTATCTCTCTTCACAAATGCTCCCCCTTTAAGATTGGTTGGCTCATTTAAGTTTTTACCTATCCAATTAATGGACTTTCCCTCGTTAATACAATTTGCAAATTTTTTTACATAGACATAGGTTTATAAAGCTATTAACTAGACTCAAATAATTTGTCTCCCTCAATTAATGCACAAAACTGAGTGGTTTGACTTTTTATATACACCTAATAAAATTTTAAGCTTAAATACCATTTAAGTGGGAATTAAATCAGGCATAGGCTATTTAGCCTAATAAGAATCTCACTTTAACTCTAACCACTTACCCCAAGTTTGATTTGCAGTAATGCAAAATATTTCTTTTATAATTTCATAATTTACCTAATAATAAATTAATATATATCAAATAGTTATATATATTTTTTGAAATAATATTTTAAAATAATTTAAAGAAAAATTGAGTTATTACATTCTATGGTTGAGAAAATTTTATGTTCTTTCAACTTAAAATTTAATCATATTGTAGTAGCTACTAAAGAGTCTAAAGAATTAGACGTCCTGTCCATTAATGAATTAAATGGATCCTTACGAGCTTATAAAGGAAGGATAAATAAAGAAAAGTAGGAGCAAGTCTTACAGGCAAAACTATCATTGAATAATGAAAATGCTAGAAAAGTTATGGACATGGATGGACATGAAAGAGGATAATGGAAAATACGAGGTCATAGTTACAGAAAAGGGCAAGAAGATAAGTAATATTCTTCTCAAGAGAGAAGAAATTAAAATTTTCAATGAGGATGTGGAAGAGGAAAAGCAAGAGAATGAGGAACTTATAAAAGAAGCAATGAAGAAGACTTTAATAAAAGTTAAATTGAATGTTATTCTCATGGAAAATATGATCATTATTCTTAGGAATGTTGAGCCAAGAATATAGAAGAAGACAGAAATCTCATTATGCACAAGGAAGATGAAGATGGAGCATCACTTTTACTTATAATTAATGAAGAGTTGAACATTGAGAAAAGTGTGTGGTACTTAGATAATGGAGCTAGAAATCATATGACTCATGATAAAATAAAATTTTGTAGAATTGGACATGAAAGTAACAAGTCATATGCACTTTAGAGATGAAGTAGAGGTAGAAATTAAAGGTAGACGCAATATTTTATTAGAATTGAAGAATGTGAGCCATAAGATTCTTCCTAATGCTTATTATATTCCTAAACTAAAAAAATAATATTTTAAGCATTGGCAACTTACGGAGAATAGCTATAAAATAAAAATGGAAGATCATTTTTTATGGCTCAGAGATAGGGAAAGGAACCTTTCTTTCTTAAGTTTCCACGATGAAGAACCTTATGTCTTTATTAGACATAAAGACTATTGGAGCCATGTGATTAAAGGATTATGTTAAAGATCCATCATGAATTTGGCTTATGAGATATAGGCACTTGACTCTTGATGGGCTTCAAGACTTGGGAGAAAAGAAAATTATGAAAGGAATTCTGATAGTTGATCATCTTGATTACTTTTGTGAAGCTTTCTTACTTGGGAAACATTCAAGAAAGAGTTTTCCTAAGAAATCACAATCACGAGCCATAAAACCACTTCGACTCATTCATAAAGATGTTTGTGGTCCTATCAAGCCCTCGTCACTTGGTTAAAGCTCATACTTTTTTTTTTTTACTTTTTATTGATGATTGTTCTTGAAAAATATGGGTTTACTTCTTGAAGCAAAAGAATGAGGCTTTGGAGACATTTAAGAAGTTTAAGGCACTTGTTAAAAAGGAAAGTGGCTACAAGATTAAATCTCTCAAAACTGACAGAAGAGGATAATTTACTTCAAATGAATTCAAGGATTTATAAGACATATGGAATTTGTTATCCATTGACTATTCCCAGGTCATTATAAAAAAATGGAGTTATTGAAAGAAAGAATTGAATGATTCTCAATGTGGCAAGAACCATGTTGGAAATTAAGCAAGTTAATGCCAAAAGAATATATATTGAAGTAGTTGGATGTATAATTTATCTCTTTAATTATTCACCTATCAAAATTTTGAAGGAGGTAATGCCTTAAGAAACATGAAGCAAAAAGAAGCCATGTGTGCCACATCTGTGAGTGTTTAGATATATTGCCTTTGCGCAAGTGCCAGAATAGGAGAGATCAAAACTTGATGACAAGAGTAAGAAGCTTATATTTATTAGCAACAATAAGAATTCAAAGGGTTACAAGCTCTTTGACCCGAATAATGATAAAGCTATAATTAATAAAGACATTGAATTTGAAGAAGAAGCAATATAAGGTTGGAATGGATAAAATAAAGCCGAAGTCACTTACAATTTCTTGCCATACTTTAATAAGAGTAAAATCCAACATAAGAAGCCCAAGGAGATGTTACACCTCCAATAATACTAGTGTAACACCCTTATACCCTATATACGTACAATACATATTTCTAGCATATGTAAAATACGCATATACGGTATAAAAATATCACAAACCGATTTACTAATTTTTTTTACATTTTCAATTTAAAATTTCAAATTCAAAATATATAAAAATTAAATAGAATATAAATATTATTTACTTGTTATAAGAACCCAAAATAAATAATATATATAATTTCTCTGAGAAAAATTTGCTAGAGTTTTATCTGAATTTTGGATATCCCAAAATTTAGCAATTACTCAACCTGCAAAAAGAAAACACTTCCAAATAATTTCCAACCACCATCTCAACCATACTTTTCAATTTCACCAAGTTTCTTAAATATATAGATCAATTTCATCTTAAATTATATAGATATATTTAATTTAAAACACACTTACTCTTCCATTTCAAATACAATGACCCAAACATTCTTTATAATATACAATACGTAAAATTCAAAACATAATATATTATGCATAAAACTCAAAATGTATAATAACATAAAAATATATAAATGTTGCTGTTAGTGTTTCTGATCTCGATAGCAACTCTACAAGCTCAACTATAAGTCTAGGCCCGACCTGGTCTAGAAGAACTCTCTAACTCAACTGGGTTTACCCTGTCACCTGCACGATGGAAACAATCGCGCTAAGCCGAAGCCTAGTGGTACAAACTTTGATAATAACAATATAACTCAATGCAATACCAAATGCATAATGCATATAGATGTCACATCAATCCACTTTCTTATATTTTTTAAATATTTCATAAGCACAACTCATAACATTATATTGCTCAATTATATCATAATTCATAATTCACATTAAAACAAAGACAAGCATGGGCCCAAAAAGGATCTAATATGCTATTCAAATTTCAGAGTTACTGCTTTGGTCCATAATGACACCATGTGTCTAGCCCCATAGGCAATATATATATCCATGGATAATGTAACAGCCTCAATCTCTTGGACCTCAACCTGGCTAGATCCCAGTATCTTGGTCCTCAACCCGGCTAGACTGCTACAGTTTTTGAGGCTTACGGCCCAGTCTTTTCACCCAAAAACATCATATTTATCAGCTGGCCTGGCTTACGACCTAGTCTTTTCACCATTCCAGCTTATAGCCCGTAGGCAATCATAGGCATGCCGCCAAACCCAAAACTCTGAAAATTGAATAACATATTAGGCACACAATCTATTCATATTTCTCATTATCAATCTCTTTCTCTTTGTCACATAGTCAATGTAGGCACATTGTCTTATTTTCATATTTTTTTCTCACTTTTCACATTTTTTACATCTTTCTCATTTTTCTCATTTTTATCAATATCAATTCATTTCATTAGTACACATATCTCATTTTTGCATTCACAACACATTACCCAATTACTTTGGATATTTTCATATAATATGCATATTTCACATGTTACACAAATTAGCCATTATCAATGGCTTTTCACAATGCATTTAACACATATATGACATTACAAATGTCATAGCATATTATTCATACACAATCAATGAACCAAGTAGCTTAACACATTTTTCAACCAAAATGTGTTAAGTCCAAATGTTATGCAAATATAGACATTATATTCAAAGTTTGTACATACCTCCACTAGCAACCCAAGGCAAGCTAAAAACAACATTCAATCCAATCTTTCTAACTTGCCCTTCACCACTTGGATGAAGCAAATCAATCTCTCTCAATGCCTAAACCAAATGTGATAGCAAATAATTATTTAGTATCACATTTAATGCCATTTCCAACATTAAATCATAATTACACATCCCTCCTACAAATTTTCCAAATTTTAGCCTTTCCTTACTTCAACATTGGAATTCCATTCTACTACAATTAAATTAGTATTTTAAGTTTATTTATATTATTAAAAATATATTTTAATACATTTAAATCATTTACATTATAAAAATACTGTAAAACCCTTGATTTTTGGAGAAATTGGAGTTTAGGAAATATAAAAGTGTTTTGATGATGAGTATGTTATTGGGTAAAATTTCAAGGACGAAATTTGTTTAAGGGGGTCAGATTGTAAAACCCTTGATTTTTGAGAAATTGAAGTCTAGGGGTAAAATGGTAATTTTACCTTCAATTCATATTCGAGTGCATTTTATAATGTTTGGTGCTTGTTTTCATAATGTGGGTGTTGAGATGTTTGTTTTGAGTTTAATATTGTGTTTTTGGCTTCGGGGGGTATTTTGGTCATTTTGGCGGTCGAAAAATTTTTGGGTTTTGTTTTACTGTTTTTGATGTCGTTTTGATGACCGTAATGTCGTTACGGTTATTTTAAGTATAATTTTGCTAGGGATTGTGTTTCGAAAATTTTTTTGGTATTTATTAATTTTTAATTAAAATGGTTGTGTTTCGGGAATTTTTCGAGAATTTATTAATTTTTAATTAAAATAAAATAAATAAATAAATAAATAAATAAATTAATTAATTAATTAAAATAATTCTGAAAATAATTGAATTTGGGGTTAGTTGTGAATTTTTATAAATTAGTTGGTGTTTTTTTTGAATTTTTAAAGAGTTTTAGGATATTTTTAAATTAAATAAATTAATTTAGGGGTATTTTGGTAATTTGTCACCTAAAAACACTATAAATAGGGGTGTTAGGGCACCCAATTGAATGTCAAAATGCTTGTGCCGTCGGAGAGAGAAAAAAAAAGAAGAAAAATTAAATTTTTGGCCCAAAACAGAGTCTTGTCGTTTCGTCAGTGTGCGCGCAGTAGTGCCGGTGTCGTTCGGCGTGTGGGGGTGTCGTTCGGCGGGCCAGCGCGAAATCGCAGATTGTCGTTTTGGCTTCCCAGTTTTGGCAGATTCGATTTTTTGAGGTTTCTTCTATTTTTTTTTTCAATTTCTTCCAAACTCATGGCATGATTTGTGTTTTTAAATGTTTGTATGATGTTTTGGGTGTTTGAAAATAATATTTTTGATTTATTTCGATTTTTTAATTAATTAAAAATAATTAAAAAGTTGTAGGATGATTTTGGAGATTATTGACGTTTAATATTTGATTTGGGAGTTTAAGTTATTGATCTAGTATTTTTGGCAATTGTAATCTGTTCTAGGGGTGTTAAACTTGATCTAGAGATTTATTTTGAAATTTTCATGTCTGATTTATATTTTTAATTCTTTATTAAAGTGAAAAATTATTTCTGCTGTTGATTACTAATATTTCAGTAACTTTGTTGAATTTTTAAAAATTATTGGTAAATGATCTAGGTCTGAATTTTTGATATGTTTTAGGATATGATGTTAGGTGTTTATAAAAAATATTTTGAGGTCTGGTTCAAATGTTTGTGTTTCGAAATAAATTTACTTCTCTACTGCTGCCAGTATGGTAACTGGTTGTATGAATCCGATTTAAAAAATTAAATTGAGGGACTTAGAGGTTTCTAAAAATTATGAAAGTTTGATATGTTGTTTATTAGGATGTTGTGGATCTGAGAAAAATAATTTGGAGTCTGGTTCTAATGTTTAGGTTCCAAAATAAATTAAGTATTGGCACTGCTGTTGGTTAAGGATTTTCTGATGATGTCTGATTTGGAAATTAATTTGAAGGTCTTAGATGTCTTGTAAAATTATGAAATTTTTATATGTTGTCCATCCTGATGTCTTTAATATGAGAAAATTATTTGGATAATTTTGTGGTAACAAAATGTGAAGGATTTATGATGATTTTTGCTGTACTGATTTTTAGTGGTTCAAACAGAACCAGAGGGTTATAAAATATTTTTGGGGTATCAAATAAATTTGGATTAATCTGAAATTTTGTACACACGTTATTTTGATGTTGGAGAAGCTACTAGAATTTTTCTAGAATTTTTGAAGATGGAATTATTTTCTAGAAATTTTTGAATTATAGAGACTACTTAAGAATTTTTATCGGTTTTGGGTGTTGGTAGGAATTATGATTTTTGCATATGGACTGATGTGATATTATTTGATAAATGAGTTATAGAAATTGAGTTGAGGTTCTGGTTCTAATAAATTTTAGGTAATTAATTGATTATGTATTTTCGAGGTGCGATCGGTTTAACCTTTGGGTTGAACCATAATTTTGAGTTGAGTCGGGTTGGTTTCATCTTGGTTAATTGTTGGTTAAGTATTGGTCTTTTTGCATTCATAGCATGCATTGCATCCCTTATGATAGATGAGATAATGAGATTGATCGTTGGAATATGTAATTATTTTTCCTTAGGCAATAATCAAACCGGTGCTCAAAACCAGTAGGTCGGTGAGGGTGTCTGGATTTATCCGCAAACCAGGTAAGTTCTATGGGTGTATGTGATTATTTGTGTTGTGATTATTTGTGTTGTGCTACTTGCTAACAACTTATATACATATATAAACCCTTCTTATAATATATTATCCTTTCTATATATTCAGTAGACTATTCTTTCGAACCCAGCCTCGCATGCTTTAGGAGACAGAGAAACTTGCATGTGATTGTATTTATGTGATAATATTGAATGTGATATTACTTGTGCTGTGTGATGGTGTGTCATGAAGGGGAAGGAGGTTACTGAGGCTTAATGCCTATACTGTTACTGAGGCTTAATGCCTATACTGCTACTGAGGCTTAATGCCTATACTGTTTACTGAGGCTACATGCCTAATTACTGATTACTGTACTGTACTGAGAAGTTATAAGGGCGGATGTGACTGATATGATTACTGTACTGTTTACTGATTGGTGACCCCGACACACCATCTTGATTGCTTAATTTGTGAGTGTATTATATGTACTGCTTATATAACTGTTAGATGTTTCTCTGCCTCTCATGAACTTACTGAGCGTCTATATATAACGCTTACACCCATATAGATTGTCTTGCAGGTTTACAGTGATTGCCTTCGTCTGTTTTCTTTCTCTTCTTGGCGAAGTTGATCAGGTTTTCCGTTTGTGTTTATCGGTTTTTCTGCTTAGAGATTTCCGGATATTTCTTATAGTTTGATTGTGGATTTTGGTTCACTCCATAGAGAATTCTGGATATTGAACTTTTGGGCGGATTGAATCCGAATCCCTTTTTGTGTAATAAATAGAACTTGTCTACTTTAGATTTCCCGAATGATATTATTGTGATTTGATTATATTGATGGTTTGCATTTGAACTAGGATTGAGGATTATATAAGTACTGCACTGTTTTGCACTTAGACTGTTATGAATGTTTTTATAGGCTTATGTGGTCGGACTTCGGTTTGGCTGCATGCCGGTCATGGCCCCCGGGTTGGGTCGTGACACTCTTATACATAAAATCTCAAAAATGGCCTAACCTTTCCCCATTGAAGGTTTTCTATTCCAACACAATCCATTACTCATTCCAAGCTTATATCCATCACTTTTAACACTAAAGAACATGCTTAAACAAATAAAATCACACAATTCAACCACTTTGGAAAATCACTTTTCCAAAACCCTAAATCTCCACTTCCATTCTCAAACTCCAAACCAACACCACCAAATCCAATATTTGACTTTAAAATACTTGTTTATGAATCAAAACAACTCATTTGGAAACAATTTGCACAATTAAAGTTCATGTTTTCAAAACCCCAAAAATTCATAAACCTAAATTCTCTCTCTTCACCATTCTTTAATCAAACCCCATCATCACTTCAATCTAACCTTAGAATCATTGTTAACTACCCAAAATAACAGCATACAAACCAATTCCAACAATTATAACATCCTACATAAAAATTCAAATTCTCACATAATCTAAATTTCCAAGGAATTCAAAGAAAAGAGATGGAAACTTACTAATTTTGGTGGAAATCACCAAAAATCCATTTGAAACTTGTTAATTCCTTCAATTTATAGAGTATGGAAGAAGCAAAATCCTTAGTCTTCAAACTTCCATGGAAGCCACGTTCTTAAGAAGAAGAAGAAGAAGAAGAAGAAGAAGAAGAAGAAGAAGACTTTTAATATTCTTTCCTTTTCATCTTTTTTTTAACCACATATATATATTAAAATAATTTAATATTTAATTATTTAATTATTTTTTTAATAAATTAAAAGTCCTAATTTCCCTTTTCCATTCAAAAATAATTTTTTTAAAATAATTTTATTAATTTTGAATTTATAAGATTTAATTACCAAAATACCCTTTTCTTTTAAAAATTATTAACTTTTATATATGTTATGTATATTTTGCATATATATCACATATATATTCCACTTTTTCATTTAAAATTCCTTCCTTTTTTATTTAAAACCATTAATTTAATTTATTCTTTTAAATTATAATTTATTTTATCCAATTTTTCAAAACTTAGAAATTTTTAAGAATTTTTGGATGTTACAACTAGCTTTATCCCTCACTACTTCTATAATACTCTTATACCCTATATACATATAATACATACACCCAATATATATATAATGCATATACAGAATATAATAGTACTACAACAATTACAATAGAAAATTTCTCTTAACTGTTTCCAAAATAAATTAATCTTTAAAAGATAGTTTATTAAGTAAATAAATATATATAAATAAATAAATGACAAAATAATATATATATAAAAGAAAATCTCTAGAAAAATTTGCCAAAATTTTTTCTGTAAATTGGACATTTTTCAAAATCAAACAATCATAACCTATGAAAAAATACATTCCCAATAATAATATAAATCCTAAATCTCTACATTCCCTCAAAAAAACACTCAACATCTCATAACCGTATATATGTATAATGTATTTTAGATATTTTACAACATTTGTAAATAAATATAACAAAACTAAAATCTACATGATATGCAGACAAGATATGGTCTTATGACAACATATCAAACTTTAAGTGCTAATCCAAACACCTAGAACTGGTAAGGTCTAATAGGGCTCTTTGCCTCTACAATGTTACTTGCGCGATGAAACAACAACTCTAAGCTACTAGCTTAGCATCACATACTTTGATAACAAAACAATGCATTATTTTTTCCATATGCCATGCAATGTAAGATGATACAGTGCATACTTTCTTCACCAAAAATGTCACAATCACATATACATTGGGCCCAAAAGTCCCTATATAATATTCATATTCCAGAAATATTATTTTAGTCTATCACGACATCGAGGATTTAAGTGTCAAGAAAAATCATCTGAAGGTGCGTCCTTTATCGACACCGAGAATTTGAGTGTCTGATAATACTGCCCGTAGGCATGTCCCGTGTGACACCAGTATGTCTAGCCCTGTAGACAAATATAATCATCATCTTATATCCATGGCATATTAAATCAATAGTACCAAATATAATTCTCGGGAATAAGATATTACATAAGGCTAACATGTAACACATTTTATCCATTTTTATTTCATTTTCCATAATCATGTATAATTCTCTTATTTTAACATAATCAATCATATTTCTCATAGTTTTAGTCACATTTACAATGTGACATCCTTTTCCACATTTCTTAAGCATATTCCACACTTTTTACGAATAACACACATCGATGTAGTTAGTCATTCTACAATGGCTTAACATTTTATATTTTATGCAATTCACATAGCATTACACAAAACAGTGCATATTAAAGGCCAAAAATAATTTCAAAGTAGCTTAGCACATTTATAAATCACAATATGCTAGGCCAAATCAAATGCAAATTAAGTACATGTAATCAAAGTATGTGCAAATTTTAAATATGCCAAAATCCAAGCTCAATTCACTTCCCAACTCCAACTTCACCAAATGCCCTTCTTCTCTTTAAATATGCAAGTTCACCTTACTCACTCCAAACCAAATTATAAGTGCAAATATAACATTAGTATCTCATTTTAACCCATTTTATTCATTTACACATCAATTCTATCAATTCTACCCAAAATTCCACCAAAATCCTAATTCTCCTACTACTTCTTCAAAACTTCAATCAAACCCACCCATTTCAATCAACCAACCATAAAATAATTACATATCTATCAAAATAATATCAAAACAATCTATTTTAGCAATTAAGAATACCTCCACCAAAAATCTTATTTTCACATAACCAACCCTAAAACCATAACTTCACCAAAAGTACATCATATCCAACTTCTAATAATAAAATCAATATATACATATCAAGATAACTTCAAAATAACTCATTACAATAATTATAAATCCGTCCATCACAATTCCAATTTTCACATAATTAAGAATTCAAAGCAAAACTTCTTAAATTAGGAAGAACTCTTACCTTTTACCTTTTGATAGAAAATCTTCAAAACCATCCTATTTTCTTGGAAACCTTGTAAAATTTGATGTAAGTGAAGAATCAAAAGCTTCCTCTTTCTCCTATGGTGGACAACCTCCCGTGAGAAGAAGATGATGATGATGAAATGAAGGATTTGACTTTTATTTTTTTTACTAAATATATATATATATATATAAAGTAATTAATTAATTAATTAATAATTAAATTTCATATTTTTCCTTTTTCACTCAAAAATAATTTTGATTTTGATTTTTTAACCTTTTACTTTTTCACTTTTTAACTTTTAACTTTTTAACTTTTACCCAATTTTTTTAGTGAAATTTATACTTTAGGTATATTTTACATATACACTAAGTATATTTTAGTTATTTTCTTCTTCCAATATATTTATTAACCCTTTTAAATTATTTATATAATTATGTTTACTAAAACTATGGGCATTACAACTTCGGTATCTACTCCTCCTTCATGAAACTCAAGTGAGGGCCCATGAAAATATCGGTCTTACAGATATTTATGAAGAAATTGGAAGGTTAAATATTTTCATTTTATTTTGTTTATTATCTAAAGAAGAACCTTCAAGTTTTGGAAGAAGTTGTAAAGATAGGAAATGGATACAAACCATGGAGAAAAAGATTCAAGCTATATAAAGGAGTAACACTTGGGAGCTCACACCACTTCCTAATGGTCATCAACCAATAAGTGTTCAATGAGTGTATGAAATTAAGAAGAACTTTAAAGGTGAAGTAGAAAGATATAAAGTGAGATTTGTTACAAAAGGATACAAATAAAGACAATGCATTAACTATGAAGAGATATTTGCCCTTGTTGCTCGTCCGGAGACAATTCGATTATTATTATCACTTGTAGCACAAAATTAATGGAAGACACACTAATTGAATGTCAAATATCCTTTCTTAAATGGATATCTTGAGGAAGAAATTTATATTGAATAACCTATGGAATTTATTATAAATGACCATAAAGACAAGGTGTTAAGGCTAAAAAAGGCTTTATATGAGCTAAAGCAAGCCATAAGACCTTAGAATAGTAATCTTGATAAGTATTTACTAGAAAATGGTTTCACTATATGCAATCATGAATTTGCATTCTACATGAAAAAGGAAGATGGAGTTTACTATTTATTTGTATCTATATGGATGATCTTATCTTCACAGGAAATAATTAAGTAATGTTTGAAAATTTTAAGAAGGCTATGGCTTAAGAGTTTGAGATGAGTGATATAAGACTCATGTCCTACTATTTGGGAATTGAAGTTAAGTAAATGGAAGATGGGATTTTTATCTCACAGGAAGCCTATATAAAGGAAGTTCTAAGAAAGATTAACATGTTGAAATGGAATCCTTTCAATACACCTATGCAATATAGAGAGAAACTTTTAAAAGGCTAAGAAGGGTCACAAAAGGTAGACCTAACATTCTTTACAAGTCTTGTAGGAAACACAAGATACTTGAATTGTATCAGACCTAATATTTTATTTTTAATTGGAGTTATGAGTGTTTTATGGAGAATCCATCTAAAACACATATGAAGGCAACTAAGAGAATACTTTGTTGTCTTAAAGGTGCTACTAATTATAGAAATTTTTATTCAACTTTAGAAGATTTTAAGTTATACAATATTTTGATAGTGATTATGATGATAGGGAGAACACTATTGGATTTATTTTCTTTTTGGGAAATAATGGAATTTCTTGGAGTTCTAAAAAACAACCTATAGTTACTCTTTCAACTTGTGAAGTTGGGTATGTTACAGATACTGCTTGTGCTTGTCATGCAACTTGGTTAAAGTTATTATTATAGGAACTCTATTTTGATAAAAAAAAAAGGAGCAATCAAGATCAAGATGGATAACAAATCAACCATTGCTTTAGCAAAGAATCCAATATTTTATGACCAAAGCACACATATTGAGATATAATATCACTTTATTTAGCAATGCATTGAAAATATGCATGTAGAGGTGGAGTACGTGAAGTTGCTTGATCATGTTATTGATATTTTTACAAAGCCACTCAAATATGATACTTTTTAAAATAAGAGGATAATGATTGGCGTTGAAAAGATATTAAGTTTAAGGGGGAGCATTGAAAACTAAACTTGATTTGATGGCTAATATTGAAGAATTAATTTAGACCAAAAATTTTATAATCCTAATTTAGTGTATTGTTTTCTATCCATTCATAAGTACGAGGTTCCATTTTTGTACTTCTAAATATTTTCTTTTACATAGTATAAAATAAATGTATTATAATATATTATAGTATAAAATGCATGTATTACTACTTTGTATACAAGGCAATTTGAAAGTTGTTAAAAATAAATGTTTATTCCTCTTTCATATTCTATAAATTGTACCCATCATGTTTCTAACAAAAAATGTCAGGGTAGAAATATGGCTCTCAAATTAAGTTTTGAATTAGTGGATACCGCTAAAGGGAATGGTGATGCTATATGCAAAAATGAAGTGACTCATAGAATGACAAAGGCAAATAGAACTTTATGAGATTATTGTAAAATGAAGGATAAAAATTCTAGATGAACACAAGAAAACAACAAATAAAAACTAAATAACATGGAAAATAGATAGAGGAAGACTTTTTAAATTTCTCACTTTTTGTTGTGTTATAACAAGCTTATAATCTTCTCTAATTGTAGATATAGAATTCAGCCTTAGAATTAAATTAAGAGATGAAGACTAAAGGTAAAAAGTTTCACTACTAAATACAATCTTAAATGAATATTACTATCTGACAAATATGATCATAAAAGAGATATTAAGAAGATGAAAAAAAATTCATTTGATTCATCACGCTCTCTCTTAGATGTTTATCTATTAAGAATATATTTTACTAAAATCTTACAAGTAAAAGATCCAGTGAGAAAAAAAAAACTAGTGAAAGAAAAAGTACAATATTCTCATATGCAAATAATATTGTCGTATTAAAATCTTTACCAGAAAAACCTAATGAAACAAAACTCTGTTAAAGAAAAAAGAGTACAATGCTAAACTTCCCTTATTTGCAATATCACTGAAGATTTTTAAGATGATACATATTCTAATATTATAAACTAATTTCTTAAATACAATATATAATAGGTAATGCCCTAATGAATTTGTCGAATGCTAATTTCACTTTCTTTTGAAGATGGTATATAAAAAAGAATTTTAGTGAAATGTATTTTATTTTATCGCCTTTCATATGTCTGTTTTCTTTATTTGAGAAATACAAGTTACATTAATTTCATGTATCGTTGTTGGATTTCTTAATTCAAACATCAACCACACATTTTAGTAATATGTTGGGTTATTGATTTTAGCCAAACACATTCTTGGTTTGCTTTGTAGAATGCTAAGATATAGTTGTATTACCATATGTGATAAATAGTCATTTGAATCAAGCTTTGTATGGGTTAGATAAATACTCTGCATCTGCATAACCAACTAATTGAGGTCTAGATTAATTTGTGTAAAACAAACCCAAATCAATAATTCCTTTAACATATCGCAACATATGCTTAATAATATCTTCAGGTTGAAAATAACTATATCTTGCTAATAAATTAACTAAAAAAAATGCTATATCAGGTCTTGTATTTTTAGTAAGATATATTTTGCGCCTATTATATTAAGATATAATACTTTAAGAATAATAATTTCTTCATTATTTTCTCGAGGTAAAAAAGGATCCTTATTCACGTCAATTAAAATAACTTTTGGACTACTTAATAAAGTACTTTGTCCATGTAAAATTGTTTAAGCACTTTCTCTGAATAGTTTGAATGATGACCAAAAATTCTATTTGCTAAATATTAAATTTATCACCTGAAACAAAACTTTATTTTCCTAAAATCTTTTATTTCAAAGTCCTTTTCAAGTTTTTATTCCTTTTAGAATTTCTTCAAGAGTTCTAATAATATTCAAATCATCAACATAAATAGCAATTATAGCAAACTCACATATATTTTTCTTTACAAAAACATATGTACAAATAAGATCTTCGTATAACCTTCTTTTTATAAAATATTCACTAAGATGATTGATCTATATCAAAATCTTTATATATTACTTGAACAAATTTCTCAAGAATAGTATTATATTTTTTAAGAATTTTAAATTTTTTTAGAGATTTTCATCCATTTATTATTATTAAGTGAGCCATATAGATAAAATGCGGCTACATCAATTAGGCGCATATAAAGTCTTTAATGCACTGCAAAACTAATAAGATATTTAAAATTTATTGCATCCACCATATAAAAGTATGTCTCCTTATAATCAATTCCAAATCTTCGTAGAAATCCTTGTACAATAAGTCTTACTTTGTATGTGACTTCATTTTTTTTCATTTTGTTGTGCAAATATTCATTTATATCTTGCTAGTTTCATACTTTTAGGTGTTTGAACTACTGGTTTCACACTTTTAGGTGTTTAAGCTACTGGTCCAAAAACTTTATACTTTTTAAGTGAATTTAACTATAATTGTATTGCATCTTTTCATTTTGACCAATCTTCTCTATTTTGACATTCTTGAATAAATTATGGTTCGGGATTCATATTATCATTCACAATATCTAATGCTAAATTATATGCAAAATTGTAACCCATAACCATTTCATTTCAATTCCATCTTTTTCCAGTATTAACATAATGTATTAAAAAATCTTCATTTTTATCAACTTTAGATTATTTATACTTCTTCAAAAAGTTTATTTATATTATTTTCTACCTTCTCAATAGTATAATCGTTTTTGAGGATTTTATTCTTTAAAATCAATGTCTTTTAGCTTCAAGTGTGCTTGAAATTCATAAGTAGATTGTCCTTCAGGATATTAATGTGAATTAGAACATTGCTAGTATATGAGATATTATAACTCATTTTCAATCAACAAGTGCATCTGACAATTGATTTGCTAAATTTTACTGATGGATTGTCTTTAAACTTCTTGTTCATTTATTTTCTGCTCCATTACCTATAAAAATGACAATATGCAAATCGCGTTGTAAATACTTATCTTGTCAGATGGCTCAAGATATTTAATTATTTGTGGAGATTCATATCTAACATATATTATTAATCTTCTTTGAGGACCCATTTTGGTGTGTTGCGGTGGAAAAATAGGATTATATGCTGCACATCCAAAATTTTTAAATGAGAAATATTTGGCTCTTGACTAGAAGTTAATTGTAATAGAGAAAACATATGATAACTTGTTAGTCTAATATGTATAAATGTTGCTCCATGTAAAATAGCATGTCTTCATATTGAAGTGAGGAGTTTGATCCTTATGAGCAATAGTCTAGTTATTAATTAAAGACATTTAATAAGTGATTTCGCTAAACCATTTTGTATGAGAACATGTGCTATAGGGTATTCAATTTTTATCCAAAGTGTAGCAGTCCGACCCAATACTGACTCCTAGTAATCTATTTATTTCAAGGCTCAACTTATGGCCTTAAAATAGTTAACCAAAGTTACATAAATAGTATTGAGTTGGCTTTTATAAACCACTTCACATCTCATCCTAAATCTAATGTGAGATTCTTTTTGCCTATACTTGACTTGATAGTTTAAGCACTTTAAGCTAGTACCTCAAGCAAGCACCTCCTCTTACTCGCTCCTCAAGCTAACAGGTCACTCAGTCCAGGGTGTTACAATCTCTCCTCATTTAAGGAGCAATGTTCCTACTGCAGCTAGGCTGGTTGATATTTACTTTTGAGGTTAGTCTAGGATCTTTCCCTGCCAGGCGATACAAACCTAGAGGTGGCTCTTACGATGTAGCACTTATTCAACCGGCTCTAAAGGTGACTCCTATTGTATGGCACTTAGCCCCATATAATACTTAGCTCTGCATTTATGGCTGGTGGATTGGTATGATAACAATTATAATGTCCAGTCCAATATTGCTTCATGTAACCTGCTTGTTTCAAAGCTCAACTTATGAGCTTAAAATGGTTAATCCAAGTTACATAGACAATATTGAGTTAGATAATATTGAGTAGGCTTTTATAAACTACTTCTCATCTCATCCCAAATCTTTGTAGGATTCTTTTTCCTACACTTGATGTGCTAGCTTGATCATCTTAAGCTAGTACCTCAAACAGGCACCTCCCTTGACTAGCTCCTCGAGCTAGTAGGTCACTTACTCGAGATGTTACAATAAGTAACATACAATAAAAATTAAAAATTTAGGATTTAAACTTAAGCAGCAGCATATTTCAGGCATGAAAAGTAGATAAAGTTTTCTCATACATATCATTATTAGTTTCTTTTTCTCCACATAATTTTAACTGAGAACTAATTCTAAATATTATTGAATTATATTTATTTACAGTTTTAAATCCTGTAATTGTAAATTTATCCAATCAAAATGAACTTTTGGAGTACTATTATTGTCTTTTGGTAGTCATATCTTTTTTTTCCATATAACAAGTATATATTTAACAGTAAGATATTCAATTTTTAGCCCTTCATCAAAATGGTGATGAAGAAAAATCATTGCCTTCGCACGATTTTATATTGAAGAATCATTTTCTTCTTTAATAGTATTTCCAAGACTCATACCATCTAAATGAATGTCAACATTTAATATCATGATAAATAATTTTTACCTGTAATGTCAAATGCCATTCAAATTTTGTAAGATTTTCCATTGAGAGAATATTATCACAAAAATTAATAATTAGATAAAAAAATTAAACATAATATATATTAACAATGAAAGAGAATAACTATAAATTTTTTTGAAGATATGATGAATAAATATTTATATATATGTGTGAATATTGATATATAAAACTAATAATAAAACTAAAACTAATAAAGATTAAAACCATATGCACATTGTGATGACATGATTATACAAAACTAACTCAATATATAATCAAATTATACAAATAATTTTTTTTAAACAATACGTAGTAATCTTATAATTATAATTTTGGTTTATATTATCATTTTAACTATCCACCTCCAGAATAACTAGGGGAGGAGCTATAATATTTTTTTTCTTTGTATACTTTTAGTTCTGGGGCCATTGTTTTTTTATATTTGTTTTTTACAGGTTTTATCTTTTTTTTTGTATTTTTTTTGTGATTTTTATTTTTTTCATCTTTTTTTTTGTTTTTTAGTTTGTTTATTTTTTATACTATTTGTATTATTTATACTTTTTTTAAAATTTTTTTAGACAAGTTTCAAATTAATTTTTAAATATTAAATTAAAAATATTTATATTAAGTTTCTACTTATATGTAACATATAACTAAATATATTTATTTATATGTAACGTATAAATATATATAACTAAATATATAACTAAATATTTATCGCTTTTATATTCTTATTCTTTTAAAATTTAATACGTATTGATATATAACTAAATATATATCATTTTTATACTATTATTCTTTTAAATTTTAATAAGTATATATTGTTATATATAACCTATACCGACATATAACTGAATATATAATAATTTTATACTCTTATTTTTTTTATAATTTAACATATATATATATATATATATATTGTTATATGTATTACATATCTACATATATTGACATTTATTATTATTATTTTATAACTAACATATACCGACATATATTATTATTCTATAACTAATATATACCCATGTATATTCACATTTACTGTTATTTTATAATTAATACATACCGACATATACCAATATTCTTTTAATATCATAAAAAATAGTTATATTTTGTTTATTAATTTTAAATCATACTTTATTTAATTTTTATTATATTATGATCCTATATAAATTAAAATCTGTGTTTCAATAGTTGAACTACTAAAAAAGCTCCTATTATGAGTGAAGCAGTATAGAATTATTGAAAGCTGTAAATTTTAGCAGTTTGCAAAACTAAAAAGATTACCAATAATTACGCAAAAGAAAAAAGGCAATAATATAAATCATAGTTACAAAGAAAGCCCGGAAGATATCTATTTTGAAATATATAATAGATTTTTTTATCAACTAAACTCCAAGTTTGATGTGCTGACAGAAAATAATTTCAACCCCGCTTTAAATGCTTCTAACTTGAGTTTTTTTTTTCCAATGTCTATTCATCTTTAGCAAAAATTATTGAGCACCAAATGACAGTATCTTTTGTTATGCTTTATTTGAACAAGATTAACATTGAAAAATTTTGATGAAAAAGCTAAAACTTGAAAAAAAAAATTGAAATATTTTATAAAAAATGCAGAGTGCGTTACATTTGAAGAAAAAATAATTCTTAATTATTACATTTGAAATTCAAAAAAAATAAAAAAATAAAAATACAAATAAAAATAAAAAACCATGATAAAATCACACCTAAAAAACTAGAAAACCCTCTGGTATTACAATGCTTCGTAAGATTGGAGCAAGGATGCTTTTATCTACTCTATCTCTGGTAATTGCGGTTGTGATTGAGATAAAGAGTCATAAAATTGCTAAAGAATGTGGACTAGTGGATATGTCAAATGTGACCATTCCAATGAACGTTTAGTGGCTAATTCGTTAATACTTGTTGTCTGGAATATCTGATGTATTTTTTGTAGTTGGTTTGCAAGAATTTTTCTTTAATTAGATCCCTAGTGAATTGAGAAGTGTAGGCCTTTCTCTCTACCTTAGCATCTTTGGAGTAGGAAGCTTTTTAAGCAGCTTCCTTTTATCTGCAATTGAGAAAGCTACTAATGGGAAAGGCCATGATAATTGGTTTGTAAATAATCTGAATCTGGCTCATTTGGATTACTTCTATTACCCAAAGAAAAGCATAAGAGAAAAAAAAGGTGTAAGAAAAAAAGAAAGATACAATAAATTTGAAAAAAAAAATTATAACATAGATAAATTAAAAAATGTGAAAATTTATGAATAAAAAAAATATATATAACAGTAGTTAAATTGAAAATAAAACTTAAAATATAGTATATAGTGTAATTTTCTCAATTTATTTTAAGCAAATATATTTCGGCACTCCACGAGTTTTAAATATTATAAATTTCGCTCAACATCAACAATTTTTTTAAGCATATTAATTATGTGATTGTAATTATAAAAATTAATAATTTAAATATTTAGTCACGTGATTATTAACAAATCCAATAATATTAATTATTAGAATTTCTTCAAAATATCCTAAAAAATAAAATTATTTTCAAAAAATATTAATTTTTCTTCAAAAATAATCATTTTTTAGCTTTTAATTTTAAAAATACCCCTTTTAAAGGTATTTTTCTAATATATTTTTAGTATATTAAAGCTATATTTCACTTTCAAAGTATATATTTAGCAAATATTGGATTTATTAAAATAATTGAATATTTTTTTATAAAAAAAAAAGTTAAAAATGACACATAGTGTAATTTTCCTCAATTATTTAACCATTTAATTTTTAAATAATATAATGAAATATGCTTTTTTCAGTGAGAAGAAAAATATAATATTTGTCTTATTTTTTAAAAGATGGAAACAATCAATTCTAAAAAAGGTAATTTTTATTATTTCAATTTTTCATTCTTTAGCCTTATAAGTGTATGAATTTTTTTTTTTTAAAAAATAGCTCCAAAAAGCAACTTTTCAAATTCAATTGTAATATATTTTTTTGGTGTCATGCAATCTTCTTTTAGCAATTGCAATGATTTAGAAATATTATAACTAGTAAAAAAGCTTCTTGTGACTTAAAAAAAATGATGTGCTCTTTTTTTTAATATATTAAAACTATTAGTTCAAATGTATTTGAGATTATTTTGTAATAAATTTTTGCTCTCTTAGTATTTAATTCTGCGTTGGTCCCTGAGTATAACATTTTTAAAACCTAGCTCTCACATCATCGATAAACCTTAATAATTAAGCTATAACTCAGCTTATGCCGTTGAGCTTATTCTTGTATTCCTAGAAAAGCCTCATATTGACATATCCTAGCAATCCTGAATAAGGCCCCTGCTCTGGCCATCCCACTTTTCATCGAAAAAAAAGTAGTGTTTTAATTTGCTATGAGTTTTACCCCTTTTTTTTTTTACTTAAAAAGTATATTTTTTTCAGTTATTTTTTAAGTTCTGAGAATATAAATTTAAAATGTAGTTGATAACTTAATAAAAAATTAATGGCAATGATCCACTAAATTAATAATTTTCCTTTCATTCACACTTTTTTTTAAAAATAAAATCAATCTTCTGTTGGGAGAAAATCTTAAATTTGAATTAAGTCAAGATTAATCATGTTAAATCATTAAAAAATATAAATTAAATATGCGAAAGCATACCTAAATCCATATTACCAACTGAATCCTTTAGTCTTTATGGTTTGTGATCTTTCAAATTGATACGCGTGAGTGAAGATTTTCGCTCCTACTCCCGGTGGAATAGTTCTTGTGACTATTGACATTGTTAGACTCTAGGTCTTAGAAAATATAGGTCTAAACTCAAAGAATAGGAGTCGTCATTCGAATGAGTCGGGAAGATAAAAAGGGGTGGATGACTCGATTCCTAAGGAATCCTCAACCCCTACTAAGTTTAAAAAGTTAGATATATACGAGGAAGATAAAAATGACCCAGCACCCTCATAGCGCCTAGTTCATTGGAACCGGCCTATTTTTTAGGTCTAAATATTATTAAAATTTTAAAAATTATGACATCATCCATATTGCATGTAATTAAAGGAATAAAATATTATATTATTAATTAAAATAAATTAAACAAGAATAAACACTCGTACGAGATAAAAATATACCCTTACAATATCCAAATATTCATACCATAAATAAAATATAACACCCACCAAAAGGTAGTAATATGTCTCTTACAATTGTCCAAAAGTTCTTAAAATTAAAATTAAAATAAATAATAAACAATTAAAATAAATAAGACACCCACGAAGTAAAAATATGCTTTTTGCAAGTATTTAAAATCTAAATAACAAAATAAATATAAATTTATAAATATATAAATAATTATACAAAGAATCAAAAAATTAGAAAATCAAAAAATTATAATTCACAAATAAATATTAACCCATTAACAAAATATGAGGGGAACACATTAAGGTTTATTGTGGAATTAGGATTTAGGGTTACAAAATTAAGGTTTATACTAAATATTAGAGTTTTATAAGCACATTATGATTTTGATAGCAAAATTAGGGTTTTAATCCTAAATCTATGGTCCAACATGCAAGATTGAGGTTTTTATATTAAACAAGATCATATCCACAAAATAATGTAAAATAAACTTTCAAATGAACATAGGTGATAATTTCATAAACTAAATAAGTAGTGGTGTTTAAAGATCATACCTATGTTGTTGGCTCCATCTAATATTAAATACTGACCTAAGTCGTGCTATTGATCCTGCAGTACCTTCTGTTTAGATCGTCTTAATTGGTTTAGATCAATAAGGGTTTTTGGTTGAACGATGAATGGTCACAGTCCGCTTTTGTTTTCTTTCGCTTTTTGTGCCTCTAGTTCTGAGTTAATGATTGTTTGGCTATTGCTTTTTAGTTCTCTGCCTTGTTAAGTCTTACCTTCCTCTTTCTGCTTATTAAATTCTTGCTCCTCAATTCTTAAAGGTGGTTATTGTGTTTATTGTCAATTGTCGCTCCCTATTTCTCCCTTTAATTTGCTAAAGGTGGCTACCCTCTGTTCTGTTGAATTGTTCCCTCTTTTATAATGTTTTAATTAGGGTTTTGTAAAGGCTAAACCTAGTTAAAATTCTTAATCCCACCAAAAAATCCCCTTGTTTATCCGAATTTATTTGAGTTTAAACATAATTAAAATTGAATCAAGCTGAAATTAAGGACTCATGGCTAATTTGCCATGAGCAAGCCTCATGGCGAATTGGCCTTGGCCATTGCTCATGACAAATTGGCTAGGCCAATTCGTCATGAATTTGCCTTAGCATTGGGTCAGCTTAGTTCGGGTTTTTAAGATTGGACCGGGCCATGTTTGGGCTTCTGAAATTAAACCGGACTTAATCTAACCCTTTAAAATTGAATTGGATTTGATTCAAGCTTTTGAAATTGGACCAAACTTAATTTAAGCTTTTAAAATTGGGTCAGACTAGATTTAAGCTTTTAAAATTGGATTGAATTTGGCTTGACCTGTTTTAATTGGGACCGAACTTGTTTAGGGCCAAAATTAGGGGTCTACAATACTATGAATTTGGGAGAATAATTTCTCTCTTTTCTAACGATGAGATATCAGAAAATAAAATATGCATATAATTTGGGGACCATAATCCTATTTATAGTAGTACATATTTTCTTATTTCTAATTTTTCCCATCACAAAAATCATAAATATCTATTAGAGTATCTACACATATAAGCTCATACTTTCTAATATAAATTAGGTCCATTATAATTTTAAATAAATTAGATCACTTTTAGTATTTAGTCCAAATCTCATGTGATAACTCACATGACACACAATTATTCTATACATATATTTGTCCATAAATCTAACAATCTCCCACTTGGACTATATATATATATATATATATATATAACCTTATATTGTATGTTATAATTACCTTAAGAGCTCAAAACCATACTATCATGAGAAAAAAAGAGGTTTTCGAACAATCTCGTTCATCAATTACATTAACATAAAACCGAGGCATCTTTTATCACATTCACCATAACAAAATTATCCCTGATCATGTATATCAACATAACCAAATGATATAGATCAAATATGGATATGTAACATGGAAGTTACATGCAATGGGATGAAAACATGTCTATTTCCTACTGGTGTACTTTAAAACTTATAGAGTCAAAGTATGAATAACTAAAAGAAACTTTATTTCTACAGAAATCATCCTCAAGATATCCATAAACTAAAATAACTGAAATATGTCTATAAGAGAAAAATAAACATTACAAACTCCCACTGAAACTATATATCCTGAAATGATATGATACCCATATAAGCAGTATGCTCATGAAAGACCTTGGGTGTCAATTCTTTAGTAAGCGGATCTGCAATCATGGAGTTTGTACTAATATTCTATATAGACATATCCACTTTGAACTCTTTCTTTAACAATCAGAAACTTAAAGTCTATGTACTTTGAATTACTAGGGCTCCTATTGTTATTAGAATATAAGACTGTTGATTCATTATCACAATGCCTTAAGTAGTCTTTCAATTTCAACCATAATTTGTAGCCTAGTGACAAATTTTCATAGTTATATTCCATGATTAGATGCCTCAAAGAATCAACCTGTATGTGATCATATAATGTTTTATTCACTATAAATACCTCATGGCTTATTTGGCTGCTTTCTAATGATCCTTTTTTGGATTTCTTAAATATATGCCTAACACTCCAACAATACACACAATGTCTGGATGTGTATAAATTTAAGCATACATTAGACTCCATATTACTGATGCATAAGAAATCTTCTGCATCTCCTCTTTCTTAAAAGCATACTTAGGGTATTGATCAAGGCTAAACTTATCTCCTTTACCCACATATATATCACCTGGTTTGCAATCTTACATATCATATCTCTTGAGAACATTTTTGATGTAGGCCTCTTGTGATAATCCAAGAAAATCTTGAGAATTATCTCGATGTATCTAAATTCCTAATATAAAAGTTGCATCACTAAAATCTTTCATCTCAGAACTTCTTGCTAGAAATATTTTACTTTCATGCAATAAGCCTACATCATTGCTGGCAAGTAATATGACATCGATATATAAAACTAGAAAAATATGTTTACTCCTACTGAATTTATACTATATGCAATCATCATCCAAATTTACCCCAAAACTATACGAGACAATAACTTGGTGAAATTTGCAATTTCATTGACAAGATGCTTGCTTAAGCCCATAGATAAATTTCTTTAATTTGCAAAATATTTAGCTTTGCATCATCTGGCACATAGTTTTCTGGTTACATTGTTTATATTATTTCATCAATGTTACATTGAGAAATGCAATCATGGCATCCATCTGATGTAGCTTAAAAATATGCCACTAAAGCCATTATAATCTTAAAAGAGTATTTCGATGAAACTAGAGAGAAAATCTCTTTATAGCCAATGCCTTCTTTCTGTATGAAACCCTTAGTGATAAGACATGCCTTATAATTGTCCACATTACCCTTTAAATCCCTCTTATTTTAAATATCCATTTATGACTAATGGGTTTCGTTCCTCCAGGCAAGGGGACAAGATCCCATATGTTATTGTCCTTAATTGACTTCATCTCTTTATTCATGGCATCTATTCACTTTTGAGAGTTAGAACTTTTATTGGCTTGATGGAAGTTGATTGGATCATATTTCGACATTCCAATGTCATAATTATGTTCTTGAAGAAACATAATATAATCATCTGAAATTGCATTTCTCCTTTCTTTAGTGGATCTGCTTAATGACAATAGTTCTTAAGGTTGTAGAGTTTGTTCTTCTAGAATAACTTCTTAAAGTTGAGTAGAAGGATGAATGACATTGTCTTGATATGGAATTGCTTCTTGAACAATGTCAAGTATATAAAATTGTTCTTGATCATTGTCAAACAATTAATGGAATATTAATATATTCCACTTTAAAGACAAAGTCCTTAATTCTTTCTCCCCTTGCAAACTCAACATCCTCAAAGAACCATATATTTTCAATCTCAAAAAATAGACTTAGTTGTAGGATTACAAAACTTATAGCCCCTAGATCTTTTAGAGTATCCAATAAAATAGCAACTGATAATATTAACATGCAAAGATTCACTAAATAAAATAATTGTGTTAAGTAAATACATATTATCATAACTTGATAAAGAACTGGATCCAATCAAATTTGAGTTTTGAAAATATTAAAATTTTCCATTTCCAAATGAACAAGAATATCTAGATTTATCCAATGCTAAAATAAAATTAAATTTCATCTAAAAGATGGTATAATAAAAAAATCTTAAACAAATCCAAATAAAATCAAGTTCTTAACAATAATCTAAATGTCCCAATTGTTTTAACCTTCCACCGACTTGCCATCACCAAGATAGATGTATCTTTCACCGTCATTAGGCTTTTGTCAATTCAGTCATCCATTTCTTTGCATGACATGTGATCTGAAGCGCCACAGAAGAAACAACTATCCTTATTTGGTTCTTTATGTTGTTTCTTTTATGGTGTTATATCCACAGCTTCTTTATTCTTCTTTCTTTTATTGTCTTTATTCTTCTTTCTTTTATTGTCTTTTTTGTTGCCGTTTAAGGTGGAGTCTATATGAGCACTTGGTATTCTTTCTTACTTCAACCTTTCCTCTTCTTATACACAATGTGAAATAAGCTCATTAAGAGACCAAGGGTCATTTTAGCAATTATAGTTCACCTTAAATTGGCTAAATTGTGTTGGAGGAGATATTAAAACCAAATGCACTAACAAGTCTTTAGATAAGTCCAACTTGAGTAACCTTAATTTTGAAGCAAGATGAGTCATTTCCATAATATACTCCCTTATGTTTCCTTGGCTTGTATACCTCATTGAGATGAGTTTTGCTAATATTATGCTAGTTTCAACCTTCATTCTTAGCAAATCTCTTCTCAAGGTCCTCAAAGAAACCCTTAGTCGTATCTACCTTATCAGACATAGTGCCCTGAAATGCTTATGGAATGGCAATCTTGATTATCGTAAGACTTATGCAATTAGACTTTTTTCACTTTTTTCATCTTCTTCTTTTCATCAGAGGTAATCTTATCGATGAGATCAGTGGGCTTTGGCACTATTAACGTAAGGTCCATATCTATGACTCCAAGAGTAATTAGTATACTCTATTTTCATGTCTTAAAATTTGGGCCATTTTGCACAAGAAATTAAGATAACATTGGCAATGATATTACCGGCATAAGCAAAAACTGAATTAAGAATAAAATAAATAAAACAAATAAGCTCATATAAGTATCAGACTGAAAACCAAAATGGAATAATAAATTTAAATAAAGGTAACCCCATCTCAAGATATCAAACACTTCATTAACATTTTATCTTTGAATAAAATATTAACTTATAAGTAATATCTTGATACAATAAATAAATATTGATAATAAAATAGCATATCAAATAATAATTATTCTTTTGGCCCGACTTATTATTTACATATAAAACCAAATAATTATCACGCGCTTATTATCGTAATTACACATGTAATTATTTTAAATATAGACTTTTCTTTAGACCAATTTGTATTTATATTAGTTATATGTACACAATTGTTTATATATTTTAAAATAAATTAATTTTACCATAGAGAGATTACTCACAACTGTTTATATATTTTAAAATAAATTAATTTTACCATAGAAATTACTTTGGCGATATGATGGTTCAATTAATTTATTTCAATATATATATAAACATACCAATATTTAAATTTAAATTTTCAAAAATAAAATTCCAAAAATTGTTTATTCCTTCAGTAGTATATATATATACATTGTTAATAACCCAAAATATATCATAATATGTGCATATATTTTGCTTGAATTAATATGTTATACTATATATATACACCGCGGTATAATCAAATTATGATATACACATCTTTGTTTACTTTAGATACTATTCATCTATCCACAGTAGGCAGGGCTCTGCTCTGTGGAAGGCAATTGATAGATGTTGGAAGAAGACTCTCGATGGAACAGCTTGGGCAGTGAATTCTGGGAACCAGGTAAATTTTTGGAACCAGTGTTGGCTAGATGATGGTAGGATTTTGCTGGATAAAGTGACCTTACTGCCGTCTCCAGACCAGTTGGAGCGTACAGTTTCAACTTATGTTGATAGTAATGGGAGGTGGCGATGGCATGAGTTTGCTCAGTTTCTTCCCAATAACACGCTTCTGCTAATTGCATCTGTCCTCCCCCCCAGATCGAACATTCAGCCAGATGAGATGTACTGGTACCCATCTAATAATGGTCACTTCTCTATTAAATCTGCCTACAATTTCATTATGCAGAGAGAATGGGATGAAAAGAAAACTATCTGGGAAAAGATTTGGAAGCTACACGTGCCTTGTAGAATCAACACTTTCTTATGGGTGGTAGCTAAAGGCAAGTTGTTAACTAATGCTGAACGAGCTCGTCGCCATCTGACCTTATGTCAGAGGTGTCCAAGATGTGGCGTAAGTGAAGAAACTATTCTTCATGCTCTGCGAGACTGTGGGTTTGTCTCCAGTATATGGATTACTCTTGGAGGTCTTATGACGGATAGTAATTTCTTCCATCGCAATTTGGATAATTGGCTTTATGGTAACCTCTCACAGAATTATGGTGCAACTAATGGCTAGAAGGGTTTTCGCCTTCGCTTGTTGGATTATTTGGAGAAAGAGAAACATCCTAGTGTTTGAGCGTAAATCTTCATCGGTGGTGGATACTGTTTGTGACATTCAATTATTAATTACCCAGTTTGTTAACACCATGAATTTGCAGGTTGTGAAGGATAACAACCCTCGGCAAAGAATTGAGCAGTGGGTGTCATGGCATCCTCCCTCTGATGGTTTCTATAAACTGAACACCGATGGCGAATATAAAGCTTCTTTAGATCATGCTTCAGCTGGGGGTCTAATCCGTAACTCCCTTGGTCAATGGGTCTGTGGATTTGTAACGAATATTGGCAGATGTTCTATTTCGAGAGCAGAGTTATGGGGGCTCTATCAGGGTCTTCTTCTTGCTTGGAGATCAGGTATCAGACATCTTTTGGTGGAAAGTGACAGACTTAGTATGGTACAACTTGTGCGTAAACCAGACATGGTGTGTAGTGTGAATTCTGCTCTCATTGTTAATATTCACTCTATGCTGAAGTTGGATTGGACTGTTTGTATCTCCCATGTCTATCGAGAGGCTAATAATGCAGCAGACTGGCTTGGTACACATGCTCTGAATTTTTCCAGTTGGTAACCACGACCTTGTTGAGGCTCCTATGGGTCTGCGTGAATGGCTGCGTCATGATCAGATTGGAATAGGCTACCTGAGAGCTATGCCGGATTTTTCCTGAGGTGGTAACCTGCATTTGTCATCCAAAAGAAAAAACAAACCCGAAAAAGAATCCTCTTTCCGAAAAAAAAAAATCGAGACCATCATATTGCATTTATAAACATATAAAACTATATTCATATATATGTAGTTTACTGTACCAAACTTTAGACAAAAGGTATACGTACACAAATATCAATATCCCTTATTATCATAATAATGTTAGCCCACAAGAAAAAAAAAATTGTAGTTAAAAATAGAAATTGCCAACCAAAAAAACTTGCACAGATGCAATTTTTTTTTATTGATGTACAAACAATAACCTTATAGATAAACGATTAAACAATATTATACTTATCCCAAAAAAACAATCAACAAAGAAAAGTCATTGGCTATAAGGTTAGCTGCACAATATCAAGGTTACAACTCTCTATGCAGTTCCTTGCAATATGGATGCGATAAAAGCCAATTCTTTAATATATATATATATATATATATTAAATTATATTGCCCAACGAAAATACATATGGTAATCAGCAACAATTTCACCGAAAATTCCAACTTCACAGAGAACAAATTATATATTGTAAAATCGTTGAACGAAATATATATTAAATAATAATCTTTATAAGATTTTCTTAATGATTCAATATGAGTGGCTATAATATCTCTTGTTAGGAGAAAATCTTAAACATGAATTAAGCCAAGATTAATCATATTAAATCATCAAGAACATATATTAAATATGCGGAAGTATATCTGAATTCGTATTGCCAATTGAATTCTTGAGTTTTTATGTAGTTTTTAATCTTTCAAATTGATATGTATAAATTTGAAGGAAGAGTTTCTCTCTTTTCTAATGATGGGATATCAGAAAAGAAAACATACTTATAATTTATGGATCATAACCTTATTTATAATAGTACATATTTTCTTATTTCTAATTTTATCCATCACAAAAATCATAAATATCTAATAGAGCATCTACACATATAAGTCTATATTTTCTGATATTAATTAGACCAATTATAATTTTAAAGAAATTAGATCCCTTTTAGTATTTGGGTCAGACCTCATATGATGACTCATATGACACACAATTATTATATACATATATTTATCCATAAATCCAACACCTTTTTGTAATTCATTTTATAGACGAAAGGATATTTCATATTTCCTTCAACTTCTTGTAAGAGAATTTATTTTATCCCAAGTTTTTTTTTCCCGTTATACCATAGTTTAATTCACTTTATACATAACTCAATTCAACTCAATAAAATCTTAATTGGAGTTGGCTATATGAATTCTCTTTTTATACTCAAAGCTATTGTAGACTATATCCTCAAAGAGATATAGAGCTATAAGATCATTCTGAATCATTTTTTCTAAGTTAGTTTGGACCTATTCCTATCTCTCTAGGCTAAATCTACCTTAACTTATTCACATAGTCAAACCATCTCAGTCTATGTTTCCTTATTTATCTTCAATAGGAGCAACCCTCACATTTTCTCTAATACATCTATTAGAAATTTTATCTATTCTAGTATACTCACACATCATCTTAGCATTCTTATTTCAACAATATATATCTTACTCCTGTGTTGTCCTTTCAATGCGCAAACAATATATAATTTATACTTTCAATTTAATTAGCATCTTCTGATCGTATAAAATGCATATAACACTCTTCTATTTTATCCAACCCGATTTAATCATATGACTAACATCCTCTTTGCAACTTCCATTCTCTTGAAAAACTAAGCCAAGGTACTTGAAAAATTGAGCCAATGTACTAGAAGAAGGGGATGCATGAAGAAGAAAGAGAAGAGATGTAATATCCTAATTTTTTTAAAAATTTCTAATTTTTAAAAATTAAATAAAATAAACTATAATTTAATTGGATAAATTAAATAAATAATTTTAAATGAAAAATGAGAGGATTTTAAGTAAAAAAGTGAAATATATATGTGATATATATGCAAAATATATATAATATATAAAACCAATAAAAATTCAACACTTTTTAAAAAGTTAAAGCCAAAGTTCAATGGCATTTTTGTAAATAAACTTTAAAAAATAAAATTATTCAAATTATTCAAAAATAAATTATTTTAAATAGAAGATGAATTTTTGAATTTTTAATTAATTAATTAATTAATTAATATATTAAATAATATATATATGGTTGGAAATGAAAGTGGAAATAAAGAGAAAGTTAATTTTGTTCTTCATTTTCTTCTTCTTCCATGAAAGGGTCGAACCTTCATTTCTGAAGAGCCAAGAATTTTTCTTTTTATTAGTTAAATGAATTGAAGAATTTCAAGTGTTCAAGTTGAATTTTTGGAGATTTTTTCCATATTTGGTAAGTTTTTAACTTGTTTTCTTGAATTTTCATAAAAGTTTGAATGTGTGTGATTTGAATTTTTGATGTAGTATATGTAACACCCCCACATCCAATGCACACACACTACAACTACAACCATGTAGCATAAGTGCACCAAACATAGAGATGCTACGGTTTTCTTCAACATTCAAACATTTAAATAGATACAATACTATTATCATTATATAATATAGAAAAGTAGATCATTTACTTTTAAAATAAAACACATTAGATATATATATATACATACATATAGTTATTTCACAGCGGAAGTCATAAAATATTTACATATTTGAAAACACTTAATTCCATATTTATAAATATACAAATATGTACATTTAATCAATACTTTACAAAATATAAAAAGAGTTATACATGATTGGCAAATCTCCTTTGATCTTTAAGTCTCCAAAATCAACTCTTCAATGTCTACCCTCACTCGGTCTCGAAGAGCTCTCGGGTTCGATTCTAACAGTTCTATCACCTGCGCGATTAAACACTATCGCGCTAAGCCAAGGGCTTAGTAAGATAATCATGCTAATGATATGACTTCGTGCAATGCAATGTCATTTCTCAAACCATAATATATGTGTAACATCATATATGCAAAATTAACAATATACTTTCACATTACATATCACATTTTATTATCTTTTCATATACCTCATTAGTATTCATTTAATCATCAATACAAAGCAAAACAAACATCATTCATGACTCACATTAACCATAGACAAGCATGGGCCCAAGACACACTAATATGCCATTCAATTTTCAGAGTTAATGTTTTGGTTCTATCATCACATTTATCAATATCAATATCATAGACCCAACTAGGCTTCAAGGATTAAGTTCAACCAAGCTTCAAGGGGAGCAAAGCATGCTAAGCTTCTACCCAACTTGGCTTCAAGAACTAACCCAACCTAGCTTCAAGGGTGGTAACATCTCAATTAGGCTTCAAGGATTCAATCCAACCTAACTTCAAGAGATTGTTACTATCATTAGGCATGCCACCAATAACATACTCTGAAAATGGAATAACACATTAGCCACACAATTCATTTACATATCAATTATCATTTCCATTCTCAATTCTCATCAACATTTAGGCAAACATGCCTTCATTCTCTTAATATTATCATCATAGCCAATAACAATGGCCTCACATTTCCTTTCACAATATAACACTTCATTATTCAAGTGTATACTTATCTCATCCATGATCACATTATATCTCATATAGCATCATTCATCATAGCCAAACACAATGGCATTGTCTCATATCATATCTTATTTGAATTATCATTTCATCTTTGATACAACATTTCAAGGTACATTACTCATAAAATACAATACCTTTCACAATGCATAACATAACCTTGTTTAAATCTCAACAATGCAATTAGGGCAAAGAACAACTTATATGATTCATAGCTTTAGGATCTTCCATATGCATTTGATTAGTTCATTCATTGATTCAAGTGTGTTTAAAGTGTTTAGGGTTAGGTTTAAGAACCAACCCACCTTTGAAGAACCAAAACAATGCAAAAAGAACAAAGAAACAAAACCCTAACCAACTCATTTGATGGACACGGGCAGCACACATGAGGGACACGGCCAAGCTTGTGGCCGTGTCTCTCAATTCAACTTTGGCAGTAGCAAACACGGCTTAGGGACACGGCTGTGTCTCTTCAACCAAAACTCACAGTAGCTCACACGGCTTGGGAACACGGCTGTGTCACCCAAAAATTAATCCAACACGTCCAAAATCATATGACTTGGCCGTGTCTCACATGGCCTTTGGCCGTGTCTCCCAAAACCAAAACCCTAATTGTAACCAACTCTCTTCCAAATGCATTAAAACTCAATATACATCATACCACATGCTTCAAATGAACATCATCAATGTTCTAAATACATATTCATTACAATAATCACTTTAAAACACCTTAATATCACAATTAAACAAACACCATCTCAAAACCCTAACTCAAACTCTACTCTTGATTTTCCACTATCAATCTTCACTTATTTTTCCATAATCACAACCAAACCAACACAACCTCCAATTTTTAACTTACAATCAACTCTAACACTTATAAACACACATCAACACACTAAATCATCATCTCAACAATTCTCAATACACCTTAACCACAATTTCCAAATTAATAAAAGAAAACAAGAAATTACTTACCTAAGGTGAAGAAATTCCACAAATCTTCAACTTGATTCTTCAATTCTCCCTTCAATCTTGATCTTACTATCAAGAACACTTCTCCTTCCCTTTTGCTAATGGAGAGCCGGCCACTACCATCAAGAGGAAGAGAAAATGATCAAGAATCACAAAGTCAATCTTTCTTTTAATCTCCACCACAAAATTTCCAAAAGTAAATTACCTCAAGGCCCTTAACCATATAACTAACCTTTTGTCTTATATGAGCCCATATATGAACTTTCACACTCAACAAGAAAATATCTTCTTCCACTAACCAACACTTTGACTCTCCCTTTGACCATTTTATATGTTATATATATCACAATATACACAACATATAAACTTGTCTCTAAACCCTAAATTCTTTCCCAAAACACTTATACTTTTCTTTCTCAATTTAAACCAACAATCCAATAACAACAACAACAACAACATGCAAAACTTCTAGGGCATAAATGAGGATATTACAATTCTCCCCCTCTAAAAAGAAATTTTGTCCTCGAAATTACCTGAAATCAATTCTGAAACAATTGAGGATATTGCTCTCGCAAAGTCTGCTCACTTTCCCATGTTGCTTCTTCTTTTGCATGATTCTTCCAAAGAATCTTCACCAATGGTACTCTCTTGTTCCTCAATTCTTTCACTTCCCGTGCCAAGATAGCAACTGGTTCCTCTTCAAATGACAAGTCTGGGCTCACTTCAATAGATTCAAATGGCAACACATGAGATGGATCTGACCTGTACCTCCTCAACATAGATACATGGAACACATTATGAATACGATCCAACTCAGGTGGCAAAGCAAGCCGATAAGCCACTGGCCCAACTCTTTCCAATACTTCATACGGTCCGATGAAACGAGGACTCAATTTCCCTTTCCGACCGAACCTCAAAATTTTCTTCCAAGGAGATACCTTCAAAAATACCTTATCCCCAACATCAAACTGAATGTCTCTCCTCTTCAGATCTGCATAGGACTTCTGTCGGTCTGAAGCTGCTTTTAACCTGCCTCGAATCAACTTCACTTTCTCTTCAGTTTCTTGAATCAAATCAGGCCCAATCAATTTGCTATCACCAAGTTCACTCCAACAAAGAGGTGTTCTGCACCGTCTGCCATACAATGCCTCGAATGGGGCCATTCCGATGCTGGATTGGTGACTGTTGTTGTAAGCAAACTCCACAAGAGGTAAGAATCTATCCCAACTTCCAGAGAAATCGATGACACAGCTTCTCAACATATCCTCAACAATCTGTATCACCCTCTCAGACTGTCCATCCGTCTGTGGATGAAAAGCAGTACTGAAGTGTAGTCGAGAACCCAAAGCTCTGTGCAAACTCTTCCAAAATCTTGAAGTAAACCTGGGATCTCGATCAGACACCAAAGAAGTTGGAACACCATGCAATTTCACAATCTCCTGGATGTACAGCTCAGCCAACCTCACCAAAGAATAATCCATCCGAACTGGGAGGAAATGAGCTGTCTTAGTCAATCTATCCACAATCACCCATATGGCATCATGTTTCTTTTGTGTCGAAGGCAAACCAGACACAAAGTCCATGGTCACTCTATCCCACTTCCATTCTGGCACTGACAACGGTTGAAGTAACCCAGTGGGAACTTGATGCTCTGCTTTAACCTTCTGACAAGTGAGACATTTCGATACAAACTCAGCAATGTCTCTCTTCAACCCAATCCACCAATAGTGCTGTCTCAAATCATGATACATCTTCGTATTACCCGGATGCATAGCAAATAAAGACTGATGAGCTTCCTCTAAAATGATCCTCTTCAAGTCAGCATTATCGGGTACACACAATCTATTCTTAAACCATAGGCTCCCATCATCCTTCACAACAAAATCTCTAGTCTTTCCACTCTCACAATCTAAGACAATCTTCTGAATCTTCTTATCAGCTAACTGAGCCTCTTTGATCTGATCCAACAAAACAGGCTTCAATTGTAACTGTGCCAATAATGCACCATCATCACAAGGTACAAAACTGGCACGCAATGCTCTCAACTCAACAAGCAACGAGAGCGAGTAAACTGTTAAACCAGCTAAAGACTTCCGACTTAAGGCATCAGCAACCACATTTGCTTTACCTGGATGATAATCTATCAAACAGTCGTAGTCTTTAATCAATTCTAACCATCTCCTCTGCCGAAGGTTGAGCTCTTTCTGAACACCCAAATACTTCAAACTCTTGTGATCAGTGTAAATGAAACATTTCTCCCCAAACAGATAATGGCGCCAAATCTTTAATGCAAAAACAATGGCAGCCAACTCCAAATCATGGGTAGGATAGTTAAGCTCATGCGGTTTCAACTGTCGAGATGCATAAGCTATAACTTTCCCTTCCTGCATCAATACACACCCCAAACCTCTATGTGAAGCATCACTGTAGATCACATAGGGTTGGCCTTCTACAGGTAAAGTGAGAACAGGCGCTTGAGTCAACAAATCTCTCAACTGTTCAAAACTAGCCTGACACTGATCTGTCCACAAAAACCTCACTCCCTTACGAAGCAATCTGGTGAGTGGAGTAGCTATCAAAGAAAATCCTTTCACAAACCGCCGGTAATAGCCTGCCAAACCCAGAAAACTTCTAACCTCTGTCACAGACTTGGGTGGACTCCAATTCAAAATGGCTTCAACTTTACTCGAATCAACTCTAATGCCTTCTGCTGAAACAATATGTCCGAGAAAAGCTACCTGATCCAACCAGAACTCACACTTCGACAATTTGGCAAATAGTTGCTTCTCTCTCAAAATCTGCAACACAATCCGCAGATGCAAATCATGTTCCTCTTCATTCCTCGAATACACCAGAATATCATCGATGAAGACCACTACAAACTGATCCAAATAGGGCCTAAACACCCTATTCATCAAATCCATAAAAGCTGCAGGTGCATTCGTCAGACCAAAAGGCATAACTAAAAATTCATAATGCCCATACCTGGTCCGAAATGCAGTCTTCGGAACATCTTCAGCTCTGACTCTCAGCTGATGGTACCCCGATCTCAGATCAATCTTAGAGAATACTGACGCTCCCTTCAACTGATCAAAGAGATCATCGATTCTAGGCAAAGGATACTTATTTTTAATGGTCACCTTGTTCAATTGCCTATAGTCGATGCACAACCTCATAGTACCATCTTTCTTCTTCACAAACAGCACTGGAGCTCCCCAAGGAGAAACACTGGGGCGAATAAATCCTTTATCCAACAGCTCCTGTAATTGCACTTTCAACTCCCTCAATTCTGCTGGTGCCATTCTGTAAGGAGTAATGGAGATAGGAGTGGTACCAGGCAACAATTCAATACCAAACTCCACCTCTCTCTCAGGCGGCAATCCTGGCAACTCCTCAGGAAAAACATCAGGGAACTCTGCAACTGTGGCAATGCTATCAATAGGAGAACCCTTCACTCTAGTATCTACCACATGAGCAAGATAGGCTTCACACCCCTTCCTAATCAACCTCCGGGCTGCAACAGCTGAAACAAATAAGGAGGCTAACTGTTCCTGCTCATTAGATACTATCACCTCTCTCCCATCACCGGTTCTCAAAGAAACAATTTTCTTTTTACAATCCACCACAGCTCCATGTCGAGATAGCCAATCCATGCCTAAAATCACATCATATTCCTTAAATGGCATCTCAATCAAATCTCCAAGGAACTCCTCACCCTGCACCCTCACTGCACTATCCCGATGCACTTTACTCACAATCACACTATGCCCTAACGGATTTGTCACCAAAACATCAAATCCTAGGGACTCAGCATGCACATCAAACACAGGCAATACAGATGCACTAATATAAGAATGGGTGGAACCCGGATCAATCAAAGCAAGTACTGCAGTATCAAATAAAGAAAAAGTACCAGCTATGACCGCCGATGCATCCGGCTGTCTCTGCATAACATACATCCTCTGGGAAGAACCAACCTCCTCCGGTCTAGTCTCCCTGGATGCAGCACCACCTCTAGAACTGAACCCTGCTCTACCACCTCGGCTGGCACCTCTGCCTCCCCTCACACTGGCTCGAGAAGCGGCAGAATCAACTGACATCTGCCTCTGCCTCTCAGGGCAATCTCTCACAAAGTGATCCGGTGACCCACACCTGAAACATACCCCAGCAACACCAGCTTTCCAACATGGACCACCATGGGGCCTCCCACAATGGATGCAAATAGGTAAGGTGGATCTCTGAACCATAGGGGTTGGAGCACTTGCCACTGAAGCTGCAGGTCTGAATCTTTGTCTCTGGAACTGCACTGATCTACCTGCTGGTCTCTGGCTCCTAATACTCCGAGGAACAAAGCTTCCTCTACCCCTCTTCACTGAAGAAGACCCTGCCTCAAATTGGGGCCTTCTCACCCTAACCTCATCCTCTGAAACAGCTGCAATCACTTGAGCTCGCTCTACACTTCGAGCTGCTTCCACTAACTGGGAGAAATCATGATATCGAGATCCAGCCACTAAACACATGATCGAGGGCCTCAATCCCTCCTGAAATCGCCGGCATCTATCAATCTCATCAGCAATGATGCCCCCAGCATACTGACTCAGTCGAATAAACTCAACTTCATACTCAGTAACAGTCTTGTTATCTTGCTTCAAGCTCAAGAATTCCATCTTCTTCATATCCTTATACTCCCTAGGAGTATATTTCAACTCGAATTCCCTCAAGAAATCTGCATATGACAAAGTTGGTGGATCTTCCATGGAATGTGGCACAGTCTTCCACCAATCGTAGGCATCCTTCTGTAGCAAAGATCTTGCATAGTCAAACTTTTCCTCAGGGGTGGCTTGTAACTGAATAAAAATCCTCTGAACTTTGTCAAGCCACTGTTCTGCCACAGCTGGATCAGTGGTACCAATAAAATCCTCAGCTCCATACTTCCTTAACTTGTCATAGTGCCTCACTGGCACCAAAGACTGAGGGGGTGGTGGCACTGGTTGCACAGGTGCTTGTCTCATAGCTTCCATCATATTCCTAAACCAGGCTGGCGGAACCTCATCACCTACTGGTCTACCCGACCCAGAAACAGGTGCCTCACCAGCACTATCAACCCTAGCTCCATCCTCAGGAGCAACACTCTCCTCACTACCCTCAACCGATTGTCTCAAATGAGGATCCATCAACACCTACACTGCAAACACAAAAAGGACACACCTTATTAAAGATCAAAGATTGCCAATCCCAAACATATGTGTTATTTAAAACCACTTTTTAAGTAAAAATATTCTTTTTATTACATTTTACCTAGGTTGAGAATCTCAAACCTAGGCTCTGATACCAAAACAATTGTAACACCCCCACATCCAATGCACACACACTACAACTACAACCATGTAGCATAAGTGCACCAAACATAGGGATGCTACGGTTTTCTTCAACATTCAAACATTTAAATAGATACAATACTATTATCATTATATAATATAGAAAAGTAGATCATTTACTTTTAAAATAAAACACATTAGATATATATATATACATACATATAGTTATTTCACAGCGGAAGTCATAAAATATTTACATATTTGAAAACACTTAATTCCATATTTACAAATATACAAATATGTACATTTAATCAATACTTTACAAAATATAAAAAGAGTTATACATGATTGGCAAATCTCCTTTGATCTTTAAGTCTCCAAAATCAACTCTTCAATGTCTACCCTCACTCGGTCTCGAAGAGCTCTCGGGTTCGATTCTAACAGTTCTATCACCTGCGCGATTAAACACTATCGCGCTAAGCCAAGGGCTTAGTAAGATAATCATGCTAATGATATGACTTCGTGCAATGCAATGTCATTTCTCAAACCATAATATATGTGTAACATCATATATGCAAAATTAACAATATACTTTCACATTACATATCACATTTTATTATCTTTTCATATACCTCATTAGTATTCATTTAATCATCAATACAAAGCAAAACAAACATCATTCATGACTCACATTAACCATAGACAAGCATGGGCCCAAGACACACTAATATGCCATTCAATTTTCAGAGTTAATGTTTTGGTTCTATCATCACATTTATCAATATCAATATCATAGACCCAACTAGGCTTCAAGGATTAAGTTCAACCAAGCTTCAAGGGGAGCAAAGCATGCTAAGCTTCTACCCAACTTGGCTTCAAGAACTAACCCAACCTAGCTTCAAGGGTGGTAGCATCTCAATTAGGCTTCAAGGATTCAATCCAACCTAACTTCAAGAGATTGTTACTATCATTAGGCATGCCACCAATAACATACTCTGAAAATGGAATAACACATTAGCCACACAATTCATTTACATATCAATTATCATTTCCATTCTCAATTCTCATCAACATTTAGGCAAACATGCCTTCATTCTCTTAATATTATCATCATAGCCAATAACAATGGCCTCACATTTCCTTTCACAATATAACACTTCATTATTCAAGTGTATACTTATCTCATCCATGATCACATTATATCTCATATAGCATCATTCATCATAGCCAAACACAATGGCATTGTCTCATATCATATCTTATTTGAATTATCATTTCATCTTTGATACAACATTTCAAGGTACATTACTCATAAAATACAATACCTTTCACAATGCATAACATAACCTTGTTTAAATCTCAACAATGCAATTAGGGCAAAGAACAACTTATATGATTCATAGCTTTAGGATCTTCCATATGCATTTGATTAGTTCATTCATTGATTCAAGTGTGTTTAAAGTGTTTAGGGTTAGGTTTAAGAACCAACCCACCTTTGAAGAACCAAAACAATGCAAAAAGAACAAAGAAACAAAACCCTAACCAACTCATTTGATGGACACGGGCAGCACACATGAGGGACACGGCCAAGCTTGTGGCCGTGTCTCTCAATTCAACTTTGGCAGTAGCAAACACGGCTTAGGGACACGGCTGTGTCTCTTCAACCAAAACTCACAGTAGCTCACACGGCTTGGGAACACGGCTGTGTCACCCAAAAATTAATCCAACACGTCCAAAATCATATGACTTGGCCGTGTCTCACATGGCCTTTGGCCGTGTCTCCCAAAACCAAAACCCTAATTGTAACCAACTCTCTTCCAAATGCATTAAAACTCAATATACATCATACCACATGCTTCAAATGAACATCATCAATGTTCTAAATACATATTCATTACAATAATCACTTTAAAACACCTTAATATCACAATTAAACAAACACCATCTCAAAACCCTAACTCAAACTCTACTCTTGATTTTCCACTATCAATCTTCACTTATTTTTCCATAATCACAACCAAACCAACACAACCTCCAATTTTTAACTTACAATCAACTCTAACACTTATAAACACACATCAACACACTAAATCATCATCTCAACAATTCTCAATACACCTTAACCACAATTTCCAAATTAATAAAAGAAAACAAGAAATTACTTACCTAAGGTGAAGAAATTCCACAAATCTTCAACTTGATTCTTCAATTCTCCCTTCAATCTTGATCTTACTATCAAGAACACTTCTCCTTCCCTTTTGCTAATGGAGAGCCGGCCACTACCATCAAGAGGAAGAGAAAATGATCAAGAATCACAAAGTCAATCTTTCTTTTAATCTCCACCACAAAATTTCCAAAAGTAAATTACCTCAAGGCCCTTAACCATATAACTAACCTTTTGTCTTATATGAGCCCATATATGAACTTTCACACTCAACAAGAAAATATCTTCTTCCACTAACCAACACTTTGACTCTCCCTTTGACCATTTTATATGTTATATATATCACAATATACACAACATATAAACTTGTCTCTAAACCCTAAATTCTTTCCCAAAACACTTATACTTTTCTTTCTCAATTTAAACCAACAATCCAATAACAACAACAACAACAACATACAAAACTTCTAGGGCATAAATGAGGATATTACAGTATAATTTAATTGTTAGAATTGGTGTGTATAAAGTTATTTTGAGTATTTAACAATGAATTTTAAGTTGAATTGAAGAAATAGTTGAGTTTGGGTAATGATTGGTGAAGAGAGAGAATTTAGGGTTATGTAACTTTTGGATTTTTAAATTCATGAATTTTAATTGTGCAAATTGATTCTAAATAAGTTATTTTGATATATAAATAAGTATTTTAAAGTTAAATATTGGATTTGGTTGAGTTTAATTGGAGTTTGAGAATGGAAGTATTGATTTAGGATTTTGGAAAAGTAATTTTTCAAAGTTATTGAATTGTTTGATTTTATTGGTTAAAGCATATTCTTTAGTGATAAAAGTGATGAATATAAGCTTAAAATGATCAATGGATTGAGTTGGAATGAAAAACTTTCAATGGGGAAGGTTATGCCATTTTAGGGTTTTGATCATAAGTGTGTATTTTTATAATATAATTATTTTAAACATATTAAAATACATTTTTAATAATATAAATAAACTTAAAATACCAAATTAAATGGCCTAGTATGGTATTCCAAAGTTAAAGTGAAATTAGGTTTAACTTTGAGATTTTTATTTAAATAGTATTTAATTATGATTTAAGATTGAAAATGTCTTAGAATGTGATACTAAATGATTATTTATGATCATATTTGGTTTAGATATTGAGGAGAGTTGATTTACCCCATCCAAGTATTGAAGGGCAAGTGGAAATAGAAGGATTGAAGGGTGTTTGAGCTTATTTTTGGTTGCTCTTAGAGGTAAGTACAAACTTTATTTGAATTGGACATGTTTGCATTACATTGGGCTAAACACATTTTGATATGGAAAATATGATAAGCTACTTAATGTTTTGATTATTTATGAATAATGTACTATGACATGTGTAATGTCATATATGCATTAAATACATTGTGAAAAGCCACTGTTAATAGTTAAATTATGTAAAATGTGAAATATTGTATTATGTGAAAAGACCCAAAGTATTTGGGTAATGCTATTTGTTATGTATGCATTAAGGGCATTGTTAAAAAGCCATTGGTAATGGCTAAAGTGTATAAAATATGAATTATATGTGGATTATGTGAAATTATCCAAAATATTTAGGTGATGAGTTTTAAAGTAAAATGTGATGCAATGTGATGATATGATGAAATGTGATGAATTAATATTGCTATAAATAAGAAAAATGAGAAAAATGAGAAAAAGATGAGAAAATAAGGCAATGTACCTAATAGATAAAGAAAAATATAGCAATGTACTTAGCTTAATTATGAGAAAATAAAAAAGAGATTGATAATGAGAAATGTGAATTAATTGTGTGCATAGTATGTTATTCAATTTTTAGAGTTCTGTATTTCGCGGCATGTCTATGAGGTTATCCTCATTATTTACCTTCGAGGCTAGCTTTTGAACAATTATTGATTTGCCTTCTGGCTAAACTTTGGATGTCACTTGCCTTCGGACTTGATGCTGAGCATCATTATGATTTGCATTCGAGCTAGATGTTGGGCGTTACTTGCCTTTGGGCTAGACACTGAGTGTCAATATGGACCAAAATAGTAACTCTGAAATTTGAATAGCATATTGGATCATTTGGGCCCATGCTTGTGTTTGGTTTTATGTGAATTGTGAATTATAAAATAATTAAGAAATATGTTAAAATAAAATGATATGAGATATGATATCCATATGCATTGTGTATTGACATTGTATTTGAGTTTTATTGTTATCAAAGTTTGTACCACTAGGCTTTTGGCTTAGCGTGATTGAAATTTATTGTGTATGTGACAAGGGAGATTCGGTAGAGCCAGAGAGTTCGTTTAGACCAAGTCAGGTCTAGCTTTGAGTTTGCTTGAGTTGATTTGACTGCTTCTTCGAGATCAGTGCCGACTGCTAACATGTATATATTTTTATTACATTTTGATATTCTATATATTATATTATATTTTTAGTATATATATTGTAAATTATAAAGGACATTTTGCATTTAATTGATTTTTTTTTCTAAAAATGATTTGCATTTAATTCTAGTAAATCTATTTCCTTTTTTTGTAGTATGAAAAATTTCAATAAGGAGCACTATTACAATTGTACAAATTTTCAAGCATGATGACATTTGATTTTACCAAATCACATGGCTATATCAAACATTTTACTTTCCATTAATTAAATAATCATTTCTTGACTAAGTGATATTAAAGTGAATTCTAAAAAAAATTATAAATTCAAATCTCAGTCAAAAATATTAAACAAATTGAATTATGATTTTTGATTATATGATAATAAAATCCACTATGAATAACTCATATTGGGATTAAATCAAAATCCCATTATTTTGATAAAGAGATAAAGTTAACAAGACAATAACAAATTACAAAATCATTCAAGTCACTGAATTATTCAAGATATTTCTTTTTGAACTGAAGAATTATTCAAGATTTATCATTGAAAATGGGTTTTTAAATCCTTAAGCAAATATGGATAAATTAGTGGAAAAATTACATCTACCATTTTTTATATATATTTTTTATTTTTATTAAGAATATTTTAGCCATTTTATAATAATTTTATAATAAATTCATAATAAAAAAACTATATAAATAGTATTTTTATATAAAAAATTATAAATTCTTATAAATCCTAAAAATATTTATAAAAATATAATAAATTTAATTTTTTTTATTTTTATGATATTTTTATAAATATCCAAAATTAGTCAAGCAAAAGAAATGGTTACAATAGGAGCACATAGCAACTAGTGTCGTCAAGTGGGCCTAAATTGACACACAAAGTAAGTGAAAATGATACAACCAAAAACTCCTATCTCTTTTATTACTCTCTTCCTTGACGAGTCTAACGAATCCCAAAAGGCCAAAACTCTTTTTTAACCATTTTTAGACGGTTTTATTGACTACTTTCTTGACTGCCATCTCCTACACGTAACTCCAACTCCTACCATTAATAAAATTCAATCCTCTATATCTTTTCTTCTTTATTTCTTTTGTTCCTATCTTTCTACTTTTTTAGCTTCACCTATACAAAGATAGCCTTAGTGAAATCAAACAAAACAACTTCAATTTCGTGCGGCAGTAATTATTATTATTATTTTTTTGATAAAACGTAGGGGCATGTGCTCGAAAAATGCAGTAATTAATGATTGTGCAAATATTTTGTCATTCTATTTTATTTTTTACAAATTTCTGATGTATCAGAAAAAGAAAAAGAAATCCCAAGATCATATAAAAAGATAATATCCTTAATTCTTTTCTACCTTTTTTTTTCTTTTACTTAATTTGTATTGACATGTAATTGGAAACAAATTATTCAAATAACAAAAGAATACCAAATCCATGCTTTATCACTATCCTACTTTCCTACACCCCAAAAGGATTATAATGAACATGTATATATATATATATGAGTAAAAAAAATCTCCCAAATCCCAACCAAAAGAAGAAACAAAATTAAAGAAAAAGGCAAAAAAAATAAATTCTATTAATTTTAATTCCCCTGAAAACTTGAATTGCTGATTTTACTGTTGCCATTGCTATTGGTATTGCTAGTCGTTATGCTGGAATTGGTATTGGTGGTGGTTGCGAGGTGGGTGTTGGTATTATTAGTAATATTGTTATTTGGGTGAGAACCACCAATTATTGATGTAATTGCTGCTGCCAGAGCTGCTGTGAAGTTAGGATCAGCTGCAATGGCAGTAGTTGCCGCGTTTACGGAGTCAGCCAATGAATTTTGCTGCGCTTGCCCCTGCCCTGGCCCCTGCTGCATTACTGCTTGACCCTGTGATTGGTGGCCTAATTTATTATTAGCTTGATCCATATCTTGAGACATTTGTAATCCAGAAAACTTTGATTGATTGTACAGTGCTTGTCCAAATATTTGAGGCAACAATGCTGCTGCTGCATTATTGGTAAAATTTTGTGGTGGTGGATTTGGAAATGGAACTTGGAATTGAGTTTGTTGCCTTTGAAGCTGTAATGGGTTTGGGTTTTGTGTTAAGTCCAATGTAACAGTAGGAAATGGGGCTGAAGCTGATATAGTTGCCATGCTAGAGGAACATGGCAACAAAGTTCTAGTCAGAAAATTTGTGTTCATCATTCCATCAGCGCTAGACATTGACCCTGATAACAACATTCTTGCTGCTGCTGATGTTGTTGATGCCATGGCCATAGCAGCTGGCGGCAATGGATGATTATGGTTACCTTCATATGTTGTTATTAAGATTGTTCGATCTTCTGCACATCTTTGTACCTATAATTCAATGTCATATATAAAATTAATATATTAACCATATTCTGTGTTAATTTTTGTAATAAAAATGGATTTATTACAACGAAAATCACTTAAAAATAAAGAGTAATTTGGTATATAAACCTGTTTTCTAACTGGGCAACCAGCAGCCATGGTGCACCGATAATATGCTCGAGGACATGGATTTCCTTTAGCCATCTTCTGTCCATACTTTCGCCATTGACATCCATCAGATATCTAAAGAAAACAAAGAAATCATACAATTTCAGTTCAAAAGTGATTAAAAATAGTAGTAATTGAAACCTAATTATAATTAAACTACAAACTCACCATCGGAGCTTCAGATCGAGCTCTGACTGATACACGAGCTTTCCTAATGGTAGCTTCAGTTTGATCAACATTATTACTATTGTTATGATTATTATTTTTGGAGGAATTAAATCGAGCAACTTTATTAGAATTAGAACCCCAACCTTGAGAACCTTGATCTGGACTTTCCTCTCTTTCAATTCCTCTACCAATAATTCCTTTATTGTCTTGATAAAAAACGATCCCATCATCATTATTATTATTGTTATTATTGTTATTCTGATTATCTGTATTATTTCCCGGCGACCTTGATCGGTCGCGACTTCTTCCTTCCGATGAAGATAAAGAAAGCTCATTATTATCACCACCAACAACACCAGTAGACGCATCCTTAGCCGCCAGACCAAGATCCATAAAGTGTCGAGGAACCACAGGTCCATTTACTGTATGCTTTATATCTTCAATATTTTTTTCTTCTTCCAAACCATTATTTCGATTATCCTGTTCGTTGTTCTCTCGAGCTGGTGGCTTTTCGTCTCGCATAAGAGAAACGAAATGCATCTGTAACGCATTGTAATTGGTGGTTACCTGATTCAACATGTCTCTTAATCTTAAATTCTCCATTTTCATTCTTTCTAGCTCTGCTTGTATTACTGTTAGCTGCTACAAAATTTAAGAACATTCAAAATCAAAAAAAGGGACTCGAATAGTCCACAGACTGTGAAGTTGTAAGTTGTAACTCTGTATAATTACAATAAAAAGGAGAAAAAGAAAGAATTATACCTCATTTTTAGCTCTTTTATCATCCATGTTTGAAGAAGATATTCCATCATCCACCATGGATTGATCGCTACTGGTATTTGTAGTGAGAAGATTTAAACCAGTCTGAGAAAAATAAATTAGCAATCAAAATCAATTAATCAATGAGCATTTGATCTATTGTACTGAACTAGTTTTCACGAATGAAAATCCACGGAAGCTAAATTTGTATATATACAAAAAAAAAAAAAAGAAAATTCAATAATAAACAAACAGAAAATTGAAAAGGCTAACTTACGTTAACATCAAAATCCAATCTGGTTGGACTGATAGGATCTTTAGGCTTATTAACAATATCATGATGATGGTTTTTTTCAGCAAAGAAATCCATCTCATCAATGACCGTCCGAGTATCATCAGAAGGAAGAGAATCATCATCGTCATCATCATGGGTAGAGTCGAGATTAACTGGGAATTGGATAGTGGTGGGAGGAGAAGAAGTAGGAGTAGCAGAAACAGCAACGGAAGTAGTAGTAGTAGAATCCATGAAACCAAGCTTATTATGATTAAAATCGAGGGAGGTTTTTTGATGAGGACAAGAATTAAGAACAGTTGGTTTATGAAAAAAGAAAGAAGAAGTAATTAGATCTGAATCAATGGAGAGTCCACTTCTTCCCTTGGCCATAAATCAAGAAACAGAGAGAGAGAGAGAGAGAGAGAGAAAGGAGATGTGTAAGTCTTTAAACGATGCAACGGACTCGGCAACAAAAATGGAGGTTGAGACCATAGAAGAAGACCAAACGGTAGTATATAGTGGTGTGCGGTTTATGTGTTAAAAATTTAAAATATATATATATATATATATATATATTCCAAAGAGAAATTTATGGGATAAAAAATTAGAATATGGCTGTATAAGGACTGATCTACTGTAAGAAAATATAAGGACTAGTTTTACTTTTTCTTTTGATTTTCTTTCTTTCTCTTTATATTCTTGTCCCCCCTTTTGGTTAATCTTTTTTTTTAGCTTGTACGATTAAGAAATTTGAGGCAAAATACTAAAATTCAAAAGCCCATTCTAAGAAATTATAAGTCAATTTTTACGTAATTATTATTTTAAATTTTATACGGTATATAATACGAATTAATTAATACTTATTTGACTATATTAATTTTTAGATGTTAGATTAATTATAAGACAGATATACAATATTTTATTATCTAATTTGCTTTTAATTTAATAAGAAGTTATTTTATTATCGAATTGGGGAAATAAATTCAATTTGCAAATAAAATGTTAGCCTAAATTTTAATTTATGAAAATTTTAAATAAATTATATATCTAAATATAATTACTTAATCACTAGGATATGCAATTAATTCTAAAAAGATATTTTTTTATTAGATAAAAAAATATATAAATTTTTATTTTGAAAATAATATATATTTTGCTAGTTATAATTGACAGAAAAAATAAACTCTAAACCATTCTAAAAGAATGGGTAAATGTATGTGAACATCCTTTGATTTTACAAAAATAAAATATTATTAGGCATGACAAAAAAAAATTAAATGAATGTTTGATTTTAAATAAGTCCTAATAGTTGTTGTTCGACTTGAAGATTGTATGGTAAGAGGAGCGACAACATTGAAATCGATTTGAATTTTAATTTTTTTTAATCTACTTTTCTTCTATTTTTCTATGGTGCATATGTATATCTATTCCCTTTCGGAGTATAAATGAACATCTAGTCTAAAAATAAATTTATTTCCATTCTTTATGTTCTTGATCGACTGTGCTAGTCAAACTAACAGGTGGTGATTAGAAACAAAAGTGTCAAAACTAGAATAAGACCTTCCCCACTTGATCATTTCTCTATAGTAATAAAGGTTTGGGGCCAGGATATTAGTGTAGATGGGTGATCAAAGAAAAAGAGCAATGAGGCGTTAATCGAAGGAAAATCGTTCGATTGCATTGTCAAATATGTGGGACCCAAACCGGAGATTGACGCGTTCCTTTAAAAAATTTCAGCATCCCTATTTGCCCGGCGCTTCTCCCTCTGTGAAAAAGAAAAGTCAACGAATTCCGATCATCATGGGGCCCACATTATATATATTATATTTATTTTATTTTTGTTTATTTACTTGTGGCCTGACCTCGTGGGACCCATGATGATCCAAAGAGTTCTTTGACCTTTTTGACACGCAAGACCGTCTCGCGATTCTAACCGATTTATCTGTTTGACCCCGTCGGCTCGTATGGACCGAATCCCTTGCCTTATATTGTAAAGTGTATAGAGGTCCTTGAGTTTAAATATCATTTATTGATTAATTAATAATATTTTTTCTTTTTTTTTCCCTTGCTTTGCTATTTATATTTTGTTAATAACTCCTTATCTTTATTTACCACAACCCATCAATGGCATTATATAATTCATATCATCCATTTTTTTTTTCAATTCTTAATAACATATAATTAAATTATGAGTTATATACCCTTGGTCCCATTTGTAAGGGGAAGGGAAAACAAAAATTACTGCTACGAAAATAATATAAATATTAAAATCTATTGGCTTAATTAATATAAAAAAAACTTAAAGTTTTTATGATTTATTACAGTTAATAATTATATTTATATTTTTTCATTCATATATATTTTAATTATTTTATTACCATTAACAAATAAATTTATTCATAAATTTATTTTCAAGTCAGTTTACACTTTAATAAAAATAAATATTCACATAAACAATGAGAATTTGTTTTAGCAGAAAAATTTAAAATTGAAACTCTAAAAACTTGACTTAATTTTAATATATAAAAATATATATAATTAACATATTCGGGGAAAATAAAATAAAATAAAGTTCTCTCTTTAATTATATCTAAAGATTGTACTCCTTGATAAATTATAGACTACATGAAATTATGATGTGTAATTATGTTATAATATAAAATATGATAAGGTATCAACTCAAATAAAATGGTTAAAGTGTACTAGTTTAGAGAAATAGTAGGATCTTAGTGTTAGATGTTAATTATATTAAATTTATATTTTAAATATTAAAAGGAAATTATTATTGGTGAAATTAAATATATATTTCTTGTATAGTCATATGTATCCTTAAAGTCACTAAGCCAAGACTAATCATCCTCATATCGGATCGGTCTACTAAAAAATAAAATACTTCTAACAAGTAGTGACTCCATTTAAAAGAATCAAATTTATGACATCTTCCTTAAGGCATTGGAGTAAAATTTAAATTTTGATTTTTTTTATCATGATTGAAAAAAAAATTCACTACTAATTAAAGCATTAAAATAAAAGTACCATTATCTTTTAGGCTTAATATATCAATTGCTCCTCGAACTTGGCATATTTAATTATTTTGCTCCATATATTATTTGAATAATAATTTTACCTTTTAAACTTGATTTTTTCATAATAAATTAATCATTAATTTAATATAACTAGATTTTTAATGGCCTGTGAGTTACAAACGCCTTGAAATACAAAATTTTGATCGTTTCATCTCTTATTCCGGCCAACAAACATAATTTTTCAGCAAAAAATAGAAATCTTCGATCTGTCCATTTTTCTTCTTCTTCTTCTTCTTCTTCTTTTTAAATCTGTACATTTTTCTAAGAAACAAATAGAAATTTTTGGAAAAAGCTAGAAATTTCATATCTTAAAAAAAATTTCTTATTCTTCGTCTTCTTCTTTCATCATCATCTTCTTATTCTTCTTCTTCTCCTCCTTTTTAGATTTTTAGACTGAAAGTCCGATTTAAAACACTGATTTTGGATCAAATTTTCAGTGTCGACCACTAAAATTTCAATAAAAAACTTTGTTAATGGTTCAAGGGCATTATTATAATTTTTTTGTTATATTAAAAATTTCTTAAGTCTATGTTGTTTTAATCAGTTTCATACGTCTCCTAAGAGTGAAATATAAATATATTGCCAATTTAGTATCTAAGGGTAAGTTTGCTATGAAAATGCTAAATTTAAGGAATAAAATGATTATTCAAATAATATAAGGAGTAAAATGACTAAATGTCTTAAATTTGAAGGGCAATGGATGTATTAAGCATTTTCTTTTATTCATAATATTGCATAATGCATAGCAAATATCCTTTCGGTTTTCAATTATATACTATACATAATTTTACTAATTCCACTGATTAGGGTTTTTAAGTTCGATAATTATTATTTAGCACATGAATATAAAAACTAATATATCCATATTTGTCAAATTTATTATATTTATAGTGACGCCAATTCAGCTGCTGATTTCATTACTAATTAGACTTTCAATTCTATTTTTTATTTTACTGACATAATATTATATATTATTTTTTTTATCTGAGTTTGTTTTGGTTGGAGACATTTTTGAAGGTTCATTTCTTAAATTATTCACTATTTAGCATCTTTGTTTATATATTTGTAAAAGATTTTACATAAAAATTTGTCAGTTGTTAAGGTGCGTTCGGCTTGGAAATTTTATATAAGAGAAGAAGGATGCTAAATCCCAAGAAGAGAGTGGAATAGACGAATACAATTGGCCGCAATATTTGAAGAGGGAGCCTCTCTCTCTCGTTCTCATTGCTTTTTCTTTTCTAACCTAACCAAACAGTCCCTAGCCCACCAGTTTCTTCTTCTTCAGAATTAATTGCTTTTAGAAATCCAGTTTCTAAGTTTCCAGTAGACGAGAATCACGTCAATTACATTATGGTGGACATGTCCCTAACCCCAGGCAATAAATTAAATAAATAATATTATATATATATAGTTTATTTTCTTTACTAGGACTTTCAAAGTTCAATTTATATGGTCTTTCCCCCATTAATTTTATTAGTTTCCTTTTGGTAAATTCTTATAGAACTTGACTTGGCCCATCACATATATTAAGTCAAACACTACATACTTGTAGAATTCACATATATTTTCAATGTTTGAACACTTTTTTTCTCATTTTTCAACGTGAATGATTTACCAAATTGTTAAGTTTGATCAGAAAATATTTCATATTTTTTTGAGTTTTGAGAAAAGTTTGATTTTTTTTAATAAAAATAAAAATTTAATTAATTCATTAAAATAATAAATTAGCTATAGTTTTAATTAATTTTTTATTAAAAGAAAACTAGATAATGTTAATTTTACATATGGAGAAGTAGAATTAAGAAGATTAGTGAAAAAGGAGTTGGGATGTGACTTAAAGCTAACAAGTAGGCTCCAAAGATAAAAAGAAAGATTTATACAGGGTGAGGGACAATTCGATTAACCAACTAAATTTTTAATTAATTGATTAAAATTTTAGTTCGATTAATTAATTGATAGTTTAAATCTGTCAATTTGATAAAAAATTTTAGAATATTTTAATTTTTAGTTTGATTAACAGTTATCCAATTCAATTCGATCGGTTAACCGATTAACCAAATCATTTAAAATTTTTTTAGTTATTTATTATTTTTTATTTAATTCTTTAATTATATAAATTTTTATCATCAAGATACATTTTTATTACAAAATAAAGTTATATTTTGCTTATTTTAATAATAAATTTTATTTAATTATATTAATTTTTTATAAATATAATTTTTATTATAAAATTTAAAAAATTAGTCGTTTTAATTAATTAACCGAATAAATCGATTTAATTTAATTAATTAACTGAACCGTCCAAAATAGAAATTTGATTGGTTCGATTAATATTTTTTTTATATTTTAGTTTGATTTATTGATCGGTTCAGTTTGCTAATTAATTAAATGTACGGATGCATTTGTGTAGTGCAAAATCATTAAATGAAGATTTATATTATTTAAGTACATATATATATATATATATTCACATGTAAATGGTATGAAAAAAAAAAGTTGTTGCGTTTGGTGCATGGAAATTAATTATTTGACACTATTAAAACGTGATTTAATTAATTGTCTTTTCTTTTATTTGGACATCTAAATTGGCAAGACATTGAGTTTTGGACCTTCATATTTCAATTTGATCCCGACAAAATATAAATATTTGTAAGTTTTTTGTGAATTTGTGATTTTGTATTGTAAATATCTTTTTACGTTCTTCATTATATTTATTTTTTATATATTTTTTTGTTTTAAATTGATGTAAATATTTTATATTTTATAAAAAATAAAAAATTATTAATTTTATTAAAAATAAAAAAAATATATTTTACTGTTATTTTAATATGATAAATATTTATTAAATATATTTTTTAGATAATATTAAATTTGAGTATAATAAAAATTTAATATATTATCTAATTTATTATTAAAATAATAAATGAATTATATAATTTGGAATAAATAAAAAGGAAAAGTATGTTTATTATTAATGTAAAATGAAAATGTGCCTATTAATTTGAAATGAAAAAATATTAATTAATAATTTGTTATATATTAATCAGTAAATAGAACATTCTATCTAGTGAACAACAACAACAACAACAACAATAATAATAATAATAATAATAATAATAATAATAATAATAATAATAATTTCTCATTCTACTATTATTCAGCATAACTCGTAGGATTTATCTATTTTCTCAATTGTTATAATTTCGTTACTTCACTTTTTGTGCTTTTCAGCGAGTAGCCTTATATTCGTTTTGTTCTCTTTAATATAATGATATGTTTCACAACATAATATTGCCGTGGAAGCTTTTATCTTCTTTTTTTTTTTTTTTTCAATGTTTGATAATACTCATGCCCGGCAATGGAAATCATTGGTAAATGAGAAGATCTCTTCCCTTTCACACCCTTCTTTTCTAAAATTCTCTTTTTTTTTTCTCCGATGGCAATTTCAGATATTTATTCATTATATTGAAATGGTTAATTAGACTAAATTAAAAAAAATTTAAATAAAATTTAAATGTCTAAATACCAAGTAATTATGGACCACACAGGGGGTGTCCTAACATTAATTTTGTAATTGTATATTAATTTATATGGATATATTGTTAGGTATATATATATATTTAACAAATATTTATTTTTAACAATTCTTAACTGCTTTCATATTAATATTTTATAACTTATTTTTTTATAAATATATTCATTATTTTATCTAATATTTGTATAAACTGCAGGATTCATGATTGCACATGCCGAGAATCTCTCCCACGAGGTAGAGGATACGGATCTTTAATTATGAATAGTGAAATCAAAATCAAGCAATACGGCTCATGATGTGAATGTGAAGCGTGACCATGATTTTCCTTCAAACTTGGAACACATAAAAATTTTAAAAATATGTTAAAAATTTAGAAATTTATCTGAAAAGATATGTTAAAAATTTATCTGATTATTTTATCATTCACAACTAATCAATTCAATTTTTTTTTTCATTAAATTCTAGTATAGTTAGTATTATTCATCAAGTACATATCACAGCCTATATTTATTTAATATTATTGAGTCATGTAATAATTTTTTGCTTGTGAAATTATATGATACTAAACATAAGCTAAATAATGATAATTTAACAAAAAAATTTCATAAATTAGGAGTGTACAAGAGCCACATTAGTTTGAGTTTACTTCAAATTCGAGGCCTAATTTGAGTACACCTCGCGTTATAAAATTTAGTCTCCTAACCCTAATTAGCCGGACTATTTTGGGTTGGTCAGGCCAACCAAACTTTTCTTTTTCTTTTGCATTTTTTTTAATTTTCTACAATTTTATGCAGTATGTATACTGCATTTATGCAGTATATACTGCTTATATATATGCAGTACATTATATATTATATAAAATATAATTTTATATATTTTGTAATATATACAATATCATTAATATATAATTATAATATATATTATATAAGTAACATACTATTTTATATATTAATTATATTATATATTATAAAAAAAATTTATATAGATAATAAATATAATATTTCGGGTTGGGTAGAGTTGGCCTAAAGTAATTCACTTCGGGCCCAATACTTGAGCCAGGCCGAATTGCTTGGATTTTATGAATACTCGTACCATAAACACTTAAGTTATACACTGAAAATAAGGATAGAAAATCTTTTCATTATGATTAAGATATTTTAAATTCTCTTAATTCTTCGTATACTGATCTCTATATTGAATACATCATGGAAAAACATACCAAACAAAAAGGAACCGATGCAAATAGAAGTTAAAAACCTTTTTAAAATTGATCTATATAAATATTTGTAGGCCATTCCTGTACCTTCTTGAAATGGTATTATGAAAAGACATCAAGTTCATCTTGTAGTTAAAAGTTTCACCCAAAAGGAAAGTGTTGATTTTTTTTTTAAAAAAAGACACTTTCTTTTTGGTATAAAAAGAAAAAACCCTATTTTAGTTAATCGTGACTCTTATTGCACACTTTGTGTAATAAATTAAAATTTAAACTTTCTTTAAAAAAATTAATAACCTATATTATTAAAAAAAAGAAATGAAAAAATGTCATTTTTTTTTGTTGCCGTTCAAACCTACAACCTAAAGCCAACTCAATAAGCTCTAAATTATTAGGCCTAACTGATTTTCTTATCATTCAGTGAGTGACATTGCCATCACTATCATGGCCGCAACACTACAATATCGGATGACGGTGCATACAGAAGATAGATCATTTAAAATTAGCTTAATATATTAATTGCCATTTCAAATTAATAATTTTAATCATTTTATGCTCGTGTATTTATATATTTAATAGATTATCTCTTATACTTGTCTATTTTATTCTATTAAATATTTATATAATCATATATTGGTCATTTTGTCCCTCTGTACTTATATATTTTATATCAGATAGATACTTATATCTATATGTAGCATTATCTTTGTTTAGATATTTGTATCAAATAGACACTTATATATATGTAGTATTATCTTTATTTAGGTATCTGTTAATATAAAATAGACAAGTACAAATGATAATGTAATTAATATGTAATTATATAAATGTATATTGAAATAAAATTGATAAATATATGGAATAATATGGTAAATGCATAAAATAGGGGGCAAAATGACAAAACCTACTGAGTTTAAGGGGCTATAGATATATTAAGGCTTTTAAATTTTAAAATTACAACTCAAGGTATTCTTAGATTATCACAAAAACTATATATAAAAAAAATTTGAAAAGGTTTTAACATGCCAGATTGCAAATATGAGACATTTGTTACTAAGGAGCATAAATTAAGTCTTAGTTAATAGCAAAAGAATGACATTGAAGTTAAAGAAACATGAAAAATTTACTATGCATCAATTGTTAAGAGTCTAATGTATGCTCAAGTTATACACATTCATAGTGTTCAATTTTAGAATACTAGGTATGTATTTGAGTAACCCTAGGATGGATGTAACATCCTAAAATTTTTGAAAATTTCTAATTTTTAAAATTTTTATAAAATAAATTATAATTTAAAAGGATAAATTAAATTAATGATTTTAAATGAAAAATGAAGGGATTTTAAATGAAAAAGTGAAATATATATGTGATGTATATGCAAAATATACATAATATATATAAAAGTTAACACTTTTTAAAAGAAAATGGTATTTTGGTAATTAAATCTTATAAATTCAAAATTAATAAAATAATTCAAAAATAAATTATTTTTGAATGGAAGAGAAAAATTAGGAATTTTAATTTATTAAAAAATAATTAAATATTAAATTATTTTAATATATATGTGTGGTTAAAAAAAAGATGAAAGGAAAAGAAAAATAAAAGTCTTCATCATCATCTTCTTCTTCTTCTTCTTCAAGAGACGTTTTCCATGGGAGCTTGAAGACCAAGGATTCTACTTCTTCCATACTCCATAAATTGAAGAAATTAACAAGTTTTAAGTGAATTTTTGGTGATTTTCACCAAAAAGTAGTAAATTTCCATCTCTTTTCTTTGAATTCCTTGGAATTTTAGATTATGTGAGTTATGAGATTTTGATGTAGTATGTTATAATTGTTGGAATTGGTGTGTATGATATTATTTTGGGTAGTTAACAATGATTCTAAGGTTAGATTGAAGAGATGATGAAGTTTGGTTAAAGAATGATGAAGAGAGAGAATTTAGGGTTATAGATTTTTGGGGTTTTGAAAACATAAACTTTAATTGTGAAAATTGGTTCTAAATGAGTTGTTTTGATTCATAAACAAGTATTTTAAAGTTAAATATTGGATTTGGTGGTGTTGGGTTGGAGTTTGAAAATGGAAGTGGAGATTTAGGGTTTTCGAAAAGTGATTTTTCAAAGTGGTTGAATTGTGTAATTTTATTTGTTTAAGCATGTTGTTTAGTGTTAAAAGTGATGAATATAAGCTTGGAATGAGTAATGAATTGTGTTGGAATGGAAAACTTTCAATGAGAGAATGTTATGCTATTTTTGAGATTTTGTGTATAAGAGTGTATTTTTATAATGTAAAATATTTAAATGTATTAAAATATATTTTAATAATATAAATAAACTTAAAACACTAATATAATTGTAGTAGATTGGAATTCCAATGTTGAAGTAAGGAAAGACTAAATTTTTTGAAAATTTGTATGAGTGATGTGTAATATAGTTTGATATTGGAAATGTCATTAAATGTGATACTAAATGAGTATTTACTATCACATTTGGTTTAGACATTGAGGGAGGTTGATTTGCTTCATCCAAGTGGTGAATGACAAGTTGGAAAGATTGGATTGAAGGTTGCTTTTAGCGTACTTTGGGTTGCTAATAGAGGTATGTACAAACTTTGAATATAATGTTTATATTTGCATAACATTTGGACTTAACACATTTTGGTTGAAAAATGTGTTAAGCTACTTGTTTCATTGATTGTGTATGAATAATATGCTATGACATTTGTAATATCCTATATGTGTTAAATACATTGTGAAAAACCATTGATAATAGCTAATTTGTGTAACATGTGAAATATGTATATTATGTGAAAATATCCAAAGTAATTGGGTAATATGTTGTGAATGCAAAAAATGAGATATGTGTAATAATGAAATGAATTGATATTGATAAAAATGAGAAAAGTGAGAAAAATGAGAAATATATGAAAAATGAGAAAAGTAAGAAAAAAAATGTAAAAATAAGACAATGTGCCTAGATTGAATATGTAAAAAAGAGAAAAAGATTAATAATGAGAAATATGAATAAATTATGTGCCTAGTATGTTATTCAATTTTCAGAGTTCTGGGTTTGGCGGCATGCCTATGATTGCCTACGGGCTACACGATGGAATGGTGAAAAGATTGGGTCGTAAGCCAGGCTAGCTGATAAATATGATATTTTTAGGGTGAAAAGACTGGGTCGTAAGTATAAAAAACTGTAGCAGTCTAGCCGGGTTGAGGACCAAAATACTAGGGCCTATGGGTCTAGCCGCGTTGAGATCCAAGAGACTGGGGCTGTTACATTATCCATGAATATATTACTTACGGGGCTAGACACATGATATCATTATGGACCAAAGCAGTAACTCTGAAATTTGAATAGCATATTAGATTCTTTTTAGACCCATGCTTGTCTTTGTTTTAATGTGAATTATGAATTATGATACAATCGAGCAATATAATGTTATGAGTTGTGCTTATGAAATATTTGAAAAATATAAAAAAGTTGATTGATGTGACATCTATTTGCATTGTGCAGCAATTATTTTCTTCGTGCAGGTGACAGGGTAGACCCAGCTGAGCCAGATAGTTCCTCTAGACCAGGTCGGGTCTAGACTTATAGTTAAGCTTGTTGAGTTGCTATCGAGATCAGAAATACTACCAATAGCATGTATATATTTTTATGTTATTATACATTTTGAGTATTATGCATAATATGTTATGTTTTAAATTTTACGTATTGTATATTATAAAGAATGTTTGGGTCAATGTATTTGAAATGAGAGAATAAGTGTATTTTAAATTATATATATATCTATATATCTATATATATAAATGTTTGAGAAACTTGTGAAATTGAGAAGTATGGTTGAGATGGTGATTGAAAATTATTTGGGAGTATTTTTTTTGCAGGTTGTGTTTTGATAAATTTTGGAATGTCCAAAATACTAACAAAACTCTGGTGAATTTTTTTCAAAGATTTATATATATATTATTTATTTTGGGTTCTTATAACAAGTAAAGAATATTTATATTTTATTTAATTTTTATATATTTAGAATTTGAAATTTTAAATTGAAAATGTTTTAAAAAAATTAGTAAACCAGTATGTGATATTTTTGTACCGTATATGCGTATTTTATATATGCTGAAAATATGTATTATACGTATATAGGGTATAAGGGTGTTATATTTGTTTTGGTATTAGAGCCTAGGTTTGAGATTCTCGACCTAGGTGGGATGATAGAGAGAGAAAATGGAGGATTTTAAAATAGTTTTTAATTGTAACATATGCATTGACACTGGCAGTTTTTGATCTTTGATATAGTATTTTCTGCTTTGTTTGCAGATATAGGTAGTTATGGCGTCTCGACCGCATCAGGCTGTTGAGGGTAGTGCAGAGAGTGTGGCTCCAGATGAGGGTAGAGATGGAGTTAGAGATGTATCTGCTGGTGAGGCGTCTGTTTCTGTGCCTGTGAGACTAGCAGCTGATGAGGTTCCACCTGGCTGGTTATGACATATGGTAGAGTTGTTGAGGCAGGCTCCAATTTCGCAGCCGCCATAGCTACAGCCGCAGCCGCAGTTGTCGGTGAGGCAGTATGGTAAATTGAGAAAGTATGGAGCTGAGGACTTTGTTGGTACTATAGACCCTGCTGTAGCAGAGTAGTGGCTAGACCTAGTTCAGAGGATATTTATTCAGTTACAGGCTAGTCTAGAAGATAAGTTTGATTATGCCAGATCTCTTCTGCAGAGAGATGCATATGATTAGTGAAAGAAGGTTCCACATGCTTTGGATGATCCACCAGTCCTGACCTATGATGATTTCTTGAGGGAATTTGAGCAGAAGTATACTCCGAGAGAGTATAAAGATGCAAAGAAGATGGAATTCCTAAGTCTGAGATAGGATACCAGGACAGTGACCTAGTATGAGATCGAGTTTATCCGGTTGAGTCACTATGCTGGTGGGATCATTTCTGACGAGTTTGACAGGTGCAGGAGGCTTGAGGAGGGACTGAGACCCTCTATCATGTGCATCATCGCAGGCTCTCGACATCAGAATTTTTCTTAGTTAGTTGCAGCTGCCAGGAGTGTTGAGAGGGCACAGAGTCTTGCAGCAGCTGCCAGGGTTGAGGAGACCAGAGTTAGGAGACCCCAGTTTGGGGCAGGGTCTTCATCTACAAAGAGAGGCCGAAGAATTCATTTTTAGAGGTTTAGTAGGGGCCAGAGGCAGTTTGGTAGGTCAGTATCACATTAAAGGCAAAGATCGAGGCCTACAGTTTCTGTAGCTAGTGCTCTGACTCCATTGGTTCAGAGATCTACTCCACCTACATGTGTCCATTGTGGTAGGATACATAGGGGTGTTTGTTGGAAGATAGGGGGACCAGCTGTGTGTTTTAGATGCGAGTCGGCTGACCATTTCATTAGAGATTGTCCTGAGCTACAGGAGGATAGACATACTGATTCTGCATCTTCTCGACCCAGTGTCAGAGGGGGTCGTGGTAGCAGAGGTTTTAGTAGAGGTGGTTGCCCTGGGTTTAGTCAGAGAGGAGGCTCTACATCCAGAGACAGTAGGCTAGATGAGACTGGGCCATCTCAGCGGGTTTATGTGATACAGAGGCAGCCGGATGCTTCAGCCGTCATTGCAGGTACATTTTCTTTATTTGGTATTTCAGTCCTTGCTTTTATTAGATCCTGGATCTACGTATTCATACATAAGTACATCTATCTTTCCTGTGACTAAATTGTATTTTGAGTCCCTAGGATTTGATGTCTTGGTGACAAATCCTTTAGGGCATAGTATTGTGGTGAGCAGGGTGCACTGAGATAGTCCAGTTGTTGTTTAGGATGAGGAGTTTCTCGGTGATCTGATTGAGATGCCTTTCAGGAAATATGATCTAATTTTGGGTATGGATTGGTTATTTTGTGTTACTTTGAGAACATGTGATGGTAGGGATGTGATGGTATCTTTCATCTATATTTGTTTCAGCTGTTTCAACTGGGAAGATGATTCGAAAGGGATGTGAGGCTTATTTTGCTCATGTTGTAGATACTAGAGTAGTGGGATCCCTGCTTGAAAGTATATCCACAGTTGTCGAGTTTCCAGATATTTTCCCTAATGAGTTGTCAGGGTACCTCCTAAGAGAGAAGTGGAGTTTGATATCGATTTGTTGCCTAGTACCACTCCTATCTCTATCACCCCTTATCAGATGACACCTGCTGAGTTGAGAGAGTTGAAGGTGCAGTTGCAGGAATTTTTGGATAAAGGGTTTATCCGGCCTAGTGTGTCCCCATGGGGAGCACCTGTATTATTTATAAAGAAGAAGGATGACACCATGAGATTGTGTATTGATTATAGGCAGTTGAATAAGGTGACCATCAAGAACAAGTATCCTTTGCCTCGGATAGATGATCTCTTTGATTAGTTGAAGGGAGTAGCAGTATTTTCTAAGATTGATCTGAGATCAGGGTACCATCAGTTGAGAGTCAGAGATGTGGATGTACCCAAGACAGCTTTTCCCACGAGGTATGGGCATTATGAGTTTCTGGTGATGCTTTTTGGATTGACAAATGCATCAGCCACTTTTATGGATTTGATGAACAGGGTATTCAGACCATATTTAGATCAATTTGTGGTGGTCTTCATTAATGACATCTTGGTATATTCGCGTGATGAGGAGGATCATGATAGGCATTTGCGAATCGTATAGCAAACTCTGAGGGAGAAGCAGTTGTACTCTAAGTTGTCTAAGTGTGAGTTTTGGCTCAATCAGGTAGCTTTTCTTGGTCATGTGGTTTCAGCAGAGGGTATTAGAGTTGATCCGAGTAAAATTGAGGCTATCTTGAATTGGAGTCAACCGAAGACTGTGATAGAGGTTATAAGTTTTCTGGGATTGGTAGGCTATTATCGTCGATTTGTGAAGGGTTTTTCTATAATAGCTGCACCACTCACCAGATTACTTCGAAAAAGAGTTAAATTTGTGTGGACTGATCGGTGTCAGGTGAGTTTTGAGCAGCTGAGAGAGATGTTGACTTAGGCTCTTGTCCTTACCTTGCCTATAGAAGGTAAATCATATGTGATATATAGTGATGCTTATGAAATTATGTGATATTAAACATAAGCTAAATAATGATAATTTAATAAAATTTTTCCATAAATTAGGAGTGTACAAGGGCCGGATTGAGCTTAGTTTACTTCAAATATGAGGCCTGACCTGAGTACACTTCGGGTTATAAAATTTAGTCCGTAGTCCGATCCTAATATGAATTAGCTGGACTATTTCGGGTTGGTCAGGCCAACCAGGCTTTTCTCCTTTTTTTGCATTTTTTCTTCTTCTTCTTTTTTTTTTAATTTCCTACAATTTTATGCAGTATGTATACTGCTTTTATGCAGTATATACTGCTTATATATATGCAATACATTATATATTATATAAAATATAATTTTATATAAAATATAATATATACAATATCATTAATATATAATTATAATATATACTATATAAGTAACATACTATTTTATATATTAATTATATTATATATTATAAAAAAAATTTATATAGATAATAAATATAATATTTCGGGTTGGGTAGAGTTGGTCCAAGGTAATTCACCTCAGGTCCAATACCTGAGCCTGGCCGAATTCCTTGGGTTTTATGAACACTCATACCATAAACACTTAAGTTATACATTGAAAATAAGGATCGAGAATATTGTCATTATAATTAAGATATTTTAAATTCTCTTAATTCTTCAGATACTGATCTCTGTATTGAATACATCATGGAAAAACATACCAAGCAAAAAGGAATGGATGCAAATAGAAGTTAAAAACCTTTTTAAAATTGATCCATATAAATATTTGTAGGCCATTCATGTAACTTCTTGAAATGGTATTACGAAAAGACATCAAGTTCATCTTGTAGTTAAAAGTTTCACCCAAAAGGAAAGTGTTGATTTTTTTTTTAAAAAAAATACACTTTCTTTCTGGTATAAAAAGAAAAAAAAATCCTATTTTAGTTAATCGTGACTCTTATTGCACACTTTGTGTAATAAATTAAATTTTTAATTTTTTTAAAAAATTAATACCCTATATTTTTAAAAAAAAAATTGAAATAATGTCATATTTTTTGTTGCCGTTCAAACCTACAACCTAAAGCCAACTCAATAAGCTCTAAACTATTAGGCCTAACTCATTTTCTTACCACTCAGCGAGTGACATTGCCACCACTATCATGGCCGCAATACTCTAGTGATGCGAGACAATATCGGATGACGGTGCATACATAAGATAGATCATTTAAAATTAGCTTAATATATTAATTGCCCTTTAAATTTGATAATTTTAATCATTTTATGCTCATGTATTAATGTATTTGATAGATTACTTCTTATACTTGTCTATTTTATTCTATTAAATATTTATATAATTATATATTGGTCATTTTGTCCCCCTATGCTTATATATTTTATATCAAATAGACACTTATATATATCTGTAGCATTATCTTTGCTTAGATATTTGTATCAAATAGACACTTATATACACATGTAGTATTATCTTTATCTAGGTATCTATTAATATAAAATAAATAAATATAAATGACAAAGTGATTAATATATAATTATATAAATATCTATTGAAATAAAAATGATAAATATATGGGATAATATGGTAAATGCATAAAACATGGGGCAAAATAACAAAAACTACTGAGTTCAGGGGGCTGCAGATATATTGGGGCTTTTAAATTTTGAAATTACAACTCAAGGTATTCTTAGATTATCACAAAAACTATATATAAAAAAATTTGAAAAGGTTTTAACATGCTAGATTGCAAATATGAGACATTTGTTACTAAGGAGCTTAAATTTAGTCTTAGTTAATGGCAAAAGAATGACATTGAAGTTAAAGAACCATGGAAAATTTACTATGCATCAATTGCTAGGAGTCTAATGTATGCTCAAGTTATACACATCCATAGTGTTCAATTTTAGAATACTAGGTATGTATTTGAGTAACCCTAGGATGGATCACTAGAAAATAATCAAACGTGGTATAAGGTACTCATAAAGAACTAATTAAGGATTACACATAAAAGACTATTTTGGTTGGAGATCATATCGTATTCTAATTCAAATTGTGTTGGATGATTAAAAAGTAGAAGATCCACTTTAGTTTGGAGGAGAGTTAAACAGACACTCATAGCTTCTTCCATAATGACAATTAAAATTTGTTGCATGTTATGAGTCATTCAACCATAGATTATGGCATCGAAGGTTGCACACTTTAAATGATATTGAAAGACCATTAAAGTTACACTATGATAGCAATTCAACAATCTTATTTTTCAATAACAACATGAGTTCATTTAAATTAAAACACATAAACATAAAATTCCTAGTTATGAAGGAGAGAGTGGAAAGATTTTCATAGAGTACATTATGGACTTCATGACTATACATCCACATATAAAGGAATGACCATTCAAGGTCTTTCATAAGCACATTGATTATATGGATGTTATATTACATGGGTCTCATCAGTTGCTTATGTAGTGTTTTAGATACTTTTGTGTATTTAGATATATTATGCAGAACAATTTACGGACACTTTATTCTATTATATTATGTTTAAAATCTTATAATAGATTAGAGTAGAACTAGTTAGAAATAGGCATGTTGAGATCATGTTACATATAATTTTCATACTATACGTCCATAATTGATTTATATTTTTTTATTCATATTAATATATTTGACTAGTGATTGTTTTAGTTACATAAATGTGTCAAAAAATCACTTCAATCCTACATCAATCTAATCAATTGATGAGATTTTTTTTTAGGATATCTCGGTTTGTGATAGCAAAATTTTGAGATTATTAAGTTTTACACATTTATAAGGTAACATATATGGCCTAAGTAAGTAAGAAATTGTCAGAAAAAAATTCAATGTATGTGTATACATATGTTAATTAAATGGACAATACCATCTTAAAGTATAGTCCATTTAACCGTGATCTAAAAATTGAATATTAGGATTATGGAGTATTTAAAGTGTTATAGAACTATTATATATAGACTATACTAATTTTTTATTTAATTAGGGGTCAAAAATGAAAATTGAAAAGGTCAATAAGTGCTTTAAGATTATGGAATAAATATATAGTTTTCATTCTCTTTATAGAAGTATGTAGAAGCTTATAGAAATATTTAAGTTAGTTGGATATAGCAGCTATAAGTTAGTTATAGAAGCTACTGATGTGTGTTGATTAGTTAGAGCTAATTGAAGGTTGTATATCTAGCCACCTTCTATATAACTCATGGTGTGTAATAAAATAACCAACTTCTTCTTCTTCATTTTTCTTGTAATTTGTTTACCCTACTCTGTTCATCTCTATTTTTCTACATGATATTAGAGCTGAGATTATGAAGTGACGTCATTCTTGCTTACTTTTATTTGTTTTATTGATATTTTAGTCTTGAATGCCCTTTCCTTCTGCTCTTCATCACAAAAATTAAAGATGAAGATGTTTTCTTTGACTAAATGAACATAGGCCAACCCCCATTGATTCCATCGAGCAAAAGCAAAACTCTCCATACCACGAAATATAGGAGATATCCCATACACACTACCCACAAGTGTATTCTTCCACCTCTGAACTTTTGGCTCTAACTCAGAGGAGCGAAAGCTTATGACTTTCGCACCATTTGAGACCCCAGGGATAATAAACTCAATTCATAGTTCTCCATTCTCTCTCTATTTCTTGGAAATAGCCCAGTCCATTAATTTTTTGGGGGCTGTCTTTTCCATATTCTTTGTCCCTAAAACCTGCCCATGGATCCCTCTTGTCCACTACTATTAGTGTCATCATTATTTAACCCCATGGTTATCAGAGATCCCTCAACCCCTTATCGATCTATCAATTCCACTAAAACCCTTACAACCCTTAATACCCAAATCCACTACATCAGGCTCCACAATTTGTTCATTGATCACACAATCATTCTTTGCTCTTGAAACTTACTGCCTTTTTGACTCGTTTCATCCACAATAGTTTTCCTGTAGCCTTGAGTATCATTCCCTTGCACTATCGTCAATGATTTTTTCGCTTTCTTCCTCGTACTAAAGATGGAGTAAGCTAGTTATGATACTAATGTGCACTGAGAGAGAAAACAAATTACCCTTACTTAATGTCTCATAAGCAGAGAGAATTCAAATGAAACATTGAGAGATTGAAGAGTCAAAATAATGTAATTTTTCAATAATTAAGATGGACGATAATTTATTAAAAAAATTATACCTTCATTACTATTTAATATGCTAACAATAAGTATGAATAAATTTTACCAAATCATTAAAATAATTATTAAATATGATCTTATGTATAATCAAATCAATTGCGAAGATAGGGTTTGGCGGGGCCATAGCTCTCCCAAATTTTAAAAAAAATATATATATAATTTATATTTAGATATAAATTATATTATCTAATATATATGTTGTCCGGCCCCCAATCCCCCCAAAAAAGAGTTAAATACCTAAAAAATTATTTTTAAAAAGAAAAAATTCAATTGGTGTGTAAGGACAACTGCCTTAATGAATTAATAAAATTAAAACTTTCCATTATTCTTTTTTAGGATAAAAAATAAATGAGCCTTAATTGTATTAAAATTCTACTTATTTCTTCTTTGTCACTTCTACCTCTTAATAACTTTTTTTTGCTTTTTTCTTATTGTTCAATTAGAGCTCAATTGTTAAAGATTATTCTCAATAAATCTTCAACGTCATCATATATGTCTCTTATATTTATAAAATTTGGAATTAATATAGTTATTTGTTTTTTTTTTAAATTTAAACTAGTAATTGTATTGGTAAATTGATTAAAGAAGCATTGTAATATAGAAATTATCATTGCACATCACGTCATGTTAGAATTCATTATTTATTAATAAGGAATTTTTTTTATTAAGAAAATGCCTGAAATTAATTTGTACTCTATTTTTCTAGTGTTAAAAAAATTATAATCGACAAGATTATAGGTGACTTTTACTTAATAAAAGAGCGAGCACAACTTAAATGATAAAGAATAAAGGTGTATTTATATATTTATAATATTTTTGTACAACATATTATTAATAATATTTAAAAAACTTTTGTTATAGTATTTTTTTCTATTGAATTATTTATGGCCCCGTGAAAAACTTTCTAATTCCTCCCCTGAATCACACCAAACAAATCTTAATGCATATTAAAAAAAATTAAATTTAGCTTTAAAAAAATTTAACAAATTATAAAATATATTCAATATATAATATCTTTTCCCAATAGCAAAGGAAACAAAAATATTTTATACATTCTAAATAAAATATTTGGTAAACAAAGGCGAAGCTACATATATTAGAAGGGGACAGTTGTTCCCCTTCTTTTTTTAAATTATATATATATATATATGTATATATATTATTAAAATTTTTAAAATATTTAATTATCCCTTATTAAATTTATATTATTTTTAATATATATATATGATTTTTTTATTTTATTTCATTTCACTAAAGAGTCTGCTTTCGTCCTATTGATAAAGAGAGAAAAACTAAGATTAAGGTGACGACAATGGGTACACGTATCAACTCTTTTAATGATTATCAAACTTAGAAAGCTGGTTGAAAAAAAAATAATATAAAAATAGATTTGCCAAAATTTGAGGACTTTTTTTGAACTGAAAACCAAATATTAATATAATAAAGATTTTAATATAAAAAATAATACTAAAAAATAAAAAATATATAATTATAAGGACTTTGGCTTTGCTTAGGTGGCTATTGAACGTAGAACTTTGTATATAGTATTGAATATGATGTAGTTTTGAGTATGCGCCTAAAGAAAAGATACTTTTTATTAATTCTCATTTAAAAATTCTCTAATCATCAAAGTTAAGGCATAGTTTGCAACATTTCCTTTTCTTTTAGTTGTAATGCATACTACTTAGACTTGTATAGCTTTTTAATTAATAATTTTTAATTATTTCTTTTATTTTTTATTTATTTGGAAATTATTTCTTTTACCTTTTCAATGTAGAAGACGCAAAACTTATTTATTTATTTTTATCGTGTAAAATAAATTCAATGATTTATTTTTTTCAAAAAAAAAACATTACACATTGCAATAATTATGGGTTGGACTATAAATTTTAATTAGTAAAAAAATGAAATATTAATAAATTAATTTTTAAAAAATTTAATATTTTTCAAATTCAATACTACTGATAATTAGATTTATATTACAGTTCATATATCAACTGAAGATGAAAATAAAATAGAAAGTGGAATGAGTAAAAAACAATATTTTTATAGCATGGCGGGAGGAGGTCTCAAACTCTAGTTAATATTCATATGGAATATTTAATTACTATTATATTAATAGTATGTTTAGTTTAATAATCATAGTCAATCATAAATAAAATTTGATTAAAAGGTTAAATATTGATAACTAAAATTTCAATTTTTATTTTTTCATTTATAATTTTGAATAACTAATTAATTAGATGTGTTTAAGATGTTAAGTAATCAAATATTTTAAATAATAATTAAGACTTGAAAAGTTAAACGACAATTTCTAATCATTTGTATTCAAATACATAAATCTATGAGACCCTTAAGGTAATTCAACAATATGCAATTTTTCAATTTTGTTTAGCATAAATAATGGTTAGTATGACCGACTAATTGAGTACACCTTTAGAATGTAGGAAATAAAAGAAAAAAAGAAATTGGAAATAACATTTAAAAAAAATTTTAAAATTTAATGCTTACCATCTAACCCTAAAATAAATTTAGTTTATATGAATCTAAATAAAGAAGAATTATATATCTATTATCTATTTAAAAGAGATGTAAAATCAATATAGATAAACAGTAATTTTACACCCTTTTCTCTCAATTTACCCTTTATATATATATATATATTAATATATACATATATTAAAAAATAAAAATTTTTATATACTAGTAGTAATTTTGCATCTCTTTTTTCCAATTTACCTTTTTTATATATGCATTAAAAAAATACAAACTTTAATATACTAGAAAAAACTTCTGCATTTAACATAAAAATATTAGTTTCTATCATTAATTTCAATATATATTCTCGCATTACTTCAAGAATATACATATTTTAGTTTTTTTTATAAGTTTATAATTAAAAAAAATAAAAAATTAGATATTAGTATGTTTAAAATTCTTTAAAATTTGTATTAAAAATTGAGAAAAAAAATTATTTCACTAATTTAGATATGAATGATTTATTATAAATTCAATTGAATATGTAAATTTATACAATGAAAAATAATTTTGACCTACTTTATTACAATACTTATAGAAAGAAAAGTTATATTTAATTATTGCTAGATAGATAAATAAAATAATTTATTATTTTATGAGTTGATTCAATTAATAAAGTGTATATATATTTTTTTATTTTTTGATTGATGTAAGTTTAATTTTATAAAATTTACGTATATACTAAAGCTTTTTTTTTTAAAGCTTATATTGCTTAACTTACAAAACCAATTGTTTTAATATATTAGAATTATAATATTCTCTCTTCGCACACTTTTTTTCTTTTTTAAAATATTCATATTTTAATTTAAATTTTAAATTAAATTTATTTAAATAATTTATTATTTATTAGAATAAATAAATATTTATTTAGAGAGCTCATACATAAAAAAAAAATTTAAAATATATTATAATAGCTAAGAGTAAAATTGATGAGCAAATAAAATATATAAAAAATAAAAATAATATTTGAAAAATTGCAAAATAAGTATACTATTTATGTATTTATACTCAATTAATAATATATTATAACAATTATATCTATATTTTACTTATTTATACTCAATTAATAATATTTTATTTTAAATTTAATTTCTCTTTTTTTAAAAAAAATTAATCATCTTTTTTATTATTTATAAAAAAATAATATATATATATATCCTTAATTAATATACATATATATATATATATATATATATATATATTCAAAAACAATCCGAGAGCGTTCTTAGTATAATTATAAAAAAGCAACAAAAAAAAAACCATCATTAATTGATTGTCAATCCAACACCAGTAGAGTATTTTATCTGGTGTTCTTTCCTCAAAGGTTGTCCTTGAAAATTGATGGTTGAGCATACACGGCAACTCTTTTTATTATTTCAATCATAAAACACAAAAATAAAAAAAAAAAGAAATTTACTCTTAAGAATTAATAGAGGGCTATCTAAGGAAAAGGGTATTATAATTACAATAATTAATTCTTTGGAACTTATGGACATTTTCTATGTGTGTTTAATATCATTTTGTCACACTTCCCCATCTAATATTGTATTATATATACCATTTATGTAAAATTCTAGATAATAAAGATGGGAGATTTTAGGGTTTTACTTTCCATAAAATTCAAGTTTTCTGATAAAAAATTATATGACATAATAGTTATTTCAACTATAAACATTCAATTTGAAATGTTCAACCAATTAAATAATGATATATTTTTTATATTTTATTATTGAGAAATTAAAGGGTTTATTCCAAAAAAATTTAGAATATAATTTTTTTAAAAAAAATTACCACGTATCATTATATAATTAGTTTAATATTTTAAATAAATATTCTAATTGAAATCACGTTTGTACCATATAATTTCTCCTATTTGACTTTGGATATTTTTCTTTTGGCCAGTGTGTTTTTAATCTTAATGTGAATGATAGAAGGGTTAACAACCTTGATAAAGAAAAACTCTTTTCATTCCAAATCAAGATTTAGGGTTTAGAAAAATTGAGGTTTCTTATTTGAATTCCGTTAAATACATTGAAGATTATGAGTAGAAAAAGAAAAAAAATATAATTTATGTAGCTTAATTATTGAATGAATAAATTAATTAGACAAATGCTTTTAAAAAAAATAAAAATACTCTATGGATCAAATTGATCCGGATAAAAAATATTTAATGTATTTATTATATTAGAAAAAGACTATTCTACCCCTATATAATTTGGAGAAAATAATAAATAATAATCATTGAATATTACAACAGGGCTATTAATAACTATTGAATATTATGGCACCCTGCATTTAGTTAGTGTAATGTTTAAAGATCATAAAATATATTAATCACTAACCACTAATAATTTATTTTTTTTTAAATTTCCCATCAACAAAAGTTTTTTATCTCTACTTGAGACATAAAAAAATCAATAAAAATAAATATATAAATAAATCAATGAACTTAGTAACATTCATAAATTCTTCTACATTAATAACATAAAATACAAAATAATATAATTTTATTTATAATATAATTTTTTAATAAAGTATTGACTTATAAATTGATCCTAATTTTCTCTATTGCACTATAACTATACTAATTACTTTTTATTTTTTATTAAGATAATTCTATATGAATTTGAAATGGAAAAAAAATATATGAGTTAATATATAATGAGAAATTATCACTTAAGTGTTCAATGTTAGACATTTTAGATGATAGTCCTTCACTATATATCAATTCATTTTTTTTTTATCTTAAATTGGTATGAAAGTATCAACACCAGCAATACTATATTATACCTAGTCAAAGTTTATTTGTCTTTTTTATTCTCTCAGCTTTGTACATATAAAGAGTTATAATCTCAATTTATATTATACCTAGTTAAAGCTTATTTTTATTTAAAAAGTGCAAATTTAATATATTACATTTTTAATAAGATTACATTAATAATTTTTATTAAAATCATAATTTTTTTTATTAAAATTACATAAACTTTAAATAAAATTTTAATTCTTAAAGGAAATGACGTTGCGGTTTCTTTTATAAGCTTTTTATGTATTTTTCTTATCTTAATTTAATTTTTTTCACTAATTATATGTGAAGAGAGAAAATATTTGAACTCAAACTTGAGATTTCAGAGAGAGCAATATACACTCTTAACCCTCAAGCTACACTATATTGGTTTATCTTAATTTAATCTGATAGTTACTTTTTATTTTTTTTTAATATATAGGAGTGAGCATACGGTTGATCGGCCGGTTAATTTACCAACTGAATCGAATTTTAATCGAATCAAATTTACTCAAAATTTTTTGACCAAACCAATTGATTTTTAAGTTTGGCTAGTTTAATTAATTGATCGAACTAAATCAATCATTTTGATTAGTTAACTAAATCAAATTGGTCGATTTAGTTAATTAACTAAACCGACTTATTTTTATTTTATAATAAAAAATTATATTTACAATAAAAAATTAACATAATTAAATAAAATTTATTAAAAAATAAAAAATAACTTTGTTTTGCAACAAAAAACTGTATTTATCATAAAAAAAATTAATATAATTAAAAATTAAATAAATAATTAATAAATAATTAAATAAAAATTTTATTTGTTAAATTTTCAGTTAACAGTTAACCGTTAGAACCGAATTAATTAACTGTTAATCGAATAAAAAATTAAATTAATCTAAATTCATTAACCGAATCGATTAATATTTAATATTTTTAATTAACCGAACTAAATATCTAAACGGTTAATCGAAAAATATCCAACTAATATGAGCTTGGTATCAGAGGAGGCTACTACCAAATAAGTTAAATTGTTTTCTATTGGCAATGACGCTTTAATGATTAATTAGCGGCTACTATAAATTAAATCAAATCTAAGCTTTTATCTTTTCTTTTTATTTTCTCTTTTTCAAAAAAAATTAATAATTTTATTTGTCATGTTGTACAAACTCACAGTGACCATTTCTAAGTATAAAACCCAATTTTAAAGTAGAAGATAAATAAAAATATTAACCATCAATTTTATTAATTTTGAAATATATAAAAATTAATTTATGTATTTATATTAAAGAATTAATTAACGAGTTTTTTTTTCCAACGCATAAGATATAAAACTTTTAAGGAGATGAATTGAAAGGAATAAATATATCATAAGACAACTTTTATAAAATAATAAGTGAAGTCAGTGACGGATCTAGAACTTCACTGAAAGGTATAAAATTTCTACGGACTGGTGATGGTCGGCGTTATCGGTGGGGTGGTGCGACTAGGCTGCTGGTGGCTGCTAAGAAGGGGGAGAGGGAAGAAGAGGGAGAGGGGAGAAGGGGCTGCAATGCAGCCCCTTTATTAATTTTTTTAAATCCCCCTCTAGAGAAACGACATCATTCCGCTAGAAAGGAGCTTTATTTTTTTTAAAATGACCCCTGACGAAACGACATTTTTTCGCCAGGAGTTAAATAAAAAAAATTTTAAAACGTCTCTGGCGAAACGAAGCTGTTTCGCTAAAGACTATTTTATAAAAAAAAATAATTTATTTGTACCGATGGGTTCTTCAACCCCTAGTTGCAAACAAGATAACTCAGCCCCTGTGGGGGGTTGAGTTATCCCTCACCGATGCCCATCACTGCTATCCTTCTTCTGGGCACTGGTGAGAGAGGGTCATGTGACCACACACGACCCATGGTGATTTCGCCATTGAATAAAACAACTTTTATTATTATTACATATTCATTAATAATAAACAAAGTTTAGTATATTGAAAATTTTTGTCATTAATAATGAACAAAGTTCAATATGTTAAAAATCTGTACCGCTAATAATAATTAAATAAGAATGTTGTATTGAAAGATAAAAGCATATTTAATGATCTTCTTGTGTTAATATAGGATGAAGAGTAAAACATAAATTCAAACTTAGATATTTTTAAGGGTAAAAAGAAAATTTCATATGATAATAAATGATTTGATATGGATTAATTAGATCCATTTAGTATTGCTCTAAAAAAACAACAATAACAACAGAAGTCAAAGAAGGGCAAGTTTGATCAGTCGGCTAGATTTGGTCCAAACAATTAATACACCAACCCTACAACTCACAAAATCGTAAACTTGAATTTTGAAAAAGGGACGACTGAAATTTATTCTGAATTTCAAACCATGATCTATCTTATGAAACTCATTCAATTTATGTAATTTGCTTGATATGTTCGCAAGTACGTTTAGGTGGAATCCTTCTCTTTTAATACTCAAAAAAAAATTATTTTAATCATTAAATATATATATATATATTGTGGCATAATATTTACTATCTTGCATATATAATAGTATTAATATAATATTATTTTGATACTTGAAGTTAAGAAAAAAAACTGTAAATAAATTATTATTTAGTTTTAAGATTTGCCAAAATTTAAGATTATAATTTTATTAATCGTCCCTGAATTCTTTTTTATTTGTACGATTAATATCCCTAAATTTTAATTTATTCCAATAAATTACTCTAATATTTTTTTAAATATTACATCATGAGAAAATCCATCATGAGCCTATTAATTTAAAAAAAGATGCATTTGTCACTAGACTATATCTCGGCATACTTAGTTTTGGTGGCAGAACCAGAAATCAAGGGGAAAAGGAGCAATTTTTTTAAGCTAAAAGGAAAAAAAATTTAGGCAAATTGAAGATAAAATTAAATATTTAATATTATAGTAAAATTTAAATTTTTATTATAAATTTATATTAAAAATTCTCGATCAAAATTTTATATTATTTATTAAATTTCAAACATTATTAAATTTTTTACATATATTTTTATTTAATTCTTGAATCTAATAATTTATTTAGAAGATTTTATTAAAAATCAAAAAATTAATATCTAAAAAATTATTAATATATATCTATAATTGAAAAGGTTATATTAAAAGCATATAATTTTAATTTAAAAGTATATAATTATATATATATAATTTTAAGATATATTAAAGAAATATAAAATTAGTAATTATATAATTATATATATCATATTATTTTATAAAATTATATATAATATATATATTAAAAAATTTATATATATTCAAAATTGTATGTGTGTGTGTGTATATATATATATATATATATATATTGGTATCCGAATCGGGTCGCCCATGATAGCTGAAGTGATTGGCTCAAAAAGAAAAATCAAGTCCAGTAGTTGCCAAAGACAACTACTAGACATGGTGCATGTAACTGCTTCTGCAATTACACACCATTTCTTCTTCTCATATATATAAGAGAAAGAAGATAGATGATTTAACTCTCTCGTTAAGATAGAAACTTAGAAACATATATATATTAAAAAAAAAAAAGCAGAGGCATTTTGATTGTGAAAAAGTTAAATTGGAGTTCTTCATAAATCTTATTTGATCTAGTGATTCATCAAGAGGTAAGCATTTTGATTTGTTTCCTTGTCAATTTTATTTAATCTTTATTGGCATCAGAGCTTTATTAATGAATCCGTGATTAATTTTGTCAATTTTTTTTATATGCTCTGTTCTTCATGTTTTGAGATGTGTTTTTCGTGCAAATTTTGAGAGTGGTTCTGATGTATGTTTATGTGTTTAATTGCCATCCATTTGTAGTATGTAATACCATATGGTTAAAGCATCAAACGCTTCTTTAATTTGATTAGTATATGAAGAATTACGGTATCTAGCATCATGCAACTTGATAATCTACAAAATCTGAAATTTTCAGAATGTGATGAACATGACCTTTTGGGCTTAAATTTTATGTCGTTTCAGTGCATATTTCTGTGATTATTTCCCCTATAATTATATTATTACATGCCATTTGTACAATGAAACAATCGGATTAACTTTTAGATAACTGTGTCAATAGTTACGGGCTCCGAAACATGGCAATCTGAAAATAAAATTCTGAAATTTCCAGAATTTTGAAGAACATGAAGAGCACGGACTTTTAAACCCACTCTCCTTGATTCACTGAAATCAATGTCATAGCTTTTTTTTTTTTTTTTGTTAAATATGAGCTTATGGTTAAATTTATCATGTCTATAATAGTAACACATCAAAATGCCATCGTCGAAAACCGCCCGAAAGGCGGGCCAATACAGTGCACTCCTATAGTGCATGTGAGATTTATTTTTTCATTTTGTAACTACAAGGATTATGTGGCACGTGGGAGAGCATGTATAATGATATTTGGTCCGAATTTTTTTCTAAAATGTTCATTTTACAAATTAAAATTTTTCCATGAATTAAAATTATTTTTAATTATTTTTATGTATTTATTACGAATTATTGATTAATAAAATTTCTAAAATTCATAATAATTCCTAAAAAATATTATTAAATTTTGAAAATTTTGGAATATACTTTGGCACATGGATGAACATTTTGGTAATAAAAAATTTATTTTTGGATTTATTATGAAATTTATTTTAATTTTTGGGTTGAGAAAACCATATAAAATATTTTAAAATTATTTTACTATGTAATAAATTCCAGAAATTTAAAATATGAGTTTGGTAAGCAATGTATAATGTGATACCTACTTTTATACATATTTTGTTTATGGTATTTATTTAATTTGAAAATTAATTTATTTATCCTCATTTTTGAAAGAAATATGGCGCGTGATTTGATCCAACGATAGTCCTCATTATACGAGAGGATTAAACAAATTTCTAAATATCATAATGATGCGTTAAGGAAGCCGAATCATGGGTATGTAAGAATGAGAACTCCTATAATACCTAGATTCAATGAAGCGAGGGCGAATGATGATCGATGCATAAATGAGCTTGAGAAGTATCATGTGAAAGAAGGTCACACCATAGTTGAACATTACAAAGCTATGAACTAACTTATGGATAAAGTCTTCTGTTACCATTGCCAATATCCTTTAGAAAGATAAATTGATGCATTACATAGATCTCTTCCAATAGTTTATCAGCTCCTATTAGAAAATATGAGGAAAGATTATGATAATTATGAAGATTTAGTGTATGCATTCGTTGAGAGGGTTATTTGGAAAGATCTTCAGAAATCTACTAATTTGCCCACTAAATCTTCAGTTCGTACCTCGAACGTTATTGTTCAAGACAAACCATGGCTTGCTAAAATGATCTCCTCTTTAATGGACAAAGAAGATTTTCATAAATCTTTTCCTAAATACATTAAGTTTTATTATTCGTGCAGTGATTTGACGAATATAATAAGTCATTGATGATTTTATGTTTTAGGTAGATTTTTCTTATATGTAAATATTTTTATTGAACTATATGCATTATTTTTCTTTTTAATAGTATATGACATATATTATGTTTTTTATAAAGCTATTTTATTCATTATGTTGTGTTATTTGAATATACTGTTGGGCATTATGAGATATATATGATATGAATGTAATTTTTAAAATTAAATATTAAGATCAAATATTTGAATGTGTACGATGATGGGGAACATGGTGAACTGTTGACTACACATCATTTATTAGATTTTAATTATTTAAGTTTAAGAAATTGTCATATATTTACTTCGATTAATATTGGTTTTAATGTCTCTATGTAGTAATTGCTTTGCAAATGGCTACCAAGAATGTAATCTCTGACCTTAACAAAGGTGGAAAACTTAATGGAGATAATTATAATATCTAGAATGTGAAAATTCAACTTGTACTTAAAGAGCAGGAGGCTCTAGAGGCTATCAACCATGAAATGATTGAGCCTCAGCCTAATGAAAGGAATAATGCCCAATTTCTTCATGACATGGCGGCTTTTTCAGTTTGGAAAAAGGTTGATTCCACAGCAAGGGGAATCCTAATCAGTTCCATGAGTGATGATCTTGTATTTCAATACAAGACATACTCAATTGCATATGCTATTTGGAAAGACCTGAAAGAAAGTTTTGGGGGAACCACTATAGCTAAACTAAGGCAGTTAACCATCAAGTTTGACACTTATAAAAAGGACCCTAGCAAATCCATGAAATTGCATTTAAGGAAAATGTCAAACATGATTTTGAAACTTCAGCAAGCTGGGAATACCCTTACGAATGAACAATAAGTACAAGCTGTTATTCAATCTCTTCCCGATAGTTAGGAGCATATGAAGATGAATATGGCCCACAATGATGGAATCAAAACTGTGAACCTCGATTTTCCACCAGAAAAGGATTCGGATGAAAGTTCACTCGTTGTCGGGAGTCGCCACTCAGTTTATTTTGTTCAAAGGGAAAAACTAAGAAAACCCTTGTTTGACTCCAATTAATGCATCCAATGTAAAGGTTTCTAATCTACGAACCCAAGGAGGATTCGGGGACTATATCATGTATTTGATTAATTTGCCAATTTAGAAATGAATCCAAAAGGAACACAGAAAGGAAGAAGAATAGATTGTTAGTAAATTGCGGACTTGTTATTTGAGGTGAATATCAAATATGCCTACATACTCTCGTTTTTTTATGAGAGATCAAAGCCCATGTAGTTCGGAAAAGCCTATTTAAAGGCGATGAAAATTATGCTTCATGCATGTGTGTGTGTATGCTTAGTGCATTTGTCGGGCTTTTTGCCAAAGTTGTTAATTTTAGCACTTAGTGCAAATTTGTGAAATTTAGGTACTTTGTACCAAAATAGTGCAATTTAGGCCTTTGGCCAAAAGATTGATTTTAATTGTGAAATTTAGGTACTTTGTACCAAAAAGATACAATTTAGGCTCCGTGCCAAAAAGTTGATTGATTCGCGGCTTCATGCCGAAGTGTTGATTGATTAGTTAATTAGGCCTTAGACCTAAAAGGATTAGGTCTTTGACCGAAAAAAAATTAAGAAGAAGATAGGATGCTTTATGGTATGCTTGAATTGACAAATGATGAATTATCATACTACCTTGTTTAGGGTCCTTCCACTTCGAAGTTTCAGGTCTTGTTTTCTTAGATATTGAAATATGATTCTTAATCCCTGCCACACAAGGTTAGATTCTTGCAAATAAAAGTCCAATAAGAGTTTTTAAGTGTGAAAAGAATTCGACAGCATGAGGCCCACCCGAAAAAGTCCAACCTCCTTTTTTGAAAGTTTAGCAGCATTTTATAGGCGAAATTCGGGCTGGACGGTGGTCGGACCGGGTGGTCGCCGGAAAAACGGGAAAGGACACGGACCGCGGTCGGACCGCCGGTCATGGCGGTCGCGGTCGGACTGCCGGTCCCAGCGGTTCACCCCAAAACCGCACCGAAATCCGCATTTTTTTGTTTAAACTGATTTTCTGGGAGCTGCGGACCTCCAAAAATTATTCCGAGACCATACCTGTGGTCCTTGCGTCGCTCCGGACATTTTAAGTACCATGAAGGTATATTTTTGGTGAACTCTGCCGCGGTCGACCGGTCTGGCTTGGTCTTTTGTAGTCGGCTTTCCGAGCCTCAAAATTCGAATATTCACAATTGCCCCCCACTTTTGCAGTCCTATAAAATGATTTAAGGAAGATACCGAAGACTCTGCCCCACGTAGGAGGCGTAGGATTTAGATCCCAGGGTGACTCCATTGTCTGTTTTTTGGGTTGTTTGTACTTTTTTAGTTCCTTGAATGTATAGGACTTATGGTCTGACTCTTTTTTTGTAATGACTGACTTTTTTTGTAATGAAAGATTCTTTTTTGAATGAATGACTCTTAATGAATGACCCTTTCCTTTTTTTTTGTTTACTTTCCAAGCATTATCTACTTTATTTATTTGCTCTAATTTTTGCCTAAGCCATCCTTTTGGATTTTCAACTTAGCGAGCTCTTACCCATTCTTGCCTAAGCCGCCCTTTGTGGGTTTTCGACTTAGCGGGTTTTTTTATTTTTTGTTTTTTATAATATTAGCAAAAGAAAGATGAATGGATGATTTTTATTAATATTTAGACCGTGCTCAAGGAGAGCTGCCTACATATCTCGAATTAGTTTGCGAGAATCAGGTCTAATGTAGTTCCTTACAATGCATGATTATACATAATATTTCTTTAATTGATCCAGATTGCATGGGTTTGTGAACTCCAGACCATCCAAATCAGATAAGATGACGGCTCCGCCGGAAAGTATTTTCTTTAAAATGTAGGGTCCCGCCCAATGAGGACGAAACTTCCCACGAGGATCTGTAACAGGTGTTCTAATCTCTTTCAGAACCAAACAACCTTCTTCCAACTTTCGATCTTTGACCTTTTTGTTGAAATGGCTGGCCATTCGCCTCTGATACCCTTGAATCCGATGTAGAGTTTGAAGTCTTTTTTCATCCAAACCCAACAATTGATGATGATAATTGCTGATCCATTCAGCTTCATTTATCTGACTTTCTTGAATTATCCTTGCCGATTGAACTTCCAGTTCAATGGGGAGTACCGCTTCCATTCCGTACACCAGGGAATACGGGGTTGCCCTAGTAGGAGTTCTAATTGATGTTCTATATCCTTACAAAGCCAGCGGTAACTTCTCATGCCAACGCCTATGTTCCTTGATCATTTTTTGTACGATCACCTTTATAGACTTGTTCGCTGCTTCTACAGCTTCATTTGTTTGAGGTCTATAAGGAGAGGACTTATGATGCTGGACATTCTTATCCTTCAAGAGCTTAGCAAATTCTGCTTGGAAAATGAGTTCCATTATCAGTGATAATTTCAAATGGCATTCCGTACCGACAAAGGATGTTGGTTCGGACAAACTGTGCTGCCTTTTTGGCGTTTAATTCTGCATAGGAAGCTGCTTCAACCCACTTTGTGAAGTAATCCACTGCTACCAAAATAAACTGATGTCCATTTGAGGCTTTTGGATGTATTTTGCCAATTATATTTATTCCCCAAGTAGCGAAGGGTCACAGAGAAGTGATCGGATTCAAGGCAACGGGAGGTTGCTTCTGCATCTTGGCAAATATCTGACACTGATGGCATTCTTGCACAAATGCCACACAGTCTGCATTCATGGTGGACCAATAATATCCTAGATTGGCAATTTTTTGAGCCAAGGCGATCCCATACATGTGTGGTCCTGATTCGCCACCATGTACCATTTCCATTATCTGCTTAGCCTCTGCTTCATTCACACACCTTAGGTGCATTCCATTCCAACTCCTCTTGTAGAGGATATCTCCATTAAGAATGTAACCTGTGGCTAGCTGCCTTATGGCCCTCTGATCAACCTTTGATGATCCCTCCGGATAACTTCCATCCTTGAGATAACCTTTGATATCCCAAAACCATGGTTTACCATCGGCCAAATGCATTATGTGGGCAGGTTGCTTCTGAAGTTGAACTTTCAATGGATGAATGACTTTCCCCTCCTTGATATTGATCATGGAAGGTAAAGTAGCCAGGGCATCAGCAAACTGATTCTTTGCTCTTGGGAGATATTCGAAGGACAAATCATCGAATTGTTGTGCCAGATGATCAAGGCGTTGTAGGTAAGGAACCAAATGCTCTTCTCTTATCTTCCATTTCCTTAAGGCTTGTGATACTATTAAAATAGAATCACCGTAGACCTTTAGGTTCTTAATTCCTAATTCCAGGGCGGCTTCAAGCCCATTGATGCAAGCTTCATATTCTGCTTCATTGTTTGTGCAGCTAAAGTCAAGTTTAACTGCAAATGGAATGTATTCTCCACAAGGAGTTTTGAACACAATCTCAATTCCATTTCCATGATAATTGGATGCCCCATCAAAATACATCTCCCAAATACTCCTTTCCACATTCAAGAGGCCTTCGTCAGGGAAACCCACTTCTCGCATCTCGTCATTCACGGGTAATTCTGCTAATTGGTCAGCTATTGCGCCACCTTTCACAGCTTTCCTTTGAATGAATTTTAGGTCAAAGGCTGCCAATGTTGACACCCACTTAGCCATTTTGCTGTCCAAAACAGGCCTCTCCATAAGGAATTTCAAGGGACTCTGTTCTGCGATGACATAAGTATTGTAAGAAGACAAGTAGTGTTGTAACTTCGTACAAGTCCAATACAAGGCTAAACACAACTTCTCAATCTTGTTATACTTTAACTCATAATCCAGCATCCTTTTGCTGAGGTAGTAAATTGCATTTTTCACCTTCGTACTTTCGGCTTCTTGAGCTAGCATTGCACCCATGGCTTCATCTGTTACAGAAAAATACAAGAGCAGAGGCTTTCCCATTCTGGGAGGTTGTAGAATTGGCGGACTTAACAAGTATTCTTTGATCTTGTCGAAGGCTTTTTGGCAGTCTTCATTTCATTCTTGTGAAGCACCTTTCCTTAGTAGCTTAAAGATTGGACCACAAGTCTTTGCCAACTGTGATATGAATCGACTGATATACTGTAATCTACCTAGCAATCCTCGAATCTCTTTTTCTGTTCTTGGCGGAGGCATTTTCAGAATAGCATTCGACTTTGCTAGATCAACTTCTATTCCCTTCTTGCTGACCAAATATCCCAAAAATAAGCCTGATGTTGCACCAAAGAGGCACTTTGCAGGATTAAGCTTCAAATTGTACTTGCGAAGTCTAAGGAAGAACTTCTCAAGTGCTTCAACGTGTTCTTCTGGAGATTTTGACTTAACAATCATATCATCAACATACACTTCTACTTCTTTGTGAATCATGTCATGAAAGACTGTTGTCGCCATCCTTTGGTAGGTAGCCCCTGCATTTATCAACCCAAAAGGCATAACCCTGTAGCAGAAAGTGCCCCATTCTGTAATGAAAGCTATCTTCTCTTTGTCTGGTGGGTGAACTAGGATCTGATTGTACCCAACCGCGAGGTCAGTCATGGAAACCATCACATGCCCAGCCATCCTGTCTATCAGCAAATCGATGCGTGGTAGTGGAAAATCGTCCTTGGGACAGGCCTTATTCAAATCTCTGTAGTCAACACACATCCTGACCTTTCCGTCTTTCTTCGGGACCGGCACAATGTTTGCTAACCAGGAAGGGTAGGCAATTGGTTCTATGAACCTATTATCCAGTTGCTTGGCAACCTCCTCTTTAATTTTCAAAGACCATTCAGGCTTCATTCTTCTCAATTTCTGCTTAACCGGCTTCGCATCTGGGTATAGTGGAATCTTATGAATTGCTATGGCTGGGTCTATTCCCGTGACATCACTTGCCTTCCACATGAAGCAGTCGACATATCTTCTGATGCACTCAACAACGTGTTCCTTATTCACACAATCATATGCAATGTATGTATGTTCATTTTCTTTGCCAATCATTATTTTTTCATTTATTTCTTTTATTTCATTTATTTCATTTTTGCTAGATAATACTTGGAAAGCAAAAGACACAGGGTAACCAAGAATTTGAAGAGTTTCATTGATAATGGTGGAGTCATTCTCCAAGATTACATTAGATTTGACATTGGGGTTCTCTAAATCTGAAACTACAGAAGACTCAGAATTAGACTCTGACTTGGTGTTTGACTCAGAATTTGACTTTGTACAAGACTCGGGTTCAGGGTGTGACACAGGACTAGGTTTGACCATAGCAGCTCGTCCCTCCTCGGCATACCAGTTCATCAGTGGTCCATCGGTTGTCTTGATCAGCTTTGTGAAGTCCCTTTTGTCTTCAAAATTGGTTATCATAGCAACCTCATCAAAGAGATTAGGCCGCATAAAATCTTCCATTTGTGGGTCAGCTATAGGTTCTGGCTCTTCTTCTTTTATGGCTAAAACATCATCGAACATCTCAAAACTCGGTAGCTTCTTTCCGGTCACAGGAGAATAGAATGGCTCCTTGAAACCATAGTAAGGAACTGCTTTTCCAGGTTTGCAGAAGTGACCATTCAGAGTTCTAAAGTAAGGGCGCATTTTGAGGCTTCTTGCCCCCTAATTCTTCTTTTTCTTCCTTCCATGCTCAAACTTTTCTATCCCCTCATCTGTGGGTTTATACCCCAGGCCAAAAGTTCCCTTATTCTCAGGCTCTTCCCATGGCCACACTACGGGTGTTTTCCTCCCAGACTTTATCATTTCCATTCCGGGCAGTAGACCTACCCTTAGCATCATTCCGACCAGGCAATTGATTTGGACCTCCCCAAAATCATATAAGATAAATGGCCCTTTGGGTTTTTCTCCTTCAATGCATTGGACTGTATCATAATGGAAACCAGTCAAGGTCATGGCGGTTTCGCCAGGAACAACCTCAAAGAGAGACTGATCCATGGTTCTCTTGTTGATTTCACAGGTGTCACCTTTGATAGTGATGATTTTTCCTTTAAAAGGGAACTTAAGTTTTTGGTGTAATGAAGAAGGGATAGCATTATTCTGATGAATCCACGGCCTTCCAAGGAGGAGATTAAAGCTCGCGGGTACATCAATGACTTGGAAGGGCACTCTCATTTTCACCGGCCCAATAACAATTTCCAGAGTGGCAACACCCAAAATTTCTCTTCGAGTGTTATCATATGCTCTAACAATCTGATCAGAAGGTGTAAGATCTGTAGCCTCCAACCCCAGACAGCTTGCTACTTTTAAGGGACATACATTTAAGGCTGACCCATTATCAATGAGAACCATGGGAACAGTCTTTCCCCCGGTTTGTATGGTGATGTATAGAGCATCATTGTGTTTACTGCCATCTTCTGGTAGGTCCGTATCAGAAAATCGGATACTCAATGTCTTGGTTGATTGGGTCAAAGTGGCTACCAAAGCTTCTGGGCTTGTGTCTACTGATGTATCAAGCTAACTCAAAGCTTCGCTGAGAGCCTGACGGTGTGGGAATGAGGAAGCAAGGAGCTCCCAAATTGACACCTTAGCTTGAGTTTGTTTAAGCTGAGTGAGGACAGGGTCTTCCTTTGGTTCAGGTGTCTTCTTATGGGGGTGATTTGAGGTTGCAGGGGCTTTTCCCAAGTCGAGTGGCTGATATTGCCTTCCGCTTCTCGTCAAAGCGTCGACCTCTTCAGCGAGGTCATTCAAATCCAACACACACACTTCATTCATTTCTAAGAGGAGTTTGAAAGGATCAAACAGCTCTTCTTCCACAGTGATGGCGTGGATGGAATGATTAGGCAAAGGGTTAGTATTAATGTTTGGTTGACTCTTGAGAGGAATGATGTCACCCCTATCCACCAAATCTTGGATGCGGTTTTTCAGAGTCCAGCAAGCATCTGTTCTATACCCTTTTCCCTGGTGGTATTCACAATACTCATTGGCCTTATAACTGGAGGGTAATGGGTTTGGAGGTGGCCTTGGGTCCAAAGGCTTCAAATATTTCCCTTCCACGGCCTTTTTAAATACTAGATGAAGGGGCACCCCAAGGTCAGTATATTGCCTTCTTGGCTGATTTCTCTGCCCAAGATTGCCCACACGTAAAGGATTCGCAGGGGCAATATTGGCCACTTCATTGATTTTGCTTGAGGAAGCAGTTTGGCCCTGTTTTTTATACTTTGAAGTAGCTCCCTCATCCACTATTTTACCCAATTGTATCAAGTCTTCTACCTTAGTTGCAGTCGCAATGAGCGATTTGAAAGTAGGTAGGTATTGGGTTTGCAGTTGAGCTTGATATGTAGGTCTTAAATTCCTGATTATAATATCAATCTGCTCCTGTTCTGAAGGGCGATTGATCATTTGGGCTGCTTTTGCCCTCCACCTTGTAAGGAACGAGGAGAAGGGCTCATTGTTGTTTTGTTTGGTAGTCTCAAGTTCTCTTCTAGTGACATCCACCTCAATATTGTAGTGGTATTGAGTGTTAAATGCATTGCAGATGTCTTCCCAGGTCTTAATCTTGGCTCGGTCCAGGCTTACAAACCATTTTAGGGCAGCCTCAGTCAAGGATTGTTGAAAGAGTTGAGCAAAGAGTTCATCATTTAAACCCCAAGGGCTCAATGCCCCCACATACATCTTCAAATGGGTTTTAGGGCAAGTGGTCCCATCAAATCTGTCCATCCCAGGCATCTTGAATTTTGGAGGCAATCTAGCTTGGGGAAACAAGGATAAGGAATCCATGTCTACCACCTCTTTATGAGTTTTCATGGCAGTGATTGACCTTTCAAGCAATTCAAGTTTCTTTTTCAGTTCATTAGATTCATTCTTAGAGGACGGATCCTCCAAATTGATGAGAGGGGTATTGTTCTGAGCAGTCATGGGGGTACTAGTCTGTCCCGCAATAGGTTCTTTCCCTAAATCTTCAGAAGTAGTGGCTGTCTTTGGTGCCCCTCCCAATTCAGCCAGGATGGCTACCCTTTGGGCAGCTAAAGCTTCATCAATTCTCTCTTGCATTCTAGCTTCAATTTCCTTAACTTGTCCATCTAGCAATGCCTTAATCTGTTCAATAGTAGCCATTTCAGTAATTTGAGTAATTGGCGAAGGTGGGGTAGTAGAACTTGTGGGTGATTGGACAGTTGGAGTTGGTGTAGCTTGTGTGGGTGAAGGCACACGGATAGTGGATACCTGCAAAGGTTAAAGGCAAGGGATCAGGGCAGTGGGTAGGATGGGATAAACTCTTGGTCCACTTATACACTTCAAAAGTTTTCCCCAAAAGATTTTTCCCAAAATAATGTTGTCATATTGCATGAATGCACCTCATCACATCATAATTCATTTTAATGGTATGTGACACTATCATTGGGTACATACAACCTAAGGGAAGGTTCTATTGTTCATGAAAAATAGAGAATAAGCTTATAATAGGGACCCTTAAGTCTTGAGTAAGATATACCTAACCACATGTCAAACAAGGAGTTTCGCGTGGGTCCAACAGTACGATTACTCATGGGCCACTCCAAAAGGATTGGAATGGTTTGCGACAACAGGGAGGACGCTTTGGCTGTCCGCCGGCATAATCAATGAGACCTGCCGGTCAGCGCTACTTGCTATCCAGACTCAGAATTTTGAACAGAAAGAGAAGAAATTCATTTGAAAATAATTTTTTATGAAATGAAGGAAAAGGATTCCCCCATATAATGCAAGAGAAAAAGATTCTCTGAATGTCAAAATAAATGCACAATTAGTCAAACAAGGGGTCCATTAAAGGAAAAAGATTCCTTTTATCAATTTTCAATCCAATATCCCCAAGGAGGGGATATATATTGCTAGGGTACCCTGCAAAATGAATAAAAGTACCCTAAAGAAGGGCAAGTTAGTCAAATAAACAATAGTAGTCTACTAGGATCCCATAAATCATTTTTATGGTCCCTAGTGTCAAATTAATCAAATAAGCAATAGTAGTCCACTATAATCCCATAAATAATTTTTATGGTCCCCAGTGGAGTCGCCAAATTGTGAACCTCGATTTTTCACCTGAAAAGGATTCGGATGAAAGTTCACTCGTTGTCGGGAGTCGCCACTCAGTTTATTTTGTTCAAAGGGAAAAACTAAGAAAACCCTTGTTTGACTCCAATTAATGCATCCAATGTAAAGGTTTCTAATCTACGAACCCAAAGAGGATTCGGGGACTATGTCATGTATTTGATTAATTTGCCAATTTAGAAATGAATCCAAAAGGAACACAGAAAGGAAGAAGAATAGATTGTTAGTAAATTGCGGACTTGTTATTTGAGGTGAATCTCAAATATGCCTACATACTCTCATTTTTTTATGAGAGATCAAAGCCCATGTAGTTTGGAAAAGCCTATTTAAAGGCGATGAAAATTATGCTTCATGCATGTGTGTGTGTATGCTTAGTGCATTTATCGGGCTTTTTGCCAAAGTTGTTAATTTTAGCACTTAGTGCAAATTTGTGAAATTTAGGTACTTTGTACCAAAAAGATACAATTTAGGCTCCGTGCCAAAAAGTTGATTGATTTGCGGCTTCATGCCGAAGTGTTGATTGATTAGTTAATTAGGCCTTAGACCTAAAAGGATTAGGTCTTTGACCGAAAAGAAATTAAGAAGAAGATAAGATGCTTTATGATATGCTTGAATTGACAAATGATGAATTATCATACTACCTTGTTTAGGGTCCTTCCACTTCGAAGTTCCAGGTCTTGTTTTCTTAGATCTTGAAATATGATTCTTAATCCCTGCCACACAAGGTTAGATTCTTGCAAATAAAAGTCCAATAAGAGTTTTTAAGCGTGAAAAGAATTCGACAGCATGAGGCCCACCCGAAGAAGTCCAACCTCCTTTTTTGAAAGTTTAGCAGCATTTTATAGGTGAAATTCAGGCTGGACGGCGGTCCGACCGGGTGGTCACCGGAAAAATGGGAAAGGACACGGACGGCGGTCGGACCACCGGTCCCGGCGGTTCACCCCAAAACAGCACCGAAATCCGCATTTTTTCGTTTAAACTGATTTTCTGGGAGCTGCGGACCTCCAAAAATTATTCCGAGACCATACCTGTGGTCCTTGCGTCGCTCCGGACATTTCAAGTACCATGAAGGTATATTTTTGGTGAACTCTGCCGCGGTCGACCGGTCTGGCTTGGTCTTTTGCAGTCGGCTTTCCGAGCCTCAAAATTCGAATATTCACAAAAACATTTACTGATGTTGCACGCTATGTAGAGCTGGAAGATGAGCGTCTTGAGGCAGCTAAGCCAAGTGCACAAGCACAAGTAGCTGAATCTAGCTATAAGAAAGCTTCGGGCTTTAAACACAAGTGGCATAAGAATAAGAAAGGGAAGGAGACTGTACATAGACCACAAAAGAGGACAAAGTTCTTCAAGCACAAAAGAGAAAGGCGCGGAGGTAAGAAAGACAAATCTAATATGACTTACTACAATTGTGGCAAGCTGGGTCACTTCTCTCGTGAGTGCACTGGGCCGAAGAAGGTATTGGCTTTGTGCTTATCTTTTGTAAATGTTTTTGTTTCTAGTACTATTATGCTTACCGAATCACATCCATTGTGGATTGTAGACTCATGAGCCACCGACCATGTAGCTAGAGATAAAGATACATTTATCCATTTTCATCGGGTTTCAAAAGGGACAAGGTGGATATATGTTGGCAACAACTCGAGGGTTGAAGCGCTAGGCATTGGCACATGCAAGTTAGACTTGCACAATGGAAAGACCTTGTATTTCCATGATGTCCTATATGCCCCAAAAATTCAATAAATTTTGGTCTCTATTATTGAACTTCTGAAGTTAGATTACAATTTGCATTTTTATGGTAGTAATTTGGATATTTACAATGGTTCTATTTTCTTGTGTTCTGGTTGTATTTCAGATGGTTTTATGGTGTTGAACACCAAGTGCAATTCTATTAATAGTAATGCATGTTTTTCTTTACTAATTAATTCTAGCAATACTAATATAGATGTTAATATATGGCTTGCTAGATTAGGACATATTGGACAAGATAGAATGAATAGATTAGCTCAAGATTGTCTTTTGGGATCAATTTTAAGAATCAACTTGCCCACTTGTGAATATTGCCTACAAGGAAAAGCAATTAGAAAACCATTTGGAAAAGCCTAAAGGGCAGAATTTCCTTTGCAACTAATACATTCAGACATATGCGGTCCAATGAATGTTAAAGCTAGACATGGTACATTCTAATTCATTACATTTATAGATGACTATACTCGATTTGGTCATGTCTATTTGATCACTCAGAAAACTGAAGCATTGGATTGCTTCATCAAATATGTGAATGAGGTTGAGAATCAATTAGACAAAAAGGTTAAGGAATTTTTATAGAGAAAAAGGGACAACAAGGCAACTTATAATTCAGAGAACATCGCAACAAAATAGTGTTGCAGAACATAGAAATCATACTTTGCTTGATATGGTTAGGTCTATAATGGCGCAAGCGAATCTGCCAATTCATTTTTGGGTAGATGCATTACATACTGCAACTTATGTACTTAACCATGTACCATTAAAGTTAGTAGACTCAACACCCTATGAGTTATGGACAAATCGCAAGCCTGATTTGCAACATTTGCACCCTTGGGGCTCTGCTGCATATGTTCATGACATTGCACATAAGTATGGCAAATTAGGACTAAGAGGGAAAAAAATTATTTTCATAAGATACAGTTCACATTCAAAGGGTTACGTTTTCATTGGTGAGGATTCCAATGAATGAACTACTGAAATTGAGTCTAGAGATGTCACTTTTCTCGAAGATCTCTTTCCTAAACAAAACGAGATTGATAAAGATGATCTTCGTCTATTTGAGATAGAAGAAGAGACTAGAAACTCTCAAAATCAACCAAAGGTAGATAAAATTCTAGCTAATTCAGACCTTCTTCTGATTGGGAGCTTGGATAGCACACCACCAATATCTCAATTGAGTAGAAGAAATGAGGATGATCCAATTTTGATTAATGGTATTAGTAATGATAATGCTAATAACCATGGTGATCATCATCCACGTAGGAGTAATCGACCGAGAATACCTTGAAAATGATTTGAAATTGAGAATGAAGCCTACATTGTAACCCCCACAAGATGATGAAGAACCGAGAATAGTGATGGAGTCACTTACTTGTCCAGCTAAAGAGAAAAGGAAAATTGCACTTGAGGAAGAAATGGAATCTTTGAAGAAAAACCAAATATGGAGTTTAGTTGATCTACCGCCTAGTCATAAGGCAATTGGGAACAAATGATTTCTCAAAATAAAATGATTGGGAGACAAATAAATTGATTGACATAAAGCTTGTCCTGTGGCTAAAGGTTATACCCAACAAGAAGGCATAGATTATGAGGAAACTTTTTCCCCGGTGGTTAGGTTTGCCTCAATAAGATTGATTTTAGCCATCGTATCAAATTTAGACTTAAAATTGCATCAAAAGTATGTAAAGATAGCTTTCCTTAATGTCACACCCCATTTTTAGAAGTGTGACGGTCCTAGGGTCCAGGTAGGCTTAAGGCTACCAGGCACTACGTAGAACACAACTAATTTATGAATTTATACAAATTAATTATTACACTAGTGAATTATAACTTTATTTTAAAACTTTATTATTTACTCATAATAACACATGTATTTTTATATTATATATTATTTACAAATATTTTCTTTATTTATTACATTATGGTTATTTCCATAATTTACCAAGCTATTCACAATATTACTATGAAGCAACTAGAGTATAGCACAAACATTATTATTTAATTACATATGATAGTATTGACTAATTACATTATTCTCAAGCTTCTTGCTAGAAGAAGAAATCAAGAAGCTGATGATCCTAGGTCACCTCTACCTGAAACCACAGAAGATGGGTTGAGTGGTCAACTCAGTGAAATTACAGTGTCACTAGGGTAGAATATGCAATAACGATATTTCGAGGGTCAAGGATAATAAATAAATAAATAAGGCGGCTGCACAATAAAGGTATAACAATGAAATTTAATTCACAAGAAATGCCCACAATAATTGGACCAAAATCACAAAAGCAAATTATATAATATGACAGATAACACATAGCAATAACACTGAAGACAATATATTATTATTTCAGTGCTATCACACATCACATTCACATAAGGGTAGCTTCTACCCTACAAATCACAAACTTCTATGTGCACATAGCCTGATGGTATAGCCCCCATCAAGTTGGGAATTCTGTCATATTGGCTAATCAAATGGCTTGGTATGATCACATAGGCCAAGAGGCCACATTGGTTTTCACAATTCACAAATCCAGAATCACAAACAATAAATGATATCAAATGGCTTAAATATCAACAATGGTTAAATTTTCATTAAAGAATTCCAAAAGTGACAAAGCAAGGGTTGGACACTATAACTCACTTTGAATATGCAAATTTGATTCCTCTAAGTTATTGATAATAATTGATTGATTTGATGGCAATACCCGACCTACATTCACATCCACATATAAATCACACATTTAGGTTTATTTTGTTTAATTTATCATTTTTTTGTCTTAATTATTTATTAGGAACCTATGCCCTATTTTAATATCTTAATATGTCCTAAAATTTATTTTATAATTATGAATTTAAATTTTATAAATTATATTATAATAGGGTTATACAATAGAGTAAGTTCAAATATGTGTCATATGCCTATAACAATGTACATTGGTTTCTTTATGTTATTTAATTTACTTATTTATTAAATTAATATTTATACTTTTGAGAACATTAAATAAACATACTAGAGATTATATTCATCTATAATATGTTTATATTTATGACCAAATCAAATATATTTTATTATGCTCAATTCAGTCCTACATCAACAAAATACCTAAATTCCAGCAATTGAGTAGTTTGTATTCATTTAATTATATATTAATTTATTTAAATTAATTTGCCCTGAAATTTTACCACCATATTCCTAACATTATATATGACCTCTCTGTAAATTTTCACAATTTATAGAGTTCATTTATATAGGTAAATAATTTAAACACAGCAGCAAAATCTCAATGGTATTCATTCAGACTATTAAAATGAGCAGCTTGTGTTTATTTATTTACTCACTCATCTTCCTTCATCATTTTGACTTGTCCTTTTACCACCACCTTCCCAAAATCCAAATATACCTTTCTGTAATTTTTGATTAATTTTAAAGCTCATTTTCATATTAAAATAAATAAAATACAGTAGCTAATTTATTGAGAATTCAAGTTGTAATATTTAGACAGATTTGAGTGTTAGGGTTTTTAGCTTCATTCCTTTCAATTTCTTTCAATACAAATCGATTTCTAACATCCTAAGTACTTAATTAATATATAAAAATGAAAATGTTTAGCTCAGATTCAATAAATAATAGATTTAAAATTAGAAAAACAAAATAAAAGATTAAGATTCAGAATTTTCAGATTCTTACCTTTATGAATTCTTTTGACTTCTTTGCCTTTATATCACTTTGTTGATTTAATTTTTCACTTTGGATCACTTCTAAAAATAAGAAACTAGCCTAAGAATGATTTTTAGCTGCTGGAAAATGAGAGAGGGTCGTGATAAAGAAGAGGTATTCTTGATAGTAATAAGAAAAGAGAAAGAAGAAAAGATAAGACCAAAACAATTTCTATCATCTTTTAGTCAACATTTTCCAGCACCTATTACTATTCAAAATAGATGAGTCACTCACTTATTTTGGCAGAAAATTAAGTAAGCAAAATGTCCATTTTGCCCCTCGATCTTATACATTTCTTTTATTAACTTAAATGCCCTTTTAGTCATTTTACACCATAACTTGTTATCTACGCTTGTAATTAATTTCTTTAAAATTATTTTCACTTCTAATTTTAAATTTTAATTTATCTTATATGGTTTTAATGTATATTATTATATTAAGATATTATTAATTAAGTTATAGTATATTTCAAGTATAATACCCTAAGATTTTTATACATACGGGTTCACATAGCTAAAGTATTTTAAAATTTATATTTCCATGACTTTAGTAATACATAAATTTTACTTCTTTATATATGAATGATTTCTTTATCACTCTAATAGGTCATTTTGTTTCTCTAATAGTTTATATACAAATATAATTAATTATTTAATAACTTACAGTTAATTGATTTGATTCACAGTTGTAGAGTTTTCAATTCAGATACTTTAAAGTTTTTGTTTATTACTTTGGCACATTATAATTTTATTTCAATCAAAGATTTTTTTTTTCTCACTTTATTCATTCATTTGTATAATATTTAAGCTACTAGATTTTAGTATATTACATTCTCTCCCCCTAATTAAAATTCATCATCGAATTTTTTTAAAGTAATCACCCACTAAAAAGTTGAGGATATCTATCTAACATCTCAGACTCAGTTTTCCAAGTATATTCTTCTGCTGATTGACTTTGCCACAAAACTTTTACCATAGAAATATTCTTATTTCTAAGTCTTTTAACTTGCTTATCAACTATAGCTACTGGTACTTCCTGATAGGTTAAATCTTGCTGCAAGTCTACCGGTGAAGCTTGTAAAACGTGGGATGGATGAGAAACATATTTTTGAAGTATCGAAATATGGAACACTGGATGCACTTGTTCCATATTGGGTGGTAGTGCCAAACAGTATGATACTGATCCCACTCTTTCTAAGATCTCAAATGGACTAATGTACCTTGGTGAGAGCTTTTCTTTCTTACCAAATCTTATGACTCCCTTCATTAGTGACACTTTCAGAAATACATTCTCACCAATACTAAATTGAACATCTTTTCTTTTAGGATCTGCATAGCTCTTCTAGCAGCTAAAAGCTGTCTTCAAACGTTCTTGAATTAATGGTACTTTCTCTATGGTTTCTTAAATAAGTTCTGGGCCTTCTATATGTCTTTCACCAATTTCATTCCAACATATAGGGGATCTGCACTTCCTTCCATATAATTCTTCATAGGGTGCCATCTGTATGGTTGAATGATAGCTATTATTATAGGCAAATTCAATCAATGGCAAATGCTTGTCCCAAGTACCTCCAAAATCCAAAATGCACAATCTTAACATATCTTCTAAGGTTTGAATAGTTCTTTCTGTTTGCCCATCTGTTTGAGGATGAAATGCAGTGCTGAAATTTAACTTTATTCCCAATGCCTCTTGTAACTTCTGCTAGAATCTGGAGGTGAATTGTATTCCCCTGTCAGAAATTATGGAAATAGGCACTCCATGTAAACTTATTATCTTATCTAAGTATAATTGTGCATATTGGGACACAGAATAGGTGGTTTTCACAGGAAGAAAATGAGCAGATTTTATCAACCTATCAACAATCACCCATATAGAATCATATCCTGTAGATGTTCTAGGTAATCCAACCACAAAATCCATAGTAATCCTCTCCCATTTCAATTATGGCAGTGGTAACTGTTGTAATAGCCCAGATGATTTCTGATGTTCAAATTTCACCTGTTGGCATGTTAAACACCTTGCTACAAATTCTGTAATATCTTTCTTCATACCAGTCCACCAATAAACATCTTTCAAATCATGATACATTTTGGTAGTTCCATGATGTGCATTATAGTTTGCATAATGAGCCTCCTTCATTATCTGTTTCTTTAGATCATCTACTACTGGTATACAAAGTCGATTGCCATATTTTAATACACCTTCATCAATTACAAAGTCAGAGTTCTTGCCTGTAGCAATGCCTTCTTTTATTCTCACCAACTGTGGATCTTCATCTTGTAGTGTCTTAATTTGATCAATCAGTAATGGTTTGACAGTGAATTGGGCTATCAATGCTCCATTATATGATAAATCAAATCGTATCCCCAAGCTATATAAGTTCTGAACCTCTTTTACTAATGCTCGTCAACTTACATGAATGTGTGCTGAACTCCCCAAAGATTTCCTGCTTAATGCATCTGCTACCACATTAGCTTTGCCGGTATGATATAAGATCTCACAATCATAATCCTTAAGTAGCTCCATCCATCTACGCTGCCTGAGATTTAGATCTTTCTGTTGAAAGATGTATTTGAGGCTTTTATGATCTGTGAAAATCTCACATTTCTCACCATATAAGTAGTGTCTCCAAATCTTCAGAGCAAATATAATAGCAGCCATTTCCAAATCATGAGTAGGATAATTAACCTCATGCTTTCTCAGTTGTCTAGAGGCATAGGCAATCACCCTATCATTCTGCATTAAAACACAGCCAAGTCCCACTCTAGATGCATCACAATACACTGTAAATTTACCTCATTCAGTTGGTAGTGCAAGAATAGGTGCAGACGTTAAATATTCCTTCAATCTGCAGAAGCTTTCCTCACATTTGCTGTCCCAATCAAACTTTACCCTTTATAAAGCAATCTAGTAATTGGCGTAGCAATTTTAGAAAAGTCTTTTACAAATTTCCTATAATAACCAGCCAATCCCAGAAAACTCCTTATTTCTGCAATATTTGTTGGTCGAGGCCAATCAACTACTGCTTCAATTTTCTTAGGATCCAATTGTAACCCTTCACTAGTGATCACATGTCCTAAGAAAGATATTTTCTCTTGCCAAAATTCACACTTAGACAATTTAGCAAATAAATGATTTTCCCTCAGCGTCTGCAATGCTATCCTTAAGTGCTCTTCATGTTCAATCTGACTCTTAGAATAAATCAGTATATCATCTATAAAAACAACCACAAATTTATCCAAGTATGACTTGAAAACTTGATTCATCAGATCCATAAATGATGCAGGTGCATTAGTGAGACTGAAAGGTAGTACCAAAAACTCATAATGGTCATATCTAGTTCGAAATGCAGTTTTAGGTACATCTTCCTTCTTGATTCTCAATTGATGGTACCCAGAGCGAAGATCTATCTTAGAAAAATAACTTGCCCCTTGTAATTGATCAAACAAATCATCAATTCTAGGCAGATGATATTTGTTCTTTATAGTCACCCTATTCAACTGTCTGTGGTCTATACACATTCGAAATGAACCATCTTTTTTTTTTGACAAATAATACTGGTGCACCCCAGGGTGAACTGCTAGGCCTAATGAAGCCTTTATCAGAAGATCTTGTAATTGTGCTTTCAACTCCTTCAACTCAGTTGGAGCCATTCTGTATGGAGGGATAGAAATAAGTGTTGTACCAGGTACCAAATCAATACTAAACTCTATTTCCCTTTTTGGAGGTAAAGTGGTTAGATCATCAGAGAATACATCAGGAAACTCTCGTACTACAGGTATTTGATCCAAACTAGGGAATGAAACACTAGTATCTCTGACATGGGCCAAATACCCTATACATCCCTTTCTTAATAATCTTTTAGCACTAATTGCTGAGATCAAACTATTTAACACTTCACTTCTATCCCTCTGAAATTAAAAAATTTCCCCTGATGAACTATAAAATATTACTCTCTTACCATTGCAATCTAAGGTGGCCAAATACTTAGATAGCCAATCCATTCCCAAAATAACATCAAACTCTAACACTGGTAATTCTATCAAATCAGCTCTCAAGATTTTATCATCAATCACTACCTCACAAGAAGGGTATACATTTTTAACAATAATTTCTTCCTATAAAGGAGTAAACACAGTGAGAGGTATATCAAGCAGTTTGAAAGGTACATGTAATTTAGAAGCAAAATAGGTAGACACAAAAGAATGAGTTGCCCCTGAATCAAATAACACCCTTCCTTTAACAGATTGAATGTAAATGATACCTGTAATAGCTGCATTTAATGCTTATGCCTCCTGAGGTGATAAGGTATACACTCTTCCTCTACCCCTACCAGATGGTGACTGTACTGCAGGTCTCTCAGTAACACTGCCTCTTCCAGAACCTCTTCCAAATCCACTAGATCTATGACCCCTTTCCATCTGCACGGTGGTCTGAAATGTTTGTGGTATTGTTTCTGCTGCAATCAAAGGACAATCTTTAATCATATGATCTTTTTGCCCACATTTAAAGCATGCCCTAGTCTCCCTATAACATTGGCCTCTATGCATCTTCCCACAAGTCTGACATGGAGTACGTATAGAAGGCCTTTGAACATTAGTACTGAAAAATCCATGGGTAATAGTCCCAGATGACCTTCCAGTAGGTGGTCTAGGTGGAAGTCCCATTGAAGTTCTAGGTAGGTTGATTTGTGGCATAGATTGTGATTGTCGCCTGACGCTAGATGTTCCTACTTCTTCCTTGTCTCTCTGTCTTATAAAGCTTTTAGTTCTAGCCTTCTTCTTCTGTTCTCGGGCTTCCATCTCTCTATTTTCTATTATTCTTGCTTTGTCTACCAATTTAGAGTAAGAATCATAATCATGAGCAGCCAAAATCATGTACAGTAAATTAACTAATCCTCTTCTGAATCGATGTATTCTTGCTACTTCATTTGGTACTAGAGCAGGTACATACTTACTCAACTGATTAAAATGTCTTGCATATTCAAATACTGTCATACCAGGTGTTTGTACTAACCTCTCAAACTCTAAAGCCTTGGCTTGTCTAACACTTTCAGGTAAAAACTCTTGCAATACCATTTCTGCAAATTACTCCCAAGTCAAAAGAACATTTTCTTTCAATATTCCAGCCACAACTCTCTTGTACCATTCCTTCCCATCACCTCTCATTTGGTACCCTGCAAATTCAATTGCTTTCTTGTCTAGACAACGAAGTATTTCAGTTTTTGCTTCCATTTTCTCTAAAAACTCTGTAGGATCTTCTTCCCCATTATAGATTGGAGGACTAAGTTTCAAAAATCCAGCTAATAATTTTCTTTCTTCATTTGATTCCATCTGTGGTGGTGGAGGTGGAGGAACATGGAATTCAGGGATAGGAGCCTGTTGTTGATGCTGTTGTCATTGTTGTATCATCATTTCCATCATCAACTCATAATTTTTCTGTAATTGTTCAAGTCTTTCCATCATTCCAGTTATTCTGTCTTCAGCTGCCTGTGGTTCTGGGGGAGGAGTCCTTACATTCTCAACTCTTTGTACTGATTCCTCAGAAGGAACAGCTCCCTCAGATCTAATTGCCCTAGGTCTTCTTCGAGTTTCCATATCTAACTATAAGAGAGAAAAAAATTTATTTAATTAGCGCACGAATTAACGCAGATCTAGATAACAACGAAAACAAGACATGACAGAATAATCCTAAACTCCATAGTATTCTTACATATTTATGCTTACGAACCTTTAACCTATATATTATTATAAACCTAAGCTTTGATACCACCTCTGTCACACCCCATTTTTAGAAGTGTGACGGTCCTAGGGTCCAGGTAGGCTTAAGGCCACAAGGCACCATGTAGAACCTAACTAATTTATGAATTTATATAAATTAATTATTACACTAGTAAATTATAACTTTATTTTAAAACTTTATTATTTACTCATAATAACACATGTATTTTTATATTATATATTATCTACAAATATTTTCTTTATTTATTACATTATGGTTATTTCCATAATTTACCAAGCTATTCACAATATTACTATGGAGCAACTAGAGTATAGCACAAACATTATTATTTAATTACATATGATAGTATTGACTAATTACATTATTCTCAAGCTTCTTGCTAGAAGAAGAAATCAAGAAGCTGATGGTCCTGGGTCACCTCTACTTGAAAGCACAGACGATGGGGTGAGTGGTCAACTCAGTGAAATTACAGTGTCACAAGGGTAGAATATGTAATAACGATATTTCAAGAGTCAAGAATAATAAATAAATAAATAAGGCGGCTGCACAATAAAGGTATAACAATAAAATTTAATTCACAAGAAATGCCCACAATAATTGGACCAAAATCACAAAAGCAAATTATATAATATGACAGATAACACATAGCAATAACACTGAAGACAATATATCATTATTTCAGTGCTATCACACGTCACATTCACATAAGGGTAGCTTCTACCCTACAAATCACAAACTTCTATGTGCACATAGTCTGATGGTATAGCCCCCATCAAGTTGAGAATTCTGTCATATTGGCTAATCAAATGGCTTGGTTGATCACATAGGCCAAGAGGCCACATTGGTTTTCTCAATTCACAAATCCAGAATCATAAACAATAAATGATATCAAATGGCTTAAATATCAACAATGGTTAAATTTTCATCAAAGAATTCCAAAAGTGACAAAGCAAGGGTTGGACACTATAACTCACATTAAATATGCAAATTTGATTCCTCTAAGTTATTGATAATAATTGATTGATTTGATGGCAATACCCGACCTACATTCACATCCACATATAAATCACACATTTAGGTTTATTTTGTTTAATTTATCATTTTTTTGTCTTAATTATTTATTAGGAACCTATGCCCTGTTTTAATATCTTAATATGTCCTAAAATTTATTTTATAATTATGAATTTAAATTTTACAAATTATATTATAATAGGGTTATACAATAGAGTAAGTTCAAATATGTGTCATATGCCTATAACAATGTACATTGGTTTCTTTATGTTATTTAATTTACTTATTTATTAAATTAATATTTATACTTTTGAGAACATTAAATAAACATACTAGAGATTATATTCATCTATAATATGTTTATATTTATGACCAAATCAAATATATTTTATTATGCTCAATTCAGTCCTACATCAACAAAATACCTAAATTCCAGCAATTGAGTAGTTTGTATTCATTTAATTATATATTAATTTATTAAAATTAATTTGCCCTGAAATTTTACCAGCATATTCCCAACATTATATATGACCTCTCTATAAATGTTTACAATTTATAGAGTTCATTTATATAGGTAAATAATTTAAACACTGCAGCAAAATCTCAATGGTATTCATTCAGACTATTAAAATGAGCAGCTTGTGTTTATTTGTTTACTCACTCATCTTCCTTCATAATTTTGACTTGGCCTTTTACCACCACCTTCCCAAAATCCAAATAAACCTTTTTGTAATTTCTGATTAATTTTAAAGCTCGTTTTCATATTAAAATAAATAAAACACAGTAGCTAATATATTGAGAATTCAAGATGTAATATTTAGACAGATTTGAGTGTTAGGGTTTTTAGCTTCATTCCTTTCAATTTCTTTCAATACAAATCAATTTCTAACATTCTAAATACTTAATTAATATGTACAAATGATAATGTTTAGCTCAGATTCAATAAATAATAGATTTAAAATTAGAAAAACAAAATAAAAGATTAAGATTTAGAATTTGCAGATTCTTACCTTTAGGAATTCTTTTGCCTTCTTTGCCTTTATATCACTTTGTTGATTTAATTTTTCACTTTGGATCACTTCTAAACATAAGAAACTAGCCTAGGAATGATTTTTAGCTGCTGGAAAATGAGAGAGGGTCGTGATAAAGAAGAGGTATTCTTGATAGTAATAAGAAAAGAGAAAGAAGAAAAGATAAGACCAAAACAATTTCTATCATCTTTTAGTCAACATTTTCCAGCACCTATTACTATTCAAAATATATGAGTCACCCACTTATTTTGACAGAAAATTGGTTGAGAATTAAGTGAGTGAAATGTCCATTTTGCCCCCTCGATCTTATACATTTCTTTTATTAACTCAAATGCCCTTTTAGTCATTTTACACCATAACTTTTTATCTACACTTGTAATTAATTTCTTTAAAATTGTTTTCACTTCTAATTTTAAATTTTAATTTATATTATATGGTTTTAATGTATATTATTATATTAAGATATTATTAATTAAGTTATAGTATATTTCAAGTATAATACCTTAAGATTTTTATACATACGGGTTCACATAGCTAAAGTATTTTAAAATTTACATTTTCATGATTTTAGTAATACATAAATTTTATTTCTTTGTATATGAATGATTTCTTTATCACTCTAATAGGTCATTTTGTTTCTCTAATAGTTTATATACAAATATAATTAATTATTTAATAACTTACATTTAATTGATTTGATTTACAGTTGTAGAGTTTTCAATTCAGATACTTTAAAGTTTTTGTTTATTAATTTGGCACAATTTAATTTTATTTCAATCAAAGATTTTTTTTCTCACTTTATTCATTCATTTGTACAACATTTAAGCTACTAGATTTTAGGGTATTACACTTAATAGAGAACTGCAAGAAGAAATCTACATGGAACAACCTGTAGGTTTCATTGTTGAAGGCCAAGAAAGCAAAGTGTGCAAGCTCAATAGATTGATTTATGGCCTCAAACTATCATCAAAACATTGGTACCTCCATTTTCATACTGCAATAATGTCTTATGATTTTAAAATCATTAAGGAGGAACATTTGTGTCTATGTGAAAAGATCAAAAAATAGATTTGCAAATCTATCTCTATATGTTGATGATATTTTAATAATTGGGAGTGACAAAGATTTTGTCATGACTATTAAGACATGGTTATCAACGAATTTTGATATGAAAGATATGGGAGAAACAAGTTACATTTTGGGAGTAAAGATCATAAGAGATTGTTTAAAAAATGTTTTGGCTCTATCACAAGAACATTATATTCAGCAAGTTTTGGAACACTTCCATATGAGTAGCTGCAAATCTATGGATACTCCTATATCAAAAGGTGAGGCTTTAAGTCGAGATATGTGTCCAAAAACTCCAGAAGAGAAAAATGAAATGGCCAAAATACCATATTCAAGTGCAGTTGGAAGTCTAATATATGCAATGATGTGCACTCGTCTAGATATATGTTTTGTTGTTAGTTTGGTAAGTAGGTTTTAGTCAAATCTTGGTCGTGAACATTGGAAGGCAATAAAAAGGATCCTTAGATATTTGAAAGGCATAATGAATTACTGCCTATGTTACCAAGGAAAGGATTTGCGCTTGGTCGGATATTTGAATGCTGATTAGGGTGAAGACCTTGATGAATGCAAATTAACTTCTGGCTATGCGTTCTTACTGCATGGTGGTACCATTTCTTGGAGTAGTAAAAGTAGAAACGTATAACTTTGTCTACTATGAAAGCTGAATTTATGGCCTGCTCAACTGTTGTACAATAAGCAGTTTGGTTGAAAAGGTTCCTTGAGAATTTGAGTGTTAAAAATGATAGTTCGGAGCCTATTACAGTTTATTGTAATAATTGGGCTGCTATTGCTTATACCAAGGATCCCAAATATCATAGTAAAACGAAGCATATTGATACGAAGTATAATTTCATAAGAGACATTATAGAAAAAAAAAAGCAAGTTAGAGTACAATATATTTCTATGCATAGTATGGTGGCTGATCCACTGTAATATCCTCATTTATGCCCTAGAAGTTTTGCATATTGTTGTTGTTGTTATTGTTGTTGTTATTGTTATATATTGGATTGAATGTATATGATGGGATAAGAAAAGAAATTGGGAGGAGAATGCTTGTGTATATGTGTATTGGGAAAGATTTAGGGTTTAGAGAGAATGGTATATGTTGTGTATATGATGATATATATAACATATAAATTGGTTAAATGAAGAGTCAAAGTGTTGGTTAAGTGGAAGAAGATATTTTTGTGTTAAGTGTGTAATTACATATAAGGGCTTAGATAAGACAAAAAGTTAGTTATATGATTGAGGGCATTTTGGTATTTGCTTGGATAAGAATACTTGGTGGAGATTAAAAGCAAAAATTGACTTTGTGTCTTCATCATTTTCTTCTTTCTTCATGAAGTGGCCGGCTCTCCATTAACAAAAGGGAAAGATAAGTGTTCTTGATGCTAGAAGTGAATTGAAGAAGCAATCCAAGGTTTTGACAAAGGATTGGTGGAATTTCTTCTTCTAAAGTAAGTATTCTCTTGTTTTCTTTGTTTATTTGGAAGTTTTGTTGGAAGTGAATAAGGGTTTGGTGATTTTGTGATTTGGTGGGTTTGAGATGTGTTGTGTTGTGTTTTCAAGTGTTTAATTGATTTTAAGTTATGAGTTTAATTAGAGGTTGTTGTTGGAAATGGTGGAGATGTTGATTTGGAAGAATGGAGAAGAGTGTTGATTTTAGGGTTTTGAGATGATATGTGTTTAATTGTTATATTAATGTGTTGTGAAGTAATTCTTGTGATGAAAATGTGTTAGAACATTGATTTTGTTCACTTGAAACATGTTATATGATGAATATTGTGTTTGAGTGAAATTGAGAAAGTGTTGGCTTTAGTTAAGGTTGTGTTGATGGGTGACACGGCCATATGCATTGGAGAGACACGGGCGTGTCCATCAAAGGTGATGGGCGTGTCAATTGTTTGAATTGGCTACTGTCTCTTTTGTTGTTAGTGACACGGGCGTGTCCATCAAAGGTGATGGGCGTGTCAATTGTTTGAATTGGCTACTGTCTCTTTTGTTGTTAGTGACACGGGCGTGTTCCATCAAGTGGCTGGGCGTGTTCATCAAATGGGTTGGGCGTGTCCTACAAATGAATTACATATTGTTTTATACTTTGTTTCTTTTTACATTGTTTTGATTCTTCAAAGGTTCCATTGTTTTTAAACTTAAATATGAACATTATAAACATGTTTCAAACACAAGAATGATCTAATCAAATGAATGTGGAAGATCATAAAGCTATGAATCATATCAATTGTGTTTTGCCCTAATTGCATTGTTGAGATTTAGCAATGTTGTTATGCACTTTGAATGGTAATGTGGTTCATGAGTAATGTATATTGAAATGTTGTATCAAAGATGAAATGATAATTCAAATAAGACATGATATGAGACAATGCCATTGTGTTTGGCTATGATGAATGATGCTATATGAGATATAATGTGATCATGGATGAGATAAATATACACTTGAATAATGAAGTGTTATATTGTGAAATAAAATGTGAAGCCATTGTTATTGGCTAATGTGATTCAATGGAGATAAATGAGGCATGTTTGCCTAAATGATAATGAGAATTGAGAATGAAATCTAAATGAATTGTGTGGCTAATGTGTTATTCCATTTTCAGAGTTTGTTGTTGGTGGCATGCCTAATAAGTGTAACAATCTCTTGAAGTTAGGTTGGATTGGATCCTTGAAGCCTAATTGAGATGTTACCACCCTTGAAGCTAGGTTGGATTAGTTCTTGAAGCCAAGTTGGGTAGAAGCTTAGCATGCTTTGCTCCCCTTGAAGCTTGGTTGAACTTGATCCTTGAAGCCTAGTTGGGTATATGATATTGATAAATGTGATAACAAACCAAAGCATTAACTCTGAAAATTGAATTGCATATTAGTGTGTCTTGGGCCCATGCTTGTCTTTGTTTAGTGTTGTTTATGGATTGTTTAATGATTAGTTAATGAAGTATGAGAAAAGATGTTGAAATGTGATATGCATATATTTATATGTTGAATTATGAAATGTAAAGGTATGATGTTAGCTTTGCATATAAATGGTTACATGTATAATATGAATTGAGAATTGACATTGTATTGTATTAAAGCATACCAATAGCATGTTTTATCTTACTAAGCCGTTGGCTTAGCGCGATAGTGTTTAATCGCGCAGGTAATAGAGTTGATAGAGTTGAACCCGGTAGTTCTTCAAGACCAAGTGAGAGTAGACCTTGAGGAACCCATTTTTGGGAGCTTAAAGATCAAAGCAGACTTGCCAATCATGTATACTTCTTTATATTTTGTAAAGAAATGTTTAATGTGTAAATATGTAATTATTTTATAACTTCCGCTGTGTAATATTTAAATATATATATATACATAACTAATATGTTTTGTTTTATAAGTAAATGATCTATTTTTCTATAATGTATAATGATAAGGGTATTGTATCAAGTTTTAAAGTGTTCTAAGTGTTAAGAGAAATGTAGCATTCCTATGTTTGGTGCACATATGCTACATTGTTGTGGTTGTGGTGTGTGTGCATTGGATATGGGGGTGTTACATCCACTTACAAAACTCAGACCAAGAGATGATTATCATGGCCATGTCAAATCTCTTGGAATGCGTAAACTGTAATTTTATGGAAATGATCATATATATTGTACTGCTTTTTTTTCATGAATGCAATTTAATTTTTATATATTCTTATAATTATGGATAATATTTGTAAGAATCATCTTATACATACATCATACAGGTTTAGATTGACTCTCTCACATGAACAATCTCCTCTAGCACTATTAAGAGTGAGTAGAGATGAGATGAGAACTTCTCTAGTGCTATTTGGAGATGGCAGAGTTGAGTTAAATTTTTATGTAACGTTGCCTCAATATAAGATTGAGATAAGATTGTGAAGGCGTATATATAATTACACAATCGTATTGGATCTGCCCTGTCCAAAATAACCTGTTAAAGCAAGATTTGATATCTCAGAGATGAGAACTATAAGAAAAGAACACCTTGAGAACTCAAGTAGAAGAAAAGAACACCTTGAGAACTCAAGTTAGTTGATTGTGTTTAATGATTGAACTAAGATTTGTACAATATAAGTATGGAACAAGATACTGTAACACATGATCCTTGACATGTGTGCTTGAGCAACCATCAAAGGTAGTGGGAGAATGAATCTCTGCTTCTCCATTATGTGAGACCTTTAGAAGAATGAAAATATCCTCTCATTAAATCCCTTAATACTTTTTACTAGTATTTAAGATTTTGACTTGGTGTTTTGCTATCTTAGCTAGTGAACCTATGGTCATAAATGATTCGACCTATGGAACTAGACTAGAAAAGCAGTCAGGTTCAAAATTAAGAATTTCAAGTAAGAAAGGAAGATGTGTTCGGTATATTCATTGGCCGGCCAATCATGTCACTCTCGAGATAATATCGCTAAGAAAAGCGAAAACATGATTATGAATATACATTGTAAAATCGAAATAAACCGATCGAGGGATTTACATATTGAGATGTACAAAAACTAGAACCATCGAGGGTTTTGCGAGATTTACAATATCTTTTTATCTCGTATATTGTATAATTATAATGGATAGTACCAACTATGTAATTCCCAACAGATACATAGTAATGAGCCCTAAAATGTATGAGTACTCGCTAGGTCGCACGATTCATTTACCAGGATGCTTACTTCTGTTTCTGACTTACATCAAGTCCAACCTATCATAAGCGAGTGGGAGATGGTAATCGAATCAGGTAGCCCATAATGGCTGACCCGATTGGTTCAACAAGGAAAACTGAGGGAGTCCAGCAGTTGCCATAGACAATTGCTGGACATGGTGCGTGTAACTACTTCTGCAGTTACACCCCATTTCTTCTTCTCATATATATAAGAGAAAGAAGATGGATGATTTAACTCTCTCCTTAACAAAAACTTAGAAATATAGATCAAAAAAAAAAAAAAACGCAAAGGCATTTGGATTGTGAAAATTTAAATTGGAGTTTTGCATAATTCTTATTTGATATAGTGATTCATTAAGAGATAAGTATTTCGATTTGTTTTCTTGTTAATTTTATTTAATCTTCAATATATATATACACACACATATATATATATAGGGGTGGTGAAAGGGGGACAGCCGACCCCATCTGACTCATGGTAACTCTGCTCTGCTTAGTTTCTTCTTGTCGATAACTAATTTTTTATATTTGGACTCTATATATGGACTCTAAATGGCGCTGTAAGTAGTAATTATAAAAAAAAATGTCAATTTTTTAGACCAAAGTCAAACATAAAGGCACTTTTTCTGCGGGTGCGAGAAACTCTTTTAATGGTTTCTCATTGGCCAAGTGAATAAAATTTTTTCATATATATATATATATATGTATATATCTTGGTTTTTGTACAATAACTCTACATGACTTCACATAAAATTCACGTAACCATCCTTGGAAAAGTTAACCCTAAAATTAAATCAACCCCTAAATGAATAATTTTAATGAAAATAAGTTAAAAGTTAATGATAGAAGTATTAACAACTTAGAAAATAATTTAGGCATAGTCTACTAAGTCTTGCGACAAAAAAAGATGATTGAAATCTAAATTTTCCTTCTACATTAAAAAAATAAATAAACCTTCACGTCTGTGCACACTATTAAATTCTACAATCGATCCCACATATGTCATTTCCAATTTCCAAGAAGATTTAGATCGGAACTCAAAAAATCGATTATAATAGAAGGCAAGAAAAGATGGTTGAAACACATATAATACTATACATTAATAAATTTGCAATTTGAATCTTCATTATCTATTAAGGTCAAAACCATTAAAAATTTCTTTAAGTTGACTACTCTTATTATTATATAATATTGTATATATAAATATAATATAATATTATACATTTAATCATTAAAATAAAAAAATAAAAAAAAACAATTACACCAAACACTATGAATTATGACAATTTCTTTTCAATCCCAAAAAATAAAATTTTTAATAAAATCAAAAAATTAAGATCACACGCCTTAGCTGTGTGGTAAGGCTTTTCTTATAGATCTACGTCTAAATATCTCAATAGACTAGGATATGTTTTCATTATATTAGGGGATTTCTTCGAAAAATAAAAAATAAAAAATATTTAAAAAAATACTTATTTTTTTAAATATTCACTTTTCCAACTTTCAATTATAAAAACATCTCACTTTCAGATATGTACATTAAACAAATATATTCAGTCTGATGAAAGCATATTATATTTTCAAAGGTATATATTTAATATTATTTTACTATATCAAAGTAATATATGAAAATGTAAAATATTTTTAAAAAATATATTGTTTTGATATATTTTTTTAGGATTTATATTTTAGTCCATTTGATTTAATTTTTAAAAGCTAATAGTGAGGATTGAGTAATTATATTTCTAATTATTAATTTTTCAGTCTTATTAACTTTTGAATTATAACCTATAATTTATAGTTTTTAAAATTCATAAAATTATTTTTTAAAAAAATACTATTAAAATTAAAGTATTTATGAAAATATCTATTGCTAATTAAATATTCATATCATTATATCTATTTTAAAATATTTTAATATTTATGTGCATGTATATAATTAAATATGAATTAAAATAAAATTTATTGTTCTATTTACTAATATGTTTTATGTGTAATATTAAGAATCTTAAATACATATAATTAAAATTCATCATAATATGCAAAATAATATGTTTATTCATCATTTGTTTTACAATTTAATTTCAATTTCAATCACTAAGTTATCAAATACTTTGTAATAATTTATAATGCCATTAATTGTAAGCCACTAGCCACTGGTGGCTCACAATACAACATAATCCCTACATTAAATTATTGGCATGAAAAGCTCGATTATTTTATAAATTTATTTTATGAGTCTTAATAAGAGAATATATTTATAAATTTAATATTATATTTTAATTTTTTTTTTTGAGATTAACACAATATTTTAACATAAAATTTTGAAATTTTAAATTTATGAATTTTTTGTATTTATATACCTCACACGAGATCTATCTTTTTCAAATATGCAATGATGAAAAGCCATCTCCTTCACTCTTTAACAAAGAAACCAAACAGGGATGAGCTTTCAACCAATCTACAAAGAGAACGAGGATATATTTATTTGGAGGGCTTATGCACTAAAATAAGAATAAGATTTTCTCCAAACAAAGTGTCCAAACCACAGAGAAGATGATTATCCTCAAAATAACTCGCACAAAAAAAAAAAAAAAAGGTTAGATACAAGCTCAAACTAGATCTAAGATAAAAAATGAAAAAAGGAAAATCTACGTTTATTATCGGCAAGCAGGGGGGCGAAGCCAGTACTTTTTTAGAAGGAGAGCAAATTTTTTTTTAAAATTCCTTCTTATCTCAGCGCTTCATCTTTCATATACAAGAATTATTTTATAAATTTACTAATCTATTAGTAAGTCATTTTCATTTATAAAAAAAAACACTAATCAAAGAAAATATGAAAAATAATCTTTTAACAAATATAATTGACTCAAAAAAATCATAAAAAAATTTTAGAAGTATAAATAATATAATGCAAATGTAAAGTAAAGAGAAGAAATTAAAAAAAGTAAATATTTTAATTTTATATTCTTTCTCAATTTCTTTTCTTTTTTACTCTCAATCTATTTTTAATCTATTAATTGATTAGATGAGTTTAAATTAATTAGGTTGAAAACTTTAGAATTTATTTATTTTATCTTCTTAGATAGGGAAATAATTCAAAATTTTAAAAGGTACAAATAAAAGATTTTAAAAAATTTTAGTAAGTATAATTTATGTATGTTTATATCTTTTAAAAAATGAAGGGGCAACTCAACAATGTAACTTTGCCACTGTGGAAAAGAACGTCAATGACAGGCTTAGATCTAGGACAGTAAAACAAATTGGTAGCTCTATACAAAGCAAACTTCAGGAAGAAATTTTTTTTATCCAATTACATTTTTCATCAAACAATTGATTTAACAGTTGTAGTCAAATAGTTGTGATTTAGCTCTAAATACGTAAATTAAATAAATTATTTTTGTTCACATAAAATAGAGAATAAGTATTTTCTTGGGATTAATTAATTAAGAACATTAAGTCGTCAAAGGGAAATTCTAACTTCCTTTTTTCAATTTTTGTGTTATTTATTTTATTCAAATTTCTCACGAAACAAACAAACCCTTACTTGCAAAGGGCTAGCAGACTTGGCTATTTCTTGAGCAATAAAGAAATAATCAAAAGAAAGAACAAGACATTCAGTTCAGGAAAAAAAAGGAAGAACAAGACAAACAACTAAGCAAAGTTTATGATACTTAGAAATTAGTCATTAACCTTTTTTATATTCTTCAAACTTGGAATATAAAGACAGGTTCTTTTTTTTTTTTTTGAGAATAAACACAGGTTCAATTGAAAATGAAAGGCTTTAAATTTTCTTGAGAAATTTCTCAACAACTTATCCCCGAAAATTCCAAAGAGAAGGCATTCGATAAAGAAAATTAACTTGGGAAGAAAAGAATGATCAGCTCGTCTTCCAAGTCAGAAAACAAAATTGTCCTTTTCAAGTTTGCTATATTTTCAGAAAAAAATTAACCTTGAAATTCCTATTTTATTTTAATTAATGTTTTGATTTGCTATTTGAGTCAATTAGTGAGTGACAAATTATTAGTCTGTAGGGAATCTTCCTAGTCTAAATAAGAAGCAAAGATGGTCGTCAAAGTTACTCCAATTAAAATATTTGGTCCCTTCACACCGTTTACTTGGAAAATCCTTTCATGGCTTCGTACATATTTACATAGCAATTTTAAACTTATCATGTAAAATTGGTATCAATATATTAAAATGACTCTCCAGCCTCTCTTATCATTATATTTGAACATTTGTTTCATACTGCATAATATAAGCAATATAATTGCAATACATATCTTAGTGTAATATGAGAGTTTCTTATTAACATGACTCAAAATTTTTACAGCTTAATTCCAAGTTCAACTGTGTGAATTCTTTTTTATGTTCGGAATTATTTTGAATCACATCTTTCAAGAAAATATAAATTCATAAAATCATACTAAACCACTTTTATCCAAGATAATTTAAATTTACCTCTACTTCTCTTAGCTTTATCCATCTTAACTTATTTAATCTTTTTAATAAACGCATTACTAGATCTACAATTCACATGATCAACCTATCTCAATACACGTTTTCTCATTTTTATTATTATTTTTTTAAATCCTATCAGAACAGATTGTATAACAAAGTTTACTCTTTGCAGTGAAGCTTATCTATTATTTCCTATTCCATTCAATTCTGCAAGCAAATTTCTACACAATTACATTTACTTGCTACCTTAGACAGCTAAGAACAATCTTAAATATCCATTTGTTCAAAATAAATAAAAACTTAAAATATCCATATTCATAGTGCAATCAAGCAACTATACAGTTCCAAAATCTTTATTTATTCAACTGCCCTTTTATCAAACCCTGCTTAGGAACAAATTGTACAGGATTCTACGGTGGCAAATATTTATCAAAGATTCAGATATAGGGCAAAAACAGAAGATATCTTAAGAAATCATTGAAAGACCACGCCAAATGGCAATACAGAAGCTCACGGGAAAAGGCAAAGATCAAATGCCAAACTATATGGCCAGCTATTGCAAGCCTAACTCATTTTGTGAACATCACAAGTCCTCAAGTGTCTGAAATACATTTGATTAAAATACTTAGGCCTTTCTACATAACAATCGAAACTAGTACCTAAGCCAGCCAGGAAGCAGCCAAGATATTTAATTTTCGAACTAACCTATCATTTATGCAGATAAGAAGTGGCCCATCCATGAACTGAAGCGAGACCATGCCAGCTGAACAGCAGCTTCATCCTCATCAGGCATTCCCATACTCTTCCTCCTCTTAACACCTTCTTCAGATCTGTTCATGAAAGAATGTGCATTGCCTGGATATATGTGCACCTCATAGGGAATTCCTGATGCTTTCAGCTTTTCCTCCAAAGCCTTGGCAGCCTGAAAAATTAAAATTCAGTGGCAGCATTAGTAAATTCATTATTTCTTTCTCGAGGCAGTGAGATAAGCAGGACTTTCATATCTCTAACGTCAATATAAGACATATATCAACCAGTATAGATAGATGCATGCATGTGTTCACCTCCACATTGAGAATACACACAAGCATACCTTTAATTTGTTCCCAGGCAACACAATGAAAAATGTAAGGCAACATTGTGTAGTTATGATTCAACTAGCCCAACATTTATTTGTTCTGCTAAACACTCCATTTTCAATTATCTAAGGTGCAAGAATACCCAAATTGATCACAAAAAAGGGATCTAGTAAGGTTTTAAGTGCTTGGAGCACAAATTAGGTATTCTAATAGGAAACGAAAATAGAGACATCCAATCAAGATTATTATCATGATTCACATAGGCTTTATCAAACACTATAAGATAAGGAATCTTACGAGCCTAATATCACTTTCTATCATCTTCAGGCAGCACTAGGAAGTATGAACCGCAAATACATGGAACCTTATTAAGGAAAAATAAAGTGACATAGTGGAGATCTTCTAATAATTGAAATTTAAAAATTGGTTCTGGTACTAATATCATGTATGATCAACACAAGTAATTGAGTAATAATGCTTCTAACTAAAAGGATCTAGGGTCCCTCATCATAGAATTCTTTCCTCTGCAAACATGTAACTAGGCTTAAATGCCTCAGGTGCAAGGCATCATATTGCAGTGGACCAACTGAACTGAGATGAACAAAATGAGAAAGTCAAAACCAATGGAAAGAATAAAGAAGGTTGAACTCGCAGAGCACTAGTGTCAATTTACTTTTAGATGAGATTTTACGGTGGGTAAGACTTAAGGAGAATCACATGCAAACTTTCATTACTTAAAAGATTTTCTTTAATTGGGCTTGAAGAATGAGATAATGGCAAAAAATAATTCAGGAATAGTATCCACATTCATCCACTAAAGTTTAAGAACACCATTACCACTATACCTAGATCCTGAAACTCATTTTCTAGAGCAATTTAAAATGAAAAATTATGTATTTCAGAAAGAAATAAAAAATAATATTGCTATCTGTGAGGTAGAGATATAGATGTGGAAGACATCTATAACAAGACAAAGAGATGCTATCAACATGACACAACATGCACACAAAACTTATAATGCAGGTACTTTGCAATATTGCTGTATGACAACTCCATTAGGGACAGGAAAATTTTAATAAAAAAAAACAATACTAACCAGTAACAAGTAAAAGTTAAGAATTGATGAATTAAAGAACAAAAGAAGATGTCATACCGTAACATCTGAAAAACCAACAAAGTTATCAAGTTCCCCAAAATGAGCCTGAACAGGTGCCTTAGCCTGTGCAGGGTTCGCAAGCTCTGATGAAGGAACACCATAAAATGAGACAACAGCATCAACCTCAGGGACTAAAACAGAACTTGCAATCGAAAGAGCACCTCCCATGCAAAATCCAGTTACTCCAATCTGTTGCAGTTAACCGCCAGATTACTTGGCAAAACATTACCTTGTTTTTTCTGAACTTGCTAAAACAATTAACCTTTTCTCAAACCTCAGCGTTGTAAAGTAGAAAGATCCAAGAAAAAATCACACAAATCAAAATCAGTTTTGAAGAAGCATCACATTTTGAGAACACAAGCTCATTGCAATAAAATATTGGAGAACGCAAAATCATATTTCAAAAAATACCACCAGTTCATCACCTCTTCCCTCTTTTGAAGGGGAAAAGCCTCCTTATTCTCATCCTTCAAGAATCTATAGAATATCTCCAAGCTAAAGGGAGTTCTAGCAATTTCGAGGTCAAACCATTCAGTCATAAAATGTATATAATTAAACAACTCGAAGTGAGATTTAAGTCACAGCCATCAAGTCCTACATGTAATGGACTGTTGCTTAAAGCCCACAATGGTTAGTCCATATCGAATGGTACAAAAACAATACAAGGTTAAAAAAGTTTCATAAGTTGAAGATGGCACCTATTAGGTTCCTTTAAAAATCATCACATGGTGATACAGATGTCAGGTAAAGTGCAAGAACAGGACAAACCAAAACAGTAGATATCATGGTCAGGCAATTGACAAAAAAGGGATTCAAGAGTTGATGATTCTAAATTAACAGAAATAGATGTGCTAAACCTTCTTTGAACCATTAGCCTTGAGCCACTTAACGGAAGCACTGATATCCTTTACAGCGCCTTGCCAGTCTAGCCCTTCCATCAAATGTTGAGCTTCAGCAACATCTAAGCCAACTTTCCCCCGATACAAACTGAAACAAGAAGAGATGCAACAAAAATACAATGAATACAATATTGTGTCAGTGAAACAAAAAATCACAAATGCTTTTTTGCTTACTCTGGGATTAGTGCCTTGAATCCAGGCTCCAATTGGGCGATTTTCATAGTATGGTTCTTAATCTCATAATCCACACCCCACCACTCTTGAAGCACAACAATCCCAGGAGAATCTTCTTTTCCCACCACATATGCATCAAATGTCTGATCCAATGAATTCACCAAATGAAAAAGAAAAGGAACTCACGAAATGATCAAAATATTAATCTTTAGATAATCACAAATTAATCTATAAATTTACAAAGAAAGATAATTTCAGAATTGAAAAGCCAGAACTGCTAATATAGAAAATCAAATTCTACGATTTTGATTAGAATTCGCAAATTATAGTAAACCCAGTTCACACACTGGCTTCCATATTCAACTCAAATAGCAGAAAACTCTAACCAAAAATCACAAAGAAAAAGGAGAGCTTACAGTATCGTCTCTCTGAATTTGGATTTTCTTGAAAGGGGAAGAAGCAGAATCAGCCATTGCACGAGCTTGAAAGCGCAGAGCAGAGAGAGAAGGAGAGAGAGATCGCAAGAGAGGAGCTGTGGAGAAAACTCTGGAAACTGATGACTGTATAGGTGCTTTGCATTTCTTTGCTGCTCTTTTACCCTATCATTACCATTCACCAATATTTATCATAATCATAATGACAATGACAAATCACCCATTTTTGCCTTCCCAATTGTTAGCACAACACAAATCATTAATATATTTGTATAAAAAAATCATTAAATCTTTAAAATTTTGCGGAGCTGTGTATTGACATTTAAAATAATTTTAGATGTAATTTTGAGTATAATTAGGCACCCACCTTCTAAAATCTATTATTTAAGACATCTGAACTAACGAAAAAATATCTGTGAAATTTAAAAAATAGAAATAATGTATAAATAAATTCTTAAAATTTATATAGAGGTACATATTAATCCTTAAAATAATTAAAAATTATTAAAAATTTTAAAATTAAAAAATTATAAATAAATATTCATATTTATACTTTATTATAGCAGAAAAAATATCATTTTGATTTTTGTGGAATCAAATTCATAAAAATAAATTATTGAATATTAAAATAATTAACAATAAATTTACAATATCACTATTAAATTTATATAAACATAAATTTTAAATCTTAAACAACAACTTCAAGATCAAATTTAATACAAATATTACCATCAAATTTATACATGCATAAATTTGTGTTTAAAATTTTAAATTTATGTTTATATAAATTTGATGTTGATATTCCAAATTTATGGTCATTATTTTAAGATTCCACGGTTTATTTTTATGAATTTGATTCACCTAAAATGAAGGTTATATATATTTTTTTAGAATGAAACTCAATATGAATATTCATTTATAACTTTTTAATTTTAATTTGTTAATTATTTGAGGGTAAATATGTATTTTAGTGAAAATTTTAAAAGTTTATTTCTACTTTATTTTTATTTTTTAATTAAATATTATTACGGTATCTCACATTGAACCCTAAATTTTTTATATCCATTTATAAACATTTTTTTTATAAAAAATAAACAAATTGGACTCTGACTCAATAAAAGTTAAATTGTCTATTTATTTTTTTTATAAAGTAGCATTTTGTGGCATTCACTAGTTGAATATTTTAAGCAAAAAAAGATTCAATATAATCTTAAAATACTTTTTAAATCTCGAATTAGATCTAAAGTTTAATAGCGAATTATTCAAAAAATATATTTGTGTGATATTATTATTAATATTTTTAAACTAATATAAATACTTAAATTATCAATCACAATATTTAATAATAAAATGATAAAAAATTTTAAAATAAATAAAATATATTAAATTTTATTTATCTATTTATTATTTATTTATAATATTATTTATTTATTTACATAAAGTCGTTAACCCATATCTATTTTAAATTATGTTTTAATACTTAATTTTTATATATAAATTTTATATTATTTATCTTTTTAATTAACTCATATTTATTTTAAATTATTTTTAATTTAAATAGATTGAAAAGTTACATAGATAAATTTAAAAAATATTTATTTGTAATATATTAATGATTTTATGTGAATAAATTAAATAATAAATTATATTATAAAATAAATAAATAATTAGATAGATAAATTTAAAACATTTTACTTATTTTCTCTTTTAATTTTTTTTAATTTTTTTATTATTAAATATTATAATTTGTGATCTAAATATTTATAATAGTTTAAAAATATTGATAATATTGTGTTAAAAATTTATTGTGACTTTATGTGAATAAATTATAGAAAAAATAATATTATAAAATAAATAAATAGATAAATAAATTTTGATAAATTTTATTCATTTTCTTTTTTATTTTTTATTACTAGTTGGTGACTTAAGTATTTATATTAGTTTAAAAATATTAATAATATTATTATAAATATATTTTCAGAATAATTTGTAATAAAAATTTTCAGTTTCAATTCAAAATTTAAAAAATAATTTAGAGTTATATTTAATCTCTTATTATTTAAATATTTAAATAATATTATAAAAAATAAATGAACAACTTTAACTTTTGTTAAGTGGATTCAATTTAGATTATTTTTTATAAAAGACAAAATAAGGGTCATAAATGAATTAAAAAAGATTTTGGATAGAAAGTGAGATATTTCAAATAGTTTAAAATCATTTTAATATGTTTTCCCATTCTATAAATATGGTAACATTACTTAATATTTTTTAAAAATGTTACTCGTAACTAGTGATTACATTATTTTTTTAATATATTACTTTTTATTATTTTCAAATTTTCAAATATTAATTTGCAAATATTTATTAACATTAAATGAAATAAGAAAATTACAGCTTTTGAAAGATTATAATTTATTAAAATTTTAAAAATAAAATGTTATTTTTACTTGTATGAAAATAAAATAGAATTAATTATATTAATAAATATCATAATATTTTGTGTACACTCTAAAATATATTTACAAATAAAAATAAAAATAAATACTCATAAATACCAAAAAAAACTTCTATTTTATCACAACAAAGAATAACTAAACATGGTTTTTTTTGTAATTACAAAAATTATTAACAACTAATTATTTGCAGAAACTGCTAAAAGAATTAAACATTTTAATTATTTTTTAAAGAAGATTTTCTATTCTTTATAATTTCAAGCAGCAAATTTAATTTTACATATATAATGAAATTTGTATTGAGTTGGATTTCCTTTCAATTTACATCTGTATCACTACTTGTATTATTAGAGGAATCTACTGGGCGAAGACTCAAGCAATCCATTTTTAAAAAATGACACTCTCCACTGTATTTTTAAAATTTTTTATTTTTTTACAAGGGATATTTTATTTATTTTATTATAACTCATAATAAACTCATTATAAGCTGTGTGAGATTTATAAACTCATTATAAACTAATTATAAACTCATTATAAACTCTCTATAAACTAATAAAAATATGATATTTTAGTAAATATTTTATAAATTATAGTATTTTGATAAATATTTTATAAATATGATATATTTAGAATTATTTTAAATTTTTCTTGTATTTTTATCAAAAGTACATCCATTTTTGTATGAGGTAATAGTTCGGTTTGAGTTGGGTCAAATTTGACTATTGCATGCAATCTAGTTTGAAGTGTCTTCTAGCCATTTTTATTGGCCCATGGCCAGATCTATAGCTCACCCAGGCTATTTAGGCCAATATGTTTAGCCTTTCAAGCTTATATTATTTTTTACTATTTTTTTAAAAAATATTATTTGTGAATATACATAATTAAACAAAGATTATACATTAAAATTAATTTTAATTATTCATGAAAAAGAATTGAAATATATAATAAAAATATAAAATATGTAAATTATTAATTATAAAGTTGATTTTAATGCTTTAATTTTGATTTTCTAGATTGTATTGCTCATGTTTTATTAGGAAGGTTTCATGGACCTCATAAAGGAAATCAATTCATATCAATGCCTTACTTAGGATTATAAGTAGATTAATTTCATCGCGTTTTATGTAAGTTTCCCTTTATTATAATATTCAACTTCTGTTGTGTTGATTTTGTTTTTTATTTTTTTCAAACAAAAAATACATAATTAATATATAATAGAAAAATCAAACTAAAAATCACATAATTAATATATACAACTCAACTTAACAAAGCTTTAATTCTAAGTTAATTGAGATCGGCTATATAGATTCTATTTTTTTCCTATTCAGAGCGATTATGAACTACATTCTTGAAGAGATGTAGGGTAATAATATTATTTTGAATCACTTTTTCAGATTAGTTTAGACACATCCCTATCTTAGTTTAGGCACATCTACCTTAACTAAGGTAGGGATGCCAAACCTCCTTACATGCCTATACACATTCGAAAACCCCTAACACCTAGTTTTTAAGCCGTAAGCCTCAATCGAAGGGTCCTATATCCCTATAACCTTCTTATATCCCTTATTTCTATTCTTTTTTTAATGTTTTGAGGGTATAAATGTGTGGAATAAAAAGAGTCAAATAGTTTAACTTATACCAAATGTAATGGATTAGCAATAATGTGCAAATTCGTAATAACCTTGTGTAGGAAAAGAGGTACAAGGAGAACCCTCAGAGGCTAGGGCTTACAATTAAAGGAAGTTGAGAATTTAAGTGAGTTATAGCAATTTTGTGCAATATTGTCTCTTTCCGTTCTAATTACAAGGATTCTCTTTCCTTCACTTGGCATTCGACCTTTATATGAGTTTTTATATACATTTCCATAATTGATCACTTGTCTCCTCTACTACGAAGAAACCAAAGGTATATTGTAAATACCTAAAGGTATGCCTCATTCCTGACTTTTCTATACTTTGATGATTGACATTATATGGACTTTTTATGTATACCATATGATCCACATGAATACATACTGCCAAAGACCAGCCTTAGTGAGGGTAATTTCACTAAGCTATGTGCACATATAAGATCACACAAAGTGGACAAGTTACCGCCATATATTTAAGTGCTAAGAGCCTATATGTAACATTTTCTTGTCATTGTGGATTTATGCTTTTATGATTCTCATATTGCTTAAGCTATTTCTATTGAGTGTTCTCTAATGCTTGTAAACCCTCAGTAATTTTATGAGGCCTAGGACTTTCCTTCTGCTATGATTATTTTATGCTTATGAAATAACACAAATTTTATGCTACGACACTTGCTATGGTTTAAATTCATGTTTTTACCTTATGCACAACTTGTTATATATTCATTAAGTTAGCAACTCACTAGATCGTCTATGGTTTTAGACATGCATGATAGGAATTAGCAAGTCCTTGGTTTCCTTGTCCACCAAGAGCATGAACAATTCAAATATAGCTAACTCCTTAGATTTTACTGTGTATAAATTTCTAATGTGTGTCTATATATATTAAAAGGAACAACTTCTAAAGCTCAATGGATGTATTACAGGATAACGTAACTTGTGTGTGAATGGTTTGCTTGTGTAACTATTTAAATGTGAGTTTTTGTATAAGATATGAGAGCATAGCATGTTGATGCTAAGCAATATGATTATGTGTGATTAAAATAGTATTGGTTAAGGAATTTATCTATAAAACAAGGTTTAGTACAGTTTAGAGGTTTTACAAGGTGCCTGGTGGCATTATACCAATCAAGTCCCTAAGAATATCACTCCTATAGAAATTTTAGTGGGTGACCGAGATGCAGTGCATCACTAGGTTTATGTTTTATATGGCTAAACTATCTTAGTCTGTGTTTCCTTATTTTATCCTTAATAGGAGCAGCCCTCACCTTTTCTCTAATACATTCATTGCAAATTTTGTCCATTCTAATATGTCCATATATCCATTTTAATATTCTCATTTCAGTAACATACATCTTACCCATATATTGTCCTTTCAATGCCTAATATTTGCTGCCATACATTATAGCAGGCCATATTGTAGTGTGATAAAATTTATCTTTCAATTTAACTAGCATTTTCTGATCGCATAAAATTTCTATAGCACTTCTCCACTTCATCCAACCTATTTTAATCATATGGCTAACATCTTCTTCACAATCTCTATCCTCTTGAAGAATTGAGTCGAGGTACTTAAAATGCATGCTATGAGGCACTACCACTCTGTCCAAAACCACTTCACTCCTTTTTCTATTTGTATAACTAAACCTACAACACATATAGTCCATCTTAGTTTGAATTAACTTAAATCTCTTAGATTTCAAAGTGTTTCTCCATAATTTCAACTTTTTACTTACTCCTGCTTGGGTCTCATCTATTAACACAATATCATCCGCAAATATTATGCATCATGAGATGTCATCCTGTATATATTTTGTTAGCTTGTTTAAGACCAAGGTAAAGAGATAGAGACTCAATGTTGGACCTTGGTGTAACCCAATAGAAATAGAAAAATCTTTAATATCTCCTCCAGTTGTACGAATTCTAGTGATAGATCTATTATACATATCCTTTAAAACTTGGATATATCTAATTGATACTCTCTTGCACTCTAGTACCCACTATAAAACTTTTCTAGAAACTCTATTATAAGTTTTCTCCAAGTTAATGAAAATCATATGCAAATCTTTCTTCATCTCCCTGTTTTTCCATCAAATATTTGATAAGAAAGATTGCTTTCATAGTCAATTGGTCTGGCATAAACGTAAATTAGTTTGGGAAAACACCAGTATCTAAGCATAAATGGTGTTCCATAACTCTCTCCCATAATTTCATTATGTGACTCATCAACTTTATACCTTTATAGTTCGAACCACTTTGAATATCTTCCTTGTTCTTAAAAATTGGTATTAGGCTACTTATCTCCATTTATCTGGTATTGTTTTTTTATGCTCAGAATCTTATTAAATAAAGTAGTCAACCACACAACTCATATATCCTCTAGACATTTCCATATCTCAATGGGGATTCCATCTGAACCATGGGCTTTGCTGATTTTTATTCACTTCAAGGCTTTCTTAATTTCAGAAAAACTAATCCATCTAGTATTCTTTACATTTTTTTCTTAGTTATAACATCTAAACTCTCAATGTGTTCACTATGATTACCATTAAAAAGGTCCTTAAAATAATTTATCTATCTTTCCTTGATTTCCTCCTCTTTAACCAAAACTATATTCTCTTCATCCTTAATACACTTAACTTGTTTCAAATCTTAACCTTTTATTTCTCTTATTTTAGCCAATTTATAAATAGCATTTTTTTCTTCCTTTGTCCCAAGTTTCCCATACATCTTATCTAAAGATTGTGCTTTTACGTGGATAATAACATTTTTCGCATCTTTTTTTTTTGCTGGCTTGCATTACTCAAAAGCTTCACTATTACCATAATTCAACAATCTCTTATACCATTTTCATTTTACTTTTCACTGCTTTTTGCACCTTCTCATTCCATCATTAGGATTTCTTTAAAGGATGACCATATCCTTTAGATTCATCAAGTATCTTTCCAGCTACTCCTTTAATTATTGTAGACATGTTTACCCATATATAATTCACTAATATAATCACATCTACATTCCAAATTCCAATTTTGAACACCACATACCCATCATTTGTTTTACCCCTTAAAAGTCCACCATCTAGTTTTGGGAATTCGGTTCCTTATAGGCCTACTTGCTACCCATTTAATCTTAACATCTAAAACTACTAACCTATGTTGAGTGATTAATGTCTTACCTAGGATAACTTTGCAATTATTGCATAAAGCTCGATTAGCTTTTTTATGAGTATAAAGTCAATTTGGCTTCTATTTTGTGTACTTTTGAAGGATACCAAATGAAATTCCTTTTTTTTTATAAAAATATATTTGCCAGTATTAAATTATAGGCCATTGCCAAACTCAAGAATAATTGTTTCCTCTTCATTTTTAATTCCAAAATCATATCCTTTGTGTACACTCTTAAAACCTATTTTGTCTCTTCATATGTGTCCATTTAGGTCTCCCCATACAAAGATGTTCTCATCATTCGGTATGCCTTGCATAAATTTATCCATGTCTTCCTAAAAGTTTTGTTTTCTTTCTTCATCCAAACCAACTTGAGGAGTATATGCATAGACTATATTGATTATTTTCTTCTATAGAACAAATTCTATTGAGATGATCCTATCAAGTATCTTTCACAACCAGAACATTCACCGTCAGATATCAATCTAAAATAATACATACTCCATTCTTATTTATATTAGTTCTTATATACTAAAACTTATATTATGTATTCTTAATCTCTTTACTCTTCCCTCCTACCCATTGGTCTCTTACCCATTGGTCTCTTGAATGCAAGCAACATTGATTTTTTTCTCTTTATAATATCGACAAGTTTCCTTAACTCACCTATAAGCAATCCAACATTCAAAATACCTATTCGTATCCTACTTTCCATTTGTTTCTTCTTATGTATCTTCTTATAGAAGCCCTTATACTCATTTAAACATATACCACTTGTACTCATACTTTAAGCTAGCTTCTTTACCCATACTAGTCCTTGATATGATAAACCTTACTTATTTAACACCACTTAGGCATCGACATGGTACATTACATTCAGATAATGTCCTATACCCTTGGTTATTTTTCACTACACCTGGGCTTAAATGTGGAGCATCGCAAGTAGGGAATGTTCCAATGTTTATATCATATGAATTTATATCATGAGATGTGATGAAATTTTAGCTGACTATCACCTATCACAGTCCTCCTCCTTTAGCCGACTATAGAAAAAAAAAACTCATGTATAAGTGAAGTTACATAATTAATATATATAATAAAAAATTCAAACTAAAAAATCACAGAATTAAAATATAAATAATAGAAAATCAAACTAAAAATCAACTCATTAGAATAAAAAAAGCTCAGGCCTAGCTAGACTAGCACAAGGGAAATCGAAGCCCAACCAGAGTATATCTCAAGTTTTAAAATGCCCAAGGCCTAGCCCATCATCTTTTTAATCCTATCTAACCTGGTTGGATCGAGCCAAGTCAGGCCGGATGCACAACTCAAGGTGATAATATCAAATTAAACTCAACCTCTAGAACTTTAAGGGCTTTTTACATAACGAACTTTAGAAAAAAGTTCAATTTTAAAATAGTATACCTTCAAACAAATTTTCAAATCTACTCTAAAATTTTTTTCATTTACAAAAATACCTCATCTCTCACTTTAAATAATGTTTATTTCAATTTTCATCATTTGTTTTTCAAACTTTACTATTAAATAAATATATTCGAATAAAAGCAATAAACATTAGTAGTTTAAATTACATTTTCAATATATAAAATATATTAATTTTTTGTTAGAAAGAAATATTAATTTTGATTTCAAATAAAAAATAACATGCATAAATTATATATAAAAAAGTAAAAATATCAAATATTTTAATAAAAATTATTAATTTATTTTAAAATAAATTTTACATATGATACATATAAAATAAAGTTAAAAATAAGTTGGTTGTATATATATTTATGTATTTTATGTATATTGTGTTTATATTCTGAAAATGTTGAATTTTAATTAATAAAATATATTTTTTATATGTAGTTTAATTATGTTGCATATGTATGTCAATGTTTATTATGTATATATTGGATATATTTTGTGTATACATCATGTATATATTTATATATATATTATGTATATATTCTAAATATGTTGAATTTTAATTAATAAAAATTTCAATTTTTAATTTTTAAGTTAGTTTTATACTTATAACAAATTTAAATTTTATAACTATTGTACATTATGATTGTTATCATGATAACCATAAATAATATAAAATTAATCAATAAACCTAATAAATTTTAACATTCGCCCACTTGGATACAATTGATTATATGATTTTAGAAATATATATATATATATATATATTTAGGTTAGCATATAGAAAATTTATGCGGCAACAATTTTAGAAAAATAACACAGTCTAAAAATGTCCAAAAATGAGAGTTTTAAATAAAAAATAATTAATTTTAGATCATGTCAATTTTTGTAACATTTATAAATGTAAGATAATTGGTAATTACGAATATTGGTATATTTACTTGTCTAATTAATATTTTTTTAGTGTGATGGGAATATTAGAACCATTGTACCATTAAAAGTTTTATACTAAATAATAAAAAAATGGTAAAAAGAGATGAAAAAGTTTTGAAAATAAAAATTCTAAAAATTAAAAATGAAAAACAAAAAAAAGGTATAAAAAAACTAATAGTGCTAAATGTTAGATAATTAAATTCTGTTTTGATAATTAACAATCAAATTGATATATACTAATAAGCTCAAATAAGTTTATTTTTATAAATACTCAATTTTAGGCCTCGTGCGACTGCCCAACATACTGAGCGATCACATAAAAACAAGGGTAAGAAACTCCTTAAAGTACATAAGAGATCAAGGTCTGTGGTGTGTCCAAAACTGACAGCAAGACATTTGTGCGACCACTCCAAATCTTTGAGCGACCGCACAACTTGATGGATAAAAATTTCAAAACTCATAGAGGCGATAGTAGCCAGAGTGTGTGGTTGAGACTCAACGCACAAACACTTGTGCGCCCACCCCATCATTCGTACAACCGCACAAGACATGACCAAAACTTTCACCAAACCACAGAAGAGATAGCGGTGATGCTTTGCGGTGAGAAATTTCATTTGTGCGACTACACCACACCAGCCAATTTGTATTTTAGCGCCAAACATGTTGGATCAATGATAATTAGATGCGTAGAAGAAGAATTTCAAATAAAATGGTAACCATGCATTGTGCGATGTGAGCGCCTGGCCTGTCCACTCTCAAAATGTTTTAAAGTCCCAACACTGCCAAATTATAGATTGTAACACCCCCTACATAGACCACATATTTAACTACATAGGAGATGTCACATGAACACATAACTAATCTATAATAATAATATATTTAATAAATCCCAAAATACATTCATATGATATAATTATTTTTCATTTCTGTAATACATACATATATTTGTTTAATTTATAAAATTTCCTATTATTAACTTACATTATAGACATTAATATAATTCTTCTACCACCCTTAAATTTGTACAATTGTCATACAAAATTATAAAGTATTGCTATGTGAACTATACAAACTACAATATTTATAATATTGCTCATTGAACTTTTATGATACAGTTGATCAAGAACGTATATCTCTCACTCTGCAGTCTCAACTCTTCTGGTTTGATATGCACGTCAGAAAATAATTCTAACATGATAAGCAAAGCTTAGTGGTGCTTATATAGTTATAATAAATAAGAAATTGAAAGAAAAGAGGCTATACTTAGACAAATTTATAAACAATAGAAATTATCACTTTAAAATATTATTTAAGAAAATTGATAAATTCATTTAAATATAAAATATTGAACATGATTAGATTCAGAATTTGATTAGTTTAACAATAACCATATAACACGTTATTTTCAATATAGATAATCTTTTTAAATTTGCCCATTCACACAGAACTCAGATCATAGGTTTGGATAATGGGTCACTATTGGCAATTTAATGTCCAATCTCAATGATATGGCCGAAGGCCCAATAATAGCAAATATGCCTACTGTCACTGGAGACACAATGTGTCTATAAATGGCACAATGTGCCCACTATCACTATAGATATCTACCCTCTGGCTAGTCATTCAATCCCAAACTAGATCTAAAACCAGTATGATTAGGGCAATTCATTAGTTTGTAGTTAACACTAAATTGTGTATATCATTTCAATATAATAATACTTTTATCAACATTTAGTATTATATATATTTGTCACATATCCAAAGTTTATCACTCTTTTCCATACTTTTAACACATACACATGAACTCTCAACACAAAAATAAGAAATATAAACATATTAGTCTCATACTAGGCTCGTATATCACAAAATACAAGCCAAAAATATCATCCAGGTACCCCACGACCGTGGCATCTCAACCCCACACCCGTAGGATACAAAATAAAGCTGTTAAATGCCTTTGTAGACCCCTACGATCATGGCCTTCAAGGCCCACGGCCGTGGCATTCAGAACTGCTCTATTTTATCAAATTTTTTAAAGAAACAACCTCACTTTCAACCCCAAGGCACTCGGTTGCCACTCCTGTGGCATTGGTTTTGGGTCTATTTTCAGAGTAATTCTTCCTCCAGCAGTCCTGACTTTGATACCACGCCCATGGCACTTTTAAGCCACGCCCGTGGCATCCCAAAATCATGTATTATGCACTTTTAACTTCATAAAATACAAACATATTAAAGATCTAAGTTAAAAATGTATCAAAATCAAAATTTTAACATAAAAAGAATTTATTTCTAATACCTTACTAAAATTTTAATTAATCAAGTCTTTAACAAATGATCTAATCAACAACTTTCACAATCATCACTCAAAATTAAGAAAAACAACATCAACAACTTCAATTCCTACATATATCACACAACAATTCATTTATCCAATATTTAAGAAATATCTCATTCTAAATGACCCAATCAACTAGTTTAAACATTAAAACTCAAAGAAAAATAAATATTTATAAATTAAAATACATAAGCACATACCTCTTCAAAAATCCCTCTCCCCTTCTCTTTTTCCTCTTTTTCTTTGATCACTTGTTGTTAATCTCACATACTCTAGCTAATTCTCTTAAAAATTTGTAACGAAAGATGGATTTTCCTTAATTCTTGATTGAGTTGATGAAATGAAGAAGAAAATAGAGAAGATGGTGATGGTGGTGGTATATGGCGTGGATGATGGAGAAAGAAGAGAAAAAAAAGAAAATTCTAGGCTATATACACATGCACATATAATAAGTTTAATCTAGTGTGGGCAGTCTCATTTTAACTATATGCACCCTCTTTCTTAACCTTTGATTTTAATTCAATTTGTAGTCCCGTTAAACCGTAAAGATAATTTATTCAGTAAATTTTAAAATATACTATTTACTATTTTCTACTTATAGCATTTATTCATATCACTTTTATCACTATACACTGTCAATTATTAATATTAGTTAAAAATTCACTGTTTAAAATTTTAAACATTATAATATCTCAGAGATCCGACAGGTAAGACTTGTGTGAAATGGAGTCGCCACCTGACAGAATCGGGAGATGATAAGGGGTAGCATTCTCTTAATTCCATTTTTGAGGAATCCCTAACCCTATTAGAACCTAGGTTTGAAAAGTTGGGTACATATGAGAATAACTTAGATGAGAATCCTTATTATTAATATATGCCCAATTCGAAGAATTGACCTCCTCTATGATTCATGTATTAGTAAGGATTATTCAGAATATAAGGCGAGGATCATCACATATATAAAGTAAATAACCAATAAAATTAACATGTGCAGGTCATGATGCACGTGATGCATGATCATACAGAAAATTCCTATAAATACCCACTGAAGTGGAAACATGCTCTTTGCATCAATTAAACTACAAAGAGAAATTAAGTCACATTACATAGCTTTATAAATCTTATATATTATTGTAAAAGAAAATTACATCATTTCTTATGCATAACACATCTAAAAAAAGAAATCTGAATGTATGCTAGGTGAATGCTTGTTACGGATTCAATAATAATAATAAAGCAACAAAGGACAAACACAAAAGTAAAGAAGAAAGAAAGAAAGAAAGAAAATGAGTTGTGGCAATATCAAACTTGATAATCATGGAATTATCAAATTTGATAATAACTGGCAGGGTTAGACAATGGAATAAAATCAGGATATACTATTTAAGTGAAGCTATAGAGTTCGATATTTCATAGATTATCAATGTCGATAATCTCCTCGTATAAGAACATCCTGTAAGATTTGTTAGCTGAATGAGATGGGTATATACATGATTAAATGAGAGTGCCAAATTCAATATTCAAGAAGTATCAAGCACGACACTATCTATGAGACAAGATATTAGGGAAATAAGAGGCAACAAAATATATAAGTGTATAGGAGTAGCATCATCGAGTTAGATAATTAATGGATTAACGAATTCAATAGCACCCTATAGAAAAGATTAGCTAAACAATATAATATGTACACTGATAATGGATTAAAATATCGAGTTCAATTTTAATGGGAATATCAAATTCAACAATCTTCTCCTTTTAATAGAAGTGACATGTCGTGAGCGAAAATTTTTGCCCCCACTCCCGGTGGAATGATTCTTGTGACTTCGGCATTATTTAGGCTCAGACCCTTAGGGAACACGGGCCTAAGCCCGAAAAAAATAGAGTTGCCACCCGGAAGGGCTGAAAAAATAGAAAGGGGTATATGACTCGATTCCTAAGGAATTTCCAACTCTCTAATGGGCTCGTAAAGTTGGGTATATGTGGGAAAGGTGAGAAATGACCCAGCACTCACACAACGTCTGGTTTATTGGAACCGGCCTCCTTTTTAGGTCTTAATATTATAAAATTCTTAAATATAATGATATTATCTATACTACTTGCAATAATTAAAATAAAGCATTATTATATTAAAATCAAATCAATGTTCAAACAAAATAAATAAATAGACATCCATTCGAGGATGAAAATGTGTCTTTACATCGTCCAATGTCTAAAACTAAATAGGACACCCACCAAAAGGTGGAAACGTATCCTTTAATTAATCCCAAAATATAAAAATAATCTAAATTACATAAAAATTAATTAATGAGGTACCCAATCATGGAAACATACCTCTTACAATTTTAATAAACAAATAATGATTAAAAAAATATTCATCCATGATAAATTAAATAAACCAAACATCAAAATTAAATAAATTAATCATCAAAACATATAATAAACTACACAATTAAATCTAAAATTTTAAATAAAGCAATAAAAATATAAATTGAGGTTTACATCTTGAATTAGGGTTTTTTTTAATCAAAATTAGGGTTTAGAATTCTTATGAAAAAGGATTAGGGTTTGTGAAAATAGGATTGAATAGAATTAGGGTTTAACTAAATTTTAGGTTATGATCTACATATTAGGTTTTTTGAAAAATAATTTTAGGATTTTAAATAAAGTTTAGGGTTTTGGTTATCAAACTAGGGTTATAGGGTTTTTTCTTAACCTAAGATTTAATATATACAAAATTGAGTACTTGGACCTGAGACTTAATTGGGTACTTAGACCCGAGATTGGGTACTTGAATCTGAGATTACGTACTTGGACCCGAGATTGGGTATTTAGACCCAAGACTGAATTGGGTACTTGGACTCGAGATTGGATACTTGGACTAGAGATTGGATACTTTGACCCGAGATTGGGTACTTAGACCTGTGACTAAATTGAGTACTTAGACCTGAGATTGCGTACTTGGACCGAGGATTATATTTTGGGTGCTTGGACCCAAGATTGGGTACTTGAACCCGAGATTGGGTACTTGAACTCGTGACTGAATTGGGTATTTGGACCCGAGACTAAATTAGATACTTGGACCCGGGATTGTATTTTGGGTGCTTGGACCCAAGATTGGGTTGAATTTGGGTACTTGGACTTAAGACTGAATTGAATTTGGGTACTTGAACCCGAGACTGAATTGAATTTGGGTACTTGGATCCAAGACTGAATTGGATTTGAGTACTTGGACCCGAGACTGAATTGAATTTGGGTACTTGGACACGAAACTGAATTGGATTTGGGTACTTAGACCCGAGACTGAATTGGATTTGGGTACTTGGACTCAAGATTGGGTACTTGGACCCAAGATTGGATACTTGGATCCGAGATTAGGTACTTGGACCAATGACTGAATTGGATATTTAGACCCGAGACTAGGTACTTGGATCTGTGACTGAATTAGATATTTGGACCCGAGACTAAGTACTTGGACCTGAGACTGAATTGGATTTGGATACTTAGACCCGAGATTGAGTTGGGTACTTAGACCCGAGTATGGGTACTTGGACTCGAGACTGAATTGGGTACTTGGACTCGAAATTGTATTTTAGTTTGGGTACTTGGACCCGAAACTAAATTTGACTGACTTTTTATTAGTTGAGAATTCTGGCTTAACTGGTTGTTCCATTCTTTAATGGATTGTGGGTCTTTACCACCAAAAATGAATCTTTATCCATTAGAGATCATATCTTTATCCTTAAAACATGGATCTTTATCCATTGGAAATCGGGTCTTTACCCTTGAAATATGGATCTTTATCCATTAGGCCGGGTCTTTACCCTTGAAACATGGATCTTTATCCATTAGACTTCATCTTATATTGGCTTCAGCTCTTATAGCTGGACTGATCTTTTATCTTTTGTATCTTCATTCTTTTGATAGTTCTAATGGTCCATTCTTTTTGTTCTTCCGTTTGTAAAAAATTCAGCTATTTTTTAGCTGGCCAATTCAATTATTTTTTAGCTCGCCCTTATATCTTATTCTTGCCCCTCTGCGTGGCAAAATATTGAAGGTGAGTCTGAAAATATTTTATACATGCATAAACTCAAAAATTGAAAAGGAAAAACTTTGCCCCCTGTGTAGGCTCAAACCAATGATTTTTTCATGTAGGCTCTGATTGATGTTTGTCTTGTCTAGCTCTTCACACAAGCATGTATTTCTTCTTTCGCAAAATGACTGGAGCTTTCTCAAGCAATAGTCCTTCCATGACCCCTGATTCAATATTCATTTTATGGTTGCTTCATAGAATATTACTGTTTACTTTTGACAAATAAAAATGGAGTGTGATATGCTCATGTATGCATGATATACATAGATAATACTTATAGTGGTTCTATTGACTTATAGACCGAGGTTATCAACTGAAGTGTTCTCACAAATTTCTTCCAGATGCCCATTCAGGTCTTGCATTGGAATAGTAGAAGGCTTCGCTTTTATGATTTTTATCTTCAAGATGTTGAAGACATGAGTATTGGAGGCCCCAGGCAACAGAGTTAGAGATACATCCATTTCAAACTATGATTCATCATGTCAATTGATAGCTTCTTCATAACCTTACCAATAATCATTTCCTTTGCCCAATGTATCCTTCGAGGTTCGATGGTTCAACATACTTCCCTTAACTTGAAGGCTTTGTATGAAACTTTTTTCTTTTTCTTTTTGAATTTTGATTTTGAAATCAAATGTTGGCTTTGCCAAATCAATGTCAATTTACCTCAGGATTGGATTTTCCAAATTAACATATCTATAATATGACAACCCTAGTTACCGTACTAAACTCGAGAATAATTTCTATTTAAGCAAGAACTGTTGCACTTCAGATAGACACATACATATTACTTGGCTAAAGGTCTCATCAAGTTTAAATATTGTCTATCTCATATGCATACTTATTCAAACTATCTCCACTATTAGACTTTACCTATTAAGAGAGATCAACAGATCTTTAATAAACTTGAAATTGGGTCTATAGGGGATACTGGTTAAATGAAGGCCATTTGTAAGCTGGAGTCGTTGTGACACTATGGGTAAACCCTCACACTACAAACATCTTGTTTAGACTGTTGAAAGTGTGAAAAGATAGAGCTTCAACATTCTTCTTTATTCCTTACATGAATCTTGATCTTGATTAGGACACTCTTTGCCTTTGTAAAAAGTGTGGTACCCATATTCCTTTCCGCTTCTTCTTTTCCCATTTCTTTCTCTTTCCTTTTTTTTTCACTTTTTTGTTTCTTTTTTTAGCTTCTTTATCATTTTTTCCTTCTTTCCTGTATGACTGTCAAGTATAGGGCCTTCAAGAACTAGATGACATTTTTCCTACCTCTTTGATTTTGGTTGGGTTGGATCAATTTAAGTCAATCTGTCTTTGCCTTCTACTGCTTTAGGTAAAGGAAAACTCGGTTGGATTTCTGGACTGCCATTTGTATTTTCTTCTCCTTTTGATTTCGTACAAACTCAGGACCCATTTTTTCTTTCTTTTTTTATTTTCTTTCATTTTGCTTTTTCTCTCTTTCTCTTTTCCTTTTCGTTTATTCTTTTTTTTGTTTTATTTTTTTATGTAAGGTCTTAGCTCTAAAAGAATTGTCTCGCTTGCACCATTCTATACTTCTATTTATGGATGAGTAGAGTAGAGTGAATCTTATTTTAATAAGGATAAATCATCTAAATAAATTAGAGATATTAGGTCTAATATCAGGTGAACTTCAACTACCCTTATGGTCCTGAGAACTTTAACTATTCATATGGTCTTAACTATGCATTACTTTCTTTTATCTTCTTACCTCTTCACCTTAGTGATCATTAGATTTGTCAAAAGTGTAACAACAGCTCAGGGAAGGTCATTGGGCTTATAAGTCAATAAAGAAAAAGATAAAATTTCATAAAGGCTCAAAGGGACAACTAAGAATTGATAATTAATTGGGTGGATTCTAGTTATTAGCTTACCAAACAATGCCTAGATCATCTCTCTCTTAAATAAGCAGAATTTAATTTTGCCTCGAAAGTTTATCAAAGTATGTTCTGAGACTGGCTAGACAAAGGTAATTATGTAGGAGCCCTCTTTAAGTAAGCATACACAACTCAAGGCTATAGAAAATTCTCTCACCTAGTAATGTCATTCGAATCATGATGTTTAGATATATTAATTTATAAATATCAAGCTAGATTCGTAATTGGTTGAACACCAAAATGAACAAATATCAACAAAAATTTTGATGAAAATAATTTATTCAAATAATCTTAATTTTAAAAATATAATTGTTCTAATTAAATATTAAAGAAAGCAGAATAAAAAGGGTAACACTTCATGCTAAGGGAAGTTTGTTGAGTGGGAGTCGAAGATACTTCATTTATATAGACATATCATAGGCAAGGATTTTTCACCATCAAGGATCATTGCTTCATCATCCATAGTTAGTCCAAGCTTGTCTTTTGCAGCTTCTCTATCCATATCATCACATGATGACAAGATAAAACTCTTCATAAAGATTGTAAGTGATGATGCCCTCCCAAATTTAGGCAGAGAATTATTCTCAGTGTTGGGCTTATTAGGCTCAGGCAGTTTTCCATTGTCAATCAAATCTTGGATTTCGTGCCTCAATCGAACACATTTATCTGTCTCATGCCCTTACACTTGATGGAATTGACAGAAGACCTTGGCATCAAAATTTGATGGTAGAGGCTTATGTAGAGGCCAAGGTACCAACGGTTGTAGCAAATCCATTTTCATTAGATTTTCTAACATCTTTGACAAAGGCTCCCTTAAGTCTGAAAATTTACGCTTCTTTGTTGGTTCAGTTGTTGCATTTTTCTCAACACCTTTTCTTTCCCTTTGACTTTGCCTACTAGGGTGGTAGCCGCCCTTATTGCTCCACTTAGACAGCACATGGTTCTGCTGGTATTGTAGAATAGGGATTGATCCTTCATTTTATCTCTATTAGTGAATATGTTCCCCATTTATTGTTTTATTAGTTTTTGTCATAGAATTGTATCTTATTTATTATGATGATTATTGTTTTCTTTAGGTATTTTGGTAGTTTTAATCTATTTATTTAGTGATTTAATCAATTTTGGTAGTTTTAATTTATTCCAGTGTTTATTTCATTTTTGTCCTAGTTTTTAGTGTGGTGTTTTATGTGTTTTTGGTTAATGTTTCATTTGATTTTTGTTTAAAGTTTGTTTCAAGTGTTTGTTTTAGGTTAATATGTAAAATATTTCCTTGAAAGAAAGAATAGCATGAAGCAGCAAGACACGGCCAAGCCACTGGCCGTGTCTCACCTTAAGGGCAAAACCAAGGAACCAAGAGAGGAAGGAAAATTTGGCAGAAGCTGACACTGGCAGGTGACACAGCCAAGCCACAAGCTTGGCTGTGTCCCATACTTAGCCAAAGAAGAAGACCAAAGAAAGAAGAGCAAAGAACGAAGAGAATCAGTAGGTGACACACTCAGGTGACACGGCCAAGCCACTGGGCGTGTCACATGACACGGCCAGGAGCTTGGCCGTGTCACACTCAATTCCACAGAAGCAAAGATGAAGGATTACACAGAAGCTGACACATCCAGGTGACACGGCCACCAGCTTGGCCGTGTCACTCCATGGGACTAAGGGAAGAAAGAAAACGCGAATTTTGAGCGAGGTTTCATATAAATAAGAGGATTAGGGTTTTTGAAGGGGGTTACACAATTTATCAGCCGTCAAACATAAACTTTTGAGCTTCCATTCATTTTCTTTTGGAATTTTGATTACACTTTGATGTAAACAGTCTAGATTAAATTAGTTTTAGCCACTGCAATATTCTTCTAGCAAAGATCTGAACAAGAGATTCTTCAGAAGCTAAAGAAAGTTTGTAATTTGGTTTTGTTCTCAAACTCTATCTCTTAAGTTTCATTGGAATTGTATTCATGAATTCTATTATGTCTAAATTAATTTCTTTGAATTTTAATGAGATGAATCTGTTTGATAGCATTATTATGAACTAATTTGATCTAGTCTAGGGTTTGTATGGATCTACTATGATTGTATGAAATGGTTATTGCTCTTAACTGAATTATTTCTTTAGCCTTAATTGAATGGATTAATGTTAATATATAATTGATTGGCCACCAATTATGTGTTTGAGGTATTAGATGAAGGATTGAGAAATGAAGTCTAATGCTGGAACAATTCAATTAGGGACTTAGGTGAATTAGAAATATAAACCTAAGAAAAAGATCACTTCAATTGTAACAAGATTATTTGAAAGAGGTTTGAATGCGAGAGCTTATTTCCTTGATTTGATTAATTAAGTTGCTTGAAATCTAATCTTTGAAATTAAATTAGTTGAGAGGAATAGCCATTCATATATATATAAGTTAGTACAGAAGTGCAAACCCTAGACCTTTCTATTAAGTGAATCAATATATCAGCTCAGTTTACTCTCATTGTTTTAAATTCCACTCAATCTGTCTTCATTAGTTGTTAGCAATTTAAATTTATTGATAATTTGTTATTTGCAATTTGATAATCAATTAGCTTATCTAGCTTCCTTGTGAGACGACCTTGAGGTGTTCACCAAGATACTACAGCAGCCTCGTATACTTGCGAGTGTAGTTCTAGTAGTGTTAATTAGAGCACAACAAGTTTTTGGCGCCGCTGTCGGGGAAGCTAATTGGCGTAATTGTTTATTAGGCATAAATATTTTAAATTATTTTTCATTGTTTACATTTGATTTGATTTGTCTTTTGCTTTTAATAATTCCTTTTTTCCAGAAATTTTGTTTATGCAAGGCAGGAGATCACTTGAAGGAGAGTTATACCCAGTTATTCCAGAAATCCAGAGAGTGAAAAGGAGCAGAGAAGAGTTTGAACTATATACCGGATTTTATATAGAGGAGGAAACTTCTGATTTTGAGTCAGATACTGCATAATCTACCAATATGGGAGATGAAAGGCAAAGAACTATGAGGGATTTTGCTAGACCTGTCATTGGAACTTTCACCTCTTGTATAAGATTGACAGATGCAGCAAGAAATTATGAGTTGAGGAATATCCATTACAACATGCTGCCATCATTCTATGGAGTTCCAAATGAAGATCCTTTGAACTTTATCCGGGATTTCTACTCCACCCTCAACACATTTCCATTGGGAGGACTAACAGAAGACCAGTTGAGGATGAGGTGTTTTCCGTACACATTGAAGGATAGGGCAAAAAGCTGGCTTATGATGTTGCCTGAAAATTCTTTGACAACTTGGGAGCAAGTTTATAACAAGTTTATGGGCAAATTTTACTCACATCAGAAGACAGCTGAATTGAGAGGGAAAATAGCTACATTCTCTCAATTTGAAGGAGAGCCATTTCATGAGGCTTGGGACAGGTTTAAGATGTTATTGATCTAGTGTCCACATCATCACTACCCACTTCAACTTCTGAATCAGTTTTTCTACGATGGTCTAACCCAGCAATTTCAGAATACTGTTGATAACGCAGCTGGGGGAGCTATGGGAGAAAAGACAGCAGATGAAACTTATGAAATCTTTGAAATGTTGGGAGCTAATTCTCAACAGAAAAGTGTACGAGGAAGAAGTAAAGGGGTGAATCAATTGGAAGCCAACAGTGAGATGGTCAATCAGATAGCTGAATTGACAAGGCAAGTGCAGATGTTGAACATGAAGAATAATACCTCTTCATCCACTCAAGAAGTGTGTGGAATTTGTGGAACTTTTGGGCATGGAGCAAATATATGTCCCTCTGCATATAAGTCTTATGGAAATGAGGCTAAGCAAGTCAATGCTATGGGGGGATATCAACCAAGGGCCCGGAATGATCCTTACTCAAATACTTACAATCCTGGTTGGCGGAATCATCTAAAATTTTCCTGGGCAACAAATAATTCTCAACAACCTTTCCATTTTCTCCAGAGACAAAACCAACTGCAGGGTCAATCTTCAAATCAAGGGCAGCCTAAGAGAGAGAGTTTGGAGGATAGTTTACAGGGCTTTATCCAAGTCAGTGCTAAGAATCAAGAGATGAATAACAAAAGGCTAGATTCATTAGAAGCATCTTTTAAGAAAGTGGAGATCCAAGTGGGACAACTTGCACAACAGATGCAGATTCAACAAAAAGGGAAATTTTTGAGTCAACCTGAGCAGGCACAAGCAGTGACTGTGCTTAGAAGTGGCAAGGTAATAAACAATAATGTTGAAAATAATTCTGTGAATACAGGTGATCAAGAGAACAAAAAGGAAGGAGAACCAGAGAACAAATGTGCTGTAGAAAAATCAATGGAGAAATCCCCTTCAGCAGATTTACATAAGGCAAGTAATCCTTACTGACCACCTATACCATTCTCCAGCAGGTTGAAGAATGATAAACAAGATAAGCAATTTTCGGACATCTTCAACATACTGTCTAAGGTAAGTATTAACTTACCTTTACTTGAAGCAATAAAGAACATGCTGGCTTATGCCAAATTCTTCAAGGAACTGAACACCAAGAAAAAGAGGTATGAGCCAAATGAAAAGGTGATAGTGTCAGAGGTAGCTAGTGCTATTTTGTAGCATAAACTACCTCCGAAGCTAAAGGATCCTGGTAGTTTCATAATTCAAATTACTATGGGTAATGGAAAGGGGACTGATATCATGTGTGATTTAGGAGCCAGTGTAAATTTGATGCCTTATTCTGTGTATCTCGAATTAGAACTTGGGGAACTTAAACCTACCAAAATAGTGTTGCAATTAGCTGACAGATCTCCTAGATTCCCAAAAGGAGTTATAGAAGATGTGTTAGTTAAGGTTGGTGGGTTGATAGTGCCTGTGGATTTTATAGTTCTTGACATGGAAGGAAGTAACCCTACACCATCCGCACACACTATTCTACTGGGTAGGCCTTTTATGGCTACTACCAACACCTTGATAGATGTTAAAAATGGTAAATTGTCAATGACTGTCTTGGGACAAATGGTTGAATTTTTTATTTTTAACACTTCCCCCATTCCTACAACTGCATTATATGAGGATTGCTCTTTAATTGATTGTATTGACGCAGTTGTTTCAGATGTTTTCTTGTAGATAGGTTCCTCGGATAAATTGGAGCTGGCACTGACCTTAGATCATGGTTTTGATATTTTTGATTCAGAAATAGCCAGTTGCCTTGAGGCATTAGAGAGTGCTGAAATAGAGGAACTTAAGGAGGACCCAGTATTTGAACTTCCCTCCATCCAAAAGGAAGAGAAGAATCCTTCACTTGAGTTAGAGCTGAAATAGTTACTTAAAAATCTGAAATATGTGTTTTTAGGAGATCACAACACCTTACCTGTGATAATATCTAGCGAACTTAGTGAAAGGGAGGAGATGAGGTTAGTGAGTGAGCTAAAAAGATTGAAAAGAGCAATAGGATTGGGATTGAGTGACATCAAAGGTATTAGCCCTTCAATGTGCATGCATAGAATCACCTTAGAAGAGGGAGCTAAACCTGTGAGGGAGACCCAAAGGCACCTTAACCCAAACATGAGTGAAGTGGTAAAGAAGGAAGTGCTTAAATTGCTTGATGAAGGAGTGGTATATCCTATAGCTAATAGTGAGTGGGTGAGCCCAGTACATGTAGTGCCTAAGAAATCAAGAATCACTGTGGTGAAAAATGAAAAGAATGAATTGGTTCCTACTAGGACTACTACTGGGTGGAGAATGTGTATCGATTATAGGAAGTTGAACAATGCCACAAAGAAAGACCATTTCCCTCTTTCTTTTATTGATCAGATGTTGGATAAACTTTGTAGACACTCACATTATTGCTTTTTGGATGGACTTTCAGGTTATTATCGGGTGCCGATATCACCAGAGGATCAATCCAAGACTACTTGCCCTTTTGGGACTTATGCATTTCGGCGTATGCCCTTTGGCTTGTGCAATGCGCCTGCAACTTTTCAGAGATGCATGATGTCTATCTTCACAGACATGATAGATGATTTTATTGAGGTATTTATGGATGACTTTTCTGTTTTCGGTGATTCTTTTGATAATTGCCTCAATAAACTTGTTCTTGTGCTTGAGAGAAGTATTGAATGTAACCTCACTTTGAGTTGGGAAAAGAGTCATTTCATGGTTACTCAGGGCATTGTATTAGGCCATGTTGTGTCGAGTAAAGGGATTGATGTGGATAAGGCTAAAGTAGAGTTGATTGCTAAGTTACCCCCACCTACCTCTGTTAAGGGAATAAGAAGTTTTCTTGGGCATGAAGGTTTTACCGGAGGTTTATTAAAGATTTTTCTAAAATAAGCCAACCATTATGTCATTTGCTTGGGAAAGATGTTCCATTTGAGTTTACTGCACAATGCATGCAAGCCTTTAATTCCCTTAAGGAAAAATTGACTAGTGCACCGGTAATTGTAGCTCCTGTTTGGTCTTTACCTTTTGAAATTATATGTGATGCCTCTAATCATGTAGTAGGAGCTGTCATTGGGCAAAGGGTTGATAAATTTTTGAGAGTGATCTATTATGCTAGCTTGACCCTGGATAGTGCGCAAATGAATTACACAACAACTGAAAAGGAAATGTTAGCTGTTGTTTTTGCCTTAAATAAGTTTAGAGCATATTTAATTGGGTCAAAAATTATTGTGCATTCAGATCATGTAGCTCTAAAATATCTTTTGACAAAACAACATGCTAAACCTCGCTTAATTAGATGGGTGTTATTATTGCAAGAATTTGATTTCCAAATCAAAGATACTAAGGGAAGTGAAAATGTTGTAGCTGATCATTTATCTATATTACCCTTCTTTGGTGAAAATCTTGCATCTGATAGCATTCATAAAAATTTAGAAGCATTTCTTGATGAGCAGCTGTTTGTGGTAATGAATGCACCTTGGTTTGCAGATATTGCTAACTATCTTGCTTTTGGTATTTTGCGTTCTGACATGTCATTTCAGGAAAAAAAAGGTTTTTGCACATGAGTAAATTTTATTTTTGGGATGAACCTTACCTATTCCGGATATGCAAAGATGAGATAGTTTGCAGGTGTGCATCTGAGGAAGAACAACTGAGTGTTCTTCAATTTTGTCATGACCTTCACTGTGGTGGTCATTTTGGAGGAAGAAAGACTGCAGAAAAGGTGCTTCAAAGTGGTTTTTACTGGCCTACTCTATTCAAAGATGCTCAAGAATATTGTAAGCATTGTGACCGCTGTCAAAGAGTGGGTAACATTGGGAGGAGGAATGAAATGCCCCTTCAATCTTATATTGTTGTTAAACTGTTTGATGTTTGGGGAATAGACTTCATGGGTCCTTTTTCCAAGTCTTTTGGTTATGAATATATTTTAGTTGCTGTTGATTATGCTTCAAAATGGGTGAAGGCAATCCCCACCCGTACTAATGATGCTAATGTGGTTGTTAGATTTGTGAAGGAATATATTCTTAGCAGATTTGGCACCCCAAGAGTGATAGTCAGTGATGGGGGAAGTCATTTCTGCAACAAACTTTTTGAGAAATTAATGCACAAATCTGGTGTGAAACACAAGGTGGCGACCCCATACCATCCACAGACTTCTGGACAAGTTGAGACATCCAACAAGCAAATAAAAGGAATTCTGGAGAAAACAGTCAACTTATCAAGGAAGGATTGGGAAAGTAGATTGCATGATGCATTGTGGGCATATCGAACTACTTTCAAGACTCCTTTGGGTATGAGTCCATACCGATTGATTTTTGGTAAGGCTTGTCATTTACCAGTGGAGTTGGAGCACAAGGTGTATTGGGCAATCAAGACTCTAAATTTAGACTTGGACAAGGCAAAGAGAGAACGTTTTCTGCAAATTTCAGAGTTAGATGAACTGAGGAATGAGGCATATGAGAGTTCGAGAATTTATAAGGATCGCACTAAAGCACTTCATGACAGAATTATAGTGCGAAAGACATTAAGCCTAGGTATGAAAGTTTTGCTTTTTAATTCTCATCTCTGTCTGTTTCCAGGAAAACTCAAGTCTCGATGGAGTGATCCTTTCGAGATAACTCAAGTATATCCTTCCGGTGCTATAGAATTGCTTAACTCTCGAACAAATGAAACTTTTAAAGTAAATGGACAGAGAGTTAAACCATATAATGAAGGGTTCCAAGAAGTAAGGATCATCGATAGCACTTTGATCAATGATCCTTAAGTCTTGCAGTAATGTCCAGCTACACGACATTAAAGAAGCGCTAAATGGGAGGCAACCCATCGGTTTGCATTTCTTTTCATAGTTATAATTTTATATTCAGCAATTTTAATTTAATGTTTGGTTTAAATAAATAGAATGGGTGCTTTGATCGGTTTTTATTTTTTTTAATGTGTTTCAGGGTTAATCAAAGAAGAGGATTGCATTTCTTTAAGATCTGGTGACAAAAAAAATATAAAAAATATAAAATATATATAAAAAAGGAGCCAAAATGGCAATGAAGGACACTGCCACTTGACACGGTCAAGCCACTGGCCATGTCAAGCCAACCCAAATTCACCTAAATTCACACAGCCCCTGACAAGGCCAACAAGCTTGGCTGTGTCCTTGGCCGTGTCACATAGACACGGCCAAGCTTCTCCCCATGTCCCTTTTCTTTGTTTTGCAACCCTTTGTTTACAGTGTCAAACATACCCATGGGACACGGCCAAGTCCTTGGCCGTGTCCCTCCAAACTCATCAAACACGGCCAAGCTAACCCAAGCTTGGCCGTGTCACTTCAATTTTAAAGTTTAAAAATATGGTTTTAGCACTTTTCATTCATTTAAATCCCTAGTTTTCTTTTTGTTTCCTTTCTCTCTCTCGACTTTTTCTCTCAAAAACCTCCATTGTTGTTCTTTCAAAGCTTCCAAAATCCCATTAATTCTCAATTTTCTTCACCAAAACTGAAATTAATCCGTTCAATCTTCTTCTTCTCTCATAAAAAATCAATTTAATCTGTTTAAGTTTCAAATTTTTCCAGATCTTTCAATATGCCAAGAACAAAGATGGTGTCCCACCACAAGAGGAAGCAACCTCCAACTGCAGCTGCATCTTCATCTTCTTCATCTTTAAAGAGAGCGACTCTTTTGGCTAGGGGTTTCTTTCCAACGAGGTATGTGAGCAATGAATCCCTTAATGCTCTTCATATTAGGGATAATTTTTATAGTTATGTTCAAAACCTTGGGTGGGAGAAACTAGTCTCCTTTCGACCTTTGCAATTTCAAGGTTGAAAGAGATGAATAGAAAATTTACTCTAGGTTGAATTTTAAATTGCTTAGGAAATCATTTGTAGTTAGTATTGAGCAATTAAATGTTATATTTGGTTTCCATCAAAACGGTGAAAAGTCTATACCTAAGGATTTTAAATAGCAATTTGCTTGAGGAGCATTGGGCTTGGGAACTTATGTGGCCAAATCGGCCAAGACAACTAAATTGAGTAATTCTGCTCTAAGGTATTTGCATCGCTTTATGTCCTGTGGGTTCTTTGCACGGAAGGAAAGCCCAGGTGTAGTGGAACTTAGTGAGCTCTTTTTCTTAGATTGTGCTTGTAATGCAATACCCATTAGTACCGACTATTGGTTGGCTGATGTTTTTGATAATGTGGCAAACAAAAAGAAGGGGGCTATTTGTATTGGAGGATTGGTTACCACATTGGCGACAGCCCTTCTTGATGATTTTGACCCTAGTAACTGTCGTATGACTAAAATTTCGGGTAATGATTCATTGGATTTGGCCACACTTGAGAAGATGCATATGGTTGTGAACAGGGGAGGGGCCTATGTGATGGCTTCAGCTGAGCCAGAAGCACCGGGGGGGCAGACAAAAGAGAACATGAGTCCATGTGGAGTCCGACTTGGATTCTCTTGATTTGGATGAAGATGCTTCGGTCCCGGATAATCAGGAGATACTTAATAGGATAGAGGCACTGGAAAGCAAGGTCGATCGTAAGCATGCTACGGTCTTGCAACAGTTGGACCAAATCAATAGCAACCTTGCTAAGATTCTGAGTCTCCATCCTTCGGCTGCATCATCATCACATCCTCCTTCACCGTAGATCAAATTGGCTCTAATCTTTTGAGAGAATTCCTTAATTTCTTGTCTTTAGTTATAGCATATTTTCGTTTTTGTTTTTAATGTTAACATTTTATATTTTGGATATTTTATTTTATATATTGTATTTTATTTTTGAACAATTGCTATTTGTGATGAAAAGGTAGAGTTTGCCTCACAAGGGAACGATGGAAAACATGTTGTACCTTCACTTTTTTTCTTTATTATCCTTGTTTCCATTGAGGACAATGTAATTTATAAGTGTGGAGTAATCTTTAAGCTTTCCTTTAATTCTTGTTTTGTTTGTCTTTGTGTGTTTTATTGTGCGTTGTGCATGGCATAATTATTGGAAACTTATTGACTTTTCTGTGATTCTAGCATTATATTTGAGACTTTAGTATCAGCTTAGAGATTAGCATTTGAATTCATTCAGGATCAATTTTCACATTATGCAATTCATGACATATAAATCTTTGAGAACCCACCCTTTGTGAGTTTTGAGCCTCATAGATTGAATATTATTGTCAATTGATTTTCTTTTCTTAAGTGTACACCTTCATGATTTTGCATCTCTAGAGCTTGCTTTTGCATACTAATTGAACTTACATTATGATTTTATCTCAAGTTTTTAAATGATGAAGGCAAATTAGTATTATCCCTTTAGGTTAAAAAGACCTCCCTTAATTATAAATTCCTTAGTGAGCCAAGTTGAGCCTTTGACTTTTTCTTGATTGGTCAACACAATTCACAACTCAACATTTTCCTATTATCATCATACCTGCATTAAGGAATGGAGTTTCTTATGATATGACAATAGGGTGGTTTAATTCATAAGTGTGGGGTAAGCAATTAAAAAAAATAGTATTGCTTTAGTAAGATTTGGGGCTGAAATGCATACTTTGATTATTCTTTTCCTCTACATTTTAAGCTAGATGTTCCATGCAATTTTATATTTTGTATATATATATATATAAAAGAAAATAAAAGAGAAGATATATATACAAAATTCACATATTTTCTAGCATTAGTCATCAAAGAGGAATGTCGACTCATGTACTTTTCTTTAAGTATGCAAGTATGTGAGATTATCAAGGGTTGGTGAATATGCCATTTGAGGGAGTTATGAGTTTCTTAGCAAGAGTATTGTCTAATTTAGATACTCCATTTCTTGATATTCCAACTTAAATGTCTTTTCTCACACCTTCACCTTAGCCCCCATTACATCCAAATAAAAGACCTTCGGATTATTTCTTGAGAAAATCAGTGAGAGAGATTAGATAATTAAGCAAGTTTATGGCAGTATGCAGTCATGAGTGGTTTGAGTGAATTAACCTTTGAAATCGAGTGAAACACTTAAATGAGAGATGAGATTTGTTATGTCTGGATTAATGAATGAGTTAAGAAAATCTTGATTGAAGTAAATTGCAATTATTTATGGCTAAGTCTTAAAGGATTTCATCTTATATACTGGAATTATAGTTAAGGTTGTTTGAGTTTTTAATTTATGCCATGTGAATTTGCTTGAGGACAAGCAAAGTTTTAAGTGTGGGGTAGTTGTTTTATTAGTTTTTGTCATAGAATTGTATCTTATTTATTATGATGATTATTGTTTTCTTCAGGTATTTTGGTAGTTTTAATCTGTTTATTTAGTGATTTCATCGATTTTGGTAGTTTTAATTTATTCCAGTGTTTATGTCATTTTTGTCCTAGTTTTTAGTGTGGTGTTTATGTATTTTTGGTTAATGTTTCATTTGATTCTTGTTTAAAGTTTGTTTCAAGTGTTTATTTTAGGTTAATATGCAAAATATTTCCTTGGAAGAAAGAATAGCATGAAGCAGCAAGACACGGCCAAGCCACTGGCCTTGTCTCACCTTAAGGGCAAAACCAAGGAACCAAGAGAGGAAGGAAGATTTGGCAGAAGTTGACACTGGCAGGTGAAACGGCCAAGCCACTAGCCGTGCCACATGACACGACCACAAGCTTGGCCGTGTCCCATACTTAGCCAAGGAAGAAGACTAAAGAAAGAAGACCAAAGAACGAAGAGAATCAGTAGGTGACACACTCAGGTGACACAGCCAAGCCACTGGCCTTGTCACACTCAATTCCACAGAAGCAAAGATGAAGGATTACACAGAAGCTGACACATCCAGGTGACACGGCCAAGCCACTGGTCGTGTCACATGACACGGCCACCAGCTTGGCCGTGTCACTCCATGGGACTAAGGGAAGAAAGAAAACGCGGATTTTGAGCGAGGTTTCGTATAAATAAGAGGATTAGGGTTGTTGAAGGGGGTTACACAATTTATCAGCCGTCAAACATAAACTTTTGAGCTTCCATTCGTTTTCTTTTGGAATTTTGATTACACTTTGATGCAAACAGTCTAGATTAAATTAGTTTTAGCCACTACAATATTCTTCTAGCAAAGATCTGAACAAGAGATTCTTCAGAAGCTAAAGAAAGTTTGTAATTTGGTTTTGTTTTCAAACTCTATCTCTTAAGTTTCATTGGAATTGTATTCATGAATTCTATTATGTCTAAATTAATTTCTTTGAATTTTAATGAGATGAATCTGTTTGATAGCATTATTATGAACTAATTTGATCTAGTCTAGGGTTTGTATGGATCTACTATGATTGTATGAAATGGTTATTGCTCTTAACTGAATTATTTCTTTAGCCTTAATTGAATGGATTAATGTTAAATATAATTGATTGGCCACCGATTATGTGTTTGAGGTATTAGATGAAGGATTAAGAAATGAAGTCTAATGCTGGAACAATTCAATTAGGGACTTAGGTGAATTAGAAATATAAACCTAAGAAAAAGATCACTGCAATTGTAACAAGATTATTTGAAAGAGGTTTGAATGCGAGAGCTTATTTCCTTGATTCGATTAATTAAGTTGCTTGAAATCTAATCTTTGAAATTAGATTTGTTGAGAGGAATAGCCGTTCATACATATAAGTTAGTAGAGAAGTGCAAACCCTAGACCTTTCTATTAAGTGAATCAATATATCAGCTCAGTTTACTCTCATTATTTTAAATTCCACTCAATCTGTCTTCATTAGTTGTTAGCAATTTAAATTTATTGATAATTTGTTATTTGCAATTTGATAATCAATTAGCTTATCTAGCTTCCTGGTGAGACGACCTTGAGGTGTTCACCAAGATACTATAGCAGCCTCGTATACTTGCGAGTGTAGTTTTAGTAGTGTTAATTAGAGCGCAACAAGTTTTTGGCGCCGCTGTCGGGGAAGCTAATTGGCGTAATTGTTTATTAGGCATAAATATTTTAAATTAATTTTCATTGTTTACATTTGATTTTATTTGTCTTTTGCTTTTAATAATTCCCTTTTTCCAGAAATTTTGTTTATGCAAGGCAGGAGATCACTCGGAGGAGAGCTATACCCAGTTATTCCAGAAATTCAGAGAGTGAAAAGGAGCAGAGAAGAGTTTGAACTATATACCGGATTTGATACAGAGGAGGACACTTCTGATTTTGAGTCGGATACTGCACAGTCTACCAATATGGGAGACGAAAGGCAAAGAACTATGAGGGATTTTGCTAGACCTGTCATTGGAACTTTCACCTCTTGTATAAGATTGGCAGATGCAGTAAGAAATTATGAGTTAAAGAATATCCATTACAACATGCTGCCATCATTCTATGGAGTTCCAAATGAAAATCCTTTGAACTTTATCCGGGATTTCTACTCCACCCTCAACACATTTCCATTGGGAGGACTAACAGAAGACCAGTTGAGGATGAGGTGTTTTCCGTACACATTGAAGGATAGGGCAAAAAGCTGGCTTATGATGTTGCCTGAAAATTCTTTGACAACTTGGGAGCAAGTTTATAACAAGTTTATGGGCAAATTTTACTCACATCAGAAGACAGCTGAATTGAGAGGGAAAATAGCTGCATTCTCTCAATTTGAAGGAGAGCCATTTCATGAGGCTTGGGACAGGTTTAAGATGTTATTGATCCAGTGTCCACATCATCACTACCCACTTCAACTTCTGAATCAGTTTTTCTATGATGGTTTAACCCAGCAATTTCAGAATATTGTTGATGACGCAGCTGGGGGAGCTATGGGAGAAAATACAGCATATGAAACTTATGAAAATTTTGAAATGTTGGGAGCTAATTCTCAATGGATAATATTATGATAAGAAAAAATAGAATAATATAAAGACCAACAGAATCAACTTCTCTTATCCCCAGCAGAGTCATCACTGTGAGCGTAAATTTTTGCCCCCAATCCCATGTATAATGATTCTTGTCACTTCGACACTGTTTAGGCTTAAGGCCTTAGAGAACACGGGCCTAATTTCGGAAAAAATAAAATTGCCACCCGGACAGGCCAGGAAAATAGAAAGGCATGGATGACTCAATTTCTAAGGAATCCCCAACCCCCTAATGGGTTCAAAAAATTAGGTACGAGTGGGGAAGGTGAGAAATGGCCCAGCACTCCTACAACGCCCGGTTCATTGGAACCGGCCTCCTTTTCGGGTCTTAATATTATAAAATTCTTAAATATAATGATATTATCTATACTATATGCAATAATTAAAATAAAGTATTATTATATTAAAATCAAATCAATGTTCAAATAAAATAAATAAATAAACACTCATCCGAGGATGGAAACGTGTCTTTACATCGTCCAATATCTAAAACTAAATAGGACACCCACCAAAAGGTGGAAACGTGTCCTTACATTAATCCCAAAATATAAAAATAATTTAAATTACATAAAAATTAATTAATGAGGTACCCAATCATGAAAACATACCTCTTATAATTTTAATAAATAAATAATAATTAAAAAAAATATTCATCCATGATAAATTAAATAAACCAAACATCAAAATTAAATAAATTAATCATCAAAACATATAATAAACTACACAATTAAATCTAAAACTTTAAATAACGCAATAAAAATATAAATTGAGGTTTACATTTTGAATTAGGGTTTTTTAATCAAAATTAGGGTTTAGAATTCTTATGAAAAAGGATTAGGGTTTATGAAAATAGGATTGAATGGAATTAGGGTTTAACTAAATTTTAGGTTATGATCTACATATAGGTTTTTTGAAAAATAATTTTAGGATTTTAAATAAAGTCTAGGGTTTTGGTTATCAAACTAGGGTTATATGGTTTTTCCTTAACCTAAGATTTAATATATACAAAACGAGATTTAAAATACAAATCATAATTTAAAATAATGCACAATTATGGTTTAATGTAGACTAGCATTGAAAAATTGTAATATCCTCATGTATGCCTTAGAAGTTTTGATTATGTTGTTGTTGTAAGTTGGATTGAATGTATATGTTATGTGAAGAGAAAAGAAAATGAGAAGAGAAGGTTTATGTATATGTGTTTTGGGAAAGAAAAGAGGGTTTAGAGAGAGGTGTATATGTTGATTATATGGTAATATATATAACATATAAGTTGGTCAAAAGGGAGAGTCAATGCAAGAAGATATTTTCATTTATGATATGTGAAATTACTATAAAGGACATGTGAGTTAAAAGAGAGCTAAAGTAAACGGTTAAGGGCATTGAGGTAATTCTCTTTTGGAAATCTCTTGGTGGAGATTAAAAGAAGGAAAGAAAGGTTGACTTGTTATTTTCTTTTCTTTGTTTGAAGTGGTGGCCGGCTATCCAAAGAGAAGAGAGAGCAATTGAAGTGTTTTGGTTTCTAACATCAAGATTGAAGGGAGAATCAAGGAATTAAGTTGAAGATTTGTGGATGATTCTAAACCTATGAATAATGATCTTTGAATTAGGTTTTGAAGAGATTGTGTTGCATTAACCTAAATGTTGAGAATTCTTGGAAGAGGAAATGTATAGATGGATGGGAATAGTTCTTGAGGTAAGTACCAATACATACGAGTGTATTTATTTATATGATTTGAGGCTTAACACATTTGTTTGCAAATGTGTTAAGTGGTTTACTATATTGTTAATATAATTGGATTAAGGTGATGATTGAATGATTTGAAGGATGTGAAGATCATTAAAAAGGTAAGCATAAACCCTATTTGATTGTATATCCTTATATGTCTTTGAACCTTAACACATTTGGATGAAAGTGTTAAATAAGCTATTATATTGTGGATGTAAATGAAGAATGTAAATCGCTATATATATATATATATATATATAAAGGATGAAATATGAAATGGGAAAGGTAGGAAGAAATGAGGATCATTCTTAAGGTATGTGCAATTTGTTATGATAAATACTCTAATAATGAATGATGTTAATGTGTTTTGAGAAATGAGGAAATGTTATGTTATATGCATTGTGAATCCTGTGTATGGCAATGTATTATATGAATAATATACTTTGAAATGTTATATCAATGATGCTATATATATCATATGGATTGAGATATGATATGTTGTGAAGCCATTGTGATTGGCTATGACAATTCAATTGAGACATGTGAGGCATGTTTGCCTAAATGATGATGAGAATTGTGAATGATATTGATGATAGAATGATCAATGAATTATGTGTCTAATATGTTATTCATTTTCAGAGTTTTGTTGTTGGTGGCATGCCTAATAGTAACAATCTCTTGAAGTTAGGTTGGACTTGATCCTTGAAGCCAAGTTGAGTTGAAGTTTAACATGTTTTACTCCCCTTGAAGCTTGGTTGGGTCTAGCCCTTGAAGCCTAATTGAGATGTTACAACCCTTGAAGCTAGGTTGGATTGGTTCTTGAAGCCAAGTTGGGTTGATACTTAGCATGCTTTGTTCCCCTTGAAGCTTGGTTGAACCTAATCCTTGAAGCCTAGTTGGGATAATGAAAAATGTAATAATTAAACCAAAGCATTAACTCTGAAAGTCGAATGGCATATTAGTGTTTTGGGCCCGAGTCTGTCTTTGTTGTCAATGTGAAATACAAGTGTTGAAATAAATGAGATCTATGGTGGATTCCATTGGGAATGTGATTCATGATTGGTATGATAGGTAATGTGTGTATTGAAATATTGATTGTGAGTATTAATAATGAATCATGATTGGTGAATTGTGAATAAGATAATGTTATGAAGTGTGATATGTAAATGAATTGTGGTTGATGATAAGGATTGTCTTCATTTGAAATGTGATTCATGATTGGTATGGTATATATAATGTGGGTGTATTAATATATTGATTTTGAGTATTGGCGATGGATTGGGGTTGGTGATATTATTATGTATATATGTACATCATATATGAAATTAGCTAGGATATATGAAAGATGCAATTAAAAAGAAAAGAAAATATGATAAGAACTAATTATACCTTGAATTGTTATATCATTATATGTTAATACTTCTATACTATATGTTTATATTTTATATTTGGACTATTAAGCTCTCGGGCTTAGCGCGGATGTGTATTCGCGCAAGTAAATAGGTGGAAGATAAGAAGTCTTTCGTTATGCCACGAGAAGAGTAAAAGTTTGTCGAGACCAACTAGAGGGAAATGCATACATGTATAACTTTTATATTGATGTATTTATGACGAGAAAGTAATTATATGTATAAATGAAGTTTTTGTTAAAGATAATGATTTGGTAAATGTTATTTAAATTAATGTATTATGGTTTGGAATTCTTTTACAGGTTTTTAAAAAAAATAATAACGAAAAGTGACATCCTTATACTTTATATACTTACCGTATGTATACCAAGTATATGTATAGTACTTATATAAGGTATCGGGGTGTTACAAAAATACTGTGATATAATTCTAAAGTGTAAATTGTAATTAGGGTTTCGGATGATTGGATGATAAGTCTATATGTTATTGAAAAAATTATTGTAAAATCCTATTTATAAACTATTAACATAGCAAGTTAAGTGTTGAAATTAATCAATGTATTTAACTGGATCGGTTAATAAGAATGTTACTTGTGTTGTAGACTCCATCAAGTTGATGTGTTGATCCAAGCTATCGTTTTCTTTCTGCCTAGAGCAATTGGTTCTTTGTTGAAGACTCCGTGATCCAAAGATCAGCCACTGCCACTTTGCTTTTCTTTTTTTATTTTTAGATTGTTTTCTTCCTTGCTTGCTGTTACTCAATTACTTTTTGATGATTCATGTTTAACATAACTGTTACTGTCTATTTTTTACTGCCAATTTGTTAATCCCCCGTTGCTCCCAATCTGTTAATCCTTGTTCCCTCATTCCTCCTGCCAATCTCTTCATCCCCAGTTCCTTCGTTTTTAATTATGTATTTAAAGGAAACCTTACCTTAGCCCTAAACCTAATCCAACTCTCATAAGTTAATTAGGAAGTTAAATGGCCAGTACAATTATGTTTAGGACTCGAATTAAAGGCCAAAATCGACATGAAGTGTAACTCATATGGATTTGGGCTGTCCAAATCGATATGACCCAAATCCATATGAGGCAGATTCCAAATCGATTTGGCCAACCAAATCGATATGAAATTGCCTCATATCGATTTAGGCTAGCCAAATCGATATGAAATTGCCTCATACAATTTGGCTTGCCAAAATCGATATGAGACACTTGCCTATATTGATTTGGCAAGCTCAAATCGATATGGTCAGTACCCATACCGATTTGGCCCTCCCAAATCGATATGGGCAGTACCCATATTAATTTGGGAGAACCAATTCGACCAAAACCATTAATTTTTACTCAAGCCGGTCCAAAATAATTAAATTTTCAGCCAATATTTTTGCAATTTTGATATAACCTCCAATTTAATTTTAAAATTAGATTTAAAAAATTTAAATTCATAATGGACTAACATAAACCTTTTAAATTTAAACCGGTCCAAATTTAAGGGTCTACACCTGTATATCAAAAATTCACCCATAACCTGTATTTATGTGTGTGATAGGATCATAAATAAATCAATAATGGTGGACATATATGTATGGGAACATAATAGTCTAATTAAATAATTATAGAACAATAACCTGCAAAGAAAAGGTTAGTGGGGGGCAACATGACATAGGTACTGAGATTGGAGTCAAAATATCAAGTTCGATATTCATTAGAATATCGAATTCTATAATCTTTTGACATTTCTATATAAACATCCTGCACCTGCAAATTTCTCATATGAAACACATTAAAGGTCATTTTTAGTCTAAGAGTTAAAGTCCTCAATATGAGAAAGTTAGATATAGTATTTTAGGATATGTTTCATCATTTATAAGTCATACATTTAAAGATATGGTCTGAAATTGGTAGATCTTAGTTCTTGAGTGAGTGCTTTTGATTTTTAGAGTTTAATGATTCTACCTATGAATGAGGTAAGCTAGATGAAATGATGCAATATAAATATAGATCATGACATTAAGTGGTGTAGATTTAGGAATAGACACTAAAAGCTTAAAAAACTTACTTCCAATGGTGAGGATCACAACCAACTACCTAGAGTTGCAGAGTATTCTTGATTCTAGCTTTGAATGATTGATTTTTAGTGGAATAATCTTCTTTTATAGATAGAATATAAGATAAAAGGGTGGGAAAATGATAATGTTTACTGGATATCTTCTTGCTTCTGTTTACTAAAATTTGCCCTCAGTCACTCTCTCCCCAAAGTCTTTTATAAGAGAGCTGAAGGCTCCCTTTTATAGGCAAGAAGTGAGGTTCGTACAACAAAAATATCAAATTCAAAAATATAATTGCCGAATTTGATAATTTCAAGAATCAAGGTATTTGCTCTATATTCCTTAATAATTTTCAAGTTTGATAATATTATTATCGTATTCGACAATAACTCTCAAGGTGACAAATTTCAATGTCTATAGTTTGCCTCCCTGCTTGAGCAATGCAAGACTTTTAGGCTTTGTAGATGTGAAATGTAAGAAAGTTCTTCATTTGATTGATTTTATCAGGGCATGCTCACCCCTTCCTTCGGACATGCTCCTCCTCTGGCTGCTTGGTGTCTTTCCAAGTGGGTGTCTTTCTAAGTTGATGATTTGATAGGACATGCTTGCCTTTCTTTTGGACATGCTCATCCTCCGGTTGATTGACTGTTGACAGGGGATGCTCGTCCCTCCTCCGGATATGCTCGTCCTCCAGTTGATTGATGTTGACGGGCATGCTCACCCTTCCTTTGGACATGCTCGTCCTTTAACTGCTTGATTATTAACAGAGCATGCTCGCTCCTCCTTCGGACATGCTCATCCTCCAGTTGCTAGATGTTGATAGGGCATGCTCACCCCTCCTTTGGACATGCTCGTCCTCCGGCTGCTTGATTGTGATATTCAAGAATCATTTCTCTTAGAGATATCTTATACAGATGATTTATTTTATCCCCATCATTATGTGCTTCATTACTCTATAATCAAGTATGCGTCAATGTGTGATCTAAGGTTTCATAGACAAATTTGCTCGGTATTGTCTCTGTTAAGAGTTCATCTAGCTTGATTTCATTTGCTGAACAAATGTTGCTCTTTTAACATCATTATTATTCCCCCTTTTATTATTTATTTATTTATTTCATTGACATTATTGATTGCATCATTTATAATGTTTTATTTGATATGAAGAAGTATGCTCATTATCGATCTTCGTAAAAACTATCGAACTTGTTAGTTTTTCAGAAGTTCGACATTTTTCGCAGGTTTAAAAATCACAGAAGTTGATTTTTCTCTTTTTTCTTCATCTTGCATTTTCCTCTCTCCCTTCTTTCTTCATATCCATTATGATTTCTCCTTTCCACTTTTCTAAAGCCCCTTCTTTCCCATTTGTTTCTCCATTTTTAGTACCACTATAAGGACTGTTGATTGTTGAAGTTCCACACTTCCCTCTCTATGATGAGCCTTTCTTCCATGTCCAACCCTCATCTTGTTCCAACTGGTGGTCACCGCAGTCAAAGGGAGATTTCTCAAGTGAGTTTTCCCAATTTCTCTCCCTCATTAATGTAGGATTGCCATTTTGATCAGTTTGCCTTCATTGTTGCAATGTCTGGTGTATGAATATCAAATTCGATAGTAACACTGTTGAGTTTGATATTAACACAATCGAGTTCGATAGGGTAAAATATTTGTTTATTCGATATTCCCTATCAAATTCGATAATATTGCTAATTCAATAATTGCTTTAACATTGCTTGCTTCTTTCTTTGTTTGATCACTGTGAATATCAAATGTAATAATATGTGTATCGAATTTGACTACAATAGAATATCGAATTTGGCAATTTACATATTGCTTTTTTTTCTTTTTTTAATTCATTATTGGTTTGACTCAGGCCGCTGGTTCTATTCATCAGGCTTGGGAGTGATACGAGACCCTCCCGAGGGGGGTACAAGATATTGTCAATGCCTTCAGTTTTGATTCTTTCATTCAGGCCTTACCCCGAACTGGGGTAAAGATGGATCAATGCATCGTGGAGGTCTTGGTTGAAACATGGATGGACACTATGCATACATTCCACCTTAATTTTGGTGAGTTGACCATTGGTCTCATGGATTTTGTAGCAATTACCGGGATTGGTTTTAGTAGGGAGTTGGTCCCCTTTGATGTCAACATCATTCCCTAGGATGAGTTGACCATTCTCTTAGGTTTCATGCCCACGTTCAATGGTCGAAAGATCGAATACACCGGCATTTTAGATCATTGGATGAAGGAGGAGATGGACACCATCGAGACTGATGAGCACAGATCTCAGTGTACCTGAGGCTTGCTCTTATATCTCATTGGCACCACTATTTTTGTTGATTCCAATTCAGTGGTACACACTAGCATGTTGAGAGCTTTAGCTGACTTGTCTACCATCGCTGCATATAATTAGGGCAAGGCTAGCCTATCCTGTTTGTTCCATGGCTTGGACTAGGCTTGTAGATGTACCAACACTCCTGTCGGTTTATTGGTAGTTGTCGAGGTATGGTTCCCCCTCTCTCTCCCTCCTCTTAATGTAGAGTTGGGCTTCCATCATGATTATCCTTGCCTAGAAGCTTGGATAGGGGATAGGAAAGCTTCGGCTATGTCTCACGATATCACGACTCTGAGATCTGCTCTCCAGGAGCTTTCCTGGACAAAGGTAAATAATTAGATTTTTTTCTTGATATTTCATTTTTGAAAGAGATGAATTGTATACTCATTTCATGTTCATTCTTCTCTTTCAAATGTCAGTAATATGGTGGGACCCGGTGGATCGATTGGAGCTAAGCGATGGATGATCTTAGCTGGCCCTGGCTCCTCCAAGTGGTATCTAGGGGAGCGAGTCTTTGAGTGGTACTTGGGAACAGAGAGGTGATGCATTCCTTCTGGCATTCCCCAGGCAGTCTTTACCTCCAGGCAGAGAGGTGATGCATTCCTTCTGGCATTCCCCAGGCAGTCTTTACCTCCAGGTCGATTAGGGAGCGAGATTGGGTTCGATGGAGGGAGGTCGAGGATTGTCGCCAGTTCATTCTTGAGTTCGTATCTCCTTTTGATTATCTGAAGTTTCATAACTTCTGCTTAGATTTACTACCTCATCTTTGGCTCCTACCGGCCTTTCCTTACCTCATCCTAGATTTGCAGCTGATAAGCCTCCCATCCATTGAGATTCCTAGGGCCGAGACTCTCCTGTTCCTTCCACGAATCATATAGGATTAGTTCCTACTTCTTTTGTAGTGGGCATGCTAGAGTGGCTCTCTGAGTCCGTATTTTTCCTTTATAGAGCTGGAGAGGCATCTATTTCAGAGAGGTTGGTCCCTATGACTAGAGTTATACTGTGGAATCCTCTTGAGACAATTCATGTGAGTTGACTCTTTGAAATTTCCCTTATAAGGAGATCGAATAATCGTCTTATTATTATCTTTTTTAACAATTTTCTTCTACAAGGAGCTTTACTCTCTGTATGTTGCCGCTACTGCCCGACTCACAATGCTTTCCAATGAAACAATGGTAAGCTTCCCTGTAAAGATTGTAATATGATTTTTCATCATGCTAACCTATGCGCTTCTTGAATTTTTAGGGTCAAATTACTACTAGAGATGTACAGATTGTCACACTTACAATATAACTCGCATTCTTGACTTTCCTTCTTCTCTTCTCGCTTTTATCCCATTGTGATTGGATTTTTTTTAGACGGAGCTTGAAGTAGAGCGAGTGTCCAGCAAGTGCCTCCAGGATGATCTTGACAGTGCAAATGAAAGGAGCGATCAGGTGGAGGATGACATCACCTCATTAAAGGTAGAGCTGCGGGCTTTACATCAAGTATTGACAGTGCGACAGGCGCTTCTTCCTCTAATCACGACAAACTTCCTAATCCAATTTCTAAGAGTTTGGATGAGGAGACAGACTCCTAGGAGAGTAGCAGTTCTGAATCCTAGAGTTCCTTTTCCCCTTTTATCCCCTTTGAAACATTTCAAACACTTATTGTATTCAGATTTTATTTTGATAATTCAATGTGAGCACTATCCATATTTGTCTTATTTCTCTTCTATTTTAAATATGATCGATGATGTAGTGTGTCTAATTTTCATCCAAATCCCTGAAAAATAATGCATGGACATGTCATAATAATAATTGAAAGAGGAAAAAATGAGAAAGGAAATAGCCTTCCCTGTAATAGATCCTGAGTAAGGTTATTAAATTCGATAATAATGAATGTGGAATTTGATAGTTTTCCAAATTCAATGAGTAACCAGCAGATTGTTAATTTTTAGAGTCGCTTATCGAGTTCAATGTTAAAGAATGTCGAGTTTAATATTAAATGCCGAGTTTTGATATTTTCTCACATCTTACAATTGCATTTTGAGCGGCTTGGTAGTACTGTTTGGGGTGGTAATTCTTGGCTTCCTTCTCTAGCTAGATAATAATGGACATCTTTATTACTTTCCCATTCCTTTTTTTGAATAACTTCGACATGGTTGAACAGAGGAAAAGGGGCGTAAGGCTCCTTGGATTTCCCTATTCAGGCAGGCATGGGCTGTTCCATTGCATTTGGTTTTATATAATGCTCTCTTCAAGAACCAACCCACCTCTTCTCCCCTTGAATGGTCATCGGTGGAAAGCTAGACACTCTCAAGTAACTCATGATCCTTTTTGTACATTTGCATGTAGCTCTGCACTATTCTTTCACTTGGTTTTCCCTTGGTTTCTTATATGGTAGTGGTCTGCTATGGTTGAAAGCTTCTGACTTACCATAATTATCATATGCGATAATTATAATATCGTTCTCAATATTATCATTTTTTTTGCTTTGACATTCTGTTAGCTCGTACTATTATCGAGTTTGTCATTATTATCGTATACGATAATACTTCCCTGAAACATGAGAAAAATGCATAAGTTAGTAAAGTACTCTTATTTCATTTCGTACGCTTACCGTACTCAAGTTATATTTTATTTTATCAGTTTGATGTAGGCCTAGTTTGAGCCACTGGTGGCTTGCATTTGTCTCATTCCTAGTTTCAATATCTCCCAAACTTAGTGGAGGACATTGTCTATTCTTCTGGCCTATTTCCATTGCTGCCAGCTATGCCAAAGAGAGGTGGCAAGATGGATCGTTGTGTGATCCAGGTCTTGGGAGAGCGGTGGATGGACACCACCCATACTTTTTATCTACCGTTTAGAGAGCTCACGACTACTCCCTTGGATTTTGCTGCCATTACAGGGCTAGGTTTCTCTGGTTACTGAGCTAACCCATACCTTTTGATGCCACTGAGATAACCAAAGAAGAATATCATGACTTGCTTGGTTTCATACTAGGATTAAATAGTGGAAAGATTAAATATTCTAACATCATTAATCATTGGACCCCGGCAAGGTTAGGTACCATAGAAGATGACATAAATGGGCAAATACAGTGTGCTAGAGTTTTTCTTCTTCATATTTTAGGTACTACAATTTTTATGAATTCTAACTCTACCACTGATTCTAGGGTTCTTCGAGCACTTTCTGACTTGATGAAGGTTTCTTCATACAATTGGGGTGAAGCAAGCTTATTGACCTTGTATCATGGGTTTGAAATGATTTTTCTGGGGAAAGATTCTCCCGTTGGCTTCATTGCCATTGCGGAGGTTATTTTTCAACTCCCCTTCTTTCTTCTCTTTCTTGTGCTCTTTTATTTAGTATTATCATTATTTATTTTTTTAATAGGTTTAGGCTTATGAGCTCAATTTGGTTCCTCCTCTGGGAGTCAAAGAAGGACGTCGATGTAATCGTGATTTCCCTTGTCTTGGTTCTTGGTTTAGGAATAGGATTCCTAGAGAAGGTGCCCATATCCTGATGAAGCTTAGAGACCACATTCGATCACTCATCTAGGGACAGGTAAGCAAAAATAATTAGTCTTACTAATTTGTATTTTATTTGATTACCTCTATTCTTTACCCTTTTAGGTTGTCATCGCTTGGTGGGGAGAACAAAATAAGCAGAACAGGCCTTAGACTGGGGTAATGACAGAGGCTAATTCCCTGCAATAAAGAAGGATGATCTTAGCAGGCCCCATTGCTTATTGTTGGTATTTAGGGGAGAGGGTGTTGAATGGCATCTAGAGCCAAGTTCACGTGGTGCTCCTTCTGACATTCCCCAGAGCATGTTTTCAGCCGGTATGATTCCTGAGGCTGATTGGTTGAGATACCATATCGGCAAAGATTGTTTGTCCTATTTATAATCAACAGATCAGGGTGTGGATGCTTATTCTGAGTATGTTAGAATCCATTTGCTCCCTGCAAATATAGGTCCAGATGTTCCCCTAGCAAGTCATGTCTAAACTCGTAACAACGATAAAGAAGGCCCTTCTCATCATGCCAGACCTTCTCCTCATCCACCTTATCATTCTCAAAAGAGGAGGGTTGTGTCCAACCCTATTTCTAGATCATTTGGGGTAAGGGGTGTCATACATAGTCCTTCTCCTTCGGTCGTGCCACCTAGCACACCTTGTCCTTTTTCTTCCTCTGGGTCAATTGGAATAGTAGATGGCATTCCAGAGGTTACACTCCATCCTTTTTTTGCATGCTTTCTAGCAGGGGAGCTCCGTACTATGGAAAGAATTCTACCCATTAGTGGTTTCGTGGCTCGCAACCCTTCGATTACTACTCATGTAGGACTTATCAAGCTATTCCATATCTCTCTTTCTATTATTTTTTTTACTTCCCTTTTTGTTCTCCAGGTTACTCGGGAGACTTATCAAGAGCTCTATCTGCTTTTCTTGGGTGTTGTGTGGCGACTAACTATCCTTTTGAGTGAACTTTCAGTATGTATCTAAATTTGAAAATTTCAAAGTTAACTGTTATGACACTTATTCATTATGCTTACCTTTGTCTCATATTGCAGAGGATCATTTCAACCTGTGACATTACAATTGCTCGCCTAGAGGTTCAATTAACTACCTAAAACATACAAATTTTACATGTAAATATAAAAATGCATATGCTAATGTGATGCTTTGCTTTTTTATTTTACAGACTGAGATCAAATCACTGAGGGAAAAACTGGAGGTCAGTCAGGCTTTTTCTAAAGATAAAGTTTTAGAGCTAGAGGGGGGAATGAAGGATTTGTGAAGACGTTTAGGCGAGATACCCATTTCACCCTTAGAGGGTAATGAAGACTCTCCTGATGATGAGGATGCAAGCCAAAATATGGAAAGGGAACATGACTTTGATAAAGTTGGCTGAGCGATGAGGAGCTTTCTGGTAATCCTACTGTCCCCCCTACAGAGGAAAGAGCGGTAGCTTCATTAGGTCAAGAGGGAGGGGGGGGGGGGGGGTTAATCATCCTATCCAGCATACTCAGGGGACTGAATCCTTTATTGCAGGCATTTTAGCCAACTTCACTCCTGTGGGTTCCAGTTTTGATGCACCCCATACTTAAGGTTAATTTTTCAATGCTGCTGTGATCTTTCTCAACCTTTATTCTCTTTTCCAAAGTAATTCCTTCCAAGTCCACAACATGCTAAGGACCTTTTATCCTAATTAAGGTTTTTTTAAGCTTCTATGAAACATGGCAACTGTGAAATAAGAAAATAGAAAAATGTGGTTTTCTTGAAATTGAAGAGTTCATAAATTTTTGCTTAAATAATTATCAAATACGATATTTTAAGCAAATGGTTGAACTAAAATCCTGGGGATTTATGTCGGGTTCATTATTTTCAACCACATCCTAATGTCAAACTCGATAATATTCTATCCAGTAGCTTCTATAAGAACTCTCCTTCTTTACTTCTTTAATCCTTCCACTTTGGCCATTCTTCTTTTCTTTCTTTTATCAACTTTCTCGAGGTCATGGCTGAAACTTCTTTGAGCTGGATGTTGAGCCTCTTCTCTAGGTTAAGCAACCAATATTGGGATCAACTTTCTTGGTCTCACCTTGAATCTTTAAAGTGTTTTTGGAACATCCACATAGACTCTCCTTTTCATCATGCTGCAGCCAATTTTTGGGATAGTAGCCACTGAGTTTTTGATTTTCCACAATTCGAGATCTGCCCTCTAATGGAGGAATTGGCAGTTATCCTTCACTTTCCTTTTGACTCATTGGATCACATCATTTCCCCCACCATACTCGTCTCTCTTATCAGGCATATGCAATTGCTATTTTCGGCTTCCTTAATTTGTATTCCTAAATAAAAAAATATTGAAAACTCCTAACTAGAGCATAATTCATCTTATTTTAAGTTTTGAACCATTAATGATCAGTCTGATTTGGTCCTTCTCGGGTGGACTATCTTAAATAAGAGCTACCTTGCTTCTGCACTTCTTAATGCAATCTGCAAAGCTTTCATCTAGTTTTTGGCTCACTGCTTCTAATTCAATCAAAGATATCTCCATATCTGTATTGTACCCATACTATTTAAAAAAAACATTCTGAGTAAGTTTACGTTACTTTTGGTAATAAGGTCATTCGACTTATACCATTGTGTTGCATTTCCTGACAAAGATAGATCAAACCACTTTAAGACTTGTTCATCAGTGGCTCGAGTGGTTTTCATTATAGTGACATATTGACTCAGGTGAATGTCAGGGTCTCCCATTCCATCAAACTTTGGGATATCTGGCATCTTGAATCTTAATGGTAGAGTTTCTTCTTCTAAGAACATCTTGTCCAATTTAGTCATCTCCTCGGCGAGCATCTGATATTTTTCTCCAAGTTCTTCATTCCTTCAAATATTGCTTTTTTGAAATCTGATGAAGCTTCCTTAGTCTTTGACTTTCCTCTATCATATTCCTCTTTCAAGTCATTAAACATGGCATCATCTTCTTCCTTGGCTGCCACCTTTCCTTTCTTCATTTTACTAGCTGATCCTGCTATAGAGCCAGTGGATGCACCCATGTTTCTGAGCATTTTCAGAACTAGGGCCATTTGGTTTTTTATTTTAGCTACCTCGGAGCCTATTAGAGCCTTAACTTTCTCTTCATTCATGTCTCTAAGAGTGTTGGTAACCAATTCTATTAAAGTTAACGTTTCTCTGGAGGTAGTAGCATCAGTGGCTTCTGCACTTGGTTGTTCTAGGTATGAAAAACTAGAAAAATGAATGAATGAATGCAAATGTCAAAGAAAGATGCTTTAGAGTGTGTACATGGTCTGTTCGATGAAGCTTCTACCCTAATTTCTAGCGGATTCTCACACTATTACCACACACATGATTAATCATGGGTTCCCTTTTCCTAGGTTTTTTGGTTTATAGTTATTACCATCAGGGGGGTAGTCCCCGCAAAAAATGCTAAGACTCTCATTTGAGACTTTTACTTTGATATATCCATGTCTCATGGGAAATTACTAGAAAAGGTGATTTTCCATAAGATTTTTATTTTGGCCATATCAAAGAAAAGTCTTATCAATAAGTTCCTTTACGAGCAACAAGTTTCTAGCTCTTAATGATAGAAGCATCATTTTGTTTATAATAATAAAGACAAGGATTTTATCAAGATAAGCTAAAAATTTATTAACCATAAATGCTTTGGCTCCCTAAAGGAAAATTTTTAAGCTTCTTACATGTGCTTTTAGTCCAGGGTCAATAAGTCTTAGGCTCTCGCAACAAGAATATACCTGGAGGTATGAGGCATGTGAGTGGTTATGTGGTGTCCGTTCTTCATATCTTGAATGAAGTATATGGTTTCACTTTCACCACACAACACAGGTAATGGGTATCCTAACTCATACACATATAATGTAACTATTGCAAATGCAACTATTTTTTGATAATCTGAATAAAAATTACTGATACTTGAATTATCAAAATAAACTTCTCACAAGTCCCCAGTGGAGTCTCCACTGTGAGTATCTGGTTCGTCCACACTTAAAATGTTTTAAAGTCCTAACACTGCCAGGTTATTGATCTCAGGGATACAACATGTAAGACTTGTGTGAAATAGAGTTGCCACCCGGCAGAATAGGGAAATGATAAGGCGTAGCATTTTTTTTATTTTTTTTTGAGGAATCCCTAACCCCATTGAAATCTAGGTTTGAAAAGTTAGGTACATATGAGAATAACTTAGATGAGAATCCTTATTATTCACATATGCCCGATTCGAAGAATTGGCCTCCTTTATGATTCATGTATTAGTAAGGATTATTTAGAATATCAACTGAGGATCATCACATATATAAGTAAATAACCAATAAATTTAACATATGCAGGTCATGATGCACGTGATGTATGATAGTACAGAAAATTCCTATGAGCACCTACAGAAGTGGAAATATGCTCTTTACATCAATTAATCTACAAAAAGAAATTAAGTCACATTACATAGCTTTACAAATCTTATACATTATTCTAAAAGAAAATTACATCATTTCTTATATACAATGCATTTAAAAAAGAAATCTGAATGTATGCTGGATGAATGCTTATGATGGATTCAATAATAATAATGATAAAGCAACAAAGGACAAACACAAAAGTAAAGAAGCAAGAAATAAAGAAAGAAAATGAGTTCTGGCAGTATCAAACTCGATAATCATGGAATTATGAAATTCGATAATAACCGGTAGGGTTAGACAGTGGAATAAAATTAGGATATACTATTTGAGTGAAGCTATCAACTTCGATATTTCATAGATTATCAAAGTTGATAATCTCCTCGTACAGGAACATCCTGCAAGATCTGTTAGCTGAATAGGATGTGTATATATTTGATATTCAGGAAGTATCAAGCATGACGATATTTATGAGACAAGATATTAGGGAAATAAGAGGCAACATAATATATAAGTGTATAGGAGCAGTATCATCGAGTTCGATAATTATTGTATTAACGAATTCAATAGCACTCTGCAGAAAAGATTAGTTTAACAACACAATATGTACACTGAGAATGGATCAAAATATCGAGTTTGATATTAATGGGAATATCAAATTCTATAATCTTCTACTTTTAATAGAAGTGACTTGTATCTTCAAAATTCACCCATAACCTATATTTATGTATGTGATAGGATCATAAATAAATCAATAATGGCAGACATATATGTATGAGAACACAACAGTCGAATTAAATAATTATAGAATAATAACCTGCAAAGAAAAGGTTAGTGAGGAACAATATGGTACATGTACAAAAGTGGGAGTCAAAAGGTTAATGGGGGACAACATGGCACAGGTACTGAGATTGGAATCAAAATATCAAGTTTGATATTCATTAGAATATCGAATTCAATAATCCTTTTACATTTCTACATAAACATCTTGCACCTATAAATTTCTCATATGAATCACATTAAAGGTATTTTTTAGTCTAAGAGCTAAAGTCCTCAGTCTAGGAAAGTTAGATATAGTCTTTTAGGATATGTTTCATCATTTATAAGTCATACATTCAAAGTTTGAAATTGGTAGATCTTAGTTCTTGAGTAAGTATTTTTTATTTTAAGATTTTAATGATTCTGCTTATGAATGAGCCGTGCAAGCTAGATGAAATGATGCAATATAAATGTAGATCATGACATTAAGTGGTGTAGATTTAGGAATAGACACTAAAAGCTTAAGAAACTTACTTCCAATGGGTGAGGATCATAGCCAACTACCTAGAGTTGTAGAGTATTCTTAATTCTAGCTTTGAATGATTGATCTTTACTAATCTTCTTTTATAGATAGAATGCAAGATAAAAAGGATGGGAAAATGATAATGTTTGTTGGCTATCTTCTCTCTTCTGTCTACTAAAAATTAGCCTCGGCTACTCTCTCCCCAAAGTCCTTTATAAAAGAGTTGAAGGCTCCCTTTTATAGGCAATAGGTGAGGTCTTTACAATGAAAATATCGAATTTAGAAATATAATTGCCGAATTCGATAATTTCAAGAATCAAGGTATTTGCTCGATATTCCTTTATAATTGTCGAGTTTGATAATTGTATTATCATATTTGATAATAACTCTGTTGCGCTCTAATTAACTCTACTACAAAGCGTCACTCGCAAGTATACGAGGTAGCTGTAGCAAAGGTGATCGCCCCAAGGTCGTCTCACAAGGAAGCTAGATAAGCTAATTATTTATCAGGTTGCAAATAACAAATTATAATAAATTTAAATTGCTAACAACTAATGAAAACAGATCGATTGGAGTTTAAAACAAATAAAAGTAAACTGAACTGATGTATTGATTCACTTAATAGAAAGGTCTAGGGTTTGCACTTCTCTTCTAACTTATATGTATGAACGGTTATTTCTCTCAACCAATTTAATTTCAAAGATTAGATCTCAAATAACTTAATTAATCGAATCAAGGAAATAAGCTCTCGCATTCAAACCTCTTTCAAGTAATCTTGTTACAATTGAAATAATCCTTTTCTTAGGTTATATTTCTAATTCACCTAAGTCCCTAATTGAATTATTCCAGCATTAGACTTCATCTCTCAATCCTTCATCTAACACCTCAAACACATAATTGGTGGCCAATCGATTATATATTAACAATAATTCCATTCAATCAAAGCTAAAGAAACAAATTCAGTTAAGAGCAATAACCAATTCATACAATCATAGTAGATCCATACAAACCCTAGACTAGATCAAATTAGTTCATGATAATGCTATCAAACATATTCATCTCATTAAAATTCAAAGAAATCAATTTAGACATAATAGAATTCATGAATACAATTCCTAAGAAATTTAAGAGATAAAGTTTGAGAACAAAAACCAAATTACAAACTCCCTTTAGCTTCTGAAGAATCTCTTGCTCAGAACCTTGCTAGAAGAATGTTGCAATGGATAGAACAAATTTTATCTAATCAGTTTGAATCCAAGTATAATCAATAATCTCTAAGAAAATAAAAATGGAAAACCCTAAGCTAATTCTCTGACGGCTGATCAAGAACCCTTCTTCAAAACCCTAATCATATTATTTATACAAAACATCGCTTAAAACTCCGCTCCTTTGGTCCATGGAGTGACACGGTCAAGCTCCTGGCCGTGTCATGTGACACGGCCAGTGGCTTGGCCGTGTCTACTGAATGTGTCCGCTTCTGTGTGATTTTCATCTCTTCTTCTTTGGAGTTAAGTGTGACACGACCAAGCTTGGGTGAGCTTGGCAGTGTTTGGTGTGCTTGGAGGGACACGGCCAGTGGCTTGGCCGTGTCCCCTGAGTCTGTCACCTTTTGTTCTTTTCTCTCTTTCCTTTTGCTTCTTCCTTGGCTTAGTGTGGGACACGGCCAAGTCTCCTGGCCGTGTCATGTGACACGACCAGTGGCTTGGCCGTGTCCTCTGAGTGTGTCAGTCACTGCCTGAATTTTTTCTTCCTCTCTTGGTTCCTTGGTTTTGCCCTTTGCTTCATGCTATCTTTCTTCCAAGGAAAAAATTTGCATATTAACCTAAAATAAACACTTAAACAAACTTTAAACTAGAATCAAATAAACATTAACCAACAACACATAAACACCACACTAAAAACTAGAACAAAAACGACATAAACACTGAAATAAACTAAAACTACCAAAATTGATGAAAACACTAAATAAACAGATTAAGACTACCAAAATACCTAAAGAAAACAATAATTATCATAATAAATAAGACACAATTCTATGACAAAAACTAATAAAATAACTACCCCACACTTAAAACTTTGCTTGTCCTCAAGCAAATTCATATGGCATAAATTAAAAACTCAAACAACCTTAACTATAATTCCAACGTATAAAATGAAATCCTTTAAGACTCAGCCATAAATAATTGCACTTTACTTCAATCAAGATTTTCTTAACTCATTCATTAATCCAGACATACAAATCTTATCTCTCATCTAAGTGTTTCACTCGATTTCATAGGTTGATTCACTCAAACCACTCATGACTGCATACTACCATAAACTTGCTTAATTATCCAATCTCTCTCACTGATTTTCTCAAGAAATAATCCGAAAGTCTTTTATTTGGATGTAATGGGGCTAAGGTGAAGGTGTGAGAAAAGACATTTAAGCTGGAACATCAAGAAATGGAGTATCTAAATTAGACAATACTCTTGCTAAGAAACTCATAACTCCCTCAAATGGCATATTTACCAACCCTCGATAATCTCACATACTTGCATACTTCCATACTTAAAGAAAGGTACATAAGTCAACATTCCTCTTTGATGACTAATGCTAGAAAATATATGAATTTTGTATATATATATATATCTTTTCTTTTATTTTCTTTTATATTATTTTTTTCTTTCTTTTTTTTTCTTCTTCTTCTTTCTTTTTTCCTTTATATATATATATATATATACACACAAAAATATAAAATTGCATGGAACATCTAGCTTAAAATGTAGAGGAAAAGAATAATCGACTCTTAGTCAAATACAATATGCAAAGTATGCATTTCAGCCCCAAATCTTACTAAAGCAATACTATTTTTGTTTTTTTTTATATTTTTTTAAATTGCTTACCCCACACTTATGAATCAAATCACCCTATTGTCATATCATAAGAAACTCCATTCCTTAATGCAAGTATGATGATAATAAGAAAATGTTGAGTTGTGAATTGTGTTGATCAATCAAGAAAAAGTCAAAGGCTCAACTTGGCTCACTAAGGAATTCATAATTAAGGGAAGTCTTTTTAAGCTAAAGGGATAACCTAATTTGCCTTCATCATTTTAAAACTTGAGATTAAATCATAATGTGAGTTCAATTAGTATGCAAAAGCAAGCTCTAGAGATGCAAAATCATGAAGGTGCACACTTAAGAAAAGAAAATCAATTGACAATAATATTCAATCTATGAGGCTCAAAACTCACAAAGGTGGGTTCTCAAAGATTTATATGTCATGAATTGCAGAATATGAAAATTGATCCTGAATGAATTCAAATGCTAATCTCTATGCTGATACTAAAGTCCCAAATATAATACCAGAATCACAGAAAAGTCAATAAGTTTTCAACAATTATGCCATGCACAATGCACAATATAAACACAAAATGACAAACAAAATAAGAATTAACGACAAACAAAACAAGAATTAAAGGAAAGTTTAAAGATTACCCCACACTTATAAATGACATTGTCCTCAATGGAAACAAGGATAATAAAGATAAAGAGTTAAGGTACAACCTGTTTCCCATCGGTCCCTTGTGAGGCAAACTCTACCTTTTCATCACAAATAGCAAATGTTCAAAAACAAAATAAAATATATAAAATAAAATATCCAAAATATAAATGCTAACATTAAAAACAAAAGCGAAAAATAATAACAAAAATATGCTAAACATAAGAAAGTAAGGAATTCTCTCGAAAGATCTACGGTGAAGGAGGATGTGATGATGAAGCAGCCGAAGGATGAAGACTCAGTATCTTAGCAAGGTTGCTATTGATTTGGTCTAACTGTTGCAAGACCGCAGCATGGTTATGATCTACCTTGCTCTCCAGTGCCTCAATCCTATTAAGTATCTCTTGATTATCCGGAGCTGGAGCATCTTCTTCCAAATCAAGAGAATCCGAGTCGGACCCCTCCTGGACTCGTTTTCTCTTTTGTCTTCCTTCCGGTACTTCTGGCTCAGCTGAAGCCATCATATAAGCCCCTCTCCTGTGCACCACCATATGCATCTTCTCTAGTGTAGCCAAATCTAATGAATCATTACCCGTAATTTTAGTCATACGACAGGTACTCGGGTCAAAATCATCAAGGAGGGCTGTTGCTAATATGGTAACCAATCCTCCAATACAGATGGCCCCCTTCTTCTTGTTTGCCACACTATCAAAAACATCGGCTAACCAATAGCCGGAACTAATAGGTACTGCATTACACGTACAATCCAAGAAAAAGAGCTCACTAAGTTCCACTACACCCGGGCTTTCCTTCCTAGCAAAGAATCCACATGACATAAAACGATGCAAATACCTAAGAGCAGGATTGCTCAATTTAGTCGCCTTGGCCGATTTGGCCACATAAGTTCCCGAGCCCAATGCTCCCCAAGCAAATTGTTGTTTAAAATCTTTAGGTACCGACCTTTCACCATGTTGATGGAAACCAAATATAACATTCAATTGTTCAATACTAACCACAAATGATTTCTCAAGCAATTTAAAGTTCAACTTAGAGCAAATTTTTTGTTCATCTCTTTCAACCTTAAGAGATGTCAAAAATTCTAAAGTAAGCTCTTGAAACTGCAAAGGTCGCAAGGAGACTAGGTTCTCCCACCCAAGATTTTGAACATAACGATAAAAATTATCCCTAATTTGAAGAGCATTAAGGGATTCAACACTGACATACCTCGTCGGGAAGAAACCCCGAGCCAAAAGATTCGCTCTCTTTAAAGATGAAGACGAGGAAGATGAAGATGCAGTTACAGTTGAAGGTTGCTTCCTCCTATGGTGGGAAACCATCTTCGTTCTCGGCATATTGAAAGATCTGAAAAAAAAAATTTTGAAACTTAAACCGATTAAATTGATCTTTTGTGCGAGGAGAAGAAGATTGAACGGATTAATTTCAGTTATGGTGATGGAAATTAAGAATTAATGGAAGTTTGGAAGCTTTGAAACACAAACAATGGAGGTTTTGAGAGAGAGAAGCTGAAAGAGTGAGAGGAAGCAAAAAGAAATTTAGGGATTGAAATGAAGGAACAGAGCAAAAATCGTGTTTTTAAAGTGTGAAATTAAAGGGACACGACCAAGCTTGGGTGAGCTTGGCCTTGTCTGATATGTTTGGAGGGACACGGCCAGTGACTTGGCCGTGTCCCATGGGCATGTCACCTACTGTGAAGAAAAGTTTGCAAAAAAAAAAAAAAAACTTTTTGGTGAAGCTTGGCCGTGTCCCATGTGACACGGCCAAGCTTGTTGGCCGTGTCACCTACTGTGATTTTGACTCTTTTTTTTTATTTTATTTTATATCACCAAATCTTAAAGAAATTGCAAACCTCTTCTTCGATCAACCCTGAAACACATTCAAAAAATAAAAATCGATCAAAGCACCCATTCCATTTATTTAAATCAAACATCAAATCAAAATTGCTGAATTAAAATTACAACTATGAAAAGAAATGCAAACCGATGGGTTGCCTCCCATTTAGTGCTTCTTTAATGTCATATAGCTGGACATTACTGCAGGACTTAAGGATCGTAGATCAAAGTGCTATCAATGATCCTTACTTCTTGGAATCCTTCATTATATGGTTTAACTCTTTGTCCATTTACTTTAAAAGTCTCATTTGTTCGAGAGTTACGCAATTCAATGGCACCGGAAGGATATACCTGAGTTATCTCGAAAGGACCACTCCATCGAGACTTGAGTTTACCTGGAAACAGACGGAGACGAGAATTAAAAAGTAAAACTTTCATACCTGGGCTCAAGGTCTTTCGCACTATAATTCTGTCATGAAGTGCTTTAGTGCGATCCTTATAAATCCTTGAGCTCTCATATGCCTCATTCCTCGGTTCATCTAATTCTGAAATTTGCAAAAAACGCTCTCTCTTTGCTTTGTCCAAGTCTAAATTCAGAGTCTTGATTGCCCAATATGCTTTGTGCTCCAACTCCACTGGTAAATGACAAGCCTTACCAAAAACCAATCGGTATGGACTCATACCCAAAGGAGTCTTGAAAGCAGTCCGATATGCCCATAATGCATCATGCAATCTACTCGCCCAATCCTTCCTTGATAAGTTGACTGTTTTCTCCAGAATTTCTTTTATTTGCTTGTTGGATGTTTCAACTTGTCCGGAAGTCTATGGATGGTATGGGGTTGCCACCTTGTGCTTCACACCAGATTTGTACATTAACTTCTCAAAAAGTTTGTTGCAGAAATGACTTCCCCCATCACTGACTATCACTCTTGGTGTGCCAAATCTGCTAAGAATGTTTTCCTTCACAAATTTAACAACCACATTAGCATCATTAGTACGGGTGGGGATTGCCTCCACCCATTTTGAAACATAATCAACAGCAACTAAAATATATTCATAACCAAAAGACTTGGGGAAAGGACCCATGAAGTCTATTCCCCACACATCAAACAGTTCAACAACAATATATGATTGAAGGGGCATTTAATTCCTCCTCCCAATGTTACCCACTCTTTGACATCGGTCACAATGCTTACAATACTCTTGAGCATCTTTGAATAGAGTAGGCCAGTAAAAACCACTTTGAAGCACCTTTTCTGCAGTCTTCCTCCCTCCAAAATGACCACCACAGTGAAGGTCATGACAAAATTGAAGAACACTCAGTTGTTCTTCCTCAGATACACACCTGCGCACTATCTCATCTTTGCAAATCCAGAATAAGTAAGGTTCATCCCAAAAATAAAATTTACTCACTTGCAAAAACCTTTTCTTTTCTTGAAATGACATGTTAGAACGCAATATACCACAGGCAAGATAGTTAGCAATATCTGCAAACCAAGGTGCATCAATTACCACAAATAACTGCTCATCAGGAAATGCTTCTAAATTTTTACGAATGCTATCAGATGTAAGATTTTCACTAAAGAAAGGTAATCTAGATAAATGATCAGCTACAACATTCTCACTTCCCTTAGTATCCTTGATTTGAAAATCAAATTCTTGCAGTAATAACACCCATCTAATTAAGCGCGGTTTAGCATGTTGTTTTGTCAAAAGATATTTTAGAGTCGCATGATCAGAATGCATAATAATTTTCGACCCAATTAAATATGCTCTAAACTTATCTAAAGCAAAAACAACAACTAACATTTCCTTTTCAGTTGTTGTGTAATTCATTTGCGCACTATTCAGGGTCAAGCTAGCATAATATATTACTCTCAAAAATTTATCAACCCTTTGCCCAAGAACAGCTCCTACTGCATGATTAGAGGCATCACACATGATTTCAAAAGGTAAAGACCAAACAGGAGCTACAATCACCGGTGCACTAGTCAGTTTTTTTTTAAGGGAATTAAAGGCTTGCATGCATTGTGTAGTAAACTCAAATGGAACATCTTTTCCCAACAAATGGCACAATGGTTGGCTTATTTTGGAAAAATCCTTAATAAACCTCCAGTAAAAACTTGCATGCCCTAGAAAACTTCTTATTCCCTTAACAGAGGTAGGTGGGGGTAATTTAACAATCAATTCTACCTTGGCCTTATCCACCTCAATCCCTTTACCTGACATAACATGACCTAATACAATGCCCTGAGTAACCATGAAATGACTCTTCTCCCAACTCAAAGTAAGGTTACATTCAATGCATCTCTCAAGCACAAGAACAAGTTTATTGAGGCAATTATCAAAAGAACTACCAAAAATAGAAAAGTCATCCATAAATACCTCAATAAAATCATCTATCATGTCTGTGAAGACAGACATCATGCATCTCTGAAAAGTTGCAGGAGCATTGCACAAGCCAAATGGCATACGCCGAAATGCATAAGTCCCGAATGGGCAAGTAAAAGTAGTCTTGGATTGATCCTCTGGTGATATCGGCACCTGATAATAACCTGAAAGTCCATCCAAAAAGCAATAATGTGAGTGTCCAGAAAGTTTATCTAACATCTGATCAATAAAAGGAAGAGAGAAATGGTCTTTCTTTATGGCATTGTTCAACTTCCTATAATCGATACACATTCTCCACCCAATAGTAGTCCTAGTAGGAACCAATTCATTATTTTCATTTTTCACCACAGTGATTCCAGATTTCTTAGGCACTACATGTACTGGGCTCACCCACTCACTATTAGCTATTGGATATATCACCCCTTCATTAAGCAATTTGAGCACTTCCTTCTTAACCACTTCACTCATGTTTGGGTTAAGGCGCCTTTGGGTCTCCCTCACAGGTTTAGCTCCCTCTTCTAAGGTGATTCTATGCATGCACATTGAAGGGCTAATACCTTCGATGTCACTCAATCCCCATCCTATTGCTCTTTTCAATCTTTTTAGCTCACTCACCAACCTCATCTCCTCCCCTTCACTAAGTTTGCTAGATATTATCACAGGTAAGGTGTTGTGATCTCCTAAAAACACATATTTCAGATTTTTAGGTAATTCTTTCAGCTCTAACTCAAGTGAAGGATTCTTCTCTTCTTTTTGGATGGAGGGAAGTTCACATACTGGGTACTCCTTAAGTTCCTCTATTTTAGCACTCTCTAATGTCTCAAGGCAACTGGCTATTTCTGAATCAAAAATATCTAAACCACCATCTAAGGTCAGTGCCAGCTCCAATTTATCTGAGGAACCTGTCTGCAAGAAAACATCTGAAACAACTGCATCAATACAATCAATTAAAGAGCAATCCTCATATAATGCAGTTGTAGGAATAGGAGAAGTGTTAAAAATAGAAAATTCAACAGTTTGTACTAAGAAAGTCATTGACAATTTACCATTTTTAACATCTATCAAGGTGTTGGTAGTCGCCATAAAAGGCCTACCCAGTAGAATAGTGTGTGCGGATGGTGTAGAGTTACTTCCTTCCATGTCAAGTACTATGAAATCCACAGGCACTATCAACCCACCAACCTTAACTAACACATCTTCTATAACCCCTTTCGGGAATCTAAGAGATCTATCAGCTAGTTGCAACACCATTTTTGTAGGTTTAAGTTCCCCCAGTTCTAATTCAAGATAAACAGAATAAGGCATCAAATTTACACTGGCTCCTAAATCACACATGCCATCAGTTCCCTTTCCATTACCCATAGTAATTTGAATTATGAAACTAACAGGATCCTTTAGCTTCGGAGGTAGTTTATGCTGCAAAATAGCACTAGCTACCTCTGATACTATCACCTTTTCATTTGGCTCATACCTCTTTTTCTTGGTGCTCAGTTCCTTGAAGAATTTGGCATAATCTGGCATGTTCTTTATTGCTTCAAGTAAGGGTAAGTTAATACTTACCTTAGACAGCATGTTGAAGATGTCTGAAAATTGCTTATCTTGTTTATCATTCTTCAACCTGCTGGGGAATGGTATTGGTGGCCGGTAAGGATTACTTGCCTTGTGTAAATCCGCTGAAGGGGATTTCTCCATTGATCTCTCTACAGCACCTTCATTCTATGGTTCTCCTTCCTTTTTGTTCTTTGGATCACCTGCATTCACAGAATTATTTTCAACATTACTGTTTATTACCTTGCCACTTCTAAGCACGGTCACTGATTGTGCCTGCTCAGGTTGACTTGGAAATTTCCCTTTTTGTTAAATCTGCATCTGTTGTGCAAGTTGTCCCACTTGAGTCTCCATTTTCTTAAAAGATGCTTCTAAGGAATCCAGCCTTTTGTTAGTCATCTCTTGATTCTTAGCACTGACTTGGATAAAGGCCTGTAAACTATCCTCCAAACTCTCTCTCTTAGGCTGCACTTGATTTGAAGATTGACCCTGCTATTGGTTTTGTCTCTGGAGCAAATGAAAAGGTTGTTGAGAGTTATTTGTTGCCCAGGAAAAATTTGGATGATTCCGCCAACCAGGATTGTAAGAATTTGAGTAAGGATCATTCCGGGCCCTTGGTTGATATCCCCCCATAGCATTGACTTGCTCAGCTTCATTTCCATAAGACTCATATGCGGAGGGGCATATATTTGCTCCATGCCCGAAAGTTCCACAGATTCCACACACCTCTTGAGTGGATGAAGAGGTATTGTTCTTCATGTTCAGCATCTACACTTGCCTTGTCAATTCAGCTATTTGATTGACCATCTCACTGTTGGCTTCCAGTTGATTTACCCCTTTACTTCTTCCTCTTACACTTTTCTGTTGAGAATTAGCTCCCAACATTTCAAAAATTTCACCGGTTTCATCTGCTGTCTTTTCTCCCTTAGCTCCCCCAGCTGCATTATCAACAGTGTTTTGAAATTGCTGGGTTAGACCATCGTAGAAAAACTGATTCAGAAGTTAAAGTGGGTAGTGATGGTGTGGACACTGGATCAATAACATCTTAAACCTGTCCCAAGCCTCATGAAATAGCTCTCCTTCAAATTGAGAGAATGTAGCTATTTTCCCAAGCTCGAAATTAAACAAAGTAGAAGTGCGGAATTAAGAGATCGTTTAGTAATGGAAGAAAGAAAGAACGCACAAGATTTATAGTGGTTCGGATTTTACTTCAATCCTACATCCACTTCCTTAACAACTTGTTAAGGTTCCACTAATCTTGAAGTTTTTACAAGCTCACTTCCAACTTTGGTGTTTTCACAAGTTCACACCTAACTTCACAAGTGTTTTCTAAGGCTAACACTCAAGAACCTTTAAATGAGTTTTTAAGGCTTACTCTCACAAGCCAAGCAAGAGTTTTACAAGGCTTACTCTAACAACCCAAGTGTTTCCCAAGCTCACACTCAAACTTGTACAATGGTGTTTTCAATGCTAACACCTAACATTCATTACAATTCAAAATGTAAGTTTAAGTAAAAGAAAAATTGTTGCTTGGCTATCAAATTCTGTTTTGCTTCACACTCTCTTTTTGTTTTCTCATAGAGACATTGTATTTATAGCCAATGTGGTCTTACTAGCCGTTATTGATAGAGAGATTAAAGTCTTGGCAGCTTAGACCTTCTTTACTTAAACTGTCCGAAGCATTTCGCGGTTGTCCTTGGACAAGGTGCGGTCGCTGTATTTAAAAAAGCTTCAACGGTCGAATTTGAGTGCTCTGCAGCTGGAATCTTGCCCATGCTACGATTGTCGGGATGGTCGTGCATCATCAAGGTGCGGTCGCCCTTTTTGAATTTTGAAGTGGATTTTTAATGGTCATGTCACGTGGCATTCTCTGACAGGGCAGAAGAGATGTCCGCCAAAATTTGAATGTAACACCCCCATACTCCATATAAGTACTATACATATACCTGGTATACATACAATACGTATATAAAGTATAAGAATGTTACTTTTAGTTTCTAATTAAAAACCTTTATCCGAGTTCAAGTAATATTACATTAATTTAATAACCATTTATAAGGATCATTATCCTTATTCACTAAAACTTTATTTATACATATGAATATACTCTTATAAAAAATACAACATAATTAAAAACACACATGTATGCATCACCTTCTAGTTGGTCTCGAGACACTCATACCTTTCTCGTGGCATAAAAGCTGGACTTCCAGATCAACCGCAACCACCTGCGCGATTACACAACCGCGCTAAGCTCGAAAGCTTAGTAATACAAATAATAATAAAATATACCTTACTAAAGAATCATACCTCATATTTTTCGCATCATATTTTATTTTCTTTCTCTTACCCCGTTTTCCTTTCTCAATGCATTCTTCACATATTCCTACTAATCTCATAAATTATACACATATTTACACAGAACATTCACCAAGCGATACTTACCATTTCTATCTCATATACATATCCATATACGTTATTTCAACAAGTCACCATTCAATGATTTATCCAAACCTTCATGAAAACAATTCTCACAAGTTCCACATTCATATACATTTACACATCATATTATATTTTCATAAACTCATTTCTTATCAAGGCTCCTCAACCCATATTCATTTTCAATATATCAATACACACATTATAAAATCATACTTCATAACATTATTTATTCACAATTTACCAGTCATAATCCATCACTAACACCCACAATCAAGGTATCAACACACATATATTATATATCATACCAATCATGAATCACATTTGCAATAAAGGCAACCATAGATCTCATTTCTCATTTATTTCAACATTTAAATATCACATTGACAACAAAGACAGACTCGGGCCCAACAGACACTAATATGTTATTCAAAGTTCAGAGTTACTGCTTTGGTTCATAATCACAATAATCAAGCCCGTAGGCATCATATATCAATAACTCTATCCATGGATAGTGTAACAGACCCAGTCTCTTGGACCATCAACTCAACATGAGGAGATCCTCAACCCGGCAAGACTGTTACCTGTAACAGACCCAGTCTCTTGGACCATCAACTCGACTAACCTCGAGGAGATCCTCAACCCGGCAAGACTGTTACCAATCATATATCTCATAATCATAATTATCATAGTGTAACAGACCCAGTCTCTTGGACCATCAACTCAACATGAGGAGATCCTGAACCCGGCAAGACTGTTACCTTTTCATTTTATAGGCATGCCTCCAAACCCAGAACTCTGAAATTGAATAACATATTAGTCACACAATTCATTTATTATTTCATTATCAATATCATTTTCAATTCTCATCATCATTTAGGCAAACATGCCTTCTTTCTTTCAATTAAATCATCAGAGCCAATCACAATGGCTTCACTTTACATTTGTTTTATCATAGCCAATCACAATGGCTTCACATCATATTTCAATCCACATCATAGCCAATAACAATGGCTTCATTTCATATTATGTCTCAAATCATATTATAATATTTCATTATTCAATTGTACATAACCACATACTTCATCATATCCTTCACATTGTATATACAATATCATTGATATAACACCACAAACTACATTATTCATATCAAACATTACAATTCTCAAGGTTCACAATGCATAAGACATAACATTGTTCATATAATATCATCATTGATGTACACATATATAATTTACCTTATTCTTAGATTTGGAATCCTCAATACACATTTGTTTAGGTCATCTTTGTTTTAAGTATATTTAAAATGTAGATACAAGAAGACCTTTGGAGGATCCAACCATGTAAGAGCAAATAACAAACACAATATCAAACACCCTCATGGGACACGGCCAAGCTTGTGGCCGTGTCTCTCAACACAAACATCCAGTAGCAAACACACTCAAGGGACACGGCCAAGCTTGTGGCCGTGTCTATCAACAAAATCAAACAGTCACAGACACGGGCAAGTGACACGGCTGGGCTGGTGGCCGTGTCTCTCTAAAAATCATCCAACACGGCCAAGACTCCCCAACTTGGCCGTGTCTCACCTAACTTGGCCGTGTCCTTCAATGATTTAAAGATCAAACACTTCAAAATTCATCTAAACCAAACCCTAACTCAACATTTCATCATTTTCCTCACAATTATCCCAACTTATCATCACTTAGATATCAATTCAATACATTTACATACTTCAATCTTTCATTATCATCATCTTACACACCAACTATCACAAACATAACCTCAATCCAAAAGAAATCAAAACAAGAAGATGAAGACTTATATATATATATATAATCAATAAAATCAACTCAAGAGATAAGTACTTACATGAATATCTTGCCAAATCTTCAAACTCCACTTGCAAATCTCTTGATATCCTTTAATCTTTGATGTGAATAGAAGCAAAATCACCTTTCTCTCTCTAGCTTCTCTCTCTCTCTCTCTCGTCTATTAAGAAGAAGAAGAAGAAAGAATAAATTTTCCTCCTTCCTTCTTCGTTCTTATCCAATATATATATATAAAATAATAATAATAATAATAATAATAATAATAATAATAATAATAATAATAATAACAACAACAACAACAACAATAATACCATTAAATCTCCACCCCACAATTCCTTTTGACTTTCTTCTTCTTTTTCTTTTTGTCTTTATCGTCATTATTATTACTATTAACTAATTATACAAATATATATATATATACCACTCACTTTTCCTACACCATTTTATATTCCATGTATATGTGATGTATATGTATATGTCTTTTATATTGTAGTTATATTTCCCATATATACATATACATTAATTCCAAATACCACAATAACTCCAAAACTTTTAGGGCATACCTTGGGATATTACAATTCTCTCCCCCTTAAATAATTTCGTCCTCGAAATTATCTAACACAATAACAACCCAATTAGAACAATTCACCATCTTACTTTCATATGAAGATAATCGTATCTTACATTATAATTTTATCAAATCTTATAACTTCTACTCTCCCCCTTAGAGATAATCATCTTCTCTGAAATTCATAATTCATCCTTGTATAGGTATATAAATATATCTTTACATCATATTACTTTCTCAACAAAATAATCAAGATATCTCATGAATTTTATCTTTGTATTTGAGTCAGACTATCACATTATCTCTTTATAAATATCCTCTTAACTTTAACCTCAAAAGTCACTAATTAATATCTTAGCATTAATTATTCCGTTCTTACAATCACTTTCAAAATAAACATTTACCAAACCTCAATGGATAACAATATCCTTACTTTCTTTAGCTTGCTTCACACTTAAGATAATTATTAATACAATACCTTTAAACTTACTCAACAGGTAAACAACATTTCCCTTTTTCCTCATCATATACAAATGATATAATTCAATTTATTTAAGTTCATTCATAAGCCAGAAGATTATATCATACACATTACCATTTAAATTTTATACTCCCAGTACAACTGTACGTATTAAATCTCAATATTAACTCGCAACTTTAGCGAAATTTAGATCAATCAATCTATCTATCACAATATACTAACATTTCAACCTGATTGGATTCAAACCAACAATTAACTTATCAAAATTTATTATTGGATTTCACAATATATACATATATATAATTACCAAGAAAGTGACATGCTCCTATTGTGCTCTTCCTATCTAAGATACTACCAGCATAATCTGCATCTGAAAAGCCTATGATATGAAATGATGTATTCTTAGGATACCAAAGTCCTAAATGCATTGTACCACTCAAATATTTCAAGATTCTCTTAGTGGCATTCAAGTGTGATTCTTTAGGACTAGTTTGAAATCTAGCACAAAGACATACACTATACATTATATCAGGCCTAGAAGCGGTTAAGTAAAGTAGTGATCCGATGATACCTCGATATTTCTTCTCATCTACTGCTTTACCATTTTCATCTTTACCTAATTTCAATGATGTGCTCATAGGAGTTTTGCTAGTTTTGCAGCCATCCATTCCAAATTTCTTGATGAGTTCTTTCGTATATTTGGAATGGTTGATGAAGATCCCATCTTCACATTGCTTGACTTGCAGTCCAAGGAAGAACTTGAGTTCACCCATCATGCTCATTTCAAATTCCGTAGTCATACAAGAAGCAAATTCTTTGCATAAGGCTTCATTAGTAGCTCCAAATATTATGTCATCCATATAAATTTGTACAATCAAAATGTTATGCTTGTCCTTTTTAACAAAAAGAGTTGTGTCTACTTTTCCTTTTGAAAAACCATTTTCAAGCAAATATGCACTAAGTTTATCATACCAAGCTCTAGGTGCTTGTTTCAATCCATATAAAGCTTTGGTAAGTTTGAAAACATGATCAGGAAATTTGTAGTTTTCAAAACCAGGAGGTTGTTCTACATAAACTTCTTTGTTTATAAGTCCGTTTAGAAATGCACTTTTGACATCCATTTGAAAGAGCTTAAAGTTCATATGACATGCAAAAGCAAGTAATATTCTAATAGCTTCTAATCTGGCTACGGGGGCAAAGGTTTCATCATAGTCAATACCTTCTTCTTGATTATAGCCTTTGGCTACCAATCTTGCTTTATTTCTAATGATGTGACCATTTTCATCAAGCTTATTCCTATAGACCCATTTGCATCCTATTATAGAGTGATCTGTAGGTCTAGGAGTAAGTTGCCAAACATTATTTCTTTCAAGTTGATTAAGTTCATCTTGCATTACAGTTATCCAATTTTCATCATTTAAAGCCTCCTCAACAGTCTTTGGCTCAATTTGAGAAACAAAAGCAAAATTAACATCTACATGATTAATTTTAGATCTAGTGATTACTCCCTTAGATGTTTCTCCAATGATGAGTTCCTTTGGATGATCTTTCTTGTATTGCCAATCCTTAGGTAGATCCTGAGTCTTTTCTTCAAGTTGATTGATCTTTGGAGCATCAATAGATTCAAGAGATTCAAGAGTACCTGCAGAGTCATTTAAACTACACCATTTTGCTGTGGAGTTCTAGGAGCAGAAAAATTATGTGAAATGCCAAGTTCATTGCAAAAGCCTTCAAAATTTTCATTCTCAAATTCTTTGCCATGATCACTTCTAATAGATGTGATCACATATCCTTTTTCATTTTGAACTCTTTTTGCAAACGTTTTGAAGTAATTAAAGGCTTCATTCTTTTGAGCTAAGAAATTAACCCATGTGAATCTAGAGTAGTCATCAACAAGAACAAATGCATATGATTTGCCTCCTAAGCTTGTGACTCTATTTGGTCGAAACAAATCCAAATGAATGAGCTCTAAAGGTCTAGAGGTGCTTATAACACTCTTCGTTTTAAATGAGCTTTTGTGTTGCTTACCATGTTGACAAGGTTCACAAATCCTGTCTTTATCATATTTTATCTTAGGTAAGCCATCAACTAAGTTTTCATTGCAGATATATTTCAATTGATCCATACCAGCATGTCCTAGTCTTCTATGCCATAGCCATGCATCATTATTAGTGGACATTAAACATTTATGATTTGAATGAATATTGACATTATAAGTGTTGTTTGTTCTAGTACCCTTAAATATGATAATATCATTTGAATTTGTGATTTTGCATTCCTTGGAATCAAAATTGACAAAGTATGCTTTATCACAAAGTTGACTAACACTTAGCAAGTTATGTTTCAAACCATCAACAAGCCATACATCTTCTATTAAATCCTTACCAATAGAACCAATGGAGCCAACACCAGGAATTTTACCTTTAGCATTGTTTCTAAAAGTCACATTACCTCCATGTTTGTAGGTAATATTTGTAAAAAGCTTTGCATTTCCAGTCATATGCCTTGAGCATCCACTATCCACAAGCCATGTGCTTTCATTGATAGTAGATTTTAGGCATATCTGCAAGACAATTGTGATCATTTTCTTTTAGGTACCCACATGAAGTTGGTTCCTTGATGGTTAGCAGAAAAAGAATCTTCTAACTTGAGATGAGCCTTTCTTATATAACAATAGAAGTTTTTGTGTCCGAATTTCATGCAATATGTGCATTGCCATGGCATTCTATACTTCTGCATTTTTCTTTTTGTATTTAACATATTATGCATGCAGCTACAAGTATGTGATTTCTTTTGTGCAAGTTTAGTGAACAACAATGCATAATTATTTTTAGCTTTTTCTCCTAGCAAACCATAAGAAGTACTTTTGGTACTTTTAGACTTGGTGCAAGCATCTTTGATATGATCATCAGAAATTTTAATTGTAGATGCTTTTACAAATGTTGGTTTACTTGGTGCAATGTTGGTTGATCCATTGAATCCTAATCCATACTTTAAGGAAGGTGATCTTTGATTATTAATTAATGTATTTAATGCTTCCTTTCCTTTATGAAATTTGGAAATTGATTCTTTTAGTTCTTTTAGCTCATGCTTCAATGTTTCATTCTCTTTAATCACTTTTTCTAAGTCATGTGAGTTTTTATTTAACTCTCCTATCGTATTCCTCAAGTGTTCATTTGAGGTTTTCAATTCTAAGGTAGAGTTCTTTAAGCATATAAAATCTTTTTCTAACTTAGAGTTTTTCTCTTTATAAAGCTTCATTTTAGAAAAATATTTTTCTATCTTAAAATTCATGTGCTCAATCAAATCACTATCACCTATATCATTTGTATCATTATGTGCTATTTGATCAAAGGATTGAGTACTTACCTCGTTGGAGTCATCTTCAATAGCCATGAGACAAAGATTTGCAATTCCTTCTTCTTCTTCTTCTTCACTTGAGGAAGAGTCATCCCATGTGGCTTTGAGAGACTTTTTCTTTTCTTTATCCCATTTCTTTTTGTTCTTTAATTTGAAGCAATCTGATTTAATGTGACCAGTTTTTCCACATTCATAGCATTTTACCTCATTTTTCTTTTCTTTATCTTTGAAGGAGAATTTTGGAGGTGTGCCTTTGTTTGCTTGTAATCTTTTCTTCCTTTTCCATTCATTGATTATTTTTTAGAACATTGCCATTTCATCTTCATCATCAGTACCTTCATTGCTTGAGCTCTCAACTTCTTTTATTGCTTTGAGTGCAATTGGTTTTCTCTTTTCTTTTTCACCTTGATCTTCTTCTTTCTCACTGTGTAGCTCAAATGTGAGTAACTTTCCAACTAGCTCGTCGGTTCTTAATGTGCTGAGATCATGAGCTTCTTCTATGGATGATACTTTGGATTCAAAGTTCTTTCTAGCTCTCAGGGCTCTCAAGATTTTACTGTTTACATCACCTTGATCATATATCTTGCCATACTTCTTTAGTTCATTGACAATAGCAAGCAAGCGATTTGTCATGTCGGTGACATTTTCATTTGGTTTCATCTTGAATAGCTCATACTCATGGACATGCATTTGTTTCTTGGTGAATCTCACTTGAGTTGTACCTTCATGGTAGTTTTCAAGTGTTTTCCAAATGCAATGCGCACAAGTTAAATGCTGAACTCTTCCACCTTCTTCTCTTAAAATGGAATTCATCAAGATGGAAGCAGCTCTATTGTTCTTGAATCGATCTCTGATATTGCTAGTTGACCATTGAGCTTTGGGAAGTGGAACTTGAATACCATCAACTTCATAAGTGGGAGATTTCCACTCATTTTCCACGAAATCCCATAGTTCAATCCCTTCACTGTCTAGAAACAAATACATTTTGTGTTTCCAGTATGAATAGTCAGTTCCATCAAAGTAGGGTCTAAGAATAGTGTTAAGATTTCCATGAGAGCTTGATGAAGAAGAAGTTGCCATAGTGGATCAAATTTCACAATTAAGTTTAAGATATTTCAGGCTCTGATACCAATTGTTGTCCCAAGATGGCAACTAAGAGGGGGGGTGAATTGGTTTCCTCAAGAAATAATGACAATTAAAAAACTCAACAAAGTAGAAGTGCGGAATTAAGAGATCGTTGAGAAATGGAAGAAAGAAAGAACACACAAGATTTATAGTGGTTCGGATTTTACTTCAATCCTACATCCACTTCCTTAACAACTTGTTAAGGTTCCACTAATCTTGAAGTTTTTACAAGCTCACTTCCAACTTTGGTGTTTTCACAAGTTCACACCTAACTTCACAAGTGTTTTCTAAGGCTAACACTCAAGAACCTTTAAAGGAGTTTTTAAGGCTTACTCTCACAAGCCAAGCAAGAGTTTTACAAGGCTTACTCTAACAACCCAAGTGTTTCCCAAGCTCACACTCAAACTTATACAATGGTGTTTTCAATGCTAACACCTAACATTCATTACAATTCAAAATGTAAGTTTAAGTAAAAGAAAAATTGTTGCTTGGCTATCAAATTCTGTTTTGCTTCACACTCTCTTTTTGTTTTCTCATAGAGACATTGTATTTATAGCCAATGTGGTCTTACTAGCCGTTATTGATAGAGAGATTAAAGTCTTGGCAGCTTAGACCTTCTTTACTTAAACTGTCCGAAGCATTTCGCGGTCGTCCTTGGACAAGGTGCGGTCGCTGTATTTAAAAAAGCTTCAACGGTCGAATTTGAGTGCTCTACAGATGGAATCTTTCCCATGCTGCGATTGTCGGGACGGTAGCGCATCATCAAGGTGTGGTCGCCCTTTTTGAATGTTGAAGTGGATTTTTAACGGTCATGTCACGTGGCATTCTCTGACAGGGCAGAAGAGATGTCCGCCAAAATTTGAATATCGCGGTCGCCCTAGGTAGCATTTCACGGTCGAATTGAGGTTCTCGCGTCGAACTTCTGGACGCACCTGAGGAGGCGAACACTACTGTCTCTTTAAGCAAATTCTTCTTGAATTGGTAGAGCGGTCGCGACTCTATATGGGCGGTCGCTATAGAAGCAAGTGAGACCGTGTCATTCACCGTTCTTGTCACCGTGAACCTTACTGTGATTAGAATGATTCGAGGCCTTTGAGTAGCGGTCGTCCAGAACTTGGGATGGTCGCTCTTCTTGAAGTGCGGTCGTGACTTAGGTCGGGCTTCTGACCGCGAAACCTACTGTGATAAGGTTTCATCTTTCAATTGCATGGTGCGGTCGTATGCATGTCGGGTGCGACCACTAGAAGTGTTCTGTTTAGTCTTTTTGAAGCAACCTAATCCTGCAACAAGATTCTTCAAACACATGTTAAATAGATCATTCAATTTGAGTTGTCAAGGATCAAAATTGAGATCTTTTGTCTAACAAAAACAAATAAAAGTAAACTGAACTGATGTATTGATTCACTTAATAGAAAGGTCTAGGGTTTTCACTTCTCTTCTAACTTATATGTATGAACGGTTATTCCTCTCAACCAATTTAATTTCAAAGATTAGATCTCAAATAACTTAATTAATCGAATCAAGAAAATAAGCTCTCACATTCGAACCTCTTTCAAGTAATCTTGTTACAATTGAAATAATCCTTTTCTTAGGTTATATTTCTAATTCACCTAAGTCCCTAATTGAATTGTTCCAGCATTAGACTTCATCTCTCAATCCTTCATCTAACACCTCAAACACATAATTGGTGGCCAATCAATTATATATTAACAATAATTCCATTCAATCAAAGCTAAAGAAACAAATTCAGTTAAGAGCAATAACCAATTCATACAATCATAGTAGATCCATACAAACCCTAGACTAGATCAAATTAGTTCATGATAATGCTATCAAACATATTCATCTCATTAAAATTCAAAGAAATCAATTTAGACATAATAGAATTCATAAGTACAATTCCCAAGAAATTTAAGAGATAAAGTTTGAGAACAAAAACCAAATTACAAACTCCCTTTAGCTTCTGAAGAATCTCTTGCTCAGAACCTTGCTAGAAGAATGTTGCAATGGCTAGAACAAATTTTATCTAATCAGTTTGAATCCAAGTATAATCAATAATCTCTAAGAAAATAAAAATGGAAAACCCTAAGCTAATTCTCTGACGGCTGATCAAGAACCCTTCTTCAAAACCCTAATCGTATTATTTATACAAAACATCGCTTAAAACTCCGCTCCTTTGGTCCATGGAGTGTCACGGCCAAGCTCCTGGCAGTGTCATGTGACACGGCCAGTGGCTTGGCCGTGTCTACTGAATGTGTCCGCTTCTGTGAGATTTTCATCTCTTCTTCTTTGGAGTTAAGTGTGACACGGCCAAGCTTGGGTGAGCTTGGCTGTGTTTGGTGTGCTTGGAGGGACATGGCCAGTGGCTTGGCCGTGTCCCCTGAGTGTGTCACCTTCTGTTCTTTACTCTCTTTCCTTTACTTCTTCCTTGGCTTAGTGTGGGACACGGCCAAGTCTCCTGGTCGTGTCATGTGACACGGCCAGTGGCTTGGCCGTGTCCTCTGAGTGTGTCAGTCACTGCCTGAATTTTTTCTTCCTCTCTTGGTTCCTTGGTTTTTCCCTTTGCTTCATGCTATCTTTCTTCCAAGGAAACAATTTGCATATTAACCTAAAATAAACACTTAAACAAACTTTAAACAAGAATCAAATAAACATTAACCAACAACACATAAACACCACACTAAAAACTAGAACAAAAATGACATAAACACTGAAATAAACTAAAACTACCAAAATTGATGAAAACACTAAATAAACAGATTAAGACTACCAAAATACCTAAAGAAAATAATAATTATCATAATAAATAAGACACAATTCTATGACAAAAACTAATAAAACAAACTCTCAGGGTGACAAATTTTAGTGTCTACAGCGACCACACAAACCCTTTGTGAGACTGCAAGACATGGTAGAATGGAAAGTTATGATCCTGTCAGGCCACTTAAAGTTACCATTAGAGATAGTCATTGAAGAAAATTTGAATTGTACAACCGTTCAAGGTATATGGCAACCGCATAATGTGTCTGAATAAAAAATTAAGTGAAAAACAAGAACCTAACATGTAGGAACCACTTCAAACGGCTAGTTAAAGTCCTAATGGCTGTAAATACTAGAAGAAACCTCTTATTTGAGGGTAATTGTAATTGATATAGCTAAGGCAAACTAATTTCAATTCTTTGTATCAAAATTTATATTTATATTGATTGAGTGTTAGGTGTGAGCATCAAAACATCATTGCAAAAGTTGAGTGTTAGCTTTGAAACACTTAGGTTTTAGAGTGAGCCTTGGAAAAACTCTTGTAGGGTTGTGAGGATAATACTCAAACCTTATAAAAGTTGGGTGTGTGAAAATACCAAGTTAGAGTTAAGCTTATAAAAACTCAAGATTAGTGGAACCTTAACAAGTTATTAAGGAAGTGGACGTAGGATCAAGGTAATCTGAACCACTATAAATTCTTTTTTTCATTCTTCTCTACTTTATTCCTTATTCATCTTGTTATTCTTGTTGCTTGAAAAATTTAAAATTGATATCACTTCTTGAAAATAACCAATTCACCCCTCTTCTTGGTTGCTATCATGGGGGGGGGGGGGGGGGGGGGGGGCAATAATTGGTATCAGAGCTTCTAAATTCAAGAAGCTTAATTGTGAAATTTGATCCACAATGGCAGCCACTCCTGCAAACACCTCTACATCAACTTCTACTTTCAACTCCATGGCTCCTTCATATGGAAATCTAAATTCCTATCTTAGACCCTATTTTAATGGAACCGATTATTCCTATTGGAAACATAAGATGTATTTATTCCTTGATAGTGAAGGAATTAAGCTTTGAAAATTTGTGCAAAATGAGTAGAAACCTCCTACTCATGAAGTTGATGGTGTTCAAGTTTATCTTCCTAGAGCATAATGGTCTAATGACAAAGTAAGAGCTCATTACAAAAATAATAGGGCAGCATCAATCTTGATGAATTCAGTTTCAAGAGAAGAAAGTGGGAGAGTTCAACATCTTACTTGTGCATGTAGCATTTAGAAAATGCTTGAGAATTATCATGAGGGTACTACTTAAGTGAGGTTTACTAAGACTCAAATGCTTGTACATGAGTTTGGACTATTTAAGATGAAGCCCAACGAGAATGTCATAGATATGACAAATCAATTGCTTGCAATTGTCAATGACCTAAAGAAATATTGTAAAGTTTATGATCAAGGTGATGTCAATAGTAAGATATTGAGGGCACTTAGAGCCAAGAAGAATTTTAAGTCTAAGGTTTCTTTAATTGAAGAAGCTCATGACCTTAGCACCTTGAGAACCGATGAGATTATAGGAAAACTTCTTACATTTGAGTTGCACACCGAGAAGGAAGATGACCAAGGTTAGAAAGACAAGAGTAAGATAATGGCTCTCAAAGCCAATAAAGAAAGTGAAAGCTCAAGTGATAAAGGTAGTGATGATGATGATGACATGGCTATGCTATCTAGAAGAGTAAGTGAATGGAAAAGAAAGAGAAGACTCCAAGCCAACAAAGATACTTACTCTAAATCTTATTTCAAAGACAAGGAGAAAAATAATGAAGTAAAATGCGTTAAATAAGACAAAATGGGTCACATCAAATCGGAATGCTTCAAATTAATGGGATAAGAAAAAGAAAAAATCTCTCAAAGCCACATGAGATGATGACTCCTCAAGTGAAGAAGAAGAGGAGGAATAGCAGGAAATTGCAAATTTATGTATCATGGCTATTGGAGATGATGATCACACCAATGAGGTTTGTCTAAAGTCTACTATCAATGAAAGTGCTTGGCTTGTAGACAGTGGATGCTCAAGGTACATGATGGGAAATACAAAACTTTTCACAACTCTCATTTGCAAGCAAGGAGGTAATGTCACTTTTAGGAATAATGCTAAAGATAAAATTATAGGCATTGATTCTATTGGTATGCTTGGCAAAAATTTGATTGATGATGTATGACTTGATAAAGATTTGAAACATAATTTACTTCATGAGAGTCAATCACGTGATAAAGGCTATAATGTAAATTTTAACTCTAAATGATGCAAAATTTCTTCTTCTAATGGTGAACTTGCATTCAAAGAAGTTAGAATTGGTAATACTTATAAAATTGACTTATATTCTAACAATGCTTTTGAATGTCTAGTCATTATTAGTAATGATACTTGACTTTAGCATAGAACACTGGAATAAGCTAGTATGGATAAATTGTAATGCATTAGTAAAGAAGAACTTGTAGATGGACTCCCTAAAATAAAATTCAATAAAGATAAAATTTGTGAAACTTATATATTTAGAAAACAACATAAGAGTTCCTTTAAAATCAAGAATGTTTTAAGTACATCTAGACCTCTAGAATTAATTCATTTGAATTTGCTTGGTCCAAATAGAGGTTCTAATCTAGGAGGTAAGTTATATGCATTTATGCTTGTTGATGACTATTCATAGTTTACATGGGTTAATTTCTTAGCTCAAAAGAATGAAGCTTTTAAACATTTCCAAATTTTTGCAAAAAGAGTTCAAAATGAAAAAGGTTATGTTATCACATCTATTAGAAATGATCATGGCAAAGAATTTGAAAATGAAAATTTTAAAAATTTTTGCAATGAGTTTGCTATTTCATATAACTGTGAGCTCAAATGTTTTTTCATTTCATCTATTGTATCGAGCCGTCTAAGAACTTGTCGCCATCCTTTTGTCATTATCATCATCCTCTTCTTCATCACTTTCCTCTTCATCATTTGTTGCTTGGGCATTAGGTAGAGCACTACTAAAACCTCCTTGAACTAAGTTCTTGTAGCATCATCTTATTGTGGGATTCTTCAATCTACTGCTTGCATCTAGAATTTCAGCACGGCCTAATGTGTCATATGAATAAGGCTTTCCACTAATGCACTCTACTGTGGTGTTGTTAGGATTAAAAATATCATAATATAATGCTAATGCAATAACAATATGGCCCAATGCAATGATGCTCTTAGGATGTTGAGCAATAAACATCAAACTCTGAAAAATATGATATTATGAGCGGGGATTTTTCCCCCCCCCCCCCACTCCCAGTGGAATGATTCTTGAGATTTAGGCACTATTTAGGCTCGGGACCTTAGAGAATACGGGCCTAAGCCCTAAGAAAATGGAGTCGCCACCCGGACAGGCTGGGAAAAAGAAAGGGGTGGATGACTCGATTCCTAAGGAATCCCCAACTCCCTAATGGGTTCGGAAAGTTGGATACGTGTGGGGAAGGTGTGAAATGGCCCAGCACCCCTACAACGCCCGTTTCATTGGAACCGGCCTCCTTTGCAGGTCTTAATATTATAAAATTCTTAAATATAACAATATTATCCATATTACATGCAACAATTAAAATAAAGCATCATTATATTAAAATCAAAGCAATGTCCAAACAAAGTAAATAAATGGACACCCATCCAAGGACGGAAACATGTCCTTACATCGTTCATGTCTAAACTAAATAGGACACCCACAGAAAGGTGGAAACATGTCCTTTACATTGATCCAAAATATAAAAGAAATTTAAATTACATGAAAATTAATTAATGAGGAACCCACAAAGTGGAAAAATACCTCTTACACTTTTAATGCCAAAATAAATAAATAATAATGATAATAATAAAGAAAATATTCATCCATGATAAATTAAATAAATCGAGTATTGAAATTAAATAAATTAACCATCAAAAAATATAATAAACTATATAATCAAATCTAAAATTAAATAAAGCAATAAATATATAAATTTAGGGTTTTAAAGAATTATCAATTGAATTTAGGGTTTCGGAACTTAGGGTTTTAGAAACTAAAGTTTTATAATTAGGGTTTTGAAATTAGGATTTTTAGGATTTTGAAACTAGGGTTTTAGAAACTAGGGTTTTGGAATTAGGGTTTTTAAAACTAGGGTTTTGGAATTAGTGTTTTGGCATTAGGGTTTTGGATAGTTAAGGTTTTTGGATTTGACTTACTGCCTAAAAAAAACATAATTTTGGATTTGAAAAAATAAATTAAGGTTTTGGAAAAATAATCAATATTTTGGAGTTTAATAATGAAATGTTTTAGGCTTTTGGATAAAAATAGTTTGAGGTTTTGAGTTTTAATAAAATAACCTACGATTGTTGAAGTTAAAGTAAACAAAATAAATTCTAATGATTAATTTAAATCCTCGATGGCTACTGGATAGTTATATGTTTTTCATGAAATATGCAAGTGAAGTTACGAATATCAACTGATCCATGTGTTAATTAAAGCAAACGATTAAAGTTATTGGAACAAAAATCAATTTACTGCGTATTCAAAGATCAAGGTACTGTGTGTTCAAAGATAAAGTTACTGCATGCATGTTTTTATTAATCAAAGAAAAGAAGCTACTGTGATAATGAGTAATTTATAATTAAAGATCCTCCATTCGTTGGTTCCTCCCAATTGATTTCTGGATGAACAATGTGAAGACAGTATGTAATCTGCCTTCTTCTTTGGTTGTCTTGATATTTCTTTTTGTGGTTTTCTTCATCCTCCAAAAAGCTACTGTTGTTCTTCTCTCCTTGTTGCCGTCTCTTCTGCTTTGTGGTTTAATCCTCCGTTAATCTCAATTTTCGATCCTTGTTCCTATTAATTCTCCGTTGTTAATGTTCTCCCCCTCTCTGAATTCTGAAACGTTATTATTTATAGCCGAACCTCACTTAGAATCCTTAACCTAATATAAATCAATCCCTAAAACAAATTCCAGTTGAATTAGGAAAATTATCCAACCTCATGTTTGACCTGGTTGCCCTAGGTCGACATGAGACCAACCTCATGTCGACCTTGGGTTGCCCAGGTCGACATGAGGCATGCTCATGTCGACCTAGCTTGCCCAGGTCAACATGAGTCCAACCTCATATCGATCTGGGCTGCCTCATGTCTCCCCGACCGGCCTCACTCAAATTATTCTGGCCTTTTTTAACTTATAGACCGAAAAGTTTTAATTTGAGCTAATTCCACTTGATTTTAGGGTTTTACAATTGAATTTATGTCTCTTTAATCCGAACCAACTCCTTTAAAAATTATAAACTAGGTTTAAATATTTAAAGTCGGATCAAATTTATTTTGGCATCCTTTAATTAGGACTGTATCAAATTGGGGTTAAAAATTAAGGGTCTACAGTTTGCCCCCTGCTTGAACGATCTGAGACTATGGAAAAAGAGAGTGAAAAATAATATAGTTTTTGACTGATTTTGGAGGAGGATGGGTACTTGGATTTGATTTGGGTACTTGGACCCGAGACTGAACTTGATTTGGGTACTTGGACCCGAGACTAGATTAAATATGGATACTTGGACCCGAGATTGGGTACTTGGACCCGAGATTAAATTTAATTTGGGTACTTGGACCTGAGACTGGATACTTGGACTCGAGATTGAATTTGAATTGGGTACTTGGACCCAAGATTGAATTTGATTTGTGTACTTGGACCTGAGATTGGGTACTTGGACCCAAGATTGAATTTGATTTGAGTACTTGGACCCAAGACTGGGTACTTAGACCCGAAATTAAATTTGATTTGAGTACTTGAACCCGAGATTGGGTACTTGGACCCGAGATTGAATTTGATTTGGGTACTTGGACCTGAGATTAGGTACTTGGACCCGAGATTGAATTTGATTTGGGTACTTGGACCTGAGATTGGGTTTGATTTGGGTACTTAGACCCGAGATTGGGTACTTGGACCCGAGACTAAATTTGATTTGACTAACCTCTTATCATTTGAGGATTCTGGCTTAACTGGTTATTCCATTCTTTTGTTCTTTTTTTTGCAAAAATTTAGCTATTTTTAGTTGGCCCTCATATCTTCTCCTTGCCCCCTCCATGACGAAATATTTGCAAGTGAGTTTAAAAATGTTTAGTATATAAACTAAAAAAAATTGAAAAGGAGAAACCTTGCCCCCTGTGTAGGCTCAAACCAAAGATTTTTTCCATGCAAGCTTTGATTGACGTTTGTATTTTGTCTTATTCCTTTCATAAATATGTATTTCTTCTTTTGCAAAATGACTGGAGCTTCCTCAAGTAATAGGCTTTCCATGCCCCCTTGATTCAATATCTTCTTTTGATTCTTCACTTCATAGGGTGTTTGTTGTTCACTTTGACAAAGAATAGACAATACAAGACAAGAAAGTGTGATGTGATATGCTCATGTATGCATGATATGCATGAATAATACATACAATGGTTCCATCGACTCACAGACCGAGGTGATCAGCTGAAGTGTTCTCATTGACTCCTTCTAGATGCTTGTTTAGTCCTTGCTTTGGAATGACAGGATGCTTCACATTTATGGAATTTATCTTCAAGATATTGAAAATATTAGTGGTGGAGACCCCAAGCTTGCAGAGTCAGGGATACATCCATTTCAAATTATATTTCAACATGTCAGTTGGTAGCTTCTTCATAACCTTGCCAATAATCATTTACTTTGCCCAATGTGTTCTTTGAGGTCAAATGATTCGACATACTTCCCTTAACTTGAAGGCTTTGTAAATTTTTTTTTTGAATTTTCAATTTTGAATTTTGATTTTGAAATCAAATGTTGGCTTTGCCAAATTAATGTCAATGTACCTCAGGACTTAATTTTTCCAAATTAACATATCTATAATATGATAACCCTAGTTACCGTACTAAACTCAGGAATTATTTCTATTCAAGCAAGAATTGTTGCACTTCAGATAGGCACATACACATTACTAGGCCAAAGGACTCATTGAACTTAAATATTATCTATCTCATATGCATGCTTATTCAAACTATCTCCACTAATAGACTCTACCTACCAAGAGAGATCAACAGGTCTTCGATAGGCTTGAAATGGAGTCTATAAGGGACATGGATTAAATGAAGGCCATTTGTAAGTTGGAGTAGATGTGATACAATGGACAAACCTTCACACTACAAATTTCTTATTTGGACTTTTAGGCAGCTGGGAGCAAGCTTGCTAGACTCAAAATTCCTTTTATCTTCTTGGCATTAATCTGGATCTTGATTAGGACAATCTTTGCTCTTGCAAAAAGTTTGGTACCTAAATTCATTTCTTTTATTCTTCTCCCTTTTATTTCTTTTTATTTTTCTTACTCTTCCCTTTCTCTGAGCATTTTATCATTTTGTCCTTCTTCCTTGTAGGACTGTCAAGTACCAAACTTTTAGGAACTGGATAGTCTTTTTTCTTTTTCTTTGATTTTGATCGAATCTTTGGTTGGGTTGGACCAATTCAAGTCAAACTATCCTTATAAACCAAATGAAAGCCTTTTAGGTATAAGAGAACTCAGTTGGCTTTCTGAACCGCCTTTTTAGGTTTTATCTTCTCTCTTTTTTTTTTCTTTTTTTGTCCTTTTGTCTTTTTTTCTTTTGTTTTTTTTCTTCTCTTTTTCTTCTCCTTTTTTTTGTTCTAGCTCTAAAAGAGTTATCTTATTTGTACCAACTTGGGTTTCTAATAATGGATGAGTGGAGTAAGATAAATCTCCTTTGACAGGGATAAATCATTTATTACTCCGATGTTATCTTGATAGATTGGAGATACTAGGTGAACTTCAACTGCCCTTATGGTCTTGAGAACATCAACCATCCTTATGATCTTGACTATGCATTCTATTCTTTGATCTTCTTGCCTCCTCATCTTAGTGATCATAAGACTTGTCAAAAGTATCACAACAGCTCAGGGTAGGTTGTTGGGGTTTATAAGCCAATGAAAAGAAAGCTAAAATTTTACGATGGCTCAAAGGGACAACTAGGGATTGATATTTAATTGGGTGGATACTAGTTATTGGGGTTTATAATCCAATAAAACGAAAGCTAAAATTTTACGAAGGCTCAAAGGGACAATTAGGGATTGATATTTAATTGGGTGGATACTAGTTGTTGGCTAACCAAAAAATGCCTAGATCATCTCTCCCTTAAAATAAGCAAAATGCAATTTCGCCTCGAAAGTTTGTCAAAGCATGTTCTAAGACTGACTAGGAACTATACAAAGGTAATTATGCAGGAGCCTTCTCTAAGTAAGCATACACAACTCAATGCTAGAGAGCAATTCCCTCATCTAGTAAAGTCATTCAAGTCATGATGCATAAATATATTAATTCATGAATTATCAAGCTAGATTCCTCATTGATTGAACACCAAAATGAACAAAGACCAACAAAATTTTTTATCAAAGTAATTTATTCAAATAAATTTAAATTTGAAAAACACGATTGTTCTAATTAAATATTAAAGCAAAATTTGAAAAGCAACATTCAAGCTAAGGAAAGTTTATTGAGTTAAGCTTCTTTTCCTTTCACATCTTCAATATTTCCATCTTGAAAGGATGATAAAAAAAATCTTCTTCCAATCCTTTTCCTACCATGAAGGTTGCTGGTGGTGGCACTCTTCCAAATTTAGGCAAAGGATTGTTCTTGGTATTAGACTTGTCTGGCTCAGGTAGCTTTCCATTGTCGATTAGATTCAGGATCTCATGCCTCAACTTTATACAATTGTCCATTTTGTGTCCAAGCCTTTTATGGAATTGGCAAAATGCATTAGTATCAAAGTTAGGTGGAAGAGGATTAGGCAAAGGACGAGGAGTCAAGGGTTATAACAATCCCTTCTTTTGTAGCTTATTGAGAACCCAAGACTGTGGCTTCCCTAATTCTGAAAAATGCCTTATTCCTCCTTGACTAGTGGCATTAACATTAGCTTCCTTTTGTGTACTTTGATTGTTAGGCTGATAATTTCCTTTCTCATTCCTTCTTGCCAAAAAGCGATTCTTCTCCCTTTCCCACTCTTCAATTTGTAGACTAGCTTGGAGAAGATCTTCGAAGTCCCTTATAAGGGTGTGAGACAGCCTTTCACGAAGGTTGGGCAGGACACCTCTGACGATTATCCTTATTTGATTAGACTCATCGGCCTCTTCCTGAGCAAAGCAACCTTATTTCTCCATCTTTTCACATAGTCCACAAAATACTCATTTGGCCTTTGTCTAATGGACTTCACTTCCATTAAGGTAACTTCCATTTCAACATTGTATCCATATTGTTGGATAAAGGCCTTGTATAGCAGATCCCAATTCTTTTGTGTTCCTTCTTCTAAGGTATTGAACCAATTTTGGATAACAGGATCCAATGAGTGTATGAAGTACCTTAGAGTTTGAGCCTTAGTAGCTTGGGCAGACTGCATAGCAGTGATATACTGCTTCACATGGAGATGAGGATTTACGGATCCATCAAACTTCGCAAAAGATGGCATTTTGAACTTGTACGAAACTTCTTCATCTAGCTCAAATAATTTGTCAACTTCGGGCATTTCTTCGATTTTCAGCTTCTTCTTAAATTTCTTTTCTAAGTTCGCAATCTTCTTTTCAATATCAGAAGTTTCGATTTTCTCCATAGATGATCTTTCGACAATCTTTGGTTCTTTCTTCTTGTCTTGAGGATCTTGGAAGTATTGAGCCCAATCATCATCATCAATGATAACCTTATCATCATCAAAAGCCACTTCACCAACCTTAGCCTCCCCTTTGTCCTTTGGCTTCTTGGTGCTAGCGGATGCTTCGGCATTATTTTCTAAAATTGTAGCTAATTGGTTCTTCATGGTCTCAGCCAGGGTCTCTTTTATTTCTTCCATCTTGGCATTGAGGGCGTCATCTTCTTTGAATTTGTTCGGGCTCCATTGCTTCTGGTGAGCAAGTGATTGAGTTGTTTCTAGATTCTTCGTCTTCGGCGTAGGTCGGATTGTCGTAAGCTTTTGAACTGTTGTAATCCAGGGCTGTGAGCCAGAAGGGATTAATGATATGAGATGTGAATGTATGTATGCATGTATGCACAAATAATCAACAAAGATAAGTAGAATGTCCCTTCCAACCTTATAACATCCACACACGAATGGCAAGTCTCTTTTCATAGGTATATGGTTAACAAAATACCAACATGGGGTATCTCATTTTTTAATATTTCCCTCGGACGTTTCAACTAATAGTCATATTTTCAAAAGTGGAAATCAGTTCATGATAATTCTCATTAATTAGGTTTTAATCCATTCAACCAACTATAGTAGCTTTTATGCTATATTGGATTAAAACTAAATTAAAAGGTTTATTATAAATAGATTTCTCACTTGAAAAAGTAACTAATGATTCATGCCAAAAACAAGCCTATGATTAATAACTCTTAGTATAAACTAGGCTCACAATTAATTTTTGGTATTTCATAATTGACCTAAATATTTGTAAGCTCTTTTAAAGGTTGGATGAAAGTAATTTTGTTTCTAAGCCCATTGTAAAAAGATTTTAGAAAAAATAGATTTTGGGCTTTGTATTTTGAGTTATGAGCAAAAGAATTTTTTATTTGTTTTTAGAAAAGTTTTTATATCCAAATACCATCTTAAAAAGTTTTTGAAATTAGTTTTGGTCTTTTGGACTTTAAAAAAAATTATTTTAAGCTTACAATGTACTTAGGTCATATTAGAAAAAGAACAAACCAAATAAGTCATGATTTAAGCTAAGATAAATTAACCATAGTCAAACAACAAGCATTTGGGGTAAAAACCTAAGGAAAGTAACTAGGCCAATTACATGAGCTTTAGTCTTTGGATTAAAAGGCTTAGGTTCCCATAGCAAGTATATACCAAATGGTATGAGGCTATAAGTGGTTATGCCATGCTCGATCTCCATACATTGAGTGAAAGTATGGTATCCCTTACATAACACAACACAACACAGGTAACACGGGCATCCTAACTCACGCACACGATGCAAATCTAATATGATGTAATGGATAATATCATGATAAGAAATAATAGAATAATAAAAAGACCAACGGAATTAACTTCTCTTGTCCCCAGTGGAGTCGCCACTGTGAGCAGGGATTTTTGCCCCCACTCCCGGTGGAATGGTTTTTGGGACTTCGGCACTGTTTAGGCTCAGGGCCTTAAAGAACACAGACCTAAGCCCGGAGAAAATGGAGTCGCCACCCGGACAGGCCGGGAAAAAGAAAGGAGTGGATGACTCAATTCCTAAGAAATCTCCAAGCCCCTAATGGGTTTGGAAAGTTGGATACGTGTGTAGAAGGTGAGAAATGGCCTAGCACCCCCATAACGCCTGATTCATTGGAACCGGCCTCCTTTGCAGGTCTTAATATTATAAAATTCTTAAATATAACAATATTATCCATATTACATGCAACAATTAAAATAAAGCATCATTATATTAAAATAAAAGCAATGCCCAAACAAAGTAAATAAATGGACACCCATCCGAGGATAAAAACATGTCCTTACATCGTTCATGTCTAAACTAAATAGAACACCCACCGAAAGGTGGAAACATATCCTTTACATTGGTCCAAAAAATAAAAGCAATTTAAATTACATAAAAATTAATTAATGAGGTACCCACAAAGTGGAAACATACATCTTACACTTTTAATACCAAAACAAATAAATAATAATCATAATAATAAAGAAAATACCCATCCATGATAAATTAAATAAATCAAGTATTGAAATTAAATAAATTAACCATCAAAAAATATAATAAACTATATAATCAAATCTAAAATTAAATAAAGCAATAAATATATAAATTTAGGGTTTTAAAGAATTATCAATTGAATTTAGGGTTTCGGAACTTAGGGTTTTAGAAACTAAAGTTTTATAATTAGGGTTTTGAAAATAGGATTTTTAGGGTTTTTAAAACTAGGGTTTTGGAAACTAGTTTGGAATTAGGGTTTTTAAAACTAGGGTTTTGGAACTAGGGTTTTGGATAGTTAGGATTTTTGGAATTAGGGTTTTGGATAGTTAGGGTTTTTTGATTTGACTTACCGCCTAAAAAAAACATAATTTTGGATTTGGAAAAATAAATTAAGGTTTTTGAAAAATAATCAATATTTTGGAGTTTAATAATGAAATGGTTTTGGCTTTTGGATAAAAATAGTTTGAGGTTTTGAGTTTTAATAAAATAACCTACTGTTCTTGAAGTTAAAGTAAACAAAATAAATTCTAACAATTAATTTAAATCCTCGACGGCTACTGGATAGTTATATGTTTTTTATGAAACATGCAAGTGCGGTTATAAATATAAACTTATCCATGTGTTAATTAAAGCAAACGATTAAAGTTATTGGAACAAAAATTAATTTACTATGTATTCAAAGATCAACGTACTGTGTGTTCAAAGATAAGGTTACTGCATGCATGTTTTTATTGATGAAAGAAATGAACCTACTATGATCATGAGTAATTTATAATTAAAGATCAAACCTTCATTCGTTGGGCCCTCCAAATTGATTTCTGGATGAACAATGTGAAGACAGTATGTAATCTACCTTCTTCTTTGGTTGTCTTTATATTTCTGTTTGTGGTTTCCTTCATCCTTCAAAAAGCTGCTGCTGTTCTTCTTTCCTTGTTGTCGTCTCTTCTGCTTTGTGGTTTAATCCTCTGTTAATCTCAATTGCCGACCCTTGTTCCTGTTAATTCTCCATTGTTAATGTTTTCTCCCCCTTTCTGAATTCTGAAACGTTATTATTTATAGTAGAACCTCACTCAGAATCCTTAACCTAATATAAATCAATCCCCAAAATGAATTCTAGTTGAATTAGGAAACTTATCCAACCTCATGTCGACCTGGTTACCCTAGGTCGACATGAGACCAACCTCATGTTGACCTTGCGCTGCCCAGGTCGATAGTAGGCATGCTCATGTCGACCTTAGGCTGCTAAGGTCGACATGAAGCATGCTCATGTCGACCTAGCCTGCCAAGGTCTACATGAAGCATGCTCATGTTGACCAAGCTTGCCCAAGTCGACATCAGTCCAATCTCATGTCGATCTGGGCTGCCTCATGTCTCCCCGGCCGGCCTCACTCAAATTATTCTGGCCTTTTTTAACTTATGGACAGAAAAGTTTTAATTTGGGCTAATTCCACTTGATTTTAGGGTTTTACAATTGAATTTATGCCTCTTTAATCCGAACCAACTCCTTTAAAAATTATAAACTAGGATTAAATATTTAAAGTCGGATCAAATTTATTTTGGCATCCTTTAAATAGGACCGTATCAAATTAGGGTCAAAAATTAAGGGTCTACAAATATATTGTAGAGATTTTCTCATTCTTATGCGCATAATACAACATAAATAACTCTTGAGTAGATACTTTATTACTCTCTTTTTTTTCCAAATACAAGATGACGCATAATTTTATACAACAACAACAAACTATGATCTCAAATGAACCTGTTAGGTGAATTCCTAATCTTAAACAAATTAAAACCAATTAAAGTGTTCCAAAATTTATCAATGTTAAATTCTTTAGAAAGACTACAAGCAACTCTTTTAGGCAAGCATAAAACCTTAAACATAACATCATAATCAATCACTTAATCCACATCTAGCATTCTACACTCTAGATTCTTATCTTTGGATTTTGACATGTTAAGAGTTGTGAAGAATTCAAGGGTGAGTCCTCTATAAGTGTCATATTTCTCTTCTACTAATTTTTCCCATCCTAATCTAGCCCATAATTACTTCATCCTAGCATCAATACCCAAATGTTCAAATATGCCATGGATGTAATACTTATAAAGAGAAATCATTTTTGAACATAGGGATAGAAATCTCTTACCTTCTTCTTCATTATATATGGAAAAAAGAGCATTAAATTGTGAAGATAAATCTACTTCATCCCTTGAATAGCTTAAGACTTTTTTCACGCCGTTCCTTATTGTCGTTCTTTTTGAAATGCTTTTTAATTTTGGTGCCATGATTTGATGAATTGAGTGATGGGTATATTGCATTTAATAAGAATTTATGTGGTTATGGAAAAATTTAAGAGAATTATGGAGATTTTATGGATAGGGATTTTGGGAAGATTAGAGAGAAGAAGAAGACGAAGAAGAAGAAGAAGAAGATGAAGAAGAAGAAGAAGAAGAAGAAGAAGAAGAGATAAGTGAGGAGGGAAGAAAGAGGGAAGGGTTATAATGTGTTGGCTAAAAATATATATATATTTTTTAATTTTTTTAATGCTGGAACTCCCATCACGATCATGCTGGGTCGTGCAATAGTGATAGGCTCTCTGTCTCCGAGCCGCGTGATCGCGCTGGCTAACGAAATCGCTACAGAGGCATGTGACAGCTCGTTGTAATAGCGCTGCCTAGCTTGATCAACCCTTTTTGTAACACCCCATCTTAGCCTACTTTTATAGACCAAGATGGACTGTTATCTCATGATGGTTGTGTCTTTATATTTTACTTAGCCAATTTTAAGTGCAGATTTTACAGAAATTTTGCCAGAGTTTCCCCTATAATTGGTGGTCCCAAGTGTCGCCAAAACTGATTTTTCTTATTTTTGAAAAACATTTTGTTTCACAATTCAACTCAAGTACACTCCCAATAATCCACCCTTATAACCTCAACTACAATCCTGCAAGAAAAGTTCACACTTCTATATCCACAATCCAATTCAATTCAAAACCATACAGTTATTATACATTACTAGATTTACATGCTACATCAAGTTATCTCTTTGTATTGCTCAAATAAGTACATGCCAGTTTCTAACACCAAAATACAAAATAAAGAGCACCACCTAAGTTTGTTGATGACCGATAGATCGCAGGACTCTTCTGCTCGCTACTGGCTCCTTGCTAATAACCTATGAGTTTAGAAGAAACTAAACTCGCTAAGCATTGCTTAGTGGGTACTTTAACTAATTACGGAAAATAATTATAAAAGCATAATGCACTTTAAAAAAAATCAATGAGTCGTATTGAAAAATAATATCACAGTAAAAACAATCCATACATGTCATATATTCAGTTATTATCATTTTATCAATTCGCTCCACAAGGTAATTTGGTAGACTAACGTATGGTAAGGAACTAACTGAAACAACTGTATATATATTTTGTGGCTGTGGCCCTAAAAAAAATCGCGGACCAAGCCTTGTGGAATCTGTGGCCGAAGCCCTCGGACCGGAGTCCTATATAACTCGGGCGATTGCCCTATATAACTCGGACCGAAGTCCTATATAGCTCGGGTCGTCACCCTATATAACTCGGACCGAAGTCCTATATTAAAGCAGCACTGCATATAGTATGATATATCATACCCTTACCGTACTCAGTACTGTCCCAGATACCAAGTGGAGCCAAAATTCTCATGCCATTACTTAATCGAATATGCATTATACAATTATCGACTTATGTTTCTTATATTATTTCAACGTGAAATATCATATTTTGTCATTTTAGTAACATACTATACTCATTTATATGCATAAGGAATCAATTGGATTACTTTTGAACAATGACCAAATGAATATTAGCAAAATGACCATATAAATAGTAAATTCTGGTTTTGGACTCAACTTGACCCTTATTTTGAAAAATTGTATAAAATAATCTACTTGAGTAAAAATTCTAAAATTTTTACAGAATTTATTTTTGTATCTTAAAATCATTCCTTTAAAATTTCAGATCAAAATGGACACAAAATCTTGGTCAAATAGTTCACCCAACCAGACTGCTCCAGTTGCCCTGCATCCTGGCAGCAGTTTTGTATTTTATAAATTCCGTAAATTAAATTCAATCAATGTGGTTCCAAATTATTTTTCTCAAATACTAGACTTATTAAAAAACAACATATCCAAAATTCAACTCAATATAAGTTTTCTATATTTAATTAAAAATCATACAAGTCACAGCAGTTTACTAATTGTAAAACAGAAAAATTTTCAAAAAGGAGTTCAATGGTTAAAGTACCAAACCTTGCTTTTCCTTGCTCTTCTTATCTATTTCACTTCCTTTCCTCTCTAATCTCCTTGATTTCCTATGAATTTAATATGTCACATATGTAAGAACAAACCCTAGATATGAACATGATGCTACCTTATGATTTTCTAACAATCCTTTACTTATTCTTACTAATAATCACCATTTACATCATTTCCTTTAAGTAGTTTATCATTTTTCACCATAATCATCAACTTACTAATTCTTTCCCAACATGAACATAATATCAAATCTTCCTAAACATAGCCTAATACCTAATTCTAATGAAAGAATAAGACTTAGGATGGTATCTTACCTTATTTCCTATTGAATTTCACTTAAAAAATGGCTTAGACTTGAAACTTGTCTCCTTGAAAATGGAAGGAAGGGGGAGCACGACTTAAAGAAGAAGAAAAGTGGTGATGGTGGTGTCTTTTTGATCCTTACTTGTGTTTGGAAGACCATAATTAGTTATTTATAATTTAATTTCCATTTAATTAATTTATTTATTTTCAATGGCCATGATTTGTCCAACACATTTGGATTTAATGGCTAGGATTTGGTTTATTTTCAATGGCCATGATTTGTCCAACACATTTGGATTTAATGGCTAGGATTTGGTTTATTTTCAATGGCCATGATTTGTCCAACACATTTGGATTTAATGGCTAGGATTTGGTTTTTTTTCAATGGCCATGATTTGTCCAACACATTTGGATTTAATGGCTAGGATTTGGTTTATTTTCAATGGCCATGATTTGTCCAACACATTTAGATTTAATGGCTAGGATTTGGCCACTTGAAAGTGTTTTTTTTTGTTCTTTTAATATTTTGCCCCCAAAGTTATATTTAATTACAAAATCGCTCCTCCAGTGGAAATGTCCAAAATGTCCTTATCGGAAAATCGCCCGTAACTTACAAACCATGCGTTTTCAGGAAAAATCGTGCACCACCGTTACTACCCGATTAATCCCGAGAACACATTTATGGCATCCGTTAGGGTCACTATTAAGAACCGACATAACTTTTCAAAAAATTACTCTTAGGTCCTCGGCTTTTCGAAAAATTACCTTTAGGTCCCGTCGACTTCACGGGCCTCCTTTGCACACCGATTTTGTTTTTGACTATCTCAAGCCTCTATTTGACCACTTATTTATGTCCTTCTTGCCTAATACTCGACTATCTAAACTTTGGGATGTGACACTTTTGCTCTCTTTCTTCTCCCACTTTTGCTATTTGCTTAATCAGCACAAATAAAACATTAAAGAAAAAAATTTCAAATGTTAAAAAAACTTATTAAATTATAATCTAACTAAGAATAAAATAAAATTAAAGAAAATCACCCAGGTTGCCTCCTAAGAAGCGCTTAGCTATAGTCATTAGCTTGACTATTTCAATTATTTTCTTTAAGAAAGTAAACTAATGGATTTGAGTGACTCAAACTCATTTTCATTGTATGGTTTAAGGCGATGTCCATTCATTTTAAATTTATTGTAATGACTTTGTAGCTCCACTGCACCATGAGGAAGAATCTTAGAAATTGTAAAAGGGCCTGATTAGCTAAATTTTAACTTGCCAGGAAACAATTAAAGTCTTAAATTAAATTATAAAAAAATTTGGTCCTCATGAAAATCTTTCCTTTTTATATGCTTATCATGCTATATTTTAGTTCTTTCTTTATAAATTCTAGCATTTTCATAAGCATATAGGTGTAATTCATCTAACTCATTCAATTGCAATAATCTTTTCTAACCAATAGCATCTTATTGAAAGTTTAAGAATTTAGTTGCCCAATAAGCTTTATGCTCTATCTCCACGGCTAAATGACAAGCTTTTCCAAATATAATTTGGTAAGGAGACTTATCTAAAGGTGTTTTGAAAGCTGTTTTATATGCCTTAAAAGCATAATCAAGCTTACTTAACCTGTCTTTTCTTGAAGAATTAACTGTGGCTTCTAGTATTAGCTTCAATTCACTATTCGAGATCTTCACTTGTCCACTAGTTTGAGGATGATATGGGGTACCTACATAATGAGAAATACCATATTTAGCTAATAATACATCAAAATAACAATTACAAAAGTGCTTGCCTCTATCATTAATAATTGTCCTAGGGACACCAAAATGAGTAAAAATATTCTTTTTCAAAAATTTTATTTGTTTTGACTTATTCGATGGCGAGGCAATCACTTCCACCAATTAAGACACATGATCCATTGCAACCAATATATATTGATTCCCATAAGAAGATGAAAATGGTCCCATTAAATCTATTCCCCACACTTCAAAAAGTTCAACCTCTAAAATATTTGTTAAAGGCATTTCATTCCTTTTGAAAATATTACCCATTCTTTGATATTTATCATAGCTAGATACAAAAATATGGGCATCCTTAAATAATGTAGGCCAATAGAATTCACATTAAAGCACTTTGACATCTATCTTAGAAGATCCAAAATGACCCCCACATTCTAGAGCATGATAATGATTGAATATACTATGAATTTCATCCCCATTCACACATCTTCTAATCATTTGGTCAGAGCAATATTTTTATAAATATGGATCATCCCAAAAATAATATCGCACATCATTGAAAAACTTATTTTTTTGTTGATAAGTTAAATCACTAGAGAGTATTTTGCATGTCAAATAATTAGCATAATCAGCAAACCAAAGAGATTTAGAAGTAAGAGAATTAGATATCATAAAAAGCTGTTCATCGGGGAAGTATTCATTAATAGTTGTTCAATGTCATCATCCTCCAATTTTTTCATTCTCGATAGGTGATCAGCAACTGAATTTTCAGCTCCCTTCTTATTCTTAATCTCTAGATCAAATTCCTAAAAAAGAAGAACCCAATGAATTAGTCTAGGCTTTGCATCTTTCTTTGCAAGAAGATATCTAATAGTAGCATGATCAGTATAAATAGTAAATTTTCCTCCCATAAGATATGATCTAAATTTATCAAAAGCAAAAAAGGTAGTTAAAAGTTTTTTCTCGGTAGTGGTATAATTGAGTTGCACTTCATTAAGAGTTCTACTCGCATAAGCAATGACATACAACTTCTTATCCTTTCTTTGCCCAAGAACTGCTCTCACCGCATAATCACTTGCATCGCACATAAGCTCAAAAGGTAGATTTCAATCTAGAGATGCTATTATTAGGGCAGATGTCAGTCCTTTTTTAAGTTGATTAAAAGCCTTTAAACATTCTTGATAGAACTGAAAGGGCACATCTTTTGTCAAAAGATTACAAAGAGGTTTAGTAATCTTTGAGAAGTCCTTAATAAACCTTATATAAAAATCTGCATGACCTAGAGAGCTTCTCATGCCTTTTATCAATGTGAGAGGTGGAAGTTTATCAATCACCACAATTTTCACCCTATCTACCTCAATACCCTTAATTGAAATTTTTTTCCCAAGCACAATTCCTTCTTGAACCATAAAATGATAATTTTTTCAATTCAAAACAAGGTTAGTTCCTTCAGATCTCTGCAAAACTTGGGAAAGATTAGTTAAGCAATGATCAAACAAAGAACCAAAGATAAAAAAAATCATTAATGAATACTTCAATATATTTTTCAATCATATCAGAAAAGATTGTCATCATACACCTTTGAAAAGTTACAGGTGCATTACATAAACCAAAAAGGCATTCTTTTATATGCAAAAGTACCATATTGACTAGTAAGTATGGTTTTCTCTTGATCTTGAGGTGTAATGGGTATTTAATTATATCTTGAATATCCATCTAGAAAATAATAATAAGCATATCTAACAAGTCTTTTAAGCATTTGATCCATAAAATGTAAAGAAAATTGATCTTTTCGAGTGGCAGAAGTTAGCGTCCTATAATCTATACACACATAACAACCCGTTACCTTCCTAGTTGGGATTAATTCATTATTTTCATTTTCAATTATAGTTATTCCCCTTTTCTTAGGCATAACTTGCACAAGACTCACCCATTTGCTATTAGATATTAGATATATAATTTCAACATCAAGTAAATTAATGGTTGCGCCTTCACTACGTCTTTCATGTTAGGATTTAATCAACATTAATGTTCTATAGTAGAAGTGTGATTTTCATTAGAATTTAAAAAGGACTAATGCTTTTAATATATGTTATGGTCCAACCTAAAGCTCTAATATGCTTCCTTAAAATATACAAAAGTTTATCTTCCTCTTCCTTATTCAAATATGCAGAAATAATAACTGGTAAGGTAGAGTTTTTCCCTAAAAATACATACCTAAGATGCGCAGTTAATTGTTTTAGTTTAAGATTTAGGGGGCTTTCAATGGAAGGTAAAGCTGGTTTAGAACTTTTTTTCTAAAATTTCAAAGGTCGTCACCCTAATGCAATTACTTTCTACACATGTAATGCAATCATCAACTTCATTCAATTCATTTAAATTTTCAAGCTCATGTTCAACAATTTCATCAATACAATGGTCAATCACATCAGGTTTATAACAAGATTCACATTCTTAGGTTATTTCATAGAATTTAAGACATCAAAAGTTACCTCTTCTTTACCTACACATAAGGTCAATTTACCTCCTTATACATTAATCATTACTTTGCTTGTAGGAATGGTCTTCTAAATATTGGAGGTGCTTTTTCATCTTCCTCCATATCGAGCATAATAAAATCTACTGAAAATATGAATTTACCTACTTTTACCAATATATCTTTAATAACTCCTTATGGATAGATAACGGATTTGTCAGCCAATTGCAATGAAATTGTTGTGGACTTCATTCCTTTCATATCAAGTTTCATGTAAATAGATAAAGGCATTAAATTAAGGTCTCTAATCTCACATGGTACAATAAATTTTCTAAGAATCTTTCATTTTCTGAGGTAGCTTCTTTTGGATAATTGCATTATATTCTTTAGTTAGCATCACTGTTCTATAATCCTCCATCTTTCTCTTGTTAGAAATAATTTCCTTCAAATACTTTGCATATTTAGGCATTTAAGCTATATCTTCTACAAAAGGAATGTTAATATGAAGTTTCTTAAATGGATTCCTTTTTGGTTGGCTTCTTGGTTAATGGTTCCTCTAAATGCTTTCCACTCCTTAAGGTAATTGCTTTAGCTTGTTCCTTGGGATTAACAATAATATTGCTAGGCAATGCTCCTTGGGCTCTATTATTCACCATATCTACCAATTGATCAATTTGAGTGTCTAAATTCTTGATAGAAGCTTATTGATTTTGAAGATAGATATCAGTTTTCGCAATATAAGAAACAAACATATCCTCCAAGGATAGTTTCTTCTTTTAATGTTGAAAAGCTGGTGGTGATCATATAGCATTTTGATTATTCCATGAGAAATTTGGATGATTCCTCCAACCTGGATTGTAAGTGTTACAATAAGGATTACTTTGTTGTCTTCCTGAGTTAGCAACATAATTTACTTATTCCAACCCTTGGCTCAAATTAGCATTATTTATTTCACACTTATTTGTAGCATGTTTCTCATAAATAGCTTGGCTTTGTAGTGAATTGGCATTCATTTGATCCATTCTTTTAACAAAGTATCAATTTTAGCATTAATGGTTGTTAAAACATCGATTTCATGCACACCAATAGGTCTTTGTGGCATCTTCTATCTATATTCCACTAATAGTTATTGGTGGCCATCTTCTCTATTAAATCATAAGCTTCTTCAAGATTCTTTGCATTAAAACACCCTTTAGCTGCTGCATCAAGCATTAATCTTGTAGAACCATTCAAACTATTATAGAAAGTTTGAACAATTAACCATTTAGGTACACCATGATGTGGACACTTCCTAAGCAAATCCTTGTACCTCTCAAGCTTCATCAAGATTATCCATATCATGTTCAGAAAAGGTTGTAATGTCATTCCTTAACTTGGCTATTTTAGAAGGTGAAAATAATTTTGCCAAGAATTTATTTGCCAAGTCATCTCATGTTGTGATAGTTCCCTTAGTATTGATTGTAGCCATCTTTTAGCCTTATCTTTCAAAGAAAATGGAAACAATCTCAAGTAGATTGTATCTGTTATCCAAATGATCTCAATTTTGATCCTTGACAACTCAAATTGAATGACTTATTTAACATGTGTTTTAAGAAACTTGTTGTAGGATTAGATTATTTCAAATAAGTCAACACAGGACACATTTCACAGTCGCACAAACCATGGATACGACCGTCCCATTGAATTGAAGGATGAAATTTTTAGACAAATGATCTTAATTTTGATCCTTGACAACTCAAATGGATGATCAATTTAACTTGTGTTTGAATAATCTTGTTGCAGGATTAGGTTGCTTCAAATAAAGGTGAACAGAACATTTCTAGCGGTCGCACCACACCTGAAAACGACCGCTCCATGCAATTACAAGATGAAACCTTATCACAGTAGGTTTCGCGGTCATAAACCCGACCTCAGTCGCGACCGCTCCTAAAGAATAGCAACCGTCCCAAATCATGGATGACCGCTACTCTAGGAACTTAAATCATTACAATCACAGTAAGGTTCGCGGTGACAAGAACGGCGAATGACTCGACCTCGCTTACCACTTTAGCGACCGCCCATTCAGATTCGCGACCGCCCTACCATTCAAGAAGAAATTGCTTAAAGAGACAGTAATGTTTGCGTCCTCAGGTGCGTCCAGAAGTTCAACGCGAGAATATGAGTTCGACCGCGAAATGCTACCTAGGGCGACCGCGAGATTCAAATTATGGCAGACATCTCTTTTGCTCTGTCAGAGAATGACACGTGACATGACCGTTGTAAACCCACTTCAATATTCAAAAAGGGCGACCGCACCTTTGCTTGGCGCGACCGTCCCGACAAACACAACATTGGCAAGAACCGGTCCGACAATCACAGCATGGGCAAGATTCCAGCTGCAGAGCACTAAAATTCGACCGTTGAAGCTTTTTCAAAAGCAGCGACCGTCCCTTGTTAAAGGACGACCGCGTGAAGCCATAGAGCGACCATCCTTGTATGAAGGGCGACCGCTAAATGCTTCGGACAGTTTAAGTAAAGAAGGTCTAAACTGTCAAGACTTTATTCTCAATATCAATAACGGCTAGTAAGACCACATTGGCTATAAATACAATGTTTCTATGAGAAAACAATAGAGAGGATACAAGAGAAAAGATTTTCATAGCCAAGCAACAAATTTTCTTTTACTTAAACTTACATTTGAATTGTAATGAATGTTAGGTGTTAGCAATAAAAACACCATTGTATAAGTTTGAGTGTGAGCTTGGGAAACACTTGGGTTGTGAGAGTAAGCCTTGTAAAACTCTTGTTGGGTTGTGAGAGTAAGCCTTATAAAACTCTTGTTAGGTTGTGAGAGTAAGCCTCGTAAAACTCTTGTTTGGGTTGTAAGTGTGAGCCTAAGAAAAACACTTGTGAAGTTAGGTGTGAACTTGTGAAAACACCAAAGTTGGAAGTGAGCTTGTAAAAACTTCAAAGATTAGTGGAACCTTAACAAGTTGTTAAGGAAGTGGATGTAGGATTGAAGTAAAATCCGAACCACTATAAATCTTGTGTGTTCTTTCTTTCTTCCATTACTAAACCATCTCTTAATTCTGCACTTCTATTTTGTTGAGTTTTTTAATTGTCATTATTTCTTGAGGAAACCAATTCACCTCCCTCTTGGTTGCCATCTTGGGACAACAATTGGTATCAGAGCCCTGAGATTTCTTAAACTTAATTGTGAAATCTAATCCACTATGGCAACTTCTTCTTCATCAAGCTCTCATGGAAATCTTAACTCTATTCTTAGACCCTACTTTGATGGAACTGATTATTCATACTGGAAACACAAAATGTACTTGTTTCTAGATAGTGAAGGGATTGAACTATGGGATTTCGTGGAAAGTGAGTGGAAATCTCCCACTTATGAAGTTGATGGTATTCAAGTTCCACTTCCCAAAGCTCAATGGTCAACTAGCAATATCAGAGATCAATTCAAGAACAATAGAGCTGCTTCCATCTTGATGAATTCCATTTCAAGAGAAGAAGGTGGAAGAGTTCAACATTTAACTTGTGCACATTGCATTTGGAAAACACTTGAAAACTACCATGAAGGTACGACTCAAGTGAGATTTACCAAGAAACAAATGCATGTTCATGAGTATGAGCTATTCAAGATGAAACCAAATGACAATGTCACCGACATGACAAATCGCTTGCTTGCTATTGTCAATGAACTAAAGAAGTATGGCAAGGTATATGATCAAGGTGATGTAAACAGTAAAATCTTGAGAGCCCTAAGAGCTAGAAAGAACTTTGAATCCAAAGTATCATCTATAGAAGAAGCTCATGATCTCAGCACATTAAGAACCGACGAGCTAGTTGGAAAATTACTCACATTTGAGCTACACAGTGAGAAAGAAGAAGATCAAGGTGAGAAAGAAAAGAGAAAACCAATTGCACTCAAAGCAATCAAAGAAGCTGAGAGCTCAAGCAATGAAGGTACTGATGATGAAGATGATATGGCAATGTTCTCCAAAAGAATCAATGAATGGAAAAGAAAGAAAAGATTACAAGCAAACAAAGGTACACCTCCTAAATTCTCCTTCAAAGATAAAGAAAAGAAAAATGAGGTAAAGTGCTATGAATGTGGAAAAACTGGTCACATCAAATCAGATTGCTACAAATTAAAGAACAAAAGAAAATGGGATAAAGAAAAGAAAAAGTCTCTCAAAGCCACATGGGATGACTCTTCTTCAAGTGAGGAAGAAGAAGAAGAAGGAATTGCAAATCTATGTCTCATGGCCATTGAAGATGACTCCAATGAGGTAAGTACTCAATCTTTTGATCTAGTAGCACATGATGATATAAATGATATAGATGATAGTGATTTGATTAAGCACATGAATTTTAAAATAGAAAAATATTTCTCTAAAATGATGCTCTATAAAGAAAAAAACTCTAAGTTAGAAAAAGATTTTATATGCTTAAAGAATTCTACCTTAGAATTGAAAACCTCAAATGAACACTTGATGAATACGATAGGAGAGTTAAATAAAAGCTCACATGACTTAGAAAAAGTGATTAAAGAGAATGAAACATTGAAGCATGAGCTAAAAGAACTAAAAGAATCAATTTCAAAATTTCATAAAGGAAAGGAAGCATTAAATACATTAATTAATAACCAAAGATCACCTTCCTTAAAGTATGGATTAGGATTCAATGGCTCAACCAACATTGCACCTAGCAAACCAACATTTGTGAAAGCATCTATAATTGAAATTTCTGATGTTCATATCAAAGATGCTTGCACCAAGTCTAAAAGAACTTCTTATGGTTCACTAGGAAATAAAGCCAAAAATAATTATGCATTGTTGTTCACTAAACTTGCACAAAAGAAATCACATACTTGTAGCTGCATGCACAATACGTTAAACACAAAAAGAAAAATGCAGAAGTATAGGATACCATGGCAATGCACATATTGCATGAAATTTGGACACAAAAATTTCTCTTGCTATATAAGAAAGGCTCATCTCAAGTTAGAAGGCACTTTTTCTACTAACCATCAAGGACCCAACTTCATGTGGGTACCTAAAAGAAGATGATCATAATTGTCTTGCAGGTATGCCTAAAATCTACTATCAATGAAAGAACATGGCTTGTGGATAGTGGATGCTCAAGGCATATGACTGGAAATGCAAAGCTCTTTACTAGTATTAGGTAATGTAACTTTTGGAAACAATGCTAAAGGTAAAATTCTTGGTGTTGGCTCCATTGGTTCTATTGGTAAGGATTTAATTGAAGATGTATGGCTTGTTGATGGTTTGAAACATAACTTGCTAAGTGTTAGTCAACTTTGTGATAAAGCATACTTTGTCAAGTTTGATTCCAAAGAATGCAAGATCACGAATTCAAATAATGTTATCATATTTAAGGGTACTAGAACAAACAACACTTATAATGTCAGCATACATTCAAATCATACATGTTTAATGTCCACTAATAATGATGCATGGTTATGGCATAGAAGATTAGGACATGCTGGTATGGATCAATTGAAATATATTTGCAATGAGAACTTAGTTGATGGCTTACCTAAGATAAAATATGATAAAGATAGGATTTGTGAACCTTGTCAACATGGTAAGCAACATAAAAGCTCATTTAAAACAAAGAGTGTTATAAGCACCTCTAGACCTTTAGAGCTCATTCATTTAGATTTGTTTGGACCAAATAGAGTTACAAGCTTAGGAGGCAAATCATATGCATTTGTTCTTGTTGATGACTACTCTAGATTCACATGGGTTAATTTCTTAGCTCAAAAGATTGAAGCCTTTAATTTCTTCAAAACATTTGCAAAAAGAGTTCAAAATGAAAAAGGATATGTGATCACATCTATTAGAAGTGATCATGGCAAAGAATTTGAAAATGAAAATTTGGAAGATTTTTGTAATGAACTTGCCATTTCACATAATTTTTCTGCTCCTAGAACTCCACAGCAAAATGGTGTAGTTGAAAGGAAAAATAGAACTTTAATTGAAATGGCTAGGACAATGCTCAATGAATATGAATTGCCATCTTATTTTTGGGCGGAAGCCGTTAATACAGCTTGCTACATTGCAAATCGTGTTTACAAAAGGCATTTAACTAATAAAACCTCTTATGAGCTATGGAATGGAAGAATTCCCAGAATTGGATATTTCAGAGTATTCGGATGCAAATGCTTTATATTGAATACTAAGGATAATCTTGGAAAATTTTCATCCAAATCAGATGAAGGCATATTCTTAGGATATTCATCATATAGCAAAGCATATAGGGTATTTAACATGACAACTCTAGTTATAGAAGAATCAATGCATGTTGTATTTGATGAATCATCTAAACTTGATCAAAAGAAAGGTATTACTTTCAATGACCCTGCAGGTACTCTTGAACCTCTTGAATCTATTGATGCTCTAAAGATCAATCAACTTGAAGAAAAGACTCAAGATCTACCTAAGGATTGGCAATACAAAAAAGATCATCCAAAGGAACTCATCATTGGAGAAACATCTAAGGGAGTAATTACTAGATCTAAAATTAATCATGTTGATGTTAATTTTGCTTTTGTTTCCCAAATTGAACCAAAAACTGTTGAGGAAGCTTTAAATGATGAAAATTGGATAACTGCAATGCAAGATGAACTTAATCAATTTGAAAGAAATAATGTTTGGCAACTTACTCCTAGACCTATAGATCATTCTATAATAGGATGCAAATGGGTTTATAGGAATAAGTTTGATGAAAATGGTCACATTATTAGAAATAAAGCAAGATTGGTAGCCAAAGGTTATAATCAAGAAGAAGGTATTGACTATGATGAAACCTTTGCCCCCCGTAGCCAGATTAGAAGCTATTAGAATATTACTTGCTTTTGCATGTCATATGAACTTTAAGCTTTTTCAAATGGATGTCAAAAGTGCATTTCTAAACGGAATTATAAACGAAGAAGTTTATGTAGAACAACCTCCTGGTTTTGAAAACTACAAATTTCCTGATCATGTTTTCAAACTTACCAAGGCTTTATATGGATTGAAACAAGCACCTAGAGCTTGGTATGATAAACTTAGTGCATATTTGCTTGAAAATGGTTTTTCAAAAGGAAAAGTAGACACAACTCTCTTTGTTAAAAAGGATAAGCATAACATTTTGATTGTACAAATTTATGTGGATGACATAATATTTGGAGCTACTAATGAAGCCTTGTGCAAAGAATTTGCTTCTTGTATGACTAGGGAATTTGAAATGAGCATGATGGGTGAACTCAAGTTTTTCCTTGGACTGCAAGTCAAGCAATGTGAAGATGGGATCTTCATCAACCAATCCAAATATACAAAAGAACTCATCAAGAAATTTGGAATGGATGGCTGCAAAACTAGCAAAACTCCTATGAGCACATCCTTGAAATTAGGTAAAGATGAAAATGGTAAAGCAGTAGATGAGAAGAAATATCGAGGTATCATCGGATCACTACTTTACTTAACTGCTTCTAGACCTGATATAATGTTTAGTGTATGTCTCTGTGCTAGATTTCAAACCTGTCCTAAAGAATCACACTTGAATGCCACTAAGAGAATCTTGAAATATTTGAGTGGTACAATGCATTTAGGACTTTGGTATCCTAAAAATACATCATTTCATATTATAGGATTTTCAGATGCAGATTATGCTGGTAGCATCTTAGATAGGAAGAGCACAACAGGAGCATGTCACTTTCTTGGTAATTGTCTAGTTTCTTGGCATAGTAAGAAATAAGCATCGGTTGCTTTATCCACAACAGAAGCTGAATATGTTGCAGCATGTTTTTGTTGCACACAAGTATTATGGATGAAACAAAAATTGCTTGACTATGGTAAAGTGTTTAACAATATTTCCATTAAATGTGACAACACTAGTGCTATCAATTTGTCAAAAAATCCTATCCAACATTCTAGATCCAAACACATAGATATTAGACATCATTTCTTGAGAGAAAATGTACAAAATCAGAATATAATCCTAGAATTTATAGATACAGAAAATCAACTTACTGATGTCTTTACAAAACCCTTGAATGAAGATAGACTTAACTTCATTAAACTTAACTTAGGAATGATTGATGGAATCACTTTGAATTAATTACCTATCAATGAAGTTTCTATGTGCATGAATTTAATCTTTTAACACACTAGAAATATCTTCCATCTTTCCTTGAATCTTTCATTTTTTAAGTCTGTAGCGGTCGCTCCAATGTCCTTTAGCGATCGCTATCTCGTCTGCCAGTTTCGTTCAATAAAAAATCTTTGTGCGCGGTCGAGAAAATTTGTGCGCGGTCGCACCAATTTGAATAGTTTCGACCGTTACAGATAGTTTCTTCACTCACGAGCGTACTTATCTTGAAAATGGTCGCTAGACCACATGTCGTGATCTCACCTTCTTAAATCTGCGACCGCACCTTGTACACTCTGCTCGAAAATTTATAACCGTTGGCTGTGTGACAGGTCGTAACTCTTAACTGTCAACAGTCATAAACGGCTATTTTCTTAATTCCATTTATTTAAGAGTATGTTACAACAGTTTATCTGATATTTTGCTTATTAAAACACACAAACTTCCCTCTGAAACCCTAAAAACTTCTCAAAATCATCTGTTTCTCAATCACCCTCTGTTTTCCAGTTCACTTCTGTTCTCTCTGTTCTGATGGCTCCCAAAAGGAAAACCACTTCCAAAATAAAAGGTCAAGCCAAGAGAGTTCCAGGAATCACTATTAGAGAACCCATAGTTGATCCTCCATCTCCTCCACAGTCTAGAAGAGGTGAGAAAATTCACAAACCTCACCACCAAACTTCTGAGGAAGATGTTAGGTATGCTATGCTGAAGAGAAAGAAGGTTGAAGGCACCAAATCTCCTTTTGGTGGGATGCTTTCTGCCTTGGACATCAAGGACGAAATTGAGAGATTGCTGGATGTCCTTGGATGGAGAAAATTTGTCTTTCCAGAAGAGGTAGGCTATTCTAGTCTGAGTAAGGAGTTTCTGATGTCTCTCCAAATAGAGAAGAGTGCAAACTCTGCACTAGGGTGGTATGGGGTTAGGTTTAAACTCTTTGATCACTACCAATCCTTAACCCTAGAAGATTTTGGCAGCATTTGGAACTTCCCTACTGATGGTATAACCTCCTACAATGACCAAATCTTCTCAAACCAAACCCTTTCTGATTTCTGGCAAGAAATTTCTATTGAAACTTCTTTTGAAAAAGAATCTAAAGCCAGACACATCAAAACTCTCACCCATTGGATGCTCCATAGGATTATCACCTACACCATCCATCAAAGAGCAGATGGGAATGAGAAAGTAACCAAGAGAGACCTCATCTTTTTATATGCTTTCACCCACAACATCAAAATGAACACAACCAAGTTCTTGATTGACACTCTCTATCATCATGCTGTTATAAGAACTGGTACCTTTTTCCTATCCTCACAAATTACTCAAATAGCTAGGCACCTAAACCTTCTAAATGATTTGAATCTAGCTACCTTGAGAAACCCTTTCAATCTTGCCTCTAGTGCTATCACAATTGATTACTTAGAGCATGCTGGATGTGTAAGGAAGATTGAAGGATCATATGTATACTATTTTGGCAAGAAAGGAGTTATGGATAAACAAAAGAAAAGGCCAAGGTATACAATTGAGGAAGAGGGAGACTCTGTGGAAGTTGCTGTGGAATTACCTCCAAAAGCAACTTCATCAAAAGCTGCTCAAGAAACTACTTCATCCTCCACACAACTCATCCTCCAAGCTATCAAAACTCTCTCTAGGAAACTCTCTAAGTTCAAGAAAAGTGTCTCCAAGAGATTCCAGCACTTGAAAAAGAGAATTGACCTTATATCTCACATGCACCATGATCTATATGACATGCAAGGCAAATTGGACTTGCCTCAATGCAACCTTGAAGATTGGGATATAAGTGATCATACCCAAAGCATTCCTGAAGAAGAAGAGTCCATTAGCACTAGCTCTGCCTCTATTGCTCCTCAAGATAAAGGAAAAGCTCCTTTAGTTGAAGAAGAGTTAGATGTAGATGATGACTCTGAATAGCTTAAACTTTTTTTGTCTCTATTGTTTGCATTTTCATATGCTTGTTGCTTTACTTTCTGCCTTTGTACTTTCCTCTATCCTTAATAAACATGTTTGTTGCAAATGTTATTTGTTTTCCTCTATCCTTATTTGTTTTGACTGTTGCTTTTAACATTTTGCCTATGACAATGGGGGAGAAAATAACATAATGGAATGAAACATAGTATACACAATGGGGGAGAAAGAGAAAATAGTACAATAGGGGAGAAAGAGAAAATGGTATATAGAAAATGGGGGAGAAAGGAGAAAATGGCATAACATAATGAAATGTTTGCACCAAGATAATCTAATAATCACAATGCTCTTAACCATGATTTATGCATATGTTAAGGGGGAGCATTTTAAAACTTATCATTTTTCTCATCATTCCATTTGAATTGTCAAAGTCAAAATGGGGGAGATTATTAGACAAATGATCTTAATTTTGATCCTTGACAACTCAAATGGATGATCTATTTAACTTGTGTTTGAAGAATCTTGTTGCAGGATTAGGTTGCTTCAAATAAAGGTGAACAGAACATTTCTAGCGGTCGCACCACACCTGAAAACGACCGCTCCATGCAATTACAGGATGAAACCTTATCACAGTAGGTTTCGCGGTCATAAGCCCGACCTCATTCGCGACCGCTCCTAAAGAATAGCGACCGTCCCAAATCATGGATGACCGCTACTCTAGGAACTTAAATCATTACAATCACAGTAAGGTTCGCGGTGACAAGAATGGCGAATGACTCAACCTTGCTTACCACTTTAGCGACCGCCCATTCAGAGTCGTGACCGCCCTACCATTCAAGAAGAAATTTCTTAAAGAGACAGTAATGTTCGCGTCCTCAGGTGCGTCCAGAAGTTCAACGCGAGAATATGAGTTCGACCGCGAAATGCTACCTAGGGTGACCGCAAGAGTCAAATTATGGCGGACATCTCTTTTGCTCTGTCAGAGAATGACACGTGACATGACCGTTGTAAACCCACTTCAATATTCAAAAAGGGCGACCGCACCTTTGCTTGGCGCGACCGTCCCGACAAACACAACATGGGCAAGAACCGGTCCGACAAACACAGCATGGGCAAGATTCCAGCTGCAGAGCACTAAAATTCAACCGTTGAAGCTTTTTCAAAAGCAGCAAGCGTCCCTTGTTAAAGGACAACCGCGTGAAGCCATAGAGTGACCATCCTTGTATGAAGGGCGACCGCTAAGTGCTTCGGACAGTTTAAGTAAAGAAGGTCTAAACTGCCAAGACTTTATTCTCAATATCAATAACGGCTAGTAAGACCACATTGGCTATAAATACAATGTTTCTATGAGAAAACAATAGAGAGGATACAAGAGAAAAGATTTTCATAGCCAAGCAACAAATTTTCTTTTACTTAAACTTACATTTGAATTGTAATGAATGTTAGGTGTTAGCAATAAAAACACCATTGTATAAGTTTGAGTGTGAGCTTGGGAAACACTTGGGTTGTGAGAGTAAGCCTTGTAAAACTCTTGTTGGGTTGTGAGAGTAAGCCTTGTAAAACTCTTGTTGGGTTGTGAGAGTAAGCCTTGTAAAACTCTTGTTAGGTTGTGAGAGTAAGCCTCGTAAAACTCTTGTTTGGGTTGTAAGTGTGAGCCTAAGAAAAACACTTGTGAAGTTAGGTGTGAACTTGTGAAAACACCAAAGTTGGAAGTGAGCTTGTAAAAACTTCAAAGATTAGTGGAACCTTAACAAGTTGTTAAGGAAGTGGATGTAGGATTGAAGTAAAATCCGAACCACTATAAATCTTGTGTGTTCTTTCTTTCTTCCATTACTAAACCATCTCTTAATTTTGTACTTCTATTTTGTTGAGTTTTTTAATTGTCATTATTTCTTGAGGAAACCAATTCACCCCCCCCCCTCTTGGTTGCCATCTTGGGACAACAGAAATCATATCACAGTAGGGTTCGCGGTCATAAACTCGACCTCAGTAGAGACCGTACATCAACATGAGTGATCGTCCAACAAACAAGGATGACTGCAACATGAGTAACCCAAATCGTCCAAATTCCAGTAAGGTTTGCTGTGACAAGCACGGTGAAGAATACGGTCTCGCTTACTGATGTAGCGACCGTCCTTCAGACTCCGCGACTGCTCTGCTGATTCAAGAGAAAACTACTCAAACTGACAGTAGTGTTCGTGTCCTTAGGTGCGCCCAGAAGTTCGACGCGAGTCTCTCAATTCGACTGCAAATTGGCACCTAGGGTGACCGCGAAATTCATATTTACGCGGAATTTTATTTTGCCCAGTTAAAGAATGCCATGTGTAATAACCGTTATAAACCTACTTCAGTATTTAAAAAGGGCGACCGCACCTAGCTTATGCGTGACCATCCTGACAACCACAGCATGGGCAAGATTTCAATAGCAGAGTACTTAAATTCGACCGTTGAAGTAATTTTGAATGCAGCAACCGTCCCTTATCTAAGGGCGACCGCGTGAGACATTGACGCGATCGTCCTAGTATCAAGGATGATCGCTAAATGCTTCGAACAGTCTATTGAAACAGGTCTAAACTACCAAGACTTATTTCTTACTATCTATAACGGCTAGTTAGACTACATTGGCTATAAATACATTATTATTCTGTTAAGAAAAATATAGATTCTGAATTTAATAGCCAAGCAATATATTTTCTTTTCTTCCAATAATTAACATTTGAATTGTAATGAGTGTTGGGTTTAAGCATTAAAAACACCATTGTAAAAGTTTGAATGTGAGCTTAGAAAACTTAGGTTGTGAGAGTGAGCCTGGAAAAACTCTTGTAAGGGTTGTGAGGTAAATGATCTCAAGCCAATTGAAAAGTTAGAGTTAAGCTTGTAAGAAGAAAACTCAAAGTTAGTGGAACCTTAACAAGTTGATAAGGAAATGGATGTAGGATTGGAGAAAATCCGAACCACTATAAATCTTGTGTGTTCTTTCTTCTACTCACTACTCAACTATTTATTATTTCTACATTTCTTGCTGTTGAGTTTTTAAAATCTTTGTTTGTAGAATTTTTCTATTTGCCATCATTCCTCAAGAAACCAATTCACCCCCCCCCCTCTTGGTTTCCATCTTGGGACAACAATTGGTATCACAGCAAGAAATTTCTTAAACTTAATTGTGAAATTTGATCCACTATGGCAACTTCTTCATCAAACTCAACCTCTCATGGAAATCTTAACACTATCCTTAGACCCTATTTTGATGGAATGGATTATTCTTATTGGAAATACAAAATGTATTTGTTTCTAGACAGTGAAGGGATTGAGCTATGGGATTTTGTGGAAAGTGAGTAGAAACCTCCTACTCATGAAGTTGATGGTATTCAAGTTCCTCTTCCCAAAGCACAATGGTAAATTGTCATTGTTAAAGATCGATTCAAGAATAATAGAGCTGCTTCCATCTTGATGAATTCCATTTCAAGAGAAGAAGGTGGAAGAGTTCAAAACTTAACGTGCGCACATTGCATTTGGAAGACACTTGAAAATTATCATGAAGGTACGACTCAAGTGAGATTCACTAAGAAACAAATGCATGTTCATGAATATGAGCTATTCAAGATGAAACCAAATGAAAACTTCACCGACATGACGAATCGCTTGCTTGCTATTATCAATGAGCTAAAGAAGTATGGCAAGATATATGATCAATGTGATGTAAATAGCAAAATCTTAAGAGCCCTAAGAGCTAGAAAGAACTTTGAATCAAAGTATCATCCATTGAAGAAGCTCATGATCTTAGCAAATTGAGAACCGACGAGCTTGTGGGAAAACTACTCACATTTGAGTTACACAATGAAAAAGAAAAAGATCAAGGTGAGAAAGAAAAGAGAAAACCAATTGCTCTCAAAGCAATCAAAGAAGTTGAGAACTCAAGCAACGAAGGTACTGATGATGAAGATGAAATGGCAATGTTCTAAAAAAGAATAAGTGACTGAAAAAGAAAGAGAAGATTACAAGCTAACAAAGGTACACTTTCTAAATCCTCCTTCAAAGATAAAGAAAAGAAAAATGAGGTAAAGTGCTATGAATGTGGTAAATATGGTCACATCAAATCAGAGTGATTTAAAGTAAAAAACAAAAGGAAATGGGACAAAGAAAAGAAAAAGTCTCTCAAAGCCACATGGGATGACTCTTCTTCAAGCGAAGAGGAAGAAGAAGAAGAAGAAGGAATTGCAAACCTATGTCTCATGGCTATTGAAGATGACTCCAATGGGGTAAGTACTTAATCCTTGAATCTAATAGCACATGATGATATTGATGACCTAGATGATAGTGATTTGATTGAGCACATGAACTTTAAAATAGAAAAATATTTTTCCAAGATGATTCTCTATAAGGAAAAGAGTTCTAAGTTAGAAAAGGATTTTATATGCTTAAAGAACTCTACCCTAGAATTGAAAACCTCAAATGAACACTTGATGAAATCAATAAATGAGTTAAATAAAAACTCATATGACTTAGAAAAAGTTATTAAAGAGAATGAAACTCTGAAGCATGAACTAAATAAACTAAGAGGATCAATTTCAAGATTTCATAAAGGAAAAGAAGCCTTAGACACATTAATTGGTAACCAAAGATCACCTTCCTTAAAATATGGATTAGGATTCAATGGCTCAAACAACACTGCACTTAGCACACCAACATTTGTAAAAGCCTCTACAACTCGAATCTCTAATGTTGATGTTGATAAGAACAAAGATGCTCACACTAAATCTAAGAGTTCCAAAAAAACTACTCATGGCTCACTAGGAAATAGAGCTAAGTTCTCAAAAAGTAATCATGCATTTATATACACTAAACATGCACAAAAGCAATCACATACTTGTAGTTGTATGCATAATACATGGAATATGAATAGAAAAGTGCAAAAATATAAAACATTGTGGCAATGTACATATTGTATGAAATTTGACATAAAAGCATTTTTTTTTCATATTAGAAAGGCTCATCTCAAGTTAGAAGATGCCTCTATTGCTAACCATCAAGGATCCAACTTCATTTGGGTACCTAAGAAAAGATAACTGCTGTTGCCTTGTAGGTATGCCTAAAATCTACTATCAACGAAAGCACATGGCTTGTGGATAGTGGGTGCACAAGGCATATGACCGGGAATGCAAAGCTTTTTACAAGTATTACATACAAACTTGGAGGTAATGTAACTTTTGGAAATAATGCTAAAGGTAAAATTATTAGTGTTAGCTCCATTGGAACACTTGGTAAAGACTTAATTGAAGATGTATGGCTTGTTGATGGTTTGAAACATAATTTGCTAAGTTTTAGTCAATTATGTGATAGAAAATACATTGTACATTTTGATTCCAAAGGATGCAAGATCACTAATTCAAATGGTGTTATTAAGGGAACTATGATAAACAACACGTATAAAATTGACATACATTCCAATAATGCATTTAAATGTTTAATCTCTACTAATAATGATGCTTAGTTATGGCATAAAAGACTAGGACATGCAAGTATGGATCAATTAAAATGCATTTGTAATGAAAACCTAGTTGATGGTCTCCCTAAAATAAAATATGACAAAGATAGAACTTGTGAACTTTGTCAATTTGGTAAGCAACATAAGAGCTCATTTAAATCAAAGAATGCTGTAAGTACCTCTAGACCATTAGAGCTCATTCATTTGGATTTGTTTGGACCAAATAGACTTACAAGCCTAGGTGGCAAGTTATATGCATTTGTTCTTCTTAATGATTACTCTAGATTCACATGGGTTAATTTCTTAGCTCAAAAGAATGAAACTTATAATTACTTCAAAACATTTGCAAAAAGAGTTCAAAATGAAAAAGGATAAGTGATCACATCTATTAGAAGTGATCACAGCAAAGAATTTGAGAATAAAAATTTTGAAAATTTTTGTAATAAATTTGGCATTTCACATAATTTTTTTGCTCCTAGAACTCCAAAACAAAATGGTGTGGTTGAAAGGAAAAATAGAACCTTGGTTGAAATGGCTAGAACAATGCTCAATGAATATGAATTACCATCTTATATTTGGGCGGAAGTCGTTAATACCGCTTGTTACATTGCAAATCGAGTTTACAAAAGGCCTTTAATTAATAAAACTTCTTATGAGCTATGGAATGGAAGAATTCCCAGAATTTCATATTTTAGAGTATTTGGATGCAAATGCTTTATATTGAACACCAAGGAAAATCTTGGAAAATTTTCATCCAAATCGGATGAAAGCATATTCCTAGGATGCTCATTATCTAGCAAAGCATATAGAGTATTTAATAAGAAAACTCTAATAGTAGAAGAATAAATGCATGTTATTTTTATTGAATAATCTAAACTTGATCAAGGGAAAGGTAGTACTTTTGATGACCTTGCAGGTACTCTTGAACCACAAGAAACTATTGATGCTCCAAGGATCAATCATAATGAACTTAAAGAAAAGACTTATGCTCTACCTAAGGATTGGTAATACAAGAAAGATCATCCTAAGGAACTCATTATTGGTGAAACTTGTAACACCCTTATACCCTATATACGTACAATACATATTTTCAGCATATGTAAAATATGCATATACGGTACAAAAATGTCACAGACCAATTTAATAAAAAATTTTACATTTCTGTTTTAAGATTTCAAATACTACTATATAAAATAAATAGTATATCAATATTCTTTGCTTGTTATAGGAATCCAAAATAAATATTTGTTGCACTCGAATTAAGTACTACTACAAAGCGTCACTCGCAAGTATACGAGGTAGCTGTAGCAAAGGTGATCGCCCCAAGATCGTTTTCCCAAGAAGGTGTGGTTTGTAATAGCTTGATTAAAGCAATTAAATTAAAAGCGAGAGTTTGTTGTTTGGAATGCTAAAGAACAATTTAAACCTTAAATTAACGTACGTAGGGTTTGATGTGTGTGATGGGTGCACAAGATCAATTCAGTTCTTGGGAAAGTGCCTAGGGTTATAGGTCCATTCAATCAAAGCTCAATTCTCAATTATCCATTAACATAGCCTTGTAATTAATTTGTTCCTTAAGGTTAATTAGTCAATTACCAATTCATTAGTTCTCACATTCATGAATTAGCAATAACCAATTATTTTACATTACCAAATTAATGAAACCCTAGAACTTATATTTCTAATTCATTCATAGGGTAGTCGATTGCATAATTCCGATATCGGATTTCACCTCTCTGTCCTTCATTCAATATCTAGAGATCAATAGGTAGCTAATCTATTAACCTAGCATACAATCCAATGCAATCAACCAACACAAGGAACATCCATGGAAATATCAATTCAAGACATTCAATCAAATATACTACAAACCCTAGGCATGGGTATTTAGCTCAACATCATCAATTTAAAACATTCATTCAACTCAATATAAAACAAATACAAATTGTTCATTGTAATATCAATCTCTTAATACAACAAAAACAATATTGAACTGAATTAAAAGAGAGAATAGAAAAACCCCTTGTGAAGATGCCAAGAGTAGGATTGCTAATCTTCCTCCTAGCTCCACTTGATGTATGATGAAGAACTCAAGCCTCTTCAATGGTTGATTCCCCTTTTGCAATATGGAATGGAGCTTTCTCAAGTCACCAAGCCTTTCAATGATTATGCCTTTGGAAGATGGATTGGAGCTTTCTCAAGTTACCAATCCTTTCAATGAAGCTTCTTCAACCTTTGAGAGCTTGTCAACCCACTTGATCCCAAAGAACCAAATTGAAGCTTGACAATGGAAGATGGAGAAGATGAGGATGGAGGATGAAGATGAGGGACAAGGAGAGTGTCACTCTCTCCTCATCCCAAATTGGTGTTTGCCTCTCCTCTCTTTTCTTTTTTTCTGTTCCCCCAAAACCCTAGCCTTTTCTCCTTTCTTTATCGTGCGAAAGAATTTATAGAATTTAAGGTGACACGGCCAGGTTAAAGGAGACTTGGCCGTGTCTGAGGTCTTTGGTCCATGAGAGACACGGCCAAGTTAAAGGAGACACGGCCGTGTTGGACAACTTTGGAGGGACACAGCCACAAGCTTGGCCGTGTCCCTTGCTTGTGTTCGCTTCTGTGAGAGTTTCTTCTTTGGTGTGATTGAGTGACACGGCCGTGTTGGAGGTCTCTAGGCCGTGTTGGACAACTTTGGAGGGACACGGCCACAAGCTTGGCAGTGTCCCTTGCTTGTGTCTTCTACTGCTTAATTTCATCTTTCTTTTTCCTTTGGACTTAAGTGAGACACGGCCAAGCTGAAGCAACTTGGCCGTGTTGGAGCTTTTGTTGAGGGACACGGCCACAAGCTTGGCCATGTCCCTTGCATGTGTTTGCTCCTGTGTCTTGGTCTTCCTATTTAACTTGGTATGGGAAACAGCCATAAGCTTGGCCGTGTCCTTTGAGTGTGACAGCTACTGTTCTTCGTTCTTTACTCTTCTTGCACTGTTTTGATCCTCCAAGGGTCTTTTTGCACCTAAACCTAAAATAAACACTTTAAACACACTTAAAACAAAAATTAATCAAAACATTAACTAAAACACACATAAAATCATACTAAAAACTAGTATAAAAATGACCTAAATAATATTTTATATGAAAATCTCTGGGAAAAATTCGCCAGAGTTTTGTTTGTAATTTGAACATTTCTAAAATTCAACAAAACACAACCTGCATAAAACAAACACTCCAAATAAAATCAATTCACCAATTCACCAATACTTCTCAATTTCTCCATATTTTCTCAAAATACTTATATATAGGTGTATATATATCAACATTATATATAAAATCTCATCTTAAACAAAATTATTCAAATCATTCTTTACAATTTACAATATATGCTTCAAAAAAATATCATAACATGCATAATATCAAAAATGTACATGCTGGCAACTGGCTCTGATCTTGATGTACCCAAAACAACTCTTCAAGCTCAATAAATACAAACCTAGACCCGACCAGGTCTAGTAAAACTCTCCAGCTCTCCCAAAACGTCCATGACACCTGCGCAACGAATTACAATCGCGCTAAGCTGAAGCCTAGTGGTACAAACTTTGATAATAATAAAAATGTAAAGTAATGCCAATGCACAATGCATATAGAGGTCACATCATCTCACTTTCTTATAATTTTCAAATATTTTATACTCACAACTCATAACATTATATTGCTCAATTGTATCACAATTCATAATTCACATTAAAGCAAAGACAAGCATGGGCCCAAAAAGGATCTAATATGCCATTCAAATTTCAGAGTTACTGCTTTGGTCCATAATGACACCATGTGTCTAGCCCGTAGGCAATATATATATCCATGGATTATGTAACAGCCCCAGTCTCTTGAACCTCAACCCGGCTAGACCCTTAGGCCCCAGTATCTTAGTCCTCAACCCGGCTAGACTGCTACGATTTTTGAGGCTTACAACCCAGTCTTTTCACCCCAAAACATCATATTTATCATTTATCAGCTGGGCTCGGCTTACGACCCAGTCTTTTCACCTGCCCAGCAATTCATAGCATGCCGCCAAACCCAGAACTCTGAAAATTGAATAACATACTAGGCACACAATTAATTCATTTATCTCATTATCAAATACTTTCACAATTCATTTCTCATTTTATTTCTCATAATCAAACTAGGCTCATTGCCTTATTTTCACATTTTTTTTCTCATTTTTCACATCTTTCTCATTTTTCTCACTTTTCTCATTTTTTTTTATCAATATCAATTCATTTCATTATTCCACATATCTCATTTTTGCATTCACAACACATTACCCAATTACTTTGGGTATTTTCACATAATATGCATATTTCACACTTTACACACAATTTAGCCATTATCAATGGCTTTTCACAATGCATTTAACACATATATGACATTACAAATTTCATAGCACATTATTCATACTTAATCAATGAACCAAGTAGCTTAACACATTTTTCAACCAAAATGTGTTAAGTCCAAATGTCATGCAAATATAAACATTATACTCAAAGTTTGTACATACCTCTACTAGCAACCCAAAGCAAGCTTAATACAACCTCCAATCCTATCCTTCCAACTTGCCCTTCACCACTTGGATGAAGCAAATCAACCTCCCTCAATGCCTATACCAAATGTGATCATACATAATCATTTAATATCATATTCTAAGGTATTCTCAACATCAAACCATAATTAAACATCACTCTAAACTAAATCCCAAAATTAAGCTTCACCTCACTTTAACTTTGAAAAACCATATCAAGCCATTTAAATTAGTATTTTAAGTTTATTAATATCATTAGAAACATATTTTAATACATTTGAACCATTTACATTATAAAAATACACTCTTATATACAAAACCATAAATATGGCATAACCTCCCCCCCCCCCCCCATTGAAGGTTTTCCATTCCAACACAATCCATTACTCATTTCAAGCTTATATTCATCACTTTTAATACTAAACAACATGCTTAAACAAATTAAATCACACAATTCAACCACTTTGGAAAATCACTTTTTCAAAACCCTAAATATCTACTTCCATTCTCAAACTCCAACCAAACACAACCAAATCCAATATTTGACTTTAAAATACTTGTTTATGTATCAAAAAAACTCATTTGGAATCAATTTACACAATTAAAAATCATGATTTCAAAACCCCAAAAATTACATAACCCTAAATTCTCTCTCTTCACCAATCTTACCCAAACTCAACCATTTCTTTAATCCAACCTTAAAATAATTGTTAATCACTTAAAATAACTTCATATATACCCAAATAGACAATTAAATCTTAGAACTTTAAAAACTCAAAACAAACATAATCACAATTCCTATGAAATCCAAAGAAAGAAGTTGGGAACTTACTAAATTTGGTGAAAATTACCAAAAATCCACTTTAAACTTGTTGAATCCTTCAATTTGTGGAGTATGGAAGATCAAAATTCTTGAGGTTAATAGCCATGGTGGCCGGCCCTTGATGGAGAAGAAGAAGATAATGAAAAACTTTTAAAATTTCTTTTTCTTTTCATCTTTTATTTTTAACCATATATATATATATATTAAAATAATTTAATAATTATTTATTTAATTATTTATTTAATAATTAAAAGTCATAAATTTTCTCTTCCATTCAAAAATAATTTATTTTTAAATTATTTTATTAATTTTGAATTTCTAAGATTTAATTACTAAAATACTCTTTTACTTTGACTTTTCTTTTAAAAAGTGTTGACTTTTATATGTTATGTATATTTTACATATATATCACATATATTATTCACTTTTTCATTTAAAACCCCTTCATTTTTCATTTAAAACCATTAATTTAATTTATCCATTTAAATTATAATTTATTTTATCAAATTTTCAAAAATTAGCACTTTTCAAAAATTTAGGATATTACACATATGCACAAGTAATGTGTATCTTATATACACATCAAATGTACCTTATGTGTGTATTTAAATATTAAGTATGTAATGTATTAATCCAACATATACAATTAATATACCATATGTATATGTTATGTATACTCTAGATATATATATTGAGTATATACAATTTATCTCTCCAAATACTTATTTAATTTCTCCAAAATCACGGATGTTACAAAACATCTAAGGGAGTAATTACTAGATCTAAAATTAATCATATAGATGTTAATTTTGCTTTTGCTTCTCAAATTGAGCCAAAGACCATTGAGGAGGCTCTGAGTGATGAGAGTTGGATGATTGCAATGCAAGATGAACTTAATCAATTTGAAACAAATAATGTATGGAAACTCACTCCTAGACCTAAGGATCATTCAATCATAGGATGCAAATGGGTCTATAGAAATAAGCTTGATGAAAATGGTCACATCACTAGGAATAAAGAAAAATTGGTAGCCAAAAGATATAATCAAGAAGAAGGCATTGATTATGATGAAACATTTGCCCCTATAGCTAAATTAGAAGCTATTAGAATATTACTTGCTTTTACATGTCACATGAATTTTAAACTCTTTCAAATGGATGTTAAAAGTGCATTTCTGAATGGATTTATAAGCGAAGAAGTTTATGTTGAACAACCTCCTAGTTTTAAAAACTACAATTTTCCAAATCATGTTTTCAAACTCACCAAAGCTTTATATAGATTGAAACAAGCACCAAGAGCATGGTATGATAGACTTAGTGCATATTTACATGAAAATGGTTTTTCAAAAGGAAAAGTGGACACTACTCTTTTTGTTAAAAAGGACAAACATAACATTTTAATTATACAAATTTATGTGGATGACATAATATTTGGAGCTACTAAAGAAACTTGTGCAAAGAATTTGCTTGTTGTATGACTAGAAAATTTGAAATGAGCATGATGGGTGAACTCAAGTTCTTCCTTGGACTGCAAATCAAGCAATGCAAAGATGGAATCTTCATTAACCAATCCAAATATACAAAGGAACTCATTAAGAAATTTGGAATGGATGGCTGCAAGACTAGCAAGACTCCTATGAGCACATCCTTGAAATTGGGTAAAGATGAAAATGGTAAAGCAGTAGATGAAAAGAAATATTGAGGTATTATCGGACCACTACTTTACTTAACCACTTCTAGACCTGATATAATGTACAGTGTATGTCTTTGTGCTAGATTCCAAACTAATCTTAAATAATCACACTTGAATGCTACTAAGAGAATTTTGAAATACTTAAACGGTACATTGCATTTAGGTTTTTGATATCCTAGAAACACATCATTTCGTATCTTAGGTTTTTCGGATGTGGATTATGCTGGTAGTATCTTGGATAGAAATAGCACAACAGGAGCATGTCACTTTCTTGGCAATTGTCTAGTTTCTTAGCATAGTAAGAAACAAGTATCAGTAGCCTTGTCTACGGCGGAAGCAGAATATGATGCGGCATGTTTCTGTTGCACAAAAGTGTTATGGATGAAGCAACAATTGCTTGACTATGGTAAAGTGTTTAATAATATTTCCATTTAATGTGATAACATTAGTGCTATCAACTTGTCCAAAAATCCTATCCAACACTCTATATCTAAACATATTGACATTAGACATCATTTTTTAAGAGATAATGTACATAACCAAAATATTATTTTAGAGTTTATAGATACACATAATCAACTTGCTGATATCTTTACCAAAACCTTTGAATTAACTTCATTAAGCATAATTTAGGCATGATTGCTGGAACATCCATGAATAAATAAAATATTGCCTATTAACAAAAATTTCTTAAAAATCTCTAGGCACCAACTTTGATCATAATGTTAAAACTATAACAATTCACAATTCTTGCTCCTCTCATTTTTGAGATACTCGTGGTCGTTCCAATGATTATTGCGGTCGCAATCTTGCCAGTCATATTCATCTGAATTGACCCTTCAACGAGTTGTCGGGAAACACTATGAGCGGTCGCAATAATTTGAATAGTTTTGACCGTTACAAACATTCTCTGCCCTCGCGAGCGCTCAACTAATTCTAACGGTCGCTAGAGTGTCTTTAGCGATCATGCCTATACAAATAGGCGACCGCACTCTGTACACTCTACTCAAAATTTTGTAACCGTTGGCAGTATGACAGGTCGCGATTTTCTAACCTTCAATAGTCATAAATCGCTACTTTCTTAATTTCTTTTATTTAAGATCATCATACATTAGTTACATAGGACTTTTATCACTCATAACATACAAACTTCCCTCCATATCTCCAAATGCTCTCAAGATCATCTCCTTCTCAAACACTCTTTGTTTTTAAGTTTCTTCCACTTTTTTTGTTCTCATGGCCCCCAAAAAGAGAAGTACTTCCAAAGGGAAAGGAAAAGGAAAGAAACCTTTAGGAATCACCATAAGTGAACCTCAAGATGTTCCTCCATCTCCTCCACAATCTAGAAGAGGTAAGAAAATTTATTAACCTCACAACCAAACCCCTGAGGAAGATGTGAGATATGCTATGCTGAAAAGAAAGAAATTTGAAGGAACCAAATCTCCATTTGGTGGCATGCTCTCTGCCCTCAACATTAAGGAAGAGATTGAGAGTCTACTTGATGTTCTTGGCTGGAGAAAACTTGTCTTCCCTGATGAGGTAGTTACTCTAGTCTAAGTAGGGAATTTCTCATGTCCTTTCAGATTGAAAAGAGTGCAAATTCTGCACTAGGGTGGTATGGGGCTAGATTTAAGCTTTTTACCAATACCTAGCCTTAACCTTAGAGGACTTTGAAAAAATTTGGGACTTTCCTATTGGTGGAGTCACCTCCTACAATGATTTAGCCTTCTCCAATCAAACCCTCTCTACCTTTTGGCAAGAAATTTCTGTAGAGACTTCCTTTGAGAAAGAATCAAAAGCAAGACGCATCAAGTCCCTCACCCACTGGATGCTTCATAGAATTATAACCTATACTATTCACCAAAGGGATGATGAGAATGCAAAGGTAACAAAAAGAGACCTCATCTCTTACCCACAACATCCAAATGAACACAGCAAAATTCTTGATTGACATATTGTATCACCATGCTGTCACAAGAACTGGAACCTTCTTCTTATCTTCCCAAATTACTCAAATACCTAGGCACCTGAACTTACTCAATGATCTTAACTTAGCTACCTTGAGAAATCCTTTCAATCTTACCTCAAGTGCCATCATAATAGACTACCTAGAACATGCTGGCTGTGTTAGGAAGATTGATGGCACATATGTGTACTACTTTGGCAAAAAAGGAGTTGTTGACAGGCATAAGAAAAGACCAAGGTACACCATTGAGGAAGAAGGAGACTCTTTCGAAGTTGTTGTTGAACTACCTCCCAAAGCTTCCTCATCTAAACCTACCCAAACCAGCTATCCTACAAAACTCATTTTGAAAGCCATCAAATCTCTTTCCAGGAAACTCTCTCACTTCAAGAAAAGCGTCTCCAATATCTCACATGCATCATGATCTCTATGACATGCAAGGAAAAATGAATTTGTCTCAATGTATTCTTAAGGATTGGGATATAAGTGATCATATACAGAGAGTCCCCCTGAAGAAGAAGAATCCATCAGCACTAGCTCTACCAGCAATGTCCCTCTTGATAAGGGAAAAGCTCCTATAGAAGAAGAAGAGCTAGATGAGGATGAAGATTCTAATTAGTTTACTTTTTCTGTTTTGTTTTTTCTATTTTTCTCTCTTATCTTTAATATCCTTTATACTAACCTTTTTTAATAACATTATGGTTTTTATGTTCATATGATCTTTTATATTCTTCTTATCCATTTTGCCTATGACAAAGGGGGAGAGATATACAAATGTTATTATACAAAGGGGGAGAAATATACATACATAATATGGGAGAAATGAAATTACAAATGGGAGAAATATACATGTGTGTAAAGTGTATATGTGTTATTTTACTAATGTGCCAAGTTATAAGTTATACACTCCAAAATAAACATGATACATGCATATGTTTAGGGGGAGCTTCATAGAATTCCTCCAGAAATGTATTAACCCTCAATACGTGAGAAGTTTAAATTTCTTTCCTTGAATTTACATCTCTTTCAATTTATATCATCATTCCATTTGATTGTCAAAGTCAAAATGGGAGAGATTGTTAGCCAAATGATCTCAATTTTGATCCTTAACAACTCAAATTGAATGACTTATTTAACATGTGTTTTAAGAATCTTGTTGCAGGATTAGATTGTTTCAAATAAGTCAACACATGGTACATTTCGTGATTGCACAAACCATGGAGATGACCGCCCCATTGAATTGAAGGATGAAACCATATCACAATAGGGTTCACGGTCATAAACTAGACCTCAGTAGAGACCGCACATCAACATGAGCGACCGTCCAACAAATAAGGACGACCGCAACATGAGTAACCCAAATCATCCAAATTCCAGTAAGGTTCGCGGTGCAAGAGCGGTGAAGAATACGGTCTCGCTTACTGATGTAGTGACCATCTTTCAAACTCCCCGACCGCTCTACTTATTCAAGAGAAAACTACTCAAACTGACAGTATTGTTCGCGTCATTAGGTGCACCCAGAAGTTCGACGCGAGTCTCTCAATTCAACCGCAAATTGGCACCTAGGGCGACCGCGAAATTCATATTTAGGCGGAAGTTTATTTTATCCGGTTAAAGAATGCCACATGTAACAACCGTTATAAACCCACTTCAATATTCAAAAAGGGTGACCGCACCTAGCTTATGCGCGACCGTCCCGAGAACCACAGCATGGGCAAGATTCCAGTAGCAAAGAACTTAAATTCGACCGTTGAAGCAATTTTGAATGCAGAGACCATCCCTTATCCAGGGGCGACCGTGTGACACATTGACGCAACCGTCCTAGTATCAAGGACGACCGCTAACTACTTCGAATAGTCTATTAATACAGGTCTAAACTACCAAGACTTATTTCTCACTATCTATAATGGCTAGTTAGACCATATTGGCTATAAATACATTATTATTTTGTTAAGAAAAATATAGATTCTGAATTTAATAGCCAAGCAACATATTTTCTTTTCTTCCAATAATTATCATTTGAATTGTAATGAGTGTTGGGTGTAAGCATTAAAAATACCATTGTAAAAGTTTGAGTGTGAGTTTGGAAACAGTTAGGTTATGAGAGTGAGCCTGGGAAAACTCTTATAAGGGTTGTGAGGTAAATGATCAAAAGCCAATTGAAAAGTTAGAGGTAAGCTTGTAAGAAGAAAACTCAAAGTTAGCGGAACCTTAACAAGTTGTTAAGGAAGTGGATGTAAGATTGGAGAAAATCCGAACCATTATAAATCTTGTGTGTTCTTTCTTCTACTCACTACTCAACTATTTATTACTTATACATTTCTTGCTGTTGAGTTTTTGAAAACTTTGTTTGTAGAATTTTTTTATTTGCCATCATTCCTCAAGAAACCAATTCACCTCCCCCCCCCCCCCTTTTGGTTGCTATCTTGGGACAACATATCCCTTGACACCTCATTCATCAAATTGCACATTTTGTGATAAATTTTCCAATGACACAAAAATTTGTCACAAAAAATTGATTAATTATTACAAAATTATAATATTATCATTAAAAAATTTATTATATGACAATTTTTTTCGTCACTTTTAATAAAAAAAATTTTGTCACCAAATCACATTTTTTATTATGATTAAAAAAAATTCGTAGCAATAGTATATGGAGCTAAAATTTTTCACCAAAAATTTGGAGGGTAATTTTTTGTGACTATATAATATTTATTGGTTACAATTTTCAATGTCATGAAAATTATAGTTTATAGTGACAATATTATTTTTCATCACTAATTTTTTGATTAAAAAATAATATATTATTTTATCACTAATAATCATATATCATGATGATAAATAAATATTTGTCATAACTGAATTTTAATGTAAAAATTTATTTCAAAAACTTTACCTAAAAATATTTAATGACGATATAATATTTAATTATTATGATTTTTAATGTCATAAAAGTGTAATTTACAATGACAACATTCTTTAGCATCACTAATTTCTTGATTAGAAAAATGATAATTTCATTTTGTCATTAATAATCATATCTCGTGATGATACATAAATTTGTCACAATTATATATAGAGGTAAAAAAATTTTTCAAAAATTATATTTGCAGTATATATTTAAATGACGATATAATATTCATTAGTTACGACTTTTAATATCATAGTGACAAATTCATTTACTATCACTAATTCATTGATCAACAAAGTGACAATTTTGTTTTGTCAGTTTGTCATAATTTTATTAGAAGAAAAAATTCTTTAAAAATATATTAGTGAAAAATATTTAAATGACGATACAATATTCATTAGCTACAATTTTTAATGTCACATAATTGCAATTTATAGTTACAACATCATTTATCGGTACTAATTTATCGATTAGAAAAGTAACAATATTATTTTGTCACTGATAATCATATATCATTATGATACACAAAATTCATCACACTTGCATGTGGAGGTAAAAAATTTGTTCCAAAAACATACTAGTTGAAAATATTTAAATATTGTTATAATATTCATTTACTATAAATTTTGGTGTCATGAAATTTTAATTTACAGTGACAATGTCATTTACTATCCCTAATTCATTAAATCGAAATGTGAAAATATTATTTTGTCACTAATAATTATATATTGGGACAATATATTAATTTATCACCATTGTACTTAGAGTTAAATAATTTCTTATAAAAATTATAGAAAATATTTAAATGACAATATAATATTCATTATTTATGATTTTTAATATCACGAAATTACATTTTATAGTGATAATATTATTTTTCGTTATTAATTCAATGAACTAGAAAAGTAACAATATCATTTTGTTACTTATAATCATATATCACGATGATATAAAAAATCATTAATAAAAAATCATATATCACCATAATTTTTAATGTCATGAAATTTTAATCTGCAAAGATAGCATTATTTCTCATCACTAATTTATTGACTAGAAAAGTAACAATTTTGATGTGTCATTATTAATTATATATCAGTACGACACATAAATTTATCACAATTATATTTAGAGATAAAAAATTATGTAAAAAATATACTTATGAAAAATATTTAAATGACGATATAATATTGATTTTCTATAATTTTTGATGTCACAAAATTGCAATTTAAAGTTACAACATTATTTATTTTCGACTAGTTCCTTGTTTAGAAAAGTGACAATATCATTTTGTCATTAATAGTTATATATCATGACATTATATAACTTTGCCACAATTGCATTTAGAGGTAAAAAATTTCTTTCTAAAATATATCGATAAGAAATATTTAAATAATAATATAATATTCATTAGTCATAATTTTGGTGAGAAATGCAATTTCGCTAATATCATTTATTATCACTAATGAATTAATTAGAAGAGTGACAATATCATTTTGTTACTAATAATAATATATTATGACGATAAGTAAATTAGTAACAATTGTATTTAGAATTAGGAAATTTCTTCCTAAAACATATTGGTTGTATATATTTAAATGAGTATGTAATATATTAGCTATAATTATAATTATAATATTAGAAATTGCAATTTATAGTGAAGAGATCATTTATTATCACTAATTCATTATTTATTTACTTAAATATACACTTGATATACTAAAAATATATTAAAACAATGAGATAATTTAAAAAAAAATGAAAAAAGTGACAGTATAATTTTTTCAAATTATTAAAGAAAAGTAGAACACTTATGGGCCCATTCATGGTCAGTTCACTTTGTGTTGAATCTCGTTTCTTCTAAAGTCCATGGAGAAAAAAGGTCAGAAGGATGTAGAAAAAAGGAACATTTACAAAACTATCTAATAAAATAAATTTTATTTTAAAAATATTATAAAAAAATAAAAATATTTACACTTTTAAAAAAAATTCGAGTAAATTTTCAAAGATATCTCACTCCTCACTAGAACAATAATTTATTTTCAAAAATACATTTTCTTTCAATACAATTAATATGTTACTTTAATTTTTCATTTTTTAAACTTTATTATTAAATAAAACTATTCTAATAAAATAATAAAAAATTATATTTTAAATTATAGTTTCAACATATAAAATTTATTAATTTTTATGAAGAAAAATTTTTAATTTTGATTATGAAAAATAAAAAAAAACTCACAAAAAATTAATAAAAAATATAAATATATACTAATAAAAATCATAAATTTTATTTTTTAAACAAATATTACATATTTTACACATAAAAAATAAGTTAAAAATATTAATTTTGTTATGTAAATGTTGTGCAAATGTTTGGTAGATGTTATGTTTGTATTATGTATTTTGTGTCCATTTTATATAGATAATGTTTGCATATTGTATGAATGTTGTATGGATATTATGTGAATATTGTGAGAATAAAAAATTAAAAAATAAAATTAAAAAATATTAAAAATATTATTTAAATATTTGATAGATGTTAAGTATATATTTGGTAGATATTTAGCAGATATTTGGTAGATGTAGTTTGTATCGTTATATGTATATTTTGTATATTATATATATATATTATGTATAATTGTATACATTGTGTATATGCTTATTTTTTATATTTATATTGAGAATATGACATTTAATTGAGTTTAATTTTTTCTTAAATTGCAAATATAATTTATTAACTATTAAATTTTATATAAATATTAAAATTAATTAAAAATAAAATAATATTTTCTTAAAAAAATATGATGCGGGAGCCTCTAAATATTTTTATTTTCTTAACTTATATATAATATAATAGGTATTTCCAATGAAGATATAATTGATTAATTTTTTTGAAAATTACTATTATTTATTTATTTTTTAAAAGTATTTAATAGTGATAAAGGCTAAACAAAGCCTAGACGTACACAAGACTATAATAACTGGGTCGAAAAAAGAACAAATCTGAAAAACTGATCAAATAAATTCGAAACTGAGAGAGAACGGACTACTGAGGCTGCAAAGAAATGGAAGGTGAATAATGGAGAAGAGAAAGAGGGGAAAGGGAAGAGGGTAACATACTGCTGAAAATCATTCTAACACAAAGTGTCCTCTTCTCAAACCAAAGAAAAATCTACAGATTGCTCGTCTTAAAGAAAAAGAGAAAATGAACATTGCCAAGTAACAAAAATCAGAGGCAAGCAGAAGCAATAACCAAATTTTGGAAAATTGTTGCTCATTTCGTAGCAAGCTTCTTCAATTTAAAAAAAAATGCCTCAAATTTCTATTTATATTATTATTTTCGAGTTAGAAAGGGAAAAATAATTCACCCTTGCGGTTGAAGAATCTCGGCAACTCATGGTAATTGCTATCTCATTATCATCCTTCAGTGCCTTACTTATGCTCCTCCTCTCACTAAATTTTCTCTTCGTTTACAACATTCCTCTTTCTGTATGTTTATTGAGTTTTCTTTACTCATTTCTCAATTTATTTTAGTTTCTACGCTTAAATTTTCTTTTTCTTGTTTCTGATAGGTGATTCTATTTCCAACGGCGAGTGAAAGAGTGATTTTCTTTTTTTTCATACTTAAGGAATGGAATGACTCTATTAATGGCAGTAAAGCTATTGTCAATGAGATATTTGGAGGTGATTTATAGAGCTAGGTGAAGTGCTTGTCATATAATTCTGAATTGAATAATAATAATTATTATAATTATAATTATAATAATAAAGCGCGAGAGAAAAGGGCAGAAAAGAAAAGAGACATATAGTAGATTAATTTCTATCTTTCTCAATTTCTATCATTTTTCAAAATTGAAAAGAATTATTTTTTGGTGTTTTGATGATATAGGGAGAAACAACTCAATTGCGAACCAAATAAGGTTCAAAAAAGAAAGCACATGTGAAAGTAGAAAAAGGAAAACCAATTTGAGAAGAAAAAGAAAGAACCCGTGAAAGAGGAAAGAGGAAAGCCAATTTGAAGATAAATTTTTGATTCTCTGTGCTTAGAAAGTAAGGTTAGTGAATTTATGCATATATATATATATATAATTATACCTATTTGGGTGAATGAAAGAGGATTATTTGTGCAAAAATTCCATGCTTCCGATGTTTCATTAGTAGGTTATATCACAAACTATAATGATTAAAACAATTTAAAATTTAGAATAAGTATAATAAATGGCTCATTCCCAAAGATTGAGAAGAATATATCATAAGGTTAATTCAATTCGAAAAGTTATTTTTTTTTTTACTTTTATTAATTTAGGTATTTTTTATATTAACTCTTTTCGATTTATGTTTATATTTTTTATTGTTAATTGACATTAATTTTTGCTACATTAGAGCCCTATATATATTTTTCCATTTATTCAAAAAGTCATACCATATTTATAATATTATATATAATAAATCGGTCATGCTATGGTTGTTTAAATACACTTAACTTATAATGATCTTTTTTCATATTAATTAACATGTATATGATATTTAGCTCTTCTAATTAGGTTTCTGAAAATGGAGAAGAGTTGGATGGATGCCATGTTGTGGTCACCAAAGTATGTTCAAGGGGTAAAATCATTTTTTAAGTTTGTAGAGAACCATATGGGTAGGGAATGTAACATTCGTTGTCCATGTATAGACTGTTTGAACTTACGATTAAAATCACAGTTAGTAGTTGAGGATCATTTATTGATTAGAGGAATGAATAAATGTTATAAGACTTGGTTTTACCATGGAGAACCTTTTATACTAAGCAATATGGAAACTCAATCTACTCATAAAGATTGTGAGTTTGAACATGATGATGGAGACAATGATGGTATAGATGACCTATTATATGATCTAGGTAACCAATATTTTCAAAATAATGTTACCAATATGTCAACTGAAGATAATGGTGAGTTTTCTAGGGTGATACCCATATATCTTGAAGATCTCATGCGAGAAGCCCAAACAGAATTATATCTTGGTTATAAAAAGGTTTCTAGGTTGTCCATTATTATCAAGTTGCTTCACTTGAAAGTGTACAACAAGTTGAGCATCAAAGCATTAGATATGGTTTTGCAAGTAATGAAAGAATGCTTGCCTGATGGCGAAACCCTTCCAAGTTCGTATTATGAGGCAAAAAAGATTTTGCAGGATATGGGTCTAGGATATGTAGCCATCCATGCCTGTAAATATGATTGTGTTCTATTTTGGCAAGAAAACCAAGATGCAGAGTTGTGCCATATATGTAGTACTTCTCGATGGAAAGTCAATGATGGCTTAGGGAAGAAGATACCAAATAAAATATTACGGAATTTTTATTAAAACCTAGGCTTCAGAGGTTCTTTATGTCTCAAAAGACATGTAAAAAGATGATGTGGCACAAAGAAAAACATATTGATGATGAATTAATGAGGCACCCAGCTGATTCTAAAGCATGGAAAGACTTTGATGATAAGTTTCCCTAGCTTGCAAAGGATCCTCACAATGTTAGGCTTGTTCTAGCTACAGATGGTTTTAATCCATTTGGCAATATGAGTAGTACTTATAGTATGTGGCCTGTGATCCTAGCACCTTTGAACCTCCCACCATGGGATTGCATGAAACAACCATTTTTTATGATGTCCTTGCTAATTCCAAGTCAAAATTCACCAGGAAAGGATATTGATGTTTACTTGCAACCATTAATTAAAGAACTAAAAGGTTGAAGGAGTTGAAACATTTGATGTTTCCTCACAGAAGACTTTCAAAATATATGTTGTTGTATTGTGGACAATAAACGATTTCCCTGCATTAGGCGATTTATCTAGCTGGAGCACAAAAGCCTATTTAGCATGCCCAATTTTCAATGATTAGACATGCTCATAATTATTGTGAAATAAGATATGTTACATGGGACACCGCACATATTTACCAAAAGATCATAATTGGCGAAGAAGTAGGAAGTTCAATAGAAAGAAAGAAGATAGGGAGGCAGCTAAGGAATTAAATGGTGATGATGTGCTACAACAATTAAACCAATTAGGAGATCATACACTAGGGAAGCACCCAAGTAATAAAAACAGCAAGTGCACATCAAAAGAGAAGAATTGGACTAAATGTAGCATTTTTTTGAGTTGCCTTATTGGAGTAAGTTGAAGTTAAAGCATAACTTAGACATAATGCATATAGAGAAAAATATATGTGAGAGTATATTAGCAACCTTAATGAATATTGATGGCAAAACCAAGGATAACATGAAGGCGAGGCTAGATTTAGAAGATATAGGAATTCACAAGGAGTTGCACTTGGTTAGAAGAAACAACGGGAATTATGTAATGCCAACTGCATGTTATGTTATGAAAAAGAAAGAAAGAGATGACTTTTGTGAATTTTTAAAATCTATTAAATTTCCAGATGGGTATGCTTCTAATATATCTCAATGTGTGAATTTGAGCGATCACAAGATTTCGGGATTGAAAAGTCATGATTGTCATGTGCTCTTATAATGAATTCTTCCTGTTGGAATTCGTGGATGTTTACGAAAGGATGTATCTGATGTATTGGTTGAATTGGGTTACTATTTCAACTTTTGTGTTGTAAAAAGTTAAAAAAAATAGAAATAAAGAAAAATGAGAGATGAAATTTGCCTTATATTAGGCAAGATAGAAATGATATACCCACCTGCCTTTTTTGATATCATGGTTCATTTACCATATCAAGAGTTGATTGGTGATCCTGTGCAATATTGATGGATGTACCTCATTGAAAGGTAATATAGTACCATAAAAATATAAATTTTTAGCTCATTTTATACTCTCACTAATATCCTTTTTTTTGGTAGATCGTTTTGCGAGCTTAAAAAAAGTGTACATAATAAGGCTTATCCAGAAGGATCAATATTAGAAGCATATATTGTAAAAGAGTGTTTAACATTTGTTCAATATATTTGCAAGGCATTGAAACTTGTTTTAATAGAGATGAGAGAAATCAAGACGTATCCAACGATGGAGGTTTAACAATAGTCTCACAAAATTGTAGACCATTTGGATCAATAAAATTTGTTGATTTGCCAAGTGATGAGTTCAAGATGATACAATAGTTTGTCTTACAAATTTGTGAGGAAGTTCAACCACATATTGCTTGAGTGTACATGAAAGTTTTTGTCATTAAACTTACAATCACTATAATATAAATGAATGAATATTAAAAACATATTAAATATATAAGTTCTTCATAGGGAGCACATGGAAGCACTTCATTTGGAAGGATGCAAAAATATCAATGAAGTGCATAGATAACAATTTCCATCATGGTTTAAAGAACGTGTAAGACTGCTCCAACTGGAATAACTTTTTAAATAAATTGATATATGATCATAATTTTCCATAAAATTGTTTACTTGTTTGTTCAGATGACACGATTATACGGCAATGAACCATTAAACTTAGTTGAGGCATTATACTCGCATGCATGCATACCACTTAGATGTGTTAAAAAATACAATATATGCATAGTGAATTGAGTATGATTTCTAACCAAAGAACGCGACAATCATCGGAGGAGCCAAAATAGTGGGGTCGTGGTTGAAGGAAATCATGGTCATGAGATAATAGATTTTTACGACTTCTTAAATGAAATTATTCAATTAGATTATGTGAAAGATAAACATGTTACACTTTTTAAGTGTGATTGGTTTAATCTTGGAAAAAAATCAGGGATAAAGAAGGAAGGTAACATAACATGTATCAAAGTTACAGGAAGATGGTATTCAAATGACTATTACATATTAGCAAATCAAGCAAGATAAGTTTTTAACATTAATGATCCAAAATTAGGAAGTGATTGGCAAATCTCAACATAGGCATATCTATGATGTTGATGAAATGCAAGATGAAGCTATTGATTGTAGAGAATCTCTGCTAGTAAAAGATGAAGTATATCAGGAGAATGAAACAAATGAGGTGGTCCAAGTCATTATTAGTGAGATAGCTTCATTAAACTGAGAGGATATTGATCCTGAAGAAATTGATTCATTATTTATTTCAAGAATTCCAAAAGTTGTTGAAAATGAGAATAGTACAGACGATGAAATTGATAAATTAGATGAAACATTAGTAGACTATTGTACTATTGATGAAGACATTCAGAGCAACAAAAAGGCCCATCCTAATGTTATAGATGACGACACTGATATAGATTTATGATTAACAAATATTTGCTGTCTCCTTTCTTTTTGTCCTCATTGAGTTTGATAACATTTAAATCTGCTCCTTGTTTATGAGCAAAATATATTGAAAATGTTTCAATAGTGATTGTTACAATATTTCTTTAGGTTTTTTAAACAAGAATGATGGTAGACATTCATGTCTTCTATCAAATTTCATGAATATTACATGCTTTCTTTCATTTATTTTTTCTTAAAATTAGTGTATATACTTATTTGTATTGTTCATGCATTCTTATCTCCATTTTCTTATAGTCATAGAAGTAATAACTTTTCATGCAGATTGAATAACGGGTCCCAGTTTACCAAATGATCTAAAAATAATAATAACTCAAAAGTTAAAGCTCTTGTATCCTTTGAATCTTCAAATCCCATAGATATCAGAGGGATGTTGAGTCGATTTAATCCTTCAACTACTCAAGGAGCACCTAATGCAAGGAATAATCAATCTTTGGAAAGTTCACCAACTACTTTGTTGAATGCTTCTCAACTAGTGACCCCTGAGCAATCTCCAGTTCATGCTTCCTTTGAACAACTAAGTGAAAATACAAAAATTCTAGCAGATGAAGTTAATGGCACATTAGGTATTAATTTAACTTATTCATACTCTTTATTCAAGTTCAAATAACTTTTGAAATTAAATTGAATGTCTTAAGTTGCACTATTATTTTACATTATAACTATTTTATGATTCTTTAGCAAATCATCTAAAAAGAGGGGTCGAGGCGAAACAATGGGAAAAGGTCTTATGAAGTTTGTTGCTACTAGCAACAAAATGAAAATTATTATAGATGATGAAATAGGTAGGCCTATTAATGGAGAGGAATTTGCCAAACTTTCATGTGAGATTAGAATTATAACTAGAGGTGCGATTCCAGTGCTAAAAAGTGGCGTGATATAAAGAATGATGATCTAGAACCAGGCTTCGATCATATGAAAGTTTATAAATGCAAATTGAACTTCATATTTCTTATTACCATATAAAATTTAAATTGTATTTTAATGTTTATTATTTTTTATTATTTAATTAAGGTGTTTTACTATATTTTTGTTTTTATCTGTATTGTTTTTTTACATGTCGCAATATATGGACCTCAATATAGATGATCCAGGGGTAAAGAATTGTATTGTTGATAGGATAAAAAATAGTTCTAGGCAACAGCGCCATAGGCTGCACAAGAGATTTCAAAAGTTTAACTCTTTGGAAGAGGCTAAGAGTAATCCTGGGATGATGTACAAAAATGGAAAGATCTTTATGACTATTTTGCATATGAGGAATTCAAGGCAATGTGCTCTTTTCCTTTTTTAAATTAATTGGGCTTTAAGTTATGTATAGTAGATAAATTTGCTAATTCGCTTTATGACCCTTAATTTTAGAGCTTATTTAATAAGAATTCTATTTCTTGTTATATGTTTGGATTTAACATTTGCAATGACATTTTTATTCGTTTTCAATTTTGTTGTCATATAATAGCACAAAAGTGAGAGAAAATGGTGAAAATAGGAAAAAGGTTGAGGCTCCACATATTTATGGTTATCATTTTTATTTATTGAGATAAACAATCATGTTGTATTTATTTTTTTTTTACATTTTTTATTATCTCAAAAGGAATTAAATGGAGAACCTTATAATAGAATTGGACTATATAGATGGATACACTATTCAGAGAAAAAGGGTTGGTCATCTCAAGAAGCTAAAGAAAATTTGGTACATTTGCTTTATTTATTTCTATAGAAATTAAATTAATTCAATTTTACACATAATTAACTTTCATTGATAATTGGAATTGTAGAATTTAATGATTGAAAAGAGTGAGCAGTACGATAAACAAGAACTAATTGTAACAGCAGATCAAATAGTTCAAGAAGTTCTTGGCTCTAGTTCTGGTTACATAAAAGGCCTAGGGTATGGTCCAAAACCACCTAGCAAAAGACATTAATAATAGACGTGGGTACACAAAGATTACAAATTGAACTTTTAGAGACCCAAGAGAAGTTAAGTGTGTCAGAATCACAAGTGATTGAGCTTAAAACTCAAGTAACTGAGTTTGAAATAGAGGTTACAGTTTTAAAGGGAAAATATCCAGAATAAGATTCAAAAATTTTAGAGCAGGATAAGAAAATCGAACAGCTAATGGCTTTTATGACGGGTCATTGAATGCGATGATCAATCTATTTTTCTTGTAAGTAATAACCTTTTGACATGTTATATTTTTCTTTTTGAATTAATCATAATACATATGGCTTTGATTAAATATTTGTATTATTGAATTGTCCTTCTCAGTGTGAGGCAAGCTTTATGATTAGGTGAATAGTAATTTCTCTTTTCCATTGACCAATTAAACTTTTTTCAATCATTATGTTAATATTTCAATATTAATAAGGTTTTTAGCTTACTAATGAAAAGAATTTATTAAACACCTAATATTGATTATCTGTTATATGCAGGTTCAATATTTTTCAATTTGAAAAGTAGTGGTTAGCTTCTGCAAACTTAAACATTTTCTACATGTTAGATTTGCTTCTTAAAATTTTTAGTTATGTTTTAATATTTCTATTAATGTGGCTTTGAAGTTTTTAATGGATTTAAATTGAGACATGACTCGAAAATTGGACATTTATGCTGATAGCGGAGGGTACTCATTGATAGGATAATTGTATTGTGTGATTTTTTATTTTTAATTTACAGTGATAGTTACAAGTTAGAAAGAAAATTATTTGCTTAACTCTTGCCTTTGCAGACAATTTTCTCTTTTTGTTTGATATATTATAAATGATATGTTCCTTAAGATTTTTGGACAAAAAGTCACTATCTTATGCAAATTGTTAATTTCAGTTATTGGTGTGGTTTATGTCTGATGTAGTAATAAGACATTAATTCACATAAACTATTATTTCCTGTAAGTTTATGAGTAAAAATTAATAGTTGTCTTCTTGTTTATTATTGGGGTGGCAATAATGTGATCAATCATTTCCATAGGAACAAATGTCATTATTTGTTGACCAGTGATAGTAAAAAAATTCTGTTTTTTTAGATTTTAAACACAAGCTTATAAGGGTTACTAATTATCTTTATTTACCTCATTTCTAAACATTGGTAAAGTTAGGTTGATCCCATTATTATTCTAAGAACGTAGTTACAGGAGTTGCTAACAAAATTTCCAGTTTTGCGTCAAGATTAATTCATTTCATATCAATAGTATTGAAGAAGATAAATAGACTTGCATACAATTCTTTTAAGAGTGCGAACTTTTATGAAAGTTAAAGTAATAAATTTTATGTTGGATTGATATGAACTTCTAGCAAAATAAGGTGGCTATAATATGAGAAATAAAAAATAACAACTGAAACTATTGGTAGTGTAACACCCCTTAACCCGACTATTTCCAGCCGAGCCAAGTATGCTACAGTATATGCAATATGGTATACAAAACATGCACTAAATAAATTTTTTTTCCTTTTTATTACAAATAATAATAATTTACACATTTCTTTAATTATTATAATTACATTTTGAAAGTCCTTAATAGTACATGCCAAGCTAAACTTTGCTTTGCTCCTCACTTCACCTCCTATTGCGCACTCTTGTGCTACTTTGTAGCTTCCCATTTGTCAGCTTGGATTCCATAACCTACGAGTTTAGAAAACTAAACTCGCTAAGCATATAGCTTAGTGGGTACTTTAACCGTTAAATAGAAATTAGATGCAAACCACAAAATGTTACAGATATGGCACAGCCAACCCAATCATTAATATAAACATTCTCAGGTTCTTATTATATTTCTCCTATTATTTGTTAAGCTTTTATGACAGTATGCTATTCATTTCTATTGATTTACTGCCACTGGATGGTACCTCATCCTATGTCTGTTAGTTGCCTAACATTGCTGTTGATTACCGATCTGATGGTTATGTATTTGTATTTTATGGCATTATAATTTCTTTATCATTGTAGGCCCAATACTCTCTTGTTTTGAGTTCCGTTTGTTAAATAACTTATGCATGAATTAAAGGTATGTATTCACTATCTTTGTCCTATGCTTTCCTTCGGTAGTTTGGCATGAATGATTATTCGTGTGTTCATATGCTCCTTTCATTAAGTTCACATATATTTATTAAGGTTTGGATAAGTCATATAAGAAATTAATCAACTGAAAAATGTTCATTACCCTTTGCCGAGTTTAATATTTTGACGGTTCAAAATTTATTTTATTAAAAATTCATAGGGCACCAGTGATTAGGAATCTATCTATTTTTATCCTAAATAACCTCAATAGAACTAATTTGTAGTTCAAAGTTTTCATTCCGGACCTTTGGGCCGGACTGCACTTTTTAGGCCACACCGGGTTTTACAACGCTGCAAAAATCCCTCGGTGGGCTTTAAAATCTAAATAAAACACAATTGGGATGTGATTTTCAAAAAAACGAAAAATGCTATCTTGTTCTTAATTTGTCAAGCTTTCAAGAGCATATTTTTGATAATTTATTTCATTCCAAACGAATATTTTATCTCAACTATACCTCATCTATTTCTTACCAAATGAACAGTGAATTCTAGCATTTAGTTTCTTATGTACCTTGTTATCTTATTTCCCCAATAACTTTTGTTCTACTAATCCAAATGTAAAAATTCTTGTTTTCACTCGAACTAGACTCATATAAGTCCTTATGGTTAAATTTCTAGATTTAAATTTGTTACACATAATTCTTGATGACTCCTTGAACTCTTCCCTGGCCAATTGGTTACTCAAGTCTGCGCAATGCATACTATTTCATTTATAACTTTACCTACGCAACTCGGATTGAGACGATTCTTATCTTAAATTAAAATAGACACATAAGGCTATATTCGGTAAAATTTTCAGATTAAAAAAGGCAACAAGTGATTTTTGGCATAATTTCTAATTCAGCCCTGCAGTCTGCTAGGGTCTGCCTGCGCATGGTTCGCTCATTCGTGTGTAACTTCTACATTTTAAGTCCAATAGAGATGAATCCAACTCCTATGATTCACCCACATACAAGGATTCATTTATATCTTCTATCACAACATCTAATTCCTGAGGTAAATGGACCAAAACCTGGACTCAAGGCACAAATCTCAGTCTGTCCGGTTTCACAATTCCAGTGTGCATGAGTTATACTCTTTTGATCATATCTTTTTATATACGAGTTGGATTTAGGAAATTCCAAATTATATGGTTTACGAACACATAAGGGTACATTTAAGTTTTCTTTTACATCTTCTAAATGTTTCATTAAGGTCACCTAAACGTAGTCCCAAGTCACAGGTTACTGACTGAGAAATCTCAGTTTTTCAGTTTGTACGCCTGGTATCATTTTGATCATAACTTTCATTCCACACATGAAAATGAGTTTGTTCCAACGCCTATGGTTTACTTACTTAATGGAGAACAATTAAGTCTTTTTTTCAAGTTCTAGTTCTATCATTTTGCTAGTCTAAATTTCAGTTGAAGTTCCAGAAAAATGCAGGACACATGGCTGGCTGCAACAAAATAATACAACATAGCACTCCCATATTTACCTCCCTTATAACCTCAACCCCAAAATCAATCAATACACAACAAACACTTCTATATCATCATCAATCTCAACCACATAACCACCACAACTCAAGCACATGAACAATTATAGCAATTACACATCCAAATGCAAAGGCAATAGAGATCACTAATTCAAGAAGGTTAAAGTACCAAACTTTTTTCCCCTTTGCTTTCCTTAGCTCATCTTTGATCTTTTTCTTCTTTTTCCTTTAGCTTTTCTTGATTTCCTACAAGAATTCCAGCATACACACTTTAAACATACATCCTATGGTTTGAAAAACATAAGCTACCAATTCATTTCTTGCCAATTTTTCCTCAATCTAATCTCCTCTAACCTTAAAACCATTATTTCTTTCATCAAATCCTTCAAATAATTATTTCTTGAATTTTCTCCAAATCTAGCTACATGAACCCTAATTTCAATCTCTTAAATTAACCATTAATCCATGAAATTAAAACTAGAGATAGGTTTCTCTTACCTTATAATCTTGTTTGTCACCAAAATCTTCAACCAAAAGCCTTAAACTTTGGAAAAAATCATCTCCTTCTTCCTTCTCTTATGGTTTGGACGAGTTCATCATGTAAGAGAGGGCTTTTATATTCTTTCCTTAGCTTATTTTGATCCAAATGGCAGCCATAAGTGGTGAAAATATGTTGGTATAGATGTTGATTTCCAATTGGTACACCTTATAGCAAAAATGGCCACTTTTAATTGGTCCATTTGCCTTCTTCTTTTATCTATTTATTTGGCAAGCCATTAGGCTTCCTTTATTCATATTTTGACCCCCTCAACTTTCTTGTGCTGAAATTTTATAGTCTAGGGTGTGAAAATATCAAAATACCCTCCAACGATTAATCGATTGTAACTTTTAAACCGTGCGTTTTCGGAAAAAATTGAAACCCACGGTTATGACCCGATTAATCTCAAGAATATTCTTCCGGGGTCAGATATGAGCACTATTAAGAACTTCCGACACTTAATTTTTAAGTTTACATAGTTGCCCCTAACTTTTGAGAAATTTTTACTTAGGTCCTTTTGATATCCCTTCCTGACCTTGCTGTCTTTCTTTATTAATATCTTTTTACTCACAACTCCAAATTAAGTAATTCTTATGCCCACCGAAACTAGACATCCGGGGATATGTTTTATCAAAATTTCAGGTCGATCTGAGCTATATCTGATTTTTGAAGGTCCTTCGAAGTCAAGCCTACTATGCTGTCCTGAGGCAGCTTGCACATTGTCTACTAAATCCATCATATCTTATTCTTTACAACTCCAAATTGAGTAATTTCAAGTTATACATCTATCTAAGACACAAATAAACAATTAAGTCTTCTTTGAGACTCTCTAATTCTCTCATTAACTTGGATGAAATTCGAGCTCAATTTATATAGGTCATGTTCTAAACTCCTTTGTTCTAAGCCTAAATCATATCCTCTATATCTGTTTCTTACCAATCTGGGATTCGGGATGTTACAGGTAGGATATATTTTTACATGTCAAGCCAATCTTTAAGTAGCTTTTAAATTGAAAGCAACTTCTTTTTGTTTGGAAGTTCTTTTTTTTGATTTTTTTTATGGACAAGATTCTCTTAACCTTCATGTATTGATAGCCTTGTCCCTTAGCCATTGCACTTGGCATGGCCTGAGTCCATATCTTAGTCTTACATTTTAGTCATTAAAGTACTCATTTTGTCTAGTTTTGAATGGCCAAGTGCGCTAATCTGCTGTGTACAGTTGCTACAATGATTGATTGTGCTATGGTTATATATATCCATATCATCACTAGTCACCAAACATATAGTTTTAAAAAAAGTTGTCATGCTCTTTATTTTTGCAAGATTTTTCTGTGTTGCTATGAGTTGCCAGTGGACAATGGGTGGAGTATATCTGGTTGTGTCTATCTTTTGCGATTCTATATGTGATTATATCCCCTATCTCTAGCATATTTCAGTTGGAGTTTAGCCATATACTAATGGCTAAATGGTTCTTTAATTATTTACATTCTAGGGTGGAGATAAACCAAAATGAATGTGGAATAACAGGCCTTGGTATGCTAGATCATGCTCTTTAGTTCTTGGATAATGTTATTGGGGTCTGTACCCCTTCAAGTTCTTCATAGCTGCTGCTTTCTGCAATATAGCAGCTGCTAAAATTAAAATAGGATCCATCTTATTGGTCTCTTCTGCAGTAGCTTTTGCTAAGGTTAATTTGTAGGTTTGAAAGGTTGATTTGTAGCATTTGCTAAGGTTGATTTGTAGGTTTTGTTGGTCTCTTCTACAGTAACAGCTACAATAGCATTAACATTTTTATGAATACTCAACTCTTGGTTCACTTGACGAATTGAATGTGTCTCCTATGTTTGAGATAAGATATTTGTTATGGTGATTCATTGATAATTATTTTCTTTTTAGTTGCTACTAATGATAGATTCTTGTTTAATTGCAGGTTCTATAGATCATTGACATTTATACAAAATGCAAGTTCTAATAAAAATATTTATTTGCTGAAGGAATCTTTAGCATGTTGCTCTCTTTTGAGGCTTTTTTTTATTGGTTAAACTATGGATTTCGGTTTAGTGAACTAGTATTTAGTGATAAATGACAATTTGTTTTAGTTAATATATAACTTATTAGTTTTTTTTTAAATTACTCTCAAATGATTTATTATGGATTTTAATTACAATAATATTTTTGTCGCATTAAGGAATTAGTGATCATTTATAATTTTGTTATATTATGTTCTACCTTTTTATGACAAAATATATCATTCTACAATAAAATCACAGTAACAATATATATGACACTAATATTATTAAAAATCTAATGACATTATAATTTTGTGACCAAAAGAATAAGCTTTTGTGACAAAATATTTTTTTCAACATTTAGATTACTATATATAATGAAAATTTATAATATTAAATGATAAATTTTACATTATAATTATGATGATAGTTTTGTCAATATATTTATTATCATATATTATGACACATAGGTGGTCGTCACCAAAATAAAAATTTATTGTTGACGTAAATAATATTGTTAAATTTACTTTCACTTTTAATGATGATTTAAATATTGAATGATAAATGTTATATTGTAATCATAATGAAAATTTGTTGCTAAATATTATCATATATCATGACATATATATTGTCGTCACCAAATAAAAATTTATCGTTGATGCAAATTATATTGTCGTATTTAATATCACTTTTAATGGCGATATACAATATTAAATTATAAATTTTATATTATAATTATGACAGTAATTTTGTCGCTATATATTATCATATATCATGACATAATTATTGTTGTCACTATATAAAAAATTATTGATAACGCAAATGATATTATCATATTTAATCTCATTTTTAATGACAAAATATCACATTAAATGATAAATATTATACTATAATTATGACAATATTTTGTCGTAATATATTATCATATATAATGACATAAATAATGTCGTCGTCAAATGAAATTTTATTATTGACGCAAATGATCTTGTCATAGTTAATCTCATTTTTAATGACGAAATACAATATTAAATGATAAATTAATACCACAAATTATGACAAAATTAGCGTCACTATAAGTAATATAATTTATGACTATGATGTAGTTTTGTCATTAAAATTAAAGTTATAGTGACAAAACTAAATTTTGTTATATAGACAAAATATTACGATATTACAGTGACAATCTTCATGACGCTGAATTTTCGTCATAGAAAAAAATTGTGATGAAAATATAAATTTATACGACGATTTTAAGTATCATTATTTATCAAATTTCTTGTAGTGTGAAAATCTCACACATCTCTAAGAAAGTAATGATATGAGCATGACGATCATCACTTGAAAATCTACCAAATAGAAATGTATTCTAAATCATTTGAATGAAAGCTGGCTTAATTTCAAAATTATTAGTTTCAACATTCGGTCGAGCAATCTCTGAAGTTGCTCCATCAAAAGTGGGCATAGCATAATCTCGCAATGATTTATTTCATTACTTATGTTATCTTCCTCAATCAAAGCTTCCAAATCTAGATGAAAATTTTCTTGTTCTTCCTGCAACTGCAATCACCTCTATGCTCTCTCTATGTAATTCTTTTCTTTCATTACTTGTTTAGATTTCTACAAGTTTTTTCAATCTCTGGATTAAATGGCAATAACTCTTTATCTTTTCAGCATCACATAAACTTATACAAATCTCAATAATACCTATATAAATAAATGAAAATAAAAAAATAATTAAATAAGTATTCAAGTTAATTAATATTGATATTAATAAATTCACTCCCAAGCAATGGCGCTAAAAAACTTGATATGAAAAATCTACAAGTACACAGAATCGTGTTCAAGTAATATAGTTATGAAATAAGATATCATTTCTATAGTGAGTGTTTACTAATTACCAACCAGAATCAACTTAATCACTATTTAGGCAATTGAATAATAAAGTAATTAAGAAGAAAAATAATTTTAAATCTAAATTAATTAATAGCAATTTAATTTAAGAAAAATAACAATCAAACAAACAACCTAGAATATTGAATCCATGCGATAACCGAATGATAATTTCTTATATCTATTAATCCAATTTTAATTATTCATATTATGAAAAAATAATTCTTAAAAATAATTACTATTTTTTCTCAAGACATAATAACATATTACTTATAAATCATTAACATATTTCTCAATAGCCTTAACAACCTATAGCCAATTCATTAACGAATCAATTATTCATATAATTTCGCACAAGTCAAATTGAAAACTCCCATACTAATTATTTTTTTGTGATTCTATTACCTAATTATAATCAATGAATATTCCTCTCAGACTTATTTACAAATATAGAATCATACAATTGGTGGCCAAGTAATTACAAGCATTAGGCTTAATAATAGAATTGACATGAATAAAGAAAAATATATCACAAACATATATCAAACAATCAATCACATTTCATCAATATTTTAAATAACAAATTTAGCCACTCATACTACAAAACACATCATATGGATTAAATTAAACATTGTAAACATAAAACTAAAATAGAATTAATTAAGGAAAGTGAAGAAAAACTATTTTAATTAAACTATAGATCAACTCCAATCTCTTGGTCTATCTCCCCACAATCTCCTCTCTAGATTTTTTTTTCTAACAATAAAACTCTAAAACTATTGTTTCATACCTATCAATTTTTTCTAACTCTAATCTCTACCCTAATTAAAATATCAAACATTTTATAATATCAAATAACCTAAAAACAGACTCATAGTTGCAATCTACTTCTATAGAATTCGAGTTATATTTTGCAAGATAATTTACTGTCAGATAACAACCTTATCTCAATCTAAATCCTGTATTAAAGTTATATTTCTTGAAGTGTAGATAACTTTAGGCTTTTGATTCACTTCAATTAAACTTCGGAAGCCCAAGATATGGTTCAATTACGCTCAATGGTTCGGATAGAAATTATACTTCAGCATCTCAAGCCTAATTTCAAATTAATATTTGGGGGCCCAAATGATCCTGAATTTTAATGAAACAAACCTATTTGGAAAAGTCTGAGATGTCCTCTACAAACTTCACGGAGATAACTTTTCCAATATCGAACTCTATAATAACTGAAATCTTCATTGAAGCTTTAAAGGTACAATCTACCTAAAATCTCTACTTGCAAAAGTCTTACAAAAAATAATTCAAACTAAACTCTACTAAAAAATAATCAAATTAAAACATATAAATAAGCTTAGAGTAACAATTTCATGTAAAAACTAATAGGAAAATATATATTCAATATACACTTATCAATGCCTAATTGAAATTGCGGGGTGGTCGTTCCAATTTTGGAAACCTTAATCTTCCCAATGACGTGAAGGAATTTCTACTTTTTACTGATTTTATGGATCTTTTGTCCCTTGACTATATCGACCAAGATAACCATGACTTAATGCGAGCCTTGGTTGAAGATGGTGAGACAACCATCAATTCCTTCCACTTTCCATGTGGCGAGCTAACTATGATGCCTCAAGACTTATATTTGCTGACTGGTATTCCATTTGGGATATGCCCCTTGGATTTGTTTCTAAATTGGAGTGGCTTGCCTGATGAGTGTGTCATTGACCTTCTTGGTGTTGTCCCACCCATCCTTGAAACGGGTGAAGTTGTGGTCTCTCGTACTTGGTTAAGAGGGAACATTAATTTTCTGCTTAGTAGGCATGACAACCCTGAAGATCATTATCTGTATATAGCATGCAGTGTGATTTTATTACTGCTGGGGTGTACTTTTTGGGACACCTGATGTGACACCATCCATCTGACCATCTTAATGAGTTTGGCAGATTTGACTCGCATTAACGAGTTTAATTGGGGTGGTATTTCACTAGCCACCAAGTATAAGGCGATGGGTCAATTGTCCTGGGAGCAAATTTACTCAATTGCAGGAACCTATGTTTTTTAAGAGGTATGCACCCTTATCTCTTTTTCTTTTTCATATTCTAATTCTTATTATGTCTTGTAGATATGGATCTATGAATATTTTTTCTAATTTGGCACTTAGTTTAGGAAGTCCTCAATTAAACGTCTTTCCTGCAGGATGCCGCTAGTCACCAAGCAACAGATCATAGCCATGTAGCTTAGACTTCTGAGGCTTACTTTAAAAACTAGATGGTGAATACTATAAGTGTATCTCCTATACAAGTTTTTTTTTATATTTCTTTTTGCAAGTAAAGTGGTGTCATTTTAGCATGAGATTCATCCTTCCTAACCATGACAATCTGAATTAGGCTGCTTTTTACTCTAACTATTATGTAGTTTTTTTTATCACCCAACATTTAGCGATATTACTTGGGTGAGTGTTTTATGAGCCAGGCTGGCATGGGGAGAGTGGTTCCATGTGTACCACCCACAGATATAAAGCTGGGGGGAACCACACTTGTTCATCCTCATTATTACAATGACCTTCTCACTATCAACTTCACCCTTTCCTAATTAGATTATGGATATTTCTACAGCTCCTTCTTCATGCCTTTTATTGAGAACAACCCGAGCAGCCAATCTCAGCACACTTATCCTTCCTCTGAGGGTTCTTACCCTAAGACTAGTGCCACTGGGGCTAGGTGAGGTAGCATTCATCAGGGGAGGTCTGAGACTCCAACAAATTCTGATGCCAGGTTTACATCTCCTCCGTCTAGTGGTCTTCCCATTAGTTCGCAATCCATGTATATTGAGACTCACCATATACCTCTTGAGGGTGTTCCACCATATTTCTATCTAGGGAACACCATTATTTATTTCACGGGAGATGACATGAGTGAGGATAGGGTGACTGTGCTTATAATTCCTATAGCACCACTACCGAAAAATCACTTTGAAGTAAATGGTTTACCTATGTCCTCTTCTTGCAATTTTTTTTACTCATATCTTGACATGTATTTCTTTGTACTGGCCCAAAGAATGGATTGAACACATCGACACAATGGCTCACCATTATGAGGCTTTTTTGTCAACCACTTTGAGTTAGCTGGCCTTTAAGTGCGAAGTAAGATGCTGGTGTGGCAAGAGATAGATTCTTTATTTTACTCTTCCTATTTTTGTAGGATTTTGTGATGCATTATCATGCATGTATGTTGGATGATTATACTGCATGTATGTTGGATGATTATGTTCGCGTGATGTACTGACAGCTCGCCCTCCATACAAACAGTATTTCAATTTATATATTTAGTCCTCTTTTCTGAATTTTATAGCTTTCTCATGTATTCCTAAGCTTTTGCAATAGTGTTTTGATTTTTTTTGGAAATAGAATGTGTTATTATGGAACCCTTTTTTAGTCACTCTTTACACCTATGGACCACCCATTTGAATAAAGTGGACAAAATAACTTTTGCATGTATTATATTGCCCCAGCTATTACCCTTAAAGGAGTGAAATTAGACAAAGACTTTATTTAGGCTTCCCTAAAGTTTTGGGAACTTATGGATCAAGTTTTTAGATTTAGGGCCATGATGGAAGAGATGTGTCCTACTTTTGAGGAATTTAGTGATATTCTTAGATGTAGCACTGAAGCTGAGTTGGCGACTCTGAGAATCATTCTGGCTATTTTTATACCTTTCAAAGGTCATTCAATTTTGATGAGGCTGAGACAACTCTTATATAGGGATGATAAAGTGAACCTGTGCACACTTATTACTGAATTTTAGGAGAATGCAGAGGATAAGATGAAACAGAGGCTGCGATTGTGAGCATTAGCATTCTGCTTGACTAATGGGTTTTTTATTCAAGGAAGAACCTAGTTAGGTTTTGATTAACCTAGTTTCATTGATCCTGTAGATGGAGGATTCACATTTTATTATTGTGCTTCTATTGGCTGAGACCATCATTAGCCTTGACAGAGTTTACAGAGCCTAAGGAGATTGGTCTGTGGCTCTCACATTACTTTAAGTGAGTTTGTTTCTATTTTCTTTGCCATATACAGGTTTGGCTGAGGAATCATCTTTGCATTATTACCATGCCAGCTAGACTTCCTTATTTTTCCTTTTACTTATCAGAGCAGGCAAATCCTTATCCGTCATGATTCAAAGAGAGCATGGACCTCTTAGCTTTTGGAGCTTGGTCCGATTAAGATTTTATGGTATTGCCCCTGGTACCAAGTTCACTCCTTCATGACTATAAAAGAGAGGCTTTATAATAATATTAAGATTTTGGGTACTCCAGTCCAAAGAGGGCTTCCTACGTATCTCTTTTTTTTAGAATCAGGTCCGCATAGTTCTATTACAATGATATTGTTGTAATTAAACAAAGTATCTCTTGAGCTAACCCATGTTGCATGGACTAGAATACTCGATGCTGTCTAAATATGAGAGTATCACTGCTCTTGATAGAATTTTCTTGAATAGATATGATCCTGTCCAGTTTGGCCTAAACTTCCTCCTAGGATCATGCACTAGGGCTCTGATCTTCTTTAATACCAACTGCTCTTCTTATAATCCCTGGTCTTTGACTATTTTTTTTATAATACGTAGCTATCTTTCATTGATAACCATGCATTTTGTATAAGGCATCCATTCTCTTTTCATCGATAGCATTCAATTGTTTGTGACAAGCCTGAGTCCACTCAACTTCATTGATCTGGCTCTCATAGATTGTCTGAGCTGACCAAACTCTACCTCTATGGGGAGCACTACCTCTATCCCATATACCAAGAAAAAAGACATTGCCTTGGTCAGTGTTTTACCTAAAGTCCTGTAACCCCAAAGAGCAAAAGGTAGATATTCATGCCAATTTTTATGACTCGCCATCATCTTTTGTAGGATGTTCTTTATGTTTTATTTGCTGCTTTAAAAGGCCCATTGGTCTAAGGTCAATAAGGGAAAGACCTTGTTCTTTGCCATTAACTGAACCACTTCCTTTTAGAAGTGTAATCCATTGTCTAATATGATCTTAAAAGGAACCCCGTACCGACAAATGATATTGTTATAAATGAAATGGGCTACCTTCTTGGCATTGAGGATAGCAAAGGATGCTACTTCCACCCACTTAGTAAAAGATAATATAGCCACAAGTATGAATTCGTGTTCATTAGATGATCTTAGGGTGACCTTTCCTATTACATCAATTCCCCATATTACAAATGGCCATAGGTTCGTCGTGGGATGCAGCGGGTCTGAAGCTTGCTTTTGTAGCTTTAAGTATAACTAGTAGTTGTGGCACCTTTTAGTTAAATTACAACAATCCTCCCTCATGGTAAGCCAATAATAAACTAGATTAGAGATCTTTCTAGCCAAGGCGAGCCCATTCATGCGAGACCCTTACTTATTGCCATGAACTCATTCCATTATTTATTGTGCTTCAAATTCATCAACACATCCGAGGTGAATATTGTTCCAAGAGCTTTTATACAGTATGTCATCATTCAAAATGTATTGGCTTGCTAACTGCCTCAAGGTTCTTCGGTCTACTTTTGAAGCCAACTGGGATACTCTCCCATCTGAATAAAATTAAAAATGTTCCAGAACCACAATTTTTAGTCTAATGTTTATACCACTGCACAGTATTCCATATGAGTTTTCACATCAATATTAATAGGGTGAATTATTATCTCCCTTCCTGTATGGGTCATGGATGCTAAGGTGGCCAGAGCATCTCCAAATTGATTTCTGGTTCGCAGTATGTAATGAAACAATATTTCCCCAAACTGGTGTGCTAGATTTTCTAGGCGTTGATGGCAAGGAACCAAATGCTCTTCTTTTATTTTCCATTTTCCTAACACCTGGGACACGATGAGGGTAGAATATCCCTCCACTTTTAGACTTCTGACTCTCAGCCTAAGCACCATCTCCAACCCAAGTGTGCAAGCTTCATATTCTGCCTCTTTATTTCTAACTTCAAAAGCTAACTTTATCGCCAATGGAATTTGCTCATTTTTAAGAGTAATGAGGACAATGTCAGCATTGTAAACTTTGTGATTAGATGCTCCATCAAAATACATGATCCATTCCTCCTAGTTAATGCCCATGATATCCTTATCCGGGAATTCGGGCTCTTCAACTACGTCTTAAACAGGTGCGACAGCCAACTGATCAACTATTACTCCTCCTTTGATTACATTGCATGCCACAAATTTAAGAACAAAAGTAGCCAACACCACAAGCCATCATGCCATCTTACTATCCAAAAATTGATCTTTCCATAAGGAATTTTAAAGGGCTCTTATCTGCAATCACTTGTGTTATGTCATGTAATAGCGTAGCTTCTGACTTACACATACCAAAGCCAAACATAGCCTTTCAATCTAATTGTATTTAAGCTCATAAGCTAACAACCTTTTGCTAAGGTAATAAATGGCAAACTCTTTTCTTTGTTCCCTTCTCATGTTGAGCAAGCATGACTCTCATTGTTTCTTCAGTCACTAAGAGGTAAAGCGGTAAGGGGTTTCCAAGTCTGGGAGGTTGCAAAATTAGTGGTTTCAAGAGGCATTGCTTGATCTTTTCAAATGCACTTTGGCATTTTTCATTCCATTTTGCTGGAGTGTCTTTCTTTAGTAACTTGAAAATGGACCTACACATATTATCCATTTGGGAAATGAATCAGCTGATGTATTGTAGGCAACCTAAAAATCCTATGATTTCTTTTTCTATATTAGGCATGGGCATCTCAAGGATTGCCTTTAATTAGAGGGATCCACTTCAATTCGTTGAAAGCTAACCATGTGCCCAAGAAATATATCGAAGGCTACTTTAAAAACACACTTTACAGGATTAAGATTTAGGTTGTATTGACAGAGTCTAAGGAAGAACCGTTTCAAAGCCTCTTCTTTCTTAGATTTAATGACCATGTCATCCACATAGACTTTAACATCCTGATGTATTATGTCATAAAAAAAGTATAGTGGTCATTCTTTGATATGTTGCCCCAGCATTTTTTAGGCCAAAGGGCATGACCTGTAACAATAAGTACCCCATTTTCTAAGCTATATGATTTTGTATTCATTTCATCAATTGATTTTAACAATTTTTCATTTGAGGTTTTTAATTCTAATGTAGAAGTTTTTAAGCACACAAAATTCTTTTTTAGCTTAGAACATTTATCCTTATAAAATTTCATCTTAGAAAAATACTTTTTTACTCTAAGGTTCATATGCACAATCAAATCACTATCATCTAAAGCATCATCAACATCATTATCAAATGCAACTAAGTTTAAGGATTGAGTACCTACCTCATTGGAGTCATTTTCATCTTTAATAGCCATGAGACATAGATTAGCAATTCCTTCCTCCTCTTCTTCTTCTTCTTTTTCACTTGAGGAAGAATCATCCTATGTAGCTTTGAGCGATTTCTTCTTTTTTCTTGCCCCACTTCTTTTTATTTTTTAACTTGAAGCAATCCGATTTGATGTGACTGGTTTTTTCACATTCATGTCATTTCGCTTTATTCTTTTTATCTTTATCTTTGAAAGAGGATTTAGAAAATGTACCTTTGTTAGCTTGCAATCTTCTCTTTTTCTTCCAATCACTCATTCTTTTTGAAAACATAGTCATTTCTTCTTCATCATCATTATCTTCATTACTTGAGCTCTCAACCTCTTTGATTACCTTGAGAGCTATTACTTTCCTCTTATCCTTTTTACCTTGTTCTTCTTCTCTTTCGGTGTGCAATTCAAAGGTGAGTAGTTTTTCAAAAAGTTCATCGGTTCTCAAAGAGCTAAGGTCATGAGCTTTTTCAATTGAAGAAACCTTAGACTCAAAGTTCTTCTTTGCTCTAAGTGCTCTCAAGATGTTAGTAGTGATATTATCTTGATCATATATCATACCATATTTCTTTAATTCGTTGATAATGGCAAGCAAGAGGTTTGTCATGTCGGTGACATTTTCATTTGGCTTCATCTTAAATAGTTCATACTCATGTACATACATTTACTTCTTAGTGAGTCTCACTTGGGTAGTACCCTCATGATAGTTCTCAAGGGTTTTCCAAATGCAATGTGCATAAATGAGGTAATGGACTCTCCTACCTTCTTCTCTTGATATTGAACTCATCAAGATGGAGGCTGCCCTATTACCCTATTATTGTTGAACCGATTTCGCACATTTGCACTTGTCCATTATGATTTAGGAAGAGGAACTTGGACACTATCAACCTCATGAGTAGGAGGTTTACACTCATCTTCAAAAAAATCCCAAAGCTCAATTCCTTCACTATCTAGGAACAAAAATATTTTGTTTCCAATAGGAATAATTTGTTCCATCGAAATAGGGTCTAAGGAATGAGTTTAGGTTTCCATGTGTAGAGGTGTTTGTTGGTGGAGTGGTTGCCATTTTGGATTAAATTTTACAATTAAGTTAAAGAAATTTACAAGCTCTGATACCAATTATTGTCCCAAGATAGTAACCAAAAGGGGGTTGAATTGGCTGATTTGAAAAGTGATGATAAATTCAAAATTCAAAAATAAGAAATGTAGAAGATGTAGAAGAAGATTAAGCAGAGTATAGAAGAAAGAACATAAGGATTTATAGTGATTTGAATTTACCTTGATCCCACATCCACTTTCGTAACAACTTATTACGATTCTACTAGCTTTGAGTTTTTATAAGCTTAACTCTAACTTGGTGTTTTCACAAGCTCACACCAAACTTTATAGGTTTGAGATCAATCTTCATAACCCAGGCTCACTCTCACAATCTAAGTGTTTTCAAGCTCACAATTAAACTTTTGATGATTTTTTATGCTCACACCCAATACTCTAACAATTCAAATGTTTAATTATAGTAAATGAAAATGAAAATATATTGCCTAGGCTTTTATAATAAAAAAAATTACCTTTGAACAAGATATTTCTTGGGGTATTTATAGCCAATTTGGTCTAACTAGCCGTTATAATTCATGTGATGAATTTTAGTGGGCTAGTCCTTGTGATATCAAGAAGTTTTCTCAGAGATCGATCGTCCTAGCACAGGGAATGGTTGCCATAGCATGTTGGGCGATTGTCCGTTACACAGGGTCGATAGCTCTATTTGAAAATTCTTCCAACTGTTAAATATGAATGCTCTACAGGTGAAATCTTGCCCATCCTATGGCTGTCAGGACAGTCACCTAAGGTCAGGGGATGGTTGCCTTTTTTGAATTTGAAAGTTGCTTTACAAAGGTCATTCCACGTGGCACTTCTTTATTTGACAAAGTAATTTTTCGCCAAAATATGAAAGGTGTGGTCACGCTAGTACTGACATAGTGGTAGGATTAGGTGTCTCGCATCGAACTTCTAGGAGCACCTGAGACTGTGAACACTACTGCCAATCCTTGTGATTTTCTCTTAAAAAGTATGGACAATTTCCTTTGAAAAGGGACAATCGTGACAAGGTATAGGGAGACCGCTCCTAAGACTGTGCCTTTCATCACTCTCCCTTCTATGAATGTTGGAGTTTGTCACTTGAGGTGCAATCATCCTAATTCTTGGACGGTCGCTAATGTTTCTGTCATGATAGCTCCTAAGGTCGAGACTCTGACCATGAACCCTACTGTGACTCAATTTGTTCTTCAAGTCTTCAAGGGCAATCGCCCTTTTGCCTGGGGTAACCATACTTTTTGCCCTGTCTTGGCTATATTGTAGCAACTTATTCCTTCATTAAGTAACTTAAAGATAAGTTAAATGCACCATTCAATTTGATTGCTAAAGATCAAAATTGAGATTATTTGGCTAGCAAAAAGAACAATAATAACAATAATATTGAAAATACTTAATGACAGAAAATAGAAGGAAAATTAAAATGAAAAAAAGGGTGGTTGGTTGTTTAGATGTGGGCTCGCCACTCAGAGTAATATTTTGAGTGTACCTACTTATCCGTTGGAATGGGAATCAGAGCCGTAAGTAGTATGAAACATTTGATTGCAAAGGGTTTGTAATTAACCAATTTTATAATTAATTAATTATTGAATTAAAATTGAGTTGGAAGAAAATACAATACCTTAGATGAGCGCTTACTTTTGATAAAAGATTGAAAAGTCTCACCACTTCAAAGTTATACTTGTGTGGGTGATTAAAGAAAAGATGAGTTAAGAGTGATGCAATGTAATATCTCAATTTTTGATGTACTTTAGAATAGTAAATACGAGAGAGCATATGGGTATAATGGGTAGAGAAAATATAAGATGAATGTTTATGATGGATGTTATACATGTAATACATATATTTGAAATGTATGAGAAATATAAATAGAATATATAAGATATATACATATACCTAACATATACTACACATATGCATGAGGTATACATTGATAGTAGAAAAGTTGATTTTAATTAAATAATAATAATAATAGTACTAATAATAAAGTGAAGAGGATAAAGTCAAAAGGAGAAGGGAGTTGATTGGTGAAGAGTAAATTAAAGTAATTAATATATGATATCATATTGTTAAAGATAAGGATAAAAGTTTAAAAGAAGAGTCTTCTTTCTTCTTCTTCCTCTTTGAACGTGAGATTGAGAGAGAGTGAGAAGAGCTCGATTTTATTCGTAGATACACCAAAGTCATAAGAGTTTTAGGAGGTTTGAAAGTAGATATTGAAGGTTTGGCAAAGAATTTAAGTGCTTTCTTCTTGAGCTTATTTTATGGATTATATATATATATATATGATATAGTTAGCGAGAGAAAGTGATGATTAATTGAATAATATGATGACAATAATATATTGAAGTGTATATTTATGTTGAATTGATACATAGATGAAGTAAATATGGTTAGATGTTAAGGATAATGATGAGTAGTTGGAATTGAGGAAAAGAGTAAGGGTTTGGTAAAGTTGAGTTAAGAATTGGGTGAATTGATATATGGATGATGGTATGAATCAAATATATGATGATTTTTATTATGAGTTTGTGTTTAGATTAACAAGAAGAAAGTAACGAAGAGTAAACTTGGAATAACCAAAGGTGTGTACATAATCTTTTTGGTTTATACACAAGATCTTGAGGTTGTACATATTTGATTTATCATGATTTGGAGTTGCTTATGTGATATGTGAGTATTGTATTGATAAAAATGGAGTGAAAGAGTATTTTTGTGATGTTTTGGGTATGCCCAGAGATTTTGTAACACCCCTATACCTCGTATACGTACACAGCATGCTAGTACGATCGTAATATACGTATACTGAATATAGGTATGCCACTGTTTATAAAACATACAGATAATCCCTTTTTAATAATATGAATAAATTTAAAACATTTAAAGGAATTTATAAAATACAATAGACAAAATGTTTATTAAAAACGCAGCGGAAAATATAACAAATATTTACAATTACATATACATCAAAATTCAAGTAAAACATAAAATGTATATACATGTTTGGCAATATGTCTTTGATCTTTAAGCTCCACTATCAACACCTCAAGATCTAGACTCTACTCGGCCTAGAGGAACTCTCTGGTTCTTCCCTGTCAGCTGCGCGATAAATCATAATCGCGCTAAGCCAACGGCTTAGTGGTACAAACTACAGTAATATTATGTTTTGATGCAATGCCAATGTCACACAATCAATTCCATACACCATTCAAAAGAATGTTATACTTCAACATCTTACTTTGCTTAATGTCATATCAAACATTCATTCTCAATAAGATACTTATGCATTATAATCAATCTCATTATTCATTGGTTTCACCATTCAAGAATCACATTGAAAACAAAGACAAGCATGGGCCCAAAGACACTAATATGCCATTCAACTTTCAGAGTTAATGTTTTGGTTTAATTATCACATTTATCATCATTATTACCCCAACTAGAATTCAAGGATTTAGATGCAACCAAGCTTCAAGGGGAATAAAGCATGCTAAGTATCAACCCAACTTGGCTTCAAGAACCAAACCCAACCTAGCTTCAAGGGTTGTAACATCTCAATTAGGCTTCAAGGACTAGACCCAACCAAGCTTCAAGGGGAACAAAGCATGCTAAGTATCAACCCAACTTGGCTTCAAGAACCAAACCCAACCTAGCTTCAAGAGAGTGTTACTATAGGCATACCACCAACAACAAAACTCTGAAAATGGAATAACACATTAGACACACAATTCATTTATTATTTCATTATCAATTTCTCATCATCACTTAGGCAACCATGCTTCAATAATCTCATTAGCATCATTTTCATTTTAGCCAACAATCATGGCTCCACATCTCATCAAGAGAGTATATATATATATATATATATCATCAATTGCATTAAACATCATCATTTAGGCAAACATGCCCCACTTATTTCATTTAAATCATCATTACCAATCACATTGGCTACACATCTCATTATATCTCAATTCACATTAATTCAATTCATCATCTAGATATACATAGTCAATGACATTAACACACATTTTAGATGCTCATCAATCATTCATATTATACCAAACATAACATTATTAACAAGCATCAACAATGAATTAGATTTCTTAACACATTTACAATCAAATGTATGTTAAGTCTCAACATCATATGAATGTATGCAATAATGTAGTTTGTACTTACCTCAAGAACACTCACACTACTCTATACTCTTCCTCCTCCCACACTTCTTCACAACTTGAATTAGGGCAAATTATCTTCTTCAAGACCTAATCCAAAAATGATAAAATATATCAATTCCAATGCAAATATTCACTTAATAACCTCTTACTAGACCCTTAAATCACAAATTACAATTCAACACCACTAACTAGGGCCCACGGCCGTGGCCACCCCAACCCCCAAGGGCGTGGGTTAGAAAACAATTCTGCCCCAAATTGTTCAACACCCCCACGGCCATGGCATCTAAGGGCCACGGGAGTGGCATCCAAGATGCTACTGCCTCCAACCAAAATCATGTGTTCTAAACTTCTAACTTCATAAAACACAAACAACTTGAAGATCAACAAAAATAATTAACCAAACTCAACATCTACAACAATCACCAACTCAAAACCCTAATACAAACTCAACTCAAACACTTCCAATACCAATACCAATACCAACTTAACTTCTTATCTTAAAAACAATTTCAACACTTATAAACACACCACAACAACCCTAATCATACTATCAACAACAATTCATCCACCTCAAACACAACTTCAAAAAGAACAAAGGAAATCAAGAGAGAACTTACCAAAGTTGATGAAACTTCACAAATTTCTAACTTAATCACTTGAATCTTCCTTCAATTTTGAGTTTGGAACAAACAAAACTCACTCTTGCTCTCTTGCTTTGGATGGCCGGCCAACAAAGGAAAAGAAAAGAAGAAAAAGAAAATTGAAGATGAAGCAAAGTCAAACTTTCCTTCTCTTTAAACCTCCACCAAGCAATCTAAAAAGAAAATTACTTAAATACCCTCTTCTATTTATTTTAACTCCCTTTCACTTACTTTCCTTTTTAGTAATTTCATAAATAACAAAATAAATATCTTCTTCCTTTGACCATCACATTTGACTTGTATATATGTTGTATATATTTCCATATACACAACATATACACTCTCTTTTAAATTTCTTTTCTCTTCCACATTTAACATATACATTCAATCCAATTACAACAATAATATCAAAACTTCTAGGGCATACTTTGGGATATTATAGATTTATCCTGATACGCCCAATGACACACCCATATTTCTAGGTGTGTCATAGCCACTGTAATACAGGATTAAAGACACAGGCAGTGACACGCCCATGTCTCTAGGCGTGTCGTAGCTACTGTAATGCATGACTAAGAGCACGGGCAGTGACACGCCCATGTCTCTGGGCGTGTCATAGCTACTGTAAGGTAGCATTAAGGACACAGACAGTGACAGGCCTATGTCCCTGGGCATGTCAAAGTTTATGTAAGTTGAGTGTGTCACTTGAAGAATTATGATAACATATGTTGATTATGCTAAATATTGGTATGTTGATGAGTCATATGGTGAGTGTAGCTTATGCCTACATGATAAAAATATGAAATGGGAAATGTGGTTGGATGTTAAGTTTGAATTATTAATGAATAATGAATATAATAAGGATGAGATGAATATGATATTATTGTTAGTTTGGAAACTTATTATAGTATTAGTTAATGAGAAACTCCAAAGTATGGAGTATTGAATTAAGTGTTATGAGTTGAGAAGAAAAGAGAGGATTTGAGTTGTGTAATTGAGATATATATATTGATGTTATTAATCACTTGACTATTCATATCTTAATTAGAAGATCAAGTTATGAAGAGTTAGAGAACGTAAAGATAGTTATGAAGAGTTAGAGAACGTAAAGATTTAAGGAGTTTAGCTTGAGTTTGAGTTATGTTGCATTACATTGGGCTTAGCACATTTTGGATGGGAAATGTGTTAAGTTATTTGATATATTGAACATTGATGAAAAATGTACTATGACATGTGATTTGTCATATATGCATTAAATGCATTGTGAAGCCATTGATAATGGCTAAATTGAATATAAAGTGAAGCATGTGCAATATGTGAAAATGACCCAAAATATTTGCGTAATGTGGGTTGTTATGCATGCATTTAAGATATTGTGAAAAGCCATTAACAATGGCTAGATTGCATAAAATGTGATACATTGTGATGATATGACATTAAAATATTAAATGTGGAAAGTTTAAGATTGAAAATGCATGTGACTTATGTATGAATGATGTGAACTGGTAATGTGATGTAATAATAAATAATGGTGGTCACTGGAAAAGTATAACCTAAAGTGATGTTAAATGTGTATAGCCTATGCCATTACTTGTCTAATTATGTTGAGATTGATTGGATATGCACCAAAGATCCTGGGCAGAGCTAGGTCTAGAGGTGCATATGTTAATAGACCTGAGCAGAGCTATGTCTTGACCCAAGCAGAGCTAGGTCATGTGTTTGAGATGATGGTTGACCTGAGCAAAGCTAGGTCACGTGATTGAGATTTCTGATGGATCCAAGTAGAGCTGGATCATGAGATTGTGTTCCTAGACATGATAATTGTATAGAGGTATTGAGCCCAATAGTTATGTATGAATATGAAATGTGATTTTCAATAGTGTAATGATGCATAAGTGAGATGTGAATCTCAATATTATATTTGTGTATATTATATGTGGATAAGGATGCGATATTTGTATTTATGTATTTGTATGTATTATTGTTTATATGTATCACTAAGCTTTGAAGCTTAGCGCAGTTGTGTAAATCACACAGGTAAGTAGATTGCTGATATGAGAGTCAGATAGTTGTGCCATGAGAAGACTGAGGGTGTGCCAAAGACCAACTAGAAGGTGGTGCATGCATGTACATTTTGTTATTTTGTAGTTTTACCATATATATATGTATATAAGTGAATTTTGGAAAGACAATATATAAATGTATATATGTAATTTAATGAAAAGTTTAATGATATTGGATATGTTTCTTCTAAAAGAACGATATTTGATAATATAAAATTTTCTTTTATTAAATATATATTTAGTGTGAAATTAAGGTCGAGATTTACACAACACTATAACGTAACATCCTTATATTTTATATGTGTATTGTATGTATACGAGGTATATGTATAGTACGTATATAGGGCATATGGTGTTACATGCAAGGAAACCATAATAGTAAATAAAAAATAAAACATTTTAATTAATTTTGTCATGGATGCAATTCGGTAGAGTTTGGGGTCTCAAAATTTTGATCCCTAAATACAAAGAGTGGACTTCTATTTATAGGAGCCTGAAATGCAGTTTGAGCTGTGCTCAATGCGGATATCCACTCCAGATGCGGCAGGTCTCGCCCGATGCAGCGCTATGCGCTAGCACGACAGTATTTTTTTCCCCGAAGAAAAGATGCATTTTCGTAATTTTAGTTGTACTTTTTCCTAATTATCTGAATTAGGTGTGAAATTAGATATTTACAATGATAAATTAATAAAAATAAATAATTTTAGTTATAAAATAATAATAATAATAATAATAATAATAATGGAATTGATAAAAATGTTATTTGAAATATATAATAAATTTGAGATGTATTGTAATTTTCTGCAATGGATCATAATTTTTTATTATGAATAAATTGAAAATATAAGCCATATGAATCATAATTATAAATTTGTAAAATATAATATTATAACTGAAGTAGAAAGATAACAAATAAAAAGTAAATAAAATATTATCAAAATTTATAGAAAAAAATTAAGAAATTAACATATGCCCCCCACACCCACACACACACACACACACACACACACACAAATATAAAATTAATAAAAAAAATTTGAAAAACCCTAATATTTTTAATAAATTAACAAAAAAGATTGAAAACCCCCTAAAAATCTATAAAAATTAATGAAACTAAAGTAGAAGAAAAATTAAGAAAAAAAAACCCCACAATTAAAATATAGAAAAACCAACACATAATTTAAAATTAATAGAAGAAAAACTGAGAAAAAAATAACACAATCAACATACAGACAAATTGTCATAATCTAAAATTTAAAAAAAATACAAAAAAATCTAAATCCCACCAAAAATTAAATAAACAAGAAAGCAAATACACAATAACAAAGGGCAGGCTGAAAAGAAAAAAAAACAAATCTAAAAATTACTAACAAATAAGTTACAAAAATAAAATCATAACAAAGATTTAATAAAATCATAAATTAAAATTAACCCAAAAAATAATAAAATAAATAAATAACTGATTAGCTTCAAAAACATTTGTTTGCTAGAGAAGATTGAAGAACACTAGTGGAAGAAGAAAATAGAGAGAATGGAAAGAGGAAAACAAAGAGAATGGGGAGAGAATATGAAAAAGAGAACGAGGAGAGAATATGAAAAAGAAAATGAGAAGAGAATAGAGAGAGATTACTATGTGGAAGAGAAAAAGAGTAAGCGGCAATGAAGAAAAAATATTGCTTTTACATCTAGGGTTAAATTTACTAAGAGATATTTAAATCTTTCAATAAATAATTATTATTTTTCATATTAGAGTTTTTATTTTACCGAAAGACAACAAAATCTCTTCGCAATCGTGACTTCTAATATCTCATCCAAATCAAAATATTATATAATTTACCAGTCGATAAATTTTTAGTAAATAAATATGGTGTTTAAAATACCACTAAAATTAAATATTCTTAAATTTACTATCATACAACACTTTCTCTAGACAAATATGACTTTTAATACTCAGTTTAAATTAAAATATTATATAATCAACAGACGAATAAAGTATCATTCGACAAATGTGGCGCTTAAAATACTATCGAAATTAAATATTTTTAAATTTGTCAATAGAAAGTAAGTTCTCTCAGTAAACGTAGCTTGTGATGATATCTAACTTAAATTAAAATATTATATAATTTACCAACTGATGGAGTAATCGCTCAATAAATATAGCATTTAAAATGCCATCAAAATTAAATATTCTTGAATTTGTCAAGGGATAATACTTTTCCTTAGTAACCGTGGCACTTAAGGTATCGAGATGAAAAACATTTGCCGATAGAAAACAGATTTTCTCAAGAAATGTGATTTCTAATATTTCGTCAAAATGAAAATATTATAAAATTTACCAACAAATAGAGTAGTTGATTGGCAAAGTTGGTGCTTAAAATACCATTAAATTTAAATATTCTTAAATTTGCTGATAGACAACACTTTCCCTTGGTAAGTATGGCGCTTAAGGTATTGAAATAAAAAATATTTGTCAACAAAAAACAAGTTCTCTCTACAAATGTGACTTCTGATATCCTCCTCATATTAAATATTAGTTATTAATATCAAATATATATATAATATCTATCAAATATTTATGTAATTTATTTAATATTTTAATTTTATATTCACACAATATGCATATAACATCTACAGCAACATCTATATAATATATACAATGAATACATAATATACACACAATAATCACAGCATTTACATAACATGTATCAAACTTACACATAGCATTTGTACAATATATGTATAAAAAATTAATTTTTTTTAATTTTTTTATGTCTATAATATGTAAAATTTATTTAAAAATAAATTTAATATTTTTATTAATATATTTTATTATTTTTTGAGTGTTATTTATTATTTATAATTAAAATTAATTTTTTTTATAAAAATTAATATATCTTATATGTTAAAAATATAATTTAAAATATTGATTTTTATTATTTTATTGAAAATATTTATTTTTTAATAGATTTAAAAAAAAGATAAAATTTAAAATAAAATATTATTTATGATGGAAGATGAGGTAGTTTAAAAAAAATATTTTAGTAAGTAGTGAAATATTTTTAAAATTTTGATCTAATTTTTTTTAAAAATATTAATTTTTTTTTGTTTTATGTTATTTTCGTAAAAAAATATTTTTTTTTGTAATTTTTAAAAGCCCCTATTATATATATATATATATATTCAATTCACATGGTCCTATGTGTTTATGGAGAAATTATATTATAGAACTGTGGTACCAACTAGATTTTCTTGTTGATATTATGCCGTACATTTGTAAAGTTGTCACTCGTTGAGTATTGAATATTAATAACTGGAACATGTTGAAATATGTTAATACCTCATTGGTGCATAAAATCACTACTAAAATGCACCAACACCAGAGCAAAAAACTTTCCTGGCGATAAACTCTAAGCTCCACAAACAATATTGAATAATTTCTATGTATTTTGAAACACTCTGAGTTCAATTCTTATAAAGGCTTTGTCTTTCGAAGAACAAGTGTAAGAGATTAGATCAACAAATCACCAACAAGCATAAGAACAACTAGATTTGCATTTGATTTTTTTAAATTGTTTCAAAGTGTTAAAAAATTTATTGTAGCAGCTCAATAAGAAGCTCCATTAAATAAAGAGTTGAAGCGCATATATATATATATATGTATAGAATTTTATTTTATTCTTTTGAAAATAAAATTTATTTATTTTTATCTTTGTTATCATATGCCATGTAATATCAATATTTAATTGCTTTTTCAAAGTTTAATTTTTTTAACTAAATGATAAAATAAACAAAACGTTAAATCAATATATACAACTTTTAACAGTATATATAAGCATATAATACATATAAGTAGATATATGTATTAAATTTTAAAAAAATAAATATATATATATAATTATTTTATATATTTAGTTATATATGAGTATATATTATATATAACTAGATATACAAAAAAAATAACACATATTAGCATATGTTATATATAACTAGATATATATATTAAATTTAAAAAAAATAATAGTATATAAAATAATAGTATATATTGATATAAATTATAAAATAATAATAAATATAGATATATATTACATATAATTAGATATGTATGCTAAATTTGAAAATAATATCAGTATATGTTTATTTTATATATTTAGTTATATATGAGTATATGTTATATTTAAAATTAAAAATTAAAAAATTAAAAATTTTTAAAAAATAAAAATTTTAAATTTGTGTTGTTTCTTAATTTTTTATTATTTTCTATTGTATTTTTAATCTATTGAATGAATTTAAATTAATTTATTAAAAAATAAAAGATAATTTAAAATTTAAAAAGGGTAAATAAAGAAGATTATATATTTGTGTATTATTTTTTTTTTTGTCTTTATCAACCAACCTATTGATCCTACTCACAAGCCAACATCATAAGAAACGTGGCTATTTAACTAACCTTTTTTAAATGCCCAAAGCTATATGTTCTCTTGTCCTTTCCAGCTTTCACAAACCAGATTTCAAAATAGTCATTTCTTTCTATTTTTACTGTGCTCGAAGATGAGGGATCGATTTTTTTGACTAACCTTTCACTTTCTTCAAATAGTGATTTCGAAGAAGAAAAGTTATGGATTCTTGCTCAGACTTGCACTTGATTTCTTTATTTGAAAATGGATCAAGAATTTGGAGATTTCTGAAGAAAGGGATTAGGGATTTTGATTTAACAAATTAGGGATTCAATATTATAATAAATATATTTAATTACACAATATCTTATTGTAATCAATAAATTTATTATCAATGGAATGAACAAACTATTCCTGTTGTGTCTGATTGGCTTAGTATTGTTTGTTAGCTTTGCTTCATCATTTTGTTTAATCGATAGACTGTGTCTTTTAAATAAAAATTCAAATTAAATTATTTTGTTAACAATAAGTAAATGTACAGAATATATATATTCTCAAGTGTGAGATGCCTTCCCTTGGAGTGTTCTAAAAGGCGAGGAAAAAACTTGTGTTAATTTTGATTTTTTTTTTGCTAATAAATTACATCAATTAATTGTTTTTTATTTTTTAAATATTATATAAAATATAAATATTTATATTTAAATATTAAATATTAAATATTATTTATTTATAGAATTGAGACTTCTAATCCAGGAGAACTAAGACCTCTTAATTTAGGATATTACCCTTTATATAATTGACACAAATTTAAAGCTCTCACGATTAAAATTATTTATTTATTTATATTTAATTAGGTACATATTCTGTACCCTCATATCAGTTAAGTGTATTAGTGATAAAAGTGGATCAATTTTTTCTATTATAAAATATATATTAAAGAAAATTCTATTATAAATTAAATTTATATATTCACTCATAGATTCAATTAATTATAAAATCTGATTAAAAAATTAAATTATATTTTTTAATGCTATAATTTAAATTAAATTATATAATTTATTAAATTTATGAGTAAAAATATGAATTGAATATATGATAGCGTCAATAATGACGTGATTAGAAAATATTAAAGCGAAAAATCTTGCTCGAGAACTTACCGGAAAAGTCGAGTTTTCGTGAATAAAAGGACATGAAAGGTAATTGCCTGACTATATACTAAGTGGCAGTGGATGGACATTGACGTAGCAATTACCCGTAGGAGTTTCTAAATCGAGCAAGATCAAGACAAACTGTTCAAATACGACAGTGACTCGAGCTAATTCATGTCTAAATCCAGTGGATAATTATCAATTTCAAAAGAAAACGACCCCAAAACCCACCCTTGTTCATGTTTTAGGCTCTTTTTGTCGTTAGGTGAATATCAATTTTTATATTGTAAATTATATATTTTATTTTTTATATAATATTTATTTATATTATAATTATATATTTTGAGTAATCGATACATAATGTAAATATATTTTTTTATAGAAATATAATTTATAAATATGTATGTGCCCACAATCAATTTGTCTAGATAAATATAATATAGGTATTTTTCTAAAAAAATCTCAAAAATAAAATTATTTTGAAAAATATTTATTTTTCTTTTTTTAAAAATATCATTTTTCTTTTAATTTCAAAAATACTTATTTTTAAAAAAATACATATTTAATATATATCTAATATATTAAAAATATACTCTATTTTTAAATATATACATTTAATATATTATAATAAGTATCTCAAATTAAAATCTCAACTCATGTAAGTTGTTAACCATTGGGTGGTCTTAAGTTATTAGAAGACTAATTATTGAAGTAGATAATCTTAAGAAATACACTTAGAATTGATAATTACTCAGAGTGTAAATAAATTGATAAGAGAAATTAGAGGTATCGAGTTTGATTCTCTAAATGTATAACTGTGTTAAAATTTGATAAGTAGAGTGATAAATTTGTATAACACTCTTACACCCTATGTACATATAAAATATATATCACATATATGTATAATATATATATATAATATAAAAATGCTACAGTAATTATCTATAGAGCCACTCTCATTTCATATCAAAATTAATAATAATTTCAAAAATATAAATATAATAACCATTTCAGTATATATTTAGCAATTAAATAAATTTATTAGAAATATAGTTTTGATTAGTTTATATACAATAAATCTGAAAAAATTTCACAAGAGTTTCGTCTTTAATTTCAATAAATCTCAAATTAAGATAACTTAACCTATATTAAAAACATTCTCAAAATACCTATATTGAAAACATTCTCAAAATACCAATTTCACAACATTTACAATTTTCTCCAATTCATTTTCAAATTTATAACATATAGAAATGATGTACAGTATATATATATATATATATGTATATATATATACACACACACACTTGCAAAAAGCTTTACAAAACCTTGAATATTAAACGTGTTTATAAAATATTATTATAACGCCCCTGCATACAGTGTACGATTCTAGGTTATTATTCATCATTAGGCAAATTTTACATCGATTAAATGCAAGATAAGGAAGTAGTATTTAAGGGTGGGCATGCTTTGGACTAGCAAGAAGCATTTTGGACCAAAACATAAGTCTGGGTGTAACACTCTTATACCCTATACACATATAATATACACACCCATATATAAAGAATACGCGTATAAGGTACAAAGGTATCAAGACCCGGTTTGATAAAAATTTTCATATTTCTGATTTAAAATTTCAAATACTAAATATATAAAATTAAATAGTATATAAATATTCTTTACTTGTTATAGGAACTCAAAATAAACATTTTATATGAAAATCTCTGGAAAATATTAGCTAAAGTTTTGTCTGCAATTTGGACATCCCAAAATTTATCAATTACACAACCTGCAAAAAGAACACTTCCAATAAATAATAAACCACATCTTCACCTTAATTTCTCAATTTTTTTTAAATTTTCTCAAAATATTTATACATATTCATATATATATATATATCCAAAACACACATATAAAAATCCATCCTACACAATTTATCTGTAACACCCCTATACCTCATATACGCACACTACATACAACCACACCTGTAACAATAAATTGTGTCACGGTTTATATTAACCAAACCAATCTTTCCTTGTAACAATAATATGAGAAAACTTAAAACATTTAAGTTATATTATAAAACATAATTTATTTATTATGCAGCGGAAAATGTAAAGGTATATACATATATATATACATACATATCAATATGTAGAAAATATAAAGTTTATACATGCTTGGCAGTTTGTCTCTGATCTTGAAGCCCACAATCAACACTTCAATAGCCTAGACTCGACTCGGTCTAGCTGAACTCTCCGGTTCGACCGGATCTACCTTGTCACATGCGCGATGAACCACAATCGCGCTAAGCCAACGGCTTAGTGGTACAAACTATGATGACAATATGCTTCAATGTAATGCCAATGTCATACTTTCAAGCAATAAAAACAATATTCAAAAATGTCATATTTCATAATATTACATTTCATTATATTATTCAATTGTTTCAACATTTATTATTCACATTTAAGAAAAGACAAGCATGGGCCTAAAAAGAATCTAATATGCTATTTAAAGTTCAGAGTTACTGCTTTGGTCCATAATCACATTCATCAAACCCGTAGGCGATATATATATATCCATGGATAATGTAATAGACCAAGTCTCTTGGACCTCAACCCAGCTAGACCCTAGGGCCCCAGTATCTTGGTCCTTAATCCGGCTAAACTGTTACAGTTTTTGAGGCTTACGACCCGATCTTTTCACCTTAAAAATATCATATTTCACATTTTTCAGCTGGGCTCGGCTTACGACCTGGTCTTTCACCTGTCCAGCGATTCATAGGCATGCCGCCTAATCCAGAACTCTGAAAATTGAATAACATATTAGGCACACAATTAATTCATTTATCTTATTATCAATCTCTTTCACAATTCATTTCTCATTTCATTTCTCATAATCAAATTAGGCTCATTGCCCTAATATATCATCTTTTCTCATTCTTCTATTTCATCTCAATATCGATTGGTTACATTATATTTTCACATCTCATATCACATATTTCCACATTTCTTTTCATACACAATACTTTACTCAATTGCATTGATACATCAACATAATTCACATTATACATATCATAAAATATAACTCATTCATCAACAATGTATCAAGTAACTTAACACATTTCTCAACTAAATGTGTTAAGTCCCAATGTCATATAAATGTATGCAATCAATCAAAGTTTGTACTTACCTCTAAGAGCAACAACACCACTCTATCAACTCCTCTTCCAAGATAACTCTCAAAACTTGAATTAAGGTAGCTCAAATCTCTTCAAAACCTAATTCAAAGATGATCATACACATGAAATAATAGGGATAAGAACCAACTAGGGCAACCTCTGCACATGACACGCTCAACAATACGGGCGTGTCCCTGACCGTGCCCTAAACTCACAACACATGAGCTTTGACACGCTTAGTGACATGGGCTTGTCACTGGCTGTGTCAATTCTCCCTCAACAAAGTAGCTATGACACGCTCAGTGACATGGGCGTGTCACTGGGCGTGTCACTGGACGTGTCAATCCACCAACATCACAGTAGCTATGACACGCTCAGTGACATGGGCGTGTCACTAGTCGTGTCAATACTACTCCAACATAGAATCTGTGACACACTCAGTGACATGGGCGTATCACTGGTCGTGCCACCCATCCAAAAAATAGAACCATTGACACGCCCAAAGACTTGGCCGTGTTCATGGGCGTGTCAGGCCAAAAATTCTTATTCCGGCAACAATAACACCACATCCAACAAACTTCTTTCTTTTACCATCTTCCATTCCAAACAAACTTAACCAAACACATAAATAAACCATAATAAACTTACAAAAATACCAAAACACTTCAATACATACATCACAGCTCATCACATACATAAAACACACTACTTGCTTTCCAACACCAAACTTAACCTTTCCTTCAAACCAACCCCAAAATCAAAGCAAATAGACAACATAATCTCAAACACATTAAAATAACCATACACATATCATCAACAACCAATCAACAACCTCAATTCACAAACTCAAAAGAAAATCAAAGAATCAAGTGGAAAACTTACCAAAAGTGATGAAAACCCTTAGATTTCCAACTTGATCACTTGAAACACCCTTCAATCTTGAGTTAGGAAATCACAAAACTCTCTCTTCCTTGATTGATAATGGTGGCCGGCTCTTGAAGAAAGAAAGAAGAAGATAATGGAAAAGTCAAACAACTCATAACTCTTAAACCACACAATTCTCTAATTAATCTCCACCAAGCAATTATAATAATATAATATTCATAAATATCATCTTCCACTCACTTTAATTTCCATTTCAAAATAACCAAAATATCCCCTTTGACATTAATTAAATGTTGACTTTTATATGTTGTATATATCTCTATATATACAACATATACACACTCCTCTAACCTTTCTTGTCTTCCCACTTAAACATATATACAATTATAACATTTAATCCAAAAACAACAATAAGCATTCCAAAAATTTTAAGGTATAGTTTGGGATATTACAATTCTCCCCCTCTAAAAATAAATTTCGTCCTCAAAATTACTTGATCTTAAGTCTAAAACAATTGAGGATACTGATCTTGCATCGCTTGCTCACTCTCCCAAGTCGCCTCTTACTTAGCATGATTTTTCCAGAGAACCTTCACAAGTGGCACTTTCTTATTTCTCAACTCTTTCACTTTATGTGCCAAAATAGCCACAGGTTCTTCTTCAAAAGTCAGATCCGGACTCACCTCAATGGATTCCACTGACAAAATGTGAGATGGATCTGATCTGTACCTCCGCAGCATAGAAACATGAAAGACATTGTGAATTCGATCCAGTTCAGGAGGCAAAGTAAGTCGATAAGCAACTGGTCCAACTCTCTCTAAAACCTCATAAGGTCCAATAAAACGAGGACTCAGCTTCCCTTTACGGCCAAATCTCAAAATTCTCTTTCAAGGAGACACTTTCAGAAAAACTTTATCTCCAACACAAAACTCTATGTCTCTCCTCTTCAAATCTGAATAAGATTTCTGCCGATCTGAAGCTGCTTTCAACTGATCCCGAATTATCTTCACTTTCTCTTCCGTTTCTTTAATCAAATCAGGACCAACCAATTTGCCTTCTCCAACTTTATTCCAACATAAAGGCGTCCTGCATCTTCTACCATACAATGCCTCATAAGGTGCCATTCCAATACTGGACTGATGACTGTTTTTATAAGCAAATTCCATCAATGGCAAAAATCTATCCCAACTTCTGGAGAAATCAATGACACAGCTTCTCAACATGTCCTCTAAAATTTGTATTACTCTCTCTGACTGAGGATGGAAAGCTGTGCTAAAGTGCAATCGAGAACCCAAAGCACTATGCAAACTCTTCCAAAACCTTGAAGTGAACCGGGGATCTCGATCAGACACCAAAGAAATTGGGACTCCATGCAACTTCACTATGTCACTGATATATAGCTCAACCAACTTTTCCAGAGAATAGTTCATTCTAACTGGAAGAAAATGAGCTGTCTTCGTCAACCGATCAACAATCACCCAGATGGCATCATGCTTCTTCTGAGTCAATGACAAACCAGTCACAAAATCCATCGTCACTCACTCCCATTTCCATTCAGGTGTCGGAACTTAATGCTTGGCTTTCACTCTCTAACAAGTGAGACACTTGGATACAAACTCTGCTATGTCTCTCTTCATACCTGACCACCAATAGTGTTGCTTCAAATCATGATACATCTTGGTACTTCCAGGGTGCATAGCAAAAACCGATTGATGTGCTTCCTCTAAAATAATCTTTCTCAATCTTGCATCATCAGGAACACACAATCTATCTTTGTACCAAAGGCTGCCATCATCTCTCACAAGAAAATCTCGACTCTCCCCCTTTTGGCAATCCGATACAACTTTCTGAATTTTCTCATCAGCCAACTGAGTCTCTTTAATCTGATCCAACAATACTGGTTTCAACTGCAATTGAGCTAATAGAGCACAATCCTCATATGATTCAAAACTAGCATGCAACGCTCTCAATTCAACAAGCAACGAGAGTGAATAAGTAGTCAAACCAGCCAAAGACTTCCGACTTAAGGCATCAGCTACAACATTCGCCTTACCATGATGATAGTCAATCAAACATACGTAATCTTTAATCAACTCCAACCACCGTCTCTGCCGAAGATTCAGCTCTCTCTGAACACTCAAGTATTTCAAACTCTTGTGATCCGTATAGATGAAACACCTCTCCCCATACAAGTAGTGTCGTCAAATCTTCAAAGAAAAAACTATGGCTGCTAACTCCAAATCATGCGTCAGGTAGTTTAACTCATACGGCTTCGACTGCCGAGAAGCATAAGCTATGACTCTACCCTCTTGCATCAAAACACAACCTAAACCATTATGCGAAGCATCACTGTAAATCACATATGGTTTATCTTCCACAGGCAAGGTAAGAATAGGAGCTTGAGTCAATATCTCCTTCAACTGCTCAAAACTTGCTTGACACTGCTCTATCCACACGAATCTAATTTCCTTCCGAAGCAATCTGGTGAGTGGAGTAGCTATCAAAGAAAAACTCTTCACAAACCATCGATAATAACCTGCCAAACCCAGAAAACTTCTAACTTCAGTCACAGACTTCGGTGGACTCCAATTCAAAATGGCTTCAACTTTACTCGGATCAACTCTTATACCATCTGCTGAAACTACATGACCAAGAAAAGTCACTTGATCAAGCCAAAACTCACACTTAGACAGCTTAGCATACAATTACTTCTCTCTCAAAGTCTGCAATACCATCCGCAGATGCTTATCATGATCCTCTTCATTACGCGAATACACCAAAATATCATCAATAAAGACCACCACAAACTGATCTAAATATGGTCTAAATACCCTGTTCATCAAATCCATAAAAGCTGCTGGTGCATTCGTCAACCCAAAAGGCAACACCAAGAACTCATAATGCCCATACCTTGTGCGAAAAGCTGTCTTAGATATATCTTCAGCTCTGACTCTCAACTGATGGTAACCTGATCTCATATCAATCTTGAAGAAAACTGCTGCTCCCTTCAACTGATCTAAAAGATCATTTATCCTAGGCAAAGGATACTTATTCTTAATAGTCACCTTATTCAATTGCCTATAATCGATGCACAGTCTCAAAGTATCATCCTTCTTCTTTACAAACAAAATAAGTGCTCCCCACGGAGACACACTAGGGCGAACAAACCCTTTATCCAATAACTCCTGCAACTGCACCTTTAACTCTCTCAACTCAGCAGCTGTCATTCGATAGGGAGTAATAGAGATGGGAGTGGTACCAGGCAACAATTCAATACCAAACTCAACTTCTCTCTCAGGGGATAACCCTGGCAATTTCTCAGGAAAAATATTTGGGAATTCAGCAACTGTGGGTATACTATCCAGCTGGGAACCCACTACTCTGGTATCCACAACATGAGCAAGATAAGCATTACACCCTTTTTGAATCAACTTCCTGGCTGCAACAGCTGAAACAAACAAGGATGCAATATGTCTCTGCTTACTAGATACCATCACACTTCTACCATCATTGGTTCTCAAGGTAACACACTTCTTTTGACAATCTACCATAGCTCCATACTTAGACAACCAATCCATGCCTAAGATCAGATCATACTCCTTAAAAGGCTTCAATCAAATCACCAAGAAATTCCTCATTCTGCACCACAACTAAACTATCACGATGCACTTTGCTAACTACCACACTATGCCCTAAAGGATTTGTCACCAAGACATCAAATCCTAAGGACTCAGAATGCAATTCAGTCACAGGCAAGATGGATGCACTTATATATGAATGAGTAGATCCTCAATAAGAGTAAGAACTGAAATGTCAAATAAAGAAAATATACCCGCAATGACGGCCGAAGCATCCGGCTGCCTTTGCATCACATACACTCGTTGAAATGACCCAGCCTCATCCGGCCTATTGCCCCCGGATGTAGAGCCTCCTCTTTGACTAAACCCAGGTCTACCACCTCTACTGAAACCTCTGCCACTACGACCTCCTCTCACACTAGGTCGAGAAACTGCAGAATCTGCCTTCCTATCCTCCTGCAGCTTGGGACAATCTCTGATGAAATGGTCAGGCGATCCGCATGTGAAACATACAGCTGATCCACCAATCTTCTAACAAACACCCCCATGTGCCCTACCACAATGAACACATGTAGGTGGAATGGATCTCTGAACCATTAGAGTTGGAGCACTAGCTACAGAAACTGTAGGTCTCGATCTCTACCTCTGATGTGGTACTGACCTAACAAGCTGCCTCTGGCCCCTATTGAACCTTTGAAAATGACCTCCTCGGCCTCTCTTTGCAGATGAAGACCCTGCCTCAAACTAGGGTCTCCTAACTCTAGTCACTTCCTCAGTAGTAGCTGCTGCAATACCATGTGCTCTCTCAACACTTCTAGCTGCTGCATCCAATTGAGAAAAATCTTGGTACCGAGAACTAGCAACAAGACATATAATAGAGGGTCTCAATCCCTCCTCAAATCTCCTGCACCGGTCAATCTCATATAAAATAATTCCACCTGCATAATGACTCAACCGGATATACTCAATCTCATACTCTGTCACTGTCCGGTTCTCCTGTCTCAGACTCAAAAATTTCATCTTCTTGGCATCCTTATACTCTCTCGGAGTATACTTCTGCTCAAACTCCCGCAGAAAATCACCATAAGACAAGGTCGGTGGATCATCCATAGCATGTGGAACTGTCTTCCACCAATCATAAGCATCTCTCTGCAGAAGGGATCTAGCATAATCAAATTTCTCTTCTGGAGTAGTCTGCAGTTGAATAAATACCCTCTGCACTTTATCCAACCACTGTTCAGCTACTGCAGGATCTGTAGTACCAAAGAAGTCCTCAGCTCTGAACTTCCTTAATTTATCATACTGCCTTACCGACACTTGTGGCTGTAGTGGCGGTGGCTGCTGCTGCACTGGAGTCTGCCTCAACAAATCTACCACATGCCGTAACCAAATTGGTGGCATCTCATCAGCAGCTGGTCTCTCTGGCAAAGGAGCAGGTGCCTCTCCAGCTCTCTCAACCCTAGCTCCATCTCTACCCTCTTTAGGAGCTACACTCTCAGTACTACCTTCTATAGACTGACGTGACTGAGATGCCATCACTACCTATATCTGCAAACACAGCAGAAAATACCTCATCAAAGATCAGAGACTGCCAGTGCCAATATATTTATCTTATTTAAAAACCATATTTTAAAATCAAAATTTTCTTTTTCTTACAATTTACCTAGGTTGAGAATCTAAAACCTAGGCTCTGCTATCAAAACAATTATAACACCCCTATGCCGCATATACGCACACTACATATAACCACATCTGTAATATACATATACCGGATACAGGAGTGTCACGGATTATATTAACCAAACCAATCTTTCCTTGTAACAAAAAAATGAGAAAACTTAAAATATTTAAGTTATATTATAAAACATAATAGATAAAATATTTATTTATTATGCAGCGGAAAATGTAACGGTATATACATATATATACATACATATCAATATGTACAAAATATAAAGTTTATACATGTTTGGCAGTTTGTCTCTGATCTTGAAGCCCATAACACTTCACAAGCCTAGACTCGACTCGGTCTAACTGAACTCTCCGGTTCAACAGGATCTACCCTGTCACATGCACGATGAACCACAATCGCGCTAAGCCAACAGCTTAGTAGTAGAAACTATGATGACAATATGCTTCAATGTAATGCCAATGTCATACATTCAAGCAATAGAAACAATATTCAAAAATGCCATATTTCATAACATTACATTTGATTATATTATTCAATTGTTTCAACATTTATGATTCACATTTAAGCAAAGACAAGCATGGGCCAAAAAAGAATCTAATATGCCATTCAAAGTTCAGAGTTACTGCTTTGGTCCATAATCACTTTCATCAAGCCCGTAGGCGATATATATATATCCATGGATAATTTAACAGACTAAGTTTCTTGGACCTCAACCCGGCTAGACCCTAGGGCTCCAGTATCTTGGTCCTCAACCCGGCTAGACTGTTACAGTTTTTAAGGCTTACGACCCGGTCTTTTCACCTCAAAAACATCATATTTCACATTTTTCAGCTGGGCTCGGCTTACGACTCGGTCTTTTCACCTGCCCAGCGATTCATAGGAATGCCGCCAAACCCGAAACTCTGAAAATTGAATAACATACTAGGTACACAATTAATTCATTTATCTTATTATCAATCTCTTTCACAATTCATTTCTCATTTCATTTCTCATAATCAAATTAGGCTCATTGCCCTAATATATCATCTTTTCTCATTCTTCTATTTCATCTCAATATCGATTGGTTACATTATGTTTTCACATCTCATATCACATATTTCCACATTTCTTTTCATATACAATACTTTACTCAATTGCATTGATACATCAACATAATTCACATTATGCATATCATAACATATAACTCATTCATCAACAATGTATCAAGTAACTTAACACATTTCTCAACTAAATGTGTTAAGTCCCAATGTCATATAAATGTATGCAATCAATCAAAGTTTGTACTTTTCTCTAAGAGCAACAACACCACTCTATCAACTCCTCTTCCAAGATAACTCTCAATACTTGAATTAAGGTAGCTCAAATCTCTTCAAAACTTAATCCAAAGATGATCATACACATTCACTTAGAGATACACATGAAATAATTGGGATAAGAACCAACTAGGGCAACCTCTGCACATGACACGCTCAACAACACGGGCATGTCCCTGACCGTGCCCTAAACTCACAACACAGGAGCTTTGACACGCTCGGTGACATGGGCGTGTCACTGGCCGTGTCAATTCTCCCTCAACACAGTAGCTATGACACGCTCAGTGACATGGACGTGTCAATCCACCAACATCATAGTAGCTATGACACGCTCAGTGATCGTGTCAATACTACTCTAACACAGAAGCTGTGACACGCTCAGTGACATGGGTGTGTCACTGGTCGTGTCACCCATCCAGAAAATAGAACCATTGACATGCTCAAAGACTTGGCCGTGTTCATGGGCATGTCAGGCCAAAAATCCTGATTTCAGCAACAACACCACATCCAACAAACCTCTTTCTTTTACCATCTTCCACTCCAAACAAACTTAACTAAACACATCAATAAACCATAATAAACTTGCAAAAATACCAAAACACTTCAATACATACATCGCAACTCATCACATACACAAAACACACTACTTGCTTTCCAACACCAAACTTAACCTTTTCTTCAAACCAACCCAAAAATCAAAGCCAAATAGACAACATAATCTCAAACACATCAAAATAACCATACACATATCATCAACAACCAATCAACAACCTCAATTCACAAACTCAAAAGAAAATCAAAGAATCAAGTGGAAAACTTACCAAAAGTGATGAAAACCCTTAGATTTAAAACTTGATCACTTGAAACACCCTTCAATCTTGAGTTAGGAAATCACAAAACTCTCTCTTCCTTGGTTGATAATGGTGGCCGGCTCTTGAAGAAAGAAAGAATAAGATAATGGAAAAGTCAAACAACTCATAACTCTTAAACCACACAATTCTCCAATTAATCTCCACCAAGCAATTATAATAATATAATATTCATAAATATCATCTTCCACTCCCTTTAATTTCCATTTCAAAATAACCAAAATATCCCCTTTGACCTTAATTAAATTTTGACTTGTATATGTTGTATATATCTCTATATATAAAACATATACACACTCATCTATCCTTTCTTATCTTCCCACTTAAACATATATACAATTATAACATTTAATCCAAAAACAACAATAAGCATTCCAAAAATTTTAGGGTATAGTTTGGGATATTACATTATCCAAAAGTCTTTATAACTTACAATACATATACTTTAAAAATCATAAACATAATATACATAATTGCATAATGTACAAAAATATAAAAAGCATACATGATGGAAAAAGGCCTGTTATTGATGTGTCCAAAATTTGCTCAACGAGCAATCTCAAATCTAGACCAGGCCCGGTCTAAAAGAACTCTCCGGCTCAACGGGATCTCCTCTGTCACCTATACAATAAATTACAATCGCGCTAAGCAAAAAGCCTAGCATTACAACTTTGATAAAAGTAAAACTTTAACACAATGTCAATGCAGAATGCATTTTCATGCTATGCCACAATGTAGTATTTCATTCAATTTAATAACATAATTTTTCATTTTTTTATGATTCACACAAACACACATACAAGCATGGGCCCAATAAACTAATACATTATTCAAATTTCAGAGTTACCATTTTGGTCAAAATTGACACCAAGTGTCTAGCCCCGAAGGTAAATTATATCATAGTGACGCCAAACGTCTAGCCCCAAAGACAAATAGTGAGGATAACCTCATATGTAACATCCCAACTAGGCTTCAAGGGCTACGCCCAACCCAGCTTCAAGGGACTGTTACATCCTAGGCATGCCGCCAAATACAGAACTCGGAAAATTGAATAACATACTAGACACATAATTATTTCATATGTCCCATTCTCAATTCCTTTCTCATATTCCATTTTCCTCATTCATATCAATGTTATTTCATTTCATCACATTACAAGGTATTTCATAATAAAATCACATTTACAATAGCTTTTCACAATGTTTATAAAGCATACACATCAACTCACATGCCATAACACAATGTATATTGATTTTCAAATGATCAAGTAGCTTAACACATTTTTTATTTAAAATGTGTTAAGCCAAAATTAAATGCAAGTACTTTAAAACTATCAAAGCATGTACTTACCTCACTAAGCACTTAAATGCAAGCTTAAAATCTCTCACCAACCTTCACTTCCAAATCGCTCTTCAACACAAGGATTGAGCAATTCACTTCTTCTTAATGCCTATACACAATGTAATTAAATACAATCATTTAATATCACATTTTAAGGCATTTTCAACATTAAACCCTAATTAAACATCACTATTATACAAATTTCAAAAATTTAGCATTTCCTTACTTTAACATTAGAATTCCATTCTATTCCATTTAAATTAGTGTTTTAAGTTTATTTATATTATTAAAAATATATTTTACCATGTTTCATTCATACACATTACTTAAATACTCACACTTATTCAAAACCCTAAAATGGCATAACCTTCACCAATGAAGGTTTTTCATTCTAACATATTTCAATTATTAATCTAAGCTTATTTCCTTCACTAATACCATGAATTAATATGATTTAAACATTAAAATTCAACAATTCACCATTCTTTAAAAATTCTCTTTCCAAAACCCTAAACTCAACACTACCTCATTCAAACTCTAACAAAACTTAACCAAATCTACCATTTGGCTTTAAAATCCTTGTTTATGCATCAAAACAATACATTTGGAATCAATTTGTACAATTAAAATACATGATTCCAAGAATTTAAATTTTTTATAACCCTAAATTCTCTCTCTTCACCCAACTCATCCCAAACTTAATCGTTTTTTCCATTTAACTTGAAAATTATTAATAATTAATCAAAATAGCTTTATTCATACCCAATTAAACAATTAAATCGTGCTAATAGAAAATTCCAAAATCTACATATTCATAGTTTCATAGAAAATCAAAAATTAAGAACAGAAGCTTACTAACCTATTGAAAATCCACTAAAACTTCAATTTATACTTGAAAATTCTTGTCCAAATGAGTATTTGGATGAAGAAAAATCACTTCCATGGAGCCTGGAAGTTTTTCTTTTTTTTATGAAGAAGAAGAAGACTACTTTTTAATTTTCTCTTTCTTTCCACTTAAAAAAATATGACCATATATAAATATTATTTTATTTTAATAAATAATTAATTATTTAATTATTTTAAAATCCCAAATTACCTCTTCCAACCAAAAATAATTTATTTTTAATTTATTTAAATAATTTTAAGTTTATAAGATATAATTACTATTTTGCCCTTACAATTTTGACTTTTCTTTTAAAAGAGCTGACTAATGTATATGTTAAGTATATGCTAGGTATATTTTACATATACATTCTACTTTTTCACTTAAAATTCTTTTATTTTCCATTTCAATCATTTCTTTAACTCATTTAAATTTAAATTTAAATTTATTTTATTTAATTTCAAAAATATTAGGGATGTTACAATTCTCTCCCCCTAAAGAAAAAATTTCATCCGCGAAATTATCTTCTATCAATTCTGGAACAACTGGAAAAACTGATTCTGCATTGTCTGCTCACTCTCCCATGTCGCCTCTTCAGTGACATGATTCCTTCAAAGGACTTTCACAAGTGGCACTTTCTTATTTGTCAACTTTTTTTACTTCTCGTGCCATAATCGCCACTGGTTCTTCCTTATAAGTCAAATCTAGGCTGACCTCAATAGACTCCACTGATAGGATTTGAGATGGGTGTGACTTGTACCTTCGAAGTATAGAGACATGGAAGACATTATGCATCCGATCTAACTTAGGCAGCACAGCCAATCTGTAAGCCACTAGATCAACTTTTTCAAGAATCTCATATGGTCTTATGAAACGAGGACTCAACTTCCCTTTGCGACCCAATCTCAAAATCTTCTTTCATGGAGACACCTTTAGAAATAATTTTTCTCCCACACTGAACTCTATATCTTTCCTCTTCAAATCTATATATGATTTCTGTAGGTCTGAAGTCGCTTTCAGCCGACCCCGAATCAATTTCACTTTCTCTTCTGTTTTTTTAATCAAATCAGGACCGACCAATTTACCTTCTCCAACCTCATCCCAACATAGAGGTGTCCTACACCTCCTACCATACAATGCCACATAAGGTGCCATCCCAATACTGGACTGATGACTGTTGATATAAGCAAACTCAATCAATGGTAAGAATATTTCCCAGCTCCTAGTGAAATCAATGATACAACTCCTCAACATATCCTCTAAAATCTGGATCACTCTCTCTAACTGCCCATCTATCTGAGGATGGAAAGCAGTACTAAAATGCAACCAAGAACCCAATGCATCCTGCAAACCCCTCCAAAACCTCGATGTAAACCGAGAATCTCGGTCTGACACCAGAAAAGCTGGGACTCCATGCAACCTCACTATCTCACTGATATACAGCTCAGCCAATTTCTTAAGTGAGTAATCCATCTGAACTGAAAGAAAATGAGCGGTCTTCATCATCAGATCAACTATCACCCAGATTGCATCATGCTTCTTCTGGGTCAAAGGCAGTCCAGTCATAAAATTCATCGTCAGGCACTCCCATTTCCACTCTGGTACTGATAATGGCTGAAGCAACCCTGAAGGAACTTGGTGCTCAGCCTTCACTTTCTGGTAAGTGAGACATCTGGTTACAAACTCTGCTATGTCCCTCTTCATACCTGACCACCAATAATGTTGTTTCAAGTCTTGATACATCTTGGTACTACTAGGATGCATAGCATAAACTAACTGATGTGCTTCCTCTAATATCATCCTCTTCAATTCTGCATCATCAGAAATGCACAACCTATCTCAATACCATAGGCTTCAATCATCTCTCACATGAAAGTCTCGACTCTCCCCCTTTTGGCAATCAGACACAATCTGCTGGATTTTCACATCTGGCAACTGGGCTTCCCCGACCTGATCCAACAACACTGGCCTTAATTGCAAATGAGCCATCAATGAACATTATCACAAGACTCAAATCTGGCATGCAACGCTATCAACTTAACAAGCAACGAGAGCAAATAAGTAGTCAAACCTGCCAAAAACTTCGGACTCAAAGGCATCAACAATAACATTCGCCTTACCAGGATGATAATCAATCAAACAGTCGTAGTCTTTAGTCAACTCTAACCATCGTCTCTATCGAAGATTCAGCTCTCTCTGAACACCCAGATACTTCAAACTCTTATGATCAGTATAAACGAAGCATTTCTCCCCATATAAGTAATGTCGCCAAATCTTAAAGGTAAAAACTATAGCTGCTAATTCCAAATTATGCGTCAGGTAATTCAGCTCATGCGTCTTCAACTGTCGAGAGGCATAAGCAATGACTCTAACCTCCTACATTAGAATACAACATAAACCTGAGTCAACATCTCCCTCAGTTGCTCAAAACTCGCCTGACACCGATCTCTCCACACAAATCTAACTCATTTCCAAAGTAATCTAATGAGTGAAGTAACTATCATAGAAAAACCTTTCACAAATCGACGATAATAGCTTGCCAACAGAAAACTTCTAACCTCTATCACAGTCTTCGGTGGACTCCAATTTAAAATAGCCTTAACTTTACTCGAATCAACTCTAATACCCTCTGTTGAAACTACATGATCGAGAAAAGTTACTTGATCAAGCCAAAACTCACATTTAGATAGCTTAGCATACAACTGCTTCTCTCTCAGATTCTACAATACAATCCGCAAATGTTTGTCATGATCCTCCTCATTATATGAAAACACCAAAATATCATTAATAAAAACCACTACAAAGATCTAGATAGGGTCTGAATACCCTGTTCATCAAATCTATAAATTCTGCTGGTGTATTTGTCAATCCAAAGGGCATCACCAAGAACTCATAATGCCCATACCTCGTGCGAAAAGCTGTCTTAGGTACATCCACATCTCTAACTCTCAACTGATGGTACCCTGATCTCAGATCAATCATAGAGAATATTGATGCTCCCTTCAACTGATCAAAGGGATCATCTATTTGAGGTAATGGGTACTTATTCTTTATGGTTACCTCATTCAACTGCCTATAATCAATATATAATCTCAAGGTGCCATCCTTCTTCTTCACAAACAAAATAGGTACTCCCTATGGAGACACACTAGGGCGAACGAACCATTTATCTAACAACTCCTGCAATTGCATCTTTAACTCTCTTAACTTAATAGGTGCCATACGATAAGGAGTAATAAAGATAGGAGTGGTACCAGGCAATAAATCAATACCAAATTTCACCTCTCTCTCGGGAGATACCTGTGAGCGGAGATTTTCACCCCCACTCCCGGTGGAATGGTTCTTGCGACTTCAGCACTGTTTAGGCTTAGGGCCTTAGAGAATACGAACCTAAGTCCGGAGAAAATGGAGTCGCCACCCGGACGGGCCAGGAAAAAGAAAGGGGTGGATGACTCGATTCCTAATGGGTTCGAAAAGTTGGGTACATGTGGGGAAGGTGAGAAATGGCCCAGCACCCCTACAACGCCCGGTTCTTTGGAACCGGCCTCTTTTACATGTCTTAATATTATAAAATTCTTAAATATAACAATATTATCCATATTACACACAATAATTAAAAGAAAGCATCATTATATTAAAATCAAAGCAACGTCCAAACAAAGCAAATAAATGGACACCCATCAAAAGGTAGAAACATACCCTTTACATTGGTTCTAAAATAGAAAAGCAAATTAAATTACATGATATTTAACTAATGAGGCACCCACCAAGTGGAAACATATCTCTTACAACATTTGGAAATCTAAATAAATTGATAAAAGTAAATAACCATTCATAATAAATAAATTATTCATCAAAGGTACCAAATATCAATAAAAAGTAAACATTCATCCATGATAAATAAAATAAACCAAGCATTGAATTTAAATAAATTGAAGCATAAGAAATAAAACCAAGCATGATCAAATATGGAATTGAATAAGGTAAATAAAAATTCAAATTATAGCTACTATTTTCATTTAGGGTTCTTTATCTCATGTGTTAAGGTTTTGGAATTCATAAAATTAAGCTGCTGTGACTTTTTTTTATGGAATTAAAATAGATTAAGGTTTTATGTTTTAAAAGGTTGGTAAGACTCTTTGATTAACTAAATTAATATTTGAATGGTGAAATCATGAAACTAGGGTTTGAACACTTTGAAATACTTTTGATTCATGGTTTTAAATGGTGATTTCAAGCTACTGTGTAAAATTAAAGTATTTATGTTTTTATGGTTTTTAAAATTTTAAAGTATTAAGGTTTAGAAAAAATTAAGGTTTAAGGTTTTAAAGGAGTTAGAGTTTACTATTTTAAGTTTGGAAGTTGAATTTAAGGGTTTTAGGATTTAAAATTAGGGTCTCGGGTGATGAATTTGAATTAGGGTTTAGAAAGACAATTTGATGATTTCAAGAAGTTTTATGAATTTAAACAAACAGATTAAAGTTTTTATAAATAGAAAAGATGTTTTTTAAGGCTTTTTGAAAGAAACAGAACCAAGTTTAAAATTTTGAAAGAAACAGAATCAAATTTTGGTTTTGTTGAAAAATATGTTTAATTAAGGTTTTAAGATTTTAAAGAAGAAAAAATAACAATTTTAAGTTTTTTGGAAAATAAAGTAACGTATTAGTGTTTTTAACTTTGAAAAAACTAAATTAAAGTTCTAAGCTTTTTAATTTAAAAAAAATTCATAGTTTATGCTACTATGAAAAAATAAAACAAAAAGAATTTAATACATACCTCCTTTTGTTGATTCTCCAAAAATAATTCTTCTTGGATGAACAAGAACAAAGACAGTTGCTGCCTTTGAATTGCTTAAATCGTGTCCCTGCTATTCCAAAAAAAAAAAGAAATTGAATTGCTCCTTTTCCTTCACTGATTTAGTTTCAAAATTTTCAAGCTATTGTTTGATTTTCGGCCACCTCAATTTCATTGCCTTTGGTCCTTATTTATAGTGGTTTGATATGGTTTATTCCTAATTAGTCACGGCAAGTAATATTAATAAGAAAAGAATACCGAAACCTAATTGAATTAGGTTTCAAAAAATTTGCATCGAAAAAATTGCGCTGCCGAAAAAAAATTGCCGCAGGAAAAATAGGGCGAAATGCCCACCGGCCCGCGCGACGATTTTTTCATCGCCGATTTTCTGATGCCGATTTTTATTTTTATTTTTATTTTTTTACTTTTATTTGTTTATTTTTATTTTTTATCAATAAAAATTAAATACTAAAACAAAAATTAGATAACAAAAATTATTTTGGACCAATTAGACAACAAAAATCATTTTGGACTAAATAAAATATATTGGACTGGACTGGATCAAAAATTAAGGGTCTACAGTTTGCCCCCTGCTTGAATGATCTGAAACCTTAATGAAAGAGAGTGAAAAGAAATAAGACTTAATTTTTGAAATGGTTGAGATTTTGGATTCTGGACCCGGTTTGAGTTTCGGACTCAAGGATAAATTCTAGGTTCTAGACCTAAGGAAAAATTTGGATTCTAGACCCGGTTCGAGTTCTGGACTCAAGGGAGATTCTAGGTTCTGGACCTAAGAAAAATTTGGGTTTTGGACCCGGTTTGAGTTCTGGACTCAAGGATGATTCTAGGTTCTGGACCTAAGGAAAAATTTGGGTTCTGGACCCGGTTCGAGTTTTTGACTCAATGGAGATTCTAGGTTCTGGACCTAAAGAAAATTTGGGTTCTGGACCCGAGCTAAGTTCTGGACTTAGAAATAATTCTAGGTTCTTGACCTAAGAAAAATTTGGGTTCTAGACCCGAGCTAAGTTATGGACTTAGAAATAATTTTAGGTTCTGGACCTAATGGTAAATTTGAGTTCTAGGCCCGATTCGAGTTCTGGACTCAAAAGAAGATTCTAGGTTTTGGACCTAAGGAAAATTTGAGTTCTGGACATGGTTCGAGTTCTGGACTCAAAAGAATAATTCTAGGTTCTGGACCTAAGAAAAATTTGAGTTCTGGACCTGGTTCGAGTTCTGGACTCAAAAGAGATTCTATGTTCTGGACCTAAGAAAAATTTGAATTCTGGACCCGGTTTGAGTTCTGGACTCAAAAGAGATTCTAGGTTCTGGACCTAAAAAAAATTCGGGTTTTGGACCCGGTTCGAGTTCTGGACTCAAGGATAATTCTAGGTTCTGGACCTAAGAGAAAATTTGGGTTCTTGACCCGAGCTAATAATTTTTTATTTCAAAAAGTTTGGGTAATTTTTATGCATATATCTTCTTCTTGCCCCATGCGTGTAAAAATATTTATATACAAGTAATTATTTGAATATTTAAAGTGAATAATTGAATTTACTGTTTATTTATTGTGTAGTCACTGTTCATGCACTATTTACTATTTATAAATAGTAAATTTACTATTCACAAATAGTATTAAATAGTATTTACTATTGAAAATAGTACTTTTAAATATTTACTATTTATCAATAGTATACTATTCATGAATAGTACATTTTACTATTCATGAACAGTTTTGAATTTGACTTTATGCTTGCCGTTCCTCTATAAAAGGCCACCAATCCTTCATTTCATTTCACAATTTCAATTTCAATTTTGTAATTCTCTCAAATTTCTTTTCAATTTTAGCATATATTTTTCAAAAATAATGCATGCTTTGAGGTCGGGGACTCATTCTAATGCCGAGTTATTGGAGTTTATTCGGCATCATGAAAACGAAAATCTAGATATACTGGTCGGGATGCCGCTCCATCACAGTTCCAATCCAAAGAGCGAGGTAATTATATTTTTCCTTTTTTTTTCTTTTTCTTTCTGTTTTGCGCTCTTTTCTTTCTCTTTCTTCTTTTTTTTTGTTACATATATATATATATTATTGTGAGAAATAAATTAATTTAAGTAGATAGAATAACACGTACTTACCTAGTATTAACTTACCTAGGTCTGTGTTAGCATGATCGTTGTGTCGTTCGGGCCGGAGGGTGTATTTATAAAGCCCGATAATGGTACGATGTAATGACTTCTCGGGTAAGGCAGATTATCCGAGATTGTAGCTTCGAACAGTTCATCTTACAATTGCCATTTGAAGAATACCAGATAGACCGAAGTGTAGTCCAGGCGCTTGCAGAGCGATGGCTGGATACAACTCACACTTTTCACTTGCCCATTGGGGAGATGACAGTTGGTCCGGTCGATTTTACTGTCATAACCGGCCTTCGATATGATGGTGTTCCGGTTCCTCTGACCAATGAAATTTTAACATTTGAAGAAATTCAAGAATTAATTAGAATGGAACCGTCATCTAAAGGGCCTTTTAAGATAAAAATTGAGCCGACTCGCAGTTATTGGATTAACTACGAAGGTCGGATTGGAAGAAACAAGGCCGAACAGTATGCTCAAGGATTTTTGTTATATCTACTCGGGTCGACCATTTTAGGCAGCACTGAATCATCCATTCACTTGTCAGTGTTGAGTGCCCTTTCTTATCTCAGAATGGTACCATCTTCTAGCTGGGGTGAAGCTGGTCTCGCATGTCTTTACCATGGCATTGATAAGCTTTTTCGAAATAAGAATTCTTTTGTCGGCTTGATGGCGGTTGTCGAGGTATTCTTTCTTCCACCAATGTCTTTTCCCCTCTTCTCTTGCATGAATGTGATCTTTATTGTTATTGTAGATATGGGCATATGAACACAATCTCGTGAGGGTACCCGGCATTTCCCGAGAGAGAATCGGGTATCCGAGATTAAATTACTAGTTGTCCGATCGTGTGGATGTTCCTGGCTCTCATCATGTGCATACTCATCGCTTTGTGTTGAGCCGCTTAACCTGGGATCAGGTAAAATAACATTAGTATGCTTTAAATTTTATGTGAAAGTTTTACTTACCTTATGTTATTTTGCAGGTAAATTTGGCCTGGTGGAATCTAGAGAAGCGAGCAAATTGGTCTCCTTTGATGAGGGATGCACTGTCTTTCCAACATTCTCACCGAATTATTGCTGGCCCAGTGTCTAGTGGCTGGTTTCTCGAGGAGAGAGTTTATGAATGGTTTCTCGATCCATAGAAGCGGAGGTTTCCAATGCAAATCCCGGAATATACTTTAAATATTATGTCGATGCCGGAGGATGCATGGTGGTCGGCCCGGTATGGTTATGATGTCGAGTCATTTCTCCATTTACCGGGTCCATTTTATTCCCGTTTTATTAAAATGAGACTCTTGCACTTTGATGTATCCCCTGTCAGCGTACGGGAGATTTCCAATGAAAATGAGGGTAGAGATGAGGAGGAATATGATGGAGATGCAGGAGAGTTTGTTCCACATCTCGGGGCCAGTACTTCTCAGGTAAAACTTTTACCACTTTTCCATTGCAACTGCTTTTCCTTTCTTTGATTCTCTAATGATTGCCGCAGGCTGTTGGCTCATTTGATCATGAGGCTGGACCTTCTTTTACTGCCTCTTCTTTTGCTCATTCTAGCCCGTCGGATATGCCATCTCATCCGCAGAGTATTGATATGAACTACCTGGTACGTTCCTTATTTCATAATAGTTTATGCTGTGTGTATGCATTATTATGTATGCTCTTACCTTTTTCTTCTTGGCTCACAGCGGATGCTCGAAGAACAAAATAAGAAACTTCAAGAAGAGTTAGCTGCAATTCGCCAGCAGGCTTCTCATTTTGAAAGTTTATATCATCAATCCGAACAAAATTTCTGTAACTTCCGATTTTAGGGGATGAGGGATCCCGACGCTTCTTCATCAAGAGGCCTCCAGACTGATGAACATGAGATCCTTTCTTCTGCTTCTGATGAAGACCATGACAAATCGAAACTCCAAGGTAATAGGGATTTAGTGCTTCTACTTCGGATAATCCCGGGATGAGTAATTTGCCCTCTCCTCCAACAGGCGACGACTTTTCAGGTCTTTATTTGGTGACCTACCATCACCCTCTTAGTGATATGTAAATATTATAGCAATTGTAAAACATTGTACAATAATGAAAAATATACAATTTTTCTCTTTACTGTAATCCTTTTTTTTTCGTTACTGCATAAAATTTTTTTATTTATTTTTTTTGGTACATCATAATTTCATAATTAATATCCACCTTATTTGCTAAACCAAATCCAACATATATTATAAAATTCTTAAATATAACAATATTATCCATATTACATTAGAACCTGCTTCCTTTACAGGTCCAACATATATTTTCATTAGAACCGGCTTCCTTTACTGGTCTTAATATTATAAAATTCTTAAATATAACAATATTATCCATATTACACATAATAATTAAAAGAAAGCATCATTATATTAAAATCAAAGCAATGTCCAAACAAAGCAAATAAATGGACACACATCAAAAGGTAGAAACATACCCTTTACATTGGTTCTAAAATAGAAAAACAAATTAAATTACATGATATTTAACGAATGAGGTACCCACCAAGTGGAAACATACCTCTTACAATATTTGAAAATCTAAATAAATTGATAAAAGTAAATAACCATTCATAATAAATAAATCATTCATCAAAGGTACCAAATATCAATAAAAAGTAAACATCCATCCATGATAAATAAAATAAACCAAGCATTGAATTTAAATAAATTAAAGCATAAGAAATAAAACCAAGCATGATCAAATATGGAATTGAATAAGGTAAATAAAAATCCAAATTATAGCTACTATTTTCATTTAGGGTTCTTTATCTCATGTGTTAAGGTTTTGGAATTCATAAAATTAAGCTACTGTGACTTTTTTTTATAGAATTAAAATAGATTAAGGTTTTATGTTTTAAAAGGTTGGTAAGACTCTTTGATTAACTAAATTAATATTTGAATGGTGAAATCATGAAACTAGGGTTTGAACACTTTGAAATACTTTTGATTCATGGTTTTAAATGGTGATTTCAAGCTACCGTGTAAAATTAAAGTATTTATGTTTTATGGTTTTTAAAATTTTAAAGGATTAAGGTTTAGAAAAAATTAAGGTTTAAGGTTTTAAAGGAGTTAGAGTTTACTATTTTAAGTTTGGAAGTTGAATTTAAGGGTTTTAGGATTTAAAATTAGGGTCTCGGGTGATGAATTTGAATTAGGGTTTAGAAAGACAATTTGATGATTTCAAGAGGTTTTATGAATTTAAACAAACAGATTAAAGTTTTTATAAATAGAAAAGATATTTTTTAAGGCTTTTTGAAAGAAACAGAACCAAGTTTAAAATTTTGAAAGAAACAGAATCAAATTTTGGTTTTGTTGAAAAATATGTTTAATTAAGGTTTTAAGATTTTAAAGAAGAAAAAATAAGAATTTTAAGCTTTTTTGAAAATAAAGTAAAGTATTAGTGTTTTTAACTTTGAAAAAACTAAATTAAAGTTCTAAGCTTTTTAATTTAAAAAAAAAATTCATAGTTTATGCTACTATGAAAAAATAAAACAAAAAGAATTTAATACATACCTCCTTTTGTTGATTCTCCAAAAATAATTCTTCTTGGATGAATAAAAATAAAGATAGTTGCTGCCTTTGAATTGCTTAAATCGTGTCCCTGCTATTTCAGAAAAAAAAAAATTAAATTGCTCCTTTTCCTTCACTGATTTGGTTTCAAATTTTTCAAGCTATTGTTTGATTTTCGGCCACCTCAATTTCATTGCTTTTGGTCCTTATTTATAGTGGTTTGATATGGTTTATTCTTAATTAGTCACAGCAAGTAATATTAATAAGAAAAGGAAACCGAAACCTAATTGAATTAGGTTTCAAAAAATTTGAGTCGGAAAAATTGCACTGCCGAAAAAAAATTGCCACAAGAAAAAATGCGCTGGCGAAAAAAATCTGCCGCAGGAAATTGCGGCAATGGGCGGGGAGCGGGCGAAATGTCCATGGGCCCCGAGGACTATTTTTTCGTCGCCGATTTTTTCGATGCCAATTTTTATTTTTATTTTTTTGACTTTTATTTGTTTATTTTTTATTAATAAAAATTAAATACTAAAATAAAAATTAGATAACAAAAATTATTTTGGACCAATTAGACAACAAAAATCATTTTGGACTAAATAAAACATATTGGACCAGACTGGGTCAAAAATTAAGGGTCTACAATACCCCTGACAACTCATCAGGAAAAATATTTGAAAACTCGGCAACTGTAGGTATACTGTCAAGCTGGGACCCCACTACTCTAGTATCTACTACATGAGCAAGATATGCCTCACATCCCTTTTGAATCATCCTCCTCGCAGGAATAGCTAAAATAAACATGGATGAAAGATGTCTCTACTCACTAGATACCACCACATAACTACCATTACGTGTTCTTAGAGTAACACATTTTCACTAACAGTCTACCACAGCCCCATGCCTGGATAAGCAATCCATGACCATAATCAAATCATACTCTCTAAAAGGCATCTCAATCAAGTCACCGAAAAACTCCTCATCCTGAACAACAAATGGACTATCTCGATGACCCTGCTAATCACAATAATATGCCCTATAGGATTTGTAATCAAAACATCAAATCCTAGGGACTCAGAATGTAAATCACTCACAGGCAAGATGGATGCACGAATGTATGAATGAGTCGACCCAAGGTCTATCAAAGCAAGAATTGAAGTACCAAATAACGAAAAAGTACCAGCAATAACGGCTGAAATATATGGCTGTCTCTACATCATATATACCCGCTGTGATGGCCCTGCCTCATCTGATCTACTACCTGCTGTAGAACCTCCTCTCTGACCAAACCATGTCTGACCCACTCTGCTAAAACCTCTGCCACCACAACCCCCTCTAACACTAGGTCTAAAAGTTGATGTATCTGTCTGTCTATCCTTTAGTGGCTCTCAGCAATCTCTGAAGAAATGATCTGGTGATCTACACCTGTCCTCCAGCAAGCACCTCCATGTATCCTACCGCAATGAACACAGATAGGTGAAGCAGGCCTATAAATCACTAGGGTCGAGGCACTAGCCACTGAGGTTACAGGTCTCTGTCTCTGCCTCTGCAGCTGTGATGACCTGTCAGGCTGCCTCTGGCTCCTACTGAACCTCTGAGGATATACTCCCTCGATCTCTCTTCACTAATGAAGACCCTGCCTCACCTTGGGGTCTCCTAATTCTAGTCTCCTCCGCTCTGGTAGCTGCTGCAAGACCCTATGCCCTCTCTACACTCCTGGCAGTTGCAACCAACTGAAAAAAAATAATAATACCGGGAGCCTGCCACTAAGCACATAATAGAGGGTCTCAACCCCTCCTCAAATCTCCGACATCGATCAGTCTCATAAAAAATGATCACACCAACATACTGGCTCAACCAGATAAACTCTATCTCATACTCAGTCACTGTCCTGGTATCCTGCCTCAAACTCAAGAACTTTATCTTCTTTGCATCCTTATACTCCCTCGGAGTATACTTCTGCTCGAACTCCCGCAGGAAATCGTCGTAAGTCAGGACTGGTGGATCATCCAGAGTATGTGAAACCATCTTCCACCAATCATATGCATTCCTCTGCATAAGAGATCTAGCATAATCAAACTTCTCTTTCGGATTAACCTACAACTGAATGAACACTCTCTGGACTCTGTTTAGCCACTGCTCTGCTACAGCAAGGTCTGTAGTACCATTAAAGTCTCTAGCTCCAAACTTCATCAGCTTATCATATTTCCTCGTCAGCAACTGCGGTTGCAGCTGCAGTGGAGGCAGCTGCTGTACTGGAGTCTGCCTCAACGGCTCCATCATATGTCTTACCCAGCCCAGCGGAATCTCATCAACTGCTGGTCTCTCTGATACAGGAGCAGGTGCCTCTTCAGCAATCTCAGATCTAGCTCCATTTCTACCCTCACCAGGAACCACACTCTCAGCACTACCCTCTACAAACTGATATGTCTGAGAAGCCATAACTACCTATATCTACAAACACAACAGAAATTGCCACATCGGAGATCAGAAACAGCCAGTGCCAATGCATGTATCATATTTAAAAACCATATTTAAAAATCTCAATTTTCTTTCTCTTACAACCCACCTAGGTCGAGAACCTCAAACCTAGGCTCTTATATTAAAATAAATGTAACACCCTTGTACCCTATACACGTATAAGGCACACACCCAGTATATAAAGAATACGCATATACGGTACAAAGGTATCACGACCTGGTTTGATAAAAATTTTCACATTTCTGATTTAAAATTTCAAATAATAAATATAAAATTAAATAGTATATAAATATTCTTTACTTGTAATAGGAACTCAAAATAAACATTTTATATAAAAATCTCTGAAAAAAATTCACCAGAGTTTTGTCTCTAATTTGGACATCCCAAAATTTATCAATTACACAACCTGCAAAAAGAATACTTCTAATAAACAAATAAACCACATCTTCACCTTAACTTCTCAAATTTTCCACAATTTTCTCAAAACATTTATACATATTCAAATATATATATCCAAAACACACATATAAAAACCCATCCTACACAATTTATCCAAAAGTCTTTATAACTTACAATACATATACTTTAAAATCATAAACATAATATACATGATTTCATATTGTATAAAAACATAAAATGTATACATGATGGCAAAAGACTTGTTCTTGATGTGTCCAAAATTTGCTCAACGAGCAATCTCAAATCTAGACCCGGCCCATTCTAGAAGAACTCTCCAGCTCGACGGGATCTCCCCTGTCACCTACGCGATAAATTACATTCGTACTAAGCTAAAAGCCTAGCAGTACAACTTTGATAAACGTAAAACTTTAACACAATGCCAATGCATAATGCATTTGCATGCTATGCCACAATGTAGTATTCCATTCAATTTAATAACATAATTTTTCATTTGTTTATGATTCGCATAAATACACATACAAGCATGGGCCCAATAAACTAATACATTATTCAAATTCTAGAGTTACCATTTTGGTCCAAATTGACACCAAGCGTCTAGCCCTAAAGGCAAATAGTGAGGATAATCTCATATGTAATATCCCAACTAGGCTTCAAGGGCTACGCCCAACCTAGCTTCAAGGGACTATTACATCCTAGGCGTGCTGCCAAACACAGAACTCTGAAAATTGAATAATATGCTAGACGCATAATTATTTTATATGTCTCATTCTTAATTCCTTTCTCATATTCCATTTTTCTCATTCATATCAATATTATTTCATTTCATCACGTTACAGGGTATTTCATAATAAAATCACATTTCATAAAATTTAGCCATTGTAATATCCCAAAGTGTGCCCTAGAAGTTTTGATATAATTGTTGTTTTATTTTGGATTTAATGTATATGATTTATTGGGAAGAGAAAAGGAGTGAAGAGAATGTATATGTTGTATATATGGATATATATACAACATATACACAAGTCAAAATAGGTTGGTCAAAAAGATATTTTGTTATTTTTATTTTTAATTAAGTAATTAAAGAGAAATTAATTAGTGGAAGAGAGAAATTGGATTATTATATTATTATAAATGCTTGGTGGAGATTTAATGGAAGAACAAATATTTGACTTTACTTCTTTTTACTCTTCATTTTCTTCTTTTCCTTTTGGATGGCCGGATATCACAAAGACACAAGAGAGCAAGAGAGGTTTTGAGTTCTAATAGCAAATTGAAGGAAGAATCAAGTGATTAAGTTGGAAAATTGTGAAGTTTCATCAACTTTGGTAAGTTCTCTCTTGATTTCTCTTGTTTTAATTGAAGTTGTGTTTGAGTTGATTGTGAGTATTTGCTAGTGTGATTAGGTTTGATTGTGGTGTGTTTGTATGTGTTGGAATTGAGTTAAAGATAAGAAGTTAAGTTGGTGTTTGTGTTGGAAGAGTTAAGTTGTGTTTGTGTTAGGGTTTTGAATTGGTGATTTTTGTTGTAGATGTTGAGTTTGATTAATTGTTTTTGGTTTATCTTCATGATATTTGTGTTTGATGGAGTTTAATGCATAGAATATGTGAATTTGGTCCTAAACAGAAGCATCTTGGATGCCACGCCCGTGGCCCTTGGCTGCCACGACCGTGGCCATTGGAAGCCATGGCCGTGGGGGTTTGGAGCAAGGGAGGCAGAACCATTTCTTAACCCACGCCAGTGGGGGTTGGGAGGCCACGACCGTGGGGTCCTAGAGAGAGATGTTGATTTGTAATTTGTGATATATAGGTCTAGTTTGAGGTTAATAAGTGAATAATTGCATTGGAATTCATGTGAATTGGTATTAAGTGTGTATATGTTCCTTTTTGGATTAGGTTGTGAGAAGTTGAATTGCCCTAACCTAAGTGGTGAAGAATTCTTGGAAAAGGAAGGTTATAGATTGGTGTGAGTTGTTCTTAAGGTAAATACAAACTACATTGTTGCATACACTTACATGATTTGATACTTAACATATTTGGTTGTACATATGTTAAGTAATTGATTATATTGTAAATACATTGATGAATGTTATGATTTGTATAATGTGAATGATTGATGAGCATTTAAAATGTATGTTAATGCAACTGGTTGTGTACCTTTGAATGATGAATTGAGATATAATGAGATGTGAAGCCAATGTGATTGGTTATGATGATTCAAATGAATTAAGTGGGCATGTTTGCTTAGATGATGATGATATTCAATGCAAATAATTATGTATACTTTATTAATGAGATATGAGGCCATGGTTGTTGGCTATGATAATGCAAATAAAATATAATGGAGGCATAGTTGCCTATTTGATTATGGGAATGAAATGAAAAGAGATAAATAAAATGACTGTGTGCCTAATGTGTTATTCAAGTTTCAGAGTTCTCGGTTTGGCGGCATGCCTATGAATCACTGGATAGGTGAAAAGACCGGGTCGTAAGCCGATTCCAGTTGAAAAATGTGAAATGATAAATGTGAAATGTGATATTTTTGGGGTGAAAAGACTGGGTCGTAAGCCTCAAAAATAGTAACAGTCTTGCCGGGTTGAGGATCACCTCGGGTTTAGCCGAGTTGAGGTCCAAGAGACTGGGTCTGTTACACTATCCATGGATAGAGATATATATATATATATCACCTACGGGCTTGATGATTGTGATTATGGACCAAAACAGTAACTCTGAACTTTGAATAACATATTAGATTCTTTTTGGGCCCATGCTTGTGTTTGTTTAAATGTGATTCTTGAATGGTGAAACAAATGAATAATGAGATACATGCTTGTCTTTGCTTTAATGTAAATATAGAATGAGATATATATGTAAAGAGATTATGAAAACACAACATGATGTGTAATGTGTATGGATGTGAGAATTGTGAGTAGTACTTCATGAATGTGCTAATAAGTTATTGGGTGATGTAAGGTTTTGAAATATAATATTCTTATGAATTGTGTATGAAACTTGATTGTGTGACATTGGCATTGCATTGAAACATAATATTATTGTAGTTTGTACTACTAAGCCATTGGCTTAGCGCGATTGTGGTTCATCGCGCAGGTGACAGGGAAGAATCGGAGAGTTCCTCTAGGCCGAGTAGAGTCTAGATTTTGAGGTGTTGAGAGTGGAGCTTAAAGATCAAAGACATACTGCTAAACATGTATATATTTTATGTTTTGTAAAACTTGAGTTTTGATGTATACGTATTTGTAAATATTTGTTATATTTTCCGCTGCGTTTTGAATAAACATTTTATCTATTGTGTTTTATAATATAACTTAAATGTTTTAAATTTGTTCATATTATTGTTAAAGGGATGATTTGTGTGTTTTGTAAACCGTGGCATTCCTATATTCAGTATACATATATTACGATCGTAATAGCATGCTGTGTACGTATACGGGGTATAGGGGTGTTACATTTACAATGGCTTTTCACAATGTTTATAATGCATACACATCAACTCGCATGCCATAACACAATGTATATGGATTTTCAAATGATCAAGTAGCTTAACACATTTTTCATTGAAAATGTGTTAAGCCAAAATTAAATGCAAGTACTTTAAAACTATCAAAGCATGTACTTACCTCACTAAGCACTTAAATGCAAGCTTAAAATCTCCCACCAACCTTCACTTCCAAATTGCTCTTCAACACTAGGATTGAGAAATTCACTTCTCCTTAATGCCTATACACAATGTGATTAAATACAATCATTTAAGATCACATTTTAAGGCATTTCCAACATTAAACCCTAATTAAATATCACTTATACAAATTCTAAAAATTTAGCCTTTCCTTACTTTAACATTAGAATTTCATTCTAGCCCATTTAAATTAGTATTTTAAGTTTATTTATATTATTAAATATATATTTTAACATGTTTCATTCATACACATTACTTAAATACTCACTCTTATTCAAAATCCTAAAATGGCATAACCTTCACCAATGAAGGTTTTTCATTCTAACCTATTCCAATTATTAATCTAAGCTTATTTCCTTCACTAATACCATGAATTAACATGATTTAAACATTAAAATTCAATAATTCACCTTTCTTTAAAAAATCTCTTTCTAAAACCCTAAACTCAACACTACCTCATCCAAACTCTAATCAAACTTAACCAAATCTACCATTTGACTTTAAAATCCATATTTATGCATCAAAACAACACATTTGAAATCAATTTATACAATTAAAATATACGATTCCAAGAATCCAAATTTTTCATAACCCTAAATTCTCTCTCTTCACTCAACTCATCCCAAACTTAATCCTTTCTTCCATTTAACTAGAAAATCATTAATAATCAATCAAAATAGCTTCATTCATACCCAATTAAACAATTAAATCATGCTAATAGAAAATTTCAAAATTCACATATTCATAGTTTCATAGAAAATCAAAAATTAAGAAAAGAAGCTTACTAACCTATTGGAAATCCACCAAAACTTCAATTAATTCTTAAAAATTCTTGTCAAAATGAGTATTTGAATGAAGAAAAATCACTCCCATGGAGCCTAGGAATTTTTTTTTTTTTGAAGAAGAAGAAGACTATTTTTTAATTTTCTCTTTCTTTCCACTTAAAAAAATATGACCATATATAAATATTATTTTATTTTAATAATTAATTAATTATTTAATTATTTTAAAATCCCAAATTACCTCTTCCAACCAAAAATAATTTATTTTTAATTATTTTAAATAATTTTAAGTTTATATGATATAATTACCATTTTGCCTTTAGACTTTAGACTTTTCTTTTAAAAGAGTTGACTAATATATATGTTAAGTAGATGTTATGTATATTTCACATATACATTTTACTTTTTCACTTAAAATCCTTTCATTTCCCATTTAAATCATTTCTTTAACTTATTTAAATTTAAATTTATTTTATTTTATTTTAAAAATATTAGGGATGTTACACTAGGCCTGATAAAAATTCCATGCGGGCTTGTCCAAAGTGAACAATATCTTCCTAGCCGGGCTGTTACAACTTGGTATCAGAGCCAAGAGACTTGTTTCTCTGGCTGATGGTGGGGCAAACCTCAGTGAGGATGCTGAGTACCTTCGGGAGGGAGAATGTAACGCCCATACATACAGTGTATAACTTTGGATTACTATTCATCCTTAGGCGAATCCCACATCGGTTAAGTATAAGGTGTACAAGGTGATGAAGTAGTACTTAAGGATGGGCATGCTTTGGACTAGCAAGACGCATTTTGAACCTGGATGTAAGTTTGGGCCTGAGAATAAATCATTGCAAACTTGCCCAAAGTGAATAATATCATGCTAGCCAGGCTGTTACAATTATCATATGTATAACCATAATGCATTAGAACGATATATATACTATGCAATGTAGCACTGTCAAAATAGATCTCGTGGCAAATGACTTTAACTTCAATAAAAGTCTCAATCTTACACTTGTTCTGATTTATCAGGACTTTCTTTCTCTGTCATGTCATCTGCACAATATAATTTTAATCGCGCTAAGCTAAAAGCTTAGTGGTACATACTTTAATAACATAAAATATTCAAAATAAATGTTCCTTTATTTATATAAAATGCATTCATCTTTAAATGAAAATGCAATGCTTAAATAATAATTTATATTCTCATAAATCATATAAACATATCACTTTAGCACACATTGGGTCAACCAATCTCTACACAATATTCAGATTCCAGAAAGATTGATTTAGCTTATTGCAACCTAAAGGTATGATACCGTATATCAAATGTCATGTGATACCAGTGTATCACTATCACCTAAAGACTGTCTCCTCGATACCAAAGTGTCTGACACCACTGTGTCTTGCATGAAGGCGTAATAATAAATGTGATACCAACATATCTAACCTAAAAACATATAAAATGTCATGATATATCATTGGCATGACAACTCGACTGTACCAAATTCAATATCTGGAATAAGTAATTATGGAGAGAAACTAATCACACAACATCACATCCCATTTTCACATTCTTATCTCATATCATCATTTTTTCACATTTTCACATATTCATCTCATTCCTTAATCATTTTCATATTGTAAATTATACTCTATAATAATAATGTGACTGATTCAAAATGTCTCAAATCATCACATCATAATGGTTTAAAATTCAAAGCAATATTCAAATCACATTTTTAAAACAATGCATAGGATTTATTAATAATGTCATATAAAAGTAAAACAACAATCATTTAAAAATGCCAATGTAATTATGCCAAATCTGAACTTTTTAATTAAATATTTTCAATGTATATACAAACTTCCTTTTGCTCTAAAATCAACTCAAAACCATTTTTCAAGCTTCAAATTCAAAAAGCCCTAAGTTTTATCTCTTGCATCAATTAGGCCTAGCCACAACTAAGCCAAATAAAATTTCAATCCTTTAACTAAAATCATATTCTTACTCAAATTACCCATAATAGCCCTTAATTATACTAATTTTAACAAAACCCCATCAAAATCCTAATTTCAATATTTCCATAAACCCTAATTTTATGTTTTAAACTCATTTCAACCATTTAATCTCAAATTCAACATAAACACATCTTAATCACTTCATAACCATCTTCTTTTTCAATTTAAACCAATTCTATCACTAATCATATAATCTAAAACTAAGAAAATCAAGCTTAAAGGAAGAAAACTTATTTGGATATTTGGTATTTCTTCAAAATCCAACTAAAAATAAAAAAAAATTGAGTAGAAAAAGTGCTCTTTTTTTGAAGATGAGGACAAGATGGAGAAGATGAAAGAAGAAGAAGAAGAAGAAGAAGAAGAAGAAAAGTTTCCTTATCCTTTTATATTACTTTTTTTTCTTTTCTTTTTTTTTCCTTTCTCACATTTTTTATATGCTCCTCATTTTTTTAACTAGTGTATTTATTATATTTCTAGTTATTCCCTCATATTAATTATTTTTATGTACTATTAAAATTATAGATATTCTAATCTGGCTCAACTCTGAAAAAATAATTTACACCAAAAATAATTTTAGTGTAGTGCATATGCTAATCTCTGAGGAAGTTTGTGACTTAGCAAATATTTATCTCATTTTTGACATTAAAAAAAATAAAGGTAAACTGACAAGTGGAAATTTCACATGTTTATCGTGAATTAAACTATTAATTGGCTATCCATGCTCTACATTCCAACTAGGGCATTCATATTTTTTATCAGATTTATAAGTATATCTTGAGAATAATTTAATTGGATTGAAGTCTCTTTTTTGAAAAATATTTTAATTTAGTTATATTAACACAGTTGTCTTCTTTTGCACTAAAAGAAATGGATAATATGAGATGGACATTGATATTGAACATACCTATGCCACTTGCAAAAGCCAAAAGGAAAAAAGCATTTTTTAAGCCCCTAAACTTGGCAAGTTTTTGATATTGAGCCCCTTAACTTAAGTTTGATGACATTGAGCCCTCCAACATTTTGAAACATGAAAAGTAAGCCCTCACTTAACAACAGTTATGCCCGTAATTCACAAACACTGGTAAGTCACATGTGATATGTGTAATGGTTGCCACGTTTCTAACATCTTTGCCATGTCAAATACCAGGTGTTCATTGGTATTAGAATGACATCGTCTGGGAGAATTGAAGAAAGCCTGAGAAGATCGAGCCAAATCCCTAAATTTCTACAACAAAGTCTATGCATTCAATTGAAGATAGATGTTCTATAATTGTTTGGCGACATAGCAGTGGGACTAAAAGGATTCATAATAGTAATCATGGTAAGCAACGTTATGATGTTTCTTAAAGACTATATTTAAAATAGATGCTTTGAACTGAAGCTGGATGTTCTATAATTTTTGCTTTTTAAAATATAAAAGGGTAAAGTATATGCTTATAAAGATTATGTTTAAAAGTTTGTCAGATCATTGTGGACCTTTGTTGGTGTCAGTTGCTTCTTAAAGGTGCATTCAAATTTTGTTCATTTCAATATAGTGGTATAGTTGTGGATCATTTTGTTTCATGTGGTCCTGTTGTATTTGATATTTGAATAAGTGTCCTTTGTTGAAATAGACAACTGAGCTATGCTTTTGTAGTAGAAATATATATTTTTATACATATATCATATATAAAGTTGGACTATTGTGATTATAATAAGTTATTGTGCACATCTGCATTTGCATGTATTGTATTTAATATTACAATAAGTGAATTTGTTAAAATAAATTTTGATATTTGCAATTACTTTTTTGGTACTTGGCAGGGACATTGGCGGAACATGGGTAACACTTTTCTGAATTTAGTGTTTTACCATGGAGAAAAGTTAGTGGGCGACTCATATATTGGGGATGTGAGGACTATAACAAAAGCTAACTTGGACATTGACTTCATGTCATTTCCAAATGTTATGTCATATATTAAGGATGACATAAGGTATGATAGAATTGGTGATCTTTATCATATAGTAGGGCAAGGAGGGAAATTTTATCCCATAAATGATGATAGAGGGGTGTTAAAATTATGTGAAGGATTACATTGTGGTGATGATGTTGAGCTTTACATAGAGCATGCCAATATTGACTCAGTCCAACTTGAAGATAGCTTTGGAAGTAGTCACCAACCTTTTATCCACATTCTTAATTCTGGGGGTCAAGGCTTAGAGAGTTTAGCTTAGGGTGATGGGAGTCAAATTCATGTTGATTTTACTGTAAAATGTGATGAACCTAGGTGGGTAAATGATGAACATAGAGGAGTTAATGATAATGTTGGTAATTTTGAGCATCTTGAGACATTTGATGATATCTTGATTGATTGGCCTTTGAGCTCTGATAGTGAGGATGAAGAATTGATTGCAACAAGGAATAATGTGAGGGTGTATTAGAAAAGGACTGCTCCTATTACAGATGATAATACAAATGCTGGCAGTAAGAATGAAACAAATAGGGAACATGTGAGTGATGACTTAGGAAATGTTGATGTAGAAGAGGAAATAGATGATGATGAAGTATGGGGTGAAAATGATGATGAGAATTCTGGAGATAGTGTATATTATAATAGTTCAAACATAGGTTCTTACTATAGTGAGACTGATGAAGAAGGGGATAGGAAAATGGTGAGGAGAAATAGGTCAAATATTCAATTTGACCCAACTTTAACCATACCGATTTTTTGTTTGGGAATGGTTTTTAAGGACAGGGAAGAGATGAGAGAAGCAGTGGCAAACTATGCAGTTAAAAAAGGACTTACTGTTCATTTTGTAAAAAATGGACCAAGAAGGTTGGGGGGCCACTGTCATAAGTCATGTCCTTGGGTTTTATTTGTTAGTATGGAAAACAATTGTGAGACATTGACAGTTAAGACCTATAACACGCACCATAAATGTTATAGGGTGAACAGGGTAAAATTTGATAGATCCAAGTTTATTGCCAAAGCCTTTAAAAGCAGGATAAGAACACAACTTGGTATAAGGTTAATGAATTTGAAAACCTTAGTCAAAACTGAGCTTAAGTTGTATGTGTTGTATGCTATTGTTAGGAATGCTAAGAAGAAAGTTATCAAAGAGTTGATGGGAGATTGTAGGGACGAATATGCTCTTCTTCATGACTATGTCCATGAAATTCTGAAACTAATCCAGGAAACAGGTGTATAGGTGAAACTAGCTTGGATTATGGGGAGTATAGGGCTGAGTTTAGCATATTTTATGTGTGCTTTGAGGCTTGTAAGTTAAGGTGGTTAGCAGGATGTAGAAAGATCATTGGGCAAGATGGTTGTTTCCTCAAGGGAGTGTGTAAGGGTCAGCTCCTTTGTGCTATAGGAAGGGATGAAAACAATCAAATATTTCCAATAGCATGGGGTGTGGTAGGTTTAAAGACTACAACCAATTGGACCTGGTTTGTGAGCCAGATCCAACATGATCTACAATTTGGTGAAGGAGAAGGATATGTTATCATATCAGACATGTAAAAGGTATGTTGGTATAACCCTTCTATTATGTTGTTATCATGTGAAATGTTTATTAGAGTGTCTTATTTTAATAGTTTAAATGTTACCAGGGTCTGGATGTTGCTATTAAAGAACTACTTCCTAATGTTGAGCATAGGATGTGTGCTAGACACGTCTATGCCAATTGGGCAAATACTTGGAGGGGTGAGGAAAGAAAAATTACTTTTTGGAATTGTGCTAAAGCCACTCGTATTCCAGACCTGAAAGAAAAAATGAAAGCCTTGGAAAAATTAGGAGCAAGATGTATGGCACATGAATTACAATATGACATTGAAAAGTGGTCAAAGGCTTTCTTTAAAACTGAAGTTAAATGTGACAATGTTGATAACAATATGTCTGAGACTTTCAATAGTTGGATATTAGATGCAAGGTGCCAGTCCATTATATCTATGTTAAAAGATATACGAGCGCAAGTCATGAGGAGATTGTGGACAAAGAAGAAGCAAGCTGACACATGGATTTGTGAGTATGCTCCTAGGAAATTGCAAAAACAATAAAATAACAAAGAGAAATCTTACAACTGGTTCATGGAGTGGAATGGGGATGAGGGTTATGAAATAACAAATGTTTATGACAATAATGATAAGCATACTGTGAACATAAGGAATTGCACCTGAACATGTAGACAATGGGATTTGACAGAAATTCCTTGTCAGCATGCTTATTGTGCTATATACCACGAATCTGAGCATCCTGAGAAGTATATGAGCCACTGGTATTGTAGAGATACTTACGTTAAAGGCTACAGCCACACTATCAAGTGTATACCTAGTAAAATGCACTGGAAAAATACAGGGAAGGATAGAATATTGCCACCAGAGTTCAGACCAATGCCTAATAGGCCTAAGAGAAATAGAAGGAAAGACAAAGAAGAGAAGAAGAAAACTATAAAAATATCAAGATCTAGAAGAATAATGACATGCCATAATTGTAAAGAGCAAGGGCACAGTAAAAGAGGATGTCAAAGGAATGATATAGCAGTAAAGGTACTTAAATGTTTGTATATTTAGTGTCTATCCATTTTATCATTTTTCTATACTATAAACACTTTATATTTTACTAATCTCACTTTATATGCAAGGATCAAATGAGAAAATCACAAAAGAGGCCAGTGGAAGAAGTTTGCCAACAGAAATAGTTACAAATTCGCCTCAGTTAACCCAAGGTAGCTCTTTTATTCAATATTCACCCACAGTAACACAAGTCTCCAGGTTTGCAAGAGAGTATCAACAACAACAAGATCATCCATCAGTTACCTCTCCATAGCCATCCACGAATGCTCAAGCTTCTCAACCTGCAAAGCTTGTTTGGTCAAAGAGTAAGATAAGGGCACTTCAAACTAATGGTTTTGGTTGCTACGTCAACATGCAATCTGGAGTAGCTACATACCTGGTACTTACCACTTTTGTTTTATGACTTATGACAAGTTTGTTGGTTTTTTTATTAATGTGTGTCAACTTTCTATATCCTTGTAGTCAAGTAATACAAGGCCAAAATATTTATATGGTGCACAGTTGAGATCAACAACTAAAGCTCAGGCTACTACAATTATGCCAACTCAAGGTACTTCGACTATGTGTCAAGGTTTTGTGAGAGGGAAAGCACTTGTTGGTCCATTGTTGAGATCTTCAAAAAAAACAACATAAATTGGGGCCACTCAAAGTGCTGCTAATGCAGAGCAAAGGCCAAGATGGAAGATTTAATCTTTGTTTGTTCGTTGTTTATTCATATTTTGTTTGTTGCACTATTTTTTTTTTTTGCTTGTTGGCCTATTCTTATTTTGTTTGATGGCCAATTCATGTTGATTTTGTTTGTAAGCAAAGTTATATTTTTTTTCTATGCCAAATGATACTTTGCTTTTAGCTAGGTAATACTTTGTGGCTAGGTTCCATATCAATTAATGACAAAACTGTGGTTTATTAGTCCAAAACGTTTCTATTCTCTTGCACATATTTCTTCTTATAGTCAATTGACTGTATATGCAACTGTTATTTTTGTAACTCATTCACATGGAAAATTACCTAATAGTTTAAATTGGACACTATCAAAAAAACTGATAGGACTCATTCATATTACTTCAAAAGGGTTCTATGACTTACATTAATTTTCCATATTACATTTATACAAAATTAAGCTTCACAAAATGAACCCACCAAACATAAACATAGTTTAATTCATATTACTTAAATAGTGTTCTAATAATACATTAATTTCCCATACAATATTTGACAAAACCAACCCACCAATCAACGAAAGAGCAACCATTTTATATGCCCCACACTTTGCCTTTGAAACACTCAACTTCTCTTTTGGCTCAATGACCTCTGTTTTGAGCCTTCTAATTTCTATCTCTTATGCTTGTATCAGTGTTTCATATATGGCATAACTTGTAGCCTCCCCATCCTCCCCATCATTCCTTGATTCTATCAAGTGACCAATGCTAGACTTCATGTCATTTATGATGAAATACAAGTAGTCACTAAATCTCTCATCCATCTACTTAAAATAGTTACAAACGAGACCTTGCAAATTATTATCTCAGTTGTTTTTAAATTACACTTCGAATTTATACAACATTAACAAGAATAAATTACAGAAATATGGTTTCTATATTATCAATGCTAAGCAATATCTATAGAACTAAAATTTATCTGAACTCTATTCTATTCACCAATTAATCATTCAAATGAATGCATCATCATGTTTCACTTATCTTTCTGTAAAAGCATCCCCAAAACCTCCTCCTAGGATTTCTATTAGTCCAAAAGATTCTCAATACTAATGGCCTTTCGCAATTGCATCTAAGAGATTCTCCTGCCATTGCTAAAAATCTCTCGGGCAATCGTCTGCTGTGTGGCAAAAGTTTATACAATGACCTTTGATTAGCAATGCTTCTGGCCAATTGTCCATCCATTGTAATGCTGTACGTAGCTTCAAAGTTTCCTGTTGACATCTTCGACTTTGTTAGGAGAAATAGAAAAATAAAAACCATTGCTTTTTTCTGCACATACACCCTCTAGTACGTGAGAGTTTACTTTTCATATTTTAAAATGTTGAAATGTTTAATGTCACCAAACTTAAGCTAAGAAGCTCAATGTTAAAACTTATGAAGTTTAGAGATTTAAAAATATTTTTTTCCAAGCCAAAATGTCCTTTAAAAAATTATGGATATTACGTGTGGGCTGTTCCAAATTTCAAATCATTCATGATACATCATCCCTTATGTCATCATTGTTCCAGTCACATCAATTTTTTTACCTATTTTTAATTTAAGTTTTTTTTTTCAGTTGGACTTGATTTTTAATTTAAGTTTTAAACTGATGTTTTGTGAATTTAGCAGGATAATTTACATTGATCATCCCTCCCCTCGTCTTTTTTTTTAAAGAAATTACACTATATATTATTTTTTAAAATTTATTTTTATTTTTACTACTCTCACTTTTTTTTTTAATTTTTATCTTTCTTTATCTTTTTTTGTTTGAAAAAATACGATGGTCTGTTACTTCCACTTTGATTCACTTTAAAAGTTCTATCTTTCAACTCTTTTGAATTTGACAGTGTTGTATTGTCTAATTTCTTGTTCAATCCATGGATGTCAACTCTATTGAGTGGGATAATTAATACTAATAAAAGCACGGCTAGAAAAACAAAAACAAATAAATAAATTTTATATATTTTTAATTTTTATAATTCGTTCTCCTTGTGGATTAAAATACATTTTGAAAGCTTGATTTTCCTTTCTTATTTACGTTGTATGGCTTTTCAAAGTTTATTGAGTGTTAAAATCTGGCAATTTTGATGTCTCTAATTGATTCAAAGATGCCTTACATCTTCCTAAATTGAACATTATCAAAAAATAAATTAAGTGAGCGTTATAATCAAATTTGTATTAAATTACGTTAAGAGTCGCATTTCTTATTTTCTATTTCTCAACTACATGTTTTGAATTGTAAGTTGAATGATTATTAATAACTATCCAAATAATATTAAAGACGCAACTAACAGAGATGAGAACAAAGAAAACTAGAAATTGATGTTTTAGATTAGGGTTCTGTCGTATGCTCTCGTAGCATGTTTTTTTGTTCTATTGTCTTCTAGTTCTTGTTGTCTTTTCCATGGATCCTGCCAATCCTGATCCCAAGAACAATCAATCCCTTGCTAATGAGGAGGATGAAGGGATCGCCTTTGATATAGCTCCTGCTGTGCCGGTGCAGCAATATGAATATTGCATGGTGGGTATGTTTTTAACCTACAGCTCTATCAACTTTGAGACGATGAAATCTGTCCTTGCGGATCTTTGGCATCCACTTGGGGGTATCAGTATTAACGATAAAGGAGCAAAGCGATTTTTGTTTCGCTTCTATAATCAAGTGGATCTTGATAGAGCCATTGATGGTGCTCCTTGGCTTTTTAACAAACATTTGCTGGTTTGGAGTAAAATAGGTCAAGGTGAAGATCCCATGCGTATTCCTTTGGTTTCAATTGATGTTTGGGTGATTGTTAATGGCCTTCAACCTGGTTTTATGAGAGAGGAGGTAGCGGTGTCTTTGGGAAATTTTATTGGAAAATTCATCTCTTATGATGCAAAATATCTTGCTGATTCAGATGATTACTCCATGCGTATTCGTGTTACCTTGGATATTAGGCAGCCTCTCCGTCGCAAAAAGAAATTGATTAACAATAAGGGGGATGCTTTTTATGCTCTTTTTTCTTATGAAAGGTTGTTTGTTTATTGCTATCTTTGTGGAATCCTTGGCCATACGGATTCGTACTGTGAGGTCAGACTCCATAAGAAACCGGAGGAGCTTGTTTTTGGGTGGGATGAGCGGTTGAGGGCTCTTCCACGGCGGCGGAACCGCCAGCAGAGTCAATGGTTATGCGAATTAGGTAATTCTCAATCTGCTCCATATTTTGCTGCAGGAACACAGGGAGGAGTTAATGAAGATTCTGTGTGTCTATTATCCCATAGATTTCGGGCTTCCTTATTTGGTTTCAAATTGGATTCAAATGAAGGTGGGAATTTGAGTAATATGGAAACAGATTCTATGGGAAGGCTTAGTATTGGTGGGCTAGAAGAGAGTGTTGGGCCGGCTATTCCTGATGAGGGCAAGAAAAGGCCCAGAAATGAAATAGATAAAATCCCATTTGGTGTTTCTAAGACCAAGGATTCAGCAAATGGTTCTAATGCTGGAATTAATTCTTCAGTTTCTAAGTTATTGGCTAATCCCGGGCAGCGGGATAGCCGGAAGCAATGAAGCTCCTAAGTTGGAACTGCCGAGGTATTGGCAACCCTCGGGCAGTAAGAGCGCTGGAAGATTTGATTTCGCGCTACCGGCCAGATGTCATTTTTATTATGGAGACTAGAATGCATGCGAGTCGTTTGGAGGAAATTAGAGTTGGTATCTTTTATGATCATTGTTTTTGTGTTGATAGAGTTGGGTTGGGTGGGGGACTTTGTATGTTTTGGAAGTCCCATGTTAATTTATCTATTTTGGCCTATGCTAATAATTTCATTGATTGTAAAATTTTCATTAATGATAATGAATGGAGATTTACTGGGTATTATGGTTTTCCTGAATCTAGTAGGAGACGTGCTTCTTGGAACCTTTTGAGAACTTTAGCTGCCCGTAATTCTCTTCCTTGGCTTTGCTTTGGTGATTTTAATGATATTGTATCTAATTGTGAAAAGTTGGGGGGTCCTCCAAAACCAAATTCATTGCTTAATGGGTTTAAGGAAGCTTTATTTGATGCTGGGCTTCTGGACCTAGTTACTAGTGGGCCTTTTTATACTTGGCAAGGTACTAATCCTAATGGTGAAAAGGTTTTGGAAAAGCTTGATAGAGCTGTTGCTAATTTGTATTGGACCCATCTGTTTCCTAATGCTGAGGCAAGCACGTTGGTCACTCCAGTTTCTGATCATCACGCTTTGCTCATTGATGTAAACCCTTCACCTCTGGTTCAATGTCCTAATCGCTTCTTTAAGATTGATAATTCTTGGCTACAGGATTCGGGTTTAGAGAAAGTTGTGCAGAATTGTTGGGCAAAGTCAGACTTTCAGGATTTTATTCATAAAAGGGATGATTTAATTACAAATGTTTGTAAGTGGGGTTCTTCTCATAATAAACATTTCTGGATTCGTCGTAACATTATTGTGAAGCAGCTGGAACTTGATAGAGGTATTCTTGATGGTCAGGAGATAACCCGGTTGAAGGAAGAATGGAATGAGATTTTGCGCACTGAGGATATTCGCCGTAAGCAGCAGGCTAAATTATTCTGGTATACTAATGGGGATAAAAATTCTAAATTTTTTCACAGACACATTAAAGGGAGGCGTAGCCAGAATAAGATATCGCAGTTAAAAACTGACGATGATGCAGTCGCTTCGGATTTTGAGGGTTTGTCTACAGTTGTAAAAAGTTACTTTGAGAAGCTTTTTAAGGCAGGTGAGGTTGCTGACTATAGCAGAATTGTTAGTCTCACCAAAAAAGTAGTTACTGAGGATGATGCTGGTCTTTTGATTGCTCCGGTTCGGAAAGATGAATTTCGAGATGCCCTTTTCAGTATGCACCCTGACAAAGCTCCTGGTCCGGATGGTTTGAATCCGGCATTTTTACAGAAATATTGGCATATCCTTGGAGATGATATCTTTAAAGCTGGTTCTCAATGGCTACAAAGAGGTATTTTTCCGGATTCTCTTACTTTGACAAATATTATTTTGATCCCAAAGATTGCTTCACCTGATTGTGTCAAAGACTTTCGGCCCATAGCTCTTTGTAATGTTATTTATAAAATAGTGTCAAAAGTGTTGGCCAACAGACTCAGGTGTGTTCTTCCGCATTTAATTTCTATGAATCAATCCGCTTTTGTTCCTAATCGGCTCATCACCGACAATGTTTGTGTGGCCTTTGAAACACTACATAATTTGAAAAATAGAAGAGGGTCTGATTTAGGGTACTGTGCCTTGAAGATTGATATTAGCAAAGCTTATGATAGAGTTGACTAGAGCTATTTGAATGCGATGCTGGTTGCTATGGGTTTCCCGTTGGTGTGGGTTCATTGGATGTCGATGTGCTATTCTAATGTCAGTTATATGGTTAATCTAAATGGCTCTTTGGTGGGTCCTATTGTTCCTGGGCGTGGACTTCGTCAGGGTGATCCTATATCACCATATTTATTTCTCATTTGTGCTGAAGGGCTCTCTACTATGTTTGTTGATGCGGAACAACGTGGTTTGTTACATGGGTGTCGTATTGGTAGAGGTTGTCCGAGAATCTCTCATTTACTGTTTGCGGATGACTCTTTGTTCTTTTTTGAGGCTAATATAAATGAAGCTGCTACTGTTAAAGATATTTTGATTGAGTATGGTGTTGCTTCTGGGCAATCTGTTAATTTCCAAAAGTCTGGCATTATGTTTAGTCCGTGTATTACAGAGAATGTGCGACAGGCTATTTCGGATGTGCTGGAGGTTAGCAGTCCCTTGGGTGGAGGTTCTTACTTGGGTCTTCCTTCTCTTGTGGGCCGCAATAAGAAGCAGATTTTTAGTTTTATTAAAGATAAATTGTGGCGCAAAATCAACAATTGGAATAATCGTTTTCTTTCTAGAGCAGGGAGAGAAGTCCTTATTAAGTCTGTTGCTCAAGCTATTCCATCTTATTGTATGTCTGTGTTTCTTTTACCTAAGACTTTTTGTGATGAGTTACAGGTTATTATGAATCGTTATTGGTGGAACGGTAGGAAGGATATTGGTAAGGGGATTAATTGGCTTTCTTGGGATCGGATGACTTGCTCGAAGAATGATGGGGGTATGGGTTTCAGGGACCTCCATCATTTTAACTTGGCTATGTTGGGGAAGCAAGGTTGGCGCTTACTCACGGAGAAGGATACTTTGTTCTATAGGGTTTTTAAAGCTAAATATTTTCCTTTGGGGGATTTTTTGAAAGCTCAAAAGGGTCACAACTCTAGCTTTGTTTGGACTAGTATCCATGCTTCTGTTGAGTTATTAAAGAGGGGTACTCGATGGAGGGTAGGGGATGGGAGGAGTATTTATGTGGCTCATGATCCGTGGATCCCTAAGGAAGATTCTTTTGTTGCCGATGATGGTGAAGTCTTTATTAATGAGACTGTTAGAGTTTGCGACTTATTTGTAGATGAAAGTAAGAGGTGGGATATTAACAAGCTGATGGAGCTTTTTTCGGCTAGGGATGTTAATGCTATTCTCTCTATTCCTCTCAGTATTCGTACTGAAAAAGATTCTTTGCTATGGCATTTTGAGAGAAGAGGGAATTACACGGTTAAATCTGGTTATCATGTTAGCAAGCTTGGAGATAATGGCAGCACCCTTAGACTTCACGGGGACGTTTGGAGGAGGTTGTGGCTCTTAAAAACGCCACCAAAAATCCGTGATTTTATGTGGAGAGTTATGAGGAATGTGTTGCCTGTCAAATCTAACCTTGTTCATCGAGGCATTGGTTTAGATCAAAGTTGTCCTTTTTGTGGTTCTGTGGAATCTCTTGATCATCTTCTTCTTCATTGCTCTATGGCTAGGGAGTGTTGGAGATTGGTAGGTGTTTTTACCCCTGCACCTCAGGATACTTTTTTGAATATTTTTATGCAGGTCTGGAATGGTAGAGGGAAAGAAGTTGCTGAATTAATTTCGGTTGTAGCTTGGCATCTTTGGAATTCTAGAAATAAGTTGGTGTGGTCCTCTATCTCAGTGAATGCTAATCAAGTGGTCTATGAAGCAGTATCTCATTTGGCGGACTGGTTTTCATTGACTGGTCTTAATAATCATCGAATTTCCCCAAGAACAGGTGTTGCTGGTGCTGTGTCTGCTGTTGGTGTTGTGCCTCCTGCTGCTGGTCTGCCCCCTGCTGGTGGTGTGAGTCCAGTTGCTGTTGGAGACTCTGCTAGAGTTACTGCGGGAGGGTCAGTTGGTGTGGGAGTCGGGGCTGCTGCTGGTTCTATTTGTCATGCTGCTGTTGTGAGTGGACTGGGAGCTGCTGTTGCTAATGCTCATATCCCTGCTACATTGATTGGTGGAGAGCCTGTGGTTGAAGTTGGGCAGTGGAATATGTTTGTGGATGCTGCCCAGTTTCAAGTGGAACATGTCACGGGTTTTGGTGCTGTTGTGGAGTCTTGTGAAGATTTTTTCCGTTGTGCTATTTCTGGTTTCCAAGAAGGTTCAACATCCACAGAAATAGCGGAGGCCCTTGCACTTCGTGCTGCAATTTCATTTGCTATTCAACACCTTGAAGATCATGGTTCTATTTTCTCGGACAACCAACTACTTGTTAATGCTCTCAATTCCTCTCCCCTTGACAACTCGGCTTTTGGTTTGATTGTGGCAGATTGTCAGTTTTTGATTGTTAATCACCCAAACATTAATGTTCGGTGGGTTAGTAGGTCGTCGAATGGGGCTGCTCATTCATTAGCTCGAGCATCCATTCGCTACTCCCGTTATGTTGTGTGGGAGTCTGTTCCGGATGTCATTCGTCCGTTTTTATCATGATTAATATATGGTTTTTAACCTTCAAAAAAAAAAACAAAGAAAACTAGAAATATTAATATTAACACTCTGCCATCGATAAAAGAAGAAACGAAAAACTAGAATTAGTGCCTAATATTAATTGTTAATGAAAATAAAAAAAAATTATATTTCGTTATAATTTCATTAAAATTTTATATTTAGTTATTTAAGTGCAATTATTAATATTGAAGCCATTTTTTAAATTAAAATATTTGAATTTGAATGAAAGTGAATTAATTTTTATAACTGCAGTTACTAATTAATTATACAAATTAAGTTTAAAGAATATATTCTATAAAAAAAAGTGTTAATAAAAAGTAGTTTATATTAATTTAAATTTTTTAATGTTTCTTTTTACTAAAGAATAGTATGTAGATATATGTAGGTATATATATTATATATATTTTAACTAAAGAATATTATTTCTAGATATATGTGGGTATATGTTATATATATTTTAATTAAAGAATGATACATGTGAATATATGTAGGTATGTATTACATATAATTTAACTAAAAAAATGATATTTTTAGGAATGTGTTGATTAGGTTGATATATGTTACATATATTTTAACTAAATAATGATATATATAGATATATGTATGTATATGTTATATATACTTCAACTAAAAAATGCTATATATAGGCATATGTGAGTATATATTACACATACATCAAATAAAGAATGATATATATGGACATATGTAAATATATGTGAGTGTATATTACAAATATTTTAATTAAAAAAATGATATATGTGGATATATAAATATATATTACATATACTTTAACTAAAAAATAGTATTTATATGTATATGTGGGTATATATTATATATACTTTAACTAAATAATGATATATGTGGATATATATAGTTATATGTTACATATACTTTAACTAAAAAATATTATTTATAGGTATATATGAATATATGTTACATATATTTTAAATAAATAATGATATATATGAGTATATGTTTTATATATTTTAATTAAAAAATGATATATACAGATAGATGAATTTGTTTGCAGTAGAGAATTGGTTAAATAGACTACTTTTACTTATCTTCCAGTATAATTGATAGTGATACCCATTACTCATTACTGCCCACTGCCCCCTGCATAATACTATGGTACAAATTTAACTCTATATATTTACAGTTTTGACTCTCTCTTTTTTGTTGATTATATTTAACTTTTTCTTCTTTCTTTTTATACTTTTATTAATTGTATTTGACTTTTTCTTATCTTTTAAATAGGCAGTAGTTATTTTGTTACGGGGAAAACTTTTGTTTCTATAAATTTGGACAATTATGTTCGTTACAAAGCTTTTGCATTTATTCAAAAAATAAGAATCAAAGATGTATTTTTAAAGATGTCATCTAAAAAACACTCTGAGTAAATATCTTTTAATTTAGAGTGATTGTTAAAAACATTTTAAAATATATTTAATTATTTAGTTATATTTTTGTTATTAGTTTACTTAAATGACTTTTTTTTTTATTTTTGTTCCTTTACACTTTTTTTATTTTTTAAACTTTTTTATATATTAAATTTTTAATTAAATAGTTTTTTTTCTTGAAACCGAAGACGTTTGAAAGTCAATAGTAACGATGGGAGAATGCTAATATATGAAGAATCATAATACCTTTAAATATATGAAAAGATGCTTAAAATCATAGAAATTAAAATAATAAATAATAAGTTTTTTTATAATTTATTTTACGTATGATAATAAATATTTGAGATAATATATATATTTATTTAATGTTATTTTATATTTTAATTTATTTTATATTTTATATTTTTTAATTTTTTAATCTTAATATATATATATATATATTTGTTTGTATGTTTATTGTAAAATGTTATAATATTTATTTATTTATTATAAAATTTTATAACATTTATTTATTTATTTATTTAATATTATAAAAATTATATTTATGATATAATATTTCTAATAAAATATATTATATTTTTATTAAAATATTAATTACATAAAAAATTAAATTTTTATTAAAATTAATAATAAAATTTTAATAAATTTCATTAAAATTCATATAAAATTCTAACGTAAATTATAGAATTTCACTAAAATTTTTTAATTTCATTAAAATCAACACTATTAAAATTTATTAAAATTTTAATTCAATACAGCCCCTAAATCTGTCTTACAATTAGGATTGTAAAGTATCCTTCTTTATAATTAAATTTAGATTGAAATTCGAACACATTACGAATAATAAAACATGTAACTTAATTTTTTCCTTCAAGAAAATATTTTGGAGAGCTGGACAGGTCAAAAAAAGTGGAACAAGGCGGCCCCGCAGCACAATGATTAAAAAAGCGGACAAAGCAACGCAGAACAATGACTAGGGCTGTGGCAAAGAAAGTTTCTTTATTATAATAATATCATAAACAAAACCTTTTTTTAATACATAATATAATAAAGAAAGTTTTTTTTTTAATAAATGCATTAATTAGTATATTTTTCTGGGATATAAATCACTTGGATTGATATGATAATCTTTTTTATTTTGTGTTGTACACTTAAATTTGTATCAAAATATATATTATTAAGAGAATTTATTTCGTTATATAAGTAAATTTATTAAAAGATCATAAATGAAAGTTTTTTTACCAAATCAACTTATTTTTTAATAAATAATATTCAGAAATTTAAAGGTAAATATTTCTTTTGATTTCAGTTTTTTTTACCAAAAAATGTATATTAAAAAAAATTCATAACTTAATAATAAGTAGTAATAAAAATTAGAGATTTAATAGATAGACACGAGCAGAGAACAGAAAATTTTTAGCAATTAAATGTTAAAATTTTTATTTGGGAAGAGGAGGATAAACCTCAAAGACATTGTATGCCAACTTGCCTAGAGGAAAATGCTAAATTTAGCACAACTATTTATATCAATTCTTTATCACCTTACATTGTATAATAGATCTATGCAAAAATACCTTATTTTAAGGATAAAAATATAAATTCACTTATATTTATTTAGTAAGTGCATAACTCATTAATTTTTACAAAATTCTTGATTTGGCTTGATTTGTCTCGGCTTTTTTTTAACTGCAATTTTGCTACTATTTAATATATGAGTATATAAATTTATTGTACTGCTCATTTATTTGTTTTAGCATATGCAACAACAACAACAACAACTAAGCCTTAATCCCAAACAAGTTGGGGTCGGCTGTATGGATTCTCAACAAAATAAGCTCAAAAGACACCAAAAAAGATACTCCAGCCTTAGGCCCCTTCCAAGACACGGATTTTACGTCTCCATTCAAGTCTGTCATTAATCAAATCCGCATCAAGATCTAAGGCACGTAAGTCTCTTGCTATCACCTCCTTCCACACAGTTCTAGGTCTGCCACGACCTCTAGCCCCCTCAATCAACAAATTCTCACACTTACGAACCGCAGCATTAGGAGGTCTTCTTAAAACATGCCCATACCATCTAAGTCTTCCTTCCCTCACCTTATCTCCGACGTCCGCTACTTGGACTTTTTGTCGAATATGAACATTCTTAATTTTGTCCTGTCTGGTATGTCCACACATCCATCTTAGCATCCTCATTTCTGCCACACTCATCTTATGCAAATGTTGTCCCGTTGGTGCCCAACACTCACTACCATAGAGCATCGCAGGTCTAACAACCGTCCTATAGAATTTACCTTTCACTTTCAGAGGTATTTTCTTATCACATAAAACCCCAGTCGCACCCTTCCACTTCAACCACCCTACCTGTATTCTGTGAGCCACATCTTCATCTATACGGCCATCATTCTGGAACACCGAACCCAAATATTTGAAGTGCTTGGTTTTAGGAACCAAAACTCCATCCAACTTAACCTCATGTTCCTGCTTCTTCCTTAGACTGAACTCACAGTGCATATATTCCGTTTTACTCCTACTTAACTTAAAACCCTTGTCCTCGAGGATTTTTCTCCACACTTCCAACTTACGGTTTACACCAGCACTAGTCTCATCAATTAAAATAATGTCATCAGCAAACAACATACACCAAGGAACATCGTCTTGTATGCTTCTGGTTAGCTCGTCCATAACCAGGGTAAATAAATATGGACTCATGGCCGAACCTTGATGCAATCCGGTAGTAATAGGGAAAGCCTCAGTGTCTCCACCAGGTGTTTTCACACTAATGGATGCATTCTCATACATGTCCTTGATGATGTTGATATATTTGCCGTTGACTCCTTTCCTCTTCAAAACCCACCATAACACTTCTCTTGGTACTCTATCATAGGCTTTCTCCAAGTCAATAAATACCATGTGGAGATCTTTCTTCTTCTCTTGATACAATTCCATTAGTCTTCTTAGAAGAGAAATAGCCTCCATGGCAGATCTCCCTGGCATAAACCCAAACTGATTCTCCGAAACTCTTGTAAGCTTCCTCAATCTGTGTTCAATAATCCTTTCCCATAATTTCATAGTATGGCTCATAAGTTTGATACCCCGATAATTTGTACAGCATTGAATGTCTCCCTTATTTTTATATATGGGTACCATGATACTCTTCCTCCAGGCATTCGGCATCTTACGTCCTTTCACAATAGCATTAAAGAGTTTAGTTAACCAGGCAACTCCTACCTCTCCAAGGTTCTTCCAAACCTCTATAGGAATACCATCCGGGCCACAAGCTTTACCAACTTTCATATACTTCAAGGCTTCTCTTACTTCACTATGCAAGATCCTCCTAGACCAGCTGATATAATCATTCGTTGCATGAAGACCTTGAAAATCTTGTTCATGTTCAGGGTTGAATAACTGCTCAAAATAAGCCTTCCACCTCTCCTTAATCTCAACATCTCTTGTCAACACCCGTTGATCTTCGTCCTTTATACATTTGACTTGGCTTAAATCTCTGCTTTTCCTTTCTCTCATCCTTGTAATCTTATAAATGCCCATTTCTCCCTCTTTAGTACCTAACTTTTGATAAATCCCTTCTAAGGCTCTACCATGAGCTACACTAACAGCCTTCTTTGCCTCTTTCTTAGCCCTCTTATATTCCTCAAAGGCCTCGCTATTAACCGCATTCGGTAACTTTTTATACCATTTCCTCTTAGCCTTAATAGCCTTTTGAACCTCCTCATCCCACCACCATGCATCGTGCGGTCGAGGCCCTACCCCTTTAGAGATCCCAAGCAATTTACTACCTGCTTTCTTAATGCCACCTTCCATTTTTGTCCACAAGTCCTCTGCACTAGCCTCAAGGTTCCAAATTTCTTCCTTTAGTAACTCCTCCTTAAAGGTACCTTGAGCTAGGTCTTTCAATTTCCACCATCTTATCCTTGGTTCCAATATTTTCTTATCATTCCTCCAACTACTTTTATTCTTAACATCTAAAACCACAAATACGATGTTGCGCCGTCAATGCTTCACCCGGAATGACCTTGCAATCCTTACACTTACTTTTGTCCCGTCTTCGAGTAAGTATGAAGTCTATTTGACTTTGGGTTCGTCCACTCTTAAAGGTAATCAAGTGTGACCCCCTCTTTTCAAAGCAGGTATTCGCCAGCACTAGATCATAAGCCACCGCAAAATCCAAAATGCTCTTTCCCTCCTCATTCCTGTTGCCAAAACCATAACCCCCATGGACCCTGTCATAACCATTACTATTCTTACCAACATACCCGTTAAGGTCCCCACCAATGAAGATTTGCTGATTATCCGGAATACCTTGCATGATATCATCCATATCTTCCCAGAACTGAACCTTGGATGCTCCGTCCAAACCTACTTGGGGAGCATAAGCACTAATAACATTAATAGTGTCATCTCCCAAAACAAGCCTCAAAGAGATAATCCTGTCTCCATTTCTCTTCACTTCCACCACCTTGTCTTTAAGCGTAGGCTCAATAATAATGCCCACACCATTCCTATTGTTATCCAAGCCACAATACCACAGCTTATATCCTGAGTTACCAATCTCTTTTGCTTTATTTCCCTTCCACCTGGTTTCCTGCAAACAAGCAATACTAACCTTCCTTCTTTTCAAAGTATCCACAAGCTCTATAGACTTCCCAGTCAGAGTGCCAATATTCCAACTACCTAATCTTAATCGGCTCCCTTGGACTTGCTTCTTTAGCCGCATTCGTCCATAATGCGGTAGCCCTTTCCCTTTGAGTTTATTAAAACCATTCAATTATACATCCGTAAAAGGAAGGGACCGGTATTGGTTTAGAAGATCATAAAATTTAGGGTGAGATAAACATCTTATCAACATTGAAAAAGATTTTAGATATATTAAATTATAGGAAAAATTCTCGTGAAGATTCTTTAGTGAAGATGGCCTTCAAAAGAAAGGCTGTTATTCTCTACAGCAATTTGATATATGAACAAAAGGAGAAGGAAAAACAGCCAAAGTATTTTTTTTTTATGAGTTATAGGTTGCCCTTTCGACGCATTGGCTATCTCCAGTAGCAGCGGGTCATGCTCATTCTCAAATGGTCTCCTGTAACAGGCTTCAAACCATGACTGATAGTGCAAGACTATCTGCACATATAAGAGATAATACAATACATTATGAGTCCATCCGCCGACTGGTAAATATAATTTTTTTTATCATTTTTTATTAATTTTTATGCTAAATTAGTAGATCATTTTTGTTTTTTTTTTAATTTACTAGGAGGAGCAACTGGACCGGCCCTCTATAGTACATGAGCTGTTCGTCCACACACACATTAAATTATGATGGATAGATTTTTATTGATCATTGCTTTCAAGATGTACATGTACATAAATAAATTATATTTAAATATTTGTATTTACTTTTTCTATATATTAGTTATATTATATTAATATATATTTTATAGGACCACTTTATAGCAATTCAGGATTAGTAATTTTAAACAAACGACCCTATTGATGAGATTTGATTGTTTATTGAGGCTGCTGGTTGGAAAATGAAAAGGAGAGTGTATGAGTTGAGATTTCAGTATATCTATGAGAGAGTTCGATTCTCAATATATTTCTGAGGCCAGCACCTTATCTTTAGCTCCCTTTTCAGCATTGCAACAAGAAGTGGAGCAGTTGAAGGCATCATTTCAAGAGCAAGTCCAATCACAACGGAGAAAGCTGAAGATAGAAGTACAGATATAGGAGCACACAATACTTGAGCAGGAGAGCCTATTATGAGAGTAGATGCAGAGAGAATTTCAGGCATAATTTGAGTGACTTCTGCAATAATACCTCCCTACCGCCTCCACTTCTTAGTCTTCACCTCTTTCTCCACCTTCAAATCAGTCTCCATCTACCCATTCTCAATAATTTTTGTTTCTTTTTCACTTTAAGTTGTACATTTTTATGTTAATATATTATTTTTATATTTTATTTGTATATTATTATTATAATTTAATTTATATTTTTTTCTTTATTTGAATTTTTTCTTTATTTTTATTATTATATATAATGTAATAAAAAGAAAAAATATAAATAATAAAATATAACAAAATTAAAATAATTTATAATTATTAAATAATAATAATATATTTAATTAAGAATAAATTATAATAAAATAAAAGTTATAAAATTAATAATAAAATATTTTAGGCTATAATAACATAATATAATATTATAATACAATTAATAATATATTAATTTAAATTTTAAAATATAAATATAATAAATATAAATATAATTTTTTTTAAAAATAAAAAATTACCAACAGATGAATAATATATTAATTATTTACTGACAGATATATGGACAAAAATCTATAGATAAATACTCTTTACTAACCGATTTCAGATTTTAGAAATATATTATCTAAAAATTTTACCGATTGATCAATGATGGATTTAAAAATACTAAATAAAATATTAAAATAATTTATGGATAAATTGCCAATAAACATCTGAACTTAATACGAAAATAAATATTTAATTAACAATGACTTTTATTAATAGAGTGCACAATCTCTCGGCAAAGTATAAAATTTTAAAACCAAAACTGTAATTGATAATCTCTCGATAACTATTAACAGATTTTTGTCTCTGTCAATCATGTTATCTGCCGACAAGACCATTCAAGATAAAATTTTTCGATTGATAATTTATCGATAAAATTTTTTGCCTATAAATTTTTAATAATTATTGATGAAATTATTTGTCGGTAAAGCTCGTGTGGTTTTGATTTGGTTTTTGCTCATAATTATGTGCCAAAGTCCAAGTTCAAGAATTTAGCATAATCATTTATTGGGAATACATTTATAACACATTTTTAGATCCAAATGCAATTTGAAACTGATCAAAGTTACTGGGATGGGATCATTGGCATTTTAAGATCCGTATGTAAGTTGAAATGGTTATTGAAAATGCGGACAAAGAAGAAAATTGATCTAATGCAGTTGACAGTGGTGATGGTTTGGGGTTTTAAATGACAATGTGGTGATTTGATTGGACATGGATTTGGTGGATGGTGATAGCAAAAGATGACAATAATTCTTTTTTACTTTTATGAAAAAGCAGACTCATATGCCGCATAGGCTAGAGTTAACAGTCAAATTCATCTGCCACGATGATAATAATTTAATTGATCAGTTTCTAACAAAAAAAAAAAAAAGGGCCTTAATGGTACAAAAATTAAAACCTAAGGTGATTAAATGAGATTTTGCTATAGTATATAGTTGTATTTGAACCTTTACAAAAATTAGCTCATAGACATCAAATGCTGATAAGTTAACATGTACTTATAAACATTTAAAATTTTAATAAATTATATATTTATTTTAAATATTTATAAGTAAATGATAAACACCTAATATATTTAATAAAAAAATATTTATAAGCACATTTACTGTTAAAATAATTAAAAAGGATACATAATTATATTATTAGAAATGTTTATTGAAATAAATATATGTATAATATAATAAATAATTTGGTCAAACTAACTAATAATTCAAGTATTTGTAAGTACCAAAATAAATATTGAAGTCTCCTAATTTATTTCTTTAACTTATAAACTGAGTTTATAAATTTATAAAATTATTTTTTTTAATATTATATTGAGAGAGAGAAAATTGATCATAAATCTATTAACTTTAGTAAAAATACATTTGTCTTCAACTTGCAACTTATAAAATTATCTTAATAAATATGTTGACTTAAATATATATATCTGGTTTGATAAGTTTATAATTTAAGCCAACCATCTTTTTAATGTAAAAGCCAAAAGCAAAAAATTGTCAAGAAGTTGTGAGAGTTTCCAAGTCAATCGCAATGAGTATTGAAAGTTTTTATTGGTAAAAAATTATTGTTTTGTGAAATTTTAGTAATTTTTAATTACTAAAAATATATAAAATAAAAATAGAAATTAAACTTAATTTTTTTTATCTTTATATGATCCTTGTAAATTTTAAACGTAAAAAAATAGTATAACTATTTTATTTTTTAATTATTAAAATAAAATTTTATTATATTTAAAATTTTAATAATTATAAATTTGGTGGAATAAATGTCTTTTCCATAATATATATATATATAGGAGAAATCGGTATTATATATTGAGGATGGCCATAATTAATTATACACTAATAACATAAAAATTCAAATAAATATTCACAATTAAAATTTTTTCTAATTCAAATAGGAATTTCGACCGATAAAATGGATTATATTTTATTTTTGAAAAAATAAATTTTAAATTATTATTATTTTTGTTGTTCATATAATTGTAAAAATAACAAAAAATAAAAATTTATATTGTAATTAATTTCATTATATTCCCATTTAAATTTTTTGGCCAGTTATGTAAAACTATCATAATTAATTAAAAATTCATATTTAAATAATTAATTAAAAACCTTTAGATATGTATAGTTTAGAGAATAAAGAAAATCTAGTGAGAGTGAGAAATTTACTTAAGAATTTGTTATTGAACATTTAGGATTTCAAATAAGATTTTTGGTAATCTAATGAATTTTTAACAAGAAGTTTATTTTAAAATACTAATTTATTTTCACTAGAATTCAATTTACTTTACTAATGAACTAAAAAACTTGAGGGGGCCCAAGCAAAAGGCCGTTCTGCCCCTGTATATGTCCATATAACAAGTGAAAAATACAAGGGAAAAATACAAAGATACATGAAGATTCTTTATCGCGTAGGTGACGACAAAATGGATGTGGGATCTGCTACCTCAGCATTTTACAGGCTATTTTGATTTACTTTAAAATTTAATTTAATTTTTTCTTTAATCACATGTTTCTTTATCATATTCATTTAGCAATTTAAATATAAAATTAATCATATTCAAAGTGTAAATTAATGATTAAAGCTTTTTGCTCTTTCTCAATGAGGTATTCAGTTGAATTCAAATTTCCATCCTTACTTATTTGTTAAATTCTATTTAACCAACTGAGTTATTTATTTTGAATTAAAATTTTATTTTTTAAAATGCGAATTTAAATGACTGCTACTATAATATTATATAATATTTTATAATACAATACATTAATTATTATTTATTATATATTCATAAAGACTTTATAATTGTTGTATTCATAGGTAAATATGTATGATTATAACTATATCACAAGTGCATAGCATTGTTACTCGTAGTAAAGTAGTAGAGTGAGTGTTGTATTTATAGAAAATGTGTATTTGATTAACCTAAATTCAATACAATTATTACCTGAAAATTATCAATTTGCAATAATTAAATTTACCTAATTAATTTAAATCTAGCTTAATTAATTACTTTAAACTTGGTGTTCAAACAATCAATGATAAATGAGTATGATTAGATTTTATTGGGATTTTTACTATGAGTCTAATTAATGAAATATTAAGAACTTATTCTTAAATCCAAGATATCTAATATCACTTAATTCATCTGCTTCTCTCTTAAGCAAGAAAAATTTAATTGGGCAATGATTAAATTACTATTCTAATGTCAAATAACCAATGTCCAATCCAATTAAATCAAGATATTAATCTAGATCCTTAAAAAAATTAAGTTATCTCTAAGTTAATCACTCAAAAACCATACTCATACTCAATTCTTGTATTTTATATGATTCATTGGATTTAATAATTGGTAACCAAGCAAATGCTAATCAAATAAACCAAAATCATCAAATCAAGGATAAAAGAAAATAAATCTATGTAAATTAATAGATTATAATCAAACCTATAGTATAAATGGATTAATTACTCATTAACAAAATGAAATAAAATGCAAAATACCTATTAACTATAACCAAAATATCCATTAATCTAGCTAAAACAAAGTTTAAATAATAAATACAATGAAAATATAAAGAATAAACTAAAGGTATTTTCCTAATCTTACTATAAATATCTTCAAATCTCAAAAAATCTATCAAACATGCATATTTTCCTCTTAGATGAGTGATTTCTTCTCTTCTTTTGGTTAGAATCCCAAAATTTTTCAAGAAAAATAAAGAATGATGTAAGCTCCTTTAAATCATTTAAAAATTCTATTTATAGTCTGCTTCTAATATGTCTTTGGGTGCCTTAGGATAGAGAGATAAAATTTCTTCAAAAATTTTGCTAAATAGATGGATGCATTTATGCACGCGCGTGTGGAAAGGAGTATAAGAACATGTGACACTGTTACTCTTCAAAATCTTGAGTTGAGAAATTTTTGGCAGATTTTAAAAAATTCACATGGTTATGTGAATTTGGGCGTATAAAATCCACATGGGCGTGTGGATAAAATTTACACGGATGTATAAATTTTTCAGCTTCTATCTCTTTTTTTTTTCTTATTTCAGTAGATGTTTAATTTACACGAGAGTATGACACTCACTAGGCACGCCCGTGTGAATAATTTTTTCTTTGTTTTCACTTCTTTTTAATATCAAATTGCTCAATTTTCTTTCTTTAAGGCATTTTCTCTATCAATCTCTAATTAAAACACAAATTCCATAAATATGGACAAAATATTCACTAAAACAATTAACAAATGAGCAATTTCTCATTGAAATTATAAGTATATATAAGATTATCAATAATATAGTACAATAATAATTATTTATTATATATTTATAAAGACGGTATAATATATTATATAATATAATTAAATAGTTTTTATTTAATTTAACTGTGTTTATAAAATTTTAGCAATAAAAATAAAAACAGATCATATCATGTATTTAATATTTAGAAAATTTAAAATTACGAAAGACCACTAAATTAAATATTTGATGGTCATCTAAAACCATGAAGAATTGTATTAAATTTTCTATTAATAAATATAATTTTAATTGAAATTCTAAACCAATACTTTTCAATTCTGAAGATTAATCTAACACTAATCATATTAAAAAATTTAAAATAATTAAGAATCACTATATATATGTGGAATGAATAATATTTTTAACATAAATTTATTTATTAAAACTATGGGGTGGAAATAAGCCGAAGTTTCATATACAATAGCCACAAAAATAATAGAGGAATTATCGCCACATGCAGTTGAAATGAAAACAAAATGAATAGAACCAACACACACCCTATATTATCTATAAATAACTCTTTATAGCATGAAACGTACCAAAAATTAATTAAACAATGGCTGATTCAAATATTTCTCCCCCTCTATATGAAAAAATTTATCTTCAAAACTATATGCACAGAGCTTTAGACATAGTCATCCTCTTCCTTTTAATTTCTCTCATAATTAATCGTCTTCTAGCTCCCAACAACCATGGTTTTGCTTGGCTTCTTGCTCTCTTATGCGAGTCTTGGTTTTTATTTGTTTGGGTTCTCACTGTCAGTACAAAATGGAGTCCTCTCGATTACAAAACCTACCCACAACGCATTCCACAAAGGTAAATATTAATCAATTAATTTAAGTTTAATTAATTTTTTTATATATTTTCTTCAAATTTTTTTACTTCCTACAATTATTATTATTTTGTATAGGGTAAGAGAGGGTCTTCCTTCAGTGGATCTGTTTGTGACGACTGCTGACCCGGTGCTTGAACCGCCGATAATAACCATGAACACAGTGTTATCTTTAATGGCAGTTGATTATCCAGCCAATAAGCTAGCTTGCTATGTATCGGACGATGGGTGTTCTCCTTTCACCTTTTATTCTCTGGTTGAGACCTGTAAGTTTGCTAAGCTATGGGTTCCATTTTGCAAGAAATACAACATTCAAGTTAGAGCTCCTTTTAGATATTTTTCAATTCAGCCAATGTTTTCTACTGATTTCTCATTCGAATTCCAACAAGAATGGAAGAAGATGAAGGTACGTAATTAATAATGTTTCCAAAGTCTTTCCACTTATTATTATTATAATTATTATAATTAATAATTATAAATTAATTATAATAAGTCGAACTTGCGACTCAAAATAATAACAATATTTTCTAGTGACATGACACTCGAATCCCACCAATAATGGAAGAAGATGAGGTTATATTATAGGAAATTCTTATATGACCGGGTGAATATAAATTTGGATAATAAAATATAAATAAAATTAACATTTTTTTATTAAAATTTTTTTATTTAGTTTTCATTGGTTCCAATATATACACCCGATTTATGATAGTAAGAATATAACCTTACATATAATGAGTAGTTGAGTACAGTTAGTCCCGGAGATAGAGTCCATACCCGAGCCATCTACGAATATAATTCTACATGCAATAGGTAAAGGTTGCTCGGCCACCTAATAAATAAGGTTTATTAATAAGTTGTTTATGTGTGTATATATATATTGAATATATTAAAAAAAATTACATCGTTAACATAAAATTTAAAAAAAAAAGAAAAAAAAAACTACTTCTGGTACTGAATGTTAAAATAAAAAACAAAGAATAATATTTTAATTTGATTTTATTTGATAAGCACTTCTGGTACTGAATGTTTAAGATGAAGGTCTATTATAATATCTCACATTAAATATTTTTAAATTTAATTATTTAAATCTCACTAAATTGAATTTTTTTTTTAATCTTAATTTAGACAACGTGAATTTAGACAGTTGTAAAAGCAAATGTTTTTATCTTATATTTTGAGTAGTTTATAATAATATATTAATATATGAATGAATGAATGATTGAGTTGGATAGAGATGATGACAAATAGAGAGAGAAAATTTGCCAAATATTACAAAACCATGTCTATCTTTGCAGGAAGAATATGAGAAGTTTAGCCGCAAAATCCAAGCTGCACCACAAACGTCCAATATTCCTTGTGATCTAACCGGTGATTTTGCTGTTTTCTCAAATATCCAGCGTACAAACCATCCAACCATTATAAAGGTAATGTCTTCGTCACTCCTATCTACATTCAGTGTATGTACTAAAAATAAATAAATTATATTAATATTTTTATCATAAATATTTTTACGATAATTATTATTTCTTTTAAATTAGAATTATATGCACTTCAATTTAATTATATATATACTCTTTTCATCTTAAATTAATCAATATATCTATTTATTATTTTAATAAAAATACAAAACGTAATTAATTTATATTTTTAATAAAAATAATTATTCTTTAAAAAAATATAAAAAGTGTGTGTCTATTTGGAATGAAATATAAAGTTGAATATTTATGAAAAATAACGTGGGTTGTACAGATAATATGGGAAAATAAAGATGGATTGCCTCATTTGATTTATATATCAAGAGAGAAGAGGTTAGAGCATCCCCACCATTACAAAGCTGGTGCTATGAACGTACTAGTAAGTAATGCTTATTCTCCATGCCAATTATTATTACTACTATTGTCGTTTTCTTGTTTATATATATATATATATAGCAATTATAAATTAACTTACAAATTAGAAATCTAAAAACTATAAAATCTCAAATAAAACAAATTTATGATTCAAATATTTAAAATAACAACTTAATTTATAATAATGAATACTAATGAGCTTTCAATTAACTTTAATTTCTCAATAATATTTTTTCAGATTTAAATTTGTACTTAGATAACATTTTCATCACTTTTAGCAATACGACTCCTTTAAAATTTTTTTTATTAATAAATATTTTATTTGTTTGTTTATTTTATATTAGAATACAAATAAATTAAACTAATTAATTTAAGAATAGTTTGTTTTTGTATAATGAATAATTCAAAAGTTTTTCCTTTAACTTGACTTATTTATAATGGCGATAATAAAATAAATTGCTTTCAAATAGTTATATATTAATAACTGATGAGATTGCGTAATTGTGAATGATAAAACAGAGCAGAGTATCAGGATTGATAACAAATGCAGAGATCATGTTAAATGTGGATTGCGACATGTTTATGAACAATCCACAAGTCATTCGCCACGCAATGTGTTTGTTGTTAGGCTGTAAGAAGGAAGTGGAAGCTGCTTTTGTCCAATCCCCTCAACATTTTTATGATGGACTTAAAGATGATCCATTCGGAAATGATCTTACAGTTTTACATAAGGTTAGTCTCCGTTATTCAATTTTTTTCTTTTATCATTGGATGATATATAAGAAATTAGAATATGAATCTGTTATTCAATTTAAATCAACAAATTTATTATCATTAGATGTTAGAAACAAATCCCCAAAAGTTTTTTTACGGGTTAAGTTGATGTCAACAATAAATAAATAAATAAATAGTAAAATAGAAATTGAAAAAAAAAAATAAAAGAGTTGATAGAAATTTAATATAGTTTGGCATAAACTTACATTCATGGCAAAAAATAACAAAATTCCTAAGAAGCTGAAAGTTGTAAAAAAAATTTTAAAAAAAAGAAACTCAAAACTCTTAATCTAATTATACCAAAATCTTTCAGAATCTCACAAAATTATAAGACTTACGATAAGTCTAAAGCAAAATTACAAAAAGTGTCACACTCTATCAAAATAATTGCATCATGAATCAATATATACAAGTGTGGTGACTTGATTAGAAATAATATAAATTTTATTTATGAATGATTTTTAATCACTGGATAAAAAAATTGAAGTCTTATCTAACATATTTTTCTAAATAATATTACTGAAATTGTTCTCTTTAATTTAAGATAATTATTATATTATCTTAATTTTATAAAAAAATAATTTTAAATGGACTAAAATATTCTCTATCAACTCATTAATATTAAAATTAATATACTCTTACTTTATTAATTTGACTAATTAAAAATAATTATATAGTTAAAAAAATAATTATTTTTTATTAATTTTATAAAGTGATAATTTTAGTAGGGTAAATTATTATTAAAAAGTGACAACTTCAGTGAAATGAAGATAGTAACAAATTAAGAAAACCAATTTTCAAAATAAGAATATTTAGGAATATTTAGTTTAATTAGAAATTTCCTTTTCCATAACTTAAATTTTTTTAAATAATTCAAAGTGGCTCGAATAAATCTTCACGTTGACTTTAAATTTTCTTATATCAAAATTAATATTTGGTTTTACCTTCTAGACAAAAACCAATATCAAATCTAAATAAGGTTCGAATTTACTTAATAAAAGAGATTTAATAATAAAATTACCAAAATTCAAACTTTATTTACCACTGAAACTATAAAAATTAATATAAATAACAAAAATTAAATTGTTATACTATAATGTTAAAAAGTTGAAATGGCACCGTAGATTTTTATATAAAAGAAATTATATTGAAATCAAAATAGTGCCAATAACGTGATATATATATATATATATATTTCAGGGTCAATATTTGATATTGCTGTTATATATTAAAATTTTAACATAAATTCTTCATATTACTATTATATAATATTAGAATACAATTGACTTTGCTAAAAAAAATTGCAATTAATTCTGTCATTTAGTTGTAGGAGTAAGTCTTATTTAATTAATTAATTTTTTTTTCAATTTTACTTATGTTAGTATTTGGGAAGTGGAATGGTGGGGCTTCAAGGACCTTTATATGCTGGAACAGGATGTTTCCACAGGCGAAAAGTAATATACGGTTTATGTCCTGATAATATTGGATTTAAAGCTAAATATCTCACTCCAGTTACTGGTAAGATCAATTATTTGCTTCATTTTCTTCAAGAAAAAAAATATAATTAAGTCCTAAATTGAAATTTTTCGTAATTAATTAATGAAATAATGTTTGGATTATAAGCAGGTAATTTAGATGATAAAGAATTGCTAAAAATATTTGGGAATTCAATGGATTTTATTAAATCAGCTGCTAAAGCATTGCAAGGGAAGACAGAAACGCCAAAGAGTCTCTCTGATTCTGTTCAGGCTGCTTATCAAGTTGCTGCTTGCACCTATGAATATGGCACTAGCTGGGGTAAACAGGTGAGTTCTCTCGTACCATTACTAATCAAGTCCAATAATTAACTCAATTTAATTTAATTAATTAACATAGTTCAGCTTATTCTAGTTTCCACCTCTAAAATTAATTAGAATAACCAAATTAGATTTTATAATAATCTATTTTTAATTATAATTTTATATTTTAAAACTATTATTAAAAAAGAATTATATATAAGTTCAATTCAAGATGTTTATTTATTTTAAGTCAAAAATGTAAAAACATAATCTTCAAAAAAGCAGAAAAGTGACTATTATTTTTCATTAAATATAATCTAATTGTTATCCAACATAAGTAGCTCAGTTTGTTAGATAAGGTTAAGTAATTGGGTAGGGATATAAATTTAAATTTCACTAAATATTTTTTTAGTGAGTAATTTGCTATCTATGCCCTAAACAAGATTAGGCTTATACTTAGACAGTTAAATGATAAAGATATCTACAGTGACAACAAAAAAAATATATAATTTAATTGTTCAAGGCTAGATTATTCCTAACACTATTTATATTCTTAGTTAATTTTCATAATACTTAGAGGAATTGCAATATTGTAAGGTATTATAGTCACAGCCTAAATTTAAAAGAACATGATATATATGAATATTTTATGTAGATGACTGATAGTGTGGTTTAGTAATTTAAATAATAATTTTATTTTATTTAAAAATATTATTTAAATATAATTTTATTTTTAAATTAAAAAATACATATAAATATTTAGCTTATAAAATTTTTTATGTAATTATATTTTTGTATAAAAGTATTTAAAAAGAAAGTTGTTTAAATATTATATAAAAAATGGAAATAAAAATTAGAAAATAATATTAAATAAACATATTTTCCAATTTCCTAATTTTTCATTTCAAAAAATAGTCAGAAAATGAAAATATAAAAAATCAGAAAACATAAAAGAAAAATAGCAAATAAAAATGAAAAATAATTTTTACAACTAAAAAACCCTAGGTAACTTAATTGGAGAATTCTTAGATTTTCTTTTAAGTATAATTTCTTCTAAGTGTATAGCCTGTGGTATATATAGACACTTATACGAAACATCATATCACTTTAATTTGATTGCCAAAATTAAAATCAAGATTGATATACACATTTTTTTTTATCAGAAGATTGACACACACTTAGGGCAACACATACCATTCAAATATCAAACATGCTCATACATAATATTACACAGACAAATAACTCATATAATATAGAAATTAGTTGATAGGAACTCAACATCTGATACTATCTTTTCTCTTGAATTCGATACACACTACCCATCTTGTGAATAATTAGTGTTAAATTTGAGTAATGATTTTTTATCTTTTTTTTTTACTAAAATATTTTTTTTTAATCTTTGATGGAAAATATAATTGCAAATTTTTATTATTTTTTTGACAATTATAAAAAAAAATAATGATTAAATATCATGATGGAATGAGTTGGCTTCAAACTCTCAGCATTTTTATTTATGATTTTTTTAAAAAATACTATAAACTTTCATTTATCACAAATGAACAATTGTAGATTGACATGAGAATAAAAATATAACTATATCAACAATTAAAACTAAATGATGATTTGAATTTTTTTTAACAATCATATTATTAAAATAATAAAATTGACAATTCGACAAAAAATGTGAAATTAAAATTATTAATATAGAGAAATTTTATAAAATTTTTATTATCTGTATTGTAATTTCAATCTTCTTCTGTTTTTTTGAAAGAAGTAATTTCAATCTTCTTATTTATTTAAAAATGCATATTTAATAAATATTATGAGTTTTATGAATATATTTAATAAGTGTCAAAATAAAGAAAATCCATAGTGTGGACAGTGGGGGCAAGGAGGCCATAATCTCCTTTTTTAAAATAATCTTTAGTAATATTAATATTTAATTTAAATATTAATGAGCATGGTCCCCTGAAAAACGTTATCAACATAATAGATAGAAGGCGTAAGCTATTCTTTGAAATTATGTAATACAATGTTTAATTCATCAAATTCATATATTATTTGGTCCAGTATTAATTTTTTTTCCCTCATACAAAAGAACACAAAATTTTAAATTCCATTTTAGACATTATTTTTATTTTATATATTTTATTGTGTTAAGTATAATATATAAGTGAGGAATATGATATTAAAATATATATTATATATAATATATTATATTATATCAGTGATAGCTGATATAATATTATATTATATATTTCACTCTCATCTTCTAATATATCATAATTTTTTAAAAATTTAATTTTTATTGTTAATTAAAATAAAAATATTTAAAATAAATAAAATAAATTTCACGGCAATTTGCGAATTATAGGCTAGTATATATATATATATATATATATGGGAACAGAGTTACGTATTGAATAAATATAAAATATGTGAATGATTAATATAGAAATAAACTTTTTTATCTTAATAGTTAACTCTTGAGGTTTGCTCTCTTAAATCTATATTAAAAAATTCATTATGATATAATAGTAAAAATTAATTTTTACAATCCCATTTTGACTGAAATTTCAATTACTTTTAATTTACCATGTGATGAGTTTGGAGAATTTATTTTTATTCCATTGTAGATTTTTTTATCTAGTAGTGGATTTTTAAATAATTATTCTTTGTATGATAGAAGTTGTCTCTTGGACTTTCAATGCACTTGGTACAGAGTATTTTTTAAGTGTTAAAATTCTCTTGATCTAGTCCATATTATAAAATTACAGTGTCAATTAAACTTATAAAAAATTATTGTGACGTAATTGCCACTTAAGAGGGCTTGTAAGAATATACAGAGAAATAAAGTCTCACATTGAATAAATATAAAATATATAAGTGATTCATATAAAAATAAACTCTTTAATTTTCGCAGCTAATTTTTGAGATTAATTTTCTCAAATGTATATTAAAAAAATTGATCACATATTGGAAGAGAGACGAAAAGAAAACCTCATAATAACAATCTTAATGAAAGGGATATAATTGTGAATAATTTAAAAAATTGAAATAAAATAATATATTTTTGAAGGAGGAGATAGAATTATAAACATGATATTTTAGCTTGATAAACTCCTTTTTTTTTCTTTTCTTATTCATTTAATTTAGCATATAAAAATTGATTGGCGTTAAAATAGGTTGGTTGGCAATATGGATCCACAACAGAAGATATCCTCACAGGTCTAATGATTCATGAAAGAGGCTGGAGATCAGCATATTGCAATCTGGACCCACAAGCCTTTCTTGGTTGTGCACCATCAGGTGGGCCAGCCTACCTGACCCAACAAAAGAGGTGGGCCACGGGTATGTCTGAAATTCTGGTTAGCAAAAAAAATCCTATACTTGCCACCATCTTTGGCCAGCTTCGACTAAGGCAGTGTTTGGCCTATCTCTGGATCCTTATTTGGGGGTTACGCTCTTTTCCTGAGCTCTGTTATGTACTGTTGCCACCTTATTGTATCATCACCAACTCCAATTTCTTGCCCAAGGTCAGTCCAAATATAATCAATTTATTTTCGTAGTCCCAAATATATATTATATATATGTCAAAATTTAAATTGTTGAAAAAAAGATTATTTTATGCTTTGAATTTCACTAAAAAAGATGGCATGTAAAAAATGCAGGTTGATGATCCAGCCATATGTGGTTACATAGCACTTGTGATGACATACAGCATATATACTCTATTAGAATACCTTGAAACTGGATTATCAATCCGAGCATGGTGGAATAAGCTGAGAATATCAATAATAACCTCAACATGTGCAAGGTTTTTTGGAGCTTTAAGTGTAATATTAAAGATTTTAGGAATATCAGAAACAGTATTTGAAGTTACCCAGAAAGAGCAATCTTCTTCTAGTGATGATAGTGATGCTGGTAGGTTTACTTTTGATGGGTCACAATTTTTTCTTCCTGGAACAACTATTTTGCTACTGCAATTGGGTGCTTTATTTATGAGTTTCTTGTCTATTATTGCTCATGGGCAAGGATCACAGTTTGCAGAGATACTATTTAGCCTTCTGGTTTTGATGAGTTTTTGGCCGTTTCTTAAGGGATTGTTTGGCAAAGGAAAATATGGGATTCCATTGTCCACTATATTCAAATCAAGTGTTTTGGCATCTTCTTTTGTGCTGTTGTGCAAATGGGCATCAAGGGATTGAGATTTAATCAACACTTCCAAGGTCTTGATGTGGATTTAGAAGACTTCTAAGGTCTTGATTTCGGCCAGTAGTATTTTTCTGTCTTCTTATGTTGTTTCTTTGTCCAATTAATAAAAAGATAATTTATTTAGTCAATTGATGAAATCTAAATCATAAACTTTTATATCTTTATTTTAGATTTATTTTAATTAATTCTCATTTTTTAATTTAATTTAATTTAAATAATGTCTTCATATATAATTGATTCATTAATTTTAGTACTCGACAATTATTTGTTATATTATGGAAACTCTATTCACTCCTATACTTTAATTTAGTTAATGATATGTGTAGTAGTACTAAGCACGATCCTAAGAAATTCAGAGATTAAAAAATATTCAGAATTGAATCAAATATAGAAGATTTTTAAAATGCCATATCCCAAATTAAATTGAAACTAAAAAATCTCCTCATTATACTATTTTAATTTTTTGGAGCAATTCATTTTAAAATTTTGAAGATTGGAGATTTAGTATAAATTAAGTGCTAATTAAATATAGTTTAACAATTATTTATATTTTTTATTCATATTTATAATTCATTTTATAATTAAATTAGAAAAATAATTACTTAATTATATTATTTATTTATTTATTTTTAAATTAATATTTATAAATGAAAATAATATAGTTTTTATAGTTTAGAAATTAGAAATATTTCAATGAGATTTTATATTTAATTAATAAATATAAAATAAAGGAAATTAAGGTGTTTATATATATATACATATATATAATAAAATAAAATACCAAAATAAATATATTACATCATATAATATGAAAAATAAAATATATTAATAGACATTTATCGTACTTATATCTAAATTAGTATGTATAATATTTATATTATTTTAAAATCTATTCATAATTTATATCTCCATAATTACTAGTAATACTATTATTATTAATGTTTATACTCATCATTTTTATTAAAAACTACATATTTAATATAAAAAATTATTTTGTAGCAATTATTTATATAAATATGTTAAATATCAATTTAATTTAAAATATTTAATTAATAATTTATTGATAATTAAAGTTTTTTAAATTTAATTTATATTTTATTAATTTAGTAATATTATAAAATATGTAAATAAATTTACATTGTAAATTAAAAATATATATATATATCCATTACATATATTTTATTTTTATTTTTTTACTGTATTTTTCAGTTAAATTAGAAAATTAATTTAATTTAGTTATATATAATATTAAATGTTAAGTAATAAATTAATATAATAATATATACAATTTTATATTATGAGTAATAAATTTATTATTTGATTTGGCATACCTCAGTACAATTTTTATTTCGAAAATATTCTAATCTCTATGATAATTTAATTCCGAAAAAGTCAAAAATAAAAAAAAATCAGCAATAAATCAATTTATTTCGGTCAATAGTCTTTTATGTCTTTTTATGTTGTTGTTTCTTTGTCTAATTATCAATTCAATTAAAGATAATTTATTAACTAGTCAATTGATGAAGTCTAGCTAAATCATAAACTTTCTATATCATTAATTTAGATTTATTTTAATTAATTCTATTTTTTTAATTTAAATTAAATTAAATTTAAATAATGTCTTCATATATAATTGATTCTTTAAATAATTAAAAAAAAACTCTAATTGTAGTACTTGAGAATTATTTCTTATATCATCAACACTCACTACTATATTTTAGTTTAGTTAATGGTATGTGCACTTATAAATATATCACAACCTACCAAGAGCAAGAGAATTTGTATATATAAATTTTTTATTTTATACTATTAGTATATTAGTTTGGATATACAATTAATAAGATCATAACATTTTCCATCTATAAAGTGAATAAGAGGGAGAGATTTTTTTTTAGATTTGTGTCATATTTTTATTACAGTTGTTAATAAGTAATATAATAATTTTATTACAAGTAAAAATTAAATAAATTTATTTAAAATTAATATTTAATGTGTATGTACAGATAAAACCTTTTATGTAATACAATCTTATTTAGCCTTTTTTTTTTGTCTGGATCAGTCTTTATTTTTTTTCTTTTTTACTATGTCTTTAATTATGAAAGTATGTGACATTTCATTATTAGTTAAGTTCTTTAAAAAAGCTGTATCATTATACATGGAAAATTACTAATTAGTTTTAATTTTTATTGCATCATTAAATACATGAATTAGGATTTATTTAAAAAAATAAATAATCCTTAAAATTTATATTTATCAAATAAAAATATTTTTTATCACATTTTGCTTTAAATATATCAATTTTATCCTTATTTTATTTGTGAATTTATTTTCCCTTGTAATCTGTATAATTTATTATTTTTTCTTAAATAATGATGAATTATCGAACAATTTTCAAAAACTATGTTCCCCAAATAAGGGAATAAATATATCTAGGGATATATATATGTTATTTGGACAATTGATTCATATTTAAACCTTCTTTTTTAATATTTAAAAAAATCATAAAGAACAGAAGAAAAATCTAAGTACTTTATATATCCATATGAAAAAGAAAGAGCAAAATAAAAGGAAATCATTCTACTCATTTTTTATTACCCAACTGCTAATATTATAAGAAGCTCAATTCCATTGAAGCACTCTAAATTCTTTTATTTTTTATGATTTTATTTCATTTTTTAATATATCGCAAATTGATAAGTTTATTTACAGTTGTACATGATAATCAAAATAAAATAGTTACTATGAAGTTAGCTTTCTCCTAAAGACATATGACATAAATTAAACCACATGATCAATTAAAAAAATAAGCATTTTAACTTTTTTTTTAATTTTATTATAAACTTTTCAAAATATTAAAAAATATTTAAACTATAAATTTTATTTTAATTTTATCGTATTTACTAGAAAAATTAATTTGACATGTAAAATTACTGATATGTTAATTTTTCTTAGTTAATATGGACTGCTGAATTTGATAAAAAAAAATTAATTGCAAGAAAAATACATGAAGTTTTAGCATATTTTTTATTTTTATTATAAATTTTTTAAAATATTACACATTGTATAAATTATGCATTTTATTTTAAATTTTTCATATTTATTGAAAGAGATTATTTTACTTGTTAAAATTTTGATGTGTTGATTTTTGTAAATTATTATAGTTAAAAAATATTGTTAATTTATTGTATTATATTTCTTCAAAAATAATCTCCAAATTAAAAAAAAACAAAATCAAGAAGTCTACTTTTTTTTTTTTTAAAGTAACGTGATGTGGGTTTTTTTTTAACACAAATGGATTATCTTCGAACATGAATTTTGATTTTGGATCTTAAGCAACGCACTTTTTTTTATATTATTGAAATTGAATTTGAGTGTACTTTTTATTATACTTAGTAGTTTATTTTTTGATTATTTTAAATTTTAGTAGGGGGTTATTAAGAAGTTAATCTTAGAGAAAATTACCCTATATAGCATCATTTTTAACTTTTTTTTAAATACCTTAAATTTTTTATATATTTTTAATATACTAAATATATATTCGATATATATATTTAAAAATATAGTATACATCTATTATGCTAAATATATATCAAAAATAGATATTTAAAAATGAATATTTTTGAAATTAAAAGTTAAAAAATAGGTATTTAAAAAAAATAAATATTTTTAAAAATAATTTATTTTTAAAAAATTCTTTAATCTTAAGTTAATTTTGTGCTCCTTTTTTTAATGACATTCACACTTTTACTTAGTATTTTCATTCGAAAAATTTAAATTCTTGATGCTTTTTTCAATTTTAAAATTTAGGGATTATTTTTAGAAAATAAATACATTAACAATACTTTTTAACTCATAGTGTACAAAAGTAGATACGTAAGCACTCTACCAAAGGAGAGAAAAAGTGAAAGAGTGAAAGAGTTACTATATATATATATATATATATATATATATATATATAGTTGAAAGAGTAAATATCAAAGGAGATTTATTTACAGGGAATAAGATCTAGGCTAAAGAAAATAAGAGTATTTTTCTTATGAAATCCCTAAAATAAATGTTAAAAATGTATAGCATAAAAATAAAACAATTATTGATAGACAGAGAATATTCTGTAATAAAAAATCATTTTAGTTGAGAAATATCTTTCAACATGGGTTAAAAAAAACATCAAAATGGGTACTGATTTTTTTTTACTAAATTTGTTTCAATGATCGTAAGGAAAAAGAAGAATGAAAGAGATACAAAGAAGAGAAAGTTCATTTAAATTAATTTTTTTTTTGCTATTTCTTTAGAGGGGTTTTTTTAAATTAAAAAAAATTCTTTAAATATTATCTTTTATCTTTCATTATACTAAAAACAAACTTCAATTTATTTTTTTGTTTAGTTCACATCTTCAATTTTTTTTATTACTTTTAAGTTATTAAACTTTATTTTAATTAAATAAATGCAAGTGATTCCCATTAATAATCAATTTAAGTTATACTGTATATAATCAATTTAAATTATGTCTGAATAATAAGTAATTTAAAATTCATATGAATTTTTTTTAAAAAAAATTTATTTTCATGCATAAATTTTAAATATGAATGAGACTAGGAGTTTGGCCTTTTCCTTCTTTCCTTCACACCCATTCAAAATGATTGTTTTGTTTGTGGTAACTATGAGCTAAGCTTTCCCTTTGACTTTGAGGTTAGGAATTTGATCTTTTCTTTGCTCACATTTGATACGACTGTTTTTGCATGGGAGATAACTATGGAGTTGATTATGACAGAATGTTCAATGTTTAGTTTCCCTTTTATTATAACAAAAAAAAAATAAAATATGAAATATAAAAAATAAATTAAAAATAAAAAACTATTTTTATGACAAATATACACCATCTATATATAAATATAGCATCTTGATGAAATGCTGAAGCTTTATCTTTTCATTTATTTTGCATTCATAAGCAATATAATAAATATAAAGATATAAAAATTAAAAAAAAACATGAAGTAATAATATTCCCCAATATAATTCTTAAATTAAAAATAAAACATCTCGAATATAATACCAGAATTGCTGTCCTAGTATATGTTTCACTGTTATTCTAACAAGACCTCAGAACTATACAAGATCGTGTATAAACTTAATATGAACTCAACACCAGCAATTGAATTCCAAAGGGTCAAATGTTTGAAGATCTGTGTTTTCCTCTAAAATTGGGTACATGAATAGTCAATTGAAACCGAGTTCATTGGCAAAAAAAATTATATTAAAAAAAACCTAGTTAGAAATTACCTTGTTTATAAGAACTATTACATCCAAAAAAAAAGCCAAGGTGTTTCAATAATAGAGCCCCGCTCAAAAAAATAATAATAATAGAGCACCATACTGCTTCCTTACAGTACCATTTGTTCATGGCTGTGTGGTGTAACTTGATCTCTGTTCAGAAGAATAATAATTTCAATATTTTCATAAACCCTAATTTTATGTTTTAAACTCATTTCAACCATTTAATCTCAAATTCAACATAAACACATCTTAATCACTTCATAACCATCTTCTTTTTCAATTTAAACCAATTCTATCACTAATCATATAATCTAAAACTAAGAAAATCAAGCTTAAAGGAAGAAAACTTATTTGGATATTTGGTATTTCTTCAAAATCCAACTAAAAATAAAAAAATTGAGTAGAAAAAGTGCTCTTTTTTTTTAAGATGAGGACAAGATGGAGAAGATGAAAGAAGAAGAAGAAGAAGAAGAAGAAGAAAAAAAGTTTAATTTTTCTTCTTTCTTCCTTATCCTTTTATATTACTTTTTTTCTTTTCTTTTTTTTTTTCCTTTTCCACATTTTTTATATGCTCCTCATTTTTTTAACTAGTGTATTTATTATATTTCTAGTTATTCCTTCATATTATTTATTTTTATGTACTATTAAAATTATAGATATTATAATTTGGCTCAACTCTGAAAAAATAATTTACACCAAAAATAATTTTAGTGTAGTGCATATGCTAATCTTTGAGGAGGTTTGTGACTTAGCAAATATTTATCTCATTTTTGACATTAAAAAAAATAAATAAAGGTAAACTGACAAGTGGTAATTTCACATGTTTATCATGAATTAAACTATTAATTGGCTATCCATGCTCTACATTCCAACTAGGGCATTCATATTTTTTATCAGATTTATAAGTATATCTTGAGAATAATTTAATTGGATTGAAGTCTCTTTTTTGAAAAATATTTTAATTTAGTTATATTAACACAGTTGCCTTCTTTTGCACTAAAAGAAATGGATAATATGAGATGGACATTGATATTGAACATACCATATGCCACTTGGAAAAGCCAAAAGGAAAAAAGCATTTTTAAGCCCCTAAACTTGGCAAGTTTTTGATATTGAGCCCATTAACTTAAGTTTAGTGACATTGAGCCCTCCAACATTTTTGAAACATGAAAAGTAAGCCCTCACTTAACAACAGTTATGCATGTAATTCACAAACACTGGTAAGTCACATGTGATATGTGTAATGGTTGCCACGTTTCTAACATCTTTGCCATGTCAAATACCAGGTGTTCATTGGTATTAGAATGACGTCGTCTGGGAGAATTGAAGAAAGCATGAGAAGATCGAACCAAATCCCTAAATTTCTACAACAAAGTCGATGCATTCAATTGAAGATGAATGTTCTATAATTGTTTGGCGACATAGCAACAGGACTAAAAGGATTCATAATAGTAATCATGGTAAGCAACGTTATGATGTTTCTTAAAGACTATATTTAAAATAGACGCTTTGAACTGAAGCTGGATGTTCTGTAATTTTTGCTTTTTTAAATATAGAAGGGTAAAGTATATGCTTATAAAGATTATATTTAAAAGTTTGTCAGATCATTGTGGACCTTTGTTGGTGTCAATTGCTTCTTAAAGGTGTGTTCGAATTTTGTTCATTTCAATATAGTGGTATAGTTGTGGATCATTTTGTTTCATGTGGTCCAATTGTATTTGATATTTGAATAAGTGTCCTTTATTGAAATAAACAACTGAGAAATGCTTTTGTAGTAGAAATATATATATTTATACATATATCATATATAAAGTTGGACTAATGTGATTATAATAAGTTATTGTGCACATCTGCATTTGCATGTAAGTGAATTGTTAAAATAAATTTTGATATTTGCAATTATTTTTTTGGTACTTGGCAGGGGCATTGGCGGAACATGGGTAACACTTTTTCTGAATTTAGTGATTTACCATGGAGAAAAGTTAGTGGGCAACTCATATATTGGGGGTGTGAGGACTATAACCAAAGCTAACTTGGACATTGACTTCATGTCATTTCCAAATGTTATGTCATATATTAAGGATGACATGAGGTATGATAGAATTGGCAGTCTTTATCATATAGTAGGGCAAGGAGGGAAATTTTATCCCATAAATGATGATAGAGGGGTGTTAAAAATATATGAAGGATTACATTGTGGTGATGATGTTGAGCTTTACATAGAGCATGCAAATATTGACTCAGTCCAACTTGAATATAGCTTTGGAAGTAGTCACCAACCTTTTATCCACATTCTTAATTCTGGGGGTCAAGGCTTAGAGAGTTTTAGCTCAGGGTGATGGAAGTCAAAGTCATGTTGATTTTACTGTAAAATGTGATGAACCTAGGTGGGTAAATGATGAACATAAAGGAGTTAATGATGATGTTGGTAATTTTGAGCATCTTGAGACATTTGATGATATCTTGATTGATTGGCCTTTGAGCTCTGATGGTGAGGATGAAGAACTGATTGCAGCAATGAATAATGTGAGGGTGTATCAGAAAAAGACTGCTCCTATTACAGATGATAATACAAATGCTGGCAGTAAAAATGAAACAAATAGGGAGCATGTGAGTGATGACTTAGGAAATGTTGATGTAGAAGAGGAAATAGATGATGATGAAGTATGGGGTGAAAGTGATGATGAGAATTCTGGAGATAGTGTATATTATGATAGTTCAAACATAGGTTCTTACTATAGTGAGACTGATGAAGAAGGGGATAGGAAAATGGTGAGGAGAAACAGGTCAAATATTCAATTTGACCCAACTTCAACCATACCGATTTTTTGTTTGGGAATGGTTTTTAAGGACAGGGAAGAGGTGAGAGAAGCAGTGGCAAACTATGCAGTTAAAAAAGGACTTACTATTCATTTTGTAAAAAATGGACCAAGAAGGTTGGGGGGGCACTGTCATAAGTCATGTCCTTGGGTTTTATTTGTTAGTATGGAAAACAATTGTGAGACATTGACAGTTAAGACCTACAACTCGCACCATAAATGTTATAGGGTGAACTGGGTAAAATTTGATAGATCCAAGTTTATTGCCAAAGCCTTTAAAAGCAGGATAAGAACACAACCTGGTATAAGGTTAATGAATTTGAAAACCTTAGTCAAAACTGAGCTTAAGTTGTATGTGTTGTATGCTATTGTTAGGAATGCTAAGAAGAAAGTTATCAAAGAGTTGATGGGAGATTGTAGGGAGGAATATGCTCTTCTTCATGACTATGTCCATGAAATTCTGAAACTAACCCAGGAAACAGGTGTATAGGTGAAACTAGCTTGAATTATGGGGAGGATAGTGCTGAGTTTAGCAGATTTTATGGGTGCTTTGAGGCTTGTAAGTTAAGGTGGTTAGCAGGATGTAGAAAGATCATTAGGCTAGATGGTTGTTTCCTCAAGGGAGTGTGTAAGGGTCAGCTCCTTTGTGTTATAGGAAGGGATGAAAACAATCAAATATTTTCAATAGCATGGGGTGTGGTAGGTTTAAAGACTACAACCAATTGGACCTGGTTTGTGAGCCAGATCCAACATGATCTACAATTTGGTGAAGGAGAAGGATATGTTATTATATCAGACATGTAAAAGGTATGTTGCTATAACCCTTCTATTATGTTGTTATCATGTGAAATGTTTATTATAGTGTCTTATTTTAATAGTTTAAATGTTACCAGGGGTCTGGATGTTGCTATTAAAGAACTACTTCCTAATGTTGAGCATAGGATGTGTGCTAGACACGTCTATGCCAATTGGGCAAATACTTGGAGGGGTGAGGAAAGAAAAATTACTTTTTGGAATTGTGCTAAAGCCACTTGTATTCCAGACCTGAAAGAAAAAATGAAAGCCTTGGAAAAATTAGGAGCAGGATGTGTGGCACATGAATTACAATATGACAATGAAAAGTGGTCAAAGGCTTTCTTTAAAACTGAAGTTAAATGTGACAATGTTGATAACAATATGTATGAGACTTTCAATAGTTGGATATTAGATGCAAGGTGCAAGTCCATTATATCTATGTCAGAAGATATACGAGCACAAGTCATGAGGAGATTGTGGACAAAGAAGAAGCAAGTTGACTCATGGATTTGTGAGTATGCTCCTAGGAAATTGCAAAAACTATAAAAGAACAAAAAGAAATCTTACAACTAGTTCATGGAGTGGAATGGGGACGAGGGTTATGAAATAACAAATGTTCATGACAATAATGATAAGCATACTGTGAACATAAGGAATTCCACCTGCACATGTAGACAATGGGATTTGACAGGAATTCCTTGTCAGCATGCTTATTGTGCTATATACCACGAATCTGGGCATCCTGAGAAGTATATGAGCCACTGGTATTGTAGAGATACTTACCTTAAAGCCTTCAGCCACACTATGAAGTGTATACCTAGTAAAATGCACTGGAAAAATACAGGGAAGGATAGAATATTGCCACCAGAGTTCAGACCAATGCCTAATAGGCCTAAGAGAAATAGAAGGAAAGACAAAGAAGAGAAGAAGAAAACTAGAAAAATATCAAGATCTGGAAGAATAATGACATGCCATAATTGTAAAGAGCAAGGGCACAATAAAAGAGGATGTCAAAGGAATGATATAGCAGTAAAGGTATTTAAATGTTTGTATATTTAGTGTCTATCCATTTTATCATTTTTTCTATACTATAAACACTTTATATTTTACTAATCTCACTTTATATGCAACGATCAAATGAGAAAATCACAAAAGAGGCCAGTGGAAGAAGTTTGCCAACAGTCTCCAATGTCTAGGAAAAAACATAATAAGAATGAGCTTTTCTAAGAATTTTATCAGAGCAAAGCTGAAGGCACCTCATAAGGATCTCAAGCTAAGAAGAAATCTAATTCAACTTCTACAAATAGATCTTCAGAAATAGTTACAAATTCACCTCAGTCAACCCAAGGTAGCTCTTTTATTCAATATTCACCCACAGTAACACAAGTCTCCAGGTTTGCAAGAGAGTATCAACAACAACAAGATCATCCATCAGTTACCTCTCCACAGCCATCCACAAATGCTCAAGCTTCTCAACCTGCAAAGCTTGTTTGGTCAAAGAGTAAGATAAGGGCACTTCAAACTAATGGTTTTGGTTGCTATGTCAACATGCAATCTGGAATAGCTACATACCTGGTACTTACCACTTTTGCGTTATGACTTATGACAAGTTTGTTGGTTTTTTTATTAATGTGTGTCAACTTTCTATATCCTTGTAGTCAAGTAATACATGGTCAAAATATTTATATGGTGCACAGTTGAGATCAACAACTAAATCTCAGGCTACTTCAACAATGCCAACTCAAGGTACTTTGACTATGTGTCAAGGTTTTGAGAGGGAAAGCACTTGTTGGTCCATTGTTGAGATCTTAAAAAAAACCAACATAAATTGGGGCCACTCAAAGTGCTGCTAATGCAGAGTAAAGGCCAAGATGGAAGATTTAATCTTTGTTTGTTCATTGTTTATTCATATTTTGTTTGTTGCACTATTTTTTTTTTTTGCTTGTTGGCCTATTCTTATTTTGTTTGATGGCCAATTCATGTTGATTTTGTTTGTAAACAAAGTTATATTTTGTTTTTATGCCAAATGATACTTTGTTTTTAGCTAGGTAATACTTTGTGGCTAGGTTTCATTTCTATTAATGACAAAACTGTGGTTTATTAGTCCAAAATGTTTCTATTCTGTTGCACATATTTCTTCTTATAGTCAATTGATTGTATATGCAACTGTTATTTTTGTAACTCATTCACATGGAATATTACCTAATAGGTTAAATTGGACACTATCAAAAAAACTGATAGGACTCATTCATATTACTTCAAAAGGGTTCTCTGACTTACATTAATTTTCCATATTACATATATACAAAATTAAGCTTCACAAAATGAACCCACCAAACATAAACATAGTTTAATTCATATTACTTAAATTGTGTTCTAATAATACATTAATTTCCCATACAATATTTGACAAAATCAACCCACCAATCAACGAAAGAGCAACCATTTTATATGCCCCACACTTTGCCTTTGAAACACTCAACTTCTCTTTTAGCTCAATGACCTCTACTTTGAGCCTTCTAATTTCTATCTCTTATGCTTGTATCAGTGTTTCATATATGGCATAACTTGTAGCCTCCCCATTATTCCTTGATTCTATCAAGTGACCAATGCTAGACTTCATGTCATTTATGATGAAATACAAGTAGTCACTAAATCTCTCATCCATCCACTTAAAATAGTTACAAACGAGACCTTGCAAATCATTATCTCAGTTATTTTTAAATTACACTTCGAATTTATACAACATTAACAAGAATAAATTACAGAAATATGGTTTCTATATTATCAATGCTAAGCAATATTTATAGAACTAAAATTTATCTGAACTCTCTTCTATAAACCAATTAATCATTCAAACGAATGCATTATCATGTTTCACTTATCTTTCCGTAAGAACATCCCCAAAACCTCCTCCCAGGATTTCTATCAGTCCAAGAGATTCTCAATACTAATAGCCTTTCGCAATTGCATCTAAGATATTCTCCTGCCATTGCTAACAATCTCTCAGGCAATTGTCTGCTGTGTGGCAAAAGTTTATACAATGACCTTTGATTAGCAATGCTTCTGGCCAATTATCCATCCATTGTAATGCCGTTGGTAGCTTCAAAATTTCCAGTTGACATCTTCGACTTCGAATGTTAGGAGAAATAGAAAAATAGAAACCATTGCCTTTTTCTGCACATGCACCCTTTAGTATGTGAGAGTTTACTTTTCATATTTTAAAATGTTGGAAGATTTAATGTCACCAAACTTAAGCTAAGAAGCTCAATGTTAAAAACTTATAAAGTTTAGAGATTTAAAAATATTTTTTTCCAAGCCAAAATGTCCTTTAAAAAATTATGGATATAAGATATGGGCTTTTCCAAATTTCAAATCATTGATGATACATCATCCCTTATGTCATCATTGTTCCAGTCACATCAATTTTTTTTACCTATTTTTAATTTAAGTTTTTTTTTTTTCTGTTGGACTTGATTTTTAATTTAAGTTTTAAACTGATGTTTTGTGAATTTAGCAGGATAATTTACATTGATCATCCCTCCCCTCGTCTTTTTTTTTTGAAGAAATTACACTATATATTATTTTTTAAAATTTTTACCACTCTCACTTTTTTTTTAATTTTTATCTTTCTTTATATTTTTTTGTTTGAAAAAATACGATGGGCTGTTGCTTCCACTTTGATTCACTTTAAAAGTTCTATCTTTCAACTCTTTTGAATTTGAAAGTGTTGTATTGTCTAATTTCTTGGTCAATCCATGGATGTCAACTCTATTTAGTGGGATAATTAATACTAATAAAAGCACGGCTAGAAAAACAAAAACAAATAAATAAATTTTATATATTTTTAATTTTTATAATTCGTTCTCCTTGTGGATTAAAATACATTTTGAAAGCTTGATTTTCCTTTCTTATTTAGGTTGTATGGCTTTTCAAAGTTTATTGAGTGTTAAAATCTGGCAATTTTGATGTCTAATTGATTCAAAGATGCCTTACATCTTCCTAAATTGAACATTATCAAAAAAATAAATTAAGTGAGCGTTATAATCAAATATGTATTAAATTACGTTAAGAGTCGCATTTCTTATTTTCTATTTCTCAACTACATGTTTTGAATTGTAAGTTGAATGATTATTAATAACTATCCAAATAATATTAAAGACGCAACTAACAGAGATGAGAACAAAGAAAACTAGAAATATTAATATTAACACTCTGCCCTCGATAAAAGAAGAAACGAAAAACTAGAATTAGTGCCTAATATTAATTGTTAATGAAAACAAAAAAAATATATTTCGTTATAATTTCATTAAAATTTTATATTTACTTATTTAAATGCAATTATTAATATTGAAGCCATTTTTTAAATTAAAATATTAGGATTTGAATGAAAGTGAATTAATTTTTATAACTGCAGTTACTAATTAATTATACAAATTAAGTTTAAAGAATATATTCTATAAAAAAAAGTGTTAATCAAAAATAGTTTATATTAATTTAAATTTTTTAATGTTTCTTTTTACTAAAGAATAGTATGTAGATATATGTAGGTATATATTACATATATTTTAACTAAAGAATATTATTTTTAGATATATGTGGTTATATGTTACATATATTTTAATTATAGAATGATATATGTGGATATATATAGGTATGTATTACATATAGTTTAATTAAAAAAAATGATATTTATAGGAATATGTTGATTTATGTTATATATATTTTAACTAAATAATGATATATATATATATTATATATATATATATTATATACTTCAACTAAAAAATGTTATATATAGACATATGTGAATATATATTACACATACTTCAACTAAAGAATGATATATATGAACATATGTAAATATATGTGAGTGTATATTATAAATATTTTAATTAAAGAATGATGTATGTAGATATATAAATATATGTTACATATACTTTAACTAAAGAATAATATTTATAGGTATATGTGGATATATTATATATATATATATATTTTAACTAAATAATGATATATGTGGATATATATAGTTATATGTTACATATACTTTAACTAAAAAAATATTATTTGTAGGTATATGTGAATATATGTTACATATATTTTAAATAAAGAATTGTGTATATAGACATATGTAGACATATACGAGTATATGCTATATATATTTTAATTAAAGAATGATACGTACAGATAGATGAATTTGTTTGCCGTAGAGAATTGGTTAAATAGACTACTTTTACTTATCTTCCAGTATAATTGATAGTGATACCCATTACTCATTACTGCCCACTGCCCCCTGCATAATACTATGGTACAAATTTAACTCTATATATTTACAGTTTTGACTCTCTCTTTTTTGTTGATTATATTTAACTTTTTCTTCTTTCTTTTTATACTTTTATTAATTGTATTTGACTTTTTCTTATCTTTTAAATAGGCAGTAGTTATTTTGTTACGGGGAAAACTTTTGTTTCTATAAATTTGGACAATTATGTTCGTTACAAAGCTTTTGCATTTATTCAAAAAATAAGAATCAAAGATGTATTTTTAAAGATGTCATCTAAAAAATACTCTGAGTAAATATCTTTTAATTTAGAGTGATTGTTAAAAAAAATTTAAAATATATTTAATTATTTAGTTATATTTTTGTTATTAGTTTACTTAAATGACTTTTTTTTATTTTTGTTCCTTTACACTTTTTTTTATTTTTTAAACTTTTTTATATATTAAATTTTTAATTAAATAGTTTTTTTTCTTGAAACCGAAGACGTTTGAAAGTCAAAAGTAACGATGGGAGAATGCTAATATATGAAGAATCATAATACCTTTAAATATATGAAAACTGAAAAGATGCTTAAAATCATATAAATTAAAATAATAAATAATAAGTTTTTTTATAATTTATTTTGCGTATGATAATAAATATTTGAGATAATATATATATATTTATTTAATGTTATTTTATATTTTATATTTTATAATTTTTTAATCTTATTATATATATATTTGTTTGTATGTTTATTGTAAAATGTTATAATATTTATTTATTTATTATAAAATTTTATAACATTTATTTATTTATTTATTTAATATTATAAAAATTATATTTATGATATAATATTTCTAATAAAATATATTATATTTTTATTAAAATATTAATTATATAAAAAATTAAATTTTTATTAAAATTTATAATAAAATTCATATAAAATTCTAACGTAACTTATAGAATTTCATTAAAATTTTTTAATTTCATTAAAATCAACACTCTATTAAAATTTATTAAAATTTTAATTCAATACAGCCCCTAAATCTGTCTTACAATTAGGATTGTAAAGTATCCTTCTTTATAATTAAATTTAGATTGAAATTCGAACACATTACGAATAATAAAACATGTAACTTAATTTTTTTCCTTCAAGAAAATATTTTGGAGAGCTGGAGAGGTCAAAAAAAGTGGAACAAGGCGGCCCCGCAGCACAATGATTAAAAAAGCGGACAAAGCAACGCAGAACAATGATTAGGGCTGTGGCAAAGAAAGTTTCTTTATTATAATAATATCATAAACAAAACCTTTTTTTAATACATAATATCATAAAGAAAGTTTTTTTTTTTAATAAATGCATTAATTAGTATATTTTTCTGGGATATAAATCACTTGGATTGATATGATAATCTTTTTTATTTTGTGTTGTACACTTAAATTTGTATCAAAATATATATTATTAAGAGAATTTATTTCGTTATATAAGTAAATTTATTAAAAGATCATAAATGAAATTTTTTTTACCAAATCAACTTATTTTTTAATAAATAATATTCAGAAATTTAAAGGTAAATATTTCTTTTGATTTCAGTTTTTTTTTTACCAAAATATGTATATTAAAAAAAATTCATAACTTAATAATAAGTAGTAATAAAAATTAGAGATTTAATAGATAGACACGAGCAGAGAACAGAAAATTTTTAGCAATTAAATGTTAAAATTTTTATTTGGGAAGAGGAGGATAAACCTCAAAGACATTGTATGCCAACTTGCCTGGAGGAAAATGTTAAATTTAGCACAACTATTTATATCAATTCTTTATCACCTTACATTGTACAATAGATCTATGCAAAAATATCCTTATTTTAAGGATAAAAATATAAATTCACTTATATTTATTTAGTAAGTGCATAACTCATTAATTTTTACAAAATTCTTGATTTGGCTTGATTTGTCTCGGCTTTTTTTTAACTGCAATTTTGCTACTATTTAATATATGAGTATATAAATTTATTGTACTGCTCATTTATTTTTTTAGCATATGCAATAGATAAAAATTATATATTTGTATAAAATTCATATAAAATAAAGAAAAAATATATAATTTTTTTTATTGTAATTCATGATGTGCTGAGATGCTAAGAATGATGGTAATATTAAGGTGATAATATATAGCATTAAAATTTAGTTTTTAAGGGCTTTAAAATTTTATAATTATCAGTTATTATCATCAAGAGGGACAACAAAAAAACATGAAAAAGGAAACTGATAAAAAAATATAGTTGTTGAAAGTTGAATCTGACAATTTAATCTTCAAACATTGAATTATTATACAGTTCACCTTGACAAATTATTCAATATATTCAAACAAAAATAATTATCTTACGCTCATGTTTAATTAAGTGATTATCGTTTTTATTGATCATCGCTTTCAAGATGTGCATGTACATGTATAAATTATATTTAAATATTTATATTTACTTTTTTTATATATTAGTTATATTATATTAATATATATTTTATAGGACCACTTTATAGCAGTTCAGGATTAGTAATTTTAAACAAACGATCCTATTGATGAGATTTGATTGTTTATTGAGGCTGCTGATTGGAAAATGAATAGGAGAGTGAATGAGTTGGGCTTTCAGTATATCTATGAGAGAGTTCGATTCTCAATATATTTCTGAGGCTAACACCTTATTTTCAGCTCCTTTTTCAGCATTGCAACAAGAAGTGGAGCAGTTGAAGGCATCATTTCAAGAGCAAGTCCAAGCACAACGGAGAAAGCTGAAGATAGAAGTACAGATATAGGAGCGCACAATACTTGAGCAGGAGCGTCTATTACGAGAGTAGATACATAGAGAATTTCAGGCATAATTTGAGTGACTTTTGCAACCGCCTCCACCTCTTAGTCTTCACCTCCTTCTCCACCTTCAAATCAGTCTCCATCTACCCCTTCCCAATAATTTTTGTTTCTTTTTCACTTTATTTGTACATTTTTATGTTAATATATTATTTGTATATTATTATTATAATTTAATTTATATTTTTTTCTTTATTTGAAATTTTATTTATTTATATTATATATAATGTAATAAAAAGAAAAAATATAAACAATAAAATATAACAAAATTAAAATAATTTATAATTATTAAATAATAATATATTTAATTAAGAATAAATTATAATAAAATAAAAGTTATAAAATTAATAATAAAATATTTTAGGCTATAATAACATAATATAATATTATAATAAAATTAATAATATATTAATTTAAATTTTAAAATATAAATATAAAAAATATAAATATAATTTTTAATAAAAATAAAAAATTACTGACAGATGAATAATATATTAATTATTTACCGAGAGATATATGGACAAAAATCTATAGATAAATACCTTTACTAACCGATTTTAGATTTTAGAAATATATTATCTAAAAATTTTACCGATTGATCAACGATGGATTTAAAAATACTAAATAAAATATTAAAATAATTTATGGATAAATTGCCAATAAACATCCGAATTTAATACGAAAATAAATATTTAATTAACAATAAATTTTATTAATAGAGTGCACAATGTCTCGGCAAAGTATAAAATTTCAAAATCAAAGCTGTAATTAATAATCTCTCGATAACTATTAACAGATTTTTATCTTTGTCAATCATGTTATCTGCCGACAAGACTATTCAAGATAAAACTTTTCAGTGGATAATTTATCGATAAAATTTTTTGCCAATAAATTTTTAATAATTATTAATGAAATTATCTGTCGGTAAAGCACGTGTTGTTTTGAAGTATTTATTAGTATTGGTTTTTTTTTTGAAAGTTTGAAATTTTTTTGGGTTTTGTTTTGATTTGGTTTTTGCTCGTAATTATGTGCCAAAGTCCAAGTTCAAGAATTTAGCATAATCATTTATTGGGAATACATTTATAACACATTTTTAGATCCATATCAATTTGAAACTGATCAAAGTTACTGTGATGGGATCATTGGCATTTTAAGATCCGTATGTAAGTTGAAATGGTTATTGAAAATGGGGACAAAGAAGAAAATTGATCTAATGCAGTTGACAGTGGTGATGGTTTGGGTTTTTAAATGACAATGTGGTGATTTGGGTTATTGGATATGGATTTGGTGGATGGTGATAGCAAAAGATGACAATAATTCTTTTTTATGCCGCATAGGCTAGAGTTAACAGTCAAATTCATCTGCCATGATGATAATAATTTAATTGATCAGTTTTTAACAAAAAAAAAAAGGGCCTTAATGGTACAAAAAATTAAAACTTAAGGTGATTAAATGAGATTTTGCTATAGTATACAGTTGTATTTGAACCCTTATAAAAATTAGCTCATATACATCAAATGCTGATAAGTTAACATGTACTTATAAATATTTAAAATTTTAATAAATTATATATTTATTTTAAGTATTTATAAGTGACTGATAAACACCTGATATGTTTAATAAAAAAATATTTATAAGCACATTTACTGTTAGAATAATTAAAAAGGATACATAATTATATTATTAGAAATGTTTATTGAAATAAATATATGTATAATATAATAAATAATTTGGTCAAACTAATTACTAATCCAAGTATTTGTAAGTACCAAAATAAATATTGAAGTCTCCTAATTTATTTCTTTAACTTATAAACTGAGTTTATAAATTTATAAAATTATTTTTTTTAATATTATATTGAGAGAGAGAATTGATCATGAATCTATTAACTTTAGTAAAAATGCATTTGTCTTCAACATACAACTTATAAAATTATCTTAATAAATATGTTGGCTTAAATATATATAGCTGGTTTGATAAGTTTATAATTTAAGCCAACCATCTTTTTAATGTAAAAGCCAAAAGCAAAAAATTATCAAGAAGTTGTGAGAGTTTCCAAGTCAATCGCAATGAGTATTGAAAGTTTTTATTGGTAAAAAATTATTGTTTTGTGAAATTTTAGTAATTTTTAATTACTAAAAATATATAAAATAAAATTAGAAATTAAACATAATTTTTTTTATCTTTATATGATCCTTGTAAATTTTAAACGTAAAAAATAGTATAACTATTTTATTTTTTAATTATTAAAATAAAATTTTATTATATTTTAAATTTTAAATTTTAATAATTATAAATTTGGTGGAATAAATGTCTTTTCCATAATATATATATATATATAGGAGCAAATCGGTATTATATATTGAGGATGGCCATAATTAATTTTATACTAATAACATAAAAATTCAAATAAATATTCACAATTAAAAATTTTTCTAATTCAAATAGGAATTTCGACCGATAAAATGGATTATATTTTATTTTTGAAAAAATAAATTTTAAATTATTATTATTTTTGTTGTTCATATAATTGTAAAAATAACAAAAAAAATTCAAATTTATATTGTAATTAATTTCATTATATTCCCATTTAAATTTTTTGGCCCGTTATGTAAAACTATCATAATTAATTAAAAATTCATATTTAAATAATTAATTATAACCTTTAGATATGTATAATTTAGAGAATAAAGAAAATTTAGTGAGAGTGAGAAATTTGCTTAAGAATTTGTTATTGAACATTTTAGGATTTCAAATAAGATTTTTGGTAATCTAATGAATTTTTAACAAGATTTTTATTTTAAAATACTAATTTATTTTCACTAGAATTCAATTTACTTTACTAATTATAAATATTTATATTAGCTTTCTTTGATGCCTAATTCTTTTTTTTTAAAGACTTGTCTTCAAATTTAACCAAAAAATTAAGGAAACAAGAAAAAGATGAAAGGAAATAAGAAGAAAAGTGAAAGAAAAAAAATTATTGGAAGGGATCAAAATCTATTTATTTTAAAAAAAATTAATATATACAATACATATATCATAAAAGAACTAAAAAACTTGAGGGGGCCCAAGCAAAAGGAAATCCTGCCCCTGTATATGTCCATATAACAAGTGAAAAATACAAGGGAAAAATACAAAGATACATGAAGATTCTTTATCGCGCAGGTGACGACAAAATGGATGTGGGATCTGCTACCTCAGCATTTACAAGCTATTTTGATTTAATTTAAAATTTAATTTAATTTTTTTCTTTATCCACATATTTCTTTATCATATTCATTTAGCAATCTAAATATAGAATTAATCATGTTCAAAGTATAAATTAAAGATTAAAGCTTTTTATTCTTTTTCAATGGGGTATTTAGTGGGAATCAAACTTTCATTTTTATCTATTTGTTAAATCCTGTTTAACCAACTGAGCTATCCATTTTGGATTAAAATTTTATTTTTTTGAATGCGAATTTAAATAACTGCTATTACAATATTATATGATATTTTATAATACAATACATTAATTATTATTTATTATATATTTATAAAGACTTTATAATTGTTGTATTCATAGGTAAATATATACGATTATGACTATATCACAAGTGCATAGTATCGTTACTTGTAGTAAAGTAGTGGAATGAGTGTTGTATCTATAGAAAATGTGTATTTGATGAACCTAAATTCAATACAATTATTATTTGAAAATTATCAATTTGCAATAATTAAATTTACCTAATTAATTTAAATATAGCTTAATTAATTACTTTAAACTAGGTGTTCAAACAATCAATGATAAATGAGTATGATTAGATTTTATTGGGATTTTTACTATGAGTCTAATTAATGAAATATTAAGAACTTATTCTTAAATCCAAGATATCTAATATCACCTGATTCATCTGCTTTTTTCTTAAGCAAAAAAAATTTAATTGGGCAATGATTAAATTACTATTCTCATGTCAAATAACCAATGTCCAATCCAATTAAATCAAGATATCAATCTAGATCCTTAAAAAAATTAAGTTATCTCTAAGTTAATCACTCAAGGTTGATGATTTCATATCAAAAATCATACTCAATTCTTGTATTTTATATGATTCCTTGGATTTAATAATTGGTAACCAAGCAAATGCTAATCAAATAAACCAAAATCATCAAATCAAGGATAAAAGAAAATAAATCTATGTAAATTAATAGATTATAATCAAACCTATAGTTTAAACATCTAAATCTACTTAATCTCATAAATGGATTAATTACTCATTAACAAAATGAAATAAAATGCAAAATACCTATTAACTATAACCAAAATATCCATTAATCTAGCTAAAACAAAGTTTAAATAATAAATACAATGAAAATACAAAGAATAAACTAAAGGTATTTCCCTAATCTTATTATAAATATCTTCAAATCTCAGAGAATCTGTCAAAACTGCAGAATTTTCTTTTGGGTGATTGATTTCTTCTCTTCTTTTGGTTAGAATCCCAAAATTTTTCAAGAAAGATAAAGAATGATGTAAGCACCTTTAAATCATTTGAAAGTTCTATTATAGTTTGCTTCTAATATGTCTTTGGGTGCCTTAGGTTACAGAGATAAAATTTTTTCAAAAATTTTGCTAAATAGATGGATACAGTTATGCACGGGTTTGTGGGAAGGAGTACACGGCATGTGACACTGTTACTCTTCAAAATCTTGAGTTGAACAATTTTTGGCAGATTCTGAAAAATTCACATCGGTATGTGAATTTGGGCGTATAAAATCCACATGGGCGTGTGGATAAAATTTACACGGATGTATAAATTTTTCAGCTTCTGTCTCTTTTTTTTTCAGTAGAATTTTAATTTACACGAGAGTATGACACTTACTAGGCACGCCCGTGTGAATAATTTTTTCTCTGTTTTCACTTCTTTTTAATATCAAATTGCTCAATTTTCTTTCTTTAAGGCATTTTCTCTATCAATCTATAATTAAAACATAAATTCCATAAATATGGACAAAATATTCATCAAAACAATCAACAAATGAACAATTTCTCATTGAAATTATAGGTATATGCAAGATTATTAATAATATAGTATAATAATTATTATTTATTATATATTTATAAAGACGGTATAATATATTATATAATATAATTAAATAGTTTTTTATTTAATTTAACGGTGTTTATAAAATTTTAGTAATAAAAATAAAAACAGATCATATCATGTATTTAATATTTAGAAAATTTGTTAAAAATGTTATTAAAAATAAAATTTTAAAATTACGAAAGACCACTAAATTAAATATTTGATGGTCATCTAAAACCATGAAGAATTGTATTAAATTTTCTATTAATAAATATAATTGAAATTGAAATTCTAAACCAATACTTTTCAATTCTGAAGATTAATCTAACACTAATCATATTAAAAAATTTAAAATAATTAAGAATCACTATATATATGTGGAATGAATAATTTTTTTAACATAAATTTATTTATTAAAACTATGGGGTGGAAATAAGCCGAAGTTTCATATACAATAGCCACAAAAATACCAAAGGAATTATCGCTACATGCAGTTGAAATGAAAACAAAATGAATAGAACCAACACACACCCTATATTTGTTGGGTCCAGCTCAGCCCACAGGTTTTGAATTAAAATAAAAGAAAAGAAAAAAAAGGTGTGAAATGAAGAAAAGAAGAAAGCAGTGACGATGAAGCCAATGTCATTGTTGAGTTCCAGCTATTCACTGACGACACTATCAATCTTGCAACCCAGGAGACCAGTTGGGTAATTGATAGTGGAGCTACACTTCATGCAACATCCCGAAGAGAAAATTTTTCATCTTACACACCAGGCAATTTGGGTGTGGTTAAGATAGCAGACGACAAATTGTTGAAAGTAGTTGGAAAGGGAGATGTCTGCTTGGAGACAAAAAATGGTTCGAGTTCTAAAGGGTGTTGTGCATGTACCTGACATGCGTACAAATTTAATCTCAGTTGGCAGACTTGATGATGAAGATTTTTGTAGCACCTTCAGATATGGCCAGTGGAAGCTCACAAAAGGTTCCTTGGTGGTAGCCAAAGGAAGGAAAGATCCAAAGCTATACGTGATGCATGCGAAGCTCTCTCAAGACACTTTAAGTGTAGCAGAGGATGATAGTACAGTTGAATTGTGACATAAATGGCTAGGCCACATGAGTGAGAAAGGAATGACAACTCTGGTCAAAAAGAGCATACTGCCTGGATTGGATAAAGTTCACTTAAAGAAGTGTTCAGATTGTATGGCGGGAAAGCAAAACAGAGTTGCTTTCAAGTTTACTCCATCTACCAGAATGAATAATGTGTTAGATCTGGTACATTCAGATCTATGTGGACCATTAACGATGTCATATGGTGGAAATCAATATTTTGTAACTTTTATCGATGACCATTCTAGGAAGACCTGGGTATACACTTTGAAGTCTAAAGATCAAGTTTTAGATATTTTCAAACAATTTCTAAACTTGGTTGAGAGGCAGACAACCAAAAAGTTGAAGTGCATCAGAACAGATAATGGTGGAGAATACACTGGGCTATTTGATGCTTTCTGCAAAGAGAATGGTATTCGACATCAAACAACACCTCCCAAGACACCGCAATTGAATGTTTTAGCTGAGAGGATGAACAGAACTTTGATGGAGAGAGTCAGGTGTTTACTCTCACATGCAAAGTTATCTAAAAGATTTTAGGGTGAAGCTCTCCTTACAGCAGTTCATCTTTTAAATCGTTCACCCTGTGTTCCTCTACAGTTTGATACTCCAGAAAGAGTATGGTCGGGAAATGATGTTTCCTATGATCATTTGCGGGTGTTCGGTTGCAAAGCCTTCGTGCATATTCCTAAGGATGAGAGGTCTAAGCTTGATGTCAAGACTCGACAATGTGTATTTGTTGGCTATGGCCAAGATCAATTTGGCTATAGATTTTATGATCCTGCCCAGAAGAAGATGGTGAGAAGTAGAGATGTTGTATTTGTTGAAGATCAGACTATTGAAGATGTTGAAAAGACTCAGAAGTTGACTGCCGATAGATTCGATGGTGATTCAACAGATGCACATATTGTTCCTTCAACAACAGAACAAAGACCAGTTGGAGATGAAGAAAATATTCCAGAAGAACAAGTGCCAGAGTTAGAAAATCCAGAAGTTCCTTATCAGAATTAACCAGAAGATGATTCTGATAATGTTCAAATACAACCACCAGCACCTGAAGGTTCTCAAAGAAGATCTAGTAGAGTCAGACAACCATCTACTAGATATCCAGTAACTGAGTATGTTTTACTTACTGATGGGGGAGAACCAGAATGCTTTGAAGAAGCAATGGGAAATGAACATAGAAGGAGCTGGATTGAAGCCATGCAAGATGAAATGAAGTCCTTGCATGAGAATCAAACATTTGAACTGGTGAAGTTGCCCAAAGGCAAGAAATCTTTGAAGAATAAGTGGGTGTTCAAGATCAAGCAAGATGAACACAGTTCCCAACCACGGTTCAAAGCTAGATTGGTGGTGAAAGGGTTCAGTCAAAGAAAGGGTATTGACTTTGATGAGATATTTTCACCCGTTGTGAAAATGACATCCATTCGGACAGTGCTTGGATTGGCCGCTAGTGTTGATCTGGAAATCGAGCAAATGGATGTGAAGACTACCTTCCTACATGGTGATTTGGAAGAAGAGATATACATGGAGCAACCAGAGGGTTTTATTGAAAAAGGAAAAGAGGAGTATGTATGCAAGTTAAAAAAGAGCTTGTATGGCCTGAAACAGGCACCGAGACAGTGGTATAAGAAGTTTGAGTCTGTTATGGGGGTGCAAGGCTACAGGAAGACTACTTCGGATCACTGTGTTTTTGTGAAGAAATTCTCTGATGATGACTACATTGTTCTTTTGCTCTATGTGGATGATATGTTGATCGTTGGTCAGAATTCTGCCAGAATTAATAGCTTGAAGAAACAACTAAGTAAGTCTTTTGCCATGAAAGACTTGGGACCAACGAAGCAGATTCTTGGCATGAAAATTACAAGGAATCGGAGCGCCAAGAAATTATGGTTGTCACAGGAGAAGTACATTGAAAAAATACTTCAAAGGTTTAACATGGAGAATTCTAAAGCGGTTAGCTGTCCTCTCGCTAATCACTTTAGATTGAGTTCAAAACAGTGCCCTTCTACAGATGGAGAGAAGGAAGAGATGGAAAAGGTTCCATATGCTTCAGCAGTTGGAAGCTTGATGTATGCCATGGTTTGTACACGGCCAGATATAGCTCATTCAGTTGGAGTAGTGAGTCGGTTTCTTTCAAATCCAGGAAAAGAACATTGGGCTGCAGTGAAATGGATATTTAGGTATCTTAAAGGTACAACCAAAACATGTTTATGTTTTGGAGGAGATAAGCCAGTATTAGTTGGTTATACTGATGCATATATGGCTGGTGATGTTGACTCAAGAAACTACATCTGGTTATCTAATCACATTTGCAGGGAGAGCTGTGTCATGGCAATCGAGATTACAGAAGTGTGTCGCTCTCTCATCGACCGAAGCGGAATTTATAGCTCTAACGGAAGCATGCAAGGAGCTATTGTGGATGAAGAAGTTCTTGAATGAACTCGAAATTCATCAAGAACGGTATTTAGTGTTCTGCGACAGCCAGAGCGCGATTCATCTGGGGAAGAATTCCTCCTTTCATTCTAGATCAAAGCACATTGATGTAAGATATCACTGGATCAGGGATGTATTCGAGATGAAGCAGTTACAGCTTGAGAAGATCCATACAGACGAGAATGAATCAGACATGTTGACGAAGATTCTTCCGAATGACAAATTTGAATTTTGTCGGTTAGCTGCGGGGATGATGGAGAGTACGGTTAATATCTCCACTTGAAGCCCAAGGGGGAGATTTGTTGGTGATTGGTCCTCAAGTGGGACCCACCATACATATTATAAAAGAAAAAAGAAAAGATGGAAAACATGGAAAAAGGAATAAGAAGAAAAGTGGTTAAAAAAGAACAAAGTTGGCCACCTAATATATTTGTTGGTTTTGTTTTTGCCTAATGTTTAGTTACTATTCTGCCTAATATTAGGCAATTTCCACCTAAAGTTTCGGCTCCCTTTCTCTATAAATAGAGAATTGAGCCAAAGCTTGCAATGTGTGGAGTGAAGAGAAGCCACAGATAGAAAATTTATCTGTGAAGATAATTTTAAGAATTGGGTCTTAAAATTTTGGGAGAGTAAAAATAGTGAGAATTAATATTTTTGGGGACTGTTTTGTAAACACCGTGAGTGCCACTATTTTGTATTAATCTCTTTATAGCTACTATTTTTAATAGTGGAAGAATATTTCGGAGTTTGTCCCGTGGACGTAGCCCTAAAAAGTTAAGGGTGAACCACGTTAAATATTTGTGTCTCATTTTTATTATTTTGCTGCCGTAATTTTCTGGAAGTGTCAACAGGTTAAATTTCAGACAATAATTATTGGAGTCATTCTGCTACGAAAGTTCAGATAATATACCATGCACGTAACTTCTGTATAGAAGGCCAGATTTTAAGTGGGACCGTTTGTGACCCCTCCGCCCAACTAGGATTTTACGTGGAATGATAATACTGTCTAAGGAGATCATTGTGGTCCATCCTGGATATTACCGAATCGGTTTACTTCAGTAATTATTGGGTTAATTCGGGATTGAGACGTAAATCCCATCAATATTATCTATAAATAACTCTTTATTGCATGAAACGTACCAAAAATTAATTAAACAATGGCTGATTCAAATATTTCTCCCCCTTTATATGAAAAAATTTCTCTTCAAAACTATATGCACAGAGCTTTAGACATAGTCATCCTCTTCCTTTTAATTTCTCTCATAATTAATCGTCTTCTAGCTCCCAACAACCATGGTTTTGCTTGGCTTCTTGCTCTCTTATGCGAGTCTTGGTTTTTATTTGTTTGGGTTCTCACTGTCAGTACAAAATGGAGTCCTCTCGATTACAAAACCTACCCACAACGCATTCCACAAAGGTAAATATTAATCAATTAATTTAAGTTTAATTAATTTTTTTATATATTTTCTTCAAATTTTTTTACTTCCTACAATTATTATTATTTTGTATAGGGTAAGAGAGCGTCTTCCTTCAGTGGATATGTTCGTGACGACTGCTGACCCGGTGCTTGAACCGCCGATAATAACCATGAACACAGTGTTATCTTTAATGGCAGTTGATTATCCAGCCAATAAGCTAGCTTGCTATGTATCGGACGATGGGTGTTCTCCTTTCACCTTTTATTCTCTGGTTGAGACCTGTAAGTTTGCTAAGCTATGGGTTCCATTTTGCAAGAAATACAACATTCAAGTTAGAGCTCCTTTTAGATATTTTTCAATTCAGCCAATGTTTTCTACTGATTTCTCATTCGAATTCCAACAAGAATGGAAGAAGATGAAGGTACGTAATTAATAATGTTTCCAAAGTCTTTCCACTTATTAGTATTATAATTATTATAATTAATAATTATAAATTAATTATAATAAGTCGAACTTGCGACTCAAAATAATAACAATATTTTCTAGTGACATGACACTCGAATCCCACCAATAATGGAAGAAGATGAGGTTATATTATAGGAAATTCTTATATGACCGGGTGAATATAAATTTGGATAATAAAATATAAATAAAATTAACATTTTTTTATTAAAATTTTTTTATTTAGTTTTCATTGGTTCCAATATATACACCCGATTTATGATAGTAAGAATATAACCTTACATATAATGAGTAGTTGAATACAGTTAGTCCCGGAGATAGAGTCCATACCCGAGCCATCTAAGAATATAATTCTACATGCAATAGGTAAAGGTTGCTCGGCCACCTAATAAATTAGGTTTATTAATAAGTTGTATATGTGTATATATATATATATATACACACACATAAAAAGACTTAAAAACTTTTTCTTCTTATAAAATGTTTGGTAGTTCTTGTAATTAATCAATTTAATAAATGTTTTACGATGAAGGTCTATTTTCCTTTTTGCAAATTGCATTTTGGGATAACCATATTAATATATGAATGATTGAATGATTGAGTTGGATAGAGATGATGACAAATAGAGAGAGAAAATTTGCCAAATATTACAAAACCATGTCTATCTTTGCAGGAAGAATATGAGAAGTTTAGCCGCAAAATCCAAGCTGCACCACAAACGTCCAATATTTCTTGTGATCTAACCGGTGATTTTTCTGTTTTCTCAAATATCCAGCGTACAAACCATCCAACCATTATAAAGGTAATGTCTTCGTCACTCCTATCTACACCATTTCTTTCACTGCTGGTTTGAGCAAAAGAATTTGAGAATGGAGTTAGCAGACGAATTGAAGGGATTGAATTACGATTTGCCAAGACCACCTCACTAAGATACTCACAACACTAACTGGGAATCTTCAGAATCAGATTGAGAAGAAATTTTAATATGTGACTGAAGGAGGCGGCAACAAGACTTGTCGGGATCAGGATTTAGGAGGTGAAACTGAAACGTCGAAACGGATTTTACATATTTCACGCTATTTATTATTATTTTGAGGGAACACGTTTAATTAATTTCATTGATGCAATATTATTATTGTAAAAAAAAGTGTGTGTCTATTTGCAATGAAATATAAAGTTGAATATTTATGAAAAATAACGTGGATTGTATAGATAATATGGGAAAATAAAGAAGGGGTTCCAGATGGATTGCCTCATTTGATTTATATATCAAGAGAGAAGAGGTTAGAGCATCCCCACCACTACAAAGCTGGTGCTATGAACGTACTAGTAAGTAATGCTTATTCTCCATGCCAATTATTATTACTACTAATGTCGTTTTCTTATGTATATATATATAGCAATTATAAATTAACTTACAAATTAGAAATCTAAAAACTATAAAATCTCAAATAAAACAAATTTATGATTCAAATATTTAAAATAACAACTTAATTTATAATAATGAATACTAATGAGCTTTCAGTTAACTTTAATTTCTCAATAATATTTTTTCAGATTTAAATTTGTACTTAGATAACATTCTCATCACTTTTAGCAATACGACTCCTTTAAAATTTTTTTTATTAATAAATATTTTATTTGTTTGTTTATTTTATATTAGAATACAAATAAATTAAACTAATTAATTTAAGAATAGTTTGTTTTTGTATAATGAATAATTCAAAAGTTTTTCCTTTAACTTGACTTATTTATAATGGCGATAATAAAATAAATTGCTTTCAAATAGTTATATATTAATAACTGATGAGATTGCGTAATTGTGAATGATAAAACAGAGCAGAGTATCAGGATTGATAACAAATGCAGAGATCATGTTAAATGTGGATTGCGACATGTTTATGAACAATCCACAAGTCATTCGCCACGCAATGTGTTTGTTGTTAGGCTGTAAGAAGGAAGTGGAAGCTGCTTTTGTCCAATCCCCTCAACATTTTTATGATGGACTTAAAGATGATCCATTCGGAAATGATCTTACAGTTTTACATAAGGTTAGTCTCCGTTATTCAATTTTTTTCTTTTATCATTGGATGATATATAAGAAATTAGAATATGAATCTGTTATTCAATTTAAATCAACAAATTTGTTATCATTAGATGTTAGAAACAAATCCCCAAAAGTTTTTTCACGGGTTAAGTTGATGTCAACAAAAAAAAAATAATAAATAGTAAAATAGAAATTAAAGAATAAAAATAAAAGACTCGATAGAAATTTAATATAGTTCGGCGTAAACTTACAAAGGCAAAAAAATAACAAAGTTACTAAGAAGCTGAAAGTTGTAAAAAAAATTTAAAAAAAAGAAACTCAAAACTCTTAATCTAATTATACCAAAATCTTTGAGAATCTCAATAAATTATAAGACTTACGATAAGTCTAAAGCAAAATTACAAAAAGTGTTACACTCTATCAAAATAATTGCATCATGAATCAATATATACAAGTGTGGTGACTTGATTAGAAATAATATAAATTTTATTTATGAATGATTTTTAATCACTGGATAAAAAAATTGAAGTCTTATCTGACATATTTTTCTAAATAATATTACTGAAATTATTCTTTTTAATTTAAGATAATTATTATATTCTCTTAATTTTATAAAAAAAATAATTTTAAATAAACTAAAATATCCTGTATTGACTCATTAATATTAAAATTAATATACTCTTACTTTATTAATTTGACTAATTAAAAATAATTGTATAGTTAAAAAAATAATTATTTTTTATTAATTTTATAAAGTGATAATTTAAGTAGGGTAAATTATTATTAAAAAGTGACAACTTCATTGAAATGGAGATAGTAACAAATAAAGAAAGCCAATTTTTAATAAAGAAAACTAACTTTTAAAATAAGAATAATTAGGAATATTTATTTTAATTAGAAATTTCCTTTTCCATAACTTAAATTTTTTTAAATAATTCAAAGTGGCTCGAATAAATCTTCACGTTGACTTTAAATTTTCTTATATCAAAAATAATATTTGGTTTTACCTTCTTGACAAAAACCAATATCAAATCTAAATAAGGTTCGAATTTACTTAATAAAAGAGATTTAATAATAAAATTACCGAAATTCAAACTTTATTTACCATTGGAGCTATAAAAATTAATATAAATAACAAAAATTAAATTGTTATACTATAATGTTAAGAAGTTGAAATGGCACCGTAGATTTTTATATAAAAAAAATTATATTGCAATCAAAATAGTGCCAATAACGTGTGTGTGTGTATATATATATATATATATATATATATATATCAGGGTCAATATTTGATATTGCTGTTATATATTAATTTTTTAACATAAATTCTTCGTATTACTATTATATAATATTAGAAAACAATTGACTTTGCTAAAAAAAAATTGCAATTAATTCTGTCATTTAGTTGTAGGAGTAAGTCTTATTTAATTAATTAATTTTTTTTTCAATTTTACTTATGTTAGTATTTGGGAAGTGGAATGGTGGGGCTTCAAGGACCTTTATATGCTGGAACAGGATGTTTCCACAGGCGAAAAGTAATATACGGTTTATGTCCTGATAATATTGGATTTAAAGCTAAATATCTCACTCCAGTTACTGGTAAGATCAATTATTTGCTTCATTTTCTTCAAGAAAAAAAAATAATTAAGTCCTAAATTGAAATTTTTCGTAATTAATTAATGAAATAATGTTTGGATTATAAGCAGGTAATTTAGATGATGAAGAATTGCTAAAAATATTTGGGAATTCAATGGATTTTATTAAATCAGCTGCTAAAGCATTGCAAGGGAAGACAGATACGCCAAAGAGACTCTCTGATTCTGTTCAGGCTGCTTATCAAGTTGCTGCTTGCACCTATGAATATGGCACTAGCTGGGGTAAACAGGTGAGTTCTCTTGTACCATTACTAATCAAGTCCAATAATTAACTCAATTTAATTTAATTAATTAACATAGTTCAGCTTATTCTAGTTTCCACCTCTAAAATTAATTAGAATAACCAAATTATATTTTTATAATAATCTATTTTTAATTATAGTTTTATATTTATTCAAGATGTTTATTTATTTTAAGTTCAATTCAAGATGTTTATTTTAAGTCAAAAATGTAAAAACACAATCTTCAAAAAAGCAGAAAAGTGACTATTATTTTTCATTAAATATGACCTAATTGTTATCCAAGATAAGTAGTTTGGTTAAGTAAGGCTAAGCAATTGGATAGGGATATAAATTTAAATTTTACTACATATTTTTTTTTTGAGAGAGATAATGAATCTTAATTTAAGATTTACGCCCTAAATAAGATTAAGCTTATACCTATACTGTTAAACGGATAAGGATAAAAATATCTATAGTGACAAAAAAAAATATATATATATATAATTTAATTGTTCAAGGCCAGATTATTCCTAGCACCATTTATATTCTTGGTTAATTTTCATTATACTCAGAGAAATTGCAATATTGTAAGGTATTATAGTCACAGCCTAAATCTAAAAGTACGTGATAGATATGAATTTTTTATTTATATAACTAATAATATGGTTTAGTAATTTAAATAATATTTTTATTTTATTTAAAAATATTATTTAAATATAATTTTATTTTTAAATTAAAAAATACATATAAATATTTAGCTTATAAAATCTTTTATGTAATTATATTTTGTATAAAAGTATTTAGAAAGAAAGTTGTTTAAATATTATATAAAAAATGGAAATAAAAATTAGAAAATAAAATTAAATAAACATATTTTCCAATTTCCTAATTTTTCATTTCAAAAAATAGTCAGAAAATGAAAATATAAAAAATCAGAAAACATAAAAGAAAAATAGCAAATAAAAATGAAAAATAATTTTTACAACTAAAAAACCCTAGGTAACTTAATTAGGGAATTCTTAGATTTTCTTGAAGTATAATTTCTTCTAAGTGTATAGCCTGTGGTATATATAGACACTTATACGAAACATCAGATCACTTTAATTTGATTGCCAAAATTAAAATGAAGATTGATATACACTTTTTTTTATCAGAAGATTGACACACACTTAGGGCAACACATACCATTCAAATATCAAACATGCTCATACATAATATTACACAGACAAATAACTCATATAATATAGAAATTAGTTGATAGGAACTCAACATCTGATACTATCTTTTCTCTTGAATTCGATACACACTACCCATCTTGTGAATAATTAGTGTTAAATTTGAGTAATGATTTTTTATCTTTTTTTTTAATAAAATAATTTTTTTTAATCTTTGATGGAAAATATAATTGCAAATTTTTATTATTTGTTTTGACATCATAAAAAAAATAATGATTAAATATCATGATGGAATGAGTTGGCTTCAAACTCTCAGTTTTTTCATTTATGATTTTTTTTAAAATACTATAAACTTTCATTTATCACAAATGAACAATTGTAGATTGACATGAGAATAAAAATATACCTATATCAACAATTAAAACTAAATGATGATTTGAATTTTTTTTAACAATCATATTATTAAAATAATAAAATTGATAATTCGACAAAAAATGTGAAATTAAAATTATTAATATAGAGAAATTTTATAAAATTTTTATTATCTGTGTTGTAATTTCAATCTTCTTCTATTTTTTGAAAGGAGTAATTTCAATCTTCTTATTTATTTAAAAATGCATATTTAATAAATATTATGAGTTTTATGAATATATTTAATAAATGTCAAAATAAAGAAAATCCATAGTGTGGACAGTGGGGGCAAGGAGGCCATAATCTCCTTTTTTAAAATACTCTTTAGTAATATTAATATTTAATTTAAATATTAATGAGCATGGTTCCCTGAAAAACGTTATCAACAAATGTTTAATTCATCAAATTCATATATTATTTGGTCCAGTATTAATTTTTTTTCCCTCATACAAAAGAACACAAAATTTTAAATTCCATTTTAAACATTATTTTTATTTTATATATTTTATTGTGTTAAGTATAATATATAAGTGAGGAATATGATATTAAAATATATATTATATATAATATATTATATTAAATCAGTGATCACTGATATAATATTGTATTATATATTTCACTCACATCTTGCAATATATCATAATTTTTTAAAAATTTTAATTTTTATTATTAATTAAAATAAAAATATTTAAAATAAATAAAATAAATCCCACGGTAATTTGCAAATTATAGGCTAGTATATATATATATATATATATATATATATATGAACAAAGTCACATATTGAATAAATACAAAATATGTGAATGATTAATATAGAAATGAACTCTTCTATCTTAATAGTTAACTTTTGAGATTGACTATCTTAAATCTTTATTAATAAATTCATTATGATACAATAGTACAAATTAATTTTTACAACCCCATTTTGACTGAAATTTCAATTACTTTCAATTTACCTTGTGATGAGTTTTGAGAATTTATTTTTGTTCCATGGTAGATTTTTTTATCTAGTAGTAGACTTTTAAATAATTATTCTTTGTATGATAGAAGTTGTCTCTTGGACTTTCAATGCACTTGGTACAGAGTATTTTTCAAGTGTTAAAATTCTCTTGATCTAGTCCATATTATAAAATTACAGTGTCAATTAAACTTATAAAAAATTATTGTGACGTAATTGCCACTTAAGAGGGCTTGTAAGAATATACAGAGAAATAAAGTCTCACATTGAATAAATATAAAATATATAAGTGATTTATATAAAAATAAACTCTTTAATTTTGACAGCTAATTTTTTAGATTAATTTTCTCAAATGTATATTAAAAAAATTGATCACATATTGGAAGAGAGATTAAAAGAAAACCTCATAATAACAATCTTAATGAAAGGGATATAATTGTGAATAATTTAAAAAATTGAAATAAAATAATATATTTTTGAAGGAGGAGATAGAATTATAAACATGATATGTTAGCTTGATAAACTCCTTTTTTTTTTTTCTTATTCATTTAATTTAGCATGTAAAAATTGATTGGCATTAAAATAGGTTGGTTGGCAATATGGATCCACAACAGAAGATATCCTCACAGGTCTAATGATTCATGAAAGAGGCTGGAGATCAGCATATTGCAATCTGGACCCACAAGCCTTTCTTGGTTGTGCGCCATCAGGTGGGCCAGCCTACCTGACCCAACAAAAGAGGTGGGCCACGGGTATATCTGAAATTCTGGTTAGCAAAAAAAATCCTATACTTGCCACCATTTTTGGCCAGCTCCGACTAAGGCAGTGTTTGGCCTATCTCTGGATCCTTATTTTGGGGTTACACTCTTTTCCTGAGCTCTGTTATGTACTGCTGCCACCTTATTGTATCATCACCAACTCCAATTTCTTGCCCAAGGTCAGTCCAAATATAATCAATTTATTTTCGTAGTCCCTAATATATATTATATATATGTCAAAATTTAAATTGTTGAAAAAAAATTAGCAATTTAGATTATTTTATGCTTTGAATTTCACTAAAAAAGATGGCATGTAAAAAATGCAGGTTGATGATCCAGCCATATGTGGTTACATAGCACTTGTGATGACATACAGCATATATACTCTATTAGAATACCTTGAAACTGGATTATCAATCCGAGCATGGTGGAATAAGCTGAGAATATCAATAATAACCTCAACATGTGCAAGGTTTTTTGGAGCTTTAAGTGTAATATTAAAGATTTTAGGAATATCAGAAACAGTATTTGAAGTTACCCAGAAAGAGCAATCTTCTTCTAGTGATGATAGTGATGCTGGTAGGTTTACTTTTGATGGGTCACAAGTTTTTCTTCCTGGAACAACTATTTTGCTACTGCAATTGGGTGCTTTATTTATGAGTTTCTTGTCTATTATTGCTCATGGGCAAGGATCACAGTTTGCAGAGATACTGTTTAGCCTTCTGATTTTGATGAGTTTTTGGCCGTTTCTTAAGGGATTGTTTGGCAAAGGAAAATATGGGATTCCATTGTCCACTATATTCAAATCAAGTGTTTTGGCATCTTCTTTTGTGCTGTTGTGCAAATGGGCATCAAGGGATTGAGATTTAATCAACACTTCCAAGGTCTTGATGTGGATTTAGAAGACTTCTAAGGTCTTGATTTCGGCCAGTAGTATTTTTCTGTCTTCTTATGTTGTTTCTTTGTCCAATTAATAAAAAGATAATTTATTTAGTCAATTGATGAAATCTAAATCATAAACTTTTATATCTTTATTTTAGATTTATTTTAATTAATTCTCATTTTTTAATTTAATTTAATTTAAATAATGTCTTCATATATAATTGATTCATTAATTTTAGTACTCGACAATTATTTGTTATATTATGGAAACTCTATTCACTCCTATACTTTAATTTAGTTAATGATATGTGTAGTAGTACTAAGCACGATCCTAAGAAATTCAGAGATTAAAAAATATTCAGAATTGAATCAAATATAGAAGATTTTTAAAATGCCATATCCCAAATTAAATTGAAACTAAAAAATCTCCTCATTATACTATTTTAATTTTTTGGAGCAATTCATTTTAAAATTTTGAAGATTGGAGATTTAGTATAAATTAAGTGCTAATTAAATATAGTTTAACAATTATTTATATTTTTTATTCATATTTATAATTCATTTTATAATTAAATTAGAAAAATAATTACTTAATTATATTATTTATTTATTTATTTTTAAATTAATATTTATGAATGAAAATAATATAGTTTTTATAGTTTAGAAATTAGAAATATTTCAATGAGATTTTATATTTAATTAATAAATATAAAATAAAGAAAATTAAGGTGTTTATATATATATACATATATATAATATAATATAATACTAAAATAAATATATTACATCATATAATATGAAAAATAAAATATATTAACAGACGTTTATCGTACTTATATCTAAATTAGTATGTATAATATTTATATTATTTTCAAATCTATTCATAATTTATATCTCCATAATTACTAGTACTACTATTATTATTAATGTTTATACTCATCATTTTTATTAAAAACTACATATTTAATATAAAAAATTATTTTGTAGCAATTATGTATATAAATATGTTGAATATCAATTTAATTTAAAATATTTAATAAATAATTTATTGATAATTAAAGTTTTTAAGTTTAATTTATATTTTATTAATTTAATAATATTATAAAATATGTAAATAAATTTACATTGTAAATTAAATATATATATAACCATTACATATATTTTATTTTTATTTTTTTACTGTATTTTTCAGTTAAATTAGAAAATTAATTTAATTTAGTTATATATAATATTAAATGTTAAGTAATAAATTAATATAATAATATATACAATTTTATATTATGAGTAATAAATTTATTATTTGATTTGGCATACCTCAGTACAATTTTTATTTCGAAAATATTCTAATCTCTATGATAATTTAATTCCGAAAAAGTCAAAAATAAAAAAAAATCAGCAATAAATCAATTTATTTCGGTCAATAGTCTTTTATGTCTTTTTATGTTGTTGTTTCTTTGTCTAATTATCAATTCAATTAAAGATAATTTATTAACTAGTCAATTGATGAAGTCTAGCTAAATCATAAACTTTCTATATCATTAATTTAGATTTATTTTAATTAATTCTATTTTTTTAATTTAAATTAAATTAAATTTAAATAATGTCTTCATATATAATTGATTCTTTAAATAATTAAAAAAAAAACTCTAATTGTAGTACTTGAGAATTATTTCTTATATCATCAACACTCACTACTATATTTTAGTTTAGTTAATGGTATGTGCACTTATAAATATATCACAACCTACCAAGAGCAAGAGAATTTGTATATATAAATTTTTTATTTTATACTATTAGTGTATTAGTTTGGATATACAATTAATAAGATCATAACATTTTCCATCTATAAAGTGAATAAGAGGGAGAGATTTTTTTTTAGATTTGTGTCATATTTTTATTACAGTTGTTAATAAGTAATATAATAATTTTATTACAAGTAAAAATTAAATAAATTTATTTAAAATTAATATTTAATGTGTATGTACAGATAAAACCTTTTATGTAATACAATCTTATTTAGCCTTTTTTTTTTGTCTGGATCAGTCTTTATTTTTTTTCTTTTTTACTATGTCTTTAATTATGAAAGTATGTGACATTTCATTATTAGTTAAGTTCTTTAAAAAAGCTGTATCATTATACATGGAAAATTACTAATTAGTTTTAATTTTTATTGCATCATTAAATACATGAATTAGGATTTATTTAAAAAAATAAATAATCCTTAAAATTTATATTTATCAAATAAAAATATTTTTTATCACATTTTGCTTTAAATATATCAATTTTATCCTTATTTTATTTGTGAATTTATTTTCCCTTGTAATCTGTATAATTTATTATTTTTTCTTAAATAATGATGAATTATCGAACAATTTTCAAAAACTATGTTCCCCAAATAAGGGAATAAATATATCTAGGGATATATATATGTTATTTGGACAATTGATTCATATTTAAACCTTCTTTTTTAATATTTAAAAAAATCATAAAGAACAGAAGAAAAATCTAAGTACTTTATATATCCATATGAAAAAGAAAGAGCAAAATAAAAGGAAATCATTCTACTCATTTTTTATTACCCAACTGCTAATATTATAAGAAGCTCAATTCCATTGAAGCACTCTAAATTCTTTTATTTTTTATGATTTTATTTCATTTTTTAATATATCGCAAATTGATAAGTTTATTTACAGTTGTACATGATAATCAAAATAAAATAGTTACTATGAAGTTAGCTTTCTCCTAAAGACATATGACATAAATTAAACCACATGATCAATTAAAAAAATAAGCATTTTAACTTTTTTTTTTAATTTTATTATAAACTTTTCAAAATATTAAAAAATATTTAAACTATAAATTTTATTTTAATTTTATCGTATTTACTAGAAAAATTAATTTGACATGTAAAATTACTGATATGTTAATTTTTCTTAGTTAATATGGACTGCTGAATTTGATAAAAAAAAATTAATTGCAAGAAAAATACATGAAGTTTTAGCATATTTTTTATTTTTATTATAAATTTTTTAAAATATTACACATTGTATAAATTATGCATTTTATTTTAAATTTTTCATATTTATTGAAAGAGATTATTTTACTTGTTAAAATTTTGATGTGTTGATTTTTGTAAATTATTATAGTTAAAAAATATTGTTAATTTATTGTATTATATTTCTTCAAAAATAATCTCCAAATTAAAAAAAAAAACAAAATCAAGAAGTCTACTTTTTTTTTTTAAAGTAACGTGATGTGGGTTTTTTTTTAACACAAATGGATTATCTTCGAACATGAATTTTGATTTTGGATCTTAAGCAACGCACTTTTTTTTTATATTATTGAAATTGAATTTGAGTGTACTTTTTATTATACTTAGTAGTTTATTTTTTGATTATTTTAAATTTTAGTAGGGGGTTATTAAGAAGTTAATCTTAGAGAAAATTACCCTATATAGCATCATTTTTAACTTTTTTTTAAATACCTTAAATTTTTTATATATTTTTAATATACTAAATATATATTCGATATATATATTTAAAAATATAGTATACATCTATTATGCTAAATATATATCAAAAATAGATATTTAAAAATGAATATTTTTGAAATTAAAAGTTAAAAAATAGGTATTTAAAAAAAATAAATATTTTTAAAAATAATTTATTTTTAAAAAATTCTTTAATCTTAAGTTAATTTTGTGCTCCTTTATTTAATGACATTCACACTTTTACTTAGTATTTTCATTCGAAAAATTTAAATTCTTGATGCTTTTTTCAATTTTAAAATTTAGGGATTATTTTTAGAAAATAAATACATTAACAATACTTTTTAACTCATAGTGTACAAAAGTAGATACGTAAGCACTCTACCAAAGGAGAGAAAAAGTGAAAGAGTGAAAGAGTTACTATATATATATATATATTGAAAGAGTAAATATCAAAGGAGATTTATTTACAGGGAATAAGATCTAGGCTAAAGAAAATAAGAGTATTTTTCTTATGAAATCCCTAAAATAAATGTTAAAAATGTATAGCATAAAAATAAAACAATTATTGATAGACAGAGAATATTCTGTAATAAAAAATCATTTTAGTTGAGAAATATCTTTCAACATGGGTTAAAAAAAACATCAAAATGGGTACTGATTTTTTTTTACTAAATTTGTTTCAATGATCGTAAGGAAAAAGAAGAATGAAAGAGATACAAAGAAGAGAAAGTTCATTTAAATTTATTTTTTTTTTGCTATTTCTTTAGAGGGGTTTTTTTAAATTAAAAAAAATTCTTTAAATATTATCTTTTATCTTTCATTATACTAAAAACAAACTTCAATTTATTTTTTTGTTTAGTTCACATCTTCAATTTTTTTTATTACTTTTAAGTTATTAAACTTTATTTTAATTAAATAAATGCAAGTGATTCCCATTAATAATCAATTAAAGTTATACTGTATATAATCAATTTAAATTATGTCTGAATAATAAGTAATTTAAAATTCATATGAATTTTTTTAAAAAAAAATTTATTTTCATGCATAAATTTTAAATATGAATGAGACTAGGAGTTTGGCCTTTTCCTTCTTTCCTTCACACCCATTCAAAATGATTGTTTTGTTTGTGGTAACTATGAGCTAAGCTTTCCCTTTGACTTTGAGGTTAGGAATTTGATCTTTTCTTTGCTCACATTTGATACGACTGTTTTTGCATGGGAGATAACTATGGAGTTGATTATGACAGAATGTTCAATGTTTAGTTACCCTTTTATTATAACCAAAAAAAAATAAATTATGAAATATAAAAAATAAATTAAAAATAAAAAACTATTTTTATGACAAATATACACCATCTATATATAAATATAGCATCTTGATGAAATGCTGAAGCTTTATCTTTTCATTTATTTTGCATTCATAAGCAATATAATAAATATAAAGATATAAAAATTAAAAAAAAACATGAAGTAATAATATTCCCCAATATAATTCTTAAATTAAAAATAAAACATCTCGAATATAATACCAGAATTGCTGTCCTAGTATATGTTTCACTGTTATTCTAACAAGACCTCAGAACTATACAAGATCGTGTATAAACTTAATATGAACTCAACACCAGCAATTGAATTCCAAAGGGTCAAATGTTTGAAGATCTGTGTTTTCCTCTAAAATTGGGTACATGAATAGTCAATTGAAACCGAGTTCATTGGCAAAAAAAATTATATTAAAAAAAACCTAGTTAGAAATTACCTTGTTTATAAGAACTATTACATCAAAAAAAAAAGCCAAGGTGTTTCAATAATAGAGCCCCGCTCAAAAAAATAATAATAATAGAGCACCATACTGCTTCCTTACAGTACCATTTGTTCATGGCTGTGTGGTGTAACTTGATCTCTGTTCAGAAGATTAATAATTTCAATATTTTCATAAACCCTAATTTTATGTTTTAAACTCATTTCAACCATTTAATCTCAAATTCAACATAAACACATCTTAATCACTTCATAACCATCTTCTTTTTCAATTTAAACCAATTCTATCACTAATCATATAATCTAAAACTAAGAAAATCAAGCTTAAAGGAAGAAAACTTATTTGGATATTTGGTATGTCTTCAAAATCCAACTAAAAATAAAAAAATTGAGTAGAAAAAGTGCTCTTTTTTTTTAAGATGAGGACAAGATGGAGAAGATGAAAGAAGAAGAAGAAGAAGAAGAAGAAGAAAAAAAAAAGTTTAATTTTTCTTCTTTCTTCCTTATCCTTTTATATTACTTTTTTTCTTTTCTTTTTTTTTTTCCTTTTCCACATTTTTTATATGCTCCTCATTTTTTTAACTAGTGTATTTATTATATTTCTAGTTATTCCTTCATATTATTTATTTTTATGTACTATTAAAATTATAGATATTATAATTTGGCTCAACTCTGAAAAAATAATTTACACCAAAAATAATTTTAGTGTAGTGCATATGCTAATCTTTGAGGAGGTTTGTGACTTAGCAAATATTTATCTCATTTTTGACATTAAAAAAAATAAATAAAGGTAAACTGACAAGTGGTAATTTCACATGTTTATCATGAATTAAACTATTAATTGGCTATCCATGCTCTACATTCCAACTAGGGCATTCATATTTTTTATCAGATTTATAAGTATATCTTGAGAATAATTTAATTGGATTGAAGTCTCTTTTTTGAAAAATATTTTAATTTAGTTATATTAACACAGTTGCCTTCTTTTGCACTAAAAGAAATGGATAATATGAGATGGACATTGATATTGAACATACCATATGCCACTTGGAAAAGCCAAAAGGAAAAAAGCATTTTTAAGCCCCTAAACTTGGCAAGTTTTTGATATTGAGCCCATTAACTTAAGTTTAGTGACATTGAGCCCTCCAACATTTTTGAAACATGAAAAGTAAGCCCTCACTTAACAACAGTTATGCATGTAATTCACAAACACTGGTAAGTCACATGTGATATGTGTAATGGTTGCCACGTTTCTAACATCTTTGCCATGTCAAATACCAGGTGTTCATTGGTATTAGAATGACGTCGTCTGGGAGAATTGAAGAAAGCATGAGAAGATCGAACCAAATCCCTAAATTTCTACAACAAAGTCGATGCATTCAATTGAAGATGAATGTTCTATAATTGTTTGGCGACATAGCAACAGGACTAAAAGGATTCATAATAGTAATCATGGTAAGCAACGTTATGATGTTTCTTAAAGACTATATTTAAAATAGACGCTTTGAACTGAAGCTGGATGTTCTGTAATTTTTGCTTTTTTAAATATAGAAGGGTAAAGTATATGCTTATAAAGATTATGTTTAAAAGTTTGTCAGATCATTGTGGACCTTTGTTGGTGTCAATTGCTTCTTAAAGGTGTGTTCGAATTTTGTTCATTTCAATATAGTGGTATAGTTGTGGATCATTTTGTTTCATGTGGTCCAATTGTATTTGATATTTGAATAAGTGTCCTTTATTGAAATAACCAACTGAGAAATGCTTTTGTAGTAGAAATATATATATTTATACATATATCATATATAAAGTTGGACTATTGTGATTATAATAAGTTATTGTGCACATCTGCATTTGCATGTAAGTGAATTGTTAAAATAAATTTTGATATTTGCAATTATTTTTTTGGTACTTGGCAGGGGCATTGGCGGAACATGGGTAACACTTTTTCTGAATTTAGTGATTTACCATGGAGAAAAGTTAGTGGGCAACTCATATATTGGGGGTGTGAGGACTATAACCAAAGCTAACTTGGACATTGACTTCATGTCATTTCCAAATGTTATGTCATATATTAAGGATGACATGAGGTATGATAGAATTGGCAGTCTTTATCATATAGTAGGGCAAGGAGGGAAATTTTATCCCATAAATGATGATAGAGGGGTGTTAAAAATATATGAAGGATTACATTGTGGTGATGATGTTGAGCTTTACATAGAGCATGCAAATATTGACTCAGTCCAACTTGAATATAGCTTTGGAAGTAGTCACCAACCTTTTATCCACATTCTTAATTCTGGGGGTCAAGGCTTAGAGAGTTTTAGCTCAGGGTGATGGAAGTCAAAGTCATGTTGATTTTACTGTAAAATGTGATGAACCTAGGTGGGTAAATGATGAACATAAAGGAGTTAATGATGATGTTGGTAATTTTGAGCATCTTGAGACATTTGATGATATCTTGATTGATTGGCCTTTGAGCTCTGATGGTGAGGATGAAGAACTGATTGCAGCAACGAATAATGTGAGGGTGTATCAGAAAAAGACTGCTCCTATTACAGATGATAATACAAATGCTGGCAGTAAAAATGAAACAAATAGGGAGCATGTGAGTGATGACTTAGGAAATGTTGATGTAGAAGAGGAAATAGATGATGATGAAGTATGGGGTGAAAGTGATGATGAGAATTCTGGAGATAGTGTATATTATGATAGTTCAAACATAGGTTCTTACTATAGTGAGACTGATGAAGAAGGGGATAGGAAAATGGTGAGGAGAAACAGGTCAAATATTCAATTTGACCCAACTTCAACCATACCGATTTTTTGTTTGGGAATGGTTTTTAAGGACAGGGAAGAGGTGAGAGAAGCAGTGGCAAACTATGCAGTTAAAAAAGGACTTACTATTCATTTTGTAAAAAATGGACCAAGAAGGTTGGGGGGCACTGTCATAAGTCATGTCCTTGGGTTTTATTTGTTAGTATGGAAAACAATTGTGAGACATTGACAGTTAAGACCTACAACTCGCACCATAAATGTTATAGGGTGAACTGGGTAAAATTTGATAGATCCAAGTTTATTGCCAAAGCCTTTAAAAGCAAGATAAGAACACAACCTGGTATAAGGTTAATGAATTTGAAAACCTTAGTCAAAACTGAGCTTAAGTTGTATGTGTTGTATGCTATTGTTAGGAATGCTAAGAAGAAAGTTATCAAAGAGTTGATGGGAGATTGTAGGGAGGAATATGTTCTTCTTCATGACTATGTCCATGAAATTCTGAAACTAACCCAGGAAACAGGTGTATAGGTGAAACTAGCTTGAATTATGGGGAGGATAGTGCTGAGTTTAGCAGATTTTATGGGTGCTTTGAGGCTTGTAAGTTAAGGTGGTTAGCAGGATGTAGAAAGATCATTAGGCTAGATGGTTGTTTCCTCAAGGGAGTGTGTAAGGGTCAGCTCCTTTGTGTTATAGGAAGGGATGAAAACAATCAAATATTTTCAATAGCATGGGGTGTGGTAGGTTTAAAGACTACAACCAATTGGACCTGGTTTGTGAGCCAGATCCAACATGATCTACAATTTGGTGAAGGAGAAGGATATGTTATCATATCAGACATGTAAAAGGTATGTTGCTATAACCCTTCTATTATGTTGTTATCATGTGAAATGTTTATTATAGTGTCTTATTTTAATAGTTTAAATGTTACCAGGGGTCTGGATGTTGCTATTAAAGAACTACTTCCTAATGTTGAGCATAGGATGTGTGCTAGACACGTCTATGCCAATTGGGCAAATACTTGGAGGGGTGAGGAAAGAAAAATTACTTTTTGGAATTGTGCTAAAGCCACTTGTATTCCAGACCTGAAAGAAAAAATGAAAGCCTTGGAAAAATTAGGAGCAGGATGTGTGGCACATGAATTACAATATGACAATGAAAAGTGGTCAAAGGCTTTCTTTAAAACTGAAGTTAAATGTGACAATGTTGATAACAATATGTATGAGACTTTCAATAGTTGGATATTAGATGCAAGGTGCAAGTCCATTATATCTATGTCAGAAGATATACGAGCACAAGTCATGAGGAGATTGTGGACAAAGAAGAAGCAAGTTGACTCATGGATTTGAGAGTATGCTCCTAGGAAATTGCAAAAACTATAAAAGAACAAAAAGAAATCTTACAACTAGTTCATGGAGTGGAATGGGGACGAGGGTTATGAAATAACAAATGTTCATGACAATAATGATAAGCATACTGTGAACATAAGGAATTCCACCTGCACATGCAGACAATGGGATTTGACAGGAATTCCTTGTCAGCATGCTTATTGTGCTATATACCACGAATCTGGGCATCCTGAGAAGTATATGAGCCACTGGTATTGTAGAGATACTTACCTTAAAGCCTTCAGCCACACTATCAAGTGTATACCTAGTAAAATGCACTGGAAAAATACAGGGAAGGATAGAATATTGCCACCAGAGTTCAGACCAATGCCTAATAGGCCTAAGAGAAATAGAAGGAAAGACAAAGAAGAGAAGAAGAAAACTAGAAAAATATCAAGATCTGGAAGAATAATGACATGCCATAATTGTAAAGAGCAAGGGCACAATAAAAGAGGATGTCAAAGGAATGATATAGCAGTAAAGGTATTTAAATGTTTGTATATTTAGTGTCTATCCATTTTATCATTTTTTCTATACTATAAACACTTTATATTTTACTAATCTCACTTTATATGCAACGATCAAATGAGAAAATCACAAAAGAGGCCAGTGGAAGAAGTTTGCCAACGGTCTCCAATGTCTAGGAAAAAACATAATAAGAATGAGCTTTTCTAAGAATTTTATCAGAGCAAAGCTGAAGGCACCTCATAAGGATCTCAAGCTAAGAAGAAATCTAATTCAACTTCTACAAATAGATCTTCAGAAATAGTTACAAATTCACCTCAGTCAACCCAAGGTAGCTCTTTTATTCAATATTCACCCACAGTAACACAAGTCTCCAGGTTTGCAAGAGAGTATCAACAACAACAAGATCATCCATCAGTTACCTCTCCACAGCCATCCACAAATGCTCAAGCTTCTCAACCTGCAAAGCTTGTTTGGTCAAAGAGTAAGATAAGGGCACTTCAAACTAATGGTTTTGGTTGCTATGTCAACATGCAATCTGGAATAGCTACATACCTGGTACTTACCACTTTTGTGTTATGACTTATGACAAGTTTGTTGGTTTTTTTATTAATGTGTGTCAACTTTCTATATCCTTGTAGTCAAGTAATACATGGTCAAAATATTTATATGGTGCACAGTTGAGATCAACAACTAAATCTCAGGCTACTTCAACAATGCCAACTCAAGGTACTTTGACTATGTGTCAAGGTTTTGAGAGGGAAAGCACTTGTTGGTCCATTGTTGAGATCTTAAAAAAAACCAACATAAATTGGGGCCACTCAAAGTGCTGCTAATGCAGAGTAAAGGCCAAGATGGAAGATTTAATCTTTGTTTGTTCATTGTTTATTCATATTTTGTTTGTTGCACTATTTTTTTTTTTGCTTGTTGGCCTATTCTTATTTTGTTTGATGGCCAATTCATGTTGATTTTGTTTGTAAACAAAGTTATATTTTGTTTTTATGCCAAATGATACTTTGTTTTTAGCTAGGTAATACTTTGTGGCTAGGTTTCATTTCTATTAATGACAAAACTGTGGTTTATTAGTCCAAAATGTTTCTATTCTGTTGCACATATTTCTTCTTATAGTCAATTGATTGTATATGCAACTGTTATTTTTGTAACTCATTCACATGGAATATTACCTAATAGGTTAAATTGGACACTATCAAAAAAACTGATAGGACTCATTCATATTACTTCAAAAGGGTTCTCTGACTTACATTAATTTTCCATATTACATATATACAAAATTAAGCTTCACAAAATGAACCCACCAAACATAAACATAGTTTAATTCATATTACTTAAATTGTGTTCTAATAATACATTAATTTCCCATACAATATTTGACAAAATCAACCCACCAATCAACGAAAGAGCAACCATTTTATATGCCCCACACTTTGCCTTTGAAACACTCAACTTCTCTTTTAGCTCAATGACCTCTACTTTGAGCCTTCTAATTTCTATCTCTTATGCTTGTATCAGTGTTTCATATATGGCATAACTTGTAGCCTCCCCATTATTCCTTGATTCTATCAAGTGACCAATGCTAGACTTCATGTCATTTATGATGAAATACAAGTAGTCACTAAATCTCTCATCCATCCACTTAAAATAGTTACAAACGAGACCTTGCAAATCATTATCTCAGTTATTTTTAAATTACACTTCGAATTTATACAACATTAACAAGAATAAATTACAGAAATATGGTTTCTATATTATCAATGCTAAGCAATATTTATAGAACTAAAATTTATCTGAACTCTCTTCTATAAACCAATTAATCATTCAAACGAATGCATTATCATGTTTCACTTATCTTTCCGTAAGAACATCCCCAAAACCTCCTCCCAGGATTTCTATCAGTCCAAGAGATTCTCAATACTAATAGCCTTTCGCAATTGCATCTAAGATATTCTCCTGCCATTGCTAACAATCTCTCAGGCAATTGTCTGCTGTGTGGCAAAAGTTTATACAATGACCTTTGATTAGCAATGCTTCTGGCCAATTATCCATCCATTGTAATGCCGTTGGTAGCTTCAAAATTTCCAGTTGACATCTTCGACTTCGAATGTTAGGAGAAATAGAAAAATAGAAACCATTGCCTTTTTCTGCACATGCACCCTTTAGTATGTGAGAGTTTACTTTTCATATTTTAAAATGTTGGAAGATTTAATGTCACCAAACTTAAGCTAAGAAGCTCAATGTTAAAAACTTATAAAGTTTAGAGATTTAAAAATATTTTTTTCCAAGCCAAAATGTCCTTTAAAAAATTATGGATATAAGATATGGGCTTTTCCAAATTTCAAATCATTGATGATACATCATCCCTTATGTCATCATTGTTCCAGTCACATCAATTTTTTTTACCTATTTTTAATTTAAGTTTTTTTTTTTTCTGTTGGACTTGATTTTTAATTTAAGTTTTAAACTGATGTTTTGTGAATTTAGCAGGATAATTTACATTGATCATCCCTCCCCTCGTCTTTTTTTTTTGAAGAAATTACACTATATATTATTTTTTAAAATTTTTACCACTCTCACTTTTTTTTTAATTTTTATCTTTCTTTATATTTTTTTGTTTGAAAAAATACGATGGGCTGTTGCTTCCACTTTGATTCACTTTAAAAGTTCTATCTTTCAACTCTTTTGAATTTGAAAGTGTTGTATTGTCTAATTTCTTGGTCAATCCATGGATGTCAACTCTATTTAGTGGGATAATTAATACTAATAAAAGCACGGCTAGAAAAACAAAAACAAATAAATAAATTTTATATATTTTTAATTTTTATAATTCGTTCTCCTTGTGGATTAAAATACATTTTGAAAGCTTGATTTTCCTTTCTTATTTAGGTTGTATGGCTTTTCAAAGTTTATTGAGTGTTAAAATCTGGCAATTTTGATGTCTAATTGATTCAAAGATGCCTTACATCTTCCTAAATTGAACATTATCAAAAAAATAAATTAAGTGAGCGTTATAATCAAATATGTATTAAATTACGTTAAGAGTCGCATTTCTTATTTTCTATTTCTCAACTACATGTTTTGAATTGTAAGTTGAATGATTATTAATAACTATCCAAATAATATTAAAGACGCAACTAACAGAGATGAGAACAAAGAAAACTAGAAATATTAATATTAACACTCTGCCCTCGATAAAAGAAGAAACGAAAAACTAGAATTAGTGCCTAATATTAATTGTTAATGAAAACAAAAAAAAATATATTTCGTTATAATTTCATTAAAATTTTATATTTACTTATTTAAATGCAATTATTAATATTGAAGCCATTTTTTAAATTAAAATATTAGGATTTGAATGAAAGTGAATTAATTTTTATAACTGCAGTTACTAATTAATTATACAAATTAAGTTTAAAGAATATATTCTATAAAAAAAAGTGTTAATCAAAAATAGTTTATATTAATTTAAATTTTTTAATGTTTCTTTTTACTAAAGAATAGTATGTAGATATATGTAGGTATATATTACATATATTTTAACTAAAGAATATTATTTTTAGATATATGTGGTTATATGTTACATATATTTTAATTATAGAATGATATATGTGGATATATATAGGTATGTATTACATATAGTTTAATTAAAAAAAATGATATTTATAGGAATATGTTGATTTATGTTATATATATTTTAACTAAATAATGATATATATATATTATATATATATATATTATATACTTCAACTAAAAAATGTTATATATAGACATATGTGAATATATATTACACATACTTCAACTAAAGAATGATATATATGAACATATGTAAATATATGTGAGTGTATATTATAAATATTTTAATTAAAGAATGATGTATGTAGATATATAAATATATGTTACATGTACTTTAACTAAAGAATAGTATTTATAGGTATATGTGGATATATTATATATATATATATTTTAACTAAATAATGATATATGTGGATATATATAGTTATATGTTACATATACTTTAACTAAAAAAATATTATTTATAGGTATATGTGAATATATGTTACATATATTTTAAATAAAAAATTGTGTATATGGACATATATAGACATATACAAGTATATGCTATATATATTTTAATTAAAGAATGATATATACAGATAGATGAATTTGTTTGCAGTAGAGAATTGGTTAAATAGACTACTTTTACTTATCTTCCAGTATAATTGATAGTGATACCCATTACTCATTTTATAATTTTTTAATCTTATTATATATATATTTGTTTGTATGTTTATTGTAAAATGTTATAATATTTATTTATTTATTATAAAATTTTATAACATTTATTTATTTATTTATTTAATATTATAAAAATTATATTTATGATATAATATTTCTAATAAAATATATTATATTTTTATTAAAATATTAATTACATAAAAAATTAAATTTTTAATAAAATTTATAATAAAATTCATATAAAATTCTAACGTAACTTATAGAATTTCATTAAAATTTTTTAATTTCATTAAAATCAACACTCTATTAAAATTTATTAAAATTTTAATTCAATACAGCCCCTAAATCTGTCTTACAATTAGGATTGTAAAGTATCCTTCTTTATAATTAAATTTAGATTGAAATTCGAACACATTACGAATAATAAAACATGTAACTTAATTTTTTTCCTTCAAGAAAATATTTTGGAGAGCTGGAGAGGTCAAAAAAAGTGGAACAAGGCGGCCCCGCAGCACAATGATTAAAAAAGCGGACAAAGCAACGCAGAACAATGATTAGGGCTGTGGCAAAGAAAGTTTCTTTATTATAATAATATCATAAACAAAACCTTTTTTTAATACATAATATCATAAAGAAAGTTTTTTTTTTTTAATAAATGCATTAATTAGTATATTTTTCTGGGATATAAATCACTTGGATTGATATGATAATCTTTTTTATTTTGTGTTGTACACTTAAATTTGTATCAAAATATATATTATTAAGAGAATTTATTTCGTTATATAAGTAAATTTATTAAAAGATCATAAATGAAATTTTTTTTACCAAATCAACTTATTTTTTAATAAATAATATTCAGAAATTTAAAGGTAAATATTTCTTTTGATTTCAGTTTTTTTTTTACCAAAATATGTATATTAAAAAAAATTCATAACTTAATAATAAGTAGTAATAAAAATTAGAGATTTAATAGATAGACACGAGCAGAGAACAGAAAATTTTTAGCAATTAAATGTTAAAATTTTTATTTGGGAAGAGGAGGATAAACCTCAAAGACATTGTATGCCAACTTGCCTGGAGGAAAATGTTAAATTTAGCACAACTATTTATATCAATTCTTTATCACCTTACATTGTACAATAGATCTATGCAAAAATATCCTTATTTTAAGGATAAAAATATAAATTCACTTATATTTATTTAGTAAGTGCATAACTCATTAATTTTTACAAAATTCTTGATTTGGCTTGATTTGTCTCGGCTTTTTTTTAACTGCAATTTTGCTACTATTTAATATATGAGTATATAAATTTATTGTACTGCTCATTTATTTTTTTAGCATATGCAATAGATAAAAATTATATATTTGTATAAAGTTCATATAAAATAAAGAAAAAATATATAATTTTTTTTATTGTAATTCATGATGTGCTGAGATGCTAAGAATGATGGTAATATTAAGGTGATAATATATAGCATTAAAATTTAGTTTTTAAGGGCTTTAAAATTTTATAATTATCAGTTATTATCATCAAGAGGGACAACAAAAAAACATGAAAAAGGAAACTGATAAAAAAATATAGTTGTTGAAAGTTGAATCTGACAATTTAATCTTCAAACATTGAATTATTATACAGTTCACCTTGACAAATTATTCAATATATTCAAACAAAAATAATTATCTTACGCTCATGTTTAATTAAGTGATTATCGTTTTTATTGATCATCGCTTTCAAGATGTGCATGTACATGTATAAATTATATTTAAATATTTATATTTACTTTTTTTATATATTAGTTATATTATATTAATATATATTTTATAGGACCACTTTATAGCAGTTCAGGATTAGTAATTTTAAACAAACGATCCTATTGATGAGATTTGATTGTTTATTGAGGCTGCTGATTGGAAAATGAATAGGAGAGTGAATGAGTTGGGCTTTCAGTATATCTATGAGAGAGTTCGATTCTCAATATATTTCTGAGGCTAACACCTTATTTTCAGCTCCTTTTTCAGCATTGCAACAAGAAGTGGAGCAGTTGAAGGCATCATTTCAAGAGCAAGTCCAAGCACAACGGAGAAAGCTGAAGATAGAAGTACAGATATAGGAGCGCACAATACTTGAGCAGGAGCGTCTATTACGAGAGTAGATACATAGAGAATTTCAGGCATAATTTGAGTGACTTTTGCAACCGCCTCCACCTCTTAGTCTTCACCTCCTTCTCCACCTTCAAATCAGTCTCCATCTACCCCTTCCCAATAATTTTTGTTTCTTTTTCACTTTATTTGTACATTTTTATGTTAATATATTATTTGTATATTATTATTATAATTTAATTTATATTTTTTTCTTTATTTGAAATTTTATTTATTTATATTATATATAATGTAATAAAAAGAAAAAATATAAACAATAAAATATAACAAAATTAAAATAATTTATAATTATTAAATAATAATATATTTAATTAAGAATAAATTATAATAAAATAAAAGTTATAAAATTAATAATAAAATATTTTAGGCTATAATAACATAATATAATATTATAATAAAATTAATAATATATTAATTTAAATTTTAAAATATAAATATAAAAAATATAAATATAATTTTTAATAAAAATAAAAAATTACTGACAGATGAATAACAGATGAATAATATATTAATTATTTACCGAGAGATATATGGACAAAAATCTATAGATAAATACCTTTACTAACCGATTTTAGATTTTAGAAATATATTATCTAAAAATTTTACCGATTGATCAACGATGGATTTAAAAATACTAAATAAAATATTAAAATAATTTATGGATAAATTGCCAATAAACATCCGAATTTAATACGAAAATAAATATTTAATTAACAATAAATTTTATTAATAGAGTGCACAATGTCTCGGCAAAGTATAAAATTTCAAAACCAAAGCTGTAATTAATAATCTCTCGATAACTATTAACAGATTTTTATCTTTGTCAATCATGTTATCTGCCGATAAGACCATTCAAGATAAAACTTTTCAGTGGATAATTTATCGATAAAATTTTTTGCCAATAAATTTTTAATAATTATTAATGAAATTATCTGTCGGTAAAGCACGTGTTGTTTTGAAGTATTTATTAGTATTGGTTTTTTTTTTGAAAGTTTGAAATTTTTTTGGGTTTTGTTTTGATTTGGTTTTTGCTCGTAATTATGTGCCAAAGTCCAAGTTCAAGAATTTAGCATAATCATTTATTGGGAATACATTTATAACACATTTTTAGATCCATATCAATTTGAAACTGATCAAAGTTACTGTGATGGGATCATTGGCATTTTAAGATCCGTATGTAAGTTGAAATGGTTATTGAAAATGGGGACAAAGAAGAAAATTGATCTAATGCAGTTGACAGTGGTGATGGTTTGGGTTTTTAAATGACAATGTGGTGATTTGGGTTATTGGATATGGATTTGGTGGATGGTGATAGCAAAAGATGACAATAATTCTTTTTTATGCCGCATAGGCTAGAGTTAACAGTCAAATTCATCTGCCATGATGATAATAATTTAATTGATCAGTTTTTAACAAAAAAAAAAAAAGGGCCTTAATGGTACAAAAAATTAAAACTTAAGGTGATTAAATGAGATTTTGCTATAGTATACAGTTGTATTTGAACCCTTATAAAAATTAGCTCATATACATCAAATGCTGATAAGTTAACATGTACTTATAAATATTTAAAATTTTAATAAATTATATATTTATTTTAAGTATTTATAAGTGACTGATAAACACCTGATATGTTTAATAAAAAAATATTTATAAGCACATTTACTGTTAGAATAATTAAAAAGGATACATAATTATATTATTAGAAATGTTTATTGAAATAAATATATGTATAATATAATAAATAATTTGGTCAAACTAATTACTAATCCAAGTATTTGTAAGTACCAAAATAAATATTGAAGTCTCCTAATTTATTTCTTTAACTTATAAACTGAGTTTATAAATTTATAAAATTATTTTTTTTAATATTATATTGAGAGAGAGAATTGATCATGAATCTATTAACTTTAGTAAAAATGCATTTGTCTTCAACATACAACTTATAAAATTATCTTAATAAATATGTTGGCTTAAATACATATAGCTGGTTTGATAAGTTTATAATTTAAGCCAACCATCTTTTTAATGTAAAAGCCAAAAGCAAAAAATTATCAAGAAGTTGTGAGAGTTTCCAAGTCAATCGCAATGAGTATTGAAAGTTTTTATTGGTAAAAAATTATTGTTTTGTGAAATTTTAGTAATTTTTAATTACTAAAAATATATAAAATAAAATTAGAAATTAAACATAATTTTTTTTATCTTTATATGATCCTTGTAAATTTTAAACGTAAAAAATAGTATAACTATTTTATTTTTTAATTATTAAAATAAAATTTTATTATATTTTAAATTTTAAATTTTAATAATTATAAATTTGGTGGAATAAATGTCTTTTCCATAATATATATATATATATAGGAGCAAATCGGTATTATATATTGAGGATGGCCATAATTAATTTTATACTAATAACATAAAAATTCAAATAAATATTCACAATTAAAAATTTTTCTAATTCAAATAGGAATTTCGACCGATAAAATGGATTATATTTTATTTTTGAAAAAATAAATTTTAAATTATTATTATTTTTGTTGTTCATATAATTGTAAAAATAACAAAAAAAATTCAAATTTATATTGTAATTAATTTCATTATATTCCCATTTAAATTTTTTGGCCCGTTATGTAAAACTATCATAATTAATTAAAAATTCATATTTAAATAATTAATTATAACCTTTAGATATGTATAATTTAGAGAATAAAGAAAATTTAGTGAGAGTGAGAAATTTGCTTAAGAATTTGTTATTGAACATTTTAGGATTTCAAATAAGATTTTTGGTAATCTAATGAATTTTTAACAAGATTTTTATTTTAAAATACTAATTTATTTTCACTAGAATTCAATTTACTTTACTAATTATAAATATTTATATTAGCTTTCTTTGATGCCTAATTCTTTTTTTTTAAAGACTTGTCTTCAAATTTAACCAAAAAATTAAGGAAACAAGAAAAAGATGAAAGGAAATAAGAAGAAAAGTGAAAGAAAAAAAATTATTGGAAGGGATCAAAATCTATTTATTTTAAAAAAAATTAATATATACAATACATATATCATAAAAGAACTAAAAAACTTGAGGGGGCCCAAGCAAAAGGAAATCCTGCCCCTGTATATGTCCATATAACAAGTGAAAAATACAAGGGAAAAATACAAAGATACATGAAGATTCTTTATCGCGCAGGTGACGACAAAATGGATGTGGGATCTGCTACCTCAGCATTTACAAGCTATTTTGATTTAATTTAAAATTTAATTTAATTTTTTTCTTTATCCACATATTTCTTTATCATATTCATTTAGCAATCTAAATATAGAATTAATCATGTTCAAAGTATAAATTAAAGATTAAAGCTTTTTATTCTTTTTCAATGGGGTATTTAGTGGGAATCAAACTTTCATTTTTATCTATTTGTTAAATCCTGTTTAACCAACTGAGCTATCCATTTTGGATTAAAATTTTATTTTTTTGAATGCGAATTTAAATAACTGCTATTACAATATTATATGATATTTTATAATACAATACATTAATTATTATTTATTATATATTTATAAAGACTTTATAATTGTTGTATTCATAGGTAAATATATACGATTATGACTATATCACAAGTGCATAGTATCGTTACTTGTAGTAAAGTAGTGGAATGAGTGTTGTATCTATAGAAAATGTGTATTTGATGAACCTAAATTCAATACAATTATTATTTGAAAATTATCAATTTGCAATAATTAAATTTACCTAATTAATTTAAATATAGCTTAATTAATTACTTTAAACTAGGTGTTCAAACAATCAATGATAAATGAGTATGATTAGATTTTATTGGGATTTTTACTATGAGTCTAATTAATGAAATATTAAGAACTTATTCTTAAATCCAAGATATCTAATATCACCTGATTCATCTGCTTTTTTCTTAAGCAAAAAAAATTTAATTGGGCAATGATTAAATTACTATTCTCATGTCAAATAACCAATGTCCAATCCAATTAAATCAAGATATCAATCTAGATCCTTAAAAAAATTAAGTTATCTCTAAGTTAATCACTCAAGGTTGATGATTTCATATCAAAAATCATACTCAATTCTTGTATTTTATATGATTCCTTGGATTTAATAATTGGTAACCAAGCAAATGCTAATCAAATAAACCAAAATCATCAAATCAAGGATAAAAGAAAATAAATCTATGTAAATTAATAGATTATAATCAAACCTATAGTTTAAACATCTAAATCTACTTAATCTCATAAATGGATTAATTACTCATTAACAAAATGAAATAAAATGCAAAATACCTATTAACTATAACCAAAATATCCATTAATCTAGCTAAAACAAAGTTTAAATAATAAATACAATGAAAATACAAAGAATAAACTAAAGGTATTTCCCTAATCTTATTATAAATATCTTCAAATCTCAGAGAATCTGTCAAAACTGCAGAATTTTCTTTTGGGTGATTGATTTCTTCTCTTCTTTTGGTTAGAATCCCAAAATTTTTCAAGAAAGATAAAGAATGATGTAAGCACCTTTAAATCATTTGAAAGTTCTATTATAGTTTGCTTCTAATATGTCTTTGGGTGCCTTAGGATACAGAGATAAAATTTTTTCAAAAATTTTGCTAAATAGATGGATACAGTTATGCACGGGTTTGTGGGAAGGAGTACACGGCATGTGACACTGTTACTCTTCAAAATCTTGAGTTGAACAATTTTTGGCAGATTCTGAAAAATTCACATCGGTATGTGAATTTGGGCGTATAAAATCCACATGGGCGTGTGGATAAAATTTACACGGATGTATAAATTTTTCAGCTTCTGTCTCTTTTTTTTTCAGTAGAATTTTAATTTACACGAGAGTATGACACTTACTAGGCACGCCCGTGTGAATAATTTTTTCTCTGTTTTCACTTCTTTTTAATATCAAATTGCTCAATTTTCTTTCTTTAAGGCATTTTCTCTATCAATCTATAATTAAAACATAAATTCCATAAATATGGACAAAATATTCATCAAAACAATCAACAAATGAACAATTTCTCATTGAAATTATAGGTATATGCAAGATTATTAATAATATAGTATAATAATTATTATTTATTATATATTTATAAAGACGGTATAATATATTATATAATATAATTAAATAGTTTTTTATTTAATTTAACGGTGTTTATAAAATTTTAGTAATAAAAATAAAAACAGATCATATCATGTATTTAATATTTAGAAAATTTGTTAAAAATGTTATTAAAAATAAAATTTTAAAATTACGAAAGACCACTAAATTAAATATTTGATGGTCATCTAAAACCATGAAGAATTGTATTAAATTTTCTATTAATAAATATAATTGAAATTGAAATTCTAAACCAATACTTTTCAATTCTGAAGATTAATCTAACACTAATCATATTAAAAAATTTAAAATAATTAAGAATCACTATATATATGTGGAATGAATAATTTTTTTAACATAAATTTATTTATTAAAACTATGGGGTGGAAATAAGCCGAAGTTTCATATACAATAGCCACAAAAATACCAAAGGAATTATCGCTACATGCAGTTGAAATGAAAACAAAATGAATAGAACCAACACACACCCTATATTTGTTGGGTCCAGCTCAGCCCACAGGTTTTGAATTAAAATAAAAGAAAAGAAAAAAAAGGTGTGAAATGAAGAAAAGAAGAAAGCAGTGACGATGAAGCCAATGTCATTGTTGAGTTCCAGCTATTCACTGACGACACTATCAATCTTGCAACCCAGGAGACCAGTTGGGTAATTGATAGTGGAGCTACACTTCATGCAACATCCCGAAGAGAAAATTTTTCATCTTACACACCAGGCAATTTGGGTGTGGTTAAGATAGCAGACGACAAATTGTTGAAAGTAGTTGGAAAGGGAGATGTCTGCTTGGAGACAAAAAATGGTTCGAGTTCTAAAGGGTGTTGTGCATGTACCTGACATGCGTACAAATTTAATCTCAGTTGGCAGACTTGATGATGAAGATTTTTGTAGCACCTTCAGATATGGCCAGTGGAAGCTCACAAAAGGTTCCTTGGTGGTAGCCAAAGGAAGGAAAGATCCAAAGCTATACGTGATGCATGCGAAGCTCTCTCAAGACACTTTAAGTGTAGCAGAGGATGATAGTACAGTTGAATTGTGACATAAATGGCTAGGCCACATGAGTGAGAAAGGAATGACAACTCTGGTCAAAAAGAGCATGCTGCCTGGATTGGATAAAGTTCACTTAAAGAAGTGTTCAGATTGTATGGCGGGAAAGCAAAACAGAGTTGCTTTCAAGTTTACTCCATCTACCAGAATGAATAATGTGTTAGATCTGGTACATTCAGATCTATGTGGACCATTAACGATGTCATATGGTGGAAATCAATATTTTGTAACTTTTATCGATGACCATTCTAGGAAGACCTGGGTATACACTTTGAAGTCTAAAGATCAAGTTTTAGATATTTTCAAACAATTTCTAAACTTGGTTGAGAGGCAGACAACCAAAAAGTTGAAGTGCATCAGAACAGATAATGGTGGAGAATACACTGGGCTATTTGATGCTTTCTGCAAAGAGAATGGTATTCGACATCAAACAACACCTCCCAAGACACCGCAATTGAATGTTTTAGCTGAGAGGATGAACAGAACTTTGATGGAGAGAGTCAGGTGTTTACTCTCACATGCAAAGTTATCTAAAAGATTTTAGGGTGAAGCTCTCCTTACAGCAGTTCATCTTTTAAATCGTTCACCCTGTGTTCCTCTACAGTTTGATACTCCAGAAAGAGTATGGTCGGGAAATGATGTTTCCTATGATCATTTGCGGGTGTTCGGTTGCAAAGCCTTCGTGCATATTCCTAAGGATGAGAGGTCTAAGCTTGATGTCAAGACTCGACAATGTGTATTTGTTGGCTATGGCCAAGATCAATTTGGCTATAGATTTTATGATCCTGCCCAGAAGAAGATGGTGAGAAGTAGAGATGTTGTATTTGTTGAAGATCAGACTATTGAAGATGTTGAAAAGACTCAGAAGTTGACTGCCGATAGATTCGATGGTGATTCAACAGATGCACATATTGTTCCTTCAACAACAGAACAAAGACCAGTTGGAGATGAAGAAAATATTCCAGAAGAACAAGTGCCAGAGTTAGAAAATCCAGAAGTTCCTTATCAGAATTAACCAGAAGATGATTCTGATAATGTTCAAATACAACCACCAGCACCTGAAGGTTCTCAAAGAAGATCTAGTAGAGTCAGACAACCATCTACTAGATATCCAGTAACTGAGTATGTTTTACTTACTGATGGGGGAGAACCAGAATGCTTTGAAGAAGCAATGGGAAATGAACATAGAAGGAGCTGGATTGAAGCCATGCAAGATGAAATGAAGTCCTTGCATGAGAATCAAACATTTGAACTGGTGAAGTTGCCCAAAGGCAAGAAATCTTTGAAGAATAAGTGGGTGTTCAAGATCAAGCAAGATGAACACAGTTCCCAACCACGGTTCAAAGCTAGATTGGTGGTGAAAGGGTTCAGTCAAAGAAAGGGTATTGACTTTGATGAGATATTTTCACCCGTTGTGAAAATGACATCCATTCGGACAGTGCTTGGATTGGCCGCTAGTGTTGATCTGGAAATCGAGCAAATGGATGTGAAGACTACCTTCCTACATGGTGATTTGGAAGAAGAGATATACATGGAGCAACCAGAGGGTTTTATTGAAAAAGGAAAAGAGGAGTATGTATGCAAGTTAAAAAAGAGCTTGTATGGCCTGAAACAGGCACCGAGACAGTGGTATAAGAAGTTTGAGTCTGTTATGGGGGTGCAAGGCTACAGGAAGACTACTTCGGATCACTGTGTTTTTGTGAAGAAATTCTCTGATGATGACTACATTGTTCTTTTGCTCTATGTGGATGATATGTTGATCGTTGGTCAGAATTCTGCCAGAATTAATAGCTTGAAGAAACAACTAAGTAAGTCTTTTGCCATGAAAGACTTGGGACCAACGAAGCAGATTCTTGGCATGAAAATTACAAGGAATCGGAGCGCCAAGAAATTATGGTTGTCACAGGAGAAGTACATTGAAAAAATACTTCAAAGGTTTAACATGGAGAATTCTAAAGCGGTTAGCTGTCCTCTCGCTAATCACTTTAGATTGAGTTCAAAACAGTGCCCTTCTACAGATGGAGAGAAGGAAGAGATGGAAAAGGTTCCATATGCTTCAGCAGTTGGAAGCTTGATGTATGCCATGGTTTGTACACGGCCAGATATAGCTCATTCAGTTGGAGTAGTGAGTCGGTTTCTTTCAAATCCAGGAAAAGAACATTGGGCTGCAGTGAAATGGATATTTAGGTATCTTAAAGGTACAACCAAAACATGTTTATGTTTTGGAGGAGATAAGCCAGTATTAGTTGGTTATACTGATGCATATATGGCTGGTGATGTTGACTCAAGAAACTACATCTGGTTATCTAATCACATTTGCAGGGAGAGCTGTGTCATGGCAATCGAGATTACAGAAGTGTGTCGCTCTCTCATCGACCGAAGCGGAATTTATAGCTCTAACGGAAGCATGCAAGGAGCTATTGTGGATGAAGAAGTTCTTGAATGAACTTGAAATTCATCAAGAACGGTATTTAGTGTTCTGCGACAGCCAGAGCGCGATTCATCTGGGGAAGAATTCCTCCTTTCATTCTAGATCAAAGCACATTGATGTAAGATATCACTGGATCAGGGATGTATTCGAGATGAAGCAGTTACAGCTTGAGAAGATCCATACAGACGAGAATGAATCAGACATGTTGACGAAGATTCTTCCGAATGACAAATTTGAATTTTGTCGGTTAGCTGCGGGGATGATGGAGAGTGAGGTTAATATCTCCACTTGAAGCCCAAGGGGGAGATTTGTTGGTGATTGGTCCTCAAGTGGGACCCACCATACATATTATAAAAGAAAAAAGAAAAGATGGAAAACATGGAAAAAGGAATAAGAAGAAAAGTGGTTAAAAAAGAACAAAGTTGGCCACCTAATATATTTGTTGGTTTTGTTTTTGCCTAATGTTTAGTTACTATTCTGCCTAATATTAGGCAATTTCCACCTAAAGTTTCGGCTCCCTTTCTCTATAAATAGAGAATTGAGCCAAAGCTTGCAATGTGTGGAGTGAAGAGAAGCCACAGATAGAAAATTTATCTGTGAAGATAATTTTAAGAATTGGGTCTTAAAATTTTGGGAGAGTAAAAATAGTGAGAATTAATATTTTTGGGGACTGTTTTGTAAACACCGTGAGTGCCACTATTTTGTATTAATCTCTTTATAGCTACTATTTTTAATAGTGGAAGAATATTTCGGAGTTTGTCCCGTGGACGTAGCCCTAAAAAGTTAAGGGTGAACCACGTTAAATATTTGTGTCTCATTTTTATTATTTTGCTGCCGTAATTTTCTGGAAGTGTCAACAGGTTAAATTTCAGACAATAATTATTGGAGTCATTCTGCTACGAAAGTTCAGATAATATACCATGCACGTAACTTCTGTATAGAAGGCCAGATTTTAAGTGGGACCGTTTGTGACCCCTCCGTCCAACTAGGATTTTACGTGGAATGATAATACTGTCTAAGGAGATCATTGTGGTCCATCCTGGATATTACCGAATCGGTTTACTTCAGTAATTATTGGGTTAATTCGGGATTGAGACGTAAATCCCATCAATATTATCTATAAATAACTCTTTATTGCATGAAACGTACCAAAAATTAATTAAACAATGGCTGATTCAAATATTTCTCCCCCTTTATATGAAAAAATTTCTCTTCAAAACTATATGCACAGAGCTTTAGACATAGTCATCCTCTTCCTTTTAATTTCTCTCATAATTAATCGTCTTCTAGCTCCCAACAACCATGGTTTTGCTTGGCTTCTTGCTCTCTTATGCGAGTCTTGGTTTTTATTTGTTTGGGTTCTCACTGTCAGTACAAAATGGAGTCCTCTCGATTACAAAACCTACCCACAACGCATTCCACAAAGGTAAATATTAATCAATTAATTTAAGTTTAATTAATTTTTTTATATATTTTCTTCAAATTTTTTTACTTCCTACAATTATTATTATTTTGTATAGGGTAAGAGAGCGTCTTCCTTCAGTGGATATGTTCGTGACGACTGCTGACCCGGTGCTTGAACCGCCGATAATAACCATGAACACAGTGTTATCTTTAATGGCAGTTGATTATCCAGCCAATAAGCTAGCTTGCTATGTATCGGACGATGGGTGTTCTCCTTTCACCTTTTATTCTCTGGTTGAGACCTGTAAGTTTGCTAAGCTATGGGTTCCATTTTGCAAGAAATACAACATTCAAGTTAGAGCTCCTTTTAGATATTTTTCAATTCAGCCAATGTTTTCTACTGATTTCTCATTCGAATTCCAACAAGAATGGAAGAAGATGAAGGTACGTAATTAATAATGTTTCCAAAGTCTTTCCACTTATTAGTATTATAATTATTATAATTAATAATTATAAATTAATTATAATAAGTCGAACTTGCGACTCAAAATAATAACAATATTTTCTAGTGACATGACACTCGAATCCCACCAATAATGGAAGAAGATGAGGTTATATTATAGGAAATTCTTATATGACCGGGTGAATATAAATTTGGATAATAAAATATAAATAAAATTAACATTTTTTTATTAAAATTTTTTTATTTAGTTTTCATTGGTTCCAATATATACACCCGATTTATGATAGTAAGAATATAACCTTACATATAATGAGTAGTTGAATACAGTTAGTCCCGGAGATAGAGTCCATACCCGAGCCATCTAAGAATATAATTCTACATGCAATAGGTAAAGGTTGCTCGGCCACCTAATAAATTAGGTTTATTAATAAGTTGTATATGTGTATATATATATATATATACACACACATAAAAAGACTTAAAAACTTTTTCTTCTTATAAAATGTTTGGTAGTTCTTGTAATTAATCAATTTAATAAATGTTTTACGATGAAGGTCTATTTTCCTTTTTGCAAATTGCATTTTGGGATAACCATATTAATATATGAATGATTGAATGATTGAGTTGGATAGAGATGATGACAAATAGAGAGAGAAAATTTGCCAAATATTACAAAACCATGTCTATCTTTGCAGGAAGAATATGAGAAGTTTAGCCGCAAAATCCAAGCTGCACCACAAACGTCCAATATTTCTTGTGATCTAACCGGTGATTTTTCTGTTTTCTCAAATATCCAGCGTACAAACCATCCAACCATTATAAAGGTAATGTCTTCGTCACTCCTATCTACACCATTTCTTTCACTGCTGGTTTGAGCAAAAGAATTTGAGAATGGAGTTAGCAGACGAATTGAAGGGATTGAATTACGATTTGCCAAGACCACCTCACTAAGATACTCACAACACTAACTGGGAATCTTCAGAATCAGATTGAGAAGAAATTTTAATATGTGACTGAAGGAGGCGGCAACAAGACTTGTCGGGATCAGGATTTAGGAGGTGAAACTGAAACGTCGAAACGGATTTTACATATTTCACGCTATTTATTATTATTTTGAGGGAACACGTTTAATTAATTTCATTGATGCAATATTATTATTGTAAAAAAAAGTGTGTGTCTATTTGCAATGAAATATAAAGTTGAATATTTATGAAAAATAACGTGGATTGTATAGATAATATGGGAAAATAAAGAAGGGGTTCCAGATGGATTGCCTCATTTGATTTATATATCAAGAGAGAAGAGGTTAGAGCATCCCCACCACTACAAAGCTGGTGCTATGAACGTACTAGTAAGTAATGCTTATTCTCCATGCCAATTATTATTACTACTAATGTCGTTTTCTTATGTATATATATATAGCAATTATAAATTAACTTACAAATTAGAAATCTAAAAACTATAAAATCTCAAATAAAACAAATTTATGATTCAAATATTTAAAATAACAACTTAATTTATAATAATGAATACTAATGAGCTTTCAGTTAACTTTAATTTCTCAATAATATTTTTTCAGATTTAAATTTGTACTTAGATAACATTCTCATCACTTTTAGCAATACGACTCCTTTAAAATTTTTTTTATTAATAAATATTTTATTTGTTTGTTTATTTTATATTAGAATACAAATAAATTAAACTAATTAATTTAAGAATAGTTTGTTTTTGTATAATGAATAATTCAAAAGTTTTTCCTTTAACTTGACTTATTTATAATGGCGATAATAAAATAAATTGCTTTCAAATAGTTATATATTAATAACTGATGAGATTGCGTAATTGTGAATGATAAAACAGAGCAGAGTATCAGGATTGATAACAAATGCAGAGATCATGTTAAATGTGGATTGCGACATGTTTATGAACAATCCACAAGTCATTCGCCACGCAATGTGTTTGTTGTTAGGCTGTAAGAAGGAAGTGGAAGCTGCTTTTGTCCAATCCCCTCAACATTTTTATGATGGACTTAAAGATGATCCATTCGGAAATGATCTTACAGTTTTACATAAGGTTAGTCTCCGTTATTCAATTTTTTTCTTTTATCATTGGATGATATATAAGAAATTAGAATATGAATCTGTTATTCAATTTAAATCAACAAATTTGTTATCATTAGATGTTAGAAACAAATCCCCAAAAGTTTTTTCACGGGTTAAGTTGATGTCAACAAAAAAAAAATAATAAATAGTAAAATAGAAATTAAAAAATAAAAATAAAAGACTCGATAGAAATTTAATATAGTTCGGCGTAAACTTACGAAGGCAAAAAAATAACAAAGTTACTAAGAAGCTGAAAGTTGTAAAAAAAATTTAAAAAAAAGAAACTCAAAACTCTTAATCTAATTATACCAAAATCTTTGAGAATCTCAATAAATTATAAGACTTACGATAAGTCTAAAGCAAAATTACAAAAAGTGTTACACTCTATCAAAATAATTGCATCATGAATCAATATATACAAGTGTGGTGACTTGATTAGAAATAATATAAATTTTATTTATGAATGATTTTTAATCACTGGATAAAAAAATTGAAGTCTTATCTGACATATTTTTCTAAATAATATTACTGAAATTATTCTTTTTAATTTAAGATAATTATTATATTCTCTTAATTTTATAAAAAAAATAATTTTAAATAAACTAAAATATCCTGTATTGACTCATTAATATTAAAATTAATATACTCTTACTTTATTAATTTGACTAATTAAAAATAATTGTATAGTTAAAAAAATAATTATTTTTTATTAATTTTATAAAGTGATAATTTAAGTAGGGTAAATTATTATTAAAAAGTGACAACTTCATTGAAATGGAGATAGTAACAAATAAAGAAAGCCAATTTTTAATAAAGAAAACTAACTTTTAAAATAAGAATAATTAGGAATATTTATTTTAATTAGAAATTTCCTTTTCCATAACTTAAATTTTTTTAAATAATTCAAAGTGGCTCGAATAAATCTTCACGTTGACTTTAAATTTTCTTATATCAAAAATAATATTTGGTTTTACCTTCTTGACAAAAACCAATATCAAATCTAAATAAGGTTCGAATTTACTTAATAAAAGAGATTTAATAATAAAATTACCGAAATTCAAACTTTATTTACCATTGGAGCTATAAAAATTAATATAAATAACAAAAATTAAATTGTTATACTATAATGTTAAGAAGTTGAAATGGCACCGTAGATTTTTATATAAAAAAAATTATATTGCAATCAAAATAGTGCCAATAACGTGTGTGTGTGTATATATATATATATATATATATATCAGGGTCAATATTTGATATTGCTGTTATATATTAATTTTTTAACATAAATTCTTCGTATTACTATTATATAATATTAGAAAACAATTGACTTTGCTAAAAAAAAATTGCAATTAATTCTGTCATTTAGTTGTAGGAGTAAGTCTTATTTAATTAATTAATTTTTTTTTCAATTTTACTTATGTTAGTATTTGGGAAGTGGAATGGTGGGGCTTCAAGGACCTTTATATGCTGGAACAGGATGTTTCCACAGGCGAAAAGTAATATACGGTTTATGTCCTGATAATATTGGATTTAAAGCTAAATATCTCACTCCAGTTACTGGTAAGATCAATTATTTGCTTCATTTTCTTCAAGAAAAAAAAATAATTAAGTCCTAAATTGAAATTTTTCGTAATTAATTAATGAAATAATGTTTGGATTATAAGCAGGTAATTTAGATGATGAAGAATTGCTAAAAATATTTGGGAATTCAATGGATTTTATTAAATCAGCTGCTAAAGCATTGCAAGGGAAGACAGATACGCCAAAGAGACTCTCTGATTCTGTTCAGGCTGCTTATCAAGTTGCTGCTTGCACCTATGAATATGGCACTAGCTGGGGTAAACAGGTGAGTTCTCTTGTACCATTACTAATCAAGTCCAATAATTAACTCAATTTAATTTAATTAATTAACATAGTTCAGCTTATTCTAGTTTCCACCTCTAAAATTAATTAGAATAACCAAATTATATTTTTATAATAATCTATTTTTAATTATAGTTTTATATTTATTCAAGATGTTTATTTATTTTAAGTTCAATTCAAGATGTTTATTTTAAGTCAAAAATGTAAAAACACAATCTTCAAAAAAGCAGAAAAGTGACTATTATTTTTCATTAAATATGACCTAATTGTTATCCAAGATAAGTAGTTTGGTTAAGTAAGGCTAAGCAATTGGATAGGGATATAAATTTAAATTTTACTACATATTTTTTTTTTGAGAGAGATAATGAATCTTAATTTAAGATTTACGCCCTAAATAAGATTAAGCTTATACCTATACTGTTAAACGGATAAGGATAAAAATATCTATAGTGACAAAAAAAATATATATATATATAATTTAATTGTTCAAGGCCAGATTATTCCTAGCACCATTTATATTCTTGGTTAATTTTCATTATACTCAGAGAAATTGCAATATTGTAAGGTATTATAGTCACAGCCTAAATCTAAAAGTACGTGATAGATATGAATTTTTTATTTATATAACTAATAATATGGTTTAGTAATTTAAATAATATTTTTATTTTATTTAAAAATATTATTTAAATATAATTTTATTTTTAAATTAAAAAATACATATAAATATTTAGCTTATAAAATCTTTTATGTAATTATATTTTGTATAAAAGTATTTAGAAAGAAAGTTGTTTAAATATTATATAAAAAATGGAAATAAAAATTAGAAAATAAAATTAAATAAACATATTTTCCAATTTCCTAATTTTTCATTTCAAAAAATAGTCAGAAAATGAAAATATAAAAAATCAGAAAACATAAAAGAAAAATAGCAAATAAAAATGAAAAATAATTTTTACAACTAAAAAACCCTAGGTAACTTAATTAGGGAATTCTTAGATTTTCTTGAAGTATAATTTCTTCTAAGTGTATAGCCTGTGGTATATATAGACACTTATACGAAACATCAGATCACTTTAATTTGATTGCCAAAATTAAAATGAAGATTGATATACACTTTTTTTTATCAGAAGATTGACACACACTTAGGGCAACACATACCATTCAAATATCAAACATGCTCATACATAATATTACACAGACAAATAACTCATATAATATAGAAATTAGTTGATAGGAACTCAACATCTGATACTATCTTTTCTCTTGAATTCGATACACACTACCCATCTTGTGAATAATTAGTGTTAAATTTGAGTAATGATTTTTTATCTTTTTTTTTAATAAAATAATTTTTTTTAATCTTTGATGGAAAATATAATTGCAAATTTTTATTATTTGTTTTGACATCATAAAAAAAATAATGATTAAATATCATGATGGAATGAGTTGGCTTCAAACTCTCAGTTTTTTCATTTATGATTTTTTTTAAAATACTATAAACTTTCATTTATCACAAATGAACAATTGTAGATTGACATGAGAATAAAAATATACCTATATCAACAATTAAAACTAAATGATGATTTGAATTTTTTTTAACAATCATATTATTAAAATAATAAAATTGATAATTCGACAAAAAATGTGAAATTAAAATTATTAATATAGAGAAATTTTATAAAATTTTTATTATCTGTGTTGTAATTTCAATCTTCTTCTATTTTTTGAAAGGAGTAATTTCAATCTTCTTATTTATTTAAAAATGCATATTTAATAAATATTATGAGTTTTATGAATATATTTAATAAATGTCAAAATAAAGAAAATCCATAGTGTGGACAGTGGGGGCAAGGAGGCCATAATCTCCTTTTTTAAAATACTCTTTAGTAATATTAATATTTAATTTAAATATTAATGAGCATGGTTCCCTGAAAAACGTTATCAACAAATGTTTAATTCATCAAATTCATATATTATTTGGTCCAGTATTAATTTTTTTTCCCTCATACAAAAGAACACAAAATTTTAAATTCCATTTTAAACATTATTTTTATTTTATATATTTTATTGTGTTAAGTATAATATATAAGTGAGGAATATGATATTAAAATATATATTATATATAATATATTATATTAAATCAGTGATCACTGATATAATATTGTATTATATATTTCACTCACATCTTGCAATATATCATAATTTTTTAAAAATTTTAATTTTTATTATTAATTAAAATAAAAATATTTAAAATAAATAAAATAAATCCCACGGTAATTTGCAAATTATAGGCTAGTATATATATATATATATATATATATGAACAAAGTCACATATTGAATAAATACAAAATATGTGAATGATTAATATAGAAATGAACTCTTCTATCTTAATAGTTAACTTTTGAGATTGACTATCTTAAATCTTTATTAATAAATTCATTATGATACAATAGTACAAATTAATTTTTACAACCCCATTTTGACTGAAATTTCAATTACTTTCAATTTACCTTGTGATGAGTTTTGAGAATTTATTTTTGTTCCATGGTAGATTTTTTTATCTAGTAGTAGACTTTTAAATAATTATTCTTTGTATGATAGAAGTTGTCTCTTGGACTTTCAATGCACTTGGTACAGAGTATTTTTCAAGTGTTAAAATTCTCTTGATCTAGTCCATATTATAAAATTACAGTGTCAATTAAACTTATAAAAAATTATTGTGACGTAATTGCCACTTAAGAGGGCTTGTAAGAATATACAGAGAAATAAAGTCTCACATTGAATAAATATAAAATATATAAGTGATTTATATAAAAATAAACTCTTTAATTTTGACAGCTAATTTTTTAGATTAATTTTCTCAAATGTATATTAAAAAAATTGATCACATATTGGAAGAGAGATTAAAAGAAAACCTCATAATAACAATCTTAATGAAAGGGATATAATTGTGAATAATTTAAAAAATTGAAATAAAATAATATATTTTTGAAGGAGGAGATAGAATTATAAACATGATATGTTAGCTTGATAAACTCCTTTTTTTTTTTCTTATTCATTTAATTTAGCATGTAAAAATTGATTGGCATTAAAATAGGTTGGTTGGCAATATGGATCCACAACAGAAGATATCCTCACAGGTCTAATGATTCATGAAAGAGGCTGGAGATCAGCATATTGCAATCTGGACCCACAAGCCTTTCTTGGTTGTGCGCCATCAGGTGGGCCAGCCTACCTGACCCAACAAAAGAGGTGGGCCACGGGTATATCTGAAATTCTGGTTAGCAAAAAAAATCCTATACTTGCCACCATTTTTGGCCAGCTCCGACTAAGGCAGTGTTTGGCCTATCTCTGGATCCTTATTTTGGGGTTACACTCTTTTCCTGAGCTCTGTTATGTACTGCTGCCACCTTATTGTATCATCACCAACTCCAATTTCTTGCCCAAGGTCAGTCCAAATATAATCAATTTATTTTCGTAGTCCCTAATATATATTATATATATGTCAAAATTTAAATTGTTGAAAAAAAATTAGCAATTTAGATTATTTTATGCTTTGAATTTCACTAAAAAAGATGGCATGTAAAAAATGCAGGTTGATGATCCAGCCATATGTGGTTACATAGCACTTGTGATGACATACAGCATATATACTCTATTAGAATACCTTGAAACTGGATTATCAATCCGAGCATGGTGGAATAAGCTGAGAATATCAATAATAACCTCAACATGTGCAAGGTTTTTTGGAGCTTTAAGTGTAATATTAAAGATTTTAGGAATATCAGAAACAGTATTTGAAGTTACCCAGAAAGAGCAATCTTCTTCTAGTGATGATAGTGATGCTGGTAGGTTTACTTTTGATGGGTCACAAGTTTTTCTTCCTGGAACAACTATTTTGCTACTGCAATTGGGTGCTTTATTTATGAGTTTCTTGTCTATTATTGCTCATGGGCAAGGATCACAGTTTGCAGAGATACTGTTTAGCCTTCTGATTTTGATGAGTTTTTGGCCGTTTCTTAAGGGATTGTTTGGCAAAGGAAAATATGGGATTCCATTGTCCACTATATTCAAATCAAGTGTTTTGGCATCTTCTTTTGTGCTGTTGTGCAAATGGGCATCAAGGGATTGAGATTTAATCAACACTTCCAAGGTCTTGATGTGGATTTAGAAGACTTCTAAGGTCTTGATTTCGGCCAGTAGTATTTTTCTGTCTTCTTATGTTGTTTCTTTGTCCAATTAATAAAAAGATAATTTATTTAGTCAATTGATGAAATCTAAATCATAAACTTTTATATCTTTATTTTAGATTTATTTTAATTAATTCTCATTTTTTAATTTAATTTAATTTAAATAATGTCTTCATATATAATTGATTCATTAATTTTAGTACTCGACAATTATTTGTTATATTATGGAAACTCTATTCACTCCTATACTTTAATTTAGTTAATGATATGTGTAGTAGTACTAAGCACGATCCTAAGAAATTCAGAGATTAAAAAATATTCAGAATTGAATCAAATATAGAAGATTTTTAAAATGCCATATCCCAAATTAAATTGAAACTAAAAAATCTCCTCATTATACTATTTTAATTTTTTGGAGCAATTCATTTTAAAATTTTGAAGATTGGAGATTTAGTATAAATTAAGTGCTAATTAAATATAGTTTAACAATTATTTATATTTTTTATTCATATTTATAATTCATTTTATAATTAAATTAGAAAAATAATTACTTAATTATATTATTTATTTATTTATTTTTAAATTAATATTTATGAATGAAAATAATATAGTTTTTATAGTTTAGAAATTAGAAATATTTCAATGAGATTTTATATTTAATTAATAAATATAAAATAAAGAAAATTAAGGTGTTTATATATATATATATACATATATATAATATAATATAATACCAAAATAAATATATTACATCATATAATATGAAAAATAAAATATATTAACAGACGTTTATCGTACTTATATCTAAATTAGTATGTATAATATTTATATTATTTTCAAATCTATTCATAATTTATATCTCCATAATTACTAGTACTACTATTATTATTAATGTTTATACTCATCATTTTTATTAAAAACTACATATTTAATATAAAAAATTATTTTGTAGCAATTATGTATATAAATATGTTGAATATCAATTTAATTTAAAATATTTAATAAATAATTTATTGATAATTAAAGTTTTTAAGTTTAATTTATATTTTATTAATTTAATAATATTATAAAATATGTAAATAAATTTACATTGTAAATTAAATATATATATAACCATTACATATATTTTATTTTTATTTTTTTACTGTATTTTTCAGTTAAATTAGAAAATTAATTTAATTTAGTTATATATAATATTAAATGTTAAGTAATAAATTAATATAATAATATATACAATTTTATATTATGAGTAATAAATTTATTATTTGATTTGGCATACCTCAGTACAATTTTTATTTCGAAAATATTCTAATCTCTATGATAATTTAATTCCGAAAAAGTCAAAAATAAAAAAAAATCAGCAATAAATCAATTTATTTCGGTCAATAGTCTTTTATGTCTTTTTATGTTGTTGTTTCTTTGTCTAATTATCAATTCAATTAAAGATAATTTATTAACTAGTCAATTGATGAAGTCTAGCTAAATCATAAACTTTCTATATCATTAATTTAGATTTATTTTAATTAATTCTATTTTTTTAATTTAAATTAAATTAAATTTAAATAATGTCTTCATATATAATTGATTCTTTAAATAATTAAAAAAAAACTCTAATTGTAGTACTTGAGAATTATTTCTTATATCATCAACACTCACTACTATATTTTAGTTTAGTTAATGGTATGTGCACTTATAAATATATCACAACCTACCAAGAGCAAGAGAATTTGTATATATAAATTTTTTATTTTATACTATTAGTATATTAGTTTGGATATACAATTAATAAGATCATAACATTTTCCATCTATAAAGTGAATAAGAGGGAGAGATTTTTTTTTAGATTTGTGTCATATTTTTATTACAGTTGTTAATAAGTAATATAATAATTTTATTACAAGTAAAAATTAAATAAATTTATTTAAAATTAATATTTAATGTGTATGTACAGATAAAACCTTTTATGTAATACAATCTTATTTAGCCTTTTTTTTTTGTCTGGATCAGTCTTTATTTTTTTTCTTTTTTACTATGTCTTTAATTATGAAAGTATGTGACATTTCATTATTAGTTAAGTTCTTTAAAAAAGCTGTATCATTATACATGGAAAATTACTAATTAGTTTTAATTTTTATTGCATCATTAAATACATGAATTAGGATTTATTTAAAAAAATAAATAATCCTTAAAATTTATATTTATCAAATAAAAATATTTTTTATCACATTTTGCTTTAAATATATCAATTTTATCCTTATTTTATTTGTGAATTTATTTTCCCTTGTAATCTGTATAATTTATTATTTTTTCTTAAATAATGATGAATTATCGAACAATTTTCAAAAACTATGTTCCCCAAATAAGGGAATAAATATATCTAGGGATATATATATGTTATTTGGACAATTGATTCATATTTAAACCTTCTTTTTTAATATTTAAAAAAATCATAAAGAACAGAAGAAAAATCTAAGTACTTTATATATCCATATGAAAAAGAAAGAGCAAAATAAAAGGAAATCATTCTACTCATTTTTTATTACCCAACTGCTAATATTATAAGAAGCTCAATTCCATTGAAGCACTCTAAATTCTTTTATTTTTTATGATTTTATTTCATTTTTTAATATATCGCAAATTGATAAGTTTATTTACAGTTGTACATGATAATCAAAATAAAATAGTTACTATGAAGTTAGCTTTCTCCTAAAGACATATGACATAAATTAAACCACATGATCAATTAAAAAAATAAGCATTTTAACTTTTTTTTTAATTTTATTATAAACTTTTCAAAATATTAAAAAATATTTAAACTATAAATTTTATTTTAATTTTATCGTATTTACTAGAAAAATTAATTTGACATGTAAAATTACTGATATGTTAATTTTTCTTAGTTAATATGGACTGCTGAATTTGATAAAAAAAAATTAATTGCAAGAAAAATACATGAAGTTTTAGCATATTTTTTATTTTTATTATAAATTTTTTAAAATATTACACATTGTATAAATTATGCATTTTATTTTAAATTTTTCATATTTATTGAAAGAGATTATTTTACTTGTTAAAATTTTGATGTGTTGATTTTTGTAAATTATTATAGTTAAAAAATATTGTTAATTTATTGTATTATATTTCTTCAAAAATAATCTCCAAATTAAAAAAAAACAAAATCAAGAAGTCTACTTTTTTTTTTTTTAAAGTAACGTGATGTGGGTTTTTTTTTAACACAAATGGATTATCTTCGAACATGAATTTTGATTTTGGATCTTAAGCAACGCACTTTTTTTTATATTATTGAAATTGAATTTGAGTGTACTTTTTATTATACTTAGTAGTTTATTTTTTGATTATTTTAAATTTTAGTAGGGGGTTATTAAGAAGTTAATCTTAGAGAAAATTACCCTATATAGCATCATTTTTAACTTTTTTTTAAATACCTTAAATTTTTTATATATTTTTAATATACTAAATATATATTCGATATATATATTTAAAAATATAGTATACATCTATTATGCTAAATATATATCAAAAATAGATATTTAAAAATGAATATTTTTGAAATTAAAAGTTAAAAAATAGGTATTTAAAAAAAATAAATATTTTTAAAAATAATTTATTTTTAAAAAATTCTTTAATCTTAAGTTAATTTTGTGCTCCTTTTTTTAATGACATTCACACTTTTACTTAGTATTTTCATTCGAAAAATTTAAATTCTTGATGCTTTTTTCAATTTTAAAATTTAGGGATTATTTTTAGAAAATAAATACATTAACAATACTTTTTAACTCATAGTGTACAAAAGTAGATACGTAAGCACTCTACCAAAGGAGAGAAAAAGTGAAAGAGTGAAAGAGTTACTATATATATATATATATATATATATATATAGTTGAAAGAGTAAATATCAAAGGAGATTTATTTACAGGGAATAAGATCTAGGCTAAAGAAAATAAGAGTATTTTTCTTATGAAATCCCTAAAATAAATGTTAAAAATGTATAGCATAAAAATAAAACAATTATTGATAGACAGAGAATATTCTGTAATAAAAAATCATTTTAGTTGAGAAATATCTTTCAACATGGGTTAAAAAAAACATCAAAATGGGTACTGATTTTTTTTTACTAAATTTGTTTCAATGATCGTAAGGAAAAAGAAGAATGAAAGAGATACAAAGAAGAGAAAGTTCATTTAAATTTATTTTTTTTTTGCTATTTCTTTAGAGGGGTTTTTTTAAATTAAAAAAAATTCTTTAAATATTATCTTTTATCTTTCATTATACTAAAAACAAACTTCAATTTATTTTTTTGTTTAGTTCACATCTTCAATTTTTTTTATTACTTTTAAGTTATTAAACTTTATTTTAATTAAATAAATGCAAGTGATTCCCATTAATAATCAATTTAAGTTATACTGTATATAATCAATTTAAATTATGTCTGAATAATAAGTAATTTAAAATTCATATGAATTTTTTTTAAAAAAAATTTATTTTCATGCATAAATTTTAAATATGAATGAGACTAGGAGTTTGGCCTTTTCCTTCTTTCCTTCACACCCATTCAAAATGATTGTTTTGTTTGTGGTAACTATGAGCTAAGCTTTCCCTTTGACTTTGAGGTTAGGAATTTGATCTTTTCTTTGCTCACATTTGATACGACTGTTTTTGCATGGGAGATAACTATGGAGTTGATTATGACAGAATGTTCAATGTTTAGTTTCCCTTTTATTATAACAAAAAAAAAATAAAATATGAAATATAAAAAATAAATTAAAAATAAAAAACTATTTTTATGACAAATATACACCATCTATATATAAATATAGCATCTTGATGAAATGCTGAAGCTTTATCTTTTCATTTATTTTGCATTCATAAGCAATATAATAAATATAAAGATATAAAAATTAAAAAAAAACATGAAGTAATAATATTCCCCAATATAATTCTTAAATTAAAAATAAAACATCTCGAATATAATACCAGAATTGCTGTCCTAGTATATGTTTCACTGTTATTCTAACAAGACCTCAGAACTATACAAGATCGTGTATAAACTTAATATGAACTCAACACCAGCAATTGAATTCCAAAGGGTCAAATGTTTGAAGATCTGTGTTTTCCTCTAAAATTGGGTACATGAATAGTCAATTGAAACCGAGTTCATTGGCAAAAAAAATTATATTAAAAAAAACCTAGTTAGAAATTACCTTGTTTATAAGAACTATTACATCCAAAAAAAAAGCCAAGGTGTTTCAATAATAGAGCCCCGCTCAAAAAAATAATAATAATAGAGCACCATACTGCTTCCTTACAGTACCATTTGTTCATGGCTGTGTGGTGTAACTTGATCTCTATTCAGAAGAATAATAATTTCAATATTTTCATAAACCCTAATTTTATGTTTTAAACTCATTTCAACCATTTAATCTCAAATTCAACATAAACACATCTTAATCACTTCATAACCATCTTCTTTTTCAATTTAAACCAATTCTATCACTAATCATATAATCTAAAACTAAGAAAATCAAGCTTAAAGGAAGAAAACTTATTTGGATATTTGGTATTTCTTCAAAATCCAACTAAAAATAAAAAAATTGAGTAGAAAAAGTGCTCTTTTTTTTTAAGATGAGGACAAGATGGAGAAGATGAAAGAAGAAGAAGAAGAAGAAGAAGAAGAAAAAAAGTTTAATTTTTCTTCTTTCTTCCTTATCCTTTTATATTACTTTTTTTCTTTTCTTTTTTTTTTCCTTTTCCACATTTTTTATATGCTCCTCATTTTTTTAACTAGTGTATTTATTATATTTCTAGTTATTCCTTCATATTATTTATTTTTATGTACTATTAAAATTATAGATATTATAATTTGGCTCAACTCTGAAAAAATAATTTACACCAAAAATAATTTTAGTGTAGTGCATATGCTAATCTTTGAGGAGGTTTGTGACTTAGCAAATATTTATCTCATTTTTGACATTAAAAAAAATAAATAAAGGTAAACTGACAAGTGGTAATTTCACATGTTTATCATGAATTAAACTATTAATTGGCTATCCATGCTCTACATTCCAACTAGGGCATTCATATTTTTTATCAGATTTATAAGTATATCTTGAGAATAATTTAATTGGATTGAAGTCTCTTTTTTGAAAAATATTTTAATTTAGTTATATTAACACAGTTGCCTTCTTTTGCACTAAAAGAAATGGATAATATGAGATGGACATTGATATTGAACATACCATATGCCACTTGGAAAAGCCAAAAGGAAAAAAGCATTTTTAAGCCCCTAAACTTGGCAAGTTTTTGATATTGAGCCCATTAACTTAAGTTTAGTGACATTGAGCCCTCCAACATTTTTGAAACATGAAAAGTAAGCCCTCACTTAACAACAGTTATGCATGTAATTCACAAACACTGGTAAGTCACATGTGATATGTGTAATGGTTGCCACGTTTCTAACATCTTTGCCATGTCAAATACCAGGTGTTCATTGGTATTAGAATGACGTCGTCTGGGAGAATTGAAGAAAGCATGAGAAGATCGAACCAAATCCCTAAATTTCTACAACAAAGTCGATGCATTCAATTGAAGATGAATGTTCTATAATTGTTTGGCGACATAGCAACAGGACTAAAAGGATTCATAATAGTAATCATGGTAAGCAACGTTATGATGTTTCTTAAAGACTATATTTAAAATAGACGCTTTGAACTGAAGCTGGATGTTCTGTAATTTTTGCTTTTTTAAATATAGAAGGGTAAAGTATATGCTTATAAAGATTATATTTAAAAGTTTGTCAGATCATTGTGGACCTTTGTTGGTGTCAATTGCTTCTTAAAGGTGTGTTCGAATTTTGTTCATTTCAATATAGTGGTATAGTTGTGGATCATTTTGTTTCATGTGGTCCAATTGTATTTGATATTTGAATAAGTGTCCTTTATTGAAATAAACAACTGAGAAATGCTTTTGTAGTAGAAATATATATATTTATACATATATCATATATAAAGTTGGACTAATGTGATTATAATAAGTTATTGTGCACATCTGCATTTGCATGTAAGTGAATTGTTAAAATAAATTTTGATATTTGCAATTATTTTTTTGGTACTTGGCAGGGGCATTGGCGGAACATGGGTAACACTTTTTCTGAATTTAGTGATTTACCATGGAGAAAAGTTAGTGGGCAACTCATATATTGGGGGTGTGAGGACTATAACCAAAGCTAACTTGGACATTGACTTCATGTCATTTCCAAATGTTATGTCATATATTAAGGATGACATGAGGTATGATAGAATTGGCAGTCTTTATCATATAGTAGGGCAAGGAGGGAAATTTTATCCCATAAATGATGATAGAGGGGTGTTAAAAATATATGAAGGATTACATTGTGGTGATGATGTTGAGCTTTACATAGAGCATGCAAATATTGACTCAGTCCAACTTGAATATAGCTTTGGAAGTAGTCACCAACCTTTTATCCACATTCTTAATTCTGGGGGTCAAGGCTTAGAGAGTTTTAGCTCAGGGTGATGGAAGTCAAAGTCATGTTGATTTTACTGTAAAATGTGATGAACCTAGGTGGGTAAATGATGAACATAAAGGAGTTAATGATGATGTTGGTAATTTTGAGCATCTTGAGACATTTGATGATATCTTGATTGATTGGCCTTTGAGCTCTGATGGTGAGGATGAAGAACTGATTGCAGCAATGAATAATGTGAGGGTGTATCAGAAAAAGACTGCTCCTATTACAGATGATAATACAAATGCTGGCAGTAAAAATGAAACAAATAGGGAGCATGTGAGTGATGACTTAGGAAATGTTGATGTAGAAGAGGAAATAGATGATGATGAAGTATGGGGTGAAAGTGATGATGAGAATTCTGGAGATAGTGTATATTATGATAGTTCAAACATAGGTTCTTACTATAGTGAGACTGATGAAGAAGGGGATAGGAAAATGGTGAGGAGAAACAGGTCAAATATTCAATTTGACCCAACTTCAACCATACCGATTTTTTGTTTGGGAATGGTTTTTAAGGACAGGGAAGAGGTGAGAGAAGCAGTGGCAAACTATGCAGTTAAAAAAGGACTTACTATTCATTTTGTAAAAAATGGACCAAGAAGGTTGGGGGGGCACTGTCATAAGTCATGTCCTTGGGTTTTATTTGTTAGTATGGAAAACAATTGTGAGACATTGACAGTTAAGACCTACAACTCGCACCATAAATGTTATAGGGTGAACTGGGTAAAATTTGATAGATCCAAGTTTATTGCCAAAGCCTTTAAAAGCAGGATAAGAACACAACCTGGTATAAGGTTAATGAATTTGAAAACCTTAGTCAAAACTGAGCTTAAGTTGTATGTGTTGTATGCTATTGTTAGGAATGCTAAGAAGAAAGTTATCAAAGAGTTGATGGGAGATTGTAGGGAGGAATATGCTCTTCTTCATGACTATGTCCATGAAATTCTGAAACTAACCCAGGAAACAGGTGTATAGGTGAAACTAGCTTGAATTATGGGGAGGATAGTGCTGAGTTTAGCAGATTTTATGGGTGCTTTGAGGCTTGTAAGTTAAGGTGGTTAGCAGGATGTAGAAAGATCATTAGGCTAGATGGTTGTTTCCTCAAGGGAGTGTGTAAGGGTCAGCTCCTTTGTGTTATAGGAAGGGATGAAAACAATCAAATATTTTCAATAGCATGGGGTGTGGTAGGTTTAAAGACTACAACCAATTGGACCTGGTTTGTGAGCCAGATCCAACATGATCTACAATTTGGTGAAGGAGAAGGATATGTTATTATATCAGACATGTAAAAGGTATGTTGCTATAACCCTTCTATTATGTTGTTATCATGTGAAATGTTTATTATAGTGTCTTATTTTAATAGTTTAAATGTTACCAGGGGTCTGGATGTTGCTATTAAAGAACTACTTCCTAATGTTGAGCATAGGATGTGTGCTAGACACGTCTATGCCAATTGGGCAAATACTTGGAGGGGTGAGGAAAGAAAAATTACTTTTTGGAATTGTGCTAAAGCCACTTGTATTCCAGACCTGAAAGAAAAAATGAAAGCCTTGGAAAAATTAGGAGCAGGATGTGTGGCACATGAATTACAATATGACAATGAAAAGTGGTCAAAGGCTTTCTTTAAAACTGAAGTTAAATGTGACAATGTTGATAACAATATGTATGAGACTTTCAATAGTTGGATATTAGATGCAAGGTGCAAGTCCATTATATCTATGTCAGAAGATATACGAGCACAAGTCATGAGGAGATTGTGGACAAAGAAGAAGCAAGTTGACTCATGGATTTGTGAGTATGCTCCTAGGAAATTGCAAAAACTATAAAAGAACAAAAAGAAATCTTACAACTAGTTCATGGAGTGGAATGGGGACGAGGGTTATGAAATAACAAATGTTCATGACAATAATGATAAGCATACTGTGAACATAAGGAATTCCACCTGCACATGTAGACAATGGGATTTGACAGGAATTCCTTGTCAGCATGCTTATTGTGCTATATACCACGAATCTGGGCATCCTGAGAAGTATATGAGCCACTGGTATTGTAGAGATACTTACCTTAAAGCCTTCAGCCACACTATGAAGTGTATACCTAGTAAAATGCACTGGAAAAATACAGGGAAGGATAGAATATTGCCACCAGAGTTCAGACCAATGCCTAATAGGCCTAAGAGAAATAGAAGGAAAGACAAAGAAGAGAAGAAGAAAACTAGAAAAATATCAAGATCTGGAAGAATAATGACATGCCATAATTGTAAAGAGCAAGGGCACAATAAAAGAGGATGTCAAAGGAATGATATAGCAGTAAAGGTATTTAAATGTTTGTATATTTAGTGTCTATCCATTTTATCATTTTTTCTATACTATAAACACTTTATATTTTACTAATCTCACTTTATATGCAACGATCAAATGAGAAAATCACAAAAGAGGCCAGTGGAAGAAGTTTGCCAACAGTCTCCAATGTCTAGGAAAAAACATAATAAGAATGAGCTTTTCTAAGAATTTTATCAGAGCAAAGCTGAAGGCACCTCATAAGGATCTCAAGCTAAGAAGAAATCTAATTCAACTTCTACAAATAGATCTTCAGAAATAGTTACAAATTCACCTCAGTCAACCCAAGGTAGCTCTTTTATTCAATATTCACCCACAGTAACACAAGTCTCCAGGTTTGCAAGAGAGTATCAACAACAACAAGATCATCCATCAGTTACCTCTCCACAGCCATCCACAAATGCTCAAGCTTCTCAACCTGCAAAGCTTGTTTGGTCAAAGAGTAAGATAAGGGCACTTCAAACTAATGGTTTTGGTTGCTATGTCAACATGCAATCTGGAATAGCTACATACCTGGTACTTACCACTTTTGCGTTATGACTTATGACAAGTTTGTTGGTTTTTTTATTAATGTGTGTCAACTTTCTATATCCTTGTAGTCAAGTAATACATGGTCAAAATATTTATATGGTGCACAGTTGAGATCAACAACTAAATCTCAGGCTACTTCAACAATGCCAACTCAAGGTACTTTGACTATGTGTCAAGGTTTTGAGAGGGAAAGCACTTGTTGGTCCATTGTTGAGATCTTAAAAAAAACCAACATAAATTGGGGCCACTCAAAGTGCTGCTAATGCAGAGTAAAGGCCAAGATGGAAGATTTAATCTTTGTTTGTTCATTGTTTATTCATATTTTGTTTGTTGCACTATTTTTTTTTTTGCTTGTTGGCCTATTCTTATTTTGTTTGATGGCCAATTCATGTTGATTTTGTTTGTAAACAAAGTTATATTTTGTTTTTATGCCAAATGATACTTTGTTTTTAGCTAGGTAATACTTTGTGGCTAGGTTTCATTTCTATTAATGACAAAACTGTGGTTTATTAGTCCAAAATGTTTCTATTCTGTTGCACATATTTCTTCTTATAGTCAATTGATTGTATATGCAACTGTTATTTTTGTAACTCATTCACATGGAATATTACCTAATAGGTTAAATTGGACACTATCAAAAAAACTGATAGGACTCATTCATATTACTTCAAAAGGGTTCTCTGACTTACATTAATTTTCCATATTACATATATACAAAATTAAGCTTCACAAAATGAACCCACCAAACATAAACATAGTTTAATTCATATTACTTAAATTGTGTTCTAATAATACATTAATTTCCCATACAATATTTGACAAAATCAACCCACCAATCAACGAAAGAGCAACCATTTTATATGCCCCACACTTTGCCTTTGAAACACTCAACTTCTCTTTTAGCTCAATGACCTCTACTTTGAGCCTTCTAATTTCTATCTCTTATGCTTGTATCAGTGTTTCATATATGGCATAACTTGTAGCCTCCCCATTATTCCTTGATTCTATCAAGTGACCAATGCTAGACTTCATGTCATTTATGATGAAATACAAGTAGTCACTAAATCTCTCATCCATCCACTTAAAATAGTTACAAACGAGACCTTGCAAATCATTATCTCAGTTATTTTTAAATTACACTTCGAATTTATACAACATTAACAAGAATAAATTACAGAAATATGGTTTCTATATTATCAATGCTAAGCAATATTTATAGAACTAAAATTTATCTGAACTCTCTTCTATAAACCAATTAATCATTCAAACGAATGCATTATCATGTTTCACTTATCTTTCCGTAAGAACATCCCCAAAACCTCCTCCCAGGATTTCTATCAGTCCAAGAGATTCTCAATACTAATAGCCTTTCGCAATTGCATCTAAGATATTCTCCTGCCATTGCTAACAATCTCTCAGGCAATTGTCTGCTGTGTGGCAAAAGTTTATACAATGACCTTTGATTAGCAATGCTTCTGGCCAATTATCCATCCATTGTAATGCCGTTGGTAGCTTCAAAATTTCCAGTTGACATCTTCGACTTCGAATGTTAGGAGAAATAGAAAAATAGAAACCATTGCCTTTTTCTGCACATGCACCCTTTAGTATGTGAGAGTTTACTTTTCATATTTTAAAATGTTGGAAGATTTAATGTCACCAAACTTAAGCTAAGAAGCTCAATGTTAAAAACTTATAAAGTTTAGAGATTTAAAAATATTTTTTTCCAAGCCAAAATGTCCTTTAAAAAATTATGGATATAAGATATGGGCTTTTCCAAATTTCAAATCATTGATGATACATCATCCCTTATGTCATCATTGTTCCAGTCACATCAATTTTTTTTACCTATTTTTAATTTAAGTTTTTTTTTTTTCTGTTGGACTTGATTTTTAATTTAAGTTTTAAACTGATGTTTTGTGAATTTAGCAGGATAATTTACATTGATCATCCCTCCCCTCGTCTTTTTTTTTTGAAGAAATTACACTATATATTATTTTTTAAAATTTTTACCACTCTCACTTTTTTTTTAATTTTTATCTTTCTTTATATTTTTTTGTTTGAAAAAATACGATGGGCTGTTGCTTCCACTTTGATTCACTTTAAAAGTTCTATCTTTCAACTCTTTTGAATTTGAAAGTGTTGTATTGTCTAATTTCTTGGTCAATCCATGGATGTCAACTCTATTTAGTGGGATAATTAATACTAATAAAAGCACGGCTAGAAAAACAAAAACAAATAAATAAATTTTATATATTTTTAATTTTTATAATTCGTTCTCCTTGTGGATTAAAATACATTTTGAAAGCTTGATTTTCCTTTCTTATTTAGGTTGTATGGCTTTTCAAAGTTTATTGAGTGTTAAAATCTGGCAATTTTGATGTCTAATTGATTCAAAGATGCCTTACATCTTCCTAAATTGAACATTATCAAAAAAATAAATTAAGTGAGCGTTATAATCAAATATGTATTAAATTACGTTAAGAGTCGCATTTCTTATTTTCTATTTCTCAACTACATGTTTTGAATTGTAAGTTGAATGATTATTAATAACTATCCAAATAATATTAAAGACGCAACTAACAGAGATGAGAACAAAGAAAACTAGAAATATTAATATTAACACTCTGCCCTCGATAAAAGAAGAAACGAAAAACTAGAATTAGTGCCTAATATTAATTGTTAATGAAAACAAAAAAAAATATATTTCGTTATAATTTCATTAAAATTTTATATTTACTTATTTAAATGCAATTATTAATATTGAAGCCATTTTTTAAATTAAAATATTAGGATTTGAATGAAAGTGAATTAATTTTTATAACTGCAGTTACTAATTAATTATACAAATTAAGTTTAAAGAATATATTCTATAAAAAAAAGTGTTAATCAAAAATAGTTTATATTAATTTAAATTTTTTAATGTTTCTTTTTACTAAAGAATAGTATGTAGATATATGTAGGTATATATTACATATATTTTAACTAAAGAATATTATTTTTAGATATATGTGGTTATATGTTACATATATTTTAATTATAGAATGATATATGTGGATATATATAGGTATGTATTACATATAGTTTAATTAAAAAAAATGATATTTATAGGAATATGTTGATTTATGTTATATATATTTTAACTAAATAATGATATATATATATATTATATATATATATATTATATACTTCAACTAAAAAATGTTATATATAGACATATGTGAATATATATTACACATACTTCAACTAAAGAATGATATATATGAACATATGTAAATATATGTGAGTGTATATTATAAATATTTTAATTAAAGAATGATGTATGTAGATATATAAATATATGTTACATATACTTTAACTAAAGAATAATATTTATAGGTATATGTGGATATATTATATATATATATATATTTTAACTAAATAATGATATATGTGGATATATATAGTTATATGTTACATATACTTTAACTAAAAAAATATTATTTGTAGGTATATGTGAATATATGTTACATATATTTTAAATAAAGAATTGTGTATATAGACATATGTAGACATATACGAGTATATGCTATATATATTTTAATTAAAGAATGATACGTACAGATACATGAATTTGTTTGCCGTAGAGAATTGGTTAAATAGACTACTTTTACTTATCTTCCAGTATAATTGATAGTGATACCCATTACTCATTACTGCCCACTGCCCCCTGCATAATACTATGGTACAAATTTAACTCTATATATTTACAGTTTTGACTCTCTCTTTTTTGTTGATTATATTTAACTTTTTCTTCTTTCTTTTTATACTTTTATTAATTGTATTTGACTTTTTCTTATCTTTTAAATAGGCAGTAGTTATTTTGTTACGGGGAAAACTTTTGTTTCTATAAATTTGGACAATTATGTTCGTTACAAAGCTTTTGCATTTATTCAAAAAATAAGAATCAAAGATGTATTTTTAAAGATGTCATCTAAAAAATACTCTGAGTAAATATCTTTTAATTTAGAGTGATTGTTAAAAAAAATTTAAAATATATTTAATTATTTAGTTATATTTTTGTTATTAGTTTACTTAAATGACTTTTTTTTTATTTTTGTTCCTTTACACTTTTTTTTATTTTTTAAACTTTTTTATATATTAAATTTTTAATTAAATAGTTTTTTTTCTTGAAACCGAAGACGTTTGAAAGTCAAAAGTAACGATGGGAGAATGCTAATATATGAAGAATCATAATACCTTTAAATATATGAAAACTGAAAAGATGCTTAAAATCATATAAATTAAAATAATAAATAATAAGTTTTTTTATAATTTATTTTGCGTATGATAATAAATATTTGAGATAATATATATATATTTATTTAATGTTATTTTATATTTTATATTTTATAATTTTTTAATCTTATTATATATATATTTGTTTGTATGTTTATTGTAAAATGTTATAATATTTATTTATTTATTATAAAATTTTATAACATTTATTTATTTATTTATTTAATATTATAAAAATTATATTTATGATATAATATTTCTAATAAAATATATTATATTTTTATTAAAATATTAATTATATAAAAAATTAAATTTTTATTAAAATTTATAATAAAATTCATATAAAATTCTAACGTAACTTATAGAATTTCATTAAAATTTTTTAATTTCATTAAAATCAACACTCTATTAAAATTTATTAAAATTTTAATTCAATACAGCCCCTAAATCTGTCTTACAATTAGGATTGTAAAGTATCCTTCTTTATAATTAAATTTAGATTGAAATTCGAACACATTACGAATAATAAAACATGTAACTTAATTTTTTTCCTTCAAGAAAATATTTTGGAGAGCTGGAGAGGTCAAAAAAAGTGGAACAAGGCGGCCCCGCAGCACAATGATTAAAAAAGCGGACAAAGCAACGCAGAACAATGATTAGGGCTGTGGCAAAGAAAGTTTCTTTATTATAATAATATCATAAACAAAACCTTTTTTTAATACATAATATCATAAAGAAAGTTTTTTTTTTTTAATAAATGCATTAATTAGTATATTTTTCTGGGATATAAATCACTTGGATTGATATGATAATCTTTTTTATTTTGTGTTGTACACTTAAATTTGTATCAAAATATATATTATTAAGAGAATTTATTTCGTTATATAAGTAAATTTATTAAAAGATCATAAATGAAATTTTTTTTACCAAATCAACTTATTTTTTAATAAATAATATTCAGAAATTTAAAGGTAAATATTTCTTTTGATTTCAGTTTTTTTTTTACCAAAATATGTATATTAAAAAAAATTCATAACTTAATAATAAGTAGTAATAAAAATTAGAGATTTAATAGATAGACACGAGCAGAGAACAGAAAATTTTTAGCAATTAAATGTTAAAATTTTTATTTGGGAAGAGGAGGATAAACCTCAAAGACATTGTATGCCAACTTGCCTGGAGGAAAATGTTAAATTTAGCACAACTATTTATATCAATTCTTTATCACCTTACATTGTACAATAGATCTATGCAAAAATATCCTTATTTTAAGGATAAAAATATAAATTCACTTATATTTATTTAGTAAGTGCATAACTCATTAATTTTTACAAAATTCTTGATTTGGCTTGATTTGTCTCGGCTTTTTTTTAACTGCAATTTTGCTACTATTTAATATATGAGTATATAAATTTATTGTACTGCTCATTTATTTTTTTAGCATATGCAATAGATAAAAATTATATATTTGTATAAAATTCATATAAAATAAAGAAAAAATATATAATTTTTTTTATTGTAATTCATGATGTGCTGAGATGCTAAGAATGATGGTAATATTAAGGTGATAATATATAGCATTAAAATTTAGTTTTTAAGGGCTTTAAAATTTTATAATTATCAGTTATTATCATCAAGAGGGACAACAAAAAAACATGAAAAAGGAAACTGATAAAAAAATATAGTTGTTGAAAGTTGAATCTGACAATTTAATCTTCAAACATTGAATTATTATACAGTTCACCTTGACAAATTATTCAATATATTCAAACAAAAATAATTATCTTACGCTCATGTTTAATTAAGTGATTATCGTTTTTATTGATCATCGCTTTCAAGATGTGCATGTACATGTATAAATTATATTTAAATATTTATATTTACTTTTTTTATATATTAGTTATATTATATTAATATATATTTTATAGGACCACTTTATAGCAGTTCAGGATTAGTAATTTTAAACAAACGATCCTATTGATGAGATTTGATTGTTTATTGAGGCTGCTGATTGGAAAATGAATAGGAGAGTGAATGAGTTGGGCTTTCAGTATATCTATGAGAGAGTTCGATTCTCAATATATTTCTGAGGCTAACACCTTATTTTCAGCTCCTTTTTCAGCATTGCAACAAGAAGTGGAGCAGTTGAAGGCATCATTTCAAGAGCAAGTCCAAGCACAACGGAGAAAGCTGAAGATAGAAGTACAGATATAGGAGCGCACAATACTTGAGCAGGAGCGTCTATTACGAGAGTAGATACATAGAGAATTTCAGGCATAATTTGAGTGACTTTTGCAACCGCCTCCACCTCTTAGTCTTCACCTCCTTCTCCACCTTCAAATCAGTCTCCATCTACCCCTTCCCAATAATTTTTGTTTCTTTTTCACTTTATTTGTACATTTTTATGTTAATATATTATTTGTATATTATTATTATAATTTAATTTATATTTTTTTCTTTATTTGAAATTTTATTTATTTATATTATATATAATGTAATAAAAAGAAAAAATATAAACAATAAAATATAACAAAATTAAAATAATTTATAATTATTAAATAATAATATATTTAATTAAGAATAAATTATAATAAAATAAAAGTTATAAAATTAATAATAAAATATTTTAGGCTATAATAACATAATATAATATTATAATAAAATTAATAATATATTAATTTAAATTTTAAAATATAAATATAAAAAATATAAATATAATTTTTAATAAAAATAAAAAATTACTGACAGATGAATAATATATTAATTATTTACCGAGAGATATATGGACAAAAATCTATAGATAAATACCTTTACTAACCGATTTTAGATTTTAGAAATATATTATCTAAAAATTTTACCGATTGATCAACGATGGATTTAAAAATACTAAATAAAATATTAAAATAATTTATGGATAAATTGCCAATAAACATCCGAATTTAATACGAAAATAAATATTTAATTAACAATAAATTTTATTAATAGAGTGCACAATGTCTCGGCAAAGTATAAAATTTCAAAATCAAAGCTGTAATTAATAATCTCTCGATAACTATTAACAGATTTTTATCTTTGTCAATCATGTTATCTGCCGACAAGACTATTCAAGATAAAACTTTTCAGTGGATAATTTATCGATAAAATTTTTTGCCAATAAATTTTTAATAATTATTAATGAAATTATCTGTCGGTAAAGCACGTGTTGTTTTGAAGTATTTATTAGTATTGGTTTTTTTTTTGAAAGTTTGAAATTTTTTTGGGTTTTGTTTTGATTTGGTTTTTGCTCGTAATTATGTGCCAAAGTCCAAGTTCAAGAATTTAGCATAATCATTTATTGGGAATACATTTATAACACATTTTTAGATCCATATCAATTTGAAACTGATCAAAGTTACTGTGATGGGATCATTGGCATTTTAAGATCCGTATGTAAGTTGAAATGGTTATTGAAAATGGGGACAAAGAAGAAAATTGATCTAATGCAGTTGACAGTGGTGATGGTTTGGGTTTTTAAATGACAATGTGGTGATTTGGGTTATTGGATATGGATTTGGTGGATGGTGATAGCAAAAGATGACAATAATTCTTTTTTATGCCGCATAGGCTAGAGTTAACAGTCAAATTCATCTGCCATGATGATAATAATTTAATTGATCAGTTTTTAACAAAAAAAAAAAGGGCCTTAATGGTACAAAAAATTAAAACTTAAGGTGATTAAATGAGATTTTGCTATAGTATACAGTTGTATTTGAACCCTTATAAAAATTAGCTCATATACATCAAATGCTGATAAGTTAACATGTACTTATAAATATTTAAAATTTTAATAAATTATATATTTATTTTAAGTATTTATAAGTGACTGATAAACACCTGATATGTTTAATAAAAAAATATTTATAAGCACATTTACTGTTAGAATAATTAAAAAGGATACATAATTATATTATTAGAAATGTTTATTGAAATAAATATATGTATAATATAATAAATAATTTGGTCAAACTAATTACTAATCCAAGTATTTGTAAGTACCAAAATAAATATTGAAGTCTCCTAATTTATTTCTTTAACTTATAAACTGAGTTTATAAATTTATAAAATTATTTTTTTTAATATTATATTGAGAGAGAGAATTGATCATGAATCTATTAACTTTAGTAAAAATGCATTTGTCTTCAACATACAACTTATAAAATTATCTTAATAAATATGTTGGCTTAAATACATATAGCTGGTTTGATAAGTTTATAATTTAAGCCAACCATCTTTTTAATGTAAAAGCCAAAAGCAAAAAATTATCAAGAAGTTGTGAGAGTTTCCAAGTCAATCGCAATGAGTATTGAAAGTTTTTATTGGTAAAAAATTATTGTTTTGTGAAATTTTAGTAATTTTTAATTACTAAAAATATATAAAATAAAATTAGAAATTAAACATAATTTTTTTTATCTTTATATGATCCTTGTAAATTTTAAACGTAAAAAATAGTATAACTATTTTATTTTTTAATTATTAAAATAAAATTTTATTATATTTTAAATTTTAAATTTTAATAATTATAAATTTGGTGGAATAAATGTCTTTTCCATAATATATATATATATATAGGAGCAAATCGGTATTATATATTGAGGATGGCCATAATTAATTTTATACTAATAACATAAAAATTCAAATAAATATTCACAATTAAAAATTTTTCTAATTCAAATAGGAATTTCGACCGATAAAATGGATTATATTTTATTTTTGAAAAAATAAATTTTAAATTATTATTATTTTTGTTGTTCATATAATTGTAAAAATAACAAAAAAAATTCAAATTTATATTGTAATTAATTTCATTATATTCCCATTTAAATTTTTTGGCCCGTTATGTAAAACTATCATAATTAATTAAAAATTCATATTTAAATAATTAATTATAACCTTTAGATATGTATAATTTAGAGAATAAAGAAAATTTAGTGAGAGTGAGAAATTTGCTTAAGAATTTGTTATTGAACATTTTAGGATTTCAAATAAGATTTTTGGTAATCTAATGAATTTTTAACAAGATTTTTATTTTAAAATACTAATTTATTTTCACTAGAATTCAATTTACTTTACTAATTATAAATATTTATATTAGCTTTCTTTGATGCCTAATTCTTTTTTTTTAAAGACTTGTCTTCAAATTTAACCAAAAAATTAAGGAAACAAGAAAAAGATGAAAGGAAATAAGAAGAAAAGTGAAAGAAAAAAAATTATTGGAAGGGATCAAAATCTATTTATTTTAAAAAAAATTAATATATACAATACATATATCATAAAAGAACTAAAAAACTTGAGGGGGCCCAAGCAAAAGGAAATCCTGCCCCTGTATATGTCCATATAACAAGTGAAAAATACAAGGGAAAAATACAAAGATACATGAAGATTCTTTATCGCGCAGGTGACGACAAAATGGATGTGGGATCTGCTACCTCAGCATTTACAAGCTATTTTGATTTAATTTAAAATTTAATTTAATTTTTTTCTTTATCCACATATTTCTTTATCATATTCATTTAGCAATCTAAATATAGAATTAATCATGTTCAAAGTATAAATTAAAGATTAAAGCTTTTTATTCTTTTTCAATGGGGTATTTAGTGGGAATCAAACTTTCATTTTTATCTATTTGTTAAATCCTGTTTAACCAACTGAGCTATCCATTTTGGATTAAAATTTTATTTTTTTGAATGCGAATTTAAATAACTGCTATTACAATATTATATGATATTTTATAATACAATACATTAATTATTATTTATTATATATTTATAAAGACTTTATAATTGTTGTATTCATAGGTAAATATATACGATTATGACTATATCACAAGTGCATAGTATCGTTACTTGTAGTAAAGTAGTGGAATGAGTGTTGTATCTATAGAAAATGTGTATTTGATGAACCTAAATTCAATACAATTATTATTTGAAAATTATCAATTTGCAATAATTAAATTTACCTAATTAATTTAAATATAGCTTAATTAATTACTTTAAACTAGGTGTTCAAACAATCAATGATAAATGAGTATGATTAGATTTTATTGGGATTTTTACTATGAGTCTAATTAATGAAATATTAAGAACTTATTCTTAAATCCAAGATATCTAATATCACCTGATTCATCTGCTTTTTTCTTAAGCAAAAAAAATTTAATTGGGCAATGATTAAATTACTATTCTCATGTCAAATAACCAATGTCCAATCCAATTAAATCAAGATATCAATCTAGATCCTTAAAAAAATTAAGTTATCTCTAAGTTAATCACTCAAGGTTGATGATTTCATATCAAAAATCATACTCAATTCTTGTATTTTATATGATTCCTTGGATTTAATAATTGGTAACCAAGCAAATGCTAATCAAATAAACCAAAATCATCAAATCAAGGATAAAAGAAAATAAATCTATGTAAATTAATAGATTATAATCAAACCTATAGTTTAAACATCTAAATCTACTTAATCTCATAAATGGATTAATTACTCATTAACAAAATGAAATAAAATGCAAAATACCTATTAACTATAACCAAAATATCCATTAATCTAGCTAAAACAAAGTTTAAATAATAAATACAATGAAAATACAAAGAATAAACTAAAGGTATTTCCCTAATCTTATTATAAATATCTTCAAATCTCAGAGAATCTGTCAAAACTGCAGAATTTTCTTTTGGGTGATTGATTTCTTCTCTTCTTTTGGTTAGAATCCCAAAATTTTTCAAGAAAGATAAAGAATGATGTAAGCACCTTTAAATCATTTGAAAGTTCTATTATAGTTTGCTTCTAATATGTCTTTGGGTGCCTTAGGTTACAGAGATAAAATTTTTTCAAAAATTTTGCTAAATAGATGGATACAGTTATGCACGGGTTTGTGGGAAGGAGTACACGGCATGTGACACTGTTACTCTTCAAAATCTTGAGTTGAACAATTTTTGGCAGATTCTGAAAAATTCACATCGGTATGTGAATTTGGGCGTATAAAATCCACATGGGCGTGTGGATAAAATTTACACGGATGTATAAATTTTTCAGCTTCTGTCTCTTTTTTTTTCAGTAGAATTTTAATTTACACGAGAGTATGACACTTACTAGGCACGCCCGTGTGAATAATTTTTTCTCTGTTTTCACTTCTTTTTAATATCAAATTGCTCAATTTTCTTTCTTTAAGGCATTTTCTCTATCAATCTATAATTAAAACATAAATTCCATAAATATGGACAAAATATTCATCAAAACAATCAACAAATGAACAATTTCTCATTGAAATTATAGGTATATGCAAGATTATTAATAATATAGTATAATAATTATTATTTATTATATATTTATAAAGACGGTATAATATATTATATAATATAATTAAATAGTTTTTTATTTAATTTAACGGTGTTTATAAAATTTTAGTAATAAAAATAAAAACAGATCATATCATGTATTTAATATTTAGAAAATTTGTTAAAAATGTTATTAAAAATAAAATTTTAAAATTACGAAAGACCACTAAATTAAATATTTGATGGTCATCTAAAACCATGAAGAATTGTATTAAATTTTCTATTAATAAATATAATTGAAATTGAAATTCTAAACCAATACTTTTCAATTCTGAAGATTAATCTAACACTAATCATATTAAAAAATTTAAAATAATTAAGAATCACTATATATATGTGGAATGAATAATTTTTTTAACATAAATTTATTTATTAAAACTATGGGGTGGAAATAAGCCGAAGTTTCATATACAATAGCCACAAAAATACCAAAGGAATTATCGCTACATGCAGTTGAAATGAAAACAAAATGAATAGAACCAACACACACCCTATATTTGTTGGGTCCAGCTCAGCCCACAGGTTTTGAATTAAAATAAAAGAAAAGAAAAAAAAGGTGTGAAATGAAGAAAAGAAGAAAGCAGTGACGATGAAGCCAATGTCATTGTTGAGTTCCAGCTATTCACTGACGACACTATCAATCTTGCAACCCAGGAGACCAGTTGGGTAATTGATAGTGGAGCTACACTTCATGCAACATCCCGAAGAGAAAATTTTTCATCTTACACACCAGGCAATTTGGGTGTGGTTAAGATAGCAGACGACAAATTGTTGAAAGTAGTTGGAAAGGGAGATGTCTGCTTGGAGACAAAAAATGGTTCGAGTTCTAAAGGGTGTTGTGCATGTACCTGACATGCGTACAAATTTAATCTCAGTTGGCAGACTTGATGATGAAGATTTTTGTAGCACCTTCAGATATGGCCAGTGGAAGCTCACAAAAGGTTCCTTGGTGGTAGCCAAAGGAAGGAAAGATCCAAAGCTATACGTGATGCATGCGAAGCTCTCTCAAGACACTTTAAGTGTAGCAGAGGATGATAGTACAGTTGAATTGTGACATAAATGGCTAGGCCACATGAGTGAGAAAGGAATGACAACTCTGGTCAAAAAGAGCATACTGCCTGGATTGGATAAAGTTCACTTAAAGAAGTGTTCAGATTGTATGGCGGGAAAGCAAAACAGAGTTGCTTTCAAGTTTACTCCATCTACCAGAATGAATAATGTGTTAGATCTGGTACATTCAGATCTATGTGGACCATTAACGATGTCATATGGTGGAAATCAATATTTTGTAACTTTTATCGATGACCATTCTAGGAAGACCTGGGTATACACTTTGAAGTCTAAAGATCAAGTTTTAGATATTTTCAAACAATTTCTAAACTTGGTTGAGAGGCAGACAACCAAAAAGTTGAAGTGCATCAGAACAGATAATGGTGGAGAATACACTGGGCTATTTGATGCTTTCTGCAAAGAGAATGGTATTCGACATCAAACAACACCTCCCAAGACACCGCAATTGAATGTTTTAGCTGAGAGGATGAACAGAACTTTGATGGAGAGAGTCAGGTGTTTACTCTCACATGCAAAGTTATCTAAAAGATTTTAGGGTGAAGCTCTCCTTACAGCAGTTCATCTTTTAAATCGTTCACCCTGTGTTCCTCTACAGTTTGATACTCCAGAAAGAGTATGGTCGGGAAATGATGTTTCCTATGATCATTTGCGGGTGTTCGGTTGCAAAGCCTTCGTGCATATTCCTAAGGATGAGAGGTCTAAGCTTGATGTCAAGACTCGACAATGTGTATTTGTTGGCTATGGCCAAGATCAATTTGGCTATAGATTTTATGATCCTGCCCAGAAGAAGATGGTGAGAAGTAGAGATGTTGTATTTGTTGAAGATCAGACTATTGAAGATGTTGAAAAGACTCAGAAGTTGACTGCCGATAGATTCGATGGTGATTCAACAGATGCACATATTGTTCCTTCAACAACAGAACAAAGACCAGTTGGAGATGAAGAAAATATTCCAGAAGAACAAGTGCCAGAGTTAGAAAATCCAGAAGTTCCTTATCAGAATTAACCAGAAGATGATTCTGATAATGTTCAAATACAACCACCAGCACCTGAAGGTTCTCAAAGAAGATCTAGTAGAGTCAGACAACCATCTACTAGATATCCAGTAACTGAGTATGTTTTACTTACTGATGGGGGAGAACCAGAATGCTTTGAAGAAGCAATGGGAAATGAACATAGAAGGAGCTGGATTGAAGCCATGCAAGATGAAATGAAGTCCTTGCATGAGAATCAAACATTTGAACTGGTGAAGTTGCCCAAAGGCAAGAAATCTTTGAAGAATAAGTGGGTGTTCAAGATCAAGCAAGATGAACACAGTTCCCAACCACGGTTCAAAGCTAGATTGGTGGTGAAAGGGTTCAGTCAAAGAAAGGGTATTGACTTTGATGAGATATTTTCACCCGTTGTGAAAATGACATCCATTCGGACAGTGCTTGGATTGGCCGCTAGTGTTGATCTGGAAATCGAGCAAATGGATGTGAAGACTACCTTCCTACATGGTGATTTGGAAGAAGAGATATACATGGAGCAACCAGAGGGTTTTATTGAAAAAGGAAAAGAGGAGTATGTATGCAAGTTAAAAAAGAGCTTGTATGGCCTGAAACAGGCACCGAGACAGTGGTATAAGAAGTTTGAGTCTGTTATGGGGGTGCAAGGCTACAGGAAGACTACTTCGGATCACTGTGTTTTTGTGAAGAAATTCTCTGATGATGACTACATTGTTCTTTTGCTCTATGTGGATGATATGTTGATCGTTGGTCAGAATTCTGCCAGAATTAATAGCTTGAAGAAACAACTAAGTAAGTCTTTTGCCATGAAAGACTTGGGACCAACGAAGCAGATTCTTGGCATGAAAATTACAAGGAATCGGAGCGCCAAGAAATTATGGTTGTCACAGGAGAAGTACATTGAAAAAATACTTCAAAGGTTTAACATGGAGAATTCTAAAGCGGTTAGCTGTCCTCTCGCTAATCACTTTAGATTGAGTTCAAAACAGTGCCCTTCTACAGATGGAGAGAAGGAAGAGATGGAAAAGGTTCCATATGCTTCAGCAGTTGGAAGCTTGATGTATGCCATGGTTTGTACACGGCCAGATATAGCTCATTCAGTTGGAGTAGTGAGTCGGTTTCTTTCAAATCCAGGAAAAGAACATTGGGCTGCAGTGAAATGGATATTTAGGTATCTTAAAGGTACAACCAAAACATGTTTATGTTTTGGAGGAGATAAGCCAGTATTAGTTGGTTATACTGATGCATATATGGCTGGTGATGTTGACTCAAGAAACTACATCTGGTTATCTAATCACATTTGCAGGGAGAGCTGTGTCATGGCAATCGAGATTACAGAAGTGTGTCGCTCTCTCATCGACCGAAGCGGAATTTATAGCTCTAACGGAAGCATGCAAGGAGCTATTGTGGATGAAGAAGTTCTTGAATGAACTCGAAATTCATCAAGAACGGTATTTAGTGTTCTGCGACAGCCAGAGCGCGATTCATCTGGGGAAGAATTCCTCCTTTCATTCTAGATCAAAGCACATTGATGTAAGATATCACTGGATCAGGGATGTATTCGAGATGAAGCAGTTACAGCTTGAGAAGATCCATACAGACGAGAATGAATCAGACATGTTGACGAAGATTCTTCCGAATGACAAATTTGAATTTTGTCGGTTAGCTGCGGGGATGATGGAGAGTACGGTTAATATCTCCACTTGAAGCCCAAGGGGGAGATTTGTTGGTGATTGGTCCTCAAGTGGGACCCACCATACATATTATAAAAGAAAAAAGAAAAGATGGAAAACATGGAAAAAGGAATAAGAAGAAAAGTGGTTAAAAAAGAACAAAGTTGGCCACCTAATATATTTGTTGGTTTTGTTTTTGCCTAATGTTTAGTTACTATTCTGCCTAATATTAGGCAATTTCCACCTAAAGTTTCGGCTCCCTTTCTCTATAAATAGAGAATTGAGCCAAAGCTTGCAATGTGTGGAGTGAAGAGAAGCCACAGATAGAAAATTTATCTGTGAAGATAATTTTAAGAATTGGGTCTTAAAATTTTGGGAGAGTAAAAATAGTGAGAATTAATATTTTTGGGGACTGTTTTGTAAACACCGTGAGTGCCACTATTTTGTATTAATCTCTTTATAGCTACTATTTTTAATAGTGGAAGAATATTTCGGAGTTTGTCCCGTGGACGTAGCCCTAAAAAGTTAAGGGTGAACCACGTTAAATATTTGTGTCTCATTTTTATTATTTTGCTGCCGTAATTTTCTGGAAGTGTCAACAGGTTAAATTTCAGACAATAATTATTGGAGTCATTCTGCTACGAAAGTTCAGATAATATACCATGCACGTAACTTCTGTATAGAAGGCCAGATTTTAAGTGGGACCGTTTGTGACCCCTCCGCCCAACTAGGATTTTACGTGGAATGATAATACTGTCTAAGGAGATCATTGTGGTCCATCCTGGATATTACCGAATCGGTTTACTTCAGTAATTATTGGGTTAATTCGGGATTGAGACGTAAATCCCATCAATATTATCTATAAATAACTCTTTATTGCATGAAACGTACCAAAAATTAATTAAACAATGGCTGATTCAAATATTTCTCCCCCTTTATATGAAAAAATTTCTCTTCAAAACTATATGCACAGAGCTTTAGACATAGTCATCCTCTTCCTTTTAATTTCTCTCATAATTAATCGTCTTCTAGCTCCCAACAACCATGGTTTTGCTTGGCTTCTTGCTCTCTTATGCGAGTCTTGGTTTTTATTTGTTTGGGTTCTCACTGTCAGTACAAAATGGAGTCCTCTCGATTACAAAACCTACCCACAACGCATTCCACAAAGGTAAATATTAATCAATTAATTTAAGTTTAATTAATTTTTTTATATATTTTCTTCAAATTTTTTTACTTCCTACAATTATTATTATTTTGTATAGGGTAAGAGAGCGTCTTCCTTCAGTGGATATGTTCGTGACGACTGCTGACCCGGTGCTTGAACCGCCGATAATAACCATGAACACAGTGTTATCTTTAATGGCAGTTGATTATCCAGCCAATAAGCTAGCTTGCTATGTATCGGACGATGGGTGTTCTCCTTTCACCTTTTATTCTCTGGTTGAGACCTGTAAGTTTGCTAAGCTATGGGTTCCATTTTGCAAGAAATACAACATTCAAGTTAGAGCTCCTTTTAGATATTTTTCAATTCAGCCAATGTTTTCTACTGATTTCTCATTCGAATTCCAACAAGAATGGAAGAAGATGAAGGTACGTAATTAATAATGTTTCCAAAGTCTTTCCACTTATTAGTATTATAATTATTATAATTAATAATTATAAATTAATTATAATAAGTCGAACTTGCGACTCAAAATAATAACAATATTTTCTAGTGACATGACACTCGAATCCCACCAATAATGGAAGAAGATGAGGTTATATTATAGGAAATTCTTATATGACCGGGTGAATATAAATTTGGATAATAAAATATAAATAAAATTAACATTTTTTTATTAAAATTTTTTTATTTAGTTTTCATTGGTTCCAATATATACACCCGATTTATGATAGTAAGAATATAACCTTACATATAATGAGTAGTTGAATACAGTTAGTCCCGGAGATAGAGTCCATACCCGAGCCATCTAAGAATATAATTCTACATGCAATAGGTAAAGGTTGCTCGGCCACCTAATAAATTAGGTTTATTAATAAGTTGTATATGTGTATATATATATATATATACACACACATAAAAAGACTTAAAAACTTTTTCTTCTTATAAAATGTTTGGTAGTTCTTGTAATTAATCAATTTAATAAATGTTTTACGATGAAGGTCTATTTTCCTTTTTGCAAATTGCATTTTGGGATAACCATATTAATATATGAATGATTGAATGATTGAGTTGGATAGAGATGATGACAAATAGAGAGAGAAAATTTGCCAAATATTACAAAACCATGTCTATCTTTGCAGGAAGAATATGAGAAGTTTAGCCGCAAAATCCAAGCTGCACCACAAACGTCCAATATTTCTTGTGATCTAACCGGTGATTTTTCTGTTTTCTCAAATATCCAGCGTACAAACCATCCAACCATTATAAAGGTAATGTCTTCGTCACTCCTATCTACACCATTTCTTTCACTGCTGGTTTGAGCAAAAGAATTTGAGAATGGAGTTAGCAGACGAATTGAAGGGATTGAATTACGATTTGCCAAGACCACCTCACTAAGATACTCACAACACTAACTGGGAATCTTCAGAATCAGATTGAGAAGAAATTTTAATATGTGACTGAAGGAGGCGGCAACAAGACTTGTCGGGATCAGGATTTAGGAGGTGAAACTGAAACGTCGAAACGGATTTTACATATTTCACGCTATTTATTATTATTTTGAGGGAACACGTTTAATTAATTTCATTGATGCAATATTATTATTGTAAAAAAAAGTGTGTGTCTATTTGCAATGAAATATAAAGTTGAATATTTATGAAAAATAACGTGGATTGTATAGATAATATGGGAAAATAAAGAAGGGGTTCCAGATGGATTGCCTCATTTGATTTATATATCAAGAGAGAAGAGGTTAGAGCATCCCCACCACTACAAAGCTGGTGCTATGAACGTACTAGTAAGTAATGCTTATTCTCCATGCCAATTATTATTACTACTAATGTCGTTTTCTTATGTATATATATATAGCAATTATAAATTAACTTACAAATTAGAAATCTAAAAACTATAAAATCTCAAATAAAACAAATTTATGATTCAAATATTTAAAATAACAACTTAATTTATAATAATGAATACTAATGAGCTTTCAGTTAACTTTAATTTCTCAATAATATTTTTTCAGATTTAAATTTGTACTTAGATAACATTCTCATCACTTTTAGCAATACGACTCCTTTAAAATTTTTTTTATTAATAAATATTTTATTTGTTTGTTTATTTTATATTAGAATACAAATAAATTAAACTAATTAATTTAAGAATAGTTTGTTTTTGTATAATGAATAATTCAAAAGTTTTTCCTTTAACTTGACTTATTTATAATGGCGATAATAAAATAAATTGCTTTCAAATAGTTATATATTAATAACTGATGAGATTGCGTAATTGTGAATGATAAAACAGAGCAGAGTATCAGGATTGATAACAAATGCAGAGATCATGTTAAATGTGGATTGCGACATGTTTATGAACAATCCACAAGTCATTCGCCACGCAATGTGTTTGTTGTTAGGCTGTAAGAAGGAAGTGGAAGCTGCTTTTGTCCAATCCCCTCAACATTTTTATGATGGACTTAAAGATGATCCATTCGGAAATGATCTTACAGTTTTACATAAGGTTAGTCTCCGTTATTCAATTTTTTTCTTTTATCATTGGATGATATATAAGAAATTAGAATATGAATCTGTTATTCAATTTAAATCAACAAATTTGTTATCATTAGATGTTAGAAACAAATCCCCAAAAGTTTTTTCACGGGTTAAGTTGATGTCAACAAAAAAAAAATAATAAATAGTAAAATAGAAATTAAAAAATAAAAATAAAAGACTCGATAGAAATTTAATATAGTTCGGCGTAAACTTACAAAGGCAAAAAAATAACAAAGTTACTAAGAAGCTGAAAGTTGTAAAAAAAATTTAAAAAAAAGAAACTCAAAACTCTTAATCTAATTATACCAAAATCTTTGAGAATCTCAATAAATTATAAGACTTACGATAAGTCTAAAGCAAAATTACAAAAAGTGTTACACTCTATCAAAATAATTGCATCATGAATCAATATATACAAGTGTGGTGACTTGATTAGAAATAATATAAATTTTATTTATGAATGATTTTTAATCACTGGATAAAAAAATTGAAGTCTTATCTGACATATTTTTCTAAATAATATTACTGAAATTATTCTTTTTAATTTAAGATAATTATTATATTCTCTTAATTTTATAAAAAAAATAATTTTAAATAAACTAAAATATCCTGTATTGACTCATTAATATTAAAATTAATATACTCTTACTTTATTAATTTGACTAATTAAAAATAATTGTATAGTTAAAAAAATAATTATTTTTTATTAATTTTATAAAGTGATAATTTAAGTAGGGTAAATTATTATTAAAAAGTGACAACTTCATTGAAATGGAGATAGTAACAAATAAAGAAAGCCAATTTTTAATAAAGAAAACTAACTTTTAAAATAAGAATAATTAGGAATATTTATTTTAATTAGAAATTTCCTTTTCCATAACTTAAATTTTTTTAAATAATTCAAAGTGGCTCGAATAAATCTTCACGTTGACTTTAAATTTTCTTATATCAAAAATAATATTTGGTTTTACCTTCTTGACAAAAACCAATATCAAATCTAAATAAGGTTCGAATTTACTTAATAAAAGAGATTTAATAATAAAATTACCGAAATTCAAACTTTATTTACCATTGGAGCTATAAAAATTAATATAAATAACAAAAATTAAATTGTTATACTATAATGTTAAGAAGTTGAAATGGCACCGTAGATTTTTATATAAAAAAAATTATATTGCAATCAAAATAGTGCCAATAACGTGTGTGTGTGTATATATATATATATATATATATATATCAGGGTCAATATTTGATATTGCTGTTATATATTAATTTTTTAACATAAATTCTTCGTATTACTATTATATAATATTAGAAAACAATTGACTTTGCTAAAAAAAAATTGCAATTAATTCTGTCATTTAGTTGTAGGAGTAAGTCTTATTTAATTAATTAATTTTTTTTTCAATTTTACTTATGTTAGTATTTGGGAAGTGGAATGGTGGGGCTTCAAGGACCTTTATATGCTGGAACAGGATGTTTCCACAGGCGAAAAGTAATATACGGTTTATGTCCTGATAATATTGGATTTAAAGCTAAATATCTCACTCCAGTTACTGGTAAGATCAATTATTTGCTTCATTTTCTTCAAGAAAAAAAAATAATTAAGTCCTAAATTGAAATTTTTCGTAATTAATTAATGAAATAATGTTTGGATTATAAGCAGGTAATTTAGATGATGAAGAATTGCTAAAAATATTTGGGAATTCAATGGATTTTATTAAATCAGCTGCTAAAGCATTGCAAGGGAAGACAGATACGCCAAAGAGACTCTCTGATTCTGTTCAGGCTGCTTATCAAGTTGCTGCTTGCACCTATGAATATGGCACTAGCTGGGGTAAACAGGTGAGTTCTCTTGTACCATTACTAATCAAGTCCAATAATTAACTCAATTTAATTTAATTAATTAACATAGTTCAGCTTATTCTAGTTTCCACCTCTAAAATTAATTAGAATAACCAAATTATATTTTTATAATAATCTATTTTTAATTATAGTTTTATATTTATTCAAGATGTTTATTTATTTTAAGTTCAATTCAAGATGTTTATTTTAAGTCAAAAATGTAAAAACACAATCTTCAAAAAAGCAGAAAAGTGACTATTATTTTTCATTAAATATGACCTAATTGTTATCCAAGATAAGTAGTTTGGTTAAGTAAGGCTAAGCAATTGGATAGGGATATAAATTTAAATTTTACTACATATTTTTTTTTTGAGAGAGATAATGAATCTTAATTTAAGATTTACGCCCTAAATAAGATTAAGCTTATACCTATACTGTTAAACGGATAAGGATAAAAATATCTATAGTGACAAAAAAAATATATATATATATAATTTAATTGTTCAAGGCCAGATTATTCCTAGCACCATTTATATTCTTGGTTAATTTTCATTATACTCAGAGAAATTGCAATATTGTAAGGTATTATAGTCACAGCCTAAATCTAAAAGTACGTGATAGATATGAATTTTTTATTTATATAACTAATAATATGGTTTAGTAATTTAAATAATATTTTTATTTTATTTAAAAATATTATTTAAATATAATTTTATTTTTAAATTAAAAAATACATATAAATATTTAGCTTATAAAATCTTTTATGTAATTATATTTTGTATAAAAGTATTTAGAAAGAAAGTTGTTTAAATATTATATAAAAAATGGAAATAAAAATTAGAAAATAAAATTAAATAAACATATTTTCCAATTTCCTAATTTTTCATTTCAAAAAATAGTCAGAAAATGAAAATATAAAAAATCAGAAAACATAAAAGAAAAATAGCAAATAAAAATGAAAAATAATTTTTACAACTAAAAAACCCTAGGTAACTTAATTAGGGAATTCTTAGATTTTCTTGAAGTATAATTTCTTCTAAGTGTATAGCCTGTGGTATATATAGACACTTATACGAAACATCAGATCACTTTAATTTGATTGCCAAAATTAAAATGAAGATTGATATACACTTTTTTTTATCAGAAGATTGACACACACTTAGGGCAACACATACCATTCAAATATCAAACATGCTCATACATAATATTACACAGACAAATAACTCATATAATATAGAAATTAGTTGATAGGAACTCAACATCTGATACTATCTTTTCTCTTGAATTCGATACACACTACCCATCTTGTGAATAATTAGTGTTAAATTTGAGTAATGATTTTTTATCTTTTTTTTTAATAAAATAATTTTTTTTAATCTTTGATGGAAAATATAATTGCAAATTTTTATTATTTGTTTTGACATCATAAAAAAAATAATGATTAAATATCATGATGGAATGAGTTGGCTTCAAACTCTCAGTTTTTTCATTTATGATTTTTTTTAAAATACTATAAACTTTCATTTATCACAAATGAACAATTGTAGATTGACATGAGAATAAAAATATACCTATATCAACAATTAAAACTAAATGATGATTTGAATTTTTTTTAACAATCATATTATTAAAATAATAAAATTGATAATTCGACAAAAAATGTGAAATTAAAATTATTAATATAGAGAAATTTTATAAAATTTTTATTATCTGTGTTGTAATTTCAATCTTCTTCTATTTTTTGAAAGGAGTAATTTCAATCTTCTTATTTATTTAAAAATGCATATTTAATAAATATTATGAGTTTTATGAATATATTTAATAAATGTCAAAATAAAGAAAATCCATAGTGTGGACAGTGGGGGCAAGGAGGCCATAATCTCCTTTTTTAAAATACTCTTTAGTAATATTAATATTTAATTTAAATATTAATGAGCATGGTTCCCTGAAAAACGTTATCAACAAATGTTTAATTCATCAAATTCATATATTATTTGGTCCAGTATTAATTTTTTTTCCCTCATACAAAAGAACACAAAATTTTAAATTCCATTTTAAACATTATTTTTATTTTATATATTTTATTGTGTTAAGTATAATATATAAGTGAGGAATATGATATTAAAATATATATTATATATAATATATTATATTAAATCAGTGATCACTGATATAATATTGTATTATATATTTCACTCACATCTTGCAATATATCATAATTTTTTAAAAATTTTAATTTTTATTATTAATTAAAATAAAAATATTTAAAATAAATAAAATAAATCCCACGGTAATTTGCAAATTATAGGCTAGTATATATATATATATATATATATATATATGAACAAAGTCACATATTGAATAAATACAAAATATGTGAATGATTAATATAGAAATGAACTCTTCTATCTTAATAGTTAACTTTTGAGATTGACTATCTTAAATCTTTATTAATAAATTCATTATGATACAATAGTACAAATTAATTTTTACAACCCCATTTTGACTGAAATTTCAATTACTTTCAATTTACCTTGTGATGAGTTTTGAGAATTTATTTTTGTTCCATGGTAGATTTTTTTATCTAGTAGTAGACTTTTAAATAATTATTCTTTGTATGATAGAAGTTGTCTCTTGGACTTTCAATGCACTTGGTACAGAGTATTTTTCAAGTGTTAAAATTCTCTTGATCTAGTCCATATTATAAAATTACAGTGTCAATTAAACTTATAAAAAATTATTGTGACGTAATTGCCACTTAAGAGGGCTTGTAAGAATATACAGAGAAATAAAGTCTCACATTGAATAAATATAAAATATATAAGTGATTTATATAAAAATAAACTCTTTAATTTTGACAGCTAATTTTTTAGATTAATTTTCTCAAATGTATATTAAAAAAATTGATCACATATTGGAAGAGAGATTAAAAGAAAACCTCATAATAACAATCTTAATGAAAGGGATATAATTGTGAATAATTTAAAAAATTGAAATAAAATAATATATTTTTGAAGGAGGAGATAGAATTATAAACATGATATGTTAGCTTGATAAACTCCTTTTTTTTTTTTCTTATTCATTTAATTTAGCATGTAAAAATTGATTGGCATTAAAATAGGTTGGTTGGCAATATGGATCCACAACAGAAGATATCCTCACAGGTCTAATGATTCATGAAAGAGGCTGGAGATCAGCATATTGCAATCTGGACCCACAAGCCTTTCTTGGTTGTGCGCCATCAGGTGGGCCAGCCTACCTGACCCAACAAAAGAGGTGGGCCACGGGTATATCTGAAATTCTGGTTAGCAAAAAAAATCCTATACTTGCCACCATTTTTGGCCAGCTCCGACTAAGGCAGTGTTTGGCCTATCTCTGGATCCTTATTTTGGGGTTACACTCTTTTCCTGAGCTCTGTTATGTACTGCTGCCACCTTATTGTATCATCACCAACTCCAATTTCTTGCCCAAGGTCAGTCCAAATATAATCAATTTATTTTCGTAGTCCCTAATATATATTATATATATGTCAAAATTTAAATTGTTGAAAAAAAATTAGCAATTTAGATTATTTTATGCTTTGAATTTCACTAAAAAAGATGGCATGTAAAAAATGCAGGTTGATGATCCAGCCATATGTGGTTACATAGCACTTGTGATGACATACAGCATATATACTCTATTAGAATACCTTGAAACTGGATTATCAATCCGAGCATGGTGGAATAAGCTGAGAATATCAATAATAACCTCAACATGTGCAAGGTTTTTTGGAGCTTTAAGTGTAATATTAAAGATTTTAGGAATATCAGAAACAGTATTTGAAGTTACCCAGAAAGAGCAATCTTCTTCTAGTGATGATAGTGATGCTGGTAGGTTTACTTTTGATGGGTCACAAGTTTTTCTTCCTGGAACAACTATTTTGCTACTGCAATTGGGTGCTTTATTTATGAGTTTCTTGTCTATTATTGCTCATGGGCAAGGATCACAGTTTGCAGAGATACTGTTTAGCCTTCTGATTTTGATGAGTTTTTGGCCGTTTCTTAAGGGATTGTTTGGCAAAGGAAAATATGGGATTCCATTGTCCACTATATTCAAATCAAGTGTTTTGGCATCTTCTTTTGTGCTGTTGTGCAAATGGGCATCAAGGGATTGAGATTTAATCAACACTTCCAAGGTCTTGATGTGGATTTAGAAGACTTCTAAGGTCTTGATTTCGGCCAGTAGTATTTTTCTGTCTTCTTATGTTGTTTCTTTGTCCAATTAATAAAAAGATAATTTATTTAGTCAATTGATGAAATCTAAATCATAAACTTTTATATCTTTATTTTAGATTTATTTTAATTAATTCTCATTTTTTAATTTAATTTAATTTAAATAATGTCTTCATATATAATTGATTCATTAATTTTAGTACTCGACAATTATTTGTTATATTATGGAAACTCTATTCACTCCTATACTTTAATTTAGTTAATGATATGTGTAGTAGTACTAAGCACGATCCTAAGAAATTCAGAGATTAAAAAATATTCAGAATTGAATCAAATATAGAAGATTTTTAAAATGCCATATCCCAAATTAAATTGAAACTAAAAAATCTCCTCATTATACTATTTTAATTTTTTGGAGCAATTCATTTTAAAATTTTGAAGATTGGAGATTTAGTATAAATTAAGTGCTAATTAAATATAGTTTAACAATTATTTATATTTTTTATTCATATTTATAATTCATTTTATAATTAAATTAGAAAAATAATTACTTAATTATATTATTTATTTATTTATTTTTAAATTAATATTTATGAATGAAAATAATATAGTTTTTATAGTTTAGAAATTAGAAATATTTCAATGAGATTTTATATTTAATTAATAAATATAAAATAAAGAAAATTAAGGTGTTTATATATATATACATATATATAATATAATATAATACTAAAATAAATATATTACATCATATAATATGAAAAATAAAATATATTAACAGACGTTTATCGTACTTATATCTAAATTAGTATGTATAATATTTATATTATTTTCAAATCTATTCATAATTTATATCTCCATAATTACTAGTACTACTATTATTATTAATGTTTATACTCATCATTTTTATTAAAAACTACATATTTAATATAAAAAATTATTTTGTAGCAATTATGTATATAAATATGTTGAATATCAATTTAATTTAAAATATTTAATAAATAATTTATTGATAATTAAAGTTTTTAAGTTTAATTTATATTTTATTAATTTAATAATATTATAAAATATGTAAATAAATTTACATTGTAAATTAAATATATATATAACCATTACATATATTTTATTTTTATTTTTTTACTGTATTTTTCAGTTAAATTAGAAAATTAATTTAATTTAGTTATATATAATATTAAATGTTAAGTAATAAATTAATATAATAATATATACAATTTTATATTATGAGTAATAAATTTATTATTTGATTTGGCATACCTCAGTACAATTTTTATTTCGAAAATATTCTAATCTCTATGATAATTTAATTCCGAAAAAGTCAAAAATAAAAAAAAATCAGCAATAAATCAATTTATTTCGGTCAATAGTCTTTTATGTCTTTTTATGTTGTTGTTTCTTTGTCTAATTATCAATTCAATTAAAGATAATTTATTAACTAGTCAATTGATGAAGTCTAGCTAAATCATAAACTTTCTATATCATTAATTTAGATTTATTTTAATTAATTCTATTTTTTTAATTTAAATTAAATTAAATTTAAATAATGTCTTCATATATAATTGATTCTTTAAATAATTAAAAAAAAAACTCTAATTGTAGTACTTGAGAATTATTTCTTATATCATCAACACTCACTACTATATTTTAGTTTAGTTAATGGTATGTGCACTTATAAATATATCACAACCTACCAAGAGCAAGAGAATTTGTATATATAAATTTTTTATTTTATACTATTAGTGTATTAGTTTGGATATACAATTAATAAGATCATAACATTTTCCATCTATAAAGTGAATAAGAGGGAGAGATTTTTTTTTAGATTTGTGTCATATTTTTATTACAGTTGTTAATAAGTAATATAATAATTTTATTACAAGTAAAAATTAAATAAATTTATTTAAAATTAATATTTAATGTGTATGTACAGATAAAACCTTTTATGTAATACAATCTTATTTAGCCTTTTTTTTTTGTCTGGATCAGTCTTTATTTTTTTTCTTTTTTACTATGTCTTTAATTATGAAAGTATGTGACATTTCATTATTAGTTAAGTTCTTTAAAAAAGCTGTATCATTATACATGGAAAATTACTAATTAGTTTTAATTTTTATTGCATCATTAAATACATGAATTAGGATTTATTTAAAAAAATAAATAATCCTTAAAATTTATATTTATCAAATAAAAATATTTTTTATCACATTTTGCTTTAAATATATCAATTTTATCCTTATTTTATTTGTGAATTTATTTTCCCTTGTAATCTGTATAATTTATTATTTTTTCTTAAATAATGATGAATTATCGAACAATTTTCAAAAACTATGTTCCCCAAATAAGGGAATAAATATATCTAGGGATATATATATGTTATTTGGACAATTGATTCATATTTAAACCTTCTTTTTTAATATTTAAAAAAATCATAAAGAACAGAAGAAAAATCTAAGTACTTTATATATCCATATGAAAAAGAAAGAGCAAAATAAAAGGAAATCATTCTACTCATTTTTTATTACCCAACTGCTAATATTATAAGAAGCTCAATTCCATTGAAGCACTCTAAATTCTTTTATTTTTTATGATTTTATTTCATTTTTTAATATATCGCAAATTGATAAGTTTATTTACAGTTGTACATGATAATCAAAATAAAATAGTTACTATGAAGTTAGCTTTCTCCTAAAGACATATGACATAAATTAAACCACATGATCAATTAAAAAAATAAGCATTTTAACTTTTTTTTTTAATTTTATTATAAACTTTTCAAAATATTAAAAAATATTTAAACTATAAATTTTATTTTAATTTTATCGTATTTACTAGAAAAATTAATTTGACATGTAAAATTACTGATATGTTAATTTTTCTTAGTTAATATGGACTGCTGAATTTGATAAAAAAAAATTAATTGCAAGAAAAATACATGAAGTTTTAGCATATTTTTTATTTTTATTATAAATTTTTTAAAATATTACACATTGTATAAATTATGCATTTTATTTTAAATTTTTCATATTTATTGAAAGAGATTATTTTACTTGTTAAAATTTTGATGTGTTGATTTTTGTAAATTATTATAGTTAAAAAATATTGTTAATTTATTGTATTATATTTCTTCAAAAATAATCTCCAAATTAAAAAAAAAAACAAAATCAAGAAGTCTACTTTTTTTTTTTAAAGTAACGTGATGTGGGTTTTTTTTTAACACAAATGGATTATCTTCGAACATGAATTTTGATTTTGGATCTTAAGCAACGCACTTTTTTTTTATATTATTGAAATTGAATTTGAGTGTACTTTTTATTATACTTAGTAGTTTATTTTTTGATTATTTTAAATTTTAGTAGGGGGTTATTAAGAAGTTAATCTTAGAGAAAATTACCCTATATAGCATCATTTTTAACTTTTTTTTAAATACCTTAAATTTTTTATATATTTTTAATATACTAAATATATATTCGATATATATATTTAAAAATATAGTATACATCTATTATGCTAAATATATATCAAAAATAGATATTTAAAAATGAATATTTTTGAAATTAAAAGTTAAAAAATAGGTATTTAAAAAAAATAAATATTTTTAAAAATAATTTATTTTTAAAAAATTCTTTAATCTTAAGTTAATTTTGTGCTCCTTTATTTAATGACATTCACACTTTTACTTAGTATTTTCATTCGAAAAATTTAAATTCTTGATGCTTTTTTCAATTTTAAAATTTAGGGATTATTTTTAGAAAATAAATACATTAACAATACTTTTTAACTCATAGTGTACAAAAGTAGATACGTAAGCACTCTACCAAAGGAGAGAAAAAGTGAAAGAGTGAAAGAGTTACTATATATATATATATATTGAAAGAGTAAATATCAAAGGAGATTTATTTACAGGGAATAAGATCTAGGCTAAAGAAAATAAGAGTATTTTTCTTATGAAATCCCTAAAATAAATGTTAAAAATGTATAGCATAAAAATAAAACAATTATTGATAGACAGAGAATATTCTGTAATAAAAAATCATTTTAGTTGAGAAATATCTTTCAACATGGGTTAAAAAAAACATCAAAATGGGTACTGATTTTTTTTTACTAAATTTGTTTCAATGATCGTAAGGAAAAAGAAGAATGAAAGAGATACAAAGAAGAGAAAGTTCATTTAAATTTATTTTTTTTTTGCTATTTCTTTAGAGGGGTTTTTTTAAATTAAAAAAAATTCTTTAAATATTATCTTTTATCTTTCATTATACTAAAAACAAACTTCAATTTATTTTTTTGTTTAGTTCACATCTTCAATTTTTTTTATTACTTTTAAGTTATTAAACTTTATTTTAATTAAATAAATGCAAGTGATTCCCATTAATAATCAATTAAAGTTATACTGTATATAATCAATTTAAATTATGTCTGAATAATAAGTAATTTAAAATTCATATGAATTTTTTTAAAAAAAAATTTATTTTCATGCATAAATTTTAAATATGAATGAGACTAGGAGTTTGGCCTTTTCCTTCTTTCCTTCACACCCATTCAAAATGATTGTTTTGTTTGTGGTAACTATGAGCTAAGCTTTCCCTTTGACTTTGAGGTTAGGAATTTGATCTTTTCTTTGCTCACATTTGATACGACTGTTTTTGCATGGGAGATAACTATGGAGTTGATTATGACAGAATGTTCAATGTTTAGTTACCCTTTTATTATAACCAAAAAAAAATAAATTATGAAATATAAAAAATAAATTAAAAATAAAAAACTATTTTTATGACAAATATACACCATCTATATATAAATATAGCATCTTGATGAAATGCTGAAGCTTTATCTTTTCATTTATTTTGCATTCATAAGCAATATAATAAATATAAAGATATAAAAATTAAAAAAAAACATGAAGTAATAATATTCCCCAATATAATTCTTAAATTAAAAATAAAACATCTCGAATATAATACCAGAATTGCTGTCCTAGTATATGTTTCACTGTTATTCTAACAAGACCTCAGAACTATACAAGATCGTGTATAAACTTAATATGAACTCAACACCAGCAATTGAATTCCAAAGGGTCAAATGTTTGAAGATCTGTGTTTTCCTCTAAAATTGGGTACATGAATAGTCAATTGAAACCGAGTTCATTGGCAAAAAAAATTATATTAAAAAAAACCTAGTTAGAAATTACCTTGTTTATAAGAACTATTACATCAAAAAAAAAAGCCAAGGTGTTTCAATAATAGAGCCCCGCTCAAAAAAATAATAATAATAGAGCACCATACTGCTTCCTTACAGTACCATTTGTTCATGGCTGTGTGGTGTAACTTGATCTCTGTTCAGAAGATTAATAATTTCAATATTTTCATAAACCCTAATTTTATGTTTTAAACTCATTTCAACCATTTAATCTCAAATTCAACATAAACACATCTTAATCACTTCATAACCATCTTCTTTTTCAATTTAAACCAATTCTATCACTAATCATATAATCTAAAACTAAGAAAATCAAGCTTAAAGGAAGAAAACTTATTTGGATATTTGGTATGTCTTCAAAATCCAACTAAAAATAAAAAAATTGAGTAGAAAAAGTGCTCTTTTTTTTTAAGATGAGGACAAGATGGAGAAGATGAAAGAAGAAGAAGAAGAAGAAGAAGAAGAAAAAAAAAAGTTTAATTTTTCTTCTTTCTTCCTTATCCTTTTATATTACTTTTTTTCTTTTCTTTTTTTTTTCCTTTTCCACATTTTTTATATGCTCCTCATTTTTTTAACTAGTGTATTTATTATATTTCTAGTTATTCCTTCATATTATTTATTTTTATGTACTATTAAAATTATAGATATTATAATTTGGCTCAACTCTGAAAAAATAATTTACACCAAAAATAATTTTAGTGTAGTGCATATGCTAATCTTTGAGGAGGTTTGTGACTTAGCAAATATTTATCTCATTTTTGACATTAAAAAAAATAAATAAAGGTAAACTGACAAGTGGTAATTTCACATGTTTATCATGAATTAAACTATTAATTGGCTATCCATGCTCTACATTCCAACTAGGGCATTCATATTTTTTATCAGATTTATAAGTATATCTTGAGAATAATTTAATTGGATTGAAGTCTCTTTTTTGAAAAATATTTTAATTTAGTTATATTAACACAGTTGCCTTCTTTTGCACTAAAAGAAATGGATAATATGAGATGGACATTGATATTGAACATACCATATGCCACTTGGAAAAGCCAAAAGGAAAAAAGCATTTTTAAGCCCCTAAACTTGGCAAGTTTTTGATATTGAGCCCATTAACTTAAGTTTAGTGACATTGAGCCCTCCAACATTTTTGAAACATGAAAAGTAAGCCCTCACTTAACAACAGTTATGCATGTAATTCACAAACACTGGTAAGTCACATGTGATATGTGTAATGGTTGCCACGTTTCTAACATCTTTGCCATGTCAAATACCAGGTGTTCATTGGTATTAGAATGACGTCGTCTGGGAGAATTGAAGAAAGCATGAGAAGATCGAACCAAATCCCTAAATTTCTACAACAAAGTCGATGCATTCAATTGAAGATGAATGTTCTATAATTGTTTGGCGACATAGCAACAGGACTAAAAGGATTCATAATAGTAATCATGGTAAGCAACGTTATGATGTTTCTTAAAGACTATATTTAAAATAGACGCTTTGAACTGAAGCTGGATGTTCTGTAATTTTTGCTTTTTTAAATATAGAAGGGTAAAGTATATGCTTATAAAGATTATGTTTAAAAGTTTGTCAGATCATTGTGGACCTTTGTTGGTGTCAATTGCTTCTTAAAGGTGTGTTCGAATTTTGTTCATTTCAATATAGTGGTATAGTTGTGGATCATTTTGTTTCATGTGGTCCAATTGTATTTGATATTTGAATAAGTGTCCTTTATTGAAATAACCAACTGAGAAATGCTTTTGTAGTAGAAATATATATATTTATACATATATCATATATAAAGTTGGACTATTGTGATTATAATAAGTTATTGTGCACATCTGCATTTGCATGTAAGTGAATTGTTAAAATAAATTTTGATATTTGCAATTATTTTTTTGGTACTTGGCAGGGGCATTGGCGGAACATGGGTAACACTTTTTCTGAATTTAGTGATTTACCATGGAGAAAAGTTAGTGGGCAACTCATATATTGGGGGTGTGAGGACTATAACCAAAGCTAACTTGGACATTGACTTCATGTCATTTCCAAATGTTATGTCATATATTAAGGATGACATGAGGTATGATAGAATTGGCAGTCTTTATCATATAGTAGGGCAAGGAGGGAAATTTTATCCCATAAATGATGATAGAGGGGTGTTAAAAATATATGAAGGATTACATTGTGGTGATGATGTTGAGCTTTACATAGAGCATGCAAATATTGACTCAGTCCAACTTGAATATAGCTTTGGAAGTAGTCACCAACCTTTTATCCACATTCTTAATTCTGGGGGTCAAGGCTTAGAGAGTTTTAGCTCAGGGTGATGGAAGTCAAAGTCATGTTGATTTTACTGTAAAATGTGATGAACCTAGGTGGGTAAATGATGAACATAAAGGAGTTAATGATGATGTTGGTAATTTTGAGCATCTTGAGACATTTGATGATATCTTGATTGATTGGCCTTTGAGCTCTGATGGTGAGGATGAAGAACTGATTGCAGCAACGAATAATGTGAGGGTGTATCAGAAAAAGACTGCTCCTATTACAGATGATAATACAAATGCTGGCAGTAAAAATGAAACAAATAGGGAGCATGTGAGTGATGACTTAGGAAATGTTGATGTAGAAGAGGAAATAGATGATGATGAAGTATGGGGTGAAAGTGATGATGAGAATTCTGGAGATAGTGTATATTATGATAGTTCAAACATAGGTTCTTACTATAGTGAGACTGATGAAGAAGGGGATAGGAAAATGGTGAGGAGAAACAGGTCAAATATTCAATTTGACCCAACTTCAACCATACCGATTTTTTGTTTGGGAATGGTTTTTAAGGACAGGGAAGAGGTGAGAGAAGCAGTGGCAAACTATGCAGTTAAAAAAGGACTTACTATTCATTTTGTAAAAAATGGACCAAGAAGGTTGGGGGGCACTGTCATAAGTCATGTCCTTGGGTTTTATTTGTTAGTATGGAAAACAATTGTGAGACATTGACAGTTAAGACCTACAACTCGCACCATAAATGTTATAGGGTGAACTGGGTAAAATTTGATAGATCCAAGTTTATTGCCAAAGCCTTTAAAAGCAAGATAAGAACACAACCTGGTATAAGGTTAATGAATTTGAAAACCTTAGTCAAAACTGAGCTTAAGTTGTATGTGTTGTATGCTATTGTTAGGAATGCTAAGAAGAAAGTTATCAAAGAGTTGATGGGAGATTGTAGGGAGGAATATGTTCTTCTTCATGACTATGTCCATGAAATTCTGAAACTAACCCAGGAAACAGGTGTATAGGTGAAACTAGCTTGAATTATGGGGAGGATAGTGCTGAGTTTAGCAGATTTTATGGGTGCTTTGAGGCTTGTAAGTTAAGGTGGTTAGCAGGATGTAGAAAGATCATTAGGCTAGATGGTTGTTTCCTCAAGGGAGTGTGTAAGGGTCAGCTCCTTTGTGTTATAGGAAGGGATGAAAACAATCAAATATTTTCAATAGCATGGGGTGTGGTAGGTTTAAAGACTACAACCAATTGGACCTGGTTTGTGAGCCAGATCCAACATGATCTACAATTTGGTGAAGGAGAAGGATATGTTATCATATCAGACATGTAAAAGGTATGTTGCTATAACCCTTCTATTATGTTGTTATCATGTGAAATGTTTATTATAGTGTCTTATTTTAATAGTTTAAATGTTACCAGGGGTCTGGATGTTGCTATTAAAGAACTACTTCCTAATGTTGAGCATAGGATGTGTGCTAGACACGTCTATGCCAATTGGGCAAATACTTGGAGGGGTGAGGAAAGAAAAATTACTTTTTGGAATTGTGCTAAAGCCACTTGTATTCCAGACCTGAAAGAAAAAATGAAAGCCTTGGAAAAATTAGGAGCAGGATGTGTGGCACATGAATTACAATATGACAATGAAAAGTGGTCAAAGGCTTTCTTTAAAACTGAAGTTAAATGTGACAATGTTGATAACAATATGTATGAGACTTTCAATAGTTGGATATTAGATGCAAGGTGCAAGTCCATTATATCTATGTCAGAAGATATACGAGCACAAGTCATGAGGAGATTGTGGACAAAGAAGAAGCAAGTTGACTCATGGATTTGTGAGTATGCTCCTAGGAAATTGCAAAAACTATAAAAGAACAAAAAGAAATCTTACAACTAGTTCATGGAGTGGAATGGGGACGAGGGTTATGAAATAACAAATGTTCATGACAATAATGATAAGCATACTGTGAACATAAGGAATTCCACCTGCACATGCAGACAATGGGATTTGACAGGAATTCCTTGTCAGCATGCTTATTGTGCTATATACCACGAATCTGGGCATCCTGAGAAGTATATGAGCCACTGGTATTGTAGAGATACTTACCTTAAAGCCTTCAGCCACACTATCAAGTGTATACCTAGTAAAATGCACTGGAAAAATACAGGGAAGGATAGAATATTGCCACCAGAGTTCAGACCAATGCCTAATAGGCCTAAGAGAAATAGAAGGAAAGACAAAGAAGAGAAGAAGAAAACTAGAAAAATATCAAGATCTGGAAGAATAATGACATGCCATAATTGTAAAGAGCAAGGGCACAATAAAAGAGGATGTCAAAGGAATGATATAGCAGTAAAGGTATTTAAATGTTTGTATATTTAGTGTCTATCCATTTTATCATTTTTTCTATACTATAAACACTTTATATTTTACTAATCTCACTTTATATGCAACGATCAAATGAGAAAATCACAAAAGAGGCCAGTGGAAGAAGTTTGCCAACGGTCTCCAATGTCTAGGAAAAAACATAATAAGAATGAGCTTTTCTAAGAATTTTATCAGAGCAAAGCTGAAGGCACCTCATAAGGATCTCAAGCTAAGAAGAAATCTAATTCAACTTCTACAAATAGATCTTCAGAAATAGTTACAAATTCACCTCAGTCAACCCAAGGTAGCTCTTTTATTCAATATTCACCCACAGTAACACAAGTCTCCAGGTTTGCAAGAGAGTATCAACAACAACAAGATCATCCATCAGTTACCTCTCCACAGCCATCCACAAATGCTCAAGCTTCTCAACCTGCAAAGCTTGTTTGGTCAAAGAGTAAGATAAGGGCACTTCAAACTAATGGTTTTGGTTGCTATGTCAACATGCAATCTGGAATAGCTACATACCTGGTACTTACCACTTTTGTGTTATGACTTATGACAAGTTTGTTGGTTTTTTTATTAATGTGTGTCAACTTTCTATATCCTTGTAGTCAAGTAATACATGGTCAAAATATTTATATGGTGCACAGTTGAGATCAACAACTAAATCTCAGGCTACTTCAACAATGCCAACTCAAGGTACTTTGACTATGTGTCAAGGTTTTGAGAGGGAAAGCACTTGTTGGTCCATTGTTGAGATCTTAAAAAAAACCAACATAAATTGGGGCCACTCAAAGTGCTGCTAATGCAGAGTAAAGGCCAAGATGGAAGATTTAATCTTTGTTTGTTCATTGTTTATTCATATTTTGTTTGTTGCACTATTTTTTTTTTTTGCTTGTTGGCCTATTCTTATTTTGTTTGATGGCCAATTCATGTTGATTTTGTTTGTAAACAAAGTTATATTTTGTTTTTATGCCAAATGATACTTTGTTTTTAGCTAGGTAATACTTTGTGGCTAGGTTTCATTTCTATTAATGACAAAACTGTGGTTTATTAGTCCAAAATGTTTCTATTCTGTTGCACATATTTCTTCTTATAGTCAATTGATTGTATATGCAACTGTTATTTTTGTAACTCATTCACATGGAATATTACCTAATAGGTTAAATTGGACACTATCAAAAAAACTGATAGGACTCATTCATATTACTTCAAAAGGGTTCTCTGACTTACATTAATTTTCCATATTACATATATACAAAATTAAGCTTCACAAAATGAACCCACCAAACATAAACATAGTTTAATTCATATTACTTAAATTGTGTTCTAATAATACATTAATTTCCCATACAATATTTGACAAAATCAACCCACCAATCAACGAAAGAGCAACCATTTTATATGCCCCACACTTTGCCTTTGAAACACTCAACTTCTCTTTTAGCTCAATGACCTCTACTTTGAGCCTTCTAATTTCTATCTCTTATGCTTGTATCAGTGTTTCATATATGGCATAACTTGTAGCCTCCCCATTATTCCTTGATTCTATCAAGTGACCAATGCTAGACTTCATGTCATTTATGATGAAATACAAGTAGTCACTAAATCTCTCATCCATCCACTTAAAATAGTTACAAACGAGACCTTGCAAATCATTATCTCAGTTATTTTTAAATTACACTTCGAATTTATACAACATTAACAAGAATAAATTACAGAAATATGGTTTCTATATTATCAATGCTAAGCAATATTTATAGAACTAAAATTTATCTGAACTCTCTTCTATAAACCAATTAATCATTCAAACGAATGCATTATCATGTTTCACTTATCTTTCCGTAAGAACATCCCCAAAACCTCCTCCCAGGATTTCTATCAGTCCAAGAGATTCTCAATACTAATAGCCTTTCGCAATTGCATCTAAGATATTCTCCTGCCATTGCTAACAATCTCTCAGGCAATTGTCTGCTGTGTGGCAAAAGTTTATACAATGACCTTTGATTAGCAATGCTTCTGGCCAATTATCCATCCATTGTAATGCCGTTGGTAGCTTCAAAATTTCCAGTTGACATCTTCGACTTCGAATGTTAGGAGAAATAGAAAAATAGAAACCATTGCCTTTTTCTGCACATGCACCCTTTAGTATGTGAGAGTTTACTTTTCATATTTTAAAATGTTGGAAGATTTAATGTCACCAAACTTAAGCTAAGAAGCTCAATGTTAAAAACTTATAAAGTTTAGAGATTTAAAAATATTTTTTTCCAAGCCAAAATGTCCTTTAAAAAATTATGGATATAAGATATGGGCTTTTCCAAATTTCAAATCATTGATGATACATCATCCCTTATGTCATCATTGTTCCAGTCACATCAATTTTTTTTACCTATTTTTAATTTAAGTTTTTTTTTTTCTGTTGGACTTGATTTTTAATTTAAGCTTTAAACTGATGTTTTGTGAATTTAGCAGGATAATTTACATTGATCATCCCTCCCCTCGTCTTTTTTTTTTGAAGAAATTACACTATATATTATTTTTTAAAATTTTTACCACTCTCACTTTTTTTTTTAATTTTTATCTTTCTTTATATTTTTTTGTTTGAAAAAATACGATGGGCTGTTGCTTCCACTTTGATTCACTTTAAAAGTTCTATCTTTCAACTCTTTTGAATTTGAAAGTGTTGTATTGTCTAATTTCTTGGTCAATCCATGGATGTCAACTCTATTGAGTGGGATAATTAATACTAATAAAAGCACGGCTAGAAAAACAAAAACAAATAAATAAATTTTATATATTTTTAATTTTTATAATTCGTTCTCCTTGTGGATTAAAATACATTTTGAAAGCTTGATTTTCCTTTCTTATTTAGGTTGTATGGCTTTTCAAAGTTTATTGAGTGTTAAAATCTGGCAATTTTGATGTCTAATTGATTCAAAGATGCCTTACATCTTCCTAAATTGAACATTATCAAAAAAATAAATTAAGTGAGCGTTATAATCAAATATGTATTAAATTACGTTAAGAGTCGCATTTCTTATTTTCTATTTCTCAACTACATGTTTTGAATTGTAAGTTGAATGATTATTAATAACTATCCAAATAATATTAAAGACGCAACTAACAGAGATGAGAACAAAGAAAACTAGAAATATTAATATTAACACTCTGCCCTCGATAAAAGAAGAAACGAAAAACTAGAATTAGTGCCTAATATTAATTGTTAATGAAAACAAAAAAAAATATATTTCGTTATAATTTCATTAAAATTTTATATTTACTTATTTAAATGCAATTATTAATATTGAAGCCATTTTTTAAATTAAAATATTAGGATTTGAATGAAAGTGAATTAATTTTTATAACTGCAGTTACTAATTAATTATACAAATTAAGTTTAAAGAATATATTCTATAAAAAAAAGTGTTAATCAAAAATAGTTTATATTAATTTAAATTTTTTAATGTTTCTTTTTACTAAAGAATAGTATGTAGATATATGTAGGTATATATTACATATATTTTAACTAAAGAATATTATTTTTAGATATATGTGGTTATATGTTACATATATTTTAATTATAGAATGATATATGTGGATATATATAGGTATGTATTACATATAGTTTAATTAAAAAAAATGATATTTATAGGAATATGTTGATTTATGTTATATATATTTTAACTAAATAATGATATATATATATTATATATATATATATTATATACTTCAACTAAAAAATGTTATATATAGACATATGTGAATATATATTACACATACTTCAACTAAAGAATGATATATATGAACATATGTAAATATATGTGAGTGTATATTATAAATATTTTAATTAAAGAATGATGTATGTAGATATATAAATATATGTTACATGTACTTTAACTAAAGAATAGTATTTATAGGTATATGTGGATATATTATATATATATATATTTTAACTAAATAATGATATATGTGGATATATATAGTTATATGTTACATATACTTTAACTAAAAAAATATTATTTGTAGGTATATGTGAATATATGTTACATATATTTTAAATAAAAAATTGTGTATATGGACATATATAGACATATACAAGTATATGCTATATATATTTTAATTAAAGAATGATATATACAGATAGATGAATTTGTTTGCAGTAGAGAATTGGTTAAATAGACTACTTTTACTTATCTTCCAGTATAATTGATAGTGATACCCATTACTCATTTTATAATTTTTTAATCTTATTATATATATATTTGTTTGTATGTTTATTGTAAAATGTTATAATATTTATTTATTTATTATAAAATTTTATAACATTTATTTATTTATTTATTTAATATTATAAAAATTATATTTATGATATAATATTTCTAATAAAATATATTATATTTTTATTAAAATATTAATTACATAAAAAATTAAATTTTTAATAAAATTTATAATAAAATTCATATAAAATTCTAACGTAACTTATAGAATTTCATTAAAATTTTTTAATTTCATTAAAATCAACACTCTATTAAAATTTATTAAAATTTTAATTCAATACAGCCCCTAAATCTGTCTTACAATTAGGATTGTAAAGTATCCTTCTTTATAATTAAATTTAGATTGAAATTCGAACACATTACGAATAATAAAACATGTAACTTAATTTTTTTCCTTCAAGAAAATATTTTGGAGAGCTGGAGAGGTCAAAAAAAGTGGAACAAGGCGGCCCCGCAGCACAATGATTAAAAAAGCGGACAAAGCAACGCAGAACAATGATTAGGGCTGTGGCAAAGAAAGTTTCTTTATTATAATAATATCATAAACAAAACCTTTTTTTAATACATAATATCATAAAGAAAGTTTTTTTTTTTAATAAATGCATTAATTAGTATATTTTTCTGGGATATAAATCACTTGGATTGATATGATAATCTTTTTTATTTTGTGTTGTACACTTAAATTTGTATCAAAATATATATTATTAAGAGAATTTATTTCGTTATATAAGTAAATTTATTAAAAGATCATAAATGAAATTTTTTTTACCAAATCAACTTATTTTTTAATAAATAATATTCAGAAATTTAAAGGTAAATATTTCTTTTGATTTCAGTTTTTTTTTTACCAAAATATGTATATTAAAAAAAATTCATAACTTAATAATAAGTAGTAATAAAAATTAGAGATTTAATAGATAGACACGAGCAGAGAACAGAAAATTTTTAGCAATTAAATGTTAAAATTTTTATTTGGGAAGAGGAGGATAAACCTCAAAGACATTGTATGCCAACTTGCCTGGAGGAAAATGTTAAATTTAGCACAACTATTTATATCAATTCTTTATCACCTTACATTGTACAATAGATCTATGCAAAAATATCCTTATTTTAAGGATAAAAATATAAATTCACTTATATTTATTTAGTAAGTGCATAACTCATTAATTTTTACAAAATTCTTGATTTGGCTTGATTTGTCTCGGCTTTTTTTTAACTGCAATTTTGCTACTATTTAATATATGAGTATATAAATTTATTGTACTGCTCATTTATTTTTTTAGCATATGCAATAGATAAAAATTATATATTTGTATAAAGTTCATATAAAATAAAGAAAAAATATATAATTTTTTTTATTGTAATTCATGATGTGCTGAGATGCTAAGAATGATGGTAATATTAAGGTGATAATATATAGCATTAAAATTTAGTTTTTAAGGGCTTTAAAATTTTATAATTATCAGTTATTATCATCAAGAGGGACAACAAAAAAACATGAAAAAGGAAACTGATAAAAAAATATAGTTGTTGAAAGTTGAATCTGACAATTTAATCTTCAAACATTGAATTATTATACAGTTCACCTTGACAAATTATTCAATATATTCAAACAAAAATAATTATCTTACGCTCATGTTTAATTAAGTGATTATCGTTTTTATTGATCATCGCTTTCAAGATGTGCATGTACATGTATAAATTATATTTAAATATTTATATTTACTTTTTTTATATATTAGTTATATTATATTAATATATATTTTATAGGACCACTTTATAGCAGTTCAGGATTAGTAATTTTAAACAAACGATCCTATTGATGAGATTTGATTGTTTATTGAGGCTGCTGATTGGAAAATGAATAGGAGAGTGAATGAGTTGGGCTTTCAGTATATCTATGAGAGAGTTCGATTCTCAATATATTTCTGAGGCTAACACCTTATTTTCAGCTCCTTTTTCAGCATTGCAACAAGAAGTGGAGCAGTTGAAGGCATCATTTCAAGAGCAAGTCCAAGCACAACGGAGAAAGCTGAAGATAGAAGTACAGATATAGGAGCGCACAATACTTGAGCAGGAGCGTCTATTACGAGAGTAGATACATAGAGAATTTCAGGCATAATTTGAGTGACTTTTGCAACCGCCTCCACCTCTTAGTCTTCACCTCCTTCTCCACCTTCAAATCAGTCTCCATCTACCCCTTCCCAATAATTTTTGTTTCTTTTTCACTTTATTTGTACATTTTTATGTTAATATATTATTTGTATATTATTATTATAATTTAATTTATATTTTTTTCTTTATTTGAAATTTTATTTATTTATATTATATATAATGTAATAAAAAGAAAAAATATAAACAATAAAATATAACAAAATTAAAATAATTTATAATTATTAAATAATAATATATTTAATTAAGAATAAATTATAATAAAATAAAAGTTATAAAATTAATAATAAAATATTTTAGGCTATAATAACATAATATAATATTATAATAAAATTAATAATATATTAATTTAAATTTTAAAATATAAATATAAAAAATATAAATATAATTTTTAATAAAAATAAAAAATTACTGACAGATGAATAACAGATGAATAATATATTAATTATTTACCGAGAGATATATGGACAAAAATCTATAGATAAATACCTTTACTAACCGATTTTAGATTTTAGAAATATATTATCTAAAAATTTTACCGATTGATCAACGATGGATTTAAAAATACTAAATAAAATATTAAAATAATTTATGGATAAATTGCCAATAAACATCCGAATTTAATACGAAAATAAATATTTAATTAACAATAAATTTTATTAATAGAGTGCACAATGTCTCGGCAAAGTATAAAATTTCAAAACCAAAGCTGTAATTAATAATCTCTCGATAACTATTAACAGATTTTTATCTTTGTCAATCATGTTATCTGCCGATAAGACCATTCAAGATAAAACTTTTCAGTGGATAATTTATCGATAAAATTTTTTGCCAATAAATTTTTAATAATTATTAATGAAATTATCTGTCGGTAAAGCACGTGTTGTTTTGAAGTATTTATTAGTATTGGTTTTTTTTTTGAAAGTTTGAAATTTTTTTGGGTTTTGTTTTGATTTGGTTTTTGCTCGTAATTATGTGCCAAAGTCCAAGTTCAAGAATTTAGCATAATCATTTATTGGGAATACATTTATAACACATTTTTAGATCCATATCAATTTGAAACTGATCAAAGTTACTGTGATGGGATCATTGGCATTTTAAGATCCGTATGTAAGTTGAAATGGTTATTGAAAATGGGGACAAAGAAGAAAATTGATCTAATGCAGTTGACAGTGGTGATGGTTTGGGTTTTTAAATGACAATGTGGTGATTTGGGTTATTGGATATGGATTTGGTGGATGGTGATAGCAAAAGATGACAATAATTCTTTTTTATGCCGCATAGGCTAGAGTTAACAGTCAAATTCATCTGCCATGATGATAATAATTTAATTGATCAGTTTTTAACAAAAAAAAAAAAGGGCCTTAATGGTACAAAAAATTAAAACTTAAGGTGATTAAATGAGATTTTGCTATAGTATACAGTTGTATTTGAACCCTTATAAAAATTAGCTCATATACATCAAATGCTGATAAGTTAACATGTACTTATAAATATTTAAAATTTTAATAAATTATATATTTATTTTAAGTATTTATAAGTGACTGATAAACACCTGATATGTTTAATAAAAAAATATTTATAAGCACATTTACTGTTAGAATAATTAAAAAGGATACATAATTATATTATTAGAAATGTTTATTGAAATAAATATATGTATAATATAATAAATAATTTGGTCAAACTAATTACTAATCCAAGTATTTGTAAGTACCAAAATAAATATTGAAGTCTCCTAATTTATTTCTTTAACTTATAAACTGAGTTTATAAATTTATAAAATTATTTTTTTTAATATTATATTGAGAGAGAGAATTGATCATGAATCTATTAACTTTAGTAAAAATGCATTTGTCTTCAACATACAACTTATAAAATTATCTTAATAAATATGTTGGCTTAAATATATATAGCTGGTTTGATAAGTTTATAATTTAAGCCAACCATCTTTTTAATGTAAAAGCCAAAAGCAAAAAATTATCAAGAAGTTGTGAGAGTTTCCAAGTCAATCGCAATGAGTATTGAAAGTTTTTATTGGTAAAAAATTATTGTTTTGTGAAATTTTAGTAATTTTTAATTACTAAAAATATATAAAATAAAATTAGAAATTAAACATAATTTTTTTTATCTTTATATGATCCTTGTAAATTTTAAACGTAAAAAATAGTATAACTATTTTATTTTTTAATTATTAAAATAAAATTTTATTATATTTTAAATTTTAAATTTTAATAATTATAAATTTGGTGGAATAAATGTCTTTTCCATAATATATATATATATATAGGAGCAAATCGGTATTATATATTGAGGATGGCCATAATTAATTTTATACTAATAACATAAAAATTCAAATAAATATTCACAATTAAAAATTTTTCTAATTCAAATAGGAATTTCGACCGATAAAATGGATTATATTTTATTTTTGAAAAAATAAATTTTAAATTATTATTATTTTTGTTGTTCATATAATTGTAAAAATAACAAAAAAAATTCAAATTTATATTGTAATTAATTTCATTATATTCCCATTTAAATTTTTTGGCCCGTTATGTAAAACTATCATAATTAATTAAAAATTCATATTTAAATAATTAATTATAACCTTTAGATATGTATAATTTAGAGAATAAAGAAAATTTAGTGAGAGTGAGAAATTTGCTTAAGAATTTGTTATTGAACATTTTAGGATTTCAAATAAGATTTTTGGTAATCTAATGAATTTTTAACAAGATTTTTATTTTAAAATACTAATTTATTTTCACTAGAATTCAATTTACTTTACTAATTATAAATATTTATATTAGCTTTCTTTGATGCCTAATTCTTTTTTTTTAAAGACTTGTCTTCAAATTTAACCAAAAAATTAAGGAAACAAGAAAAAGATGAAAGGAAATAAGAAGAAAAGTGAAAGAAAAAAAATTATTGGAAGGGATCAAAATCTATTTATTTTAAAAAAAATTAATATATACAATACATATATCATAAAAGAACTAAAAAACTTGAGGGGGCCCAAGCAAAAGGAAATCCTGCCCCTGTATATGTCCATATAACAAGTGAAAAATACAAGGGAAAAATACAAAGATACATGAAGATTCTTTATCGCGCAGGTGACGACAAAATGGATGTGGGATCTGCTACCTCAGCATTTACAAGCTATTTTGATTTAATTTAAAATTTAATTTAATTTTTTTCTTTATCCACATATTTCTTTATCATATTCATTTAGCAATCTAAATATAGAATTAATCATGTTCAAAGTATAAATTAAAGATTAAAGCTTTTTATTCTTTTTCAATGGGGTATTTAGTGGGATTCAAACTTTCATTTTTATCTATTTGTTAAATCCTGTTTAACCAACTGAGCTATCCATTTTGGATTAAAATTTTATTTTTTTGAATGCGAATTTAAATAACTGCTATTACAATATTATATGATATTTTATAATACAATACATTAATTATTATTTATTATATATTTATAAAGACTTTATAATTGTTGTATTCATAGGTAAATATATACGATTATGACTATATCACAAGTGCATAGTATCGTTACTTGTAGTAAAGTAGTGGAATGAGTGTTGTATCTATAGAAAATGTGTATTTGATGAACCTAAATTCAATACAATTATTATTTGAAAATTATCAATTTGCAATAATTAAATTTACCTAATTAATTTAAATATAGCTTAATTAATTACTTTAAACTAGGTGTTCAAACAATCAATGATAAATGAGTATGATTAGATTTTATTGGGATTTTTACTATGAGTCTAATTAATGAAATATTAAGAACTTATTCTTAAATCCAAGATATCTAATATCACCTGATTCATCTGCTTTTTTCTTAAGCAAAAAAAATTTAATTGGGCAATGATTAAATTACTATTCTCATGTCAAATAACCAATGTCCAATCCAATTAAATCAAGATATCAATCTAGATCCTTAAAAAAATTAAGTTATCTCTAAGTTAATCACTCAAGGTTGATGATTTCATATCAAAAATCATACTCAATTCTTGTATTTTATATGATTCCTTGGATTTAATAATTGGTAACCAAGCAAATGCTAATCAAATAAACCAAAATCATCAAATCAAGGATAAAAGAAAATAAATCTATGTAAATTAATAGATTATAATCAAACCTATAGTTTAAACATCTAAATCTACTTAATCTCATAAATGGATTAATTACTCATTAACAAAATGAAATAAAATGCAAAATACCTATTAACTATAACCAAAATATCCATTAATCTAGCTAAAACAAAGTTTAAATAATAAATACAATGAAAATACAAAGAATAAACTAAAGGTATTTCCCTAATCTTATTATAAATATCTTCAAATCTCAGAGAATCTGTCAAAACTGCAGAATTTTCTTTTGGGTGATTGATTTCTTCTCTTCTTTTGGTTAGAATCCCAAAATTTTTCAAGAAAGATAAAGAATGATGTAAGCACCTTTAAATCATTTGAAAGTTCTATTATAGTTTGCTTCTAATATGTCTTTGGGTGCCTTAGGATACAGAGATAAAATTTTTTCAAAAATTTTGCTAAATAGATGGATACAGTTATGCACGGGTTTGTGGGAAGGAGTACACGGCATGTGACACTGTTACTCTTCAAAATCTTGAGTTGAACAATTTTTGGCAGATTCTGAAAAATTCACATCGGTATGTGAATTTGGGCGTATAAAATCCACATGGGCGTGTGGATAAAATTTACACGGATGTATAAATTTTTCAGCTTCTGTCTCTTTTTTTTTCAGTAGAATTTTAATTTACACGAGAGTATGACACTTACTAGGCACGCCCGTGTGAATAATTTTTTCTCTGTTTTCACTTCTTTTTAATATCAAATTGCTCAATTTTCTTTCTTTAAGGCATTTTCTCTATCAATCTATAATTAAAACATAAATTCCATAAATATGGACAAAATATTCATCAAAACAATCAACAAATGAACAATTTCTCATTGAAATTATAGGTATATGCAAGATTATTAATAATATAGTATAATAATTATTATTTATTATATATTTATAAAGACGGTATAATATATTATATAATATAATTAAATAGTTTTTTATTTAATTTAACGGTGTTTATAAAATTTTAGTAATAAAAATAAAAACAGATCATATCATGTATTTAATATTTAGAAAATTTGTTAAAAATGTTATTAAAAATAAAATTTTAAAATTACGAAAGACCACTAAATTAAATATTTGATGGTCATCTAAAACCATGAAGAATTGTATTAAATTTTCTATTAATAAATATAATTGAAATTGAAATTCTAAACCAATACTTTTCAATTCTGAAGATTAATCTAACACTAATCATATTAAAAAATTTAAAATAATTAAGAATCACTATATATATGTGGAATGAATAATTTTTTTAACATAAATTTATTTATTAAAACTATGGGGTGGAAATAAGCCGAAGTTTCATATACAATAGCCACAAAAATACCAAAGGAATTATCGCTACATGCAGTTGAAATGAAAACAAAATGAATAGAACCAACACACACCCTATATTTGTTGGGTCCAGCTCAGCCCACAGGTTTTGAATTAAAATAAAAGAAAAGAAAAAAAAGGTGTGAAATGAAGAAAAGAAGAAAGCAGTGACGATGAAGCCAATGTCATTGTTGAGTTCCAGCTATTCACTGACGACACTATCAATCTTGCAACCCAGGAGACCAGTTGGGTAATTGATAGTGGAGCTACACTTCATGCAACATCCCGAAGAGAAAATTTTTCATCTTACACACCAGGCAATTTGGGTGTGGTTAAGATAGCAGACGACAAATTGTTGAAAGTAGTTGGAAAGGGAGATGTCTGCTTGGAGACAAAAAATGGTTCGAGTTCTAAAGGGTGTTGTGCATGTACCTGACATGCGTACAAATTTAATCTCAGTTGGCAGACTTGATGATGAAGATTTTTGTAGCACCTTCAGATATGGCCAGTGGAAGCTCACAAAAGGTTCCTTGGTGGTAGCCAAAGGAAGGAAAGATCCAAAGCTATACGTGATGCATGCGAAGCTCTCTCAAGACACTTTAAGTGTAGCAGAGGATGATAGTACAGTTGAATTGTGACATAAATGGCTAGGCCACATGAGTGAGAAAGGAATGACAACTCTGGTCAAAAAGAGCATGCTGCCTGGATTGGATAAAGTTCACTTAAAGAAGTGTTCAGATTGTATGGCGGGAAAGCAAAACAGAGTTGCTTTCAAGTTTACTCCATCTACCAGAATGAATAATGTGTTAGATCTGGTACATTCAGATCTATGTGGACCATTAACGATGTCATATGGTGGAAATCAATATTTTGTAACTTTTATCGATGACCATTCTAGGAAGACCTGGGTATACACTTTGAAGTCTAAAGATCAAGTTTTAGATATTTTCAAACAATTTCTAAACTTGGTTGAGAGGCAGACAACCAAAAAGTTGAAGTGCATCAGAACAGATAATGGTGGAGAATACACTGGGCTATTTGATGCTTTCTGCAAAGAGAATGGTATTCGACATCAAACAACACCTCCCAAGACACCGCAATTGAATGTTTTAGCTGAGAGGATGAACAGAACTTTGATGGAGAGAGTCAGGTGTTTACTCTCACATGCAAAGTTATCTAAAAGATTTTAGGGTGAAGCTCTCCTTACAGCAGTTCATCTTTTAAATCGTTCACCCTGTGTTCCTCTACAGTTTGATACTCCAGAAAGAGTATGGTCGGGAAATGATGTTTCCTATGATCATTTGCGGGTGTTCGGTTGCAAAGCCTTCGTGCATATTCCTAAGGATGAGAGGTCTAAGCTTGATGTCAAGACTCGACAATGTGTATTTGTTGGCTATGGCCAAGATCAATTTGGCTATAGATTTTATGATCCTGCCCAGAAGAAGATGGTGAGAAGTAGAGATGTTGTATTTGTTGAAGATCAGACTATTGAAGATGTTGAAAAGACTCAGAAGTTGACTGCCGATAGATTCGATGGTGATTCAACAGATGCACATATTGTTCCTTCAACAACAGAACAAAGACCAGTTGGAGATGAAGAAAATATTCCAGAAGAACAAGTGCCAGAGTTAGAAAATCCAGAAGTTCCTTATCAGAATTAACCAGAAGATGATTCTGATAATGTTCAAATACAACCACCAGCACCTGAAGGTTCTCAAAGAAGATCTAGTAGAGTCAGACAACCATCTACTAGATATCCAGTAACTGAGTATGTTTTACTTACTGATGGGGGAGAACCAGAATGCTTTGAAGAAGCAATGGGAAATGAACATAGAAGGAGCTGGATTGAAGCCATGCAAGATGAAATGAAGTCCTTGCATGAGAATCAAACATTTGAACTGGTGAAGTTGCCCAAAGGCAAGAAATCTTTGAAGAATAAGTGGGTGTTCAAGATCAAGCAAGATGAACACAGTTCCCAACCACGGTTCAAAGCTAGATTGGTGGTGAAAGGGTTCAGTCAAAGAAAGGGTATTGACTTTGATGAGATATTTTCACCCGTTGTGAAAATGACATCCATTCGGACAGTGCTTGGATTGGCCGCTAGTGTTGATCTGGAAATCGAGCAAATGGATGTGAAGACTACCTTCCTACATGGTGATTTGGAAGAAGAGATATACATGGAGCAACCAGAGGGTTTTATTGAAAAAGGAAAAGAGGAGTATGTATGCAAGTTAAAAAAGAGCTTGTATGGCCTGAAACAGGCACCGAGACAGTGGTATAAGAAGTTTGAGTCTGTTATGGGGGTGCAAGGCTACAGGAAGACTACTTCGGATCACTGTGTTTTTGTGAAGAAATTCTCTGATGATGACTACATTGTTCTTTTGCTCTATGTGGATGATATGTTGATCGTTGGTCAGAATTCTGCCAGAATTAATAGCTTGAAGAAACAACTAAGTAAGTCTTTTGCCATGAAAGACTTGGGACCAACGAAGCAGATTCTTGGCATGAAAATTACAAGGAATCGGAGCGCCAAGAAATTATGGTTGTCACAGGAGAAGTACATTGAAAAAATACTTCAAAGGTTTAACATGGAGAATTCTAAAGCGGTTAGCTGTCCTCTCGCTAATCACTTTAGATTGAGTTCAAAACAGTGCCCTTCTACAGATGGAGAGAAGGAAGAGATGGAAAAGGTTCCATATGCTTCAGCAGTTGGAAGCTTGATGTATGCCATGGTTTGTACACGGCCAGATATAGCTCATTCAGTTGGAGTAGTGAGTCGGTTTCTTTCAAATCCAGGAAAAGAACATTGGGCTGCAGTGAAATGGATATTTAGGTATCTTAAAGGTACAACCAAAACATGTTTATGTTTTGGAGGAGATAAGCCAGTATTAGTTGGTTATACTGATGCATATATGGCTGGTGATGTTGACTCAAGAAACTACATCTGGTTATCTAATCACATTTGCAGGGAGAGCTGTGTCATGGCAATCGAGATTACAGAAGTGTGTCGCTCTCTCATCGACCGAAGCGGAATTTATAGCTCTAACGGAAGCATGCAAGGAGCTATTGTGGATGAAGAAGTTCTTGAATGAACTCGAAATTCATCAAGAACGGTATTTAGTGTTCTGCGACAGCCAGAGCGCGATTCATCTGGGGAAGAATTCCTCCTTTCATTCTAGATCAAAGCACATTGATGTAAGATATCACTGGATCAGGGATGTATTCGAGATGAAGCAGTTACAGCTTGAGAAGATCCATACAGACGAGAATGAATCAGACATGTTGACGAAGATTCTTCCGAATGACAAATTTGAATTTTGTCGGTTAGCTGCGGGGATGATGGAGAGTACGGTTAATATCTCCACTTGAAGCCCAAGGGGGAGATTTGTTGGTGATTGGTCCTCAAGTGGGACCCACCATACATATTATAAAAGAAAAAAGAAAAGATGGAAAACATGGAAAAAGGAATAAGAAGAAAAGTGGTTAAAAAAGAACAAAGTTGGCCACCTAATATATTTGTTGGTTTTGTTTTTGCCTAATGTTTAGTTACTATTCTGCCTAATATTAGGCAATTTCCACCTAAAGTTTCGGCTCCCTTTCTCTATAAATAGAGAATTGAGCCAAAGCTTGCAATGTGTGGAGTGAAGAGAAGCCACAGATAGAAAATTTATCTGTGAAGATAATTTTAAGAATTGGGTCTTAAAATTTTGGGAGAGTAAAAATAGTGAGAATTAATATTTTTGGGGACTGTTTTGTAAACACCGTGAGTGCCACTATTTTGTATTAATCTCTTTATAGCTACTATTTTTAATAGTGGAAGAATATTTCGGAGTTTGTCCCGTGGACGTAGCCCTAAAAAGTTAAGGGTGAACCACGTTAAATATTTGTGTCTCATTTTTATTATTTTGCTGCCGTAATTTTCTGGAAGTGTCAACAGGTTAAATTTCAGACAATAATTATTGGAGTCATTCTGCTACGAAAGTTCAGATAATATACCATGCACGTAACTTCTGTATAGAAGGCCAGATTTTAAGTGGGACCGTTTGTGACCCCTCCGCCCAACTAGGATTTTACGTGGAATGATAATACTGTCTAAGGAGATCATTGTGGTCCATCCTGGATATTACCGAATCGGTTTACTTCAGTAATTATTGGGTTAATTCGGGATTGAGACGTAAATCCCATCAATATTATCTATAAATAACTCTTTATTGCATGAAACGTACCAAAAATTAATTAAACAATGGCTGATTCAAATATTTCTCCCCCTTTATATGAAAAAATTTCTCTTCAAAACTATATGCACAGAGCTTTAGACATAGTCATCCTCTTCCTTTTAATTTCTCTCATAATTAATCGTCTTCTAGCTCCCAACAACCATGGTTTTGCTTGGCTTCTTGCTCTCTTATGCGAGTCTTGGTTTTTATTTGTTTGGGTTCTCACTGTCAGTACAAAATGGAGTCCTCTCGATTACAAAACCTACCCACAACGCATTCCACAAAGGTAAATATTAATCAATTAATTTAAGTTTAATTAATTTTTTTATATATTTTCTTCAAATTTTTTTACTTCCTACAATTATTATTATTTTGTATAGGGTAAGAGAGCGTCTTCCTTCAGTGGATATGTTCGTGACGACTGCTGACCCGGTGCTTGAACCGCCGATAATAACCATGAACACAGTGTTATCTTTAATGGCAGTTGATTATCCAGCCAATAAGCTAGCTTGCTATGTATCGGACGATGGGTGTTCTCCTTTCACCTTTTATTCTCTGGTTGAGACCTGTAAGTTTGCTAAGCTATGGGTTCCATTTTGCAAGAAATACAACATTCAAGTTAGAGCTCCTTTTAGATATTTTTCAATTCAGCCAATGTTTTCTACTGATTTCTCATTCGAATTCCAACAAGAATGGAAGAAGATGAAGGTACGTAATTAATAATGTTTCCAAAGTCTTTCCACTTATTAGTATTATAATTATTATAATTAATAATTATAAATTAATTATAATAAGTCGAACTTGCGACTCAAAATAATAACAATATTTTCTAGTGACATGACACTCGAATCCCACCAATAATGGAAGAAGATGAGGTTATATTATAGGAAATTCTTATATGACCGGGTGAATATAAATTTGGATAATAAAATATAAATAAAATTAACATTTTTTTATTAAAATTTTTTTATTTAGTTTTCATTGGTTCCAATATATACACCCGATTTATGATAGTAAGAATATAACCTTACATATAATGAGTAGTTGAATACAGTTAGTCCCGGAGATAGAGTCCATACCCGAGCCATCTAAGAATATAATTCTACATGCAATAGGTAAAGGTTGCTCGGCCACCTAATAAATTAGGTTTATTAATAAGTTGTATATGTGTATATATATATATATATACACACACATAAAAAGACTTAAAAACTTTTTCTTCTTATAAAATGTTTGGTAGTTCTTGTAATTAATCAATTTAATAAATGTTTTACGATGAAGGTCTATTTTCCTTTTTGCAAATTGCATTTTGGGATAACCATATTAATATATGAATGATTGAATGATTGAGTTGGATAGAGATGATGACAAATAGAGAGAGAAAATTTGCCAAATATTACAAAACCATGTCTATCTTTGCAGGAAGAATATGAGAAGTTTAGCCGCAAAATCCAAGCTGCACCACAAACGTCCAATATTTCTTGTGATCTAACCGGTGATTTTTCTGTTTTCTCAAATATCCAGCGTACAAACCATCCAACCATTATAAAGGTAATGTCTTCGTCACTCCTATCTACACCATTTCTTTCACTGCTGGTTTGAGCAAAAGAATTTGAGAATGGAGTTAGCAGACGAATTGAAGGGATTGAATTACGATTTGCCAAGACCACCTCACTAAGATACTCACAACACTAACTGGGAATCTTCAGAATCAGATTGAGAAGAAATTTTAATATGTGACTGAAGGAGGCGGCAACAAGACTTGTCGGGATCAGGATTTAGGAGGTGAAACTGAAACGTCGAAACGGATTTTACATATTTCACGCTATTTATTATTATTTTGAGGGAACACGTTTAATTAATTTCATTGATGCAATATTATTATTGTAAAAAAAAGTGTGTGTCTATTTGCAATGAAATATAAAGTTGAATATTTATGAAAAATAACGTGGATTGTATAGATAATATGGGAAAATAAAGAAGGGGTTCCAGATGGATTGCCTCATTTGATTTATATATCAAGAGAGAAGAGGTTAGAGCATCCCCACCACTACAAAGCTGGTGCTATGAACGTACTAGTAAGTAATGCTTATTCTCCATGCCAATTATTATTACTACTAATGTCGTTTTCTTATGTATATATATATAGCAATTATAAATTAACTTACAAATTAGAAATCTAAAAACTATAAAATCTCAAATAAAACAAATTTATGATTCAAATATTTAAAATAACAACTTAATTTATAATAATGAATACTAATGAGCTTTCAGTTAACTTTAATTTCTCAATAATATTTTTTCAGATTTAAATTTGTACTTAGATAACATTCTCATCACTTTTAGCAATACGACTCCTTTAAAATTTTTTTTATTAATAAATATTTTATTTGTTTGTTTATTTTATATTAGAATACAAATAAATTAAACTAATTAATTTAAGAATAGTTTGTTTTTGTATAATGAATAATTCAAAAGTTTTTCCTTTAACTTGACTTATTTATAATGGCGATAATAAAATAAATTGCTTTCAAATAGTTATATATTAATAACTGATGAGATTGCGTAATTGTGAATGATAAAACAGAGCAGAGTATCAGGATTGATAACAAATGCAGAGATCATGTTAAATGTGGATTGCGACATGTTTATGAACAATCCACAAGTCATTCGCCACGCAATGTGTTTGTTGTTAGGCTGTAAGAAGGAAGTGGAAGCTGCTTTTGTCCAATCCCCTCAACATTTTTATGATGGACTTAAAGATGATCCATTCGGAAATGATCTTACAGTTTTACATAAGGTTAGTCTCCGTTATTCAATTTTTTTCTTTTATCATTGGATGATATATAAGAAATTAGAATATGAATCTGTTATTCAATTTAAATCAACAAATTTGTTATCATTAGATGTTAGAAACAAATCCCCAAAAGTTTTTTCACGGGTTAAGTTGATGTCAACAAAAAAAAAATAATAAATAGTAAAATAGAAATTAAAGAATAAAAATAAAAGACTCGATAGAAATTTAATATAGTTCGGCGTAAACTTACAAAGGCAAAAAAATAACAAAGTTACTAAGAAGCTGAAAGTTGTAAAAAAAATTTAAAAAAAAGAAACTCAAAACTCTTAATCTAATTATACCAAAATCTTTGAGAATCTCAATAAATTATAAGACTTACGATAAGTCTAAAGCAAAATTACAAAAAGTGTTACACTCTATCAAAATAATTGCATCATGAATCAATATATACAAGTGTGGTGACTTGATTAGAAATAATATAAATTTTATTTATGAATGATTTTTAATCACTGGATAAAAAAATTGAAGTCTTATCTGACATATTTTTCTAAATAATATTACTGAAATTATTCTTTTTAATTTAAGATAATTATTATATTCTCTTAATTTTATAAAAAAAATAATTTTAAATAAACTAAAATATCCTGTATTGACTCATTAATATTAAAATTAATATACTCTTACTTTATTAATTTGACTAATTAAAAATAATTGTATAGTTAAAAAAATAATTATTTTTTATTAATTTTATAAAGTGATAATTTAAGTAGGGTAAATTATTATTAAAAAGTGACAACTTCATTGAAATGGAGATAGTAACAAATAAAGAAAGCCAATTTTTAATAAAGAAAACTAACTTTTAAAATAAGAATAATTAGGAATATTTATTTTAATTAGAAATTTCCTTTTCCATAACTTAAATTTTTTTAAATAATTCAAAGTGGCTCGAATAAATCTTCACGTTGACTTTAAATTTTCTTATATCAAAAATAATATTTGGTTTTACCTTCTTGACAAAAACCAATATCAAATCTAAATAAGGTTCGAATTTACTTAATAAAAGAGATTTAATAATAAAATTACCGAAATTCAAACTTTATTTACCATTGGAGCTATAAAAATTAATATAAATAACAAAAATTAAATTGTTATACTATAATGTTAAGAAGTTGAAATGGCACCGTAGATTTTTATATAAAAAAAATTATATTGCAATCAAAATAGTGCCAATAACGTGTGTGTGTGTATATATATATATATATATATATATATATATCAGGGTCAATATTTGATATTGCTGTTATATATTAATTTTTTAACATAAATTCTTCGTATTACTATTATATAATATTAGAAAACAATTGACTTTGCTAAAAAAAAATTGCAATTAATTCTGTCATTTAGTTGTAGGAGTAAGTCTTATTTAATTAATTAATTTTTTTTTCAATTTTACTTATGTTAGTATTTGGGAAGTGGAATGGTGGGGCTTCAAGGACCTTTATATGCTGGAACAGGATGTTTCCACAGGCGAAAAGTAATATACGGTTTATGTCCTGATAATATTGGATTTAAAGCTAAATATCTCACTCCAGTTACTGGTAAGATCAATTATTTGCTTCATTTTCTTCAAGAAAAAAAAATAATTAAGTCCTAAATTGAAATTTTTCGTAATTAATTAATGAAATAATGTTTGGATTATAAGCAGGTAATTTAGATGATGAAGAATTGCTAAAAATATTTGGGAATTCAATGGATTTTATTAAATCAGCTGCTAAAGCATTGCAAGGGAAGACAGATACGCCAAAGAGACTCTCTGATTCTGTTCAGGCTGCTTATCAAGTTGCTGCTTGCACCTATGAATATGGCACTAGCTGGGGTAAACAGGTGAGTTCTCTTGTACCATTACTAATCAAGTCCAATAATTAACTCAATTTAATTTAATTAATTAACATAGTTCAGCTTATTCTAGTTTCCACCTCTAAAATTAATTAGAATAACCAAATTATATTTTTATAATAATCTATTTTTAATTATAGTTTTATATTTATTCAAGATGTTTATTTATTTTAAGTTCAATTCAAGATGTTTATTTTAAGTCAAAAATGTAAAAACACAATCTTCAAAAAAGCAGAAAAGTGACTATTATTTTTCATTAAATATGACCTAATTGTTATCCAAGATAAGTAGTTTGGTTAAGTAAGGCTAAGCAATTGGATAGGGATATAAATTTAAATTTTACTACATATTTTTTTTTTGAGAGAGATAATGAATCTTAATTTAAGATTTACGCCCTAAATAAGATTAAGCTTATACCTATACTGTTAAACGGATAAGGATAAAAATATCTATAGTGACAAAAAAAAATATATATATATATAATTTAATTGTTCAAGGCCAGATTATTCCTAGCACCATTTATATTCTTGGTTAATTTTCATTATACTCAGAGAAATTGCAATATTGTAAGGTATTATAGTCACAGCCTAAATCTAAAAGTACGTGATAGATATGAATTTTTTATTTATATAACTAATAATATGGTTTAGTAATTTAAATAATATTTTTATTTTATTTAAAAATATTATTTAAATATAATTTTATTTTTAAATTAAAAAATACATATAAATATTTAGCTTATAAAATCTTTTATGTAATTATATTTTGTATAAAAGTATTTAGAAAGAAAGTTGTTTAAATATTATATAAAAAATGGAAATAAAAATTAGAAAATAAAATTAAATAAACATATTTTCCAATTTCCTAATTTTTCATTTCAAAAAATAGTCAGAAAATGAAAATATAAAAAATCAGAAAACATAAAAGAAAAATAGCAAATAAAAATGAAAAATAATTTTTACAACTAAAAAACCCTAGGTAACTTAATTAGGGAATTCTTAGATTTTCTTGAAGTATAATTTCTTCTAAGTGTATAGCCTGTGGTATATATAGACACTTATACGAAACATCAGATCACTTTAATTTGATTGCCAAAATTAAAATGAAGATTGATATACACTTTTTTTTATCAGAAGATTGACACACACTTAGGGCAACACATACCATTCAAATATCAAACATGCTCATACATAATATTACACAGACAAATAACTCATATAATATAGAAATTAGTTGATAGGAACTCAACATCTGATACTATCTTTTCTCTTGAATTCGATACACACTACCCATCTTGTGAATAATTAGTGTTAAATTTGAGTAATGATTTTTTATCTTTTTTTTTAATAAAATAATTTTTTTTAATCTTTGATGGAAAATATAATTGCAAATTTTTATTATTTGTTTTGACATCATAAAAAAAATAATGATTAAATATCATGATGGAATGAGTTGGCTTCAAACTCTCAGTTTTTTCATTTATGATTTTTTTTAAAATACTATAAACTTTCATTTATCACAAATGAACAATTGTAGATTGACATGAGAATAAAAATATACCTATATCAACAATTAAAACTAAATGATGATTTGAATTTTTTTTAACAATCATATTATTAAAATAATAAAATTGATAATTCGACAAAAAATGTGAAATTAAAATTATTAATATAGAGAAATTTTATAAAATTTTTATTATCTGTGTTGTAATTTCAATCTTCTTCTATTTTTTGAAAGGAGTAATTTCAATCTTCTTATTTATTTAAAAATGCATATTTAATAAATATTATGAGTTTTATGAATATATTTAATAAATGTCAAAATAAAGAAAATCCATAGTGTGGACAGTGGGGGCAAGGAGGCCATAATCTCCTTTTTTAAAATACTCTTTAGTAATATTAATATTTAATTTAAATATTAATGAGCATGGTTCCCTGAAAAACGTTATCAACAAATGTTTAATTCATCAAATTCATATATTATTTGGTCCAGTATTAATTTTTTTTCCCTCATACAAAAGAACACAAAATTTTAAATTCCATTTTAAACATTATTTTTATTTTATATATTTTATTGTGTTAAGTATAATATATAAGTGAGGAATATGATATTAAAATATATATTATATATAATATATTATATTAAATCAGTGATCACTGATATAATATTGTATTATATATTTCACTCACATCTTGCAATATATCATAATTTTTTAAAAATTTTAATTTTTATTATTAATTAAAATAAAAATATTTAAAATAAATAAAATAAATCCCACGGTAATTTGCAAATTATAGGCTAGTATATATATATATATATATATATATATATATATGAACAAAGTCACATATTGAATAAATACAAAATATGTGAATGATTAATATAGAAATGAACTCTTCTATCTTAATAGTTAACTTTTGAGATTGACTATCTTAAATCTTTATTAATAAATTCATTATGATACAATAGTACAAATTAATTTTTACAACCCCATTTTGACTGAAATTTCAATTACTTTCAATTTACCTTGTGATGAGTTTTGAGAATTTATTTTTGTTCCATGGTAGATTTTTTTATCTAGTAGTAGACTTTTAAATAATTATTCTTTGTATGATAGAAGTTGTCTCTTGGACTTTCAATGCACTTGGTACAGAGTATTTTTCAAGTGTTAAAATTCTCTTGATCTAGTCCATATTATAAAATTACAGTGTCAATTAAACTTATAAAAAATTATTGTGACGTAATTGCCACTTAAGAGGGCTTGTAAGAATATACAGAGAAATAAAGTCTCACATTGAATAAATATAAAATATATAAGTGATTTATATAAAAATAAACTCTTTAATTTTGACAGCTAATTTTTTAGATTAATTTTCTCAAATGTATATTAAAAAAATTGATCACATATTGGAAGAGAGATTAAAAGAAAACCTCATAATAACAATCTTAATGAAAGGGATATAATTGTGAATAATTTAAAAAATTGAAATAAAATAATATATTTTTGAAGGAGGAGATAGAATTATAAACATGATATGTTAGCTTGATAAACTCCTTTTTTTTTTTCTTATTCATTTAATTTAGCATGTAAAAATTGATTGGCATTAAAATAGGTTGGTTGGCAATATGGATCCACAACAGAAGATATCCTCACAGGTCTAATGATTCATGAAAGAGGCTGGAGATCAGCATATTGCAATCTGGACCCACAAGCCTTTCTTGGTTGTGCGCCATCAGGTGGGCCAGCCTACCTGACCCAACAAAAGAGGTGGGCCACGGGTATATCTGAAATTCTGGTTAGCAAAAAAAATCCTATACTTGCCACCATTTTTGGCCAGCTCCGACTAAGGCAGTGTTTGGCCTATCTCTGGATCCTTATTTTGGGGTTACACTCTTTTCCTGAGCTCTGTTATGTACTGCTGCCACCTTATTGTATCATCACCAACTCCAATTTCTTGCCCAAGGTCAGTCCAAATATAATCAATTTATTTTCGTAGTCCCTAATATATATTATATATATGTCAAAATTTAAATTGTTGAAAAAAAATTAGCAATTTAGATTATTTTATGCTTTGAATTTCACTAAAAAAGATGGCATGTAAAAAATGCAGGTTGATGATCCAGCCATATGTGGTTACATAGCACTTGTGATGACATACAGCATATATACTCTATTAGAATACCTTGAAACTGGATTATCAATCCGAGCATGGTGGAATAAGCTGAGAATATCAATAATAACCTCAACATGTGCAAGGTTTTTTGGAGCTTTAAGTGTAATATTAAAGATTTTAGGAATATCAGAAACAGTATTTGAAGTTACCCAGAAAGAGCAATCTTCTTCTAGTGATGATAGTGATGCTGGTAGGTTTACTTTTGATGGGTCACAAGTTTTTCTTCCTGGAACAACTATTTTGCTACTGCAATTGGGTGCTTTATTTATGAGTTTCTTGTCTATTATTGCTCATGGGCAAGGATCACAGTTTGCAGAGATACTGTTTAGCCTTCTGATTTTGATGAGTTTTTGGCCGTTTCTTAAGGGATTGTTTGGCAAAGGAAAATATGGGATTCCATTGTCCACTATATTCAAATCAAGTGTTTTGGCATCTTCTTTTGTGCTGTTGTGCAAATGGGCATCAAGGGATTGAGATTTAATCAACACTTCCAAGGTCTTGATGTGGATTTAGAAGACTTCTAAGGTCTTGATTTCGGCCAGTAGTATTTTTCTGTCTTCTTATGTTGTTTCTTTGTCCAATTAATAAAAAGATAATTTATTTAGTCAATTGATGAAATCTAAATCATAAACTTTTATATCTTTATTTTAGATTTATTTTAATTAATTCTCATTTTTTAATTTAATTTAATTTAAATAATGTCTTCATATATAATTGATTCATTAATTTTAGTACTCGACAATTATTTGTTATATTATGGAAACTCTATTCACTCCTATACTTTAATTTAGTTAATGATATGTGTAGTAGTACTAAGCACGATCCTAAGAAATTCAGAGATTAAAAAATATTCAGAATTGAATCAAATATAGAAGATTTTTAAAATGCCATATCCCAAATTAAATTGAAACTAAAAAATCTCCTCATTATACTATTTTAATTTTTTGGAGCAATTCATTTTAAAATTTTGAAGATTGGAGATTTAGTATAAATTAAGTGCTAATTAAATATAGTTTAACAATTATTTATATTTTTTATTCATATTTATAATTCATTTTATAATTAAATTAGAAAAATAATTACTTAATTATATTATTTATTTATTTATTTTTAAATTAATATTTATGAATGAAAATAATATAGTTTTTATAGTTTAGAAATTAGAAATATTTCAATGAGATTTTATATTTAATTAATAAATATAAAATAAAGAAAATTAAGGTGTTTATATATATATATATACATATATATAATATAATATAATACCAAAATAAATATATTACATCATATAATATGAAAAATAAAATATATTAACAGACGTTTATCGTACTTATATCTAAATTAGTATGTATAATATTTATATTATTTTCAAATCTATTCATAATTTATATCTCCATAATTACTAGTACTACTATTATTATTAATGTTTATACTCATCATTTTTATTAAAAACTACATATTTAATATAAAAAATTATTTTGTAGCAATTATGTATATAAATATGTTGAATATCAATTTAATTTAAAATATTTAATAAATAATTTATTGATAATTAAAGTTTTTAAGTTTAATTTATATTTTATTAATTTAATAATATTATAAAATATGTAAATAAATTTACATTGTAAATTAAATATATATATAACCATTACATATATTTTATTTTTATTTTTTTACTGTATTTTTCAGTTAAATTAGAAAATTAATTTAATTTAGTTATATATAATATTAAATGTTAAGTAATAAATTAATATAATAATATATACAATTTTATATTATGAGTAATAAATTTATTATTTGATTTGGCATACCTCAGTACAATTTTTATTTCGAAAATATTCTAATCTCTATGATAATTTAATTCCGAAAAAGTCAAAAATAAAAAAAAATCAGCAATAAATCAATTTATTTCGGTCAATAGTCTTTTATGTCTTTTTATGTTGTTGTTTCTTTGTCTAATTATCAATTCAATTAAAGATAATTTATTAACTAGTCAATTGATGAAGTCTAGCTAAATCATAAACTTTCTATATCATTAATTTAGATTTATTTTAATTAATTCTATTTTTTTAATTTAAATTAAATTAAATTTAAATAATGTCTTCATATATAATTGATTCTTTAAATAATTAAAAAAAAAAACTCTAATTGTAGTACTTGAGAATTATTTCTTATATCATCAACACTCACTACTATATTTTAGTTTAGTTAATGGTATGTGCACTTATAAATATATCACAACCTACCAAGAGCAAGAGAATTTGTATATATAAATTTTTTATTTTATACTATTAGTGTATTAGTTTGGATATACAATTAATAAGATCATAACATTTTCCATCTATAAAGTGAATAAGAGGGAGAGATTTTTTTTTAGATTTGTGTCATATTTTTATTACAGTTGTTAATAAGTAATATAATAATTTTATTACAAGTAAAAATTAAATAAATTTATTTAAAATTAATATTTAATGTGTATGTACAGATAAAACCTTTTATGTAATACAATCTTATTTAGCCTTTTTTTTTTGTCTGGATCAGTCTTTATTTTTTTTCTTTTTTACTATGTCTTTAATTATGAAAGTATGTGACATTTCATTATTAGTTAAGTTCTTTAAAAAAGCTGTATCATTATACATGGAAAATTACTAATTAGTTTTAATTTTTATTGCATCATTAAATACATGAATTAGGATTTATTTAAAAAAATAAATAATCCTTAAAATTTATATTTATCAAATAAAAATATTTTTTATCACATTTTGCTTTAAATATATCAATTTTATCCTTATTTTATTTGTGAATTTATTTTCCCTTGTAATCTGTATAATTTATTATTTTTTCTTAAATAATGATGAATTATCGAACAATTTTCAAAAACTATGTTCCCCAAATAAGGGAATAAATATATCTAGGGATATATATATGTTATTTGGACAATTGATTCATATTTAAACCTTCTTTTTTAATATTTAAAAAAATCATAAAGAACAGAAGAAAAATCTAAGTACTTTATATATCCATATGAAAAAGAAAGAGCAAAATAAAAGGAAATCATTCTACTCATTTTTTATTACCCAACTGCTAATATTATAAGAAGCTCAATTCCATTGAAGCACTCTAAATTCTTTTATTTTTTATGATTTTATTTCATTTTTTAATATATCGCAAATTGATAAGTTTATTTACAGTTGTACATGATAATCAAAATAAAATAGTTACTATGAAGTTAGCTTTCTCCTAAAGACATATGACATAAATTAAACCACATGATCAATTAAAAAAATAAGCATTTTAACTTTTTTTTTAATTTTATTATAAACTTTTCAAAATATTAAAAAATATTTAAACTATAAATTTTATTTTAATTTTATCGTATTTACTAGAAAAATTAATTTGACATGTAAAATTACTGATATGTTAATTTTTCTTAGTTAATATGGACTGCTGAATTTGATAAAAAAAAATTAATTGCAAGAAAAATACATGAAGTTTTAGCATATTTTTTATTTTTATTATAAATTTTTTAAAATATTACACATTGTATAAATTATGCATTTTATTTTAAATTTTTCATATTTATTGAAAGAGATTATTTTACTTGTTAAAATTTTGATGTGTTGATTTTTGTAAATTATTATAGTTAAAAAATATTGTTAATTTATTGTATTATATTTCTTCAAAAATAATCTCCAAATTAAAAAAAAACAAAATCAAGAAGTCTACTTTTTTTTTTTTTAAAGTAACGTGATGTGGGTTTTTTTTTAACACAAATGGATTATCTTCGAACATGAATTTTGATTTTGGATCTTAAGCAACGCACTTTTTTTTATATTATTGAAATTGAATTTGAGTGTACTTTTTATTATACTTAGTAGTTTATTTTTTGATTATTTTAAATTTTAGTAGGGGGTTATTAAGAAGTTAATCTTAGAGAAAATTACCCTATATAGCATCATTTTTAACTTTTTTTTAAATACCTTAAATTTTTTATATATTTTTAATATACTAAATATATATTTGATGTATATATTTAAAAATATAGTATACATCTGATATGCTAAATATATATCAAAAATGGATATTTAAAAATGAATATTTTTGAAATTAAAAGTTAAAAAATAGGTATTTAAAAAAAAGTAAATATTTTTAAAAATAATTTATTTTTAAGGGTATTTTTAAAAAATTCTTTAATCTTAAGTTAATTTTGTGCTCCTTGATTTAATGACATTCACATTTTTACTTAGTATTTTCATTTGAAAAAATTAAATTCTTGATGCTTTTTTTCAATTTTAAAATTTAGGGATTATTTTTAGAAAATAAATACATTAACAATACTTTTTAACTCAGATAGTGTACAAAAATAGATATGTCAGCACTCTACCAAAGGAGAGAGAAAGTGAAAGAGAGAATGAGTTATATATATATATATATATATATATATAGTTGAAAGAGTAAATATCAAAGGAGATTTATTTACAGGGAATAAGATCTAGGCTACAGAAAATAAGAGTATTTTTCTTATGAAATCCCTAAAATAAATGTTAAAAATGTATAGCATAAAAATAAAACAATTATTGATAGACAGAGAATATTCTGTAATAAAAAATCATTTTAGTTCAGAAATATCTTTCAACATGGATTAAAAAAAACATCAAAATGGGTACTGAATTTTTTTTACTAAATATGTTTCAACGATAGCAAGGAAAAAGAAGAATAAAAGAGATACAAAGAAGAGAAAGTTCATTTAAATTTAATTTTTCTTTGATATTTATTTAGAGGGGTTTTTTTTAATTAAAAAAAATTTCTTTAAATATTATCTTTTATCTTTCATTATACTAAAAATAAACTTCAATTTATTTTTTTGTTTAGTTCACATCTTCAATTTTTTTTATTACTTTAAGTTATTAAACTTTATTTTAATTAAATAAATGCATGTGATTCCCATTAATAATCAATTTAAGTTATACTGTATATAATCAATTTAAATTATATCTGAATAATAAGTAATTTAAAATTCAAATGAATTTTTTAAAAAAATAATTATTTTCATGCATAAATTTTAAATATGAATGAGACTAGGAGTTTGGCCTCTTTCCTTCACACCCATTCAAAATGATTGTTTTGTTTGGGGTAACTATGAGCTAAGCTTTCCCTTTGACTTTGAGGTTAGGAATTTGATCTTTTATTTGCTCACATTTGATACGACTGTTTTTGCTTGGGAGATAACTATGGAGTTGATTATGACAGAATGCACAATGTTTAGTTTCCCTTCTATTATGACCGAAAAAATAAAATATGAAATATAAAAAATAAATTAAAAATAAAAAACTATTTTTATGACAAATATACACCATATACATATATATAGCATCTTGATGAAATGCTGAAGCCTTATCTTTTCATTTATTTTGCATTCATAAGCAATATAATAAATATAAATATATAAAAATTGAAAAAAAAAACATGAACTTATTATATTCCCCAATATAATTCTCAAATTAAAAATAAAACATCTCGAATATAATACCAGAATTGCTGTCCTAGTATATGTTTCATTGTTATTCTAACAAGACCTCAGAACTATACAAGATCGTGTATAAACTTAATATGAACTATAAACTTAATATGAACTCAACACCAGCAACTGAATTCCAAAGGGTCTTATGTTTGAAGATCTGTGTTTTCCTCTAAAATTGGGTACATGAATAGTCAATTCAAACCGAGTTCATTGGCAAAAAAAAATTATATTAAAAAAAACCTAGATAGAAATTACCTTGTTTATAAGAACTATTACATCCAAAAAAAAAGCCAAGGTGTTTCAATAATAGAGCCCCGCTCAAAAAAATAATAATAATAGAGCACCATACTGCTTCCTTACAGTACCATTTGTTCATGGCTGTGTGGTGTAACTTGATCTCTGTTCAGAAGAATAATAATGAGATTCAAGATCCTTGAGACTAGCAGCAGCCTCCTCTCCAACTCTAGCTAACATGGCATCAGTTTTTTCCGCTTGTTGGTTAAACTCAATTATTCTTTGGTCTACGTGGTCATTTAGAGATGCAAATCCTGAAAAGATGGCAGTTTGCTTAAGCTCTGACACCAACTTGAGTAAAGAGTCTGCTGCTTGAACCTGCCACGGAAGAATCATAAAATAAATGACTCATAAAGTGTTAGAAGGAATAACAAATAAAGTAATTTAGGAAGTGTCTTCACCCCACAATCTAAATTCACATGATATTTAATTTAAGATGTAAAAACTATAATTCCAATCTGCAGCCTTGCTTTTCACCAAACAAAACTTAAATCAGAGACGAAAATTAATCAGAAAATTATGCATATATGAATTTAGGTTATATCAAAATAGACTTTTTACACAATGCAATTACACCCTTGAATATGCTTATCTAACAAAGATTCTTTGAATCTACAAAAACATACTAATCATCAAGCAAAATCACAATCTCAATTAGATTTAAGCATGCTATATGTTTGTTAGTTGCTGTTTCTAGTGCATGGGTGTGCATATGTATCGGGGAGAGAGAGAAAGAGATATACTCTTACCATTCTAGCTGCACGCATTTCCATCATGAAAGCCTCCTGTGAATTTCTTACTGGTAGCTCATTGACCTGCAATCAGCAGCATGCTTTTATGTAAATTGTACATCCATATATGCCTATAAGTGCAATGTTTAGTTCAACATTTAACCTGAAATCCATCTTCGTTAGATATGATGCCATGGACCCTCTGTTTACTTTTATTTACACATTAGACTTCAGCAAGATTTAGGAGAGAATCAATAATGATAAGAAGGTATTAGTGCCAACTATAACTCCAAGGATGTGGCACAAACAAAAAGAAAACAGGAGGAAATAGAAAATTCGATTGTAGGTTGACTGAATATCAGAAATAAATGTGACAAGAATTTAGGCAAAATAAACTAGTTACAACAAATGAATCAGAGTTAAATACACTAGGGCATTGAAGGGAGATCACTTATAGGACTTACAGGAAAATGCATAATTCAAGCACTTGTTTTCTTCATTGGTTACATTAGGATAGACATGAAGTCCAACTTCCAAGAAAGCACTCCTAAGGCAAAAGGATTTTGGTATATAGATACTACAATAATGGTGCCATTACATACAGAAGAACCTGGCTTATATAATTCTCAGTTCTCACACAATAATATGAGAAATATAAAAAAGAGAACCCATCAAATTTTCCCAAAACACACACACACACAACAGAGTGGTAGCAAAAGGGTGTCAATTAACAAAAGTATGCCAGTTAACCATGCTCAACATTCTATTACTGAACTCTATCGACTCCTAATATGCTAGCTTCAAACCATAGGTACTACCATTCACTAAATACCTAGCTTCCATTGCCATGCTAATTATATGTAAGTTTGCATAAGTTTCTCTTAAAATTCCTAGCTTTCTAGACTAAAGCTCAGAATTCAGATATAATTACAAAATAATATCTTGGTATCTACAAGGCATAAAATGAAAGAATGCTAGGACATATAAAAAAAATAACTTTTTTAACACATTTTAACCATTTAGGCTCAAGAAAATGTGGAATGTGCTCCATGAACATGTTAAAAAATAAAAGATTCATTAACCCTTTAATCATCTAAGCTCATACTAAATGATTAGAAATGAATAATTCCTAGAACTACAAAAATATATGGGAAACAAAAAGATTTAATGGATTGAAAAACAAAGTATCCTAATAACAAACAGTTTAAAAGCAACATTATCATATTCAAAAGCAAAAGAAAAACAATCTTGGATCTGTGTTCAAAATACACCAAAGAATAATAGGAAAAGGAAACTAATTTCAGCATGTAGAAGTATTTTTTTCAAAACAAAGGGGAAAAAGAAAAGAAAAGATACCCTGGCAACATTTACAAGGTGGGTGAAATTGTCAACGATGTTAGCAATATCTGTTTCCACCCGCTGCATCAACGACTTCTGCTTTTGTGCAGCCGCTGCAGCTGCTGCTGCCGTTGGTCCGCTTCCAGCTCCAGCTACTCCACCTTTATTCATTCTCACCTAGAAAACCATGATGAACCAAAACCAATAAAGTTAAGAAAAGACAATAAATCAAGCTTTATATAATCTTTACAGTGGTAAAGCACACACATCACTAACATTGACCTTATTTGATTTATATGTTGAATTGGTAACATCAATAACAAGCACATACATCCTAACATCACAGAGAAAATAATCAATAAAAAAATACCAGAACAGAAATAAGCATGACAAAATTATACATCACCCATAAAATAAACCCAATAAAATTAAGGACACATATCACGAATTCATACATTGACAGAAATAATCAAAATAAATTTATCATACATAGAGAAAATTGACAAACAAAAAAAATCTCATGCACAGAGAAAATGATCACAATAAGAAAATGAAAAACTAAGAAATTTTAAAAAATAAATGATAAAATTACCAGAACAGAGAATATAGATTGCCGGTGCCAGTAGTTTCTGATAGGAGGGAAAAGGGTGAGTGAGATAGAGTTCCAGAGAGCAGAAGAGATCGAGAGAGAGAGAAAGCAGCACTAGATACTGTGTGATAGAGATGGAGAGAGAGGCAGAGAGCCGCGGCAAACACTAACTCCAATACAACTTATACAAAGTAGTATTTCCGCCAAATATGAAATGAAAACATTATAATTATAGTAATCAAACCTCGACTAAACTCACAATCGAGGGAATCGAGCATTTGTTTTGCCGAGCCCAAGCTGCCAACCAATAGGATCCCAGAACAGCCGGCTACGGCCACCACCCCAAATCTGCAATCGATGTTCATAAATAAATAATCGAATTAACAAAAAAAAACAGAAAAACAGACAAAAATATCAGAAATTCAAAAAAAAAATAAAGCTCAGAAATTCAATAAAATAGAAAAAACAGAACATAAAATAAAAAAATGAACCATAACAGAAAATTTAAAAACAATCAGAACAGAAAAGTTATTTAAAAAAAAATCAGAACCAAAAAAAAGGCGCAGAAGCTCAACGAGAAAAGGACAGAAATTAAAAAAAAAAAAAAAAAAAAAAAGCCGAACCTGAGACTGAGAGGGACAGCCAGAGATTCCGGTCTACGGTGTGACGGTTAGGGGTGTAATTTGGTCCGTATGAAATGGAATCGCCTCTATTCCAATTCCATTCAAAAATATTTTGGTATTTAGCATTTTATTCCATACCAATCCAAATATTATTCGGACTTAAAAATTTTGTTGGTATTCGGTAATTCCAAAATTTTTCCATCAAAACTAAAATTAGAATAGATTTAAAATAAATCTGAAAATGGAAACATTATATAAGTTTAAATTTCAAAGTAGCTAAATAAATTCATAAAATTATATCATTCAATTTAAATTACTAAATAAGTACTTAATAATATTCTTTTTAAAAACAAATGCACTTAATAATTTAAGAAAAGTTTTTCATCTCAAGTAATCCTTTGAACCTCTATATCTTTCCAAAAAATTTCTTCACCGCATCATGGTAGTCTTGACAAATCTGAATATTGAAAAAAAAGAATAAATAAAAGGTTGTTAAAATTTGTATTAAATAAAATATTTAAATTAAAATTATGAAAATTATTATATGTACCTTCCTCAAATTGTTGAATATTTTCTTGTGATTCTTCATAATTGATTGGAAATGGAGAAACACGAAGCCAATCTTGTATACATATAAGAGCCTCCACGACTTTAGGACTCAAAGAACTTCTAAAATTATCAAGTATACGACCTCCAGCACTAAAAGCAGCTTCAGAAGCAACAGTAGAAACAGGAATGGCTAACACATCACATGCCATCTCTGCAATTATTGGAAATCTAGAACCATTGTGCTTCCACCAAAGTAAAATATCAAATTCATTTACATCCTCAATGCAATCTTCTTCAAGATATCTATCTAACTCAGATTTGATATACCCTGTATTTTTCTCGTATTTATGCTTATTGTATTTTTCTTTCATTATTTGTCTTATTTTTTTTAGAACGTTGAAAACTATCCATCATATCATTAGAATGCAGATTTATTTTAGTAACTTGTGCCCCAACATCATTTGTAGGTGAACCACCAGCACCCTTATACTCTTCAAACATGCAATTAATTGTCTCTCTCACTTTTTTAAGAATACTAGATGAGGTATAACAATCAAACAATTAATTAAGACCCTATTCTAATAAGCTCATTTTGAAGCGAGGATCAAGTACAACTGAAATAAAAATCATCATGTTCATTTTTTCAGGCTTTTCCCAATACTTGTAGTACTTATCTTTCATTTTTTCAGCCATAAAACTTATGTTCAAATCAGAGCTATTATTCAACTCATTCAAAAGAGCATCTACAACAACCATCTCATGAAAAAAATTATTAGATGTGACATATAAAGAACCAGAAACACGCAAAGTCAACTCATAAAAATTTTCTAAGAAAGTCACAAACCTACCAACATTAACCCAATCATCATCAGAAGGCTTTCCACCCCCATCTCTATCTTTTAACTCACTTTCATAACTAGTATCCTCTAAGTCATACCTATCAAATGCCTTTTTAAACTTGTAAGCAGCATCCAACATCATATAGGTAGAATTCCATCTAGTAGAAACATCAAGACACAATAATTTTTTACTTTGAATTTTCTCCTCTAATGCACATTTTTTGAACTTTTCCAATCTAGATGGAGATTGTTTCATATATTTTATAGCTTGTCGAATACGGAGAATTGATTCTTTTGCCTCATTCAATCCATCCCCAACCACTAAATTAATTATATGAGCCACACATCTCATGTGAAGAAAATCACCTTTCAAGACACTACCACCCCAAGTATTAAATCTAGTTCTCATATAATTGATTGCTGTATCATTCGAACTTGCATTATCAACTGTGATAGTAAAAACTTTTTCAATGCCCCAATCTAATAAGCATCTCTCAATTGTTTTTCCAATTTGCTCACATTTATGACTAGTAATTGGACAAAAAATTATAATTCGCTTTTGTAATTTCCAATTGTCATCAATATAATGTGCTGTGAGACACATATAATTGATTTGTTGTATAGAAGTCCATGTATCAGTTGTGAGACATATCCTCCTTTGGGGTAAGACTTTTTTAAGTTCTATGCTTGAATCACAATAAACTTGGTAGCAATCTTTAGCAACTGTTATTCGTGAAGGAACACGAAAAGAAGGATCCACAACACTAAAAAGATATTTAAAACCTTGTCCCTCAACACATTTAAAAGGAAGTTCATTCACAATTACCATGTATGATATAGCCTTTCTCAAAGCAATTGGGTCCAAGCATGCTTAAAACTTTAGATTACTCACACCATCATTTTCTTTTGTGACACAAGGAAAGTTAAGTTGGGTTTGCTTACGATCCTTAGGCCTAGTATATGGATATTTAGGACATCTGTCTAAATGTGCCAACAAACCGCTTTGTGCCTAATAAGGAGGTGTTATATCCATATTGTAAATTACAATGTTTGCATTGAGCTACCATACCTTTTTTAGGATCATTTTTTCTAACAAAGTGGTTCCAAGCTACAGATCGAGGGGCCATCTTTTTTCTTTTTGTAGTAATCTCTTTAGAAGGAGCATTTGCTTCATTAGTAGGTTGAGGGTTCGCACCTTCTCCGTCTATGAGAATTGGTTCGCTATTTTCAGTCATCTGATATTGAAAAATATATATACATATATATATTCAGTAATACTCACAAAATATTTAATAACATAAAAGAAAAAAAAACTATTACTAGTAACGAAAAAATAGTTTTTATTACAATATCATAATGGTTGTTACAACTTTGGAGGAAAAGCATAATATAATCCTATATATATATATGGATCTAATGATTCTAAATAATATACTATACATATATAAACTGACGCTAGCAATAAAAGTTGATGATTGTGTCAAGAACCCTAACCTATATAAATATAATCCCTAAGCCACCATTAGTTGTAAAGCAAATAAAATAATAATTATCATAGATTGTGCCAATAGGTATGATGAAAAGCCAAGAAGAAAGAGTCAGTATTATAACCTTTAGAATTTGTAGCAAACTAGCAGCTTTCCTGTGTTTTTTGTTTGTTATCGGTATTCACAAAGCAAAACTGCCAAAGCAGGCAATGAATATATATTAAACCTAATAGGGTAGAGTTAATAAAATATTATATAAAATTGAATTACATATTTTAATATTAATATTTAATGATTTTATTTAAATATGTATTATTAATTATATTATTAAAAATCTTATAATAAAATTTCGGTATATGGAATGGAATTTGGAATTTCATTATAACATTCCATTCTATATTCCATATTCCAAAATTTTAGAAAATACATTCCATTCCATATTCCATATTCCAAAATTCCAATCCAAATAATAATTTCGGTTTGGATTTCGGTTTAAATCGGTAATATTCCAAATCAAGTTACACCCCTAGTGACGGTGAGAAATCGAAACTGAGAGTGAAAGTAAGGTTGTGGGCGAGAGCGTAGAGTGAAAGAGGGTCCGAGAGAGGAGAGGGAATGAACTTGTGAGGGTCCGAGCTGTGATCTGAGTGACGGCGGCTTCGAATCAACAAATATCCAGGTTTATCCAAACGGCTCCGTTTTGACATCTCTAACGGCGCCGTTTTGGACGATTGTAATTATAAAAAAATACAACTCGGGTCGGGTTTACCGGGTTTGCAGGCCACGAAACCAGTTCAATAACAGGCTACTCAGGGGGTTGATTGGGGGATTTGTGTGTTTTGCGATAGACAGCATGAACAAGGATGCTCCTTCTCATCGCCCAATCAGTTTTGCTTCTACTTTTGGTAAGAATTTCTTAAAATCTAGTAAAATTCAATGGATGTTCCTGAAGAATTTCTCAAAATTGAGTAAAATCCAATGGATTTGAATATTGCATCTTTGACCTTAAAAGCATCTTAACCATGTGCATCTCCCTTCATATGAACTTAGTTACTTTATTTTATTTATATTTTAACTATAATCTTTTGAAAAATTATATTTAACAAAATATTTTGCATAATAACTATATTATTATTAATTAATCTAGCATATCTATTGGTAAATTATCAAAAAGATTATTTTTTTCAAAATTATCTAATTTTAAATAATTTTAAAAAGAATTAATTTTTTACATTTGAATTTACTTTATTGGATTTTAATTTTTTTTCTTGCACCTCCATTGAATTTTACTCAATTTTAAAAACTTTGTTAGAGACAACGGATGATATTAAGAGAATTTTTCTGAAACTATGAGTAAAATTTACTTTGATTTTTAAAGTACTTATTTAGAAAACTAACATGATAATTTAATGTGATAATTTAAGTGGCACCACGTAAAATGACGTTGGCACCACGCAAGCTTACCGTTAACAAAGCAGGCAAAAAATAATTTTGAGAATTAAAGTGTTATAAAAGTACAAATTTCAGGAGTTTTAAGTGTGAAATTTAAACTTCAGAGACGACGATGTGTGTTAGTAAATTCTCCAGGGACGACAGATGAAAATAACTTATCTTTGGATTTAAATGGATCAGTAAGCTTAATTAAAAAATAGAAATAAAAAATCAATTTTTTTAGGGGTTTCTGATATGAGTTTTTCCTTTTCTTATTTTTCAATTTGTGAAAATTTTAAATATTTTGATAACAACTTTGCTAATTTTTACTAAACTAACTAATGTATATTTTGATGAGGTGCAAGGGTTAAATCACAAAATAATTTACATCTGTAATCCCTGAAAAATTCACTTATTCACTTTATCATCTCTGAAGTTCTCTTATTAAAGCGGTCTTCTCTAAAGTTTGGATTTTTATAACAGGTTAGCCCCTAACCCAAAATTCTATAAGTTCTATCAATGGCAATCCTATGTGGCTCCACCTAAATTGCTACATTTATTTATCGTATCATTATATTTTCTTACAAATCATTGTGTGGTGGTAATTTAAATTTATCACCAATATTTGTTTAGTGGTTTTAATTTCTCTTATTCGATTTATATATCTTCAATTCCTTGTTTCAATTTTTATATATTCACTTCTTTTTTTCGATTTATATATCTTCGATTTAGTTAAGGTTTTTCATTTCTCTTATTCAGTTTCTATATTTATACTTAGTTTATGTATTTTCTTTTTTATTTGCTTTGAAACCCTAGGATTTATTTTTTTTTCTTTCTCAGATATAAAAAATGTCACATGCATCCCATGTTGAATATTTAAAATATTGTGCTCCTATTTGTGAATACAGTGAGATTGCTCTCCCTTCAAGTGTCATGGACAGTAGATAACCTAGGAAGACACTTTTATGGCTGAAGCAACTATAGGGTTTATATAAAATTGATTTTTTTGGGTTATATATGTTTGAGTATTGGTATTTACATAATTATTGTTTAAATAATGGGTTTTTGTCATTTGGAAAAACAAAAAAAATGAGTTTCTGTTATTTGAAAAAACACTCTCCCCGATGGAAATGCAGATTTTTTTTATGTGGATTAATCCTAAGAACCTTAAATAAGCTACAAACATTATCAATACTTCATTGATGAAAGTCGACATATTAGAGGAGAGTAAAGAGTTAGAGAAGACAAATACAATGTTTGGGTTGGATAGAAAATTTTTTTTTTGTGGGTTTAGTAATGGCCACTGTGGGGATACCTATCTTTACATCATATATGCCCATGAAAAAAATAATGATAATAGTGTATATTTTATTATTTTTGCTTTAAGCTAGTGTAGTGTGTTATTGTAACCTAAACAGATGTACTGACAATTTGTTTTATTAATGAAAATTATTACTGGTCTATGTATTGATGCATTTAAATTATTTTGTTGTTTTTTTATTTGAGTTTATTTGTTCATCACCAATATCAAAAAATACTTGCCAAAATTTAGATTAATAATATTGTCATATAAAATTTAGATTAATAATACTGTTATTCACTAATATCAACAAATATTGGCTCAAGACAAAAAAAAAATGACATTACAAAAACCACAAAATATAGTCATTCTGCAGATATCAGTTGACAAAAACAACAAAAGCCACAAAGTACAGTACAAAAAAAGGCTATTTGGAACCTTCTTTAGTACAATGGATTTACAAAAGAACATTGCTATCCTCTGTCCACTCTAATCATTATGTGACAATGCTTTCGTGTGTGGGTTGTGAAGTATTCATTTACATTGATTCCGATTCACCAGCATTTGGTTTGTTGCAAAAAAGTATAACATAGTAAATGAGTATGGTAATCAGTATTAGTAACTTCCCTCAGGTTTCATTAAGAGAACGTCCATCGTCCTTCAAGTTTTATTAAGGTAACATTCATCTTCCCTCAAGTTTCATTTAGTTAACATTAATAGTCCCTCAAGTTTCATTAAGTTAACATTAATCACCCCTAAATTTTCATTAAGGTAACAATCATCATCCCAAATTACAATTAAAAAAATACTTACAGAGGAAGCAACATCTTTATTATTTAGTCTATGTGATCTTTTATTGTGGCAATATTGACCACAATGACTGCACTTCATTTTTTGTCATTTGTTTTTATACTTCATTTTTTGTCGTTTGTTTTAGCCATATTGACTACAATGACCACCTAAGATATGTTGCTTGTGCAGAAGGCCAAAGTAAATCTTTATATTCTTTTCCTTTAAATACATCTCTCATATTTGTATGCAAATGTCTCTCATACATTCAATGTTCAGAATTTGAAAATGTATTCTCAATTACATTCACCAACCCCTATAAATAAATATATATAAATTACATCAGTAATAATAATAATAAAAAAAAGATAAAGACAAATTTTATAAAGATACCTTCTATTTGTCTAACATAAAATGTCTAATGGTGGAAGTTATGTATAGACAAGTCTTATTCTTGTTCATCCTCAACCTCCTCTAATGCAAACTTAACTAGAGGGAATTTTGGTTTGGTGTTGAATTCTTAAAGAATTGTTGCTTGGTTAGATGCATAACATATGCATCTATTTCCCTAGCTTCAATGGCATGTATAGCCATCTCCATCACTTGATCATCATTCTCAAGAGGTATCAAACCAACATTGTATTCCTTCCTTGGAAGCCTCCACCAATATCTCATCAAACCATGAACTTTAATTTTCTACAGAATTTCATCTATAAAAATTAGAACAATCATGTCAAAGCAGCAATTAAACAAATAGTGGATTTCCCCATCCATGTACTCCATTCACCCTTACCCCCATTGTAATGCAATTTTATGGTGGAAAACTCATTTGAAGCTATAAAAAAAGTAAAAACATCTTCAATGTGTGTATTTATGTATTGTTGATTTGCTGATTGTTGTTCCAAATTGCCGAATATGTACAATTGATAATTACATCTATTTAAACTAAAATAATCAAGGTTTGCTAGTTTTCTTTTATGCAATACAAATAAAAATGTACACTTCATATTTGTATGGGAGTTAAACTAAACCAATGAAAGGTATGTTGCTTTTTAATGCAAAGAAGATGAATATGTGCACTTAGGGTTTTATGCAACTATTGTTTAGGGGTCAAAGCCAACAAACCCATTATAGTCCAATGCACATTCTTTCCATATATCTCATTTTCAAATTACTCGACAGATGCACATGCATTCCATAAAATCCTAGAAAATGACAAAAGCAAAATTGGTATTATTTATTCTCTTTTGCAATTACCTGTTCTCATCATAGAATGCTGGTGCACGATAAATTTTTATTGTGCTTCTAGAACAATGCAATGCTGGTCCAGCACCAAGAAACCTCAAGACTTTTGATTTCAGTCACACAATCACGACAATGCAGCCCATGTGTCAAATACCTCAATGCGCAATTAGAGATATAATGGAGAAAATATTATGAAAACCAAAAATGAAAGATTTGGTAGGTTTAGAAGAAATATTAACCAATTTACAAAATCTGGGTTTGAAGAATGAACAGTGACGAGCAAACTTGTACAAATCTTAGATTGAGAGAGAGAAGATGATGAATAGTTGTAAAGGTAGTCACCCAATTTATTCTTTAAATGGGGTATGACATGGCAGTCTAGGTGGCGCCATCTATCATTATCATTATCAAAACTTATAGAATTTTAGGTCAAAGACTAACTTGTTATAAAAGTCCAAACTTGAGAGATAACTGGTGTAAAAAAGTAAACTTCAGGGATGATAGAGACGACATGTGTAAATTACTCAAATAGGATAAAGTAAAATAAAATAAAATAGTGTATTTATTTATTTGTGTTTAGAATGACACTAAGTTAAATAAAATAATTAGTATGTGCTTTTTATATTATTTGGGTGAAGGTAAGAGAACGTAAGGATGGCAATGAGGCGGCATGGGGGGCAAGGCAACAATCCCCATCTTCCTCCTCGTCTTTGCGGAGAATCCCCACTCCATCCATATCCTCACAAATAGGAGCATATTTGTCTCCGTCCTTGGCTTCCCACCTCTAAGAGAATTTCCATTGGGATTTATATTTCTTTAATTTTTTAAAATTAAAATTTAAGGATAAAAAAGTTAATAATCAATAATAACTATATACTCAATAACATAATAATTTAATAATTATATATAATAAAATTCAACAACACAATAATATAAGATATATTAAGTTAAATTTATTTCACATATGTAAATAATTAAGACTTAACATACATTATATATATATATATGTCCTTATAGGGGTGGAGGATGAGGATATCCATGGGGCATGGAGTATGCTCTCTATCCTTGTCCCATTCTAGCCAACAGAAAAAAAAAATTCTCCCTGTGCCTATTCCTACAGAAAAATATTAGGAGAATTTTCACCTCGTTTAAGGTAAATTCCCGCAAAGAATGGGAATTCCTTCTCCTAATTATATATTTGCCCCCCGCTTGAGAAAGAAAAGTAGCAAACCTAACGATCTTCCCCGCTTGAGAAAGAAAAGTAGCAAACCTTGCGATCTTACGATCATCCATCTACAGCTTTTTGCACTCGCAGACATAGTTTAAACGGTACTGCATTTCTCAACTAGAAAGTAGAACCAAATTAGAATCCCCCACTCTCCAATGCTCAAAACAAAAGTCTACGGCTTTTCCTTCCTTGCTTGGAGATTCAGACAAACCATTTGCCAATCAACAAACTGATATTAATTTACAATTTTCTTCCTCATGGACTGACAATTTTAGCAAAGATTTGCTATTGATGACAATTCATCATCTGCAGTTATGATTTGCTCGATCTTTTTGCTTTCACTTTTGCGCTGCTGCTGTTTATTTAAAGTATGATCAGCCTTAGAAGCCTTAGAGACAATTTTTGAGACAGTAAATCCTGCAACATCAAAAACCTGTGATCTAAAAGGAATCAAAGAAATGCGTTGAACAACATCAACTCCTTCATATGTCCAAACCCACAGGGCTGCCTCTCCTTTAAGTGCAATAGCAAACCAACCTAGACCAGCGGCAGCAATATCTACTGTGCTTGAATCCCAACTGCTCCCAGAAATTTGGTATTCCTGTCTCACCCATTTTCCAAGTTGTTGAACTCGTTTCTCCCCAGTTGGAGGCTGAAAAAATTACAGAGTCAAAATCACATCTCAACTGCAATGGATAACATTAATGGAGTGTTTGACAAACTTGCCCTAACGGACAATGGTTTTGGACCTTCTCAAGAAGTCCAGGCACAAATCTTAGTGTCATTCTTTTTACAGAAATTAGATCTGAAACTTATGTCCCTATTCTAACAATTTAATTCCTATCTACATGCCTGCCCCGAAAGTTCTCCAACATCACTTGCCTAAGATAAGGGGGACTACAAATAAGGACACTCAATGTAATCCTTACTTTTTTTTTTTAATTCTGTGCAATCAATCCCAAAACTAAGTTTAGGACTCAATTAGGACAATTCTTTTATTTTAGGCATACATAAAACTCAATTTTTGTTAAAAACATAAAAAAGCCAATTTGTCTACTTTTTAGTAATAATATATATATATATATATATATATATTTATTTCTAAAAATAAAAAAAAATCAGTTTAAAATTTAAAGAAATAAAAATAAATTCCCTAAACTGAGAGATTGAACAACCAGCTTCATCAAGCTGCATTTGCATGTGGAAAACCGAATGACAATATATCAACAAGCCTTCATCAACCAAATACAAACTCATAACCAATAAAAAATAAAAAAAAATAAAAACCAATTAATCCAAAGACAGATATCCAAAAGAGAATTGCAAAACTCAGACAGTGATATGGAACATGGCCACAACCACACACATGGGCAGGCGAGCAATAAAAATTATCAATTTTGCTTGTGCATTGTTTGAGAAAATGCCTGAAATGAATGATGTTGCCTCTTGGAATGCAATGCTGTATGGATATGCATAAAAGTTTTTTGGTGGCAAGAGAAATTTTTACAAGATGCCATTTAAGAATTCAAGTTCGTGAAAAAGTTTACTAGCCGCATATGTCTTGAAGGTTAGACTAGATGACACAAAGAGGTAGTTTTGATTCAAAATAAACTGTTACAAGAACGAACCTAGTGCTTAGCCAATCAGTTAAAATTTTAATTATTTAGACATATAAAAATAATTCTATTATTAAAAAATGAAAATTATTTTTTTTTATCTTTTGGAACAAATTTTGGGTTTAAAAAGACCCAAAATAAAAGTAGTGTCTTAATTTAGCCCTAAACTTATTTTGGACACATTTAGAAAAGCGAAGGACCAATTTGAGCTTTTATCACCACAAATAATAGATAAGCAAGAGATAGAATGAAGAACACCAGTTATTAGCTCTGGCAAACCATACCTGTAACTGACGACCAAAATGGTCTGCTAGCATAGTGCTTGCCTTTTCTGTTTTCCCCATATGTAATGAAAGGCATGGAGATGCCCATACAGTAGTCTAAACAGAATCAGCTGATAACTGTTCGATGTCCAACCTTATGAGACCACCAATATGAACTGAATGGCCTTCCTGTCACAAGTAAATGTAGCATGTACAATAATATGTCAAATCTCCCATTCAAGAAACGATCCGGAATATCACGTGGCAAAAAATATTAAAAGATGTGATGGCCTAATTAAGAAAGCAACTAGAAATGCTCTTAGTATGAGAAAAATCCTTCCTATATGATTTTTGGTTAGTGACAGACTCTATTGCCCATGTGCCTCCAACATCAAATCAGATGCATGACCTAAAAGCATTCAAGTTAACTAACAATAGTAAAGCCACACCTTAGAACTTAAAAACCATACCATGAAAATATTGTTTTGTTAATAATAAAATAAAAAAAAAGACAGAAATTGAAATTAGAATGGCTTCTTCGAACCAAATATGCATTAGTACCAAAGAGTAAAGAACTGAACAATGTTCTAATAAATCATAAGAATGTTCCAAAACAAAATTCAAATTCTCTTATAATTTATCACAAGTTAATAATTCAAGCAAACTAACCTTGATTCTGTATGTCCTTGGTTTCAACTCGTTGCTGATGTGAACAAGCCTCTGTTCATCTCTAGATAGCCTTGTAGTAATCTGATGTGGATTTAAAAGCCCTGGTGTGTCAAACAACTTCGCCTGCCCAGGAAGAACACCCTCCACCCTAATAATTCCTAATGTGGTTCCAGGAACAGGAGCCTCAGTCAAATGAGTCAGCGTCACTTCACCTCCAGCTCCACCAGCCACCTTTCCCATTGCATTTATCAATGTACTTTTCCCTGCATTTTGCATCCCTATAGCCCACACATTCCCTCTAGGCCCTGCCAACTCAATAACATTCTCAACCAAATCTTTTAATCCGCAACTTTTAACAGCACTTACAAAATGCACTTGCTTAATAACACTAGCACCACCTTCCCTCGCTCTTTGTCTGACCCAATGCTCGAATCTAGTAGGTGATAAAGTAGGCAACAAGTCAATCTTGGTCACTACAAGTACTATCCTAGGCACATTCCCCGATTTACCTTCTTTCCAAGAAGTGAAATTCTCCTCAGTTGCATCTGATACTAACTTGGCTACCCTTTTAGGAAAGGACCCATCAAAATCCACAGCATCAACAACCAAAAGAACAACTGAACGAGCCCCAGTAGCCAAAACCAAACACTTACCCACAGTGTGATCAAAATCAAATTCTGGCAACAAATTCTCCACTGTTGGATCCTTCACTATTCCATAGTGCCTCAAGGAGTGACACCGGGCACACGCAATTGGTTTGGTCATAGTTAGGTTTTGAGCAGTGTTTTAAATATCAGCTGTTTCTTATCGGAACGGCCGATATTTAACGGAATTTGAAGGTGCCGATCCGAATTTAGCCGTTATATTAATGGGATTTTCCAAAGGCTAAAAATCACAACGAATCGTCTCCAAAACGCATTGAAAGGGTGAATCGGCCAATATGGGACGATTCATTTTGTCGAATCGGCGATGGACGGAGGTTGGAGGCAGAGCAGGCTACGAAATTGAAAGGAGGAGAGGAAGAAGGAAATGACGATTTTAGTTTAGGGGCTGAAGGAAAAAAAAAAGAGAAGAAGAATAGAAACTGGGTTATGTGAAGCTGGTCTTGGTTTAGCGTTGAACTATTGAAGAAGGAGGAGGAGGAGAAGAAGAAGAACTGAGTGTTGGTTTTAGCGTTATTTGAAGCTTGAAGAAGATGAAGTAATTATTTATTTAATCAATAAATAATAAAAAATAAAAAAAAAGTTAAAATTTTCGGGTTAAAAAAAAAAAGCAGTTGTCTCTTGGTAGTTGTTTTCAATCCTTATTTATATATACGGTTATTTTTTTTTGCAATAAAATAACCTAGCAAAAAAAATTTTAAACAATTAAAAAAATTAAAAATTAATTAAAAATAAAAGTTAAATTGAAGAAATGTTATGGTAGCTGTTATTTTATTTCGTTATTGTATAAAGTAATAACTATTGTAATTTGAATTGGATTATTTTTTTTATTATTAATTGTATTATTATTACTATTAATTTAGTGATGTTATTACTTAACAAATATGATATGTATTTAATTGTTATTAAAATTTATTTAATTATTTTGTATCATTGTTTTTAAATAATTTTTTATAATAATTTCATCTTTATTGTTATTATAGATCAATTTTAATATACTTTATTCATTTATATTTTGTAAAAAATATTTATTTTTACTTTATTTATTCCGATTTATTCCGTTTTACCGAGTCCATTACCTGATTCATCCGATTCCATGATTTCAACTATATTCACGGTAGCGGCTACCCCTTTTTAACATTTTAAAACTTTAAAAAGAAAAAAACATAATAAGAGCTTGAAGAAGAAGTGAAAATGGAACCATCGATTATTAAAAAAAGTAAACAATTAATTAAATAAAAAAAAATGGGACAATCGGTTATGGCTTTTTCTTTGTTATTGTGTTTTAGTTGTCTACTTTATTATTTATATTAATAAAATAATAGTAAAAAATAAAAATAAAAAATAATATACCAACCAATAAGTAAGTATAATAGTAAAAATGAACAAATAGGTGAGTATAACAGTAAATATAACCAATAAATGAGGAGAGAGGAGCTTTGGAATTGCAAATTTCAAATATATCAATCATTGTCTTTATTTTCGTTCAAAAAAATCAATGTCTTCTTATTGTTATATTATTATTTTTAATTAAGTTTCGATAACAATTTGATCTTTATTATTATTAAAAGGCCAGTCCGGTGCACGAATGCTCCCGCAATGAGCGGGGTTCGGGGAAGGGTCGGGCCCATTAGATTTTTGTACGCGGCCTTCCCTTGCAATTAATTGCAAGAGGCCGTTTTCACGACTCGAACCCGTGATCTCAGGTCACACGGCGACAACACTTACCGTTGCGCCAAGGCTTCCATTCGATCTTTATTATTATGAATCAATTTTAACATATATTATTAATTTATATATTATAAAAGATATTTATTTTTTTATTTTATTATGGTCCGATTCATTCCGTTTCATCGATTAGTCCGATTTTGCGATTACAACTGCATTCACGATAGCGGCAGCCATTTTATGCTAATTCATTTCGATTTCGTTTCACCGCGATCGATTCCGATTCTGCAATTTAAAACCCTGGTTTTGAGTGGAAGCAGGATTAGGGAAGGAATTTTCGGGGTCAACAACAACACTCCTTTTAAGGGAAGTTGAAAATTCGAATTCCAATGCAAGAGGAGTAAGATGGGTTGTGGATTTGTAATTGGGGTCCTTAATTGATGGCCTGGTGAAAAAACCAGGATATTTAGGGTTTGAGTCCTGCATGTGGATCCCACATGTAACGCCCCCATACTCCATATAAGCACTATACATATAATTGGTATACATACAATGCGTATATGAAGTATAAGAGTGTCACTTTTAATTTCTATTTAAAAGTCTTTATCCGAGTTCAAGCAATATTATGTTCATTTAAGAAACATTTATAGTAATCATTATTCTTATAAAAATATAAAGCATAATGAAAAATCACACATGTATGCATCACCTTCTAGTTGGTCTCGAGACACTCTTACCCATCTCGTGGCATAGCAACTAAGCTTCTAGATCATCCGCATAAAAACCTGCGCGATTACAAAACCACGCTAAGCTAGAAAGCTTAGTAAGACAAATAAGCATTAAAATATACTTTACAAAATAATCATACCTCACGTTCTTAGCATTATGTTCTATAGTTCGCTTATCCCGTTTTTCCTTTCTCAAAACATTCTTCATATAATCCCACTAATCTCAGAAATTATACACATATCTATATACAACATTCACAATACAATACTTACCATTTCTATCTCATATACATATACATATACATCATTTTCAACAAATCACCCTTCTTTGGCATATCCAAACTTTCATGGAAACAATTCTCACATTTACATACATTTTACACATCATACAACATTTTCATAAACTCATATCTCAATAAAACACTTCAAGCCATATTCACTTTCAATATATCAATACACATATTACAAAGTCATATTTCATAACATCATTTTATTCACAATTCATCAACCATGAATCACATTTCCAATGAGGGCAGCCATAGATCTCTTTAGTCATATCTTTCAACATTTGCATATCACATATTTCAACAAAGACAGACTCGGGCCCAAACAACACACTAATATGTTATTCAAAGTTCAGAGTTACTGCTTTGGTCTATAATCACAATGATCAAGCCCGTAGGCAATATATCTCATATCTCTATCCATGGATAGTGTAACAGACCCAGTCTCTTGGACCATCAACTCAATAACTTGAGGAGATCCTCAACCCGGCAAGACTGTTACTAGTAACAGACCCAGTCTCTTGGACCATCAACCCGACTAAATCGAGAAGATCCTCAACCCGGCAAGACTGTTACTTTTCATATATTTCATATCAATAATTCATATAGTGTAACAGACCCAGTCTCTTGGACCTCAACTCACTCAAATTGAAGAGATCCTCAATCCGGCAAGACTGTTACCTTTTTCACATTTTCTAGGCATGCCGCCAAAACCAGAACTCTGAAATTTGAATCAACATATTAGACACAAAATCTTTTCATTCTCATTTCATTCTCAATTGAATTGCCATAGCCAATAACAATGGCTTCATATCTCATTTGAATCATTAGAGCCAATCACAATGGCTTCACTTCATATTTTAATCATCATAGTCAATAACAATGACTTCACATCATTTTATAACATTTCACTATATAACACTTCATTATTCAAATGCACATTTATATCATCAATTAGGCAAACAAGCCTTAATCATAACATTAAGGTAATTCATCATCAATGATCACATGATATTTCACATTGTACATAACACGTCATTATTCATATGCATCATTAATCTACATATAGCACAATATAATTCATAAGATTGACAATGCATAAAGCATAACATAGTTCATATAATATCAACATTATCATCAAATCATATTGATCAATTCAATTTATCACTCAACAATACATAAACAATGGCATTGCACAAACCTTTTTCCATGATCATTATATCTTCCACATTGCCTATACCATCATTGTTATATACAAAACAATTTACATTATACATTAATGTAGAATCTTCTATATACATTTGGTTGGATCATTATTGTTGCAAGTGTATGTAAGTACAAAAGACAATTGAAGATCCAACAATGTATGAAGAACAATTAACAAACACAAAAACTAACACCCTCAAGGGACACGGCCAAGCCTGTGGCCGTGTCTCTCAATTTAAACATCCAGTAGCCAACACGCCCAAGGGACACGGCCGTGTTCGTGGCCGTGTCACTCAACACCAATTCAAGCAGTAGCAAACACGGGCAATGGACACGGCCAAGGCAGTGGCCGTGTCTTTCAACACAACAATCCAGTACCAGACACGGGCAAGGAACACGGCCGTGTCTCTCAACACAATTCAGACAGTAGCGAACACGGGCAAGGGACACGGCCGTGGCAGTGGCCGTGTCTCTCCAAAATTCATTCAACACACTCAAATTTGCCCCAACTTGGCCGTGTCTCTCATGACTTGGCCGTGTCCTACAATAATTTAAAGACCAAACAATCGAAAATTCATCCAACTAAACCCTAAATCAACATTTCATCATTTTCCTTACAATTATCTCAACTCATCATCACTTAAATGTTAATTTTACACATTTATATACTTCAATCTCTTGTTATCATCCACTTACACACCAATCAAACCAAACATAACCCAAATCCAAAAGAAATCCAACTAAGGAAATAAAAACTTATAGATATAAGTATAATCAATAAATTCAACTCAAGAGATGATTACTTACTTGAATATGTTGCCAAATCTTCATCTCCATCTTCAATACTCTTAAATTCCTTTAATCCTTGGTGTAATTTGAAGCAAAATCATCTTTCTCTCTCTAGCTTCTCTCTCTCTCTCTCTCTCTCTCTCTCTCTCTCTCTCTCTCTCGTTCACTAAGAAAAGAAGACGAAGGAGAAGAAGAAAGAAAGATCTAGTTCTTTCTTTCATTCTTATCATATATATATATATATATATATATATAATAATAATAATAATAATAATAATAATAATAATAACATTAATACCATTAAATCTCCACCACACACAATTCCTTTTGACTTTCTTCTTCTTTTCTCTTTCCTTCAATACACACATTGAATCCAAGTACAATAGTAACCCCAACACTTTTATGGTATACTTTAGGATATTACAATTCTCTCCCCCTTAAATAATTTCGTCCTCGAAATTATCCAATATAATATAACAACCCATTTAGCACAATTCACTATCGTAATTTTCATATGAAGATAATCATTTCTTACAATATAGTTTTATCAAATCTCATATCTTCTACTCTCCCCCTTAGAGCTAATCCTCTTCTCTAAAATTCATAATTCATCATTGTATAGGTATATATATATATATATATATATATATATATATCTTTACATCTTATTACTTACTCAACGAAGCAATTTAGATAACTCATAACATCTCCAATACACTTTATCTTGTACTGGAGTCAGATTATCACTTTATCTCCTTAGAAATATTTTCTTAACTTTAATCTCAAAATTCATTAATTAATATCTTAACATTGTTTATTCCATTCTTACAATCACTTTCAAAATAAACATTTACCAAACCTCAATGAAAAACAATATCCTTACTTTCTTTAGCTTGCTTCACACTTAATATAATTATTAATACAATACCTTTAAACTTACTTAATCGATAAACAATATTTCCTTTCTTCTCATCATGTACAAATGATATAATTCAATTTATTTATGTTTATTCATAAGCTAGAATATTACATCATACACATTTCCATTAAATTTTACACTTCCAGTACAACTGTACGTATTAAATCTCAACATTGACTCGCAACTATAGCAAACTTTAGACCAATAGATCTGTTTATCACAATATACTAACATTTCGATCTTATTTGTTTCAAGTCAACAATTAACTTAATGAAATTTATCATTAGATTTCACAATATATATATATAATATAATCTAATTTCATTAGGTCAAACTTATGTTCAAATTGTAATCTTGCCAAATTTATATATTCAATCAATAAGAATCATGCTTATACCTATAAATTTCATTGTTTCAATAATTATAGCATCATTTCTCATACTCATTCAAAATCTATTAATTTAACCAACAACTATATCTTTATAAACAACTCTTCCCCCAACCAAGTCGGTAATCCTAGTTTGGTTGCCCAACACATTGGGTCCGCATGGTTTCACAGGAGGCAGATAAGTTCGTTCATTTATCTTTTCACAATTCATTTTTCATAAACAATTAGGCGCTATACCTCAATTATAATTTATTTCTAACATCATTGTCAACCATCATGGTTTCTTATCATATCAAAATAATATACACACATATATCATCAACTATATTGAACATCTCATTATTCAATCATATCATTTTCAACATTATTGATATATACATAACAATTTACATTATTCATACTCCCATAAACTTTAAGTGCATTCACTTAATCACTTTACACTGTAAATGTATTCAGTATAACTTTCAATCAGAATTACAATTTCTTTCCTTATATTATATCTTCACTTCACTTATTATCATGATATTTATATAATTATTGTTCGATCTCACAATTCATAACTTAAAACATTATCACAATTATCTTCCTTTACTTTACTTCTCATAATTATAATTAAATTTTTAACATCAAAATTATAAGATATAACTTCACCAATCATATCTTTTAACCATGTTTCTGATAACATAATTATCAATCACTCTTGAGGTTTGTAAATCAATATTGTTCTTCTATTATTCGATTTCTAACCTTTACAATTATAATGCTAGATTGCATCACAAAACTTATATATATTCCCCAAGCTTTTCTTACACCAAGAATTAACACATTTTAATTCCATCTCCAAAACAATTGGTTTTTGGTGATTTGATCATCATTAACCCAACTCATGTTCAATAATATTACCCTTAACATTTTCTACTCCCAACCTTTAATCAGATACAAATCTTACACAAGTATCATTCATTACTCCATTTCCAATCCATCTCTTTTAAAATTTTCAAATACATAATTTCTTCCTTACAATTTCTTATTATACATTTATACATAAAACATTTTCACACTCAAATACTTGGAGTTCCAAAACATCTTATAATAGCCTCATTTAGTTATTGCTATAACAATTTCACTGTTCAATAATACCCAGATCCATTCTCACTTCTAATACCATTAAACATGTAATGGTATAAAATAATAAACATATTATATACACCTTCATAGGTCACATTCATATCGAAAAGTTCATTTCACAAATTCTCTTTATATAAACACATAATCATATAATTTAGTAAATTTCCCCTTTACATATAGTTTATACAAATTAATATTTATCACTTTTCTTTGACTATTATCATTCTCTTTTGTTTATCATAGCTTAAGTTATTCATTAACTTCAATAAATATACATACTCTACTTATAATATTATTTCACAAGAAGCTTAATCACATTTCCAATGTGATATCTCTCTTACATTTGTTTATAAATATCTTTAACACATCTTTCATAATCATTTTCATCCTTTCCATCAAATTACTTAAAGTAATTCATTTTCTTTTGCTCCATTCCTTTTCTTTTATTTCAAACCAAAACTATCAATCACATCTCATATATCTCATGTAATAAATACATTAAACTATCAATATTTCATTGATCTTCATCCACATTCCATGAAAACTATAAATTCCAACTTACTAATTTACTTAAACTTCAATTTATTCATCTCATACTCTTCATATTAACTTTAACACATCTTATATGCATACACCACAAAACAACATCAAAACATTTATGTTTCACAATTATTAAGCTCATTCTAAAGAAAATCTAAATATTTCATGTCTCCACCATTAACATGAGCTTTCACAATATTCAAACATATCATATTTCTATCATTGAAATCACCATGTTTGCATGAAAATAACAATACAAACAACACCCATATCACTTCGTACTTAACCAACATCATCTCTTTTTCATATTAAACCAACCTTAACTTGACATATCCACACCTTACATTATCACACCAAATCTGTACCAATTAACTCATTCAATATTTCACTGTACTCTTTGCATTCACATAATGTATCTTTCCACATTACCCATCCGACAATATTTCCTCTTTATAGAAATCCAAACATAAAGTTTAATGGAAAATGATTCAAATATTAGAGGAAAAATTAAATACTTTAATCTTAATTTGGTTCCAACTCATTTCCAACTTTACTCTTCTAGCCATTTCTTTATATATCAAACAGATATCAATTATCAAACTTTTTACTTATACCTTCCATATCATTTCTTTATATCACAATCACCTCTCTATTATTAACATTTCAAAATTTGCTTTCATATGAAATCTCATTTACACACTATCATTTATCTCATGTAATTCAAATATATCACAATTCACATAATGCCACGTTCGAGACCAACCTAGATGTGAATGCATATGCATGTCTTACCAATTGCATTTCAAAAATCTTCTTTTCAATTCTTAATTAACTCTTCAAAAATTTTTCTTTTAAATTTCACTTAGGCCGAGAATCTCGAACCTAAGCTCTGATACCAAAATAATTGTAACGCCCCCATACTCCATATAAGCACTATACATATACTTGGTATACATACAATGCGTATATGAAGTATAAGAGTGTCACTTTTAATTTCTATTTAAAAGTCTTTATCCGAGTTCAAGCAATATTATGTTCATTTAAGAAACATTTATAGTAATCATTATTCTTATAAAAATATAAAGCATAATGAAAAATCACACATGTATGCATCACCTTCTAGTTGGTCTCGAGACACTCTTACCCATCTCGTGGCATAGCAACTAAGCTTCTAGATCATCCGCATAAAAACCTGCGCGATTACAAAACCACGCTAAGCTAGAAAGCTTAGTAAGACAAATAAGCATTAAAATATACTTTACAAAATAATCATACCTCACGTTCTTAGCATTATGTTCTATAGTTCGCTTATCCCGTTTTTCCTTTCTCAAAACATTCTTCATATAATCCCACTAATCTCAGAAATTATACACATATCTATATACAACATTCACAATACAATACTTACCATTTCTATCTCATATACATATACATATACATCATTTTCAACAAATCACCCTTCTTTGGCATATCCAAACTTTCATGGAAACAATTCTCACATTTACATACATTTTACACATCATACAACATTTTCATAAACTCATATCTCAATAAAACACTTCAAGCCATATTCACTTTCAATATATCAATACACATATTACAAAGTCATATTTCATAACATCATTTTATTCACAATTCATCAACCATGAATCACATTTCCAATGAGGGCAGCCATAGATCTCTTTAGTCATATCTTTCAACATTTGCATATCACATATTTCAACAAAGACAGACTCGGGCCCAAACAACACACTAATATGTTATTCAAAGTTCAGAGTTACTGCTTTGGTCTATAATCACAATGATCAAGCCCGTAGGCAATATATCTCATATCTCTATCCATGGATAGTGTAACAGACCCAGTCTCTTGGACCATTAACTCAATAACTTGAGGAGATCCTCAACCCGGCAAGACTGTTACTAGTAACAGACCCAGTCTCTTGGACCATCAACCCGACTAAATCGAGAAGATCCTCAACCCGGCAAGACTGTTACTTTTCATATATTTCATATCAATAATTCATATAGTGTAACAGACCCAGTCTCTTGGACCTCAACTCACTCAAATTGAAGAGATCCTCAATCCGGCAAGACTGTTACCTTTTTCACATTTTCTAGGCATGCCGCCAAAACCAGAACTCTGAAATTTGAATCAACATATTAGACACAAAATCTTTTCATTCTCATTTCATTCTCAATTGAATTGCCATAGCCAATAACAATGGCTTCATATCTCATTTGAATCATTAGAGCCAATCACAATGGCTTCACTTCATATTTTAATCATCATAGTCAATAACAATGACTTCACATCATTTTATAACATTTCACTATATAACACTTCATTATTCAAATGCACATTTATATCATCAATTAGGCAAACAAGCCTTAATCATAACATTAAGGTAATTCATCATCAATGATCACATGATATTTCACATTGTACATAACACGTCATTATTCATATGCATCATTAATCTACATATAGCACAATATAATTCATAAGATTGACAATGCATAAAGCATAACATAGTTCATATAATATCAACATTATCATCAAATCATATTGATCAATTCAATTTATCACTCAACAATACATAAACAATGGCATTGCACAAACCTTTTTCCATGATCATTATATCTTCCACATTGCCTATACCATCATTGTTATATACAAAACAATTTACATTATACATTAATGTAGAATCTTCTATATACATTTGGTTGGATCATTATTGTTGCAAGTGTATGTAAGTACAAAAGACAATTGAAGATCCAACAATGTATGAAGAACAATTAACAAACACAAAAACTAACACCCTCAAGGGACACGGCCAAGCCTGTGGCCGTGTCTCTCAATTTAAACATCCAGTAGCCAACACGCCCAAGGGACACGGCCGTGTTCGTGGCCGTGTCACTCAACACCAATTCAAGCAGTAGCAAACACGGGCAATGGACACGGCCAAGGCAGTGGCCGTGTCTTTCAACACAACAATCCAGTACCAGACACGGGCAAGGAACACGGCCGTGTCTCTCAACACAATTCAGACAGTAGCGAACACGGGCAAGGGACACGGCCGTGGCAGTGGCCGTGTCTCTCCAAAATTCATTCAACACACTCAAATTTGCCCCAACTTGGCCGTGTCTCTCATGACTTGGCCGTGTCCTACAATAATTTAAAGACCAAACAATCGAAAATTCATCCAACTAAACCCTAAATCAACATTTCATCATTTTCCTTACAATTATCTCAACTCATCATCACTTAAATGTTAATTTTACACATTTATATACTTCAATCTCTTGTTATCATCCACTTACACACCAATCAAACCAAACATAACCCAAATCCAAAAGAAATCCAACTAAGGAAATAAAAACTTATAGATATAAGTATAATCAATAAATTCAACTCAAGAGATGATTACTTACTTGAATATGTTGCCAAATCTTCATCTCCATCTTCAATACTCTTAAATTCCTTTAATCCTTGGTGTAATTTGAAGCAAAATCATCTTTCTCTCTCTAGCTTCTCTCTCTCTCTCTCTCTCTCTCTCTCTCTCTCTCTCGTTCACTAAGAAAAGAAGACGAAGGAGAAGAAGAAAGAAAGATCTAGTTCTTTCTTTCATTCTTATCATATATATATATATAATAATAATAATAATAATAATAATAATAATAATAATAATAACATTAATACCATTAAATCTCCACCACACACAATTCCTTTTGACTTTCTTCTTCTTTTCTCTTTCCTTCAATACACACATTGAATCCAAGTACAATAGTAACCCCAACACTTTTATGGTATACTTTAGGATATTACAATTCTCTCCCCCTTAAATAATTTCGTCCTCGAAATTATCCAATATAATATAACAACCCATTTAGCACAATTCACTATCGTAATTTTCATATGAAGATAATCATTTCTTACAATATAGTTTTATCAAATCTCATATCTTCTACTCTCCCCCTTAGAGCTAATCCTCTTCTCTAAAATTCATAATTCATCATTGTATAGGTATATATATATATATATATCTTTACATCTTATTACTTACTCAACGAAGCAATTTAGATAACTCATAACATCTCCAATACACTTTATCTTGTACTGGAGTCAGATTATCACTTTATCTCCTTAGAAATATTTTCTTAACTTTAATCTCAAAATTCATTAATTAATATCTTAACATTGTTTATTCCATTCTTACAATCACTTTCAAAATAAACATTTACCAAACCTCAATGAAAAACAATATCCTTACTTTCTTTAGCTTGCTTCACACTTAATATAATTATTAATACAATACCTTTAAACTTACTTAATCGATAAACAATATTTCCTTTCTTCTCATCATGTACAAATGATATAATTCAATTTATTTATGTTTATTCATAAGCTAGAATATTACATCATACACATTTCCATTAAATTTTACACTTCCAGTACAACTGTACGTATTAAATCTCAACATTGACTCGCAACTATAGCAAACTTTAGACCAATAGATCTGTTTATCACAATATACTAACATTTCGATCTTATTTGTTTCAAGTCAACAATTAACTTAATGAAATTTATCATTAGATTTCACAATATATATATATAATATAATCTAATTTCATTAGGTCAAACTTATGTTCAAATTGTAATCTTGCCAAATTTATATATTCAATCAATAAGAATCATGCTTATACCTATAAATTTCATTGTTTCAATAATTATAGCATCATTTCTCATACTCATTCAAAATCTATTAATTTAACCAACAACTATATCTTTATAAACAACTCTTCCCCCAACCAAGTCGGTAATCCTAGTTTGGTTGCCCAACACATTGGGTCCGCATGGTTTCACAGGAGGCAGATAAGTTCGTTCATTTATCTTTTCACAATTCATTTTTCATAAACAATTAGGCGCTATACCTCAATTATAATTTATTTCTAACATCATTGTCAACCATCATGGTTTCTTATCATATCAAAATAATATACACACATATATCATCAACTATATTGAACATCTCATTATTCAATCATATCATTTTCAACATTATTGATATATACATAACAATTTACATTATTCATACTCCCATAAACTTTAAGTGCATTCACTTAATCACTTTACACTGTAAATGTATTCAGTATAACTTTCAATCAGAATTACAATTTCTTTCCTTATATTATATCTTCACTTCACTTATTATCATGATATTTATATAATTATTGTTCGATCTCACAATTCATAACTTAAAACATTATCACAATTATCTTCCTTTACTTTACTTCTCATAATTATAATTAAATTTTTAACATCAAAATTATAAGATATAACTTCACCAATCATATCTTTTAACCATGTTTCTGATAACATAATTATCAATCACTCTTGAGGTTTGTAAATCAATATTGTTCTTCTATTATTCGATTTCTAACCTTTACAATTATAATGCTAGATTGCATCACAAAACTTATATATATTCCCCAAGCTTTTCTTACACCAAGAATTAACACATTTTAATTCCATCTCCAAAACAATTGGTTTTTGGTGATTTGATCATCATTAACCCAACTCATGTTCAATAATATTACCCTTAACATTTTCTACTCCCAACCTTTAATCAGATACAAATCTTACACAAGTATCATTCATTACTCCATTTCCAATCCATCTCTTTTAAAATTTTCAAATACATAATTTCTTCCTTACAATTTCTTATTATACATTTATACATAAAACATTTTCACACTCAAATACTTGGAGTTCCAAAACATCTTATAATAGCCTCATTTAGTTATTGCTATAACAATTTCACTGTTCAATAATACCCAGATCCATTCTCACTTCTAATACCATTAAACATGTAATGGTATAAAATAATAAACATATTATATACACCTTCATAGGTCACATTCATATCGAAAAGTTCATTTCACAAATTCTCTTTATATAAACACATAATCATATAATTTAGTAAATTTCCCCTTTACATATAGTTTATACAAATTAATATTTATCACTTTTCTTTGACTATTATCATTCTCTTTTGTTTATCATAGCTTAAGTTATTCATTAACTTCAATAAATATACATACTCTACTTATAATATTATTTCACAAGAAGCTTAATCACATTTCCAATGTGATATCTCTCTTACATTTGTTTATAAATATCTTTAACACATCTTTCATAATCATTTTCATCCTTTCCATCAAATTACTTAAAGTAATTCATTTTCTTTTGCTCCATTCCTTTTCTTTTATTTCAAACCAAAACTATCAATCACATCTCATATATCTCATGTAATAAATACATTAAACTATCAATATTTCATTGATCTTCATCCACATTCCATGAAAACTATAAATTCCAACTTACTAATTTACTTAAACTTCAATTTATTCATCTCATACTCTTCATATTAACTTTAACACATCTTATATGCATACACCACAAAACAACATCAAAACATTTATGTTTCACAATTATTAAGCTCATTCTAAAGAAAATCTAAATATTTCATGTCTCCACCATTAACATGAGCTTTCACAATATTCAAACATATCATATTTCTATCATTGAAATCACCATGTTTGCATGAAAATAACAATACAAACAACACCCATATCACTTCGTACTTAACCAACATCATCTCTTTTTCATATTAAACCAACCTTAACTTGACATATCCACACCTTACATTATCACACCAAATCTGTACCAATTAACTCATTCAATATTTCACTGTACTCTTTGCATTCACATAATGTATCTTTCCACATTACCCATCCGACAATATTTCCTCTTTATAGAAATCCAAACATAAAGTTTAATGGAAAATGATTCAAATATTAGAGGAAAAATTAAATACTTTAATCTTAATTTGGTTCCAACTCATTTCCAACTTTACTCTTCTAGCCATTTCTTTATATATCAAACAGATATCAATTATCAAACTTTTTACTTATACCTTCCATATCATTTCTTTATATCACAATCACCTCTCTATTATTAACATTTCAAAATTTGCTTTCATATGAAATCTCATTTACACACTATCATTTATCTCATGTAATTCAAATATATCACAATTCACATAATGCCACGTTCGAGACCAACCTAGATGTGAATGCATATGCATGTCTTACCAATTGCATTTCAAAAATCTTCTTTTCAATTCTTAATTAACTCTTCAAAAATTTTTCTTTTAAATTTCACTTAGGCCGAGAATCTCGAACCTAAGCTCTGATACCAAAATAATTGTAACGCCCCCATACTCCATATAAGCACTATACATATACTTGGTATACATACAATGCGTATATGAAGTATAAGAGTGTCACTTTTAATTTCTATTTAAAAGTCTTTATCCGAGTTCAAGCAATATTATGTTCATTTAAGAAACATTTATAGTAATCATTATTCTTATAAAAATATAAAGCATAATGAAAAATCACACATGTATGCATCACCTTCTAGTTGGTCTCGAGACACTCTTACCCATCTCGTGGCATAGCAACTAAGCTTCTAGATCATCCGCATAAAAACCTGCGCGATTACAAAACCACGCTAAGCTAGAAAGCTTAGTAAGACAAATAAGCATTAAAATATACTTTACAAAATAATCATACCTCACGTTCTTAGCATTATGTTCTATAGTTCGCTTATCCCGTTTTTCCTTTCTCAAAACATTCTTCATATAATCCCACTAATCTCAGAAATTATACACATATCTATATACAACATTCACAATACAATACTTACCATTTCTATCTCATATACATATACATATACATCATTTTCAACAAATCACCCTTCTTTGGCATATCCAAACTTTCATGGAAACAATTCTCACATTTACATACATTTTACACATCATACAACATTTTCATAAACTCATATCTCAATAAAACACTTCAAGCCATATTCACTTTCAATATATCAATACACATATTACAAAGTCATATTTCATAACATCATTTTATTCACAATTCATCAACCATGAATCACATTTCCAATGAGGGCAGCCATAGATCTCTTTAGTCATATCTTTCAACATTTGCATATCACATATTTCAACAAAGACAGACTCGGGCCCAAACAACACACTAATATGTTATTCAAAGTTCAGAGTTACTGCTTTGGTCTATAATCACAATGATCAAGCCCGTAGGCAATATATCTCATATCTCTATCCATGGATAGTGTAACAGACCCAGTCTCTTGGACCATTAACTCAATAACTTGAGGAGATCCTCAACCCGGCAAGACTGTTACTAGTAACAGACCCAGTCTCTTGGACCATCAACCCGACTAAATCGAGAAGATCCTCAACCCGGCAAGACTGCTACTTTTCATATATTTCATATCAATAATTCATATAGTGTAACAGACCCAGTCTCTTGGACCTCAACTCACTCAAATTGAAGAGATCCTCAACCCGGCAAGACTGTTACCTTTTTCACATTTTCTAGGCATTCCGCCAAAACCAGAACTCTGAAATTTGAATCAACATATTAGACACAAAATCTTTTCATTCTCATTTCATTCTCAATTGAATTGCCATAGCCAATAACAATGGCTTCATATCTCATTTGAATCATTAGAGCCAATCACAATGGCTTCACTTCATATTTTAATCATCATAGTCAATAACAATGACTTCACATCATTTTATAACATTTCACTATATAACACTTCATTATTCAAATGCACATTTATATCATCAATTAGGCAAACAAGCCTTAATCATAACATTAAGGTAATTCATCATCAATGATCACATGATATTTCACATTGTACATAACACGTCATTATTCATATGCATCATTAATCTACATATAGCACAATATAATTCATAAGATTGACAATGCATAAAGCATAACATAGTTCATATAATATCAACATTATCATCAAATCATATTGATCAATTCAATTTATCACTCAACAATACATAAACAATGGCATTGCACAAACCTTTTTCCATGATCATTATATCTTCCACATTGCCTATACCATCATTGTTATATACAAAACAATTTACATTATACATTAATGTAGAATCTTCTATATACATTTGGTTGGATCATTATTGTTGCAAGTGTATGTAAGTACAAAAGACAATTGAAGATCCAACAATGTATGAAGAACAATTAACAAACACAAAAACTAACACCCTCAAGGGACACGGCCAAGCCTGTGGCCGTGTCTCTCAATTTAAACATCCAGTAGCCAACACGCCCAAGGGACACGGCCGTGTTCGTGGCCGTGTCACTCAACACCAATTCAAGCAGTAGCAAACACGGGCAATGGACATGGCCAAGGCAGTGGCCGTGTCTTTCAACACAACAATCCAGTACCAGACACGGGCAAGGAACACGGCCGTGTCTCTCAACACAATTCAGACAGTAGCGAACACGGGCAAGGGACACGGCCGTGTCAGTGGCCGTGTCTCTCCAAAATTCATTCAACACACTCAAATTTGCCCCAACTTGGCCGTGTCTCTCATGACTTGGCCGTGTCCTACAATAATTTAAAGACCAAACAATCGAAAATTCATCCAACTAAACCCCAAATCAACATTTCATCATTTTCCTTACAATTATCTCAACTCATCATCACTTAAATGTTAATTTTACACATTTATATACTTCAATCTCTTGTTATCATCCACTTACACACCAATCAAACCAAACATAACCCAAATCCAAAAGAAATCCAACTAAGGAAATAAAAACTTATAGATATAAGTATAATCAATAAATTCAACTCAAGAGATGATTACTTACTTGAATATGTTGCCAAATCTTCATCTCCATCTTCAATACTCTTAAATTCCTTTAATCCTTGGTGTAATTTGAAGCAAAATCATCTTTCTCTCTCTAGCTTCTCTCTCTCTCTCTCTCTCTCTCTCTCTCTCTCGTTCACTAAGAAAAGAAGACGAAGGAGAAGAAGAAAGAAAGATCTAGTTCTTTCTTTCATTCTTATCATATATATATATATATATATAATAATAATAATAATAATAATAACAACAATAATAATAATAATAATAATAATAATAACATTAATACCATTAAATCTCCACCACTCACAATTCCTTTTGACTTTCTTCTTCTTTTCTCTTTCCTTCAATACACACATTGAATCCAAGTACAATAGTAACCCCAACACTTTTAGGGTATACTTTAGGATATTACACCACAGCCAGGGCAGATGGCTGCCAGTGGAGTGGCATTATCATAATTTCCATCACAAGTGAGGGGAAAAGGCGAAGAATAAGAAGAAGTTTGGTATTTTGTTGGTTTTGAAGAGAAATAAAATGAAGAAGATGAAGGTGATGGAAGTTGATAAATTTGGGTAGTTAAGAGAAGAGAAAGAGAAATGGAAAGGAGAGGTTTTAGATGGAATTTTGAGGCATTGAGGTTTCTAGCTATTATCATTTCTCTTCTTCTTCTCTCATATTTCTAGGATTTTTTTTCTTTTCCCCTTTTTTTCTAAGTAGTTCGTCTTGAGGGTTTCTGGTTTAGCAGTGATACTGGGTGGGTTTGTTTATTTTAAAATTTCAGAAATGGCACAGTTTGTTCAGTATATATTCAACTTATACAAAGTACTTCCGACAAATATACAATGAAAACATTATAGTTACAATTAATTAAATAGTCATCCTTAACTAAACTCACAATCGACAGAATTGAGCATTTGTTTTACTGAGTCCAAGCTGCCAATAGGATCCGAGAACAGGCAGCCACCACCCCAAATCTGCTATTAATGTTCAAACTATTAGAATTAATTTTAAATTGTTAAAATTAATCCTCTAATTAATCATAAGTGTGGACTAAATATATTTAAATATTAAATATGTATTGCAGTCAAATTAAAATAGTCAAATTAAAGTTATGATCAAATAAGGATTGTTGACTATTGAGGTGTCCTACTTGTAATAGGATTATAAGTGTAGAGACCGATAAGAATTTCTGTTTTGTTGAAGGACCAAAACAGAAATCATCATCATCAGTTATAAATAAGGGGTCGTGGTCTCCAGGAGAACATAAAAATTTTTAAGAGAACATTGCATTCCTTCAGTAGTGCTTCCGCTAAACTTAAAGTGTGTATCCCCTGGAAGGCGACAAACTCCAAAATCGTCTTTAGCTTCAACATACGATGATGTCAGGTATGCAATTATGGCCTTTGTAATTTAATTTGAATAATCTAGTGATCTATGCATATTTTATATTTTAGGGGAATCAGGTTTTCTCCCCCTTTCAATTGGTATCAGAGCCATGTGCTAGGTTGCTAGATTTTCCGATTAAATTGCGGTATTGATTATTGCTTTAATTCTAGAAAATTAATTCGGTGATTATAATTTTCTAGAATTAATTTGGAATCAAATTTAGTAATCTGAAATCAATTTTGGTTTGATTTGGTTTTGGTTAATTAATCAGTTTAATTAATTAATTAAAAAAAACTTTTGGATTCATGCGTCAAATCGCAGTCTGCCGACACGCCGAATACTTGCACGCATCATCAAAACCCAGTTTGTTTATGAAGTTTTTATACATTATAGGCTCATCGATGTTTATGGAAAGTACGGTTGTTTGAATGATATGTGCAACGTGTTTGATAAAATGCCTGAGAGAAACATGTTTACTTGGAATTCAATTGTGAGCATATTGATGAAGTCTGGTTTTCTTGATAAGGGGGCACGGTTGTTTGCGTTCATGCCTCAGCATGATCATGATCTCGTGGAATTCAAATATACATATATATATATATTAATTAATTAAAGTTTATTTTTTATTTAATTAATTAAAGTTTATTTTGTTGCAATATTTAATTAAGCTTAAATTTAATTAATATAAATATTGCAATTAATTTATTAAGAATTACAGTTCAATTAAAGTTTAATTTTATATTTATTACAATATTAAATTTTAATTGAGAATTTATTAAATTGAGTTTAAATTTTGGTATTTTAGTCCTGATTGTGTTTAATATTTTTAATAATAAATTAATTGATACAAAAAGTTACCAAAGTGACCTCTATTGTGTAAATTAATTTATTTAGGATATTAGACAGATGTATTAAAATTCATTGCGGGTAGTAAACCGGCCCAAAGGAAGGTTGCTATCTGGCTGAATTGAGAATATATTGCGGTAATAAATATGTGATAATTATTATGTATTCATCCATGTGGATAATAAATCGGCCCAAAGGAAAGTTTATTATTTGACAGGACTGAATTGTCAATATTTGATTACTGCGTTGAGATACCAATTACAGTTAATATTTTATGTCCAAAGATGAGAATATTAATGTTGTGTCCGGTATCTTGTTTCCAATATTTAAACTCTACTTCTATGATTTGTTTCAATTTTTTGTGGATTGTGAGCTTATGTCATTTATTTATTATTTATTTTCTCTGAATTCAGCTAGCATGCCGTATAATCCTAACACTGTCCCTATGCTTGAGGGGTCAAACTTTGGTTCATAGAAATCAAGCATCATGATTTATCTGGGTTGTATGGACTTAGACCTTGCGTTCAGGATGGACGAACCTGCTCCTCTTACTGAAGTGAGCACAGATGCTCAGAGGGTTCAATATGAGAAGTGGGAGCGTTCTAACCGCTTAGGTCTTATGATCATGCAGTAGGGAATCCCAGAATATATTCGAGGAGCCATTTCTGCTGAAGAAAATAATGCTAAAAACTATCTTGCTGAGCTGGAGAAGGTCTATGTCAAAAATGACAAGGCCGAAGTGGGGACTCTTTTAGCGAAACTCACCTCCATAAGGTATGCTGGCAACGGTAGTGTTCGGGAGCATATACTGAGCATGTCCCAAATAGCCAAGAGACTAAAGGTCCTGGATTTGGTTTTACCAGATGACCTATTAGTCCATCTAGCTTTGAATTCTCTTCCACCACAGTATGGGCAGATCAGGACTTCATATAACTGCTAGCCGAGCAAATGGACTCTTAACGAGCTCATTGCCCATTTGTGTGGATGAGGAGGAAAAGTTGTTGGCTACTAAGAGGGGGAGTGCTCATCTGGTCTCTTCAGCAGATAAGGGCAAGAACAAGAAGAGAAACAAGACTGCTGAGAATAAGACTGCTAATAAAGGTCCGGTGCAAAAGAAGCCTAAGGAATTAAAATGCTTCTTCTGCAGCAAGTCTGGACACTTAAAGAAGGACTGTCCTAAATACGCCACATGGCGTGTCAAGAAGGGTAAGTACCTTATTTTAGTCTGTTCTGAGGTTAATTTAACTTCAGCTCCTAGAAACACTTATTGGATGGATTCTGGTGCTACCGCTCACATAAGTGTTTCATTGCAGGGTTGCCTGAACTACCGAAAGCCAACTGACGGTGAAAGATACGTCTATGTGGGAAATGGCGAGCCGGTGGAAGTAGAGGCAATTGGGCATATTAGATTGTGTTTAAGAACTGGTTGTTTTTTGGATCTTGTAGATACTTTTGTTATTCCGACATTTAGACGGAATTTAATTTCTGTTTCTTATTTGGACAAATCTGGTTTTACTTGTTCATTTGGAGACAATTTATTTACTTTATCTATGGATTCAAAAAATTTTGGTACTGGCTTCTTGAATGCATGTGATAATCTATATATGTTGGATATTAATGATTCTTATAATGAAACCCTGCAGGTAAGTACTATAGGTACCAAAAGGAAGCTAAATATAAATAATTTAGCTGAACTTTGGCACAAACGTTTGGGTCACATATCCAAATCTAGAATATAATGTCTTGTGTCAGATGGTATCCTAAACACACTTGATTACACAGATTTGGACTCCTGTGTTGAGTGTATTAAAGGTAAACAGACTAAACAAAAGAGATTAGGTGCCAATAGGTCATCAAACGTCTTAGAGTTGATACATACGGACATCTGTGGCCCATTCCCTACAGCAACTAGGAATGGTCAAAGATATTTTATATCATTCATAGACGATTACTCACGTTATGGGTACCTATATCTCATTCATGAGAAATTTGAGTCTTTGGACGTTTTCAAATCTTATAAGGCCGAAGTTGAAAACCAACTCGGAAAGAAGATTAAATCTATTAGATTTGACTGTGGAGGTGAGTACTATGGCAGATATGACGGTTCAGGTGAACAACGTCCAGGACCATTTGCTATTTTCCTACAGGACTATGGTATAGTCCCTCAAAACACCATGCCTGGTACACCCAGCATGAATGGTGTATCTGAGAGACGTAACAGGACTCTTATGGATATGGTTAGAAGTATGATCAGTCATTCTTCTTTACCTGAGTCTCTGTGGGGAGAAGCATTAAAAACAGCAGTCTATCTTCTTAACAGAGTACCAACTAAAGCAGCTGTAAAGACACCTTATGAGCTTTGGACTGGACGCAAGCCCAGTTTAAAGCACCTTTATGTTTGGGGATGTCCTGCTGAGGCTAGGCCTTATAGGCCTAATGAGACAAAATTGGACTCCAAAACTATTAGTAGCTACTTTGTTGGTTATTATGAGCGATCTCGGGGTTTTAAGTTTTATAATCCTACTTCCAAATCTATTTTTGAGACGGGAATTGCAACATTCTTTGAGGATGTTGAGTTTGGGGGGAGAAATAAGGTTAGAAACATTGTCTTTGAGGAGGGATCGAGTCAGGAACACTCAGTGTCGATTCCTATCTTTGCTCCTGGGACTGTTCATGTTCCTAGAATTGTTAATATCCCAGAAACAATTCCGGATCCAATACAAGACAATGTTGATCAACTTCCCCATCAGGATGAAGAAGTTGTTCTTCCTCAAGTACAAGCTCAACAACCTCAAGAATTTGAGCCAGAACCTGTGCCTTTAAGAAGGTCCACTAGAGAAAGAAGAAATGCTATTCCGGATGACTATGTAGTATATCTTCAGGAACATGAGGACACTGTAGACATGGTGGAAAGATGATCCAATCAACTTTCATCATGTCATGCAGGATTCCAACTTTCATAAGTGGATTGAGGCAATGAGTGAAGAATATAAATCTATGCAAAACAATCAAGTTTGGAATCTTGTTCCATTACCTGAAGGAAAGAAACCCATTGGTTGCAAATGGATATTTAAAACCAAGAGGGATTCTAAAGGTAATGTGGAAAGATATAAGGCACGTCTTGTAGCTAAAGGCTTCACTCAGAAAGAGGGGATTGACTATAAAGAGACCTTCTCTCCGGTTTCATCGAAGGACTCTTTTAGGACAATCATGGCTTTAGTTGCACATTTTGATCTTGAGTTACATCAAATGGATGTGAAGACAGCGTTTCTCAGTGGAGACATTGATGGAACCATCTATATGGTGCAGCCAGAAAACTTTGTGTCTGGAGACCCAAAGCGACTGGTATGCAGATTAAAGAAATCCATTTATGGACTCAAGCAGGCTTCTCGTCAGTGGTACTTCAAGTTCCATGAAGTAGTTGTCTCTTTTAGTTTTGAGACAAATGCTGTGGAAGATTGTGTGTATCACAAGTTCAGTGGGAGTAGGTTTATCTTTTTGGTCTTATATGTGGATGACATATTGCTTGCTACTAACTGTAAGGACTTGCTGCACGAGACCAAAGTCTTTCTCTCAAAACACTTTGAGATGAAAGATTTAGGTGAAGCCTCTTTTGTATTAGGGATTCAAATACATCGAGACCGTACTCGAGGTATTCTTGGATTATCACAAAAGGACTATATTGAGAAAGTGCTCAAGAGATTTAGTATGCACAACAGTAGACCAATTGATACCCCAATTGCTAAAGGAGATAAATTCAGTCTTGATTAGTGTCCAAAGGGTGAACTTGAGATTCAGGAGATGCAGAAGATTCCTTATGCGTCAGCAGTTGGGAGTCTGATGTATGCTCAAGTTTGCACTCGTCCAGATATTTCATTCATAGTTGGCATGTTAGGGCGATATCTCAGCAATCCAGGAATGGATCATTGGAAAGCAGCCAAAAGAGTCTTGAGGTATCTTCAGAGAACTAAGGGACATATGCTCACATAAAGGCGATCATATCAGCTTGAGATCATTACGTATACTGATTCTGATTTCGCGGGATGCCAAGACAGTTGGAAATCCACTTCAGGCTACATATATCTCTTGGCTGGTGGTGCTATTTCTTGGAAGAGTGTGAAACAAACTCTAGTAGCTACCTCCACCATGGAAGCAGAATTTGTAGCAAGTTATGAGGCATCCAATCAGGTAATCTGGCTAAGGAACTTTGTCACAGGGCCGTGCATTGTGAATGGCATTGAAAGGCCATTAAAGTTATACTGTGATAATAACTCAGCGGTTTTATTCTCCAACAACAACAGAAGCTCTTCTCGATCGAGACACATTGGGATAAAGTTTCTGGCTGTAAGGGAGAGAGTACAGAGTGGACAGATATCCATAGAGCATATTGGAACGAACTCCATGATTGCGGATCCGCTCACTAAGGCTGTGATACCGAAAGTTTTTCATGAGCACGCTGCTCATATGGGTGTCACATTATTTGAGACTATTTAGTTTCAGTGGGAGTTTGTTCATTATGGTTACATTATATTTGTGTATACTCTATTTTGTAATGGATATATTATGTTATTAATACTCAGTTTCTATAGAAAATAAAGTATTTATTTTGTTACACTCTGTATTATTATTGATTGATCTCACTAAAGTATGACTAGTTGGAAACAGGCATGATTAGATCATATTACATGTAGTTTTCATGCTACACTCCTATTATTGATCTATGTCATTTGAGAGTATTGGTAATGTGATTGATGGTGGTTTGAGTCACGATGAATGTGGCGACTGGCCCTTCAGTCCTTTATCGATATAATCAATTGACAAGATTGTTTGAGGCACTTTCAGTATGACTACTTTTATGAGCTCATTAAGGTATATACATTTATATTTAATATATGTTAGCCCAAGTGGGAGATTGTTAGAATTAATTTTAAATTGTTAAAATTAATCCTCTAATTAATCATAAGTGTGGGCTAAATATATTTAAATATTAAATATGTATTGCAGTCAAATTAAAATAGTCAAATTAAAGTTATGATCAAATAAGGATTGTTGACTATTGAGGTGTCCTACTTGTAATAGGATTATAAGTGTAGAGACCGATAAGAATTTCTGTTTTGTTGAAGGACCAAAACATAAATCATCATCATCAGTTATAAATAAGGGGTCGTGGTCTCCAGGGGAACATAATAATTTTTAAGAGAACATTGCATTCCTTCAGTAGTGCTTCCGCTAAACTTAAAGTGTGTATCCCCTGGAAGGCGACAAACTCCAAAATCGTCTTTAGCTTCAACATACGATGATGTCAGGTATGCAATTCTGGCCTTTGTAATTTAATTTGAATAATCTAGTGATCTATGCATATTTTATATTTTAGGGGAATCAGGTTTTCTCCCCCTTTCACAAACAAACAAATAATCAATTTTGTTTTCAAAAAAAGAAAAGGAAAACAGAATATAAATTTTAAAAAAGAAAGAATATTAAAAAATTATCAGAAATTCAAAAAACAGTGCTCAAAAATTCAGAAAGAAAGAAAGAAAGAAAGAAAGAAAGAACACAAAATAAAAAATAAACCAAAACAAAATATTAAAAAAATCAGAACAGAAAATTTAAAAAATAACATAAAAGAAATTCAGAACAAAAGAAAGCACAGAAACTCAAAGAGAAAAGGACAAATAAAAAAAAAAGAGCAAAAGACCCCAGAGTACAGCGTGATGGTGAGAAATGAAGACTGAAAGTGAGAGCGAGAGTGAGATTGAGGGCGATAGTTGAGAGTGAATGAGGGTCAGAGGGAGGAGAGGGAATGAGTTTGTGAAAGTCTAAGCTTTGAGTGAGACAACTTTGAATCAACATATATCCGGGCTTATCCAAACGACTCTGTTTCAAACAAACTTAACGGCGACATTTAGAATGTCTCTAATTATGAAAAGATAACACTTGGGTTGAGTTTACCGGCTTTGCAGGCTAGACGAATAGTATATTATAAGGAGTTCTACAAAACTATACTTTTTTTTTTCAAAAATACAATCCTTAAAAAAAATTTAAAAATACTGAAAAACTCTCTAAAATTACATAAACACATAGGCCGCCATCTATGTAAACCCCATCATTTTTTGGACCTTCGCAAATAACGAATATGTTGTACATATGCTGCATATATTGCGCATATATTGAGTTCTACCTAAAAATATATGTAATACTTTTATATCTTTCTTAAATATGATTTATGTATAGAGTAAAGGTGGTTTATATATCGAATTTCAAATGCGAATATATACACTACTATTAACGGTAACATAATATAGTAAATATGTTGTGAAATCTGCATATATTGTGAATGTCTTATATATGTTATGCATATATGTATTACTTTTATTCTCAACTCAACTCAACTAAGCCTTAATCTAAAGTCAATTGGGATTCGCTATATGTATTCTTCTTTTCTATTCAATACGATTTAGGATTATCTCTTCTGATAGATGTAACATCATAAGATCATTTTGGACTACTTTTGACCAAGTCAGTTTAGGCCTACCTCTACCTCTCTTAGCTATATCTACTCTAACTTGTTCGGTTTTTCTAACCGGCGCATCGCTAGGTCTTCATTTCACATGGTCAAACCATCTCAATCTATGCTCTCTTATCTTATCCTCAATAAGTGGTACTCTCACTTTTTCTCTAATACACTAATTGTGGATTCTATCTATCCTAGTATGACCATACATCCATCTTATCATTCTCATTTCCGCAATATGCATTTTACTTATGTGTTGTCCTTTAACTGCCCAATACTCACTACCATACATCATCACAGGCCGTATTGTAGTGCGGTAAAACTTTTCTTTTAATTTAATTTGCATTTTTCGATCACATAAAACTCCTGTAAACACCCATCCACTTCATCTAACCAGCTTTAATCCTATGATTTACATCTTCTTCACAACCCCCGTCTTCTTGAAAAAATAGAGCCAAGGTCTTTAAATAAGTACTATGAGGTATTGCTATTCCGTCTAAAGCAATTTCGCCTCTTTCTCTATTCTCACTATTAAATCTACAATGCATATACTCAGTTTTAGTCCTACTTAGCTTAAAACCCTTAGATTCGAAAGTGCTTCTCCATAACTTAAATTTTTAACTTGCCCCTGCTTGAATCTTATCTATTAATACAATATCATCTGCAAATATCATACACCAATGAATGATGTAAGTATTACTTTTATATAATACATCATACAACTTTTGTCACTTGATATGTGTTACTTTTATATCATACTTAATTATGGAATATACATCATGTAAGTATTGTCTATATATTGAATATCAAGTGACAAAATATGCACTATTATTAACAATATTATAAATATATTATATTTGTTGTGAATATGTTATGCATATATTGTGAATTTGTAACTAATTTCAACATAACTCAACATATTACCAAATTCAAAAATAGCATCTAGCAATAAAAATTATAACAATAATAAAAAAAATTAATAACTAAACATATAGAATCAATAGCAAATGAAAGAAAAAAATAGGACGCAGAAAAACAAGAATATAAAAAATGAGAATCTTAAAATAAATAGAGAAAGAAAAGAAAAAAAATAAACAAACACGGGAAGAAAAACATATCAAAAGGAAAAACACAAAAAAAAAAAAGAAAAATGCAACTTTCTTTATTAAAAATTGTAAATTTGTAAAAGAAAATAGAGAAAAAAGGGTAAAACTGAAAAGAAGAAAGAGAAAAATAAAAAAAAAGCTTCATAAAGTTAAAAGGAAACTAAAAGGGCACATATTTCCGTAATTAAGCCTATATTATACACGATATAATAATCCTATGAGTGAGAAAGGTTATTTAATTATTTGGATTTAAATTTGTATAAAAAATATTAAAATAATTGAACTTTTCTAAAATGACAATCAAATTAAACCAAAACCATTCATAACATATCATATAAACCTTTAAACACCGTGTAGTAGCATTGAATTAGTAATACATCAATATCATCCTCGATAGCTTTAGACCCATTAACTAATAAAATCAACATGTACCACAACTGCTTCATACACATCCAAGGAGATTAGTGTACACATAAATAATCATGTTACCAAAAAGGAGTAATCCCATCAGTTGATAACCCAAAATTGACATTTTAGGGTTCTTTGGTAAAACCTAGATTTTATTCATCAAAGGATATTCATACTAAAGACTCTATTAATTGGCTAAGAATCTCATCTCTATTATTTTGTTTATCATGATACCACCTTATATAAGAAGTTTTCTTTTATGACAAATAACTTTTGTAGTCTTGGTTTTAGAGAAAAGTAATGAAAGACTTTTCTATAAATTCTTTTGCTACTCTTTTCAATGGCATTTGGTTTCTATATCTAAACTCCCCAAACTAGTGGAAGAAGAATGTCTCTAGGTGGAACTATATACTTAAAACTTTCACTTTAAGAGGAATCTAAGCTCAAATGTGGAAACTCACATTTTAGAGGTAGATTATTGGATTTGCAAGCATAAGTGGAATTCCATGTTGAAAAGAAATAGATACAATGAATGATATATAAGTGCATAAAACCTATAAACCTAATATCTTAAAGCCTTAAATTGAAATATGGTGTCAAGCTCACAAGTCTATGAAGAATATCTCTTAGATGACGTTTGGTTCAAACTTCAAAATCAGAAACAGAATCGTAATAAAAAATGAAATGAAATCATAATCAAAATGATTATTTATTCTTTTTGTTTTATTTACTTTGAAATTGAAATCGGAATTAAAATAATTATTTAATTTTTATTATTTAAGAAATTCATAGATATAACCAGAAAAATATTTTATGTTAAAAATTTAAAAAAATAAAAATTTGATTTTATTAAGAAAAAATAAATTTATTTATTTAAAAATTTAGAAATATTGCAATTAGAAAAAATGATAAAAATATTAAATTGATTATATGTTATTTTAAAATTTTAATTTTATTTTATTAAAAAGGAAAAATTAAATTTATTTTATTCTAAAAATAAAAAAAATGTATTTTTAATTTTTTATTCCAGTCAGAAATTAAATTTGATTAATAGGAAAGCAGTAGAGAATCGCTCATTCCCTTTTCTGGGATAATATAATTCTCATTGTCTCCTCTATTTTATCCAACCAAATAATATTAATGGGTATAACTGAATCTCATTCCCATTTCAACCCTCAACCAAATATCTTCTTAAGTAAATGGATGTTCCAATGCCAACAAAATTATATAATATGTGTGTGTGTGTGTGTGTGTATATACAGTGGCGGAACCAGAGACTTGTTGAGGGGGGGGCAAAATCTCCAGTGGCCGGTGGGCGGTGGCTCGGTGTTGCAGCGTCGTCCGTGGATCGTGCTGCCGGTGGCTGTGTTTTGGGGAGGGAAGGGAACAGGGAGAGGGAAGGGAACAAAGAAGGAGAAGGAAAAACGCAGCCCTTTTAATTTTTTGAACCGGCCCAAGCGAAACGGCGTCGTTTCACTTGGGCCGGTTTATTTTTTTTTTTTAAGTAAACCCCTGGCGAAACGGCGTCGTTTCGCCAGGGGTTTAATTATAAAAAAAAATTAGTCCTTGGCGAAACGACGCCGTTTCGCCAGGGACTAATTTATAAAAAAAAAATTAAAATTGCAGCGAGGGGTTCGTCTTCCCTTGCTGCAATTTTCTCTGAAACTCAGCCCCCCTTCACGGGGGCTGAGTTTCCACGCACCGTGACTCACGGCTGAGTCCTCCGCGTTTGGCTGCCGGTGAGGGGGGGTCGTGTGACCCCACACGACTCCATGGTGGTTCCGCCTCTGTATATATATATGTTGTGCTAAATCTAATCCTATTGCAAGTGCACAATGTCGCTAATAAGTAGTAAAGAGATGAGTAGAGTATCGTTTCCACTACGAAAGTGAATCCTAAGTACCAAACAACTAAATTATTTATTATTTAAAAAAATTAATTTTTAAAGTTAAAAATGTTAATTTAATTAAAATAAATTAAGTCTTATTTAATTTTAACTGTTATAATTGAAAACTTAGGGCTAGACTTCTTCAATGGATTATCTATGTAATTTTTAGGGTTTTAATATAATTTTATTCTCTCTTTTGATTATTAATTGAATTCTCCTAGTTTAAGTTATAGTCTCTTTTAATTCAATTCATTAAGATTTATGAGAATATTTCAAATAACGTCCTAAGTGTTCTTCTTATTTCTAAACAAAAACTACATTTAAAATTGTTATTTCTTTTGACTAATATTGTGTTTTTATTCTCGCTCTATCAGATAATATTTCAAATCAAATAATCATTAGCTAGATAATTCTTAGCATTAAGCATAAAAATAATAAAATAATCAAAGAGAAATCATATTAAATAAAAAAATCATTAAGTTCTCATAGATGAATCAAAGAATAGTCTAACTCTAATTTAGGGTTTAGTTGCTCATAATTGAAAATTAAATAATTAAAGAATTAAAAATAACTAATATAAACATTGAAAACTTTAAAGAATAAAGAAAATCAAACTCGAAAACTCTTTGGTTTGAATGAATCTCTAGCTTAAACTTGAACTTCTCCAAGGACTAAGTCTTTTTCTCTTTTTTTCCTAAGAAATCTTGAAGCTTGAAAGAAAATTTAAATAAATCTTGGATTGAAAATTGGATTATTAAATTTTGGAACAAAACTTGCTTATATAGGAGCTTAAAATCTTCAAAATTGATTAAGAGTGCATCTAGGGCAGATTTGAGGACTTCTTTCTTAATTAGAAATCCAAATTGAACAAGAATTTACACAAAACCAAAGTTTGCAGCTGCTATAAGCTTCTTACTGTCATGGCTTTGAAATTTTACGCCCGTGTATAATTGCACTACTTAAATTCCTTAAAACTTCCCTTAAAATAATTCCAAATGAGAGTCCACGGTCGTGACTTTAGAATCCAATGGCCATGGACTTTAAAATGCTTATGACCTTGCTTAATTTGTCACTTAAAATTTCAGATAGATTCGATTTTAAGTCCATTGTGGGTTTTGAAACTTATGACTCATGGAAATTAATTTTTTTAGACTTTTTATTTTCTTGTCCCCAATGATATTTTCAAATGCATAGTCATATATGGTGATTTGTATGATCTAGTATAGTTGTTTTCTTTCATTTTTAAGCTTGTTTTAACAAATAACTAACTTGGAAATATAAATAATTAACATTGACTTTTATTTTAGTGTGTTGCATATTTAATTATGAGCTAGACTTGGTGACATAGTGTCCAAATTTAATTGAATTTGTTGGTTGGTAGGTAATTGAGTTAGTAAATGAATTGAAAATTGTAGCATTTATGCTACGCTTGGATGGAGTATAAGAGGATTAAATAAAGTAGTGTAAGGTAGGATAAAAAAATAAAGTATTTATTTATTTTTATATTTAGAAGGAACGTAAGATTAAATAAAATAAAATGAAGAGTTTGTAGTCTTATATTATTTGGATTTGTAACACCATTTTATCATATATATATATATAATACATACATAGAATCCAATAATGCTACAAAAGTAAAAAATAGTAAAAATTCTCACTTTAGCCTTAATATAAAAATTCAAGCATATTTAAAATATTATATGCAATATATAATATAAATAAATAATACTAATTAAGTTATAGTTTTGATTAAACTACATAAAAATTTCTAATAAAATTCGCTAGAATTTTATTTATAAAATCATTATTATCAAGTATTCAACGTTGAAAATCCTATAAGAAAAATACAATTCTAAAAATTAATTTTCACAATCTCCGTTACTATTTTAATTTAATCAACCCAAATCAATGTATTATCAACTCTATAGCATTAGACAAAATAATATCTAATTTTTATATAAACATAATACATACAAAACCTTAAATGGTTTATTAAATTCAAAATTATTTATAATTACAAAATCAGAATATATGAGATGTAAAAACTATATATAATATGCAGCACCAGTAGGATTGGTCTTGTGGCAAGAATTTTAAGCTTTTTTAGACTTATGAGGACTTTTTTTCTCTATGAGTTTGTCACATGCACAATAAAATTGAATCGTGCTATGCTATATAATTTAGAGGTGCTTACTTTAAAAACAAATAATTAAATAGATAGATGAATAAATTGGAAACCTAAATTTGTAATAATTTAAACATAAATCCTTTCGTTAATAAAATAATCATAATTTAAAAAAAAATCCATAAACTTCAATAATAATTTAAACAAATGCACATTTTTAACATTTCAAATGTCAACATTCTTAAATTATGCTCTTATACAAATGTCCAAGTCTTAGTAATATTGAACCGGCCTATCACAATTCATAAATCTCGACATTAGAGACAGTGTTGCAATATAAGAGTATCTCGCCTGAAGGAGTATAAATATTTTATCACAAGTCTCCTTGATATTGTAGTGTCTCGATGTCGTAGCATCATGATACTGTAGTATCTCATCCGTAGACATAAATATAATAATCACATTATGATACATCATAGGCGTAAATATAATAATCACATCATGATACATCCATACTCATCGGCATGCTAATTTGATAGTACTAAACCCAATTAGGGGTGACAATGGGCACGGTACCCATAAAAATTACTCTATTTGAATCCAAACACGTTTAATTTTTAAACTATCCAAATCTGTTTAAACCTGATTATTGTTATATCTATATCCTCTCAAACCCGTTTCATACTACTCATTTATTATCTAAATCCGTTTAATTACTCGTTAAATATAAAAATTATAAAATATTATAAAATTTAAAATATAAATTATAATTTTTTTAATTAAAAAATTATAAATAAAAATTTAATATTAATACAATTTTATTAAAAATATTTCATACTAATTAATTTTATAATTAAAATAAAATATAATAAATATAAAACTAAAATTTTAATAAAATATAATTAATATATAATTGAATTTGGATAACAGATACCCAAAGATTTATATCTGAACCCTTTACAGATAGTAAACTTATTACTCATGCCCATTTAAATTCGTTTATAAGCTATTTATATTCTATGTAAATGGATCAAAATGGGTTGGGTAATATCTAACCCATTTCCATCTCTAAACATAATATTACAAATCAAGAAAATGTATGGGACATTAAAACACAATAGCATTTTTATCAATCTTTTAAAATTCATCTCAAGTTATCATTTTCATAATTTTCTCATAATTTACAAAGCTCATATAATCAATATATATATTTTTCACAATTCATTTGATAAATAATTTAATATTGGGATTCAAATTTAACATTCATATAAATAAATAAATAAACTTAATAGTCAAATGACTTTTGAAATACTTTATTCTATCTTATAAATTTCAAGTTCTATAAAGTAATGGTTTATCTTTAAATAATCAAATCAAATCTCTCTTTACATTTATATTAGAATTCATAAATTCTCTTTATAATCAAGTGACAACTTTAAAAAGAATCAAAGTAAGTTTATTTAAAAAATATAGCAACTTTAATTGAATATTTTTAAAGTACAAACCTTAATTTAGCTCTAAAAATGAACTCAAAACTTTCCAAAGTTTCAAAATAAAGAAAGTACTTCTCCACCACTTTGAAGGCCAAAGAATACCCCTAGATCAACAAGAGTTTCAATTCTTTAATTAAACATATATTCATACTTAAAATATTCAAATTAACTCTTATTTACACTAATCCTAACTAAACCCCATAAAAAATCTTTAATCCAAAAGTTTCACAAACCTTAACTTCTTGATTCAAACTCAATTCAACCAATTAATCACAAATTTAATATATAAAATATCATGTTCTCTTCATTCCTCAAACTATTTCCCATGTATATCATCTTTCTTAAAATATATAAACTTTCTTTCTCTAACTTCTAAACTACATAAAATAAAAACTCATAAAATCAAGTTTGAAAAGAATATATTTCACTTGAATATTCAATTTCCCTTCCAAATCTAGTTGAAACTTTTTGATTTTAAGTGAGAATTTGAGTAGAAAATGAAGAGCTTTCTTTCTCTTTTCTTTCCTTAAAAAAATTGGCCAAGAAGAAGAAGAAAAATTCTTTCTTTACTCTTCCATCCTTATCCTCCTTATACATATATTTCTTTTAATTTCCACCACTTCTTCTTTATTCTTTTCTTTTTTTAACATATTATTATTATTAGCATATTTAGTTATCCCTTTGTATTACTCATTTTACTGTATTTAAAATTATAGATGTTACAGAGTGAAAGGTAAGGTAAGGTAAAATTTAATATTTAATGACTAAAATATCCTTTTACAAATGAGATTAGTCATTATAATTATATAATTGATTAAAATTATTTTAATTATATTATTACTTTAGAAATAATGCAATTATAATATTATTTTTTAAAATTACTAAAATATATTTTTCATTATGAAAAAAAAAGAATATATAATAGGTATTTGCATAATAAAATATTTATTATAAGGATAAAAATGAAAAATAAAAGTTATAATACCTCTTAATACTCTAAAATGAAGTGTTAAGATTTTTGTGAAAAAAATAATTCTTCTTAATCCTTGATTAACCATAAAAAAAGCCCTCTCTTAATTTACTCCATTCCCAAATAACACAGTTTACACTTTCTCTCCTTCTTTGATCTTACCCACTTCTCTTGTACCCCATCCCAAATATAAGCTTAGTTACTTTACTCCTTGAACTTTTAATTTAATTATATAATCCCTAAATTCATATTTTTTTAATTTATAAACATAAAGTCGATAAATCACGTTAAGTCAAACCGAGTTATTAATATATTTATTAGATATAAAATATATAAATAATAGGGGTAAAGTGATTAGTATTCATTAATATAAGTATCTATTAGAGAAAAAAGTAAATACGGAGGTAAAATGGTTAAAAATAAAAGTTTAAAGGGTTAAATGCTACAAGTTCAGAGGGCCTATATATGTATTTGACCATATAGAACTTTAGAATGCTCTCATTTGAGATTTTAAATTTATGATATCATTATCAAATTTTGCAAGAGATTGTATAAGATTACTTGTTTTTTTTTTATGACAACTAGGGTTTGTTTATGGCAACTATGATTATAATCCATTGAATTTTGAATAACTTTTCAATTAAATCTTCTTTTGTTTCATTGATAATATAGAGACATGGGTGAGACATGAAATTTTGAAGAGGAAGCCAGAAATAGTTTAGGAAGTTAGAAGGAATCATTTGGAAGCTTCAATTGCCATCAACTGTCATTAATCATTATTGTCAGCTTGTCGCCACCATGCTCCACAATCTTCAGGGATTGTTAGAGGGACCATACCAAATATTGCTTATTGCTCAATGTTGTTTACTGGTCAGGTTAGCGCTATTTAGCATTAGCTGTTGTGATAAAATCTTATATATTAGATCTTAAAGAATATTTGGATAAGAGAGCCAAATTTGAAGGATCAATTCCTATTATTGATGTTTAATATGGGTCTTGTGGGTTCTTGTAGACTAACTCTCATCCTTCAATGAATATAATTTATTATATATTTAGCATGATGCATGGACATTCGTATTGGTAGGATGACTACAAAAACCATATTTGTATATTAATTAGTATTATTTACAGAACTAAGACGTTCACTCCTATTTTCAGTTTTTGTATTTTTTTCAAATTGTAAGGTGAGCCCCATAAAATAAATTTTTTGGCTGAGTATCCTTACTTCTCTTTTCTAATAGTGGAATCTATTATCAATCAATTGGATATGTAATTAACCATATATTGTTGTACTTCCATAATTTTTTTTAATATTTTTGCAATTTCAATAGATAAAATTGTATAATTATGAATTTATATTTTTGTTGATTTGATTTAATATTTCACACTGATTATAAGTTTTAAAAATTTTAAATTTTCTTGTGACACCAACGAGTATATGCCAAATTCAATTTTAATGTGGTGGATAGAAATCTTTCCTTTTTTATAATTGAGTTGGGTGAACAACATCGTATATTTAAACACAAGTTTATATAATTTATGTAATATAAATATAGTAATGCACATAAATACATATTTATTTTCAAAATTCATTTTTAAAAAGATTTATTTATATTATTATTATATTTTAAATAAAATATACATATTTTTTTATTAATCGATATGAGGAAAAGGACACTCAGAACTCGAACTTAAAATTTAAACGGAAGTAACATATATTATTGATCATCAAATTATATCTTAGTGGTTAAATAAAATATACATATTGACAATAATGTATGTAAATATATTATATATTTTTTATTGAAGTTGATATTCATAAATACATATATCCATACATACATATATATTATTGAAAGATAAATAGATATTACTTAGGACATGGATATATACACTATCACTTTTTATAAAAACACTATTGTGGTTAAATACACAATAAAATTAATTTTTTATATAAAATTTAAAAATACACTGCTGTGAAATTATCATTATATCCTCAATTATTTTTCACATAAACCCTAATAAAAACTAAACTTCAATAACTAGAAAACATTTGTCCAAATTTTATCGTTTAATCTACCACTGAATCTGCCACTCCAACCGTTTTCCCTTAGTTTGGTCATTGCCATTACTAAAAAATTTAAGGTTAGTTTTATTCTTGGTTAGTTTTTTGTTATATCTTGTTAAATTTGTTTGATTATCTGTTATATTTTAGTTAGATTGTTATTTACTGAATTTATTTAAATTTTGTTATACATATGTATGTAAATTTATAGATATGTATATGTTATTTTTAGATATGTATATATAAAGAGAGCTATTGGTTAGTTGTTGAATTGAGAGAGCCTAGTTCAAAAAAGGAGTTTGGAGTATTCAGTAAACCAATGCTGTTTATTTCTATTTAATCGGCTATAGTGATTGACTAAATGGTTTTAGTCGACCACTGTAGCCAATTAAATAGAAATAATTGGCCATGTAGCTGACTAAATAAATTTAGTTATCTATTTGTGACCGACTAAAATATTGGACTTAACAAAGATATATTTTTTTTTAAATTCATAATTGTGTGATAATATTATTCTTTATATAATCTATTTGAACCTTTTAAATAGTTATTTTAGTTATGTCAATTAACATTGTACTTTGTTCAAATTTTTAGATATGGCAGTGATAATTCTTTATAGGGAGAGGAGATTGATCTTGCTAATGTGGCTTTCCATATATATGTCAACCGAGAGATTGATGTATATGTATTTGATGTATAATTCTTTAATAGATTATTAATATTATTAAACTTTATATATGTATTTGAGATTTGTTTATATAAGTATATTTTTATTTATTTAAATAAGTACTTTTTGAATTATAGTGTTTTTTTTGAATTTATGAATATTTATTATATTCCATAATTAAGTAGATTTTTATGTTGATTTAAGTGAGGCTAATCAAAGTGTATATGAACTACACAGAAAATATAAAAGTTAACTTTTAAATCGGTTTATTGTAAATGGACAATCGTATTTCTTTAACTAATATAAAAAATTACTCATAAATCTATTATTCTCTGCTGTTGAAATAAGCACTCATTGGAGTTGATGAGCGAAACAATGAATATAATATGTTGAGGAATTTTTATTTAAAAAGAAGGTCTTTAATCCATTGAATTCACCCCGCATATTAGAAGTTACATCATAACTTTGACCTCTAACTCTACTCAAAGACAACCCATCTTTGGCTAAGAAATTATCAAGCGCACTTTTTAAAGATAAAGCATGTGTGTCACTCATATGTACCGCTCTAATTAATCTCTCAACCACTTGTCCCAACTTATTAACATATCTCAATACCACATCAATTTGTTTCTTTACTAAATTGTCCCGAGCTTCAACAATTAATAGAAAGTAAAAATCATCTCCAATATCCTTAACAATAGCAAGTGTCGTCTCTAAAGCACAAGTACTAACTATTTACTTTTGGATACGTGGAGAAGTGTGTTTATTATTTTTAGGAGCATTTATATTAGCTACATTCCCAACTTTAATACTGCGTTGACTATTCCAATTGAGAAGTTCAAGAAAATTACCCCAATTAAGTGAGTTTTTTGACTCATCATTTTTCCGAAAAGCCAACCCATTTGCTAAAAGAAAATGAATACAATCAATATCTGTTAAACGTGTTTGGTAATAAGCCTCTTGCTCTTAGCTGTGAGAAGATAAGACATGATATACACTTTGTCTTTGATTTTTAAAACTAACATATAACATTTTAGCATTATTGTGTGGACTACTTGGATCGCCAACATGTTCATTAAACTTCTCCATGGCTTTTTTTTAATTGCGAAATTTGACTTCTGTGAAGACATTATCCCCCTCGCTTAGATCCTCTATTTGAACTAAAAAGATAACATTATAAACAAATGTTGCATCTTTGAAAACACTATATTCCAACCACTCAAATTTAGAGAACTAAACATCTCTAAAACTCCTCATAATTTTTTCAAATTCTGTTTGAAAAAAATTGTGATCATATGGTTGGCAAGATCTTTTAGCCACATATTGTCTTCTAACATATCCCTAATTCCAACATCAAATTCGTCAATTGGTTTATGCAATGTTGAGTCACCCACAATATCACCAAAACTACACTCCGGATGCCCTATTGTATCACTAATTTTCTTAACACTTGTATGCCTACTTAATGCCTAGATTGATGTCGGAGTCGAAATATTTGAAGATTCACCATGTTCATTCCGCAATCCTTAGTCTTTATCACAAATTTATCCATATCTGTTTAAATTTTTATTATAAATATAATTAGTTTACTTTTGATTAAATTTAGAGTTTAGTTCATATTTTTCATTTTATAAGTCTTTTATATTAAATTTATACTTAGTTTATATTCAATTTATATTTAACTATTAATTATTTTTTATTCACAATATAAACTAATTTGTTTAGGCTCAATTTATAATTAGTTTAGTTTATTAAGTAGTTAATTTATAAATTTATAATTCTAATGTTATTAACCTAAGCACAATTTATATTTAAATTTTATTAATTTAATCACACTTTATATTAAAATTTTTTTATATTCAACATTTTAATTTATAATTATAATTAATTTAACCTATAATTCAAAATACTAAATCAATTCATTATTCAACCAATCACAATACAAACTATTTTAAACAAATTATTTTAAACACATATAGGGGGTATGCTTTTAGCTGCCGGTAATGATAGCAGGGATGACCGGAGTAAATTCAGTTAATGGCATGGCTATGAATCACATTGGAAGAAAAAAGAACAGAGAGTGGAATTACTTGAAACCGAAGAAATTATAGGAACAAAACGTCATATAGCTTCTTTATATAAAAAGAAGAAAATAATAATAACAATAAAGAAAACAGATATCCAGAACTAAAAGACGTAATTCAGATAAAAAAAATATATCACATAAATAAGTTAAATCTTTAGAAAACTAACTAAATGGATCTCTCTTGTGGATCTTTTTTTGGTGCTAATGAAAGATCACTTGCGAGCATAAAGCAGAGATCATGCATTTGTGATATTATTGTATCCACGTCAGAATTTGAATTTGCATTTTCATTGGAAAATTTTCCAATTTTTTCAGTATCTTCAGCACTTCCTTCATCTCTTTCATTCAGGCCAGCCACTCTGAAATAAGCAACACAAAATATGATAAATTGATAATGTTTTTGTTAAAAACCAAAAATATACAACTTATATCTAGAAAAAGGGTAAAAGGAAAAAAGGTCGCTACAGCCTACAGGATATAACCAAAGTCATTTCCTTAAAATTTGAGTTAGTACGATGATTAATTGCTTATGGAAGAATACATCAGCACCAGATGCCTGTGAAGTTCAAAATAGTTTCCAGAGAAATAGAGGCAAATAATAAGATAAATTCCTACATAAAATGATTGTCGAGCTATTGGGGAAGATGCATAATAGAACAGTGAAGACTATCGTACAGGCAACAAAAAAGCTGCTGTGGTGGATGGAAATTGAAGTACAGGCAACAAAAAAATAAGAAGATCTTATCCCTATTTGAAAAGGAATCGACCAAGATAAGAATCCTTTAACTGCCAATTATACGTTCAGATTAGAAAATAATGCATAAACTTGAAAATAAACTGTAATTCCACATCCTTTTGCACAAGTGGCTTATTAAGCATTTTTGCAATGTTTCATACATATAGAAAGCTTCAATCAGGTTCTTAATCCTTTTGCACAAGTGGTAAATTGCTTACCAAACATTTTTGCAATGTTTCATGCATATAGAAAGCTTCAATCAGGTTCTTAAAAATTATAGACTTCCAACACCTTGCTTGCTGCAAGGTCCCACAACTATATTTCTTTCTACAACTCTCATTGGCGTCAATAACAATATATGCATTCTTTTTTGTGCTCTCTGATTTCTAAATTTCAAAGATAGAAGAAAAAGTAATAACTGACGAGAACTGTTTCGTAGCATCTTTGATGTATCAACTCAATTCTTCCTCGCATTAGCATTAACATAGTCAAAATTTCAAAAAAAATAAAAATTTTGTTCTAATTTTCAATTTTGGCTTTTCTTATCAATTATGTAGACCTATTTCAATAGCAGTGTCAATTATCACCAGGCTAGAGGAGGTGTGTGACAAAGCACCCCAGAAATCAATAGTAGATCATATCTGATATATAAATATAAAAAGATATGCTGATATGACATCTTAAATTATTATAATATTTAATACTCATTGAATTTGTTAGCATACCGCTTCAAATTTTCAAAAGGTTATGTTTGTTTAAAAAGAAAAAGAGAGAGACTTATTTCTTTCTCTCTTTCTCTCTCTATCTCATGCTATATTTCACTCCTTTTTTTAATTTTATCCAAAAAATCAGTAAACAAGTTAACCTACAATGTTTTGGAATAAGTCTTCCATGGGAAGGCCATAATTGATACCAATATCAAGGTAGATGCATATAGTTGGGCCGTAACTAATGTTGGGATTCAACTTTTGGATTTTTTATTCCTTAGACCCCATAAAAGAAATAAAATGAGGGAAAACAAAAACAATATCTAACAGCCTAAGCATGATGTTTTAAGAGGATGCTTTGCTAGACAAGCATTGGACGATTGCTAATGCAATGTGGCTAACCAAAGCACAATTTATCAAGATCTAGATCATACTAAATATACTAGCCTGAGAGGATGTACCTATCTGAAACAGAACTTTCTTGCAACACAGTACTCACTTCTGCAGAACCATTCCCGTGGTTAATTGTTGCTGGAAATAATTCTAGCTTCGAAAAGCTACCAAAATCAACATCCTTCGAGTTAGTTCCACTGAATAAGCTTTCAGATGCCTGCTCAACAGAGGACACCATGTGATTCACTTCTTGTTTCAAAGAATTTTCAGAAGCAACTTGTACAACAGTACTTGAGCTTGTAAAATCGTCCCATGCATCAAATGCATCATCATCTTTATCAATAGTTATATTATCAGCTGCCTTGCTACTGCTAGTGGTGGTTTGCCACTGATTATCTTGAATCCAATCAATGCTCATAGAAGAATTATTTGTGTCGCCTACCATTCTGTGATCCTTATCATTTATTGGAACTCCAATCTTCTCATCCTGAACAGCTACCCCAGCATTGGGATTACTCCATAATTCACCTTCAAACCAGTCACTCCTGTTTGATGAAGAAGTCATATTTTCCTCGGTTTTTTCATTAAATAAATCTTTCCCAGGTCCAAAGATAGCATCCATGCGGGAAGAAAGATCAAGTGGAGAAGATACCACAAAAGGATCAGACAATTTAGATTCCTGTTGTTCAGTTCCTGAACCAGCAGACTTGAAATCAGCCTCCCAACCAGAAAAAGAGTTGCCACTTTCATCTGCCTTGGACCTCATACCAACTGTCTCAGAAGGCTCAACATTCTCAAACAAGCTAAGATTTCCATGACCTCCAGACACATTACTTGCAGTCACATCCTCATGTTTATTTACTGCAAAACGTTCCTTGGTAGTTGCCGAAACGGAGTCTAGCTTAGCTTCAGTAAAAAAATCCAGATTAACTCCTGCCAATTTCAGAGTACTTGATTGCTGAGATGGAGTCTTTTCCACAGCACTAATCTCAAATTTCTCAGGCTCAGAAGGCCAACTTATTTCTAAAGCTAAAAGATCAGATAAAGGAAATTCAATTTTCGGCGAATTCTGTCCCTTGTTAGATTCATTTGTTTCGACTGAAGATGCCACAAGCTCCTACAAAACAGAACGCTGTATTTACAAAATATGTTTTTGTGTTGAGAACCCCATATCCTATTCAAAAACATATACTCAAAAAAGGGGCATATTAAGAAGGAAAAAAAATGGATTATAAAATGAAATTGCGAAAATGCCAATTTTTCTACAAAAACAGTATAGAAAAAACAAAAAATCTCAAATTCAATGAGGCAACAACCAAATTAAAACCAAAACTCTCACTCAAACTCAACAAAATGCTAAAGGAAACTTCTGGTTAAACAGTCAAAAGCTAAAAATCTGAAACCATGCTGACTGAGGACTCATAAAAACGAGGATTGGAAGCTAAATTTCATGAATCAATTCAAAACCCAATATAGTGCTTTTAAATCAGCACCTAATGTAACTCTCTCCAGTGTAATCTTTTTCTACTCTTAGCTACAATCAATGAAGCAAATTCACAGATTATTATGATCATCACACTAGAAAACAATATTTCTGCAAAACTAGCAAAATGCGTCAAACAAATCTAAATTTTCACACACTGAAAAAAAAAAGTTATCAGAAAAGGGAAACCCTGATCAGAAACCTCTAAAAAATTGATTTATTTTATTTTATTTTTTTTAATCTTACCGATCCATCCAAGTCCAGAGACTGAAGAAACCAACGGCAACCAAAAGTAGAATTAAAATTGATTGGGCGAGGACGAGCATCCTTGTTCTGCTGTCTACCACAAAACACACAAATCCCAGAATTAACCCCTCTGAGAAGCCTACCTTTGCAGTGGTTACATCGAAGGTCGGTAGGGGAAGGGTCAAGTTGGGAAATGGCGTCTTGGAGACATGGTAAATCGGGAAGTTGAGGATCATCTGGATTGTAGGATGCAAAACCAGCCTCCTTACGGAGAGAGATCTGAAGTTCCTTTATTTGATCGTAAGGTATTTGAAACGCCATTGTTGATTGCTGTGAAGATCTTTTTTTCAGAAACCAAGGAATTTAGTGGCCTCTGCTTCTCCTTGATCTATACACCGTAATCATCCGATTAATTTCACTCTGCCACCGCTATCCCGATGAAATAAAGTTCTAAACTGCCGATTTGGTGGTTGCCGTTACCAATTAAAGATGTTTTAAAAAATTTATATATATTTTTATAATATGTTTTTTTATATCGTTAAAATTTTATAAAATAACATTGAATTAAATAAAAACTTATTTAAAATAAAAATATTATAATATCTGCAAATTATTATATAGTAGGAAAAGACCATTTCATTACCTGAGGATATTTATATATTTATATATTTTTATTATTGATATTTAATTTTAATAACTTATTTATAGCAGTATTTCATTTTTTTAAGTTTTTTACATACTATTTATGAAAATTAGTATTCGATGTTCTGTTATATATATATATATATATTGTCATCATCTCATTAAATTTCATAAAACATATTAAAAAAACTATTAAAACGTATAAATAATATAAAATATATATATATATATAATATTTTATTTAAGTATAAAAATTAAGTTAAATTTTAGGTACAATATTAGATAAAGTTAACTACATATTTATATATAATAGAACAATCATTTAAAAGTTATTTATGTATTAATTGTTATATTATTTTCTTATGATATATATTCTTTCTATTTATTAAAAAAATTATGACATCAAATATTTTAATAAAGTATTTAAACTAACAAAACAAAAAAATTAAATTCAAACATTTTATTATTACATCAAAATATATATATAAGTAATTTCATACTATAAATAAATGTGTTCAATATTAATATCACGTGAACATACTTTTGTTTATTATTTTATTTTTTATGAAGGGTATATTTGATATTTTACTGTAACATAAAAAAAATATGAAGGGTATATTTGATATTTTACTATAACAAAAATAAAAAATAAAGAATATATTTGATATTTTATTGTAGCATAAATAATATTTTTACTGTAGTATAAATAAAATATGAAGGATATATTTGATATTTTACTATAGCAAAAATAAAAAATAAAAGATATATTTAATATTTTATTGTAGTATGAATAATATTTCTTACTTCAATTTTAAATTATATAATAGATTATCCTATTATATCTTATAATATTATATAATATTAAAGTATACTATAAATCACTTAAACAAAGTCCAAAGTTATACTCTTAATATATAACCATAAATTTCCATACACTCCTAGTAATGGTTTTTAAAAAAATTTAATCAAAATTTAAAAAGTTCAATAGGTGTCGGCAAATTCCTTGGAGCTGATTTGTTGGTCACATTTATTTTCTTGGCGTAGAAAGCTCTTTGCATGTTGTTCAAGATTGCATTAAGGATCAACTGGTTTGGCATTTACTCCTTAACTCGCCTGATTTGTTTCGATTTTTTTCACCTCCTTTAGATGGGTGGGTTAAAGAAAATTTAGAGAATAAGTTTTCTACTTTTCCGAGGAATCTTTACCCTTATTCTTTGGGTTTGCTTGTTGGTATCTATGAAGTTGGAGAAATAATTTTTTTACTTCTAAATCCACGTCTCTAGAGGCTAAGTTTGAAATAATCAATATGGCAATTTAGGTTTGTAATCATAGGTTAATTGATGATGCTAATATATAGTCGGGATGTTTTTGTAGGAAATGTTTATCTTGAATTCAGTGTATGTGCACCCATTTGAAAGAGAGATAATAGGAGAAATAACTATATTTACTTAGTTTTTATTGGTTGAGTATACATACACTAGGCCCAGGATAAAATTTCACTTTTATATCGCACCTTACTCATATTGGTTAGAGTTATAGTTACCCTAATGAGGTAATTACTAATATCGATGGAGCTTTTGAGAGAAGTTCTAAAGAAGTTATTGCAGGGGGTATCTTTTGATATGTGGATGTAATTTCCTTGATGGTTTAGTTATATTTAGGCAGTTGCAATATTTTTCATACAAAATTATGGGGTGTCTTCTTGAGACTTAAAGAAGTTTGAGGCAGAAATTGAAGAAATCGATCTTCACATAAATAATCAGAGTATCATTGGTTTGTTAGCAGGTAATTTTCCTTCTCAGCCAGCTTATGTGCTCTGGATCTTCATTTTGAGTTTTTTTGAGCTGTGACTGAAATATTCATATTTATCGTGAGACCAATTCAGCTACTGATTTTATGGCTAGTTGGATTTTTAATTCTTCTCTTTTATTTCTCTAATATGACACGGTCCCTCCTAAATTGAGCTTGATTTTACTTGGAAATAAAGAATCAGATTGTAATAATCTTATTTTTTAATAATTTAAAATATTATTTAAAAAATATATATGAGAAATGATAAAATGAATAAATAATTAAAATTATAAAATAAAAGAAAGGAAAAGAAAGATTTAAAAAATGAAATAATAAAATGCATATAATAATAATAATAATAATAATATTAAAATTAGAGAGAGGATGTTGATTTTGAGATTTGAAAAAGAGTGAAAGAAAAGAGATTTGAAAGGAAGAGGAAAAAGTTGATAAAAATAAAATAAAAATAAAAAATATAATATAAAATAATCACATATTTAATTGATAAAATAATATAAAGTAGATTATTAATTGGTTAGTCTGTGAAAGTATGAAGGAAGAGAGAGAGAGAGAGAGAGGAAGAAAAGGAAAGGGAGGAGAGAGAAAATAAAGAGACTAAGCTTTGACCGGCCGCATCTTCATTATCCGTCGTCCGTCATCACCACTTGCCCACTGTTAGATTCTTCTCGAGAAGACGAATCAATGAAGAGGTGAATTGTAGTTAAATGATGCCGAACGAAATTGCATCTCATGCCAAAAGATGATGCCCTTCACCGATTTTCAAGCAATTTCCAGTTAACTTCGACCTTCCTTTTTTGTAAGATAGGTACCATTGAATTCATCTATTTATAACACTCTTATATTTTATATATGTATAATATATATACACTCGGTATATGCAAAATACATATATAAAATATAAAAATGTTGCATTACAATCTGTTCACAAATTTTTTAAATTTTTGGTAATCATTTAAAATACTTAAAATGTATTTTAATAAATAAATAAATATAATTATTAGTGATTTGAAAAGTAAAAAGATATTAAATAGAAAAATTTTTAAAAAAATTTGTCAGGATTTTATTTGTATTTCTGATAATCCCAAATTTCAAATAACTCAATCTGCAATTTAAATACACTCCCAATTATTTATTCAATACATATATTTCTCCAAAATAGTCCAATAGCTCAATCCATCAATATTTTACCTGAAACAAATTCATATATATATAAATATAAATTCTATTTTTATTTAATATATTACACAAAAGGAAAAACATATAATTTATACCACATACATGATTATATATATATATATATAATGTACATATTCAAAAATATTTTAAAATGTTTCAAAGTGTATACATGATATGCAAGTGGCACTGGTCCGCAGTAGCTCAAGGATCTTCACACATAAAAATCTAGACCTGGGGTAATCTAACAGCACTCTCCGAATATTTTAGATTTACTATTGTCACCTGTGCGATTGAATTCAATCACACAATCGCACTAAATATATTGCCTAGTAATACATACTTTAATAAAATTTAGAAATGATATCATGCATATATGATGCCATATTTGAATCATGTTAAAAATATCAAACATTGATTATACACATTACATAACACACTAACATCTATATATTTTGGGCCCAAATACCTTATACAATTATCTAGTCTCAGGCTTATTGCCTTGGTTTATCATTGGTGTCTTACTCAGGCGTATGCACATCATCTCTATGATATCCAGTTTCTCATCTATTTTGGTTTATAATATACAACATCCAAGCGCAATCTTCTGACAACTAGATAGTGTATAAGATACACACAATACACATTTCTTTTTCAATATTTTTTTTATATCCTGACTCATATTATGATTTTCACAAATCATTATCATAAAATGCAAATGTAGTTTACTTTTTCATGTTAGTGCACAACATGCACTCTACACGTTTTGCACAAATAAATCATTTAGCCATTCTTAAATGGTTAATTATGCCACAACTAATACAAATCAAACATTGTTACTTCAAACAATGTTATTCACACATGTTCATAAAAATTAAGTATCATCACACATTTAATATATTTAATGTGTTATGTCAAAATTCAATACAATCACACGCATTGTAAATAAAGTATATACTAACCTCTTTAAAACAATAAATGAAGTTAAAATTCCACTTTACTTTCAATTCATCCAAAAGTCCTTTATTACTAGGTTGATGAAAATCCTATATACTCAACACTTATACCCAATGTGAATGAACATAATCAATTAACATCATATTTCTAGGTGTTTAGAGCCTAAAATAAAAATTAAGGTATAATTCTACAATTTTTTAAGTTTTTGCTATAATGCACTTTAACATTGAAAAATCATTCTAACACATTCCAAATTGAGTTTTTAGCTTAAATATACCTAATACATTATATTTTAACACATTTTAAGCATTAAAACACAATGTATCACATTTTCTCCAAAATTTCAAAATCTTTCCCTAAGCCATAATTTTAGTTCTTTATTATAATCAATTCCAACTATCAATTTAAGTTCATTTTCATCATTAAAAATATTAAATAACACAATTCAAATCATAAAATCAAATAAACATAAATTTTTTGTGATTACTATTCCCAAAACCCTAACTCTTTACTACCCATCCAAATCTCCTACTTAACTCAAACTTTTCTTAAGTTCAACCTTAAAATTATTATACATACATCAAAGTAACATTACCCAACACCATTTAAACAATTAAAATCAGCCCCTTCAAAAATTCAAATTTTACATAATCCATAAATTCATAAAAACTAAAAAAAAAAAAACTTAAAATAACCTTACTTGTTAGCAAATCACTAAAATTACCCTTGATTCTTGAAATTTTACTTAAAATTTAGTGTTTGGAAAAAAAGAAAAACACCCCTAAGCTCCCATGGTGGTTCAGCCAGAGCAAGAAGAAAAGAGGAAGAAGAAAATGAAATTTGACTTTTTTTTTCTTTTTCATATTTTAAAACTATTTATATATTTTTTATTATTTTAAATTAATTATTTATTTAATTATTTTTAATTCATTAAATTACTTCTTCCACCCAAAAATAAAATTATTTTTGATTTTTTAATTAATTTTATTTTTTAAAATAAAATTACCATTTTACCCTTCTTTTAATATTCAACCGTTGACTTTTTCTAACTCACATTTGACTTTATATATAATATATATTTTCCTTATATTTCACATATACTTTACCTATTTCTCACTTCTAACTCATAATTTATCCCTTAAATTATTTAATTGAATTTAATTTAAATTAAATTTTAGCAGCTAAGCGGATGTTACACTCTTCCCAAGTTTTCATTTGGCACATTATTTATAAATTTTGGACTAATTTAAATTTTGTTCAGAATTCAGCTAAGACAATAGCTTCTACTGCTATTTTTGGCAAATTTTCTGTGAGTGAGGGAGCGCAACATATATTTTTGAACTTTTCTCTCCAAGACGAATGTGTTGGCACCCAATTTGCCATTAGATTCTTTCGACAAATTTTTTTGGCGTAACTTCGATGAGAGATCGACAGTTCAATACCATACCCCACTGCTTTCGAGCCTAGTCATTTATTAAGTTGAGTTCTCCACTTAAACTATAAGCGATACTTTCTAGTCGATTTTTTTATATTTTATGCATTCACATAAAATGTATGTATATATATATTTTATTATTATGCATTATTTAGAATTTTAGAATTTCAGTATTTATCAGTGATTGCACATTTATATGATGAATATGATTTATGGTTGCTGGATGAAATTGGGATGATATAGAACCACATATGATGTAATTTGGATTATGAATGCAATATGATATGATATTATAATGATAAGTTTAGGACTGGCGTGATGGCGAGACTTTCTAATATTTAGTGCTGCTTGTTAATCTGATAGCGCTGTCTAGTTAAGGTCTTGATGGAGAACCCTATGTGTATTAGATTTTAAGAGATTATATTAAACGAAAAGAGCTAGATAGGGAAATTGGCTTTGTGACTTGAGATTTAGAGTGGTTTATCTGAACTAATTTTCACTATTAGATGATTATTTGCTTTGTTGTATGTTTAGCATGATGCATGAGTATCCTTCAGATAGAATCAGAATAGGACATCAAGTTTGTATATTGACTAGTATCACTTGCTGAGTTGAGATGCTCACATCTACCTCACTATTTTTTTTCTAAAGTTTCCAGGGTGAGCTTTGAAAGTAGTTTATTCAATAACTATGCTTTTTTTCCTCATTAGTGGAATTTTTTTTATAAATTAGTTAGATCTGTAATTTATTATGTATAATACTTGTTTATATTCTTAAAACTCTGCATTGGATATCTTTTATTACCTCCATTTTTAATAAGTTCAGTTAGTCATTGGAATACTTCTGTTGAGCAAATCTTTAATAAGATTTGAGGTGATTGCTCAATTGTGATAGTGATATATAGATTTTGCTCAACCAATAGGCCTACAATCCTATTTTAATGACAGTGACGACTATCATAGTGTTGTTTCCTCGAATTTTAAGTTATCAGATTGACTATAGTCTAGTTCTAGAAACCATGTGCTTTTTCATTCCCTAGTTCTGATCACATGTCTTTGGATTTGGGTCATGACAAAGTTGGTATTAGAGCAAAGATTTTATGATTTATAGTATGTCGATAGCTGGAAGAGTTCTAGTTAGTCTGAGTTACTATAACATGCGGAGTATATGTTTCTTTTTCATCTTGATTGGGTTTCCTTTACCACAAATTCAACATTATCCAAGGGTTACGATTTCAATAGTTATTATATACATTGTAGATGCAAGGCATACGTATTACTGCTCATTGGCCTTGAGTATGATTTATGTTAGAGAATTGGATATCATAACTTTATGTGTTTTTCTTCGAAATGCGTGAAGTAGTAAACTCTGAATAGTTTCTTAAGCAGACCAAATAGCTCGAGAGAAGAGATAATTGACTCAAGATAGGTGTTAATTTTTTATTGAAGGATGTTTGGGTGAGAAAAAATAGAATTTAAGTTGGATGAAATCAAATGTGAAGTATGATGTATGAGATAATTAGGTTATATATGATGAATTCAATTTTAGCGCGTTTTGCTTTACTTGTGATGCCTAAATGGTTATGGATTATGAAGGATTTAGAATATTTAAATTGGACAAGGAGTTTGAAATTCATAATTAAAACCTTATAGAGAGCTTACAATTCTCTTAATGTCAGTTTGAAAAAAATTATGATATACTTTTGGAATTTTATGTGCAATGTACTTTAAATTTTGTGAAATTGGCAATTGATAATGAATTGGATTAACTGCATAAAAGTTTTTGGGGAGACTAAAAAAAGTGCTTGAATAAGATTGTGTGCTATAATATGAGAAAATTATGTTTGAGTTCCTTATTCTATTACAAGGAGATGTCTGCTAGAAAAAATTCAAGGTTATACACCCCAAAAATACCATTTGAATTGAGTGCTAAAGAAAAGTTTAGAGAAAGTATTTCATATTTAAAATGTTACTTGGTATTTTATCATGTCTCAGTTAAACATTTTTTTGAGATATTGGAGAGATGTGGCGGTGGCTGTGAGAAAAGATATATTGTTTTTATCTTTCAAAAATATTGCTATAAATTAGAACAAAATGGTGAGCGTTCTAAATATCCTTATTCTAAAAGTTTTAGAAAGAAAATGTTAAACAAAAAATTTAACTTATTTGCTTGAAGTTATATTTGGATGATTAATATCTATAATTGATGATCGAAAATAATGAAATAAAGGAATTTAATTAGAAGAATTGATTATAGGTATATATATATATATGTGATGATTGTTGAACTTTTCTTATTTCATAACAGTGAAGTAACTTATCCAACTTTTTAGACTGATATAGAAAAGTTTAATAAAATGAAATTTTAACAGAAAATTTATGTATGTGCCAATAGTTAGTATATAAAATTTTATAATTTTTAAAGATGATTTACTATTTGTTAAAAATAGAAGACAATAGACTGCTGGACCTATTCTAGTAATTCAGAATATGTAGAAGTTGAAAACCCTATTTAATAACTATAGTACATTAATCCAAAAAAAATCTGCAATTTTAAATACAAGTTTATATGTATGTCAAAGAAATGATTAAAATTTTATAGTTTTTGATATATGTTTAAGTATGAAATAAAAAATAAAAAATGGATACTACCGGAGTAGCGATTATAAGACCAAAATATGTAGGGTTGAATAAATATAATTTAAAAATATAATAAATAAATGTATAAAATTCTCAAATTTAGATATAAATTCCCATATATATCTGTGTTTAAATTTTGGTAAAGGTTTGATACCCAAATAAAATTGGCAAATAGGTGTTGCCAAAGAAGTTATTATGGAAATAGAGTCCATTGGTTTGAAGAACCTAATTTTTAAACATAATAAACAAATTTAGTAAAATCTGAAATTTAAAATATAAGTCTATATATGAGCCTAGGTTATATTATTAAGATTCTATAATTTTTGGTGGAAATTTAATAATAAAATAAAATTGGAAAAGAAAGGTTGTCAGGAAAAATTTAAAACTAATAGATTTAAAGAGTTACTAAATAATTGGAAATTCAAATAGTAAATGAATAAGAAAAATCATAAAAATTTGCAAGGAGACTTATATTTGTTAACAAACTAGAATCAAGGGTTCATAATTACAATAAATGAAAGAATTAATTTAATATAATAATATTTACTATGCAAATATATTAAGGATTTGCTAAAGTGATTTATAGTTTTGGTTAAATTAAGGTTTTATGATTTACTATGCGTAAATCCAAGTTAAGCGATATTCTTTTTCATAAACATTTATCAACAATGATTATTTTTCAAGTTATATACAAAAAAAATTATAAGTTTTTATTAATCTGAATCTTTAGAGATGATTTATTATGTTAAAAAGTATGTATTATGGATTTCTACAAAGGTAACTATTGAAATGACTATATTTATGACTGAGTTACTATTCTTAAGGTGGTTTTACTAAGAATAATTCGGTAATATTCCTATATAAAGTATATAAATTCTTAAACAAAATTGTTAATATTTTAAAGGAATTTTAAGTTGAGATTTATAATAAAAGAAGATGTGAAATCATAAAGTTATGATATATATATATATATGTATGTACATGTTTTCTTATTTTATATGTATGTATGATTATATAAATAAAGTTTTGAAAAGAATTTTATTACGAAAGAGTTTGTAAAAGGTTTACTAAGTAAGGTATGTGGTGGGATTTAAAGAGATAGCAAAGATCAAGGATTCAAATAAAAAAATATGAATTAAGAGGAATGCATAAGATATGATGATTTATATAAGGTAAGAGTGATATTTACTAGTGAGTAAGGTATACTCTGGTGAAGATAGTTATAATTACTAAATATTATGATGATAATCAAGATTATTACAAAAGACTGAGTAATATTGCAATTATAGTTAATTAATTGAGATTAATTAGCTAGTGAAAAGAAGAATGTTAAGATAGAAGTAAAAAATAATTGGTGGTTAAGAGAAGGGATTTAAAAAAAGAAAAAGAAAACTGATTTTTATTTAAATAAAATTAAACTAATCTTTTATTTAAATAAAATTAAGATTTATTGAATATGTTAAAGAGAGAACGTATAGAAGTTAATAAAATACACATGTTGAATTAATATCTCTACCTTGGATTACGTGTAGGAAGACTTATAATTGATAGAAACATAAGTAAACATGATGTTAGGCAACAATGATTACACAATTAACAAATATTATAAGATTTAACAAGTGTCATCTAAATATTAACTCACTTAGTCTTCTTTGTAAATATGTAAAGAGTGGATTATAGGTAACGGTTAAGTACGACAAATGCAAACTCCTTCTTATAACCAGTGGAAGGAACTAGAAATATGGGTAATAATTATGTTTGGATGTTAGAAACATAATGGTGATGGCATGTGGCATGATGTATTGGAGAAATTAAAATCATTTTGATATATTTAATAGATTTGCTGTTTTTTCTAGCTAGTAAATTGAAAATTGTGAAATGAATTAATTACTAACTTTAATTAAAGATGAAGAATTTATATAATATAAAGAACAATAATTGTTTTAGTTATGATGGTTCCTTTAAAAGTTGTGCAAAATATATGCACAAAGCTTAAGCTTTATAAAGTCTATAAGAAAGGTCATGTGACGATGAGTATGGATATAGAAATATTTGTGATATTGAAATATCAATATATTAATTGATATAAAATAGTTTGAATGGATAATAAATTTAAATCTATAATATTGTAAAAGTTATACTTATAATTTTGGAAATAACATGAAATACAATGATAAATTAAAGTGGTAGGAAATAATTGAAAACTGTGAGCTTTTGGGTTTAAAATTAGTTAGATGAACATATAGAATAGTATGATTGATATAGTTTGGGGTTACCATGATGTAGGTACATCATTAGTAGGAGTAAGTTGTGTCATTTTTAGATATAACCCCATTTGGATTACAAGAGAGTGGTTTGATCAATCAGTAAACTTCTTTTAAATGAGAGTTAGGTTTAAAATGACTATTTAAATACTTTAAGATAATTTATACTGATAGTTGAGCAAAATTTTCAAGGTGATAAATTAGTTGACTTAAGAGTATTAAGTGTGATTCTTAGGATAATATATCAGAGTGTACAGTGAAGCGTGGAGAGTTTAATTTTCTACTTAGACGTTTGCTTAAGTTGAAAAATTATGGATGAATTTTATAAGGAAGGAAAGATTATAATAATCTAATTTTTTTTAATAATTTAAAATATTATTTAAAAAAATATATAAGAAATAATTAAATATATAAATAATTAAAATTATAAAAAAAGGAAAGAAAAAGAAAGATTAAAAAAATGAAATAATAAATACATATATGATGATGATGATGATGATAATAATAAAAGATATTAGAGAGAGAATACTGGTTTTGGGATTTGAAAAGGGTGAAAGAAAAAAGATTTGAAAGGAAGAGGAAAAAGTTGATAAAAATAAAATAAAATAAACATAAAATATAAAATAATAATATATTTAATTAATAAAATAATATAAAGTCGATTATTAATTGGTTAGTAAGTGATGGTGTGAAGGCATCAGAGAGAGAGAGAGAGAGATAAGAAAGAGAAAGGAAGAAATGGAAAGGGAGGAGAGAGAAAATAAAGAGACCAATCTTTGATCAAATGTATCTCTTTCGTCTAATCTCCGATAACCGCGACTCACCCACCTTTGGATTCATCTCGAGAAGACAAATCTATGGAGGGGTGAATTACTGCCAACTGACATTGGAAGAAATTGCACCTTCTTATCAAAAGTGACTCCCTCCACCAACTTTCGAGCAATATTTCGGCAAACTCCAACCTTCTTTTTTGGTGAGATAGGTACCATTAAACTTCTCTCTTACTAAGCTTTCATTTGGTTTCAGTGATATAGGTACTATTAGACTCCTTTTTTCTAAGCTTTTATTTTGCATCTCATTTATAATTTTTAGACTAACTTGAATTTTAATAAAAATTCTATCAAGACAGTAGCTTCCAATGTTGTTTTTGGCAAATTTTCGGTGAGTGAGAGAGAGTAACATATATTTTTGAAATCTTTTCTCTAAGCTGAACACATTGGCACTTAATTTGCCATCAAATTCTTTTGATAAAATTTTTTGATGAAAATTCGATGAGAGATTGACCATTCAGTACCATACCCTACTACTTTCGGGTCAAATCATTGATTGAGTCGAGTTCTCCACTGAAACTGTGAGTAATACTTTCTAATATATTTTCTGTAACCCATGCATTCACATATAATGTATGTATATATATATATTATTATTATGTATTATTTAGAATTTTAAAATTTTAGCATTTGTTTGTGATTGTACATTTATGTGATGAATATGATTTGTAGTTGTTGGATAGAATTGAGATAACATGGGACCATGTATGATGTGATTTGGATTATAAATATTAAATGATATGATGTTATGATGATAAGTTTAGGATTAGCGTGACGATGGGTTTTTTTATGCTCAACACCACTTATCAATCGAGTAGCGCTGCTTGACTAAGGCTGTAATGATGGAACCTATGTGTATTAGATTCTAAGATAGTGTATTAGATGAAAAGAGCTAGATAGGAGATTTGGCTTCTTGATTTGAGGTTTAGAGTAGTTCCTATAGACTAATTTTCATCCTTGGATGGTTATTTACTTGTTGTGTGTTTGGCATGCTGCATGAGCATCCTTCAGATAGAAACAGGATAGGATACCATGTGTGTATATTAGCTGGTATCACTTGTTGAGTTGAGACACTCACCCTTGTCTCACTATTTTTTTTCTAGATTTCCAAAGTGAACTTTGAAAGTAGTTTATTCAATAACTCTGTTTTTCTTCACCAATAGTGGACTTTATTTATAAATTAATTAGATCTATAATTTATTATGTATTATACTTGTTTTTATTCTAAAAATTTTGCATTGTATATCTTTTATTATCTCAATTTCTAATAAGTTCAATTAGTCATTAGGATGATTTTATTGAGCAAATCTTTGATACTATTTGAGGTGTTTGCTCAATTATGACAGTGATGCATAGATTTTGCTCAACCAGTGGGCCCATAGTCTTGTTTTAATGATAATGACAACTATCATAATGTTGTTTTCTAGAATTTTGAGTTATCGGGTTGATTATGGATTTTGAAAGTTATGTGCTTTCATGTTCTCTAGTACCGGTCACATGCCTTTGAGTTCGAGTCATGATGGATGCAAACAATGATAAAAGGGGAATGAAGCTCCACTATTTTTTTCTTTATTGAAAAACATTATTCTTATATATTACAAAGAGGTGAAATATATTCAAATGTATAAACTAACTTCTAAATATAATGAAATAGAAATATTCAAATTATTAATACATATACATAGTGAAAAGCCCAACTCACTCAATCAATATGAGAGAAAATCTCGGTGGCTTATCATGCCCCCTCAAGATGGATATTGGGTAGAGAGTCCAATCTTGATTTTTGACAGTAAGAAAAGGAGATCGAGATCATGGTTAGTTAGGGTATCAACAAGCAGGTCTTTACTAGAAACGTGAGGAACATGCAATTGGCCCAACTGAACTTGATCTCGAATAAAATGGAAATCAATGGCAACATGCTTCATTTTAGAATGGAAAATTGGATTGGACCAGAGGTTAGTGGCCTCAATATTATCACAATAAAGCACAGGTGAATGTGAAAGAGAGACACGAAGTTTAGTCAAGAGAGAACACTCCTAGTCCAATTCAGTAGCAACATTTGCAACAGATCGATACTCATCCTTAGCGCTAGAACGTGCAATAGAGCATTATGACCAAGATAGATAATATAGGCACTGGTGAAGGTGAAATCATCTTTATTTCTGGGGAAAGCATGTAAGGATTATGTTGAATCACAATATTGCAAGATGCCATCATCAATTGATCCATATAGATAACGAAGAAGTTGCTTGACTAGGGGTCCAATGATCAACTGTTGGTTTATGCATGAATTGCGACAACTTGTTAATGACAAAAGCTATGTTTGGGAGAGTAAGTAATAGATATTGTATGCTACCAACAACAATACAGCCTTCAGATGAATCAGAAAGTGGAGAACCAGAATTCAAACTGATGGGCAAAGAAGTTGGAAGAGGTATAAAAGTAGGTTTGGCTTTTAGCATTTTTGTTTGAGTGAGAAGATCCAATATATAACGTATTTGAGAGAGCAAAATACCATGAGTATGTGGTAAAACTTCAACACCAAGAAAGTAAGATAGCTGGCCAAGATTTTTAAAGAAAATCACTGAGATAATAAATTCACAAATTGTTGAACAAAACCATCATGCTCAGAGCAGACACAAGATTTGAGTTAGTAGGGGCTGACAAATATAAAATTGATAAATTTTATTTAAAGTCCAAAACACATAAAAAAAACAAAAATTACAAAAATTATTTTTCTTAACATTTTCTGAGATGCCATATTTTGAAACCTTTGAATAATATCTTTAATATCAATAGAATCTATTATGTCTTTCTTAATGTAAGTAAACAAACAATCATTTATCAAATCATCTCCAAGCCGATTGCATAATGGATTCTTAATGAGTTTTATTGCAGAGAAAACTCTTTCAATTGGTACCGTTGCGATAAGTAATGTTAAAGCCAGTTTCATGAGTAGATATGCTAATGGATGATGAGACGTTTCTTCAACTAAACTAATTTTTTAAAGAGCTCACTAATATTTGTAATATCAGAAAATTGATCATTTAAGCACATATCCATAATATAATAGTCAAGTTGATGCCCAAGTGCCATTAACTCCACTACTGAAAAATTATTTGGGTAAAATTCAGCAAATCGGATCAATTTTTCCTTATCAAATGATGAGAATGAATCACTTAGATCAAGATATGACATGTATAATAATAACTCAGTATTCACTTAATCAAAGCGGTTATTTAACTCTTAAATTTGCATATCTATCATAGTGTAAAATAATTCAATATGATAAAAATGAAGATTGCTAGCTTTTTCAATATTTCGATGAGATCTTCCTTAAACTACACACATGTCTTCCATATTTGGGATAATAATATTACACTTAATGCAAAATAAAGTCAATTCCTACAATAATAACTCCTATCCTTACTCTCTCATTTGTTGAAGTAATTGCTTTGTTACTTTTATGAGATTCATAACATTCACAAGATCTTGATCTTTCCTTTGCAATGCCTGTGACAAATCATTTGAAATTTTAAAAATATTTCTTGTTAAGAATAAGCAAAATATAAATTCAAAACATTGAAGGAATTCCATAATAGAATTCGCTTGAGCTCTTTGCTTTGGAATTTTTGAATCATTTCCAATAGCCATAAGCGGTTCAATTATTTGATCAAATAAACAAATTAAACTCATCAATGTTCTATAGTGAGAACCCTAATGTGTTGCTCTTGCTCAGTTCAATGACACTTCTTGATTCAATCTCTTCCTAGTCAAAATTTCACCATCACGAATTCTTTGAATAACTTTTTAAAATTTTTTCTAGAAGCATATCAACACATTTGCAAGAAGTATCAATAATATTTGTTACCATCGAACAATATCAAAGAAGTTACTAATTTTTGGGTGATTTTCAGTTATACTTGCAAGCGCTAATTGAAGTTGATGAGCAAAACAATGAACATAATATGTAATTTGATTCTCCATCATTATCAAACTTTTAAGTCCATTAAATTCCCCTTGCATATTACTAGCTTCATCATAACATTTCCCATGTAAACTTGAAATACTTAAATGATGAATGGAAAAAAGAGCCCCGATATTTATTTTCAATGATAAAGCAGTAGTATCGCCAACATGTATAATACCAAGAAAATGCTTAACAACACAACCTCTTTCATCCACAAAATGTAAAACAATTATCGTTTGTTCCTTCATAAATATATCACGAGCTTCATCAACTAAAATAGAAAATAAATTATCACTAATCTCTTTAATTATTGCATTTCTTATCTCAACTGCAACTGCATTAATAATATCCTTTTAAATTCTTGGTGATGTCAGTTTTAAATTTTCAGGTGCATTACTCAATGCATCTCTTTTGATTTTATCATTATGGTCACCAAGAAATTGTAGGAGTTGTGGAAAGTTACCTGGATTACTTAATTCATCATATTCATCATGACCATGAAAAGCTAATCCTTGATGTAAAAGAAATATAATGCAGTAATTTAATGCAGTCAATCTGATATGATAATCTACCCAACTTTGTTTTGAATCATTAGATAAACAAACTTTTATATATTGTTGATGATGCATTAGATCTTCACAAGCATGCAAGCACATGTTATGAGTACTATTATGATCTTCGACATAAAGCCCATGATTAGGTTTGAAAAGCTAACAAGATAAGCAAAATGTAGCATCTTTTGATATACTATACTTCAATCAACTACTATAATCATTGAACCATACATAAACAAATTTATGTCTTTGTGGTCCAAATGACGTATAAGAAAAAACATGATTTTTAGGTTGACAAGGACCTTTTTATAAATATGCTTGCCGAATCTCCTTTCTATCATTAATATCATATTCATATATTTTTTTTCTTAACCCCGAGCCAGTAGAAAAGCTCATCTAAATTAATTTCTGAATGGGAGACAATGGAAACTCTTGATGAACTAGAATAATTAGATATTAAACTTGAATCTATATTTTATATAACTTTTATTAGCTACAACTCTAGCAAAATATTTTTCTATTCTAAAATAATAAATTTAACATTTATTAATAATTTTAATTTCACCCATAATGACATAAATTAATGAGAAAAGTATATAAAAAAACAAATTGAGATTTTAAAAATTATTTTTAATATATCAAGAAATTTATATTTATAAGTTTATTTTTTCATATGAAATTTATTTTAATTACTTTTTGATAAATTTAATTCTAATTTAAATTTAAATTTAATGTAGGTGTTATTATCATCTAATCTAATATGAATCATAAAAAAACAAAAGATAAATAAAAATAATTATGTTTTTATTTGTTAAGGTGCCAAAAACCAACCCATTAATCATATTATTTATTTTTTTTTCATTTTTTTAATGTATCAAACTTATAAAAATTTAAATTATTATTCAAAATAAAAAAAAATTTTGAAATAATTTTTTCCATAAAAATAATATCATCAAAATCTAAAATCATAAAATCTAAAATCTAATAATATAAATACTTGCAAATATTAAAATAAAAAATAACAATAGAATTAAAAACATTTACAATTACAAATGCAAAAGAGGAAGAAGAGAGAGCTTCTGTTTTCTTTTAGACCATGAATAGAAGAAAATGACAATGGCTTAACTGCTTAAGATATTTTTGTTTTTGTTCAACCATAAATGTAATTATCTCATAACCACATTCATAACCTCACCTATTTTATTAATTTTATCCATATTTTTACGTAAACAAATATAATGATTTGGCAAATGCTTAGCTTTTTTTTTTTTAATTCTGTATAAATGCACATCTTAGTACCGTTTAATTAGCAAAAAAAATCTAAAGCTAATCTATTAAAGAGAGTCGAAAGTAAACTTTTTACATAGTAAAGTGTCAATTGTGAAATATTTTATAATAAAAAACAGTGTGGAATTTTTTTTTTGCCTATAAAGTGGGGACTTTACTGCCATTGCCACAACCATATTATATATATTAATAAAATAATTCAGATAAACCAATAGACATGTCATATAAGCACCGGTTTTAAAAATAAACAATGAAGTATCAGCTTGGGAATTATGAAAACCTGAAGCAAGAAGAAACTTTCGAAGCTCAGTTTACCAAGCTCAGGGAGCTTGCTTGACTTCATAAATTAATTTTCTCAACTTGCATACATAAGTTGGGTGATCTGGATCAATAATGTGTGGTTGTGGCATATACACATCGTCAGAAAGATACTCTTATAAAAACAAGCCGCACCATAGTAGGCTTAACTACAGAACTAAATGTATCATGATAGTAAATACCTGAATGTTGATGAAAACCTTTAGCCACCAAACGTGCTTTATACCTGTCAATAAAACCATCAAAATGTCTTTTAATATGAAAAATCTACTTACAACCAACTATATTGTGACTTGTAGTTAGTGGTGCCAACTACCATGTCCCATTTTGAACAAGAACATCATATTCTTCAAACATGACTCGACACCATTTTTGATCCTTAAGAGCTTGGGTCACCGTGATGGGTTCAATGTCAATGGACGAAGATAATTGGGTGGAAAGATTTAGTTTTTAAATGGGTTTACTAATGTTATTTTTAGCTCTTATGATCATTGAATGTGTATGAGTAGATTGAGATATAGAGGCATTGGGTAGTGGATACTATGATAGGTGATGGTTGGACAAAGGTTCAATGGTAGTTCTATTGGACAGCAGAGATTATGTGTTTGTGATTGAGGGTAATGGCTCGGTGGATTGTGTCAATACTAAATAATGGGGTTACCTAGAGGATTGCATGTCAGATGGGATGTGGTTCGTTGGTAAGGATGTGGGTGGCAATAGAACTTAGATAGGTTGTGATCCTTGAGGAATCCAAGTAGACACAATATCAGGTTGAGGAGAAGATGAGGTGGTAGATTGTGTAAAAAATGAAAAAATAAACACAAGAAATTTTACATATCTAGAAACATATGTTTTGGAGGATGAAGGGTGAAAACAATGGTATGCACTTTGAGTAAGAGAGTATCCTAAAAAGAAACATAGTTGAGAGCAAGCATCAAGTTTGTGAGAGGAGTAGGGGCAAAGTAAAGGGTAACATAAACATCCAAAAATCATAAGTTTTGCATAGTTTAGAGATGTACCAAAAATGGTTTCAAATGGAGATGACAAATTAAGTGCTGGAGTTGGCATTCTGTTAATTAGATAAACCATGATAGCAAAGGATTGGGGCCAAAAGATTAAAGGCATAGAAGCATGAGAGGGTAGAGATGAACTTGTTTCAACAATATGATAGTGTCTTCTTATAGAGTAACCATTATGTTCAGGAGCGGGAGGTGCAATGGTAAGATAAGAGATTCCATTGGTGGTAAGGAAATTAACTAAAGCTAAATATTCACTGTCGTTATTCGAATAAAGTGCGCAAATTTTAAGTGTAAAGTGTTTTTCAACAATAGCTTTAAACTTTATAAAAACATCTTTGACTTTAAATTTGTGCTTAAGTAGATAAAACCAAATGTATTTGGTAAAGTGATAAACAAATATGACATAATATTTAAAACCATCCCATGATAAAATGGGTGAAGTCCATAGGTCAGAGAAAATTAGTTGAAGTGTTCAAGAGGATATGAGAGAAGAATAAGAGAATGAAAGTTTATGACTCTTATTGCATTGACAAACATTGCATATAAAATTAGGAGAAAGTTATGTGGACGAGTCTAATTAATAATAAGAAATAATGTGTCTCAAAACAAGATGTACTTAATGTCATAGTCTTTGATGCCACTCAGAGAAAGTTATTTTGACGCTTGAAAAGGCAAATAAAGGAGAATTTATTAGAGAAAAGATGGCCATTCATACACTCATCCTTCATTTGGCCCTGCATAAGAATTGTCCTTGCGCAAAGGTCCTTCACAAGAAAAGAAAAGGGAAAAAATTCAATGGAAACATTATTTGAAAGATAAAATTGAGAAATGGAGATTGATTTTTTTTATTATGTTATATACATAAAGAATGTCATTTAATTTAAAGGAAGTACTGGGAGTGTTAAGAGAAGTGAAACTAGTATGAGTAATATAGACCCAGACCATTACCGATCATAATGTCATCGTAACCTATGTAAGGTGCATGAAGAGATAAGTTTCCCAAGTCTGCAATGGCATGGTGAGTGGCACCATTGTCTAATAGGCATGTTGGAGAGTTGGAAGAAGTAATTGAAGCAAAGTTTGCTCAAGGCTGCCATAGAGTCAGAGAAGTGACCATTGAAGTACTTGTGGTTCTAGATAGTTGAATGGAAACAATATGAAATGATGGAAACTTTTTGGCTATATGACCTTGAGCCCCACAAATTTGACAGTAACTAAGATATGGATGAGATGGTCAGTTAATTTGAGTGGAGTTGGTTGATGAATTTGATTGGAGTTGGGGATGGCATTGAAAGAAGTTGTTTAATTATTGTAATTTGGTAATGAATGTTGTCCTGAGTTGCTATTTACAAAGAATTATAATGATTGTCAATTATTATTGTTCTTTTTGTTCCCTAACCAATTATTATTGTTCTTATTATTCCCTAAGTTATTTGAAGGATGCCAAGCATTGTTGGTTCAATTTACAAGATTTATAGATGCAAGACAATAAGCAGGATTTAATTTTTCATCAGGAAAAGTAGCTTCAAAATTTAAAAGCTTTTTATGAAGCTCATCAAAAGTAATTGTAATGTCACGGGCTTGAATTTCATGAACAAGTTCTTTATATTTATCACCAAGACCTTCAAGGATTTTATCTACAAGATCATCTTTGTCCATTGGTGCTTTAAGAATGGCAAGTTCATTATAGCTAATTTTCACTATTTGTAGAAAATATGTAACATTTTTAGAGCCTTTGCTTATATTTTTAAGGTGACTTTTTACCTGCTTAATACATCCTCATGATGGTTTAGCATAAATGTTTGCTAAAGTTGTCCATGCTTCTTGAGATCTCTTAGCTTAAGCAATGAAAGGAATAATGGTTGGAGAAAGTGATCCAACAAGAGCATTTAGAATTAGTTGATCTTGTCGAACCCATATGTTGTAAGCAGGTGAAGAGATGCCATTTTCAGTAACAGTGGCTAGTAAACATGGTTTGGATCCATCTATATATCCTAGAAGATTATATCCAACAAAAAAGGTGTGAAATTAAAGTTTTCATGAAATATAGTAGTTGTTTATGAGTTTGAGTGGGCATGAGCTGAGAAATTTATGCTTATTAAGTTATTGTTTAGGTCATTGGTGTTATTATTTGCTGGTAAGGAGGTTGAAAATTTTGAATGATTATTTGTAATCATGGTGACTTTTAAAAAATATATATTTATAGCAGAAGTAATTCTAACATAAAGAATCAGATACAAAGAAAGATAAAAGGGAATTGAAGCTCTGCCATTTTTTCTTCATTGAAAAACTTTATTCTTACATTACAAAGAGGTGAAATATATTCCAATATGTAAACTATCTCTTGTAAAATATATTCAAATATGTAAACTAACTCCTAAATATAATGAAACAAAAATATTCAAATTGCTGGTGCATATACGTACAGTAAAAGTCCTTGATGATGCATATACACATACAATCAAAGCCCAACTAATTCAATCAATATGATAAAAAACCTTAATGGCTTATCAAGAGATGCTTCTAAAGCCTCCTTTCCTAAAAGAGTCACTTTGTTTTGTTTTTTATTTTTTTATTTTTTATTTTTTATTTTCTCATTTCCATATGAAAAAATAATTGATTTCAATTTTTCAAGTTTATGTAAAAAAACATAAATTTCCATATGCTCCTAGTAATATTTTAAAAAATAATAATAATATTCAAAATTTTAAAAAGTTCAATATGTGTCGGCAAATTACTAGTTTATTAAATTACTATACAAACAATAGATTTTAAGTATAAACAAAATAGTTTTAAATTTTTTAGAGAAAAATAGTAAGTGTTTTATCAACTTCTTATTTTTTTAAGATTAATATTTTTTAATTTAAAATGGGTAAATTACACTGTTAGTCTCTCAGAAATACATGATGTAAAGAAGTGGTCCTTTAACTTTAAAATGCTTCGATTTCGTCCCTTGACTACCCAGTTTCTTAACGAAATGGTCCTTCCGTCTATTTGCCATCAAACCCCCTAATGGTGATCTAATGTGTCTCTACTGATCATCATGCCACCTCAGCAAATAACATTGTTTATGCTTTGTCAACATTTCACTGTGCATGAAAACCAAGTAATTCACTTACTTTTACTTATATCACCTGCATCATTGTATCTTCATCCTCTTCCAGAGTTGTAAAGCCCTAGCTAAAAAAAATCAGATCTTCAATTTGTACATACGCCCAACAAACAACTTTCAGTTTCTCTCTAATATTAGAAAGTCAAGGCCAATTTTCTGGCCCTCTATGTGATTGTGGCGAGTTAGCTCCTCTTTACACCTCCTGGACTGTAGATAATCCTGGGATGCATTTTTATGTTTGCAGGAATTATAGTGTATATATAATTCTGGTTTGTATATTTGTTGAATGTGGGTATATACTCGTTTGCTTTTAAATTTTTATATGTAGACCCCTCTTGGGCCTTGTAGTTTTTTTGTATGGGTTGATGAAGACTACCCTGAACACGGTAAAGCTATCATTAACTCTTTGTTGAGGAAGATCGAGATATTGGAGAAGGACAAGAAAGAGCCACAGAGTAGGAATAGAGTGATGGGGTTGGACAAGGCTTTTGTTTATAAGGTGGATGGCTACATGGAAAGAATGAAATAAATGTTTATAGGTAGTTAGGATTGGATTTTGTTTCCCTGGCATTTATATAAGGGTTATCTTTTATAATGTTTTAATGTTAAATGAAAAATTAAAAATTGTTGAATACATCTATTATTCATTAAAAATACAAATATAAATCCAAATGAAGAACAAGAACATAAAGAACAGTGAGCAAAATGAAAAGCCAAATTACAAATTCATTGAAGAATGATCCTTCAAAAATTACAGTACTCATTTGTTTGCAATATGTATCCAGTTTCATTGTTAGAGTACCATCTCAGTTTCATTGTAACCAAAATCAATTTGTAATTTGATGATCCTTCAAAATTTACAAAACTTTCTGTTTAGGTTTTGTTTTTACTTTACAAAATACATTTCTAGTTACATCAAGTAACAAGAAAATGAAAAAAAAAATACATATCTTGTTACACAATGTAACAAAAAAAATCCATGCTTTGCCTAAAATCTTCAGCCTTTTAAGTCCTCTATGGATTACTAGTAATATTGCTCTGTTGTGTTATCTATTGACTGTTGTCCACTGTGCTTGGTTAGTTTCCACTTGTAGTTGGATTTGTTTGTTGCAACAAAGAACACATAAAATAAATAATATTATTATTGTAACACAGTGATCTTGAAACTTTAAATAGTATAATATTGTCATCCTCGAACTTTATGAAATGTAACAATGTCATCCTATAACTTAAACTAAACATAGAAAAATTAATAAACTTTATATCTAACTGTAACAAATTACCTGCTGGCTTCCGTCTTTCTTGTGAGATCTTTTATTGCAGCTTATTTGTCCGCATACACTGCATCTAATTTTAACTGGACCTTTCATTTTGAAGCTACTTTCAAATGAACTATCTTGTGTTTGAATTGGTTGATCTGTACCTGCAGATTTATATTTGTCTACTTGCTTCCTTTTTCTTTGAGCTTCTTCTCTTCCACCTGCCTTCTTTCTTCTTGCCTTAGGCCTCCTTCCTCTTTTTTTCACAACAACTAGTGGAAGAGTGATAATATTATTTCTATTTTCTTTAGGCCACAACTCCTTCCCATTTGTTGGTTTATTATTATAACTATAAACTCTAGTAGTAATATACACATGGTAGCAAGCATCAATATAAAACTCAGGATTTTCATTTTGTCCAATAATACATGAAATAGCATGTGCGCATGGGATACTAGTTAAATCTCATATCCTACAACCGCATGCCTTTTGATCCAAATAAACATCATACTGCACCCCTACCATTAACTTGCACTCTATTTGAACCACTGAAAGTTGGAAAATAGTCTCCAAACAAATTCTTATTCTTTTCTAGCTTCTTTTGTATCTTACGACATAGTAGATTTTGGATCTTTCCAATTTGAAGCTTATTCTTTGCTACTCTCATTATCAATTGTACCCTTATCATTTCTAATATTATGATGATGGGCCTTGTCTTTGCTTCTAAGATATATCTATTAAAGCACTCACACATATTATTCAATAGTATGTCACACTCTCCATTCCATTGACTTCCTCTCAACTTCTTCTAAACAATGATCCAAAATTTTTTTTGTATAAGTTGCCTTTGCACATGCCCATAATAGATCTTTATACTCTTTACCTTTAAAAATAGATCTCAAGTTGGTCCATAGATGTCTTACACAGATTTTTTATTCAAAATGTGGAAACATCTGTCCAATCACATTGACCAAGCCCTAGAAGAAGAAATAACCAAATTAGATGCATATATAAGTGAATGATACACCTTACTGAGTCAAGGTTATATACCTTTTGTCTATTCGACATGAAGGTCCAATGATGTGAGTTATGCATGTATAAGTCTTCATTTAATTTTGTTAGGACTTGAGTCTAGTTATCTGCAAGTGCATAGGTCGTGTCAAGTAATAAAGTAATAAGTAGAGTATCATTCCCACGAGGAGGGTTGTTATAAGTACCAAACAATTAAATTGATAATTATTCGGATGACAAAATTCGATTTGTAATTAGTTTGAACTTTTAAACAAAACAAATTTCTTGCAATTAAATCTAATGAAATGAAACATAGGGTTTAGTCACCTTTATGAATTTTATATGGATTTTCTAAATTATTGATTTCAATTCAGTTTCCCTTTTGATTAATTGTTGAATTCTCCTTAATTAAGCTCAAGTCTCTCTCAAGTACTAAAGTTAATATCGATTTAATCCTCATGTCTACTCTCGTAATCACAAATAATTAAATTAATTCACTAGGTTTTATGAGAATCTTGAATCAACCTCTCAAGTGTTTGACCTTATCTCTAAGTGAAAAACTTCCTTAAGATTGTTATCTACATGGACGAATGTTGTGCTTCCACTCTCGCTTCATCACACAACATCTCAATTCAATTAATTATTGGCCAAATAATCAAAGCATTAAGATAAAAGATAACAAACTAATTAAAGTAAACTTAGTCAAATCAAATAAGCAATAAGTGTTCCATAATAAACTTAATACAAGGGACTAACCCTAAAAAGAGTTTAGTGCCTCATAATTGAAGAAAAAACACAATAATTATAGATTGAAATCATAAAACAAGAAAGAGCAAACTCTAGTTCTTGAATTGGAGAAGAACCCTTTTAGGACTCCTTGAATCTCTTCCTTAAAACCCTAATTTTACTCTTCTCTCAAAAGAAAAACTAGAACTAAATTGATACAAGTTTAAGAATAAATATTTGAATTTATTAAACTCTCACTTGTATCTAAAACACTCTCTTGCCTATAAACTCAGCCTAACTTAATTCTTAACTTCAATCTCTAAAAACATACCTAAAACTCATTGATGGGAGGTGTTTATATAGAGTGCTTGGAAGCTTTTTGGTGGTGAATAGCTGGCAAATGCATGAATATATCAAGTTGCAGCTATTTAGATCCTAATTTTTTTGGGTAAAAGTCATCAATTTTTACCCTACGGTCATGGCATATGGATGCCAGGGTCATGGCTTGGGTTGGTTTGAACTATTTCGAGCCATTTTCTAGATGTAAATGGGGGCTTTGTAGGCCACAGTTGTGGCCTTTTGAATATCATGGTCATGGAATTTGAATTGAGGCTACAAACTCTTACTTTTCTTTATTTTTCTTTGCTCAGGCAATATGAAAATGGATCCCACGGTCATGGCCTTGAAATGCCACATTCGTGTCATCTATATTGCTTCTATAACTTTTGTTATTCTTCAATTTTTGAAGTGGCAGACTCAATTTCAATCCCATGGTCGTGGCCTTAAAGGGCCACGGGCGTGGCACTTGACTTTTCCTTCATTTTTGCTTACTTTTCTTCGAATTTGCATTACTAATCATTAAAAACCTTTAATCTTGCCTTTCCAAGTTAAAACACTATAATTATAACTCAAACAAACAAAATCTATCAAATTTAATTGGAAAACAAGTAAAATTATGGATAAAATATTGATCATAATTTCACTTTATCAAATTTGCTTAGGAACCAACCCTAATTTTCAATATTTTCTACCCTAATAATACCATAAGCAATGGGATATATATAATCATTGGGATCAATTCCAACTGTTGATAAGAGTTGGCATCCATAAAAACCTTTAAGAAAACATCCACCCAAACAAATTATAGGAATAAACCCTTAATTTTAACCCTAAGTTGGTACGATTCTGATTAAAGAATGTCAAAATAAATTTGATCCGACTTTAAAAGATTTAAACCTAGTTTATGATTTTTAAATAAGTCGGTTCATGTTAAAAAGTATAAATTCAATTGTAAAACCCTAAATCAAGTTGGTTAGGCCCAAATTAAGAGTTTACAGTCCAAAAATTAAAGAGTAAGACACTAATTCGAGTCGGGGCCAGCCTAGGGACATGGAGCTAAGGCTCATATCGATCTGGAAGAGCCCAGGTCGACATGAGCCATGCTCATGTTGACTTAGGAGTCCCAGGTCTATATGAGCCAAGGCTCATGTCGACATAGGTAACCAGGTCGACGTGAATAAGGTCTCATGTCGACCTGGTTGTCTAGGTCGACATGCGCAAGAACTCATGTCGACCTGGTGGCCACTAATTCCTGATTTAACTAGGTTTAGTTGTTAAACATGGATCAGTTTAGGGTTAACATAATATTTGCCTATAAATATAAGCTTAAAAAGCCAAGCAAGGGATCGGCAATTGTGAATTAAGAAGCAGAAGGCAACAAGCAACAAACAATAATCCAGTGACAACCAAAGAAGTTGATCAAACAATCCATCCTTAAAAGGTAGCACACACTGTCTTTGCTATTGTCCAACCAAATTCAAATTGTGGTAGAATCAACAACAGAGGTTTGAGATTTTTTAACTTGTTCATATTCACAGTAGATTCATTATTTAATTTGTTCAATTTATTTTAAGCATGCAATATCCGGGTTTTCTTTTTCTTTGAGCACTTGATTAATTTAATACCTTAATTAATATCTTGATCAATTTAAGTTTATAAAATCTAAAAACCCAAATTTTTTTCACCATTTACAAAGCCCTAAACTATTTTCTTAATCATCAAAACCCTAACTTATTTTTCAAAACTATAAATCATCTTCTTAATTCCCCAAACCCTAATCTTCTTTACAGTACCCTAATCTTAATTGTTTCCATAATATTAAAAACTCTAAATTGCCTTCTTAAATCCTAAGATCAAAATTTTTTTCCAAAATATCAAAAATCCTAAAATGTTTTATTAATTCTCAAAACCTTGACTTCAGTGGCTTAATTCCTAAAACCCAATCTAGCAAATTCTAATATTGTAAACCCTAGTTTTCCTAAACCTTAATTCTTAAAACAACAAAAACTTAAGACTAGATCATCAATATCCTAATGCCCTAATCCGGTGAACCTAAAACCCTAATCTAGCAAATTTAAAATCCTAATTCCTAATTCAGTAACCATAATCTCCAGAACCTAAAATCTTAAATTCCAAATCCCAAACCTTAATTTTATTTACTTAGTGATTTAAATTTCAGTTTTAATTGTTTATTTGGTTTGCTATTCGTTATATGATGGATGGTTTATTTTACTTATGATGGATGTTTTATTTTAATTATAACACTTGAATGATTTGATTTTGCTTAATTATTTATTTGATTTCTTGAATCGTAAAAGACATGTTTTCACTTTGTGGATGCCTCATTTTTTTTAATTATGTAATTTAATTTATTTCAAATTTTGGAACCAATGTAAAAGATACATTTTCACTTTTTGGTGGGTGTCTTATTTAGTTTTAGATATTAGATGATGTAAGGACATGTTTCCATCCTCGGGTAGTGTCCATTTATTTGCTTTGTTTGAACATTATTTTGATTATTAATACAATAATGCTTTTCTTTAATTATCACATGTAGTATGGATTTTATCATAATAATTAAGAATTCTATAATATTTAGATCTGAAAAGGCGGTCGGTTCCAATGAACCAAACGTTGTGAGGGTGTTGGGTTATTCTCACCTTCCTCACGCATAGTCATCCACCCCTTTTTTTCTGGCCTATCCGGGTGGTGACTCTATTTTCTCCAGATTTAGGCTCGTATTATCTAAGCCCCTGAGCCTAACAGTACTGAAGTAGCAAGAACCATTCCACTGGGAGTGGGATGAAAATTTCCTCTCACAGTGGCGACTCCATTGGGGATAAGAGAAATTGATTCCATTGGTCTTTATATTATTTTATTCTTTTTTATTATGATATTATCCATTGCATCATTTAGATTATATTTGTGTGCATGAGTTAGGACGCTCGTGTTACCCTTGTTGTATTATGTAAGGGATACCATACTTTCACTCAAGGTATGAAAATCGAGCATGGCATAACCACTCATAGCCTTATACTTTTGGGCATATACTTCCTATGAGAGCTTAAACTTTTTAACCCAAAGACTAAAACCCATGTAGTTAGCCTAGTTATTTTCCTTAGGTTTACAACCAAATGCTTGTTGTTTAACTATGATTGATATAGCTTGGTTTGAACCATGACCTATTTGATTTGTCCTTTTTCTAATATGACCTAATAATATTGTAAGTCCAAAATAATTTTTAAAAGCCTAAAATATTTTTTAAGCCCAAAAGATCAAAACTAATTTTAAAATTTTTCAAGATGGTCTTTGGACATAAAACCTTTTTTTCAAGATGGGTCAAAAAAATTTTCACCTCATGGCCCAAATACAATCCTGAAATTCATTTTTAAACAAACATTTTTATTATAGACTTTGAAACAAAACTATTTTTATACTTTAAAACTTTTTTTTCAAATGAGCTTACAACTAGTTAGGTCAATTATGGAATACTTAAAATCAATTGTGGGCCTAATTCATATCAAGCTTTGTTAATCATGGGCCTGTTTGTAGCATGAATCAATAGTTACTAACATAAAAGCTATTTATGATAATTCTTTTAATTTAGTTTTAATCTAATCTAGCATAAAAGCTATCTTTTGCCAGACTAATGGATTAAGACTTAATTAATGGGAGTTATCATGGACTGACTTCTAATTTAAAAATACAACTACTAGTTAATCGTCCGAGTAAATTTTTCAAAAATAAAATATCTCATGTTGATATTTTTTTGACCATATACCTAGATAAAGAGACTCGTCATTCGTGTATAGAAGTTATAAGGTTGGAAGGGTTGTTTCTACTCTTTTGGTTTATTTATTTGTTTGATTATCATTTATGCATCCATGCATACATTTATACATGTATTGCATCTTATGTCATTGATCCTTTCTAGCTCACAGCTCTGGAGTACAGCGGTTCAAAAGCTTATGATAATCCGATCGACATCAGTGACTCGAATTTCAGTGAGAATTAGATCAATTTCACATCAAAAGCAATGGAATCTGGACAGATTCAAAAGATGGTAAATGATGTAATCAACTCCAAGACGGAAGAACTAAATGAGGTCCTGGTTGAGACCATAAAAAGCCAAATGGCTATAATATTTAGGAATACTGCTGAAGCATCTGTTAGCACCAAGAAGCAGAATGACAAGGGAAAGGGTAAGGTTGGTGAAGTAGCCTTCGATAGATGATAAGATGGTTATGGACGATGATAACTACTGGGCTCAATACTTTTAAGATCCTCAAGATTAGAAGAAAGAGCCGAAGACTATGGAGAAATCAACTGTTGAAAAGATCAAAACTTTTGATGTTGAGAAGTTGATTGCTGATTTGGAGAAGAAGTTTGGGAAGAAGCTGAAAATTGAAGAAATGTCAGAAGTGGACAAGCTATTTAAACAAGATGAGGAAGTCTCTTACAAGTTCAAGATGCTTTTCTTTGTTAAGTACAATGATACAGGAAATTCTCACTTGCATGTTAAGCAGTACATCACTACCATGCAGTCCACTCGAGCTATTAAAACCCAAACTCTGAGGTATTTTATGCTTTCTTTGGACCTTGTTATACAGAACTGGTTTAATACTTTAAATGAAAGTACCCAAAAAGATTGAGATATGTTGTACAAGGCCTTCATTCAACAATACAGGTACAATGCTGAATTTGAGGTCTCTTAGATGGAAGTTGAGTCGATAAGGCAGAAATTGAATGAAAACTTTATTAACCATGTGAAAAGGTGGAGAAACAAGGTCGCGTTACTCAAGAAGAGGCCTGATGAATCTAATCAAATTAGGATGATTGTAAAAGGGGTGCTACCTAATCTTCGTGAAAGAATGTCTCACATAAGAGATTTCAAGGATCTTCTCCAACCTGGCTTGCAAATAGAAGAATGGGAAAGGGAGAAGAACCATTTTTATAGGAGAATGAATGAGAAGAAAAACTACCAATCTGGCAATCAGAGTGCGCAAAAAGAAATGGATGTCAATGCAACTACTAGCCAAGGGAATAAGAGGCAATTTTTAGAGTTGGGGAGACCTTTATCTTGGGTGTTTAATAAGTTGCAAAAGCAAGGGCTATTATAGCCATTGGCTCCCCGACAGCTACACAATCCTCTGCCATCAAACTTTGATGCTAAGCCCTTCTGTCAATTTCATCAAATGCAAGGGCATGATATTGATAAATGTGCTCGATTAAACCATGAGATCCAAGATTTAATCGATAGTGGCAAGCTGCCTGAGCCCAATAAACCCAATACTAAAAAGTAATCCATTGTCTAAGTTTGGAAGAGTGCCACCGCCAGCGACCTTCATGATAGAAGGAGGATTGATGGAAAGTTCTATCCTATTATTTTTTCAAGATGTGGATGGATGAGTTATGGATGAGGAGGTGACGAACATTGCCCCTAGCATGTCTAAGTAGATTCAACACACTTCCTTAGGCCTGAGTGCTACCTATTTTATTTATGCTTTCTTTAATATTTCTGGAACAATTATGTTTTTCAAATTAAGATTGTTTGAATAAATTATTTTTCATTAAATTTTTATTGGTCTTTTTTTATTTTGGTGTTCAACCGATGACGAGTCTACCTTGATATTCATAAAGTAGCATATATATGCATCATGATCCAAATGACTTTATTAGATGAGAAAATTGTTCTATAACATTGAGTTGTGTATGCTTACTTAGAGAGGGCTCCTGCATAATGACCTTTGTCTAGGTCCTAATCAATCTTAGAACATGCTTTAACAAACTTTTGAGCTGAACTCTGCTTATTTAAGGGAGAGATGATCTAGGCATTATTTGGTAAGCCAATAACTAGTATCCACCCAATTAAATATCAATCCCTAGTTGTCCCCTTGAGCCTTCATGATATTTTAGCTTGCTTTTTATTACTTGTAAACCCCAAAAACCTACCCTGAGCTGTTGTACTTATGGCAAGTCTGATGATCACTTAGGTACCAAAGACTAAAGAAGATCAAGGGAGAGGGTATAGTCAAGATCATAAAGATAGTTGAAGTTTACCTAAATTGTAATTAATATCTTAGATCTATCAAGGCATCAAAGGTCTGTCCTCACTGACATAGGCCACTCTAAATAGACCCACTCCAATCCACTCATCCATAGTCAGAAGTATAGAATGGTGCAAATAAGGCAACTCTCTTGGAGCTAGAAAAATAAAACAAAATAAAAGTAGTAAAAAAAGAGAAAAAAAGAAAATAAAACCCCAAAAGAGCGATTTAGAAAGCCAACCAAGTTCTTCTTACCTAAAGCAAGCAAAAGACTCCCACTTAGTTTATGAGAATAGATAAACTTGAATTGGTCCAATCCAGCCAGAGATTCAGCCAAAATCAGAGAAAGACCATCTAGTTCATGAGACCCATTACACCTCCTAGTCAGTAATCTTGAAAGCCCTAGACTTAACAATCTTATAGAGAAAAAGGACAAAATGATAAAATGCTAAAAAAAAGAAGAAAAAGAAAAAGAAAAAATAAGAAAAGGAAAAGGAATGAGGGTCTCAAATTTCTTACAAAGGCAAAGACTGTCCAAATCAAGATCTAGAATAATGCCAATGGAAGAATGTTCAAAGTTCTATCTTATCATGCTCCAAACTGCCTAAGGTTCCAACAAGAAGTTTATAGTGTGTGAGGATTTGTCCATAGTGTCACATCGACTCCAATTTTAAAATGGCCTTCATTTAACCCATGTCCTTTATAGACCCCATTTCAAGCCTATTAAAGACCTATTGATCTCTCTTGGTAGGTAGAGTCTATTAGTGGAGATTATTTGAATAAGTACGCATATGAGGTAGATAATTATTTAAACTCAATGAGACCTTTAGCTAAAGTAACGTGTATGTGCCTATCTGAAGTATAACAGTTCTTGCTTAAATGGAAATGATTCCCGAGTTTAGTACAGTAACTAGAGTTTGATGCTGTAGATATGTTAATTTGGAAAAATCGAGTCCTGTGGTATATTGACACTGATTTGACAAAGCCAAAATATGATTTTAAGATTTTTTTTAAAAAAATATTTTGTCACACAAAGCCTTCAAGTTCAGGAAAGTATGTTGCACCGTTGAATCTCAAAGAATGCATTGGGTAAAATAAATGATCATTAGCAAGGTTATAAAGAAGCTACCAACTGATGTGCTTAATCATAGTTTGAAAAGAATGGACGAGGAAGCTACCAGCTTTAAAGCTATAAATGTAAAGTCTTCTGCCATTTTAATGCAAGACATAAACAAGCATCTAGAAGAAATCCATGGAGGCACTTCAGCTGGTCACCTCAGTCTGTGAGTTAATAGAATCACTGTAAGTATTATTTATGCATATCATGCATACATGAGCATAACACACTACATTCTGTCCCGTGTTCCTATTCTTTGTCAAAGTGAACAATAGATACTCTATGAAGCAAAGATGAAGCGGATATGGAGTCAGGGGGGCATAGAAGGCCCATTGCTTGAGAAAAGATCCAGTCATTTTGCAAAAGAAATAAGAAATATATGTTTGTACGAAGAACTAGACAACACAAACATCAATATGAGCCTGCATTGGAAAAATCATTGGTTTGAGCATATACAAGGGGTGAAACTTTCTCGTTTCAATTCTTGATTTTATGCGTGGACAAATTATTTTTAGACTCACTTTCAATATTTTTTCATGCAGGGGGCAAAGAGAAGACATGAGGGCTAGCTAAAAAAAAGATGAATTTTTTGCAAAAAAAAAATAGTTGAATTTTTTGCAAAAGGAAAAACAAAAGAAGAAAGTCAAAATCCTCAGAATATCAATCAAGCTAGAAGAGCTATCTGGTTTTCCTTGAATCTTTGGAAAAGCCAGTTTCGGATCGAGCACTATAATCCAGTTTTTAGTCGAGCACCCTAATCCGATCTTGGATTGAGAATCCTAATCGAGTCTTGGGTTGAGCATCCTAATCCAGTTTTAGGTCGAGCACCCTAATCAAGTTTCGGGTTGAGCACCCTAATCTAGTCTTAGATCAAGAACCCTAATCCAATTTTGGGTCGAGAATCCTAAACCGATTTTGGATTGAGAACCGTAATCCAGTCTTGGGTCGAGCACCCTAATCAAGTTTCAGGTCGAGCACCCTAATTCAGTCTTGGGTCGAGCACCCTAATCCAGTCTTGGGTCGAGCACCCTAATCCAATTTTAGGTCGAGCACCCTAATTCAGTTTTGGGTCGAGCACCCTAACAAGTTTTGGGTCGAGCACCATAATCTAGTCTTGGGTCGAGAACCCTAATTAAATTTTGGATTGAGAATCCTAAACCAGTTTTGAGTCGAGAATCCTAATCCAGTCTTGGGTCGAACACCCTAATCTAGTTTTGGGTCGAGCACCCTAATCCAGTTTTAAGTCGAGCACTCTAATCTACTCTTGGATCGAGTACCCTAAATTAATTTCGGGTCGAGCAATCTAATTCAGTTTCTGATCAAGCACCCTAATCCAGTTTTGAATTGAGAACCCCAATACAGTCTTGCGTCGAGAACTCAAAATTTAATTTTGGGTCGAGAATCCAAAATCTAATTTCAGGTCGAGAACCTAAAATTCAGTTTCGGGTCGAGAATTCAAATCCAATTTTGGGTCAAGAACTCAAATCCAAAATCTAATTTCGAATCGAGAACTCAAATCCAGTTTAGGATTGAGAATCCAAAATTTAATTTCCGATCGAGAACCCAAATCCAGTTTATGGTCGAGAATCCAAAATTAAGTTTTGGATCGAGCACCTAAAATTTAGTTTTAGGTCAAGAACCTAAATTCAGTATTGGGTCGAGCACCCAAAATCCAGTTTCAGATCGAGAACCCAAATCCGGTCGAAAACGCAAAATCCAGTTTCAGGTCTAGAACCCAAAATCCAATTTCAGATTGAGAATCCAAATCTAATTTTGGATTGAGAACCCAAAATTCAGTTTCAGGTCAAGAATCCAAATCCTATTTCGGGTCGAGAATCCAAATCCAGTTTTGGGTCTAGAACCCAAATCAAATTTAATTTAGGGTCGAGAATCCAAATTCAGTTTTGGCCAAATCTTTTTCGAGTCCAGAGCTCAAACTGAGTCCAGAACCCAAATAACCTCTAGTCCAAAATTCAAGTCTTTTCCGAGTTCAAAACTCGAATCAGGTCCAGAACCCAAACCATCTTGAGTCTAGAACTCAAAATGGGTCCAGAACCCATCTTGGTCAAAATTAATTTAAAATTCATGTTACTTTTCACTCTCTAAATTAATTTAAGATCGTTCAAGAAGAGGGCAAACTGTATACCCTTAATTTTGACCCCAAGTTGGTACGATTCTAATTAAAGAATGCTAAAATAAATTTGATCTGACTTTAAAATATTTAACCTAGTTTATGACTTTTAAATAAGTCGGTTCGGATTAAAAATGCATAAATTCAATTGCAAAACCCTAAATCAAGTTGGTTAGGCCCAAATTAAGAGTTTACGGTCCAAAAATTAAAAAATATGACACTAATTTGAATTGGGGGCAGCCCAGGGACATGGAGCTAAGGCTCATGTCGACTTGGAAGGGCACAGGTCGATATGATCCATGCTCATGTTGACCTGGGAGTCCCAGGTCTACATGAACAAGGTCTCATGTCAACCTAGAAGGGCCCAAGTCGATATGAGCCATTTTCATGTCGACCTGGGAGTCCCATGTCGACATGAGCAAGGCCTCATGTCGACCTGGCACTCCAGATCAACATGAGGCTAGGTTTTTTTTTTTTAGTTTTGGCCGCCTGATTCCTACTTATACCATGATTAGTTGTTAAACATGGGGAATTAGGTTTAGAGTTGAATTGCCCATAAATAAAAGTTTAAAAGGCAAACAAGGGACTAGGAATTTTTGGCAAAGAAAGCAATATGAGACAACCAGCATTAATAAAAAATATCTAGCAACCAACATTCATCAACCAACAAAGGTAGGATCACTATCTTTGATATTTGCTCAGCTAGAAACAAACATTGATGCAGGCAGTAGCTTAAAGTCAATAAATAATTTAGTGAAGCTTTCAACGCAGGTTTAATGTCTTAATCTTAAATCTGTTTAAACATTCAATTGTCGTATCATTTTTTTTATAGGTTTTGATTCATTTGTGTTATTATCACTTTGATTCAATAGTCTAAATTGATAAACCCTAATTACATATTATGTTTATTGTTGTTTTATACAATAGCTCAAAATTCAGAGAATCCCAAACCTTAATCCGTCTTGTAAATCCGAAACCCCAAACTATTTTCTTAATCATCAAAACCCTAACTTATTTTTTCAAAACTTCAAAATGTCTTCTTAATTCTCCAAACCCTAATCTTCTTTACAATTTCTAAAAACTTTAATCTTAATTATTTCTATAAAACTCTAAACTGTTTTCTTAAATCCAAAGATCAAATTTGTTTTCCAAAATGTCAAAAATCCTAAACTATTTTATTAATTCTCAAAATCCTAACTCCGGTGTCTTGATTCCTTAAATTTCCTAAACCCTAATTTTCTTAGAACCCAATCCAATAAACCCTAATCTTGTAAACCCTAATTTTCCTAAACATTAATTCTTAACCCAATCCAGTAAACCCTAGTTTTCTTAAACCCTAATTCTTAAAACATCAAAACCTTAAGACCAGTTCATCAACATCCTAAAGCCCTAATCCAGTGAACCTAAAACCCTAATCTAGTAAATTTAAAATTCTAATTCCTAACTCAGTAACCATAATTCTTAGAACCTAAAATCTTAAATTCCAAATCTCAAACCCTAATTTTATTTACTTAGTGAATTAAATTTCAGTTTTAATTGTTTATTTGGTTTGCTATTTGTTATATGATGAATAATTTATTTTACTTATGATGGATGTTTTATTTTAATTATAGCACTTGAATGATTTAATTTTGCTTAATTATTTATTTGATTTCTTGAATTATAAAAGGCGCATTTTCACTTTGTGGGTGCCTCATTTTTTTAATCATGTAATTTAATTTATTTCAAATTTTGAAACCAATGTAAAAGATAAGTTTTCACCTTTTGGTGTGTGTCTTATTTAGTTTTAGATATTGAATGATGTAAGGATATGTTTCCATCCTCGAATGGGTGTCCATTTATTTGTTTTGTTTGAACATTATTTTGATTATTAATACAATGATGCTTTTATTTTAATTATCACATGTAGTATGGATTTTATTATAATAATTAAGAATTCTATAATATTTAGACCTGAAAAGGAGGCTGGCTCTAATTATCTAGGTGTTGTGGGGGTACTGGTCATTCTCACCTTCCCCACACATATCCAACTTTTCGAACCCATTAGGGGGGTTGGAGATTCCTTAGGAATCGAGTCATCCACCCATTTCTTTTTTTTCGGCCCGTCTAGGTGGCAACTCCATTTTCTCCGGATTTAGGCCCGTGGTCTGTGAAGCCCTAAGCCTAACAGTGCCGAAGTTGCAAGAACCATTCCTCCGGGAGTGGGAGAGAAATTTTTCAAGATGGTCTTTGGACATAAAACCTTTTTTTAAGATGGGTCAAAAATTCTTTTCTACCTCATGATCCAAATACAAAGCCCAAAAATTATTTTTAACAAACCTTTTAAGTGGGCTTTTAAAAATCTGTTAAAACCCTTTCTTAAATGAGCTTACAAATTATTTAGGTCAATTATGAAATACCAAAAATTAATTGTGAGCCTAGCTTATACCAAGAATTATTAATCATGGGTTTGTTTTTTGCATGAATTACTAGTTACTTTTTTAAATAAGAGATCTATTTATGATAAACCTCTTAATTTAGTTTTAATCTAATATAGCATAAAAATTATTTTTTAGTTGATTCAATGGATTAAAACCTAATTAATGGAAATTATCATGGACCGACTTCTATATTAGAAAATGCAACTATTGGTTAAACCGTCCGAGAAAATTTTTTGAGAGATAAAATATCTCATGTTGGTATTTTATTGACTATATACCTAGAAAAAGAGACTCGTCATTCGTGTGTGAAAATTATAAAATTGAAAGGGATGTCCTAATTATCTTTATTTATTTGTTATTTGTGCATACATGCGTACATGCATACACGCATTGCATAACATATCATTGATTCTTTCTGGCTCACAGACCTGGGTATAAAAATTCAAAAGCGTACGACAACCTAACCTACGCCAGTGATATAGAATCCAGTAGTGACACAATTAGCTTCTCATTGAGAGCAATAGATTCTAAACAAATTCAAAGGATAGTGGACGACGCCCTCAATGCCAAGATGGAAGAACTGAAGGAGGCCCTGGCAGACTATGAGGAGCCAACTAGCTGCACTTTTAGGAAACACCACTGAGACATCTACCTACACAAAGAAACAGAAGGACAAGAGAAAGGCTAAGGTTGGTGAAGCAGCCTCTGATGATGACAAAGTAATGATTGATGATGATAATTGTGCTCAATACTTTCAAGATCCTCAAGACAAGAAGAAGGAGCCAAAGGTTGTGGAAAGAGTAACTGTAGAAAAGACCAAAACATCTTAAGTGGAGAAGATGATTACTAATTTAGAGAAGAAATTTGAAAAGAAGCTGAAAGCTGATGAGATGTCAGAAATAGACTAATTGTTCGAACAAGATGAGGAGGTCTCTTATAAGTTTAAGATGCCTTCCTTCGCTAGGTATAATGGTACAGGAAATCCTCACCTACATTTTAAGCAATACATCACTATCATGCAGTCTGCCAGAGCTACTAAAGCTCAAACTCTAAGGTATTTCATGCTCTCATTGGATCCTATTGTGCATAATTGGTTTAATACCTTGGAAGAAAGTACCCAAAGAGATTGGGATATGCTATACAAAGCCTTCATTCAACAGTATGTGTATAATATCGAGCTAGAAGTCACTTTAATAGAATTTGAGTCCATTAGGCAAAGGCCAAATGAGAACTTTGTTGATTATGTAAAGAGATGGAAAAATAAGGCTGCACTTCTCAAAATGAGGCCTGATGAGTCGGACGAAATCATAATGATACTCAGAGGCGTCCTGCCCAATCTCTGTGAAAGGCTGTCTCACACACTTATAAGGGATTTTAAAGATCTTCTTCAAGCTGGCTTGCTAATACAAGAGTGGGAAAGAGAGAAGAACCATTTTTCTGCAAAATGAAATTATCAGTCTGGCAATCAAAGTACACATAAGAAAGTTGACGTTAATACAACTGGTCAAGGAAGTAGAAGACATTTTTCAGATTTGGGAAAACCTCTCTCTTGGGTTTTTAACAAGCTACAAAAGAAAGAGTTGTTACAACTATTGGCGCCTCGACCCTTACTGAATCTTTTACTTCTAAACTTTGATATCCAAGCTTTTTATCAATTTCATCATACATAAGAACATGAGACAGACAAATGCTTTTGACTAAAATATGAGATTCAAAATTTGATTGACAATGGTAAGCTACCTGAGCTGGATAAGCCCAATACCAAAAGTAATCATTTGCCTAAGTTCAACAGAATGCCACCACCAGCAACCTTTATGGTAGGAAGAGGATTGAAGAAAGATTTTATCTTATCCTCTTTTCAAGATGAGAGTAATGAAGATATGAAGAGAGAAGAATCTCAACTTAACAAACTTCCCTTAGCTTGAATGTTGCTCTTCTATTTTACTTTCTTTAATATTTAATTGGAATAATTATGTTTTGTCAAATTATGTTTATTCGAATAAATTATTTTCATTAAAATTTTCATGGTCTTTGTTCATTTTGGTGCTCAACCGATAACGAATCTAGCTTGATATTTATAAATTAGAATATCTATGCATCATGATTTGAATGACATTACTAAGTGAAGGAATTATTCTACAACATTGAGGTGTGAATGCTTACTTAGAGAGGGCTCATGCATAATTATGAGTGTCTAGGTCCTAGTCAGTCTTAGAACATGATTTGACAAACTTTCGAGGTGAAATTGAACTCTGCTTATTTTAGGGAGAGATGATCTAGGTATTGTTTAGTAAGCTAACAACTAGTATCTACCCAATTAAATATCAATCCCTAGTTATCCCTTTGAGCCTTCATAAAATTTTAGCTTACTCTTCATTGGCTAGTAAACTTAATGACCTACCCTGAGCTGTTGTTATACTTTTTACAAATCTTATGATCACTTAGGTGAAGAGATAAAAAAATTAAGGAAAGGAATGCATAGTCAAGACCATAAAGATAGTTGATGTTCTCAAGACCATAAGGGTAGTTAAAGTTCACCTGATATTAGACCTGATATCTTCTATTCATTAAGATGACATCAGGACAACAAATGATTTATCCTTGTTGAAATAAGACTCACTCTACTCCACTCATCCATAAATAAAAGTATTGAATGGTGCAAGCGAGACAATTCTTTTGGAGGTAGGACTCAACACAAAAAAAATAAAAAATAAAAAAGAGAAAAAAACAAAAACAAAAAAAATGAAAAATGAAAAATGAAAAATGAAAAAAAAATAAAAAAATGGGTCCTAAGTTTGTGCAAAAGCAAAAGGAAAAGATAAAGATTGTTAGGCCCATGTATTGTTAGGCCCATGTAATGAGTAGCTAGCCATTTTAAAGTGACATGTGGATTACTATACACTATAGCACATGCATGGAATATTTCATCTCCAGCATCTTGCATATTAGCCTTGTAAGCTCTTATCATCCATTTACATGACTCCACCGAACATTGTACCACTACCCTCAATTTATCATTTTTTAAACCTTGTCTAAAATTTGTTTTTAATACTCCATTTCCTTTCTGCATTCTTAAATTCATTCCTCTCTCCAAATATCAAACCTTTTGACCACGTGGGATTATCCATGTGCCTTTCTACACAAAATTCTATAAATTTTTTAGACTTTCATAATAGATTTGATCTCACTATGCAACTCATCACTAGATGCATAATCAGAATCTTGATCCTGGTGCTCATGTCCCTGTACATTGATATGTGAATCATGCTCTCTACTTGATCTTTTTGAAGACACATTCCACTTTCTTTATTATTAAGGTTCTCATTTAGCCTCTCTTTAAGATCATCATCTATGTCAGCCATATTATAGTCATCATATTCAATGTTTTCATCAGGGCCTTCTTCTGCACTTGATTAATCATGTTCTCCTACTTGTTTATGAGAGTCTGCATATTCAGATGACATGAATGCGGTGGTTGCAGGATCATATGATGTATTGGTGGTGGCTTCCAGTCCAGATGATGTGTTAAAAGTGGCTGCAAGTTCAAATGATGTGTTGGTGGTGCCTACATGTCTAGATGATGTGTTGTTAGTGGTTGTAATATACCTTTCAGCTTCTTTAGTAGACCTTAGTAACTCTTCTTCAAAGTTAATATTCCAAAGTAAATCACCAAACATTTTCAAATTGAATTCATGACCCACAACATGTTCCTATACTGGTTGTTCCAGTGATTCCTCTACTCCTTCAATGTGTCCTTCTATTTTAACAATTTTAGTTCCAACTCCTTCTACCTCTACTCCTCCATTTCCATGTAATGGTCAAGATTTTAAACAGGAAACCTTTTAACTAATAATAAAAAATTGGTAATGTATAGTGACAAAAGTATTGTGGATAAATGTTATAAGTAGAGAATAGTAAATTGTATATCTCAAAAATTAACTGAAGAGATTGTTTTTACTGTTTTACGAGATTAAAACTCGATTTAGAATCAACGGTTGAGATTGAGGGTGCATCATAGTTATTATGAGCATTCCCTCACTAGATGAAAAAAAATATTATATATATATATATGTGTGTGTGTGTGTATATGTGTCAATGTGTAGAATTTTCTGATTTCTCTCCATCTTCCATGCCATCTTCACTTCTTTCTTCTTTCTTTGATCAAATCCATCAAGGATTAAGAGTAAATCAAATATATGTATAGATTGTTAGAAGAATAAGCTAGAAAAGGCAAGATTATCAATAAGTAATCAAAGGGAAAGAGAGAAAAAGAAAGAGAAAGAAGAGTTTGAAGAGGTATGTGCTTTTGATTTCTACTTTGCAAAAATATGAATTTTTATGAGTTTAAATGATTTAATTGAATGATTGAGTTATGTATAATGATATAGTTCTTGAAAATATTGATTAAATGGATTGTTGAGTGAAAAATAACTTTTATATGATGGTTTTGATACATTATTTTCTTAGATTTTCAATATGTGTGTGTTTAATGAAGTTGAAAGTGCAAAATACATGTGTTTGGAGTGCCACAATCGTGGCAAATGAGTACCACGGTCGTGGCAAATGAGTGCCACAGTCGTGGGATGGAAAAAGTGACTGTTTCTTTACGAATTTTGGTAAAACAGAACACTTTTCAATGCCACGGTCGTGGCCCCTTGAATGCCACGACCGTGGAGGTTTAAAACTTATTTTACAGATTCATTTAGGATCCCACGGGTGTAGGGTTGAGATGCCACAGCAGTGGGGTACCTAAATAATATTTTTGGCTTGTATTTTGTGATGTACGGGCCTAGTATGAGACTAATATGTGTATATTTCATACTTTTGTGTTGAGAATTCATGTGCATGTGTTAAATGTATGAAAAAGAGTGAGAAACTTTAGATAAGTGACAAATATATATATCATAATAAATGTTGATAAGAGTAATGTACCAATAAAATGATATAAACAAGTGATGATATAAACAAGTGAGTGATTGTATAAACAAGTGAGTGTTAATCAATGACATGAGACTAATACGTATATAGTCCATACTTTTGTGTTAAGGTGTTAAACGTATGAAAATGAGTGATAAACTTTAGACAAATGACACATATATATCCTACTAAATGTTGATAAGAGTATAGTACCAATGAAATGAAATAAACAATGTAGTGTTCATCAAAATTAATGAATTTCCCAAATCATACTAAGTTTATATCTAGCTTTGGATTGAATGACTAACCAGAGGATGGATAGCCACAGTGATAGTAGGCACCTCGTGCCTTTAATGGACATAATGTGTTATCAGTGATAGTGGGCATAATTGCCATTATAAATTCTTGAGATCTGGCATTCAGATTGCTACACTAACATGTTATTCAAACCTATGATTTAAGTTTAGTATGTATGGGAATAAGTAATGAAAAGATATGTGAACATGATAGTTGTGACTAATGAAAGAAATGTAAAATAATAATATAAGTCAATTACTTGAAATTGAAGTATTGTGTTCCAGTGTAAAAGTGATTGTTAATATATATATATATATTAATGCTTACACGTGAAAGTTCTAATAAACGCAATGGAAATGTTATGCTCAATGTATTGAATTAATCAAATGATTGAAAGTGTATATAATGCTGTGAGATACAAAGTGCTCCAAGGTATATCAAATGATTGAAAGTGTATATAATCGGTGAGATACAATGTGCTCCAAAGTATATCAAATGATTGAAAGTGTATATCATGATGTGAGATACAAAGTGCTCTAAAGTATAGTACTAGATGTAAGTGCTGAAAAGTATAGATTGAATGAAATGATCCTATATGTGAACTTAAAAAGGAAGACTTATTGAAAAACAAAATAAGCGTATTGTGAACAATGTTATCAAATGAAAAAGCAAGTCTTAAATAAAATGATATTTAACGAGACAAGTTGCATTACTGAAAGTATTGTATTATATGATAACTTTTATGCAGGGATAGCTATTATTTTGTGTAATCAGCATGGTATGTTGATTTGTTACTGAAATTAGTTCATATATTGAAATATTTCTTAAAACTAAGAGTTATTACTATATTTTCATAAGTATATTTCTTTAATATTAAGTGATATAAATATGTGCATACAAGCACCACTAAGCTTTGCTTAGCGTGTTAGAATTATTTTCTGACATGCAGGTATCAGGACATCGGAGCAAGATAAGAACATATGAAGATCTTGTGTATATTGTATTCATAAGTTATAAAATGTATATAGATACTTTAGTTTGGCCATTTGAGAGATTGTACAAATTTGTAAACATAAAAGAAATACATGTATTTCAAGAATAAAGGATGAAGTGTGAGAATTCAAGTGAATGACTCTTAAAGAAAGGAATGTATTATATAATCATTTGATTTGACAAATGTATGATAGTTATCTGATTTGTAATGGATTTTTGAAAATTGGTCTAAACATTGGACCTATAAGTGTTGTGATATGCAGATTGTATTATTATTTGAAAATTTTTATTTAGGAAGAGAGTTTTCTCTGAATTGATTGGAGTGTGAAAAGTATATCCAATAACATTCTCTGATAGTTTTTATATAAGAATTATCAGAGGATGTTACATTCCATCTCCTCCAACATCTGCTCTTCCAGTTTCAACTCCTTCAATATGCTCCTCTAATTTCAGCATCCATTCTTTCCGTTTCAGGTACTTCAGCAATAACAACAACTTCAATTCTATCTTAATATTCAATATATTTGATGTTTGAAGGAGTGTGTGACATGCTTCTCCTCCTAGCAGGCTCATTCTCTATTGGTTTTGTTTTCAGTTCTCTTCTTCTTTTCCTTCTTGGTTTTCATGTTATGTGCTTTTGTTCTAGCTCCTTAATCTCTTCAATCACAACATCCCTCTCATCCATCTTAGAATTTCCCTAAACTCAACAAATAACATCTTATTGGTCAAGTGCTTTACATAAATATCCATTTCATCATACTTTTTGGCCCGCTCTTCCATCTCTAAGGCATGATGATTATTCTCTAATGGCTTTAAACCATCTTTCTACTCCTTCGATGGTTCCTTCCACCAATATCTGATAAACCCCTCCTTTGCATCAAGTTGTTGCATGATATGATCAATACATACCATAAATATCTTATCAGCACAACAACCCCACATGGTATACACCTCTCCATTATGGTATCCTAATTCAGCTTTATCCCCATTATAATGCAGTCTGATATTGAATTCTTTCAATCCTAACAAAATAAATAAAAAAACAAGTTTCATGCTAGTTTCTTAATATGCATTTCAGTATGATATGGGAATGAAAATGTGATTTTTGTTATTTTTCTTAGTGTGCAGTCAGTATGCTTCAAAATTTCCAAATGTTTGTCATTTTGCATTTTAGAACGTGTATATACTACTATAGTAAATTGTCATCCCAAGCAAATTGACATTTAAAAAAAACATATAATCCCATCCATCATCAAACCCAAAACTCCTTTTTTCACTACCAATTTTAAAAAACCTAGCCTTTTTCATTACCAAAAGCGTACCCGACAGACAAAGTCAATAAAAATTTTATTTTTATTTAAAAATTACATGTGATTCCTGTTGCCATCCCTAAATGTTGGTCCGCCAATAATTTTTTATTTCATTGCTCTGGTCCACCACCACATGTAATGTTTAAAATTTTAAATACTAAACTCTTAAATTTAATATTGATAATTGATAATAAATTATGTTATAAGTGGTATGGATAAGTAATTTAAATAGTGGATCTTAAAAATTTACTAAAGAAATTATGCATTTTTATTATTTTATGAGATTAAAAATCGAATTACAATCAAAGGATAAGAAAGAGGGTGCACTATAGTTAAAATGAGAGTGACCACACTAGATTAAGCCATATATATATGTGGACATGTGTGTGTATGTGTAGAAACTTCTCTTTCTTTCTTCTTCTTTCTTCTTTCCACGTTCATCACCATCTTCACCACCAAAACTCCTTCTTTCTTCCTTCCTTCCAAGACTTTGATCAAAACCTAAGAGAAAATTATATCTAGTTATAAGTTTTTAGAAGATTAAGCTGGAAAAGTTGAGATTATCAACAAGTGATTAGAGAAAAAGAAGAGTTTAAAGGGGTATGTGCTTATGTATTTTTGATTTGTAACTATCTGAATTTCTATGAATTTATTATTTAAAATGATTGATTGAGTTGTCTTGATGAGTTTTTACTGAAAAAATATTTGATATATGCTCTTTTTATGTTAAAGAAATTAGTTTTGATCCATTGATATCATATATTTGGATATATGGAGTTTAAATTGATAAGTGTTCGAAATACAGAGCCTTGCTTGACACAGCCAGTGACACGGCCATGTCACTGGGCATGTCAACGTTGTTGTGATTCAGTGTTGATGACACGACCAGTAACACGCCCATGTCATTGGGCGTGTCATAGCTTCTGTGATGAGAATAAATGACACGGCAAGTGACACGCCTGTGTCATTGGGCATGTCATAGCCACTGTAATACAATTAAATGACACTGCCAGTAACACGCCCATGTCATTGGGCATGTCACTTGAAGAAGTTGCCAAAATAACTTTTTGCTTTGTTTTTCATTTGTAATTCTAGCTGTAACGATTATAAGTTCTCAAAGTGTAAAATATTTCTTTTTGAAGTTAACCCTAACAAGTAGTGTAATAGATTTATTTGAATATATGATAAAATATATGTGATATTAAGTGTTGGTCAAAGAACTATTTCATTGAAGTGTTGTCCATAATTTAATGTTAATTAATAACTATTGAATTGCCCAAATCATACTGATTTTAGATCTAGTTTGGGATTAAATGGCTAGCCAAAAGGAGGATATCCAAAGTGACAGTGGGCACTTTATGCCATTAATAGACACTCTGTGTCACCATACTCAGTGGGCATTCGTGCCATAGTGGGTCATTGACCAAAATTCTATACAGTGGGCATTAAATTATCAACAGTGACCTATTATCTAAACTTAGAATCTGAGTTTAGTTTATGGGCATAATTAAAGAAGTTATCTCCTTTAAAAACAACGAGTTATATGGTTATTATTAAATTAATCAATTTTGCATTTAATCATGTTTAGTATTTCAAGGTTCAATGGATTTATTAATTTCTTTATTTAATATTCTGAAAGTAATGCTTTTCATTATTTCTAAACTATTTATTGTTTAGATCTCTTTCTTTTAATTTTTCTTGTATATTATGAATATATAAGCACCACTAAACTTTGCTTAGCGTGTAAGAACTATTTTCTGATGCGCAGATCAAACAAGAAGAGTTGAGACTGCGGAGTGAAAGATTTACGTTCCTGGTCAACTGCATCATAAAGGTTCAATAACAATATTGTAAATATTGTGTTTTATATAGTTCACATGGCAATACCTTATATTTTTGTATGACAGTTGTATAAGTTTGAGAGTAGTTTGTGAATTTTATTAATGTAAGTTATCAACAGGAGTTTTGTATAATTTAACAAATATATGTTTGTAATATAGGATTGGTTATACTAGTTATTTTGAAAGCTTAACAACTACATTAATAATTAGAAGTATTTTGTTTTTATTTCTTTAATACATATATAGATACATATGTAGAACAAGTGTGCAAGTTAGGTGACATCTTCTAAGTAGTTAAGTGTATAGGCTACATAGGGGTTGTTACACTTAGTGGTATCTGAGCCTGGTTTAGGTGGTCCTAAGTTGTGGATTAAAAGAAAAGAGAAGTACAACTATCATTGTTATGTGAACTATATAATTGAATAAATGTTTGAAGCATTTGATTTTTAATATTTAAAGATATAAGATGACCTCTGAATCCCATCAAGGTGCAAAGGAACAAGCCGCGTCCTCTCACAGTCAAGCTAGTGTGGGAAATCAGCAGCCATCAAAACCTTTTGCGGAACAAATTCCATTAGATCCCCAATTTGTGAGAAATATAGGAAAAGTTCTCAGGCAAATTGTAAGAGTTGCTCCTCCTGCACAACCTCCACCGCCAGTGCCCCAAAGATCTCCATTGGAGAGAATTAGAAAATTGGGAGTAGAAGATTTTAAAGCTCGTGATACTGATGAGTCTTCAGTAACGGATTATTGGATGGAGAGGATTGTGAGAGTTTTTTATATTTTGCATTGTACTGATGAGGAAAGATTAGAGTGTGCAATTTTCTTATTGTAGGAACAAGCTTATGCCTGGTGGGATACAAAGCAGAAAGGTGTACCCGCAGGTAGACTTAGTTGGGCATTTTTCCAAGAAGAATTTAAAAATGAATATATTAGTGAGATTTATTTTAGAGGAGAAGCACCGGGAGTTTTTGTATCTTAAGCAAAGGCAATCATCTGTGTCTGAATATGAGAGGTAGTTTGTTCACCTCAGTAAATATTTTCCAAATTTAGTTGCATTTGAGGAAGAGAAGTGTAAGCGGTTTGAACATAGTTTAAATAGTCAGATTCTGGTGTATTTAGTAGCGATGAGGATTAAAGAGTTTTTCACTCTTGTTAATGCGACAGTTGCCATAGAAAATGAGATTAAACAAGAGCAGGGAAGAAAACAACAATTAAAGAAGGGATTTTCTAGTGAACAATAATAAAGTGGCCAGAAAAGACAGAAATATTCAAGCCCAAACTCAGGGATTTGGTAGAGGAAGTGGAGCTAGTTTTTAGAAATCTAGAGGTGGTAGGTTTGGAGTGGCTACAGGCTCATCTTCAAGGATTGTTACTACACCTTGTTAATATTATGGTAAGGGCCATGCAAGTGAAGATTGCTGGTATTAGAAGGGGGCTTGTTTAAAGTGTAGTTCTTTAGAATATAAAATTAGAGATTATCCAACGATAAAAGAATTAGAAGTTGTTGAAGGATATAGTTCTGTACAGAGGTCTCAGTCAGGCTGTAGGACAGGTAGAGGTGGTTGACCCAGTGTTAGTCAGCAGAGAGAATCTGAAATAGTGGATAGACCTCAGACTCTAGGTAGTGCTCTAGCTAGGGCTTATGCTATAAAAGTTGTGGAGGACCAGGATGCTCCTGATGTTGTAGTTGATAAATTTTCTTTACTTAGTCTTCATGTGTATGCATTATTAGATCCTGATTCTACACATTCTCATATTTGTACAACTATAGATTCAGGGAAGAAAATGTGTATTGATAAACTTGATTATGAGATAGAAGTTACAAATCCCTTAGGCTATAGTGTGAAGGTAAATAGAGTATATCAAAATTGTCCACTTAGAGTTCATGATGTAAAACTTTCTGCTGATTTGATTGAACTTCTATTCCATGACTTTGATGTAATCTTAGGAATGGATTGGTTGTCCTGACATCAAGCAGTTATGGACTGTTGTAGTAAAGTTGTATCTTTTAAGATTTTGGGTTATGGTGAAATTGTAGTTCGAGGAGAAAAATAATTTTATTCTTCTAGTTTAATTTCTACAGCTAAAGCTAAAAGATTGATTAAAAAGAGATGTGAAGCTTATTTTGCTTATGTTAATGATACACGACATTCAAGCAAGGTTTTGGGAGACATGCCTACAGTGAGTGATTTTTGGATGTTTTTTCGAAAGAATTACCTAGAATATCACCAGAGAGGGAGGTAGAATTTGTTATTGATGTAGTTCCAGGTACGACACAAATTTCTATTCCACCTTATAGAATACCTCCAAAAATAAAAGAATTAAAGGTTTAACTCTAAGAATTGCTTGATAAAGGATTCATAAGACCTAGTGTGTCACTTTGGGGCGCACCAGTTTTGTTTATGAAAAAAAAAGTATGGTATTTTAAGATTATGTAGATTATCGACAGTTGAATAAAGTGACTATTAAGAATAAGTACCTGTTACCTAGGATTGATGACTTGTTTGATCAGTTGAGAGGAACGGGTGTTTTCTCTAAGAATGATCTTAAATCGGGTTATTATCAGATAAAAATTAAAAAAGTAGATATTCCAAAGACAGCTTTTAGAACTCGATATGGATATTATGAATTTTTAGTTATGCCCTTTGGTTTAATTAATGCTCCAGCAGCTTTTATGGATTTGATGAATCGAGTCTTTAAACTCTCTTTAGACCAGTTTATAGTTGTTTTCATTGATGATATATTGGTTTATTTCAGAAATAGAGAGGAGCATAATAAGCATTTGAGAATTGTACTACAGATACTAAGGGAGAATCAATTGTATGCTAAATTATCAAAGTGTGATTTTTGGTTGACGGAAGTAGCGTTTCTAAGTCATGTAGTGTCAGCTAATGGTATTCGTGTGGATCCAAGTAAGATTGAGACTATCTTGAATTGGCAGCCACCAAAGAATATAATAGAAGTTTGGTGTTTTCTTGGGTTGGCTAGATACTATAGAAGATTTGTGCAAGGGTTTTCGAAGATAGCACTTTCTTTAACTAAGCTCCTTAGAAAAGAAACTAAATTTGAGTGGAATGCTCAGTGTCAAGCTAGTTTTGAACAATTGAAGGCTGCATTGACTGAAGCGCCTATCTTGACACAACTGACTTCAGGTAAAGACTATGTTATTTATAGTGATACTTCTCATCGGGAACTTAGTTGTGTATTGATGCAAGAGAATAAGGTAATTGCTTATGCTTCTAGGCAATTAAAATCTCATGAATTGAATTACCCTACACATGATTTGGAGTTAGCTGCTATTGTATTTGCTCTTAAGATCTGGCAACATTACTTGTATGGTGAAAGGTGTTATATTTTTACTGTTTATAAAAGTTTGAAATACTTGCCAACACAAAAAGAACTAAACTTAAGGCAGAGAAGATGGATTGAATTGATCAAGGATTATGATTGTACCATCGACTATCATCCTGGAAAAGCTAATGTGGTAGCCGATGCTTTAAGTCGAAAGACTTTAGCAGGTATGTTATATATAGAATATTATAGTATTATATATATAAATTAAATAAACTAAATGATATCATGTGTTATGTTAGCAGAATTGAGGGTTGAACCAACCATTAGGCAAAAAGTGATAGAAGCTCAGAAATAAAATAATTTTTTTTAGAACTTTTGGAATAAGTGCATGAAGGTGAAAAGCCAGATTATGTTGTGTCAGAAGATGGTGGAGTATATTATAGAGATTGATTGTGTGTACCTGATGTGAAGGAACTAAATGAGTGTATTCTTGATGAAGCTCATAATACTACGTATACTGTACATCTCAAAAGCAATAAGATGTATCGAAATTTAAAATCTCATTATTGGTGGCCTGGTATGAAAAGAGATATTACTGAATATGTGACTCGATGTTTAGTGTGTCAACAAGTCAAATTAGAACATCAAATTTCATCGGGTCTTTTGCAACCTATATTAATACCAAAATGGAAGTGGGATAAAATCACCATAGATTTTGTGACTGGTCTTCCAAACACCCAAAAGAAGCATGATACAATTTGGGTAATTGTTGATCGATTAACCAAATCAGCTCATTTCCTTCCCATTCGAGTTGACTATTCAATGGATAGACTTACGAAGTTGTATGTTAATGAAATAGTCAGGCTTCATGGAGTACCAATGTCTATTATTTCAAATCGTACTTTAAGATTTTGGAAAAGTTTTCAAAAAGTATTGGGTACTCGACTTCATTTTAGTACTGCATTTCATCCACAGATGGATGGTCAATCGAAAAGGGTGATACAAGTACTTGAGGATATGCTTAGAAGTTGTGTAATCGATTTTGACGGTAGTTGAATAAATATCTACCTTTAGTAGAATAACAGTTATTAAACGAGTATTGGAATGGCTCCATATGAGTCACTCTATGGAAGGAAGTGTAGAACTCCATTGTGTTGGACGGAATAAAATGAGAGCAAACTTGTGGGACCTGATCTCATAAGACAAACTGAAGATAAAGTGAAGCTTATAAAGGATCGATTACAAATTGCAATGGATAGACAGAGATCCTATGCAAATTGGAAATGGCGTGATATTGAGTATGGTGTGGGAGATAAGGTATTTTTGAAAGTATCACCATGGATGAAAATTCTTCATTTTGGAAAGAAAGGTAAACTAAGTCCTAGGTTTATTGGACCATATGAAATACTTGAACGTGTAGGTCTAGTAGCTTATCGACTAGCTTTGCCTCCAGAATTGGCTAAGATTCATAATGTATTCCATGTATCGATGCTTAGACGATATAGATCAGATCCTACACATGCGATTCAAGCAGAGTCCATTGAAAATTCACCAGATTTAAATTATGAAGAAGAATCAGTGACATAACCAGTGGCCAGATTTGAATTATAAAGAAAAATTAGTGACCCATTATCCAAACCTAGAATCTGAGTTCAGTGTGTATCGGCATAATTAAAGAAGTTATTTACTTTAAAAACAACGAGTTATATGACTATTGTTAAATTAATCAATTTTGCATTTAATTGTGTTTAGTATTTCAAGGTTCAATGGATTTAATAATTTCTTTATTTAATGTTCTGAAAGTAATAATTTTCATTATTTCTAAACTATTTAATGTTTAGATCTCATTCTTTTAATTTTTCTTGCATATTGTGAATACATAAGCTCCACTAAGTTTTGTTTAGCGTGTTAGAACTGTTTTCTGATGCACAAATCAAACAAGAAGAATTGAGACTGCGAAGTGAGAGATTTACGTTCCTGGTCAACTGCATCATAAAGGTTCAATAATATTATTATAAATATTGTATTTTGTATAGTTCACATGGCAATACCTTATACTTTTGTATGACAGTTATATATGTTTGAGAATAATTTGTGAATTTTATTAATGTAAGTTATCAACGGGAGTTCTGTATAATTTAACAGATATATGTTTGTAATATAGGATTGGTTGTACTAGTTATTTTGAAAGCTTAACAGCTGCATTAATAATTAGAAGTATTTTATTTTTATTTTTTTAATACATACATAGATACATATGTAGAACAAGTGTGAATATTAGATGACATCTTCTAAGTAGTTAAGTGTGTAGTCTACGTAGGGGGCGTTACACCACACTTCTATCACTGCCTTTAAGTATAGTTTATTAACAAACTTTCAAAACTTTGTAGGGCACAACACAACTACTTCTTTACTTTTTTCGATTAAAGTTCTTGAAGTTAAGAGAATAAAGGCCTAAGTCTTTTTTTTTTATTCAGAGAAAAACTTCTTAGAAAAGAAAGTGAAAAACACATATAAAGAGACAAGTTAAACTGTTTATGGGGATGAAAGACAAAAAATCGGCGACAGAAGTAAGAATAAGAGAGTTACTTAGTTTTCGTGCACAATGAAAGGCTGATGAAGTATAAACAATATTATTCGCTAAGGTGGCATGATGATAAGTTAAGCCATGTTGGATCGTGGTTAGGGAGTTAGATGGCAAATAGACGGATGGACCATTTCGTTACAAAGCAGGATAGTGAAGAGATGAAATGGAAGTATTTTGAAATTAAGGGACCGCTTCATTATAATATATACTCCCTCCGTATCATTTACATAAAAAAAGTAAAATGGACACGAAAATTAAGGAAATTTCACTTTTTCCATCTCTATTTACTTAAATACCCTTAAAAAAATATCCCTCAAAACCTACTTTTAAGGCAAGGGTATAAATGGTATTTTGTCTCATTCCACTCCCCAAAATTTACCTAAAATGGCATATTTTCTATATAAAAGATACATCAAAAAAGAAAATTTTTTATATGTAAATGATACGGAGGGAGTATTTTTTAAGGGAGTAGCAGTGTACTTTACCCAATTTAAAATTAAAGTTTTAAAGCTCTAACATGTTTCCTAATTAGCGAAAAAAAAAAAGAAGAAAAAGTTAATTTAAGTACAAGTTAAAACTGTACAAGGTGAAAAATAAATAAATAAATAAAACTGGTAAAGTCGATGGCAACTAGGCGACCAGTGGTGCCATCTCTCCATCCCCATTTTTATTAACAATCTTCCATTGAATCCAAAATCTGCAGTTGTCATCGCCCATCACCGTGTTAGCTTCTTCTTCACTTTGTATGCTTAGAGACCCCATTGATCCGTACTACTGATACCAACAATCAATGGCGATGAATCAAGCGGCTGTGGCCAAGGTGGCGCTTGGGTTTCTGGGACTCTGCTTGGCTGGTTACATACTTGGTCCACCTCTCTATTGGCACTTCAAGGAAGGCTTAGCTGCCGTCAACCACTCTTCCTCCACTTGCTCTCCTTGCGTTTGCGATTGCTCTTCTCAGCCTCTTCTTTCTATTCCTCAAGGTTTACCCTTTCCAACTCCTAGATCTGTTGCAGATCCCATCTTTTTTTTCATTTGCTTTGTTCTATATCTGCTTATTTTGCTGCTTTTGATACAAAATTTAGCTATTTCTTTCCCCAATTTTCTCTTACAATTGTTGTGCTTGCTGTTTATTTGGGGAAAAAGGCAAATCAGTATGTAGTATTGAATGGAATTACTGGTAATTTTTATAACTATAGGGTCTTCCATTGATGAATGATTTAATTTTTTATCAGATCCATGCTAGACTTGTTGCGTTTCTGCTACATTATGATCCCAAAATTCAAAAACATGGGTGGATCGTAATATAGAGTAGCTCAACGTCTATGATGTTTGCAATTGCATATTTGCATACAAATGCATAAAATAATTGATATGCTTATGCTAGATGCCTTTTGTGATTCCTTGTTTAACATTTCTTGAAAATCTTAGCATCCCCTTTAACCTGTAGCAAGCAAATGATTCCTGAAATATCAATTTCTTGAAACAATTAGGGTATGTTTGGCAGGCCTCAATGGAATGTAATGTAATCAAATGTATAGATTATATTCCATTACTTCCCATTGCAACCTACCAAATGTACTCTAATTTTTTTTACCTATTGATTGTTTTAGGCATCGATTTGATAATTCAGATCTGTACAAGCTTAATTCAAATTTCAATTTGAATTTCGGTCTGCATGACCTCCATTGAAATATGTAATGAATCATCGATTTTGAAGTACATGGCTTTGTTCATAACAAGATGAAACCTGGTCCTGATTGAGGCCTATCATGTTTGTTTTTCATATGCAAGTTCTCTGTGCTTATATGTATATATATGTACATGTTTGCACTTCGACTAGGCTCTTGCTCTAAACCATATTGTTTTTGCTTCATCTGTGCAATCTGCATAATGATTGTTGCAGCTACTTAATTTTTTACCCAGGGCAGTTGACCAATTTATTTTATTTGAAGTTCTGCTTATGTGTTCATTATTATGATAGGCAAATTATACATATGCTTAATGTTTTGCTTTATCTTTTAATGCAGGATTGAACAATGCTTCATTTGCAGGTTAGTTCCCTTGTTATCAGTTGACTTATAATAGCTTGAAAGTTCATTTCCGAAGCCAAAACTGACATTGGGCACTTTCCTTTTCTTTGGCCTTTTATTTGCATGCATCATATTAGAAATGGAAGAAACATCATTACTCTTTCCTTGCAGTAAATAGCTTGTTGTTTTGAGTTAATGTCTCATCCATGTCTTTTGTTGCAAGTCATTTAATTTGATGAATACAATAATCTTCTTCAAACTTGGTACACGTGGAATTCATGATATCATGCACATGTTAGTAGAGCAGCTTAAGTTCGTGTTAAAAATTAATATATTTAGGCCTGCATAGTAATCATAATAATGATTTCCTCTCATTTTTTTTCTCACTGCCATATTGCCAGACAAATTATAGCTTTTTAAAGAACAGATTTTGTGGACTATGGCTTAAATTGATTTAAACTAGTTATTGTCATCCTTCTGTTTAAATATTTTGAAAATGGATACACTTAAGCTCAAGGGGAAAAAGGAAAGAGAAAATTATTGTGACAAGTACTGTCTCTAATGTGCTTGGTATACACTTAAAGAAACAACTTAATTCTCTCAAATCAGTTAAGTCTTGGTGAAACTTAATTTTGTCAAAAGTGACTTAAAATGATTTTATGGTTCTATATTTTTCGGAAGATGTAGCCTATTCTCGTTTACAGTGGACAAAAGAATCCATATACCTGACTCCAATTAATTTGAGATTAAGGTTTAGTTGAATTGAGTTAAATCTTGGTGAAACTTATTGGCCACAATTTTTTGCATTCAGGTGTGTAAAATTATGTTCTGTCTATGGCAAAACATTCTGTGACCAAACAATTCATCCCTAGTAGACTATTAATGCAAATTGACATGATGTTTCCCTAAATTTTCTTTTGGTATTCCTAAATATGCTTGGTAGATTTAATATGTCACAATATTCTGTTCTGTTTGTGGTAAAATATTTTGTGACCAAACAATTCAGCCCTAGTAGATTTAGTACTCAACTAGTAATGCAAATTGACATGATGTTTCATTTTTTTTTTTTTGTTCGGTGTTCCGCTATATGCTTTACTCTATACTTGATATTTGGGATAAACATAATTGCAGTCTGGAATCGAGGTTTCTTATTTCATATTGGCATGTATCATGCAGATTGTGCAAAGCATGACCCGAAGGTGAGTGAAGATGCAGAAAAGAACTTCGCAGACCTACTGACAGAGGAACTGAAACTGCGGGAAGCTGAAGCCTTGGAGAATCAGCAGCGAGCTGACATGTCTCTGCTTGAGGCTAAGAAGATGACTTCCCAGTATCAAAAGGAAGCAGACAAATGTAATTCAGGGATGGAAACTTGTGAAGAAGCAAGGGAGAAAGCTGAAGCTGCATTGGCAGCGCAGAAGAAATTAACAGCACTGTGGGAGTCAAGGGCTTGCCAGAGAGGATGGAAAGAAGGGATTGCCAAGTCTCAGACCAAGTCTCAAGGAAATGTTGAGTCCATGTAATAGACAAATCCATTGTGGCCTAACACAAAAAAATGTTATTATGTGCAACCTGCTGCGAGTGCTAGTTTTGATGAAAGTTCATAGGTCTCATTCCAAAGTGGGTATGACATAATCTGATTTTACCTCAGTTTAATTGTCAAGTATAGATGCCTTTGTTGTTAGGGAGCTTTTGAAGCAGCCAACGCCTGTTAAAAAGGTAAAATTTCTTGTGTTTTTCTACGACATTCAATCAATTATTCTCATGTAAACTCTGAAAGCAGGAAGTAATTTAATTCAGTCACATGGCTGTTGCCAGATGTAATATGTTAGCAATCGAAGTGTTCATTACTCAAGTTGTACTATAGGCCCCTTGTTTGCTTCTCTCTCTCTCTACTATTTTGGAAGCAAGAAACAATGTTGGATTAGACATTGCAAGGAAAATATTATATGGAAATTAAACTTTAATTCTTATATTTTTATAATTTTATTTCATAAATAAATTAAATTCACATATTTGTTAAGTGTATGTATTAATTTATTATGTTTTACTGCAATCGATATTCGTAGAAAGTACATTTTAGAAAATCTAACCATAGCCTACAGCTCCAATATTCACTAAAATTTTATCGGCTGAGCTGTGGCTCTAATGTTCACCTAAAATTCTAGTTTAAAAAAAAAAAAGCTTGTAGGACTTTTGCTTTGATATTAACTTTGTTAAACCTTGAACCCAAGAGCTTTGTGTATTTTCTTGCCTATTTTTTTTAAAAAAAAATTTTTGTATCTTCTGTATGTATTTTTTACTCTCTTATATTTTTCTGCAAATATAGTCGTAAAAATTGTGATTGATGTTTTTTTTTAATTGTTAATTTTTAATTATTTTATTTTATTTTAATTATTATTTATAATATCTAATTCATATTATAGTGCATCATTGGAATAAACTAATATAATTTTTTTTAATAAGTGGATGAAATAACTAAAAAAATTTAAAAAGAAAGTAAGAAAGAAATATGAAAAGCTATTATATCATATATGATGATGTAACTGTTGCAGAAATTAAATCTCAATATTTTACTAAAAGCTTTTCAATTAGTAAAGAAGAAGAAACTAATAAATAAATTGATAATTTTGATAACAAAAAGTATGAAGATATACATAAATAAAAAAAAAAACCTTAAAAAAGTAAATGATGGAGAATCTAATCGTAGAACCATAAGAGAATACTTTTAAAAATTAGTGATTTAAGCTTAGAATTGAAGAAAACTTGGAAGTTTTTTATTGTGATGAGTTGATTTTTTTAGATTTAAATGTGACAATTATTAATTATATTTTTTTATAATGGTTTGTTAAATTACAGTAAAAATTTAGAAAATATATTTTATAGATATATATATTATTAGAATTATATTTTACTAAAAAATATTATATTATTGTATTTGAAAGATGTAATAAAATATCGAGAAAGTAAATTAGAAAAAATATTAATTTATTTAGTTATAATTCAATTTTATTAGAAAAGTTTGAATAATACCTAAATTATTCTTATAATATTTTTTGTATTTAGAGCATATTATATTTGGCATATGTATTAGGAGCATATTATATAAGGATCATATTTTTATTCTATTACATCATGGAATATGTTACATTTGCTGGAAAATGAAACGTTTATTTGTATCATGTGTTTAAGTTTATATAGGAGATGAAACGTTCATTATTATTTACGCTAGGGCTTAAATTTATTTGTATTACGTATAAAATTAGATAATTAAAAGTTAGAATTATTTTTTTATATGAAACTCATCAATCTCTTTATCTCTTTCTATGTAAAATATTTTATTAATTGATTAATAAAGTTTAATAGACCCAGTATTTTATTTTACCAATATTATTTACAAACAAAAAAAATATTATTAGTTAACATAAATTATTTAGTCAATTTTTTTAGAATAATAGTGTAATTAAATATACTATTAATATTATAAATTGTGTGTTTGTGTATATATATTAAAAATCATAATATAGCTATTTTTTAAAAAACTAAAATTGATTTTTAAAGATATATAACAAAAAATTAAAAATAGTTTTTCATTTTGAAAAATAAGAAAAATTGAAAACCTACAACGTAGGCGAATAAGGCCTAAACGTTGATTAAAAAAAAAAAAAGAAGAAGAAGAAAAAGAAAAAGTGAATAAGGCCTAAACATTGAAATTAATTTTTTAACGCCAATACTGTCCAATGCATGTTAAAGAGTGGCTGAGTATATGTCACATGTTGACATGGGAGGAATTGAGCATAATAAGGTTCTATGACTAACAAGAAGCTAGTGTGAACAAAAGTTTGTTTAAAATATTTAACGTGCTTATAAGTCGACTTTATCAATTAAAAAAAATAATTATTTTAATATTTATAAGAATTATAATATTCCTAACCATTTTTTAAAATGGACATTCTTATTATAATATTATTTTATATTTTTTAATTATTTTAATAATAAATATACTTATAAATAATTTTTTTTCAAATATATCAAGTACTTATATACATGGTAATCGGTTTATGCTATACCGACCTAAATTTATTATACTTAAAATATTTTTATGTCATATTGTATTGACTCAAAAAATTAATTATGTTGTGCTAAATCTCACCAAAATTTATCAATTGTTCCTAACCGTGTCGTGTCATATTGAATTATATTATAGCATACTAAAATATGAGTTAGCTCAATTAATGTTTTAATAAATTTCACTATTAATTTTAAAATTGACTTACCTAAAGTTATATAAAAATTTTTAAAAATTTTAAGAGATTAAATTATTTAAAATTTTTAATATTTAAATACTAAGACAAAATTTAAGTTTAAAAATTAAAAGTACAATTTTATTTAAAATGTCACAACCTAAAACTTAGTGAAAAAATTTTAGCTTAACAATGAATGTTCTTCAAATAATTTTTAATTTAAAATTAAATATAATATTTTTTATTTAATAAAAAAATATTACTCACTGAACATATTATTTTATTATTATTTTATCAATTATTTATTATCAACTGCAAAAAAAATTATATATGTAAATTTATTCAAATAAATATAAATATATAATTTATTTATTTAATATGATAAATTATGTCAGGTGTCGTGCAATACTAGATTGATCTAATAGGCCAAATGCCCTAAAAAAATCCTATCCAATATACTTAAACATTCTAAGTAAGATGGGTCAAACCTAAAATGTACTGAACTGAATAGCCCACGACCTAGTTTCCAGGTATAACTATTTATCAATCACTTTAACATTTAAAATAAATATATAACTATTTAAAAAATTTTAAGTGCTCGTAAATTTATATTAACTTATGATAATTTTTTTTTAGTTAGAGCCAACAAACTCTTTAAGTAAAATAAGAAGAAGCAAACACAACATAAAAAAATTAAAAAAGAAAAAAAGAAAAAGAAAAATAAAGAGAAGGATAATAAAGCACGGACTTCAATCCTTGTCAAATCCACCACATGAACATGAATTATAAGCTTTCATCACTTCACTCATTGACCTTTTTTTATCACTTACTGGCCTTTTGAACCGCTGTGATTGAGGAAGAATTTCCAGTAACAGAATCATACCTCCTAAACAAGTGGGCAACAAGCAAACTAGCTGTCAGAGTCACATAATCCTTAGCTGCACACTGTTTATTCGAAGCGGTCGGCGTTCCGGTTTGAGGTCCATTTGACCAATATAAATAGTTCAGTAACTCCCTACCCGAACCCATGAACCGATCCTGTTTAAAAGTATCCGGGTCTTCAAAAATCTTGGAATCTCTCATCGCTAGTAGTTGATACCCACATAATAACTCGCCCTTTTTAATCTCAAAAACTGAGTCATGTGAACTGAGTTTAAAGTCTTTCCTAGCTCGGGCGTATTGAAGAGGAACGGGTGGGTTGAGTCGAAGCGTCTCGTAAACTACCGATTCAATGAGTGGCATTTCTTTCACTGAGTCGAAAGTTAAACTTGAACCACCATTTTCTCTGGCTTCTTTGCGCAGTTTTGCTTGCAATCCACTAGTGTCGCTTGCTATGATGTTTATTAGACTAGGTAAGAATACAGAGAAGCCACCATATGCATTAAAACCGAGTACAAAGAGTAGGTTGTGAATCGTTTCTTCTGGACTCAATCCAAACTCGGTCTTGGCTCGTTGTATCACTTCTTTACCTATTTTAGTTAATGAAAATCAATATATCATGAATGGCACATGTTTTAATAATGTTTGAAATTTTCTCAAAATTTTTATTTTATTTTTGAACCACATTAAATCAAATCAATTAAAAGTTATTTTACAAAAAGAATATAAATTAAAATTTTCCACGTGTAATTTTAAAAGATAAAATATATAAAATCATGTATATTTTTTTATCGATAAAATCATGTATATGTTATAATAAATAATGTAACTAGCATATTATTTTATTTCTATTAAGTTTATAGGTATAACAACTATGAATAATAAAATATTAGTATTATAGTTTCAATAAAAAAAATTAAAATAGCTGTTAAAGTATAATTTAGCAGTCAAGAGCATATATAATTTTTATATAAATCTCGAATTCAAATTTTAATTGTTTCATCTTCCCCCACGTAACAAAAAAAATTTTAAAATTTTATTCTCAAAAATAGGTTAAATTCAACACATTTTGAAAGTGAAATTTTTATTTTATGAATGGAAAAAAATCTATTTACTGTGATATAGAAAAATCTCAAACAGTCAATAATTTCCCAATTGTTCCCTACAACTTCAATTGAGACTAATTTCATACTTCATAATTATTTTGTGATCAATATGATCAATTTTGAATTGTAAATAACAAATAAAATAAATGTAAAGCAATTCAATATAAAGAGATATTGCGTACCTTGTTCTCTGATAAACTCAGTTAACTTCTTGTAATCTCTACTAACAAGAAAAAAAGGGTATGAAAAAGAGTGAAGAAAGATTTCAGTTAAGGGTTGGAAAGCAGTGATGGGGACAGTGGGGAGGAGCTGGACGAGGAGCCATCGGTCAACCATAGCATAGCCCGATTTTTCAATTTCCGGCGAGACTGCTGGGTCAGCCCCAACAAGGGATTTGGTGAGGAACTTGAAAATGCATTGCTGAAGTGGGAACAAGTAGCTTGAACTGCCTTTTTCTGAGATTTCAGCATCCACTGTGTCCCAAAGTGTGTCAAGATTAGCTAGAACCTCTGTCAGCCACACCTTGGAGCTCCGTTTCAAGATGTCCAACGCAAAGCTTTTTGCCTGCAATGTAAATCATACTTGTCGTTTAATTTTTTTTTACTTGAAAAAAGAAAAGGGAAAAATAAAACCTTTTACATTTTTGTATATAATTATGTTGTATCATATTATAATTTCAAATTTTCAGCCTTAATCTTTTGTAACATGGGGAAGCTATTTCCGCTCAGGGACGAAGCCAAACATTGAAAGAAAGAGGGGCAAAATAAAAATATCATACATACATATATATACATATATATATTTTAAAAATAATATAAATAATTAGCATTTTATATATTTACAAACTAATACGTAAATATTTTTTTATATAAATATTAAAGAAGCAAAAAAAATATTGCTCTCATGTATTTTCATATCTTGATAGTAATTCATAATTTCAAAAAAAATATAACAATAACAATTATGTAATTAAACGTAATATTAATATTTATATATGTGTTCCTAAATTTACCTAATAATACATTATAAAAATAAAATAAAAAAATTTATATTGAATCATAAATATAATCTCTTAAATAATAATTGAAGTAAAAATTATCACGCAATATTAAAATTATAAATAATAAAATCAAAATCAAAGAGAAGAAATTTAAAAAATATATATTAAAAATATAAAAATTATAATATTATATTCTTTTTAGATGAATTTATCTCTTTTTTAATTTTAAAGAATGTCATTTATTTTTTAATCAATTTTTTTAAATAGAATTTAAAAGATTGAGGGGGAGATGGTGTAATTTAAAATTTTAAAGGGGGCAATTAAATTTTTTCAAAATTTTAATAAATATAAATATATATAAATTTATTTTTGCCAAAAAAGAAAGGGGCAGTTGCCCCCTTCTCCATCAAGTACCTTCGCCACTGTTTCCACTTATTCAAATTTTTTATACTTTCAATATTTTTTAAAGTATTTAATGTTTAATTGTAATTTGATTGTCATTAATTTTTTCTTAAAATATCAATTTTAACATTTTTTTTCTCATAAGTAAAATTTATTTGCTAAAAAAATATAATTTAAACAAAAATAAATAAATAAATAAATATACAATAAATTAAACGAGTGAATTTTTTTTAAAAAAAACCAATAACGATATTGATTGTTACTAACCATAACTCTATTAAAATCCTTATTGTTTTCATTCAACTATTTTTAAATTAATATTGAATTGATTTATCTATAACAACCATTTTATTTTTATAACCATATTTTATTTGAAACAACCAAATAATAAAGCACTTACTACACTAATTTATACATACATAAAATATTTTTAAAACTAAATTTTTAAATAAGTTTATTTAAATTGTAATTATTAATTAAAATTCCAAAAGGATGTCTTATTGGGCCCGTTTAGTTTTAATTGTAAAAGTGTAACATTATTATTTTTGTCTTTGTGAAAGAAAACAAAGTTTCATTAATTATTGATAGTTATCGTCTCACAGAATCTATAAAATATGTCAAGGTTTGTTCACACAACAAAATATCTCTTTAAATGATGGCTACATGGACTGCCCACGCACTAATTAATTGATACTGTTTCCACATGTTACAGCATTGAAATATGTTTTCAGACTTTCAGCATAAGAAGTAACAGATACATGAACTTATGTTAAAAAAAACAGATATATGACTATATCGTAAAAAAAAAAAAAAAAGTACCATAGTCCGATTTAATTTACCAATTCATTTAGATTAAATAGAAAAATTGTAATTTATAAATATATAAAGCTTATCATGATTAAAATAAAATAAATAAAAATTTAAATTTGATTTGTGACTTAACAAGATCTCAAATCATTATAACCCAAAACCAACTCAAAGTGTGTGTGTGTATATATATACCAGTAAAAAATATTAATTAAATAATTTATAAAAAATATTTAGTTAAAAAGATTTTTTTCCTTAAATTTTGACGAAGCAAGACAGCATAAATTTTGGAGGCGAATAATTACAATTGTTAAATTGTTTTTAAATAACACATAAACATATATTAAAGTTTTCATGCCATATCGTAAATGGTTTTTTTTTTTTTTTAATGTGGAGGTCACTCGGACCACATAATATAAAATAGTATGGCATTAAAACAAAATAAAAGCTTAGAAAAATGGGTCACTCTCAAGAGCATATACACACAAACAACCATGGATAGAACTACGGGTCATGGAAGGGCTGACGACCTTCGCTCGCCGGCGGCTAAAAACTCTATTGTAAGAGTACAACAATAACAAAGTCTTAATTCAAGTCAATTAGGGTCGGCTATATAGATTCTTCTTTTCCACTCAATATGATTTAAGGTTATCTCTTCTGATAGATGTAACATTATAAAATCATTTTGGACCACCTTTGACCAAGTCAGTTTAGGCCTACCTCTGCCTCTCTTAGCTATATCTACTCTAACTTGTTCGGTTTTTCGAACCAGCGCATCGCTAGGTCTTCATTTCACATGGCCAAACCATTTCAATCTATGCTCTCTTATCTTATCCTCAATAAGTGTTATCCCACTTTTTTTCTAATGCACTCATTGCGGATTTTATCCATCCTAGTATGACCACACGATATCTTATCATTCTCATTTCCGCAACATGTATTTTACTCATGTGTTGCCCTTTTACTGCCCACCACTCACTACCATACATCATCGCAGGTCGTATTACAGTGCGGTAAATATTTTTTTTAATTTAATTGGCATCTTTCGATCACATAGAACTCCTGTAGCACCCCTCTACTTCATCCAACCAGCTTTAATCCTATGATTTACATCTTCTTCACAACCCACACTTCTTGAAAAATAGAGCCAAGGTATCTAAAATAAGTATTATAAGGCACTACTAGTCCGTCTAAAATAATTTTGCCTTTTTCTCTATTTTCGCTATTAAATCTACAATGCATATACTCAGTCTTAGTCCTACTTAGCTTAAAACTCTTAGATTCTAAAGTGCTTCTCCATAACTCCAACTTTTGACTTACACATGCTTGAGTCTCATCTATTAATACAATATCATTTGCAAACATCATATACCAAGGGATGTCATCCTGTATATGTCTTGTTAGCTCATCCATGACTAAAGCGAAAAGATAAGGGCTAAAAGCTGAACCTTGGTGTAATCCAATAGAAACGGAAAAATCCTTAGTATCCCCTCCCACGGTGTGGACACTGGTGGTAGCTCTCTCATACATATCCTTCAAGACTTAGATATATCGTATAGATATTTCCCTACGCTCTAGGACCCACCATAAAATTTCTCTAGAGACTTTATCATACACCTTTTACAAGTCAATAAAAATCATATGTAAGTCCTTCATCTGTCTATACTTTTCCATCAAATCTCTTATAAGAAAAATAGCTTTCATAGTTGATCGACCAGGCATAAAGCCAAACTGATTTGAGAAGATACAAGTATCTAACCGCAAATGGTGTTCTACAACTCTTTTCCACAATTTCATAATGTGGCTCATAAGCTTTATACCTCTATAATTTGAACAATTCTGAATATCTCCTTTATTCTTAAAAATAGGTATCAAATTAATTTGTCTCCATTTATTAGGCATTTTCTTTGTACTTAAGATCTTATTGAACAAATATGTCAACCATGTAACTCCTGTATCTCCCAAACATTTCCAAACCTCAATAGGTATCTCATTTGGTCCACAGGCTTTACCAACTTTCATCCTCTTCAAAGCTTCTTTAACTTTCGAAAATTTAATCCGTCTAGTGTATTTCATATTTTTCTCCGGCCTAACGTCTAAACCCTCGATGTTATCACTATGGTTACCATTAAGAAGTTCCTCAAAATAGCTTCTCCATCGTTCCTTAATATTCTCTTCTTGAACCAGAACCTTATTCTCTTTATTTTTTAATGCACTTAATTTGGTTTAAATCACGACATTTCTTTTCTCTTATCTTAGCCAATTTATAAATAGTTTTTTCTCATTCTTTTGTTCCAAGTTTCTCATACAAACTCTCTAAAGATTGTGCTATTGCTTGACTGTCTTTTTAACATATCTTTTTGCTTGTTTGTATTGCTCAAAAGCATCATTGTTATTACACTTGGGCAAACTCTTATACCATTCCCTTTTACTTCTTACCACTTTTTACACTTCCTCATTCCACCACCAAGACTCCTTCGAGGGATGTCCACACCCTTTAGATTCTCCAAAAATCTTTCTAGCTACTCCTCTAATTGTTGTAGACATGCATATCCACATATCATTTGATGACATACTCACATCGTCCTCCCACCCTCCAGCTTTGACCAACTCATCCTTGAACAACAATTATTTTTCACCTTTTAAAGTCCACCACCTAATTTTAGGACTATTGTTCCTCCTCGACCTACTAGTCAACCTCTTAAACTTGATATCCAAAACCACTCACCTATATTGAGTGGTTAAAGCCTCACCTGGAATAATCTTACAATCCTTGCATCAAGTTCGATTGGCTTTTCTTGTGAGTATGAAGTCAATCTGACTTCTATTTTGCCCACTTTTAAAAATCACTAGATGTGATTCCCTTTTTACAAAATATGTATTTGCCAGAATCAAACCATAAGCTAAAGCAAAATCAAGGATACCCTTACCTTCTTCATTTCTAATTCCAAAACCATACCCTCCATGTACCTCCTCAAAACCTACTTTGTCTTTTTCTACATGTCCATTTAAGTCTCATCCTATAAAAATATTTTCATCATTTGAAATCCCTCGCATAAGTTCATCCATATCATCCCAAAAATTTTGCTTGCTCTCCCCATCCAATCCAACTTGAGGGGCATATGCACTAACTATGTTATGGTCTCATTTTGGAGGACAAGTTTAATTGAAATAATCTTATCGCTTATTCTTTTCACCGATACAACCGTCTCCTTTAGGTTCCGAGAAAAGAGAGAGAGGGTATGGGGAGCTGAAATGACGTCGAGAGTAGAAAATAATGAAGGTTAGTTTTTTTTTTTTTACAAAATTACCTCCGTCGTTTCAGCCATGGGCTTTTATTATTTTTTTAATAACTTATGACTAAAACGACATAGTTTTAGCCATAAATTATTTTAAAAAATAATAAAGAAAGCTATTGTGTGAAGCAACTGTCTCACTTGAGGCTGCGACTCTGAGAATGAACTATACAAGGCAGAGGATGGAGGCGGCCACAGGAACGGTGAGCAACAGCACACCGCCTCGCCCCCTTAGTGAACACTTAATTCTGCCACTGCAAACAACAAATAGATCTTTTTTTAAAGATTTTGAAGATCTTGTCTCTCTCCATAGTAGGGGTAATTGTGATGATAGTGATGAGGGTAGGTTAAATAGGAGGCCTATTTTTTAATCCTAATCCCTTTATTCGACTAGGATATTGGTAGAGCAATTCCCACCTTGAGAGAAACTTGGGATGTAGAGTAACTGTCCCAAGTTTTGGTCCTCCAATAAATGGTATAAAAAATAATTTTTTTTTTATTTTTAAAAGCATTTTTTTATTTATAAAAAAAATAGTTTAAAATAAAAAAATTAAAATACATTTTTATTTTTTATTATAAAAATTAATTTTTTAATTTGTTAAGAATTAGTTTTTAATTAAAATAATTTAAATTCTTTTTAATATTTTTACATAATTAAAAATTAATTTAATAAGAATTGATAAATTAATTAAACAAATTATTCACATAACTAAATAATTTTATTATGCAATCATAAAATAACTTAATATTTACATAACTAAATAATTTATTATTCCATTATAAATAAATTAATATTTAAAATTAATTTATTAAAAAAAATAAAAATAAGACACATTAAAGTGATACATAACCCTCACCATTGGAAGACCAAATTCCATTTTTAATTGAGTTCTACTTTATGACTATAGCATATTAATAGGATTCAATGGATCCCTCCCCAGCAGAGGTGCTCTAAGGAGCTAAAGGGCGCGATTTCCTTTTTTTTTTTTTTGCTTTATAACTTTTTCTTATTTGTTTTCTTATTTTTTCATTTATTTTTAATGAAATTTGACTTATCATTCTCCAAAGAGCAGTAGGTCCTTATGATACACACTCCTTTTCCATGTCAAAATAATTGATTCAGACGCATTTTGAACCTAAATGAACATAAAAAATAATAAATTCAAGCGGAACCCTCCAAGTCATGCGGCATTCAACTTCTAGGACCAAAAATAAGAAATGCCCAAATGAGACACAATAAGTAAAATATAAAAAACCAAAGGAAAAATTTAAAGGAACTTAATTTTGCAAAAATATTCCGTACCACCTTTTTTTTATTAAACCATAAAAGCCATTGTATATAAATATATACATTTTTAATTCATAAATAAGCTAATTTTAAATGAAATACACACTTTTTTCATAATTTTTATATATTTATTTTAGGACAAAAAGAAAATAACTAATTACTCCATTCCTTTACATATAATTATCACTCTAAATAATCATTCTCTTTAATTTATTATTTATTTCATTAATAGTATTTTTTTATAATTATATAAAAATAAATTTAAAATATAAAATATAAAATAGTTTTAATTTTTATAAAATAATAACTATTTATGAATAAAATTTATAAATATAAAATGATATTTATGTGTGTTATTAAGTAGCCAAAATTCATATCTTATAATAAATTTCACATTCTCTCTCTGTATAATACAAAAAGAGAGAGAGATTTTTAACTCAATTATTGAACTCTTAGCTTATTAATTTATATTTTAATATAATAAAGTTTAAAAATAAATATAAAATTATTATTCTTTATTAGATAATAACTATTTTACCTTTTACAAGTGTAGTTCTTGGAATATTTTTAATAAAATCAATTATTGAATTTTTTTAATTATTTGATTTGATTTAATATTCTCAATTATTGAATTTTTTTATTATTTTTTATTATAAATTTATCCAGCTAATTAATTAATTAAGCTACCAATTAAATCGACAACAAGCGAATTTCAGTTGTTTCAAAGGTAATAAAGTAATTTGCTCTAATCCAAGAAATTCACTGTATATATTTATGATAAAAATTCATAAATTGGAAGAAAATTTGAAGAATCTTAAGTGCGTGATCCATACCTGGTTGTGGCCTGGCTCGGAGGGGTCACGATAAACGGCGGTTCTGATATTTCCGGTGAACTCAGTACTTGGCATGAAATCGCCTACAAGAACATTTTTCTTCTCCACAATTTCCAGATCAAAAAGATGAGCAAAAGACTTGCAATCGAGAACCGCCACAACATTTGGATTTACTCCGGTGAAGAAAGGAAACGTCGGCGGCACATTTGTACGGAACACCGTCGATTTGTACTTTTCAATTCGTTTCCTAAAAAAAGTTTCTGGTCCTTGAAACCACGAGTAGTCTAGCCGATCTGAGATAGGTCCTAGCAATGGCCAGCCGTAGGAGCCTGGAATTGTACGGAGAGGGAGGGAGGTAGAAGGTGGAGATTTAGTAGAAACTGTTTGTGCCGGTGGTGGTGAGGAGGAGGAGGAGGAAGAGGGTATGTTTGGAGAGATGCTCATCATTTTGGTCATCGCCGCGGCCATGATGGTGGTGTTGGCGTCAGCGGTAGAGGGACTGGTATTTTGACGAAGTGAATTATTTCTTTCTTTCTTTTTTTGTTTCGTTTTAAAAAGATACTATTATTTTTTTTTTTTAAATGAAGTGTAATTTATGAGGTGGTAAGGTGAAGATAGAAATAAGGAGGTCCACAGCAACTGACCATCATGTCCAGATCTGGCAAGCGAAAGAGCTCATGTTTTGTAAGCCCTGCAGTTTCTGATTAATGAAATTTATTTTTTTTAAAGGCTAAATGGACCCACCCGTAGTGTCCAAAAACAAAAAGTCAATAATTGATTGACATTATTTTCACATTTTATAATATTAAAATAATGTTTCAGCATTATCACCTTAGATTTTATATGATGTGCGAATATTGATAAACGATCGTAGTTTATTTTAAAATTCAACATAATTTGCTGCATTTGATTTGATTTATATTTAAAAAATTATACGTCGAATAATTAGTTCATTATTTTTTTTTGAACAAACAAATAATGAATATTATAAGTATAGGAATAAAATAACAAAGGAGGAGAGGATCGGCTAAGTCCCAGAGTCAATATGCCAACCCACAACACCTAGGACCCATCTCCTCCTCCATTTGTCAGATCAGACTCAAAAACAGACGCAAAAATACTAGGAATAAAACTTCAAGTATAATAACTTGCATATAACTTAGCCACCCTACATAGAGAATGAGTAGTTGAATTAGCAAGTCTGTTAACCCAATAAAAAGCCAAACTTTCAATGTCAGAACTAAGGTGTAAACAATCTTGAACCACAATGTCAAACTCAGAAAAATTAGGAGAATTAGACTACAAAGCATCATAAAGTTCCAAGCAGTCCATTTCCACGTCAATGTTCACAAAGCCTTTCCACTTGATCAAAGATAGGACCTCCTTCAACGCAACAGCCTCTGCAATTGGGGTAGCAAAACCACCTCTCATGTGGCTGGAGAAACTGAGAACAAATTCTCCAAAATGGTCCCTCACAACAGCACCGAAAACATGATCTATTCTCTGTATTAAATATAGCTGCATCGATGTTGCATTTTACACGGCCTTCTACAGGCTTCATCCATCCTGTTTGAGATTGAGCTGAGCAAGAATGGATTATAGAAGAAATATCAACTTTTCTCGAAATATTCCAATTAAATCAAGTGTGGTTTCCTAGTAGAACAACTTGATCAACAGTCTTAGAAATGCCCTTCCACTGGAGCTGGTTTCGGGAATACATGAGACTCCATACAACATGATTAGTTCATTAGTAATATTATTAAATATCTCTCTTTTTATATAAATGACTAAATAATCATTCAACCAAACATTTTTTTATTTGGTTATGCAATTGATTCTTCACAATCTTTATTGCCGAAAAAGCTCTTTATATAGTTGTTATAGCAATAGGTTAAAGCTAAAGTCAATTTAACAAGTGAATATATTAAAAAATAAATATGCTTTTTAGATTCAACTAGTTTCTATGAAACGCTACCAATCCTCTTCAAAGTTTAAAAATTTTCACTATTTTACATGTTAATTATATATGTCTCCAACTTACTATCAAGGACCATCAATGTAATATCCTCTGAAGATCTTTTCAGAGAACTATCAGAAAATACTACTCGATACACTGAATAATCATATAACAATCCAATATCCAAGTAAACAGATCAACTAAAAACTTCATCAAAATCTCCTATATAATATTCACTGTCCAAATTTACTTCAATCTAATTCCACCTACAAAATAACATTTCTATCTTCCGTTCAATCAAACTCAAGTCCAATTTCTCTGATAAATCAACAATCAATCATAATCCAAATCCAATATCATACATACCAACATGTACATATATAAATATTTCTGTACACTTTTCACAATAGATCATTATAATGCAAATACAAGTTCTAAAATAAATAAGAATCTCATCAAGCACTTATAAAATTTATAAACTATAAACTTAACCGATAATTATATAGTTATCATTCAAACCACAATACCACTATAAAAACTATCAATAAATAAATAAAAAAATATCATTTATTCTGCAGTTGATCTTTGGAACATTAAATTCTCAATTGACAAGTTTATTCTGGTCTATCTTATCTGCATATTAGAAAAATCTAACAAACTAAGTATAATGCTTAGTGGTGCTTATATATCTATAATTTATTATTTAATATCATAAGTAATTAATCACAATAATAAATTAACATTATGTATATTAACAAACATTTTATTATCTTCTTACAATATCACAAATATTCCAATAATACAATCTTTTTTTATCATTATATAGATAATTATAATTATATTATTATATAAATTTATTTAATCATTTATTTATACACAAAATAACTATCATCGTTATCTACCTTTAGCAAAGATTAACATTTTTAGAGTTTTTTCTTATTTTTCCGCTTAAGCTTTTAATGAACCATTTATTATTCGTCACTATATGAAATATCACTATACTACATTTAAGCATATATTTCAATACTCACTATGGTATCACACCATATTATAAAATTATATTATCATATATTATTATCATATATACTTTGCATGTGGCATCAAAATAATATTGTTGGCATTTTTATCTTGCTTCATACATTTTCACACTTAATTCTAGTACAATTTATTATAATAATTTTAATGCACTTCTTATGTTTAAATTAACTATTTGTGTTAATACAATTCAATATAAATTTTATAATGCAATTTCCGTTCTTAAAGAAATTTCACTTATCAATTAGATTCATTATGAATTTTTATTATGTATTTCTCTTGTCTCAGTAAACTTTATTCATCAATAAATTTCATTATAAACTTCTTTAATACACTTTTTATTCATTTCAATAAATTTCACTTGGTTCATTAAATTTTACCCATTTCAATAAATATTACTTATTTCAGTAAATATTATTCATCTTAATAAATATCATTAAATTGCCCTCGTATACTAAATTTTAAAATTCTAAATTTGGACAACGGGTCACTAATGATAAATGAATATTTACTATAAAGAATATGGTCAATAATCCACTGATGGCACGAATGTTCACCACCACTGATAGCACAAATATCAACCATCACTTATGATGTAAAGTGTCCACTGATGACGCAAAGCGCCTACTATCACCGATGACATAAAGTGCCCACTAATGACACAAATTACCCACTAGCACTATAGACATCCAATATTAGGTTATTCATTCAATCTGACAACTAAGTTTTTCATCAGTATAATTCGGACAATCCAGTTATTATCTTATTTTCAGTCAATTTCACAGTCAATAATTATAATATGGTTTTTAATAATTCTTTTAAAGTAATAATCCATTCTCTCATTAATCATATAACAGTTAATTTTTAATAATTTAATTAAATAAACTTTATATCAATTATCTCTAATATATTTTCATTAATTATTTTTAAATTCTTCACCAATGAAATTACTCAACATGCATGTTTATATATATATATATATATATATATAAATTGACTTCCAATCAAATATCACATATAAAAATAATGTTATACATTACTCTTTACACATCATTTCATCACTTACTTTAAATATACATAAATGGTTATAAATTGGTCAGCTTTATTCATATAGTAATATTATTTTTTCAAGCTCATATTTCACATTCTACTTTTAAAATTAAATTCTAAATAGATACTCTAGTTTTTTTTTTAAAAAAAAAAACTCTTTCTAAATATATAAGTTTCATAAATTATCATTATCATTCTAAAGATGTATATTTTATGAATATATTGTATATATATTATGTATATTTCCTCTTTAAAACTATTTTCTTATTAAATTCACAATTATACTTTTTTTTTCTCTTTAGTTACTTGACAAACATTAGTAATTCAGTTTATCAAATATATCCATATATAATTTACAAATTATCTTAGATCACCTAATGGTGTTGCAATCAAGTATACAGTAGATATATAATTTGTATATCTACACATTGTTTACTAAATTTAGCTACTATGACTATTTGATTGTTCATTTCTTTTTCTCATAAACTAGTATGCATTCATACTTAAATATTAGAAATAAATAAATTCAATTTCAACTAAATCTAAATAAATATATTAATTGATCTTTAGTTATCAATTATGCTTCAAATACTCATTTTCTTCCGTAATTCTAAAATCTCCATAGCCCTAAAATTCAATACTTATTTATTTCAATGGTTCCTTTAAGCATAGTTCTAAATTAAAAACCACATAAATATAATTAATTTTATTCACAATTGAACCTATAATCAATTTTCTTCTCTAATTAGTTCCATATTCATTTCTTCACAATTTATTCCATATTCAATTACTTTCACAATTTAACCCATAAAAAATTATTTTCCATAAGCTAATCCATAATTAATTATTTTCACAATTTAATCCATTGCCAAATAATTTCATAAACTAATTCATAATCAATTATTATCACAAGCTATCCATAATCAATTACTTTTATAATTTAGTCCTTAATCACTTATTATCACCAATTAATTCATAATCAATTATTTTTACAGTTAATCTATATCCAATTATTATCACTAATTAATTCATAATTAATTATTTTCTCAATTTGATTCTTTTAATCAATTTTTGATCGTCTATAAGCAATTCAAATCAAGGTATGACTCATTAAATAACAAACTATGCAATATATAAGCACATACCTCTTTTTAATTTATTTTTCCTTACTTTTCCCTTCAAGTCCTTAGTATGATGATGATTTCTTTGTGAAATCACACATAAACGAGCCAAATCTTCTCAAAATCCTAAATTTTTTATAACCCTAAACCAACTCTTTAATAGTTCAAAAGTTTCTTTTAGCATAGTTTTAGGTTAAAAACCATACAAACACACTTAAACTCATTCACAAATTAATCCATAACCAATTTCTTTATCTATTGGTTCCATATTCAATTCTTTATTCAAATAATTCAATTAATCAATTCTATCACAAACAATTTATTTATTAGAATTTATCTATCTTTCATAAGTTATTAAAATTAAGTAAATATAAATAATAACAAATTATTAAAAATACAAGCACTAACTTCTTTGAATAACCTTTACCCACCCCGTTTTCTTCATTGTCCTTTATTTTTTAATGATTTCCTTGAGAAATCATGTAAATTTGACTAAATCCAACAAAACCTTGAATTAGTTCTAAGAATTCCATGGATTTTTTATGTAGAAAGTGAAAGAAGAAGAAAGAAAGGAGAAGAAGAAGAAGATGGGAATGGTGAAGGTTATGGGTTGCACAAGGAAAAGAAGTAAAAGTCAATTTGGCTTCTTCTTTCTTTACTTTTTTAGTATTTATGTCTTTATACTATGTGATACTTATACCGAAACTTCTGTACATCCATTTTTTATTATATTTTAATTCGATTTTAATTTTGTGAAGTCATACATATTATTGCTTTAATTATTTTTAAGCTTATTATTCATATTTCATATCTCAATTACAATACAATTTATTTTAGGGCAATAAGGGTGATTTTTGTAATTTTTGCCCTTTTAAAAATCAAAAATATCGATTAAATGCATAATTGAATTTAATTTTTCTCTTTTTAGGGTTTAATCAACCTTATTTCTACTAATTCTAACTATTCAAACATTATATAATATTATAATCACTCCGATAAAAGACATATATATATACATTTAACGCAGAAAATTAATACTTAGAATTTTCAGACATTACAATCAGATCATTGGAAAAAATCTTATGGGTAAAATTTAGCAAGTTGAATCAACCTATACTTTTTAAATACAGAAAAAGAGTTATTAGGAGCTAAGCATGCCAAGCTAAAGAAGCAACGTTGTGTTTGTTTCAGTAAAACAATCACTAAGCTCTTAAAGTTGCTTATTCACAATAAAATAAATTAAGTAAATTAATGGATAATGATACAAATTGGTAATTTCCTCAACTCTATGCTTCGATTGCCCTTTGGATAGAAACATATTATCCATGGATTGTCAATATCATGAGTTTTGCAAAAACTTACCTTAGTCAATAAAATTTTCCATTGTCATCTTTCAAAATTTATAGTCATTGCTTTGCAAAACCATCCAGTTTCATGGCATCAATGATATCTTGATCCTTCCTTTGCAATGCATGTGACAATCAATAGTGATTCCCAATACATGTTTCATTATATGTAAAGTAAATACAAAGTCAAATGTAACATTTCTAACAATCCATTGGCTTTAGCTCTTTGATAAATTTAATTTTTTCAATATTCATAGTTAATTGATGTAGTCAAGTATCAACACTTCTCCTAAGACTAATTTTTTTATTCAAACTATTGGCATAAGTAAGCCTAATTACTCGAGACATCTGCTCAATGAGTCTTAATGCGTAAATACACTTGTGAACTTAAAATCACATTTTAACCTAAAATATTAAAGCATTGGGTCTATGGGTCCTTTATACTTATATATCCCTCAACATATCTATCTTTTTTCAATATAGAATTCCTCTCACACTTGCTATATTTCATTAATCTTCCCTTCAAGTGTGAGCTTTCACATTTGGGTCTGAGCTCTCCTTTATATGGAATTCTTTCTAGACTTGGATTTGAGTATATAATATCACTTAGAGTCTTTTATACTTTCATAGATCTAGAGCCCACCATGAGTAATTTTTGCTTTTCTACGTGGAGAAATATGGATAACTATATAATAAAACCGCCATCTCCATACTTGTCTCTATACTTTCATTAGTCTGTGCCTACCAGGAGTAACCCTTTCTTTTCTACGTAGAGGGATATGGATAACCATGAGATATGATCATCTTTTCCATACTTGACCTTATCAAATTATCGGCTTTGATACCACGTTTTGGCATGAGGGATCCTCTCGGGAGATCTGCTCGATGGGACTTAGTATTGGAATACACTCATGAACTTGACACCATATTTCAACTCCAAACCTTAAGACATTGGGTTTGTGAGTCGTTTACACTATATACCCTTTATTGGGTCTATCTTTTTCAATGTGACATTCCTCTCACACTTGCTATATTTCAACACAAACCATGTCCACTAAAAAATTCTCACTTTTTTAGTGCTTCTTTAATTTTAGAAACTTGTTTTTCATAAAGCATGTCATGTCACTTGCATAATCCTCCAACAACATTTAATAAAGTAGGAATCAAGGTAAAAAAGAAAAGCAATTTGGATATGATCCTTAACCATGATAACAAGTGTGAGTTGCAATTAATGAGCTAAGAAATGAATATTTTTCTCTTAATATCAAACTTTTAAGACCGAATTGTAAGGTTTTGGAATTAGAAATGAAGAAGGCGGGGCTTTCATTGATTTTAACATGTCCTACTATTTGATATTGGCAAATACACGGATTATCATCAGATTATCAGTACATGAACTTGTCCCCATCTCACTTTGTTTAATAATTCTATTGTTTTTATGTTTGTAATAATTAATGATTTTTTACTTTCCAGAGTGATTGTCTTATAGTATTTTTGACAATTTTTATAATAATTCTGAGTGGAATCTCTATTCCCTCACATGTCTATTAATGTTGTATAATGTAAGCTCTTATGTTTTTATTTTTGTAATATCCTAGTGGTGATCTGAGCTCACCTACAAGTATATGGTATAATGCATTATTACACATCTTTAGACAGGCATCAAAACTTGCTCACAGCCAATAGCCATTACAAAGAAGTTTTCAGCTTATATACTGTAATACCCCTATACTCTATATAAGTATTATACATATGCCTTGTATACATACAGTACGTATATAAAATATAAGGATGTCACTTTTCATTATAGTTTAAAACATTTACCTTAGTTCCAAACAATAATACATTTATTTAAAGAACATTTACAAAATCATTATACTTTTGATGATATTACATATATATAAATTACCTTGTCTTTTCCAAAATTCACTTATGTATATATACATTTTTATCAAAATACAACATAATCAAATTGTACATGTATGCACCACCTTCTAGTTAGTCTCGAAATATTCTTACTCTTCTCGTGGCATAACGGTTTGACTCCCAGATTAATCATTTACTCACCTGCGCGATTTACACAACCGCGCTAAGCTCAAAAGCTTAGTAGTATAAATAAATATTATAAACATACATTACAGAAAATCATACTCATATTAACTTCATGTATCATAATTTTCTTATCATGTTTTCCATTTTCAATGCACTTTTCATATATTTCCACTAATCTCATAATTTATATACATATACACATAAATCATTAAAACAAACCATAATTCAATGGCTTATTAGAACATTCATGAAATAATACTCACAATTTCCACATCCATATACATATTACACATCATATTGTATTTTCATAATCTTATTTCCAAAATCAAGACTTTCAACAATTCAGTTCTCATCATTCATCATAGTTTCTCAAGCCACATTCATTTTCAATAATTTGCTTATGTATTGTGATCATATCATTCCATAATTATCATCATATATCTCATAACATTATATCTTATTCCATAATTTACATTAAAGCAAAGACAAGCATGGGCCCAAAGAAACTAATATGCCATTCAACTTCCAAAGTTACTATTTTGGCCTAATAACCACATTTATCAAGCCCGTAGGCGATTCATTATCACAATGAGAAATATCTCATATGTAACATCCCAACTAGGCTTCAAGGACTAGGCCTAACCAAGTTTCAAGGGGAGCTCAACATCAACCCATCTTGGCTTCAAGGACCAAGCCCAACCTAGCTTCAAAGGATTGTTACTTTTAGGCATGTCACCAATAACAAAACTCTAAAAATTGAATAACATATTAGGCACAAAATTCTTTTATTATTTCATTATCAATTCCATTATCATTTTCTCATAATCATCTAGGCTCAATGCCTCAATAGTTCATTTGCATCATTATAGCTAACAACAATGGCTTCACATCTCATCATTAGGGTATACATAACCAATTGCATTGTACATACATTTTGAATGATCATTATATCTTTCACATTATGCAAATCATAGCATCATTCTCAAGCATCAACAATATAATAAATAACTTAACACATTTTCCAACCAAATGTGCATTTTCCAACCAAATGTGTTAAGTCCCAAAGTCATGCAAATATATACAATCATATAAGGTTTGTACTTTCCTCTAAGAGCAACTCACACTAATTCCAAACTCCTCTTCCAAGAATCCTTTAACATTTGGATTAGGGCAACTCAAATCTCTTCAAAACCTAATCTAAAGGTGATTATACACACTCACTTAGTGATACATATAAGAAAATAAGAATAAGAACTAACTAAGGCAAACTCTACACATGACACACTCAATAACACGGGCGTGTCCCTGATCGTGCCCTAAACCAACAACACAGAAGCTTTGACACGCTCAGTGACATGGGCATGTCACTGGATGTGTCATTCATTCTGCCTCACAGAAACATTGACACGCCCAACAACACGGGCGTGTTCATGGCCATGTCAATTACTTTATCTCTCAGTAGTTATGACACGTCCAATGACATGGCCGTGTTAATGGTCGTGTCACAAACGTTAAACTCAGCACCGTTGACACGCCCAACGACATGGCCGTGTCAGGCAAAAATTATGCATTTCAAACTCCCATCCATGTAAACAAAATCACTCTAAAATCTATACCACAACACCCTTAATCAACATCTTAGTTTATATTCATAAATCACCTATCAATTCAACACTTATATAACTTCAACATATCATAATAATAATCATTATATACATTATCCATGTATCAATTACTCAATTCCCCAACTCATTAATACTAAACCCTTACTAAACAATTTTAACAACTCATCATCATCCTCACAAATAACCATATTTTCATCATCTAAATACCAATTCAACACACACACACACACACACACACACACAGATATATATATATATATATATACTTCAATCTTTCATTATCATCACCTTCACACACTAACCATATCAAATATAAACTCAATCTATAGAAATCAACATAAGAAAAAAAACACTTATTTGAATTCTTTGCCAAATATTCAATATCCACCTTCAATTCTCTTAAAGCCCCTATGAATTTGATGTGTATGTGAACAAAATCATACTCTTCTCTCTCTCTCTCTCTCTCTCTTTCTCTCCCACATTCAAGAAGAAGAAGAAAAAGAAGAAAGAAAGAAAGAAAGGAAGAAAGAAAGAGAAAGCTCTTTTGTCAAACTCTCATCCTTATCTTTTATATATAATAATAATAATAATAATAATAATAATAATAATAATAATAATAATAATATAATTAAATACCCCTAAAAATTCTCCACCACAAATATTGATCCATCCTTTGACTTTCTTTTCTTCTTTTTCTCTTGTCATTATTATCATTATTATTATTAATTAATTATTTTACAATTTACTTTTCCTATACCAATATATACATCATGTATATGTTGTGTATATGTTGATATATGTATATGTCTTATATATTATATTTATATTTCCCTCAACTACAATATATATATATATATATCATCCTTCATATACATCTATCTCTTATAATATTTTTTGACATATTTCACCAGCATACTCTCTCACAACTACTATTCCAAAGTACATCAAAAATCGGGGTATTACATATACCATATACAAGATCAAAATTTAGAACATAGTATACTAATTCTATGAACACGGATGAAGGTCTGTATGGATTCATGGACACAAACTAATCTCATGTATAGTCCTAACTCATAGCCTTTCCTTGAGTATTTTAACAGGACAATATCCTTTTGACTAATCTGGGTTGCAAAAATTTGATAATTAATTCTTCATATCAATAGATCTAGTCAAACAAATAATATGCAGAAAAATATCAAGTAAAGAGAAAAAGAAAATTTAGAAACTCATGTTTATTAAGAACACTAGGGAAAAAGAAAGGGTAACCTCTCCATATCCCCTACGATTTCAAACTGAGCTCCTTATATAGAATGAGGAGCTGGAATACAACAAAAATAAATATGTAAGAGCTTACATCACAATGCATTAATAGACATGTGAGGTAATAGGGATTCCACTCGGAATTATTACAACCATAGTCAAAAAGACTACAGGACAATTACTCTAGAAAGCAAAAATTATTAATTATTACAGACATAAAAACAGTAGAACCATTAACAAAGTGAGATGGAGACAAGTTCATATTATGATAATCTGATAAGTCAGAATCATAGTGAGATGAGAACATTGGATTATCTTCAGTCATTTGTCTGTCTATATCTTCTCTAAACGTGGGTTTTGAGCTGGCAAGAGCTTCATCGATATCTTCTTGTGTCATTTATGATCCATCTAGATATCTCTGTATAAGAGTGAATGAGCTAGATGGGTCATCTTCTATTTGACTAAGTGGTCCACCAAAAACTCCTTAATCAATGAAATATTTGTCTGTGAGTTAGGAAGGAAGTTCAGTGGTTGTCTCTTCAAATCTTCTTTGAACATCTTCAGATCTTCTTTCTACTTTAGTGGTTTAATTATTATTAGGAACTAAAGATGTACGGATTAATGGAATTCTGACGTTCAAGGCATAATTATTGATCTGATACAAAAGAATCTTGAGGTCTATTTGTGCATTTTCATTTTGAGACATATGTCCTTGAAAAGATTTCCATTCATATGCATAATTCTAGGACCAGAGAACACCATTGTTGGAATACTGTGAATAAGGCATGTGGAAGATGAAGATAGAATGAAAATTCTAAATTTCTTCATCAGTTTTACCCCAAAGCTTATAGTTACGAGCAATTGTCTTGAGTTTTTTAATCCAATTCTGTATTGAATGAAACTATTTTAAATACTTCCATGGTAATGATATGGAGTTGTTATCATTTTGGAGAAAACTAATCATTTTCATGACTAGTATTTCAATGGCATGATGATACAGTGTTGAATAATACCATAAAAGTCATAACTCTAGATGAATTTTTGGATTGGATGGAGAGAGATGGGAAACAAGAAGCCATGGATGTTCTGGATAAAAAAGGTTGAGTTCTGGATTAACATCAAAATAACTGTAAATCTATGAAAGGTTAATGAGGAGATAAGTTCTTGCAAAATGTTAAATTTTATTTAGATTTTTGGGATGACAGCATGGAGAAATTTCTAAATTTTCATAATTAATAGCTCTATATGTGTAGCTTAGAGAGCTTCATGAACTTGTTTTCATCATGATTAAAGGAAATGACTGAGTTTTGGTGATCAAGGTGATGAGTTTGAAAGGTCAGGGATGGGGTTGGTTTTTCTTTTAATGTGCTAGACTGAATAATCATAACGAACAAATTATTTTTGCAATCTTAACAGTTGCTGTGGAGGAAGTAATTTCTGTTTAAAATCTAAGGCTCTAAGAAAAGAGATATTATCAATGAGAATAAGAAAATAATGGCCAATAAGACGAAATTCAAATTTCTTTATTTTATACTTGACAGCTAAGATTTCTTTATAAGTGGAGTGGTAATTTTTTCACTATCTTTGAACTGCCCACTTGCATGTCCACAATAATATTTTTTTTTTATTAATTTTCTCAAGAAAAATTGCACTTCAAAACTTATCACTATCATTTGTTTGTAAAATTCTAAGTCAAGTAGAAGGAATATGAAGAGGAATAGAACTTTGGGCTATGGTTTTGATGGTTTGAACAGTACTAGGGTGGTGGATTTTTCTTTAGGAGTTTAGATAAATGACTAATGAGCTGAGCTATGGATAAAAAAAACTCTCTGATATAATTAATTATACCGAAAAACTGTTTGATTTGTTTTTGTGAAAGGTTAGAATTAGAAAATTTCAAAAGTTCTGGGCTATATGTAAGATAGGAATGTAGGAACCATTTTTAAAATAAAGACTCAAAAATCAATATTAATCTAACCTAATATACTTTTCTTTTCTGACAATATAATTCCATATTGCTGGACTATAGAAGCAAAATGCTTCAAGTATGAATAGTGCAATTCCTATATAACCACACTCTTTCTTCTTATTTTCCATTTTGCCTTACCTTTTTTTATTTGTCTATTACTTTTTTTCCCTTACAAATTTATATGATTAGTTTTTTTTTTTCACTTGTCTTTTGTTTATGGATTTTTCATTCCGCTGAAACACCTTCTGTCTTTTTTTTTTTTGGCAACTCTTACTTCAATGAATCAATAAATTTATGTCAGCTTTTTAAAACTTCAAACGCGTAAATGAACCAAAATAAATTTAAGTGTTAATCCATATTTTTATAAAAATTTTAGAAACTTTATATCTTATGCCTTTTATAAGTCTAGAAAAATTAATTAATTATTTTTAATTACATTCATATTATTAATGAATTAATTAATAAAGTAAAAATATAATAATATTAATATTAATAAATTAATAAAAATATTTTAATTTATTTAAAATGAATTTATATAAAATTTATAAAATATAATAATTATCTTAGCGGTTATATTTGTATATATTAAAAGTGCGTCAAGTATGAATGGTGCAATTCCTATATAACCACACTATTTCTTCTTATTTTCCATTTTGCCTTCTCTTTTTTTGTTTTATTACTTTTTTCCCATACAAATTTATATGGTTAGCTTTTTTTTTTTTTTTTTCATTTTTTTACTTGTTTTTTGTTTATGGATTTTTATTCCGCTGAAACATATTCTGTCCTTTTTTCTTTTTTTTTCTGGCAACTCTCACTTCAATGAATAAATAAATTTATGTTTATATATTTATGCATATTATTGTAAATTCTCAATAAATCAATATTTCAATGAGAATGTGATTTTAATAATTTTTTTATTTGTACTTTAACTTTTAATGAATTTTAAAAGTCATTATTTTCATAACAGTAAATTTTTATATTATTATTTTATTTTATTTTAAATAAACAATATAAATTTTTTAACTATTTTAAAAATAATTTTAGAATGAACATATTATTAATTATATTTAAATTTAAAATGTTATATTATTTGACTTTATTTTTAATAGATTTTTAACTAATTTTTAAGTGAAAAATTAAAAGTAAAAAATTAAAGGGTGTATTAATATATCTTTTTACTTTATTTAAAGATAAATATTTTTATTATAGCAACTTAATTTAAATCTTAATATATTAAATCTTAATAGATATTTATTCTTTTAGTATTTTTATATTTCCATTTATTCAGGTAAATTTATAATATTTCTTTCTAGTAAAAATAATTTAATAGGTAACTATTTTTATTTATTCATTTATATTTAAATTACTAATTTTAATTATTTTTTAAATTATCTTTTTAATTAAAATATTAAAATTAAAAATTAATATGTCAATCATTTCTTTGATTAATGAATTCTCAAATCAATTTAATAGGTAATTATATATACACACACTATTAAGCAGTACAAAGAATAACCAAATCAAAATTAATCTTTTTTGTACTTCTATAATACATAATAATGAACAAACAATTAATAATTAGATTAGTTGAGATTTTTATTATTTTAAAACTTTAAAAAAATTAAAGATGGAAAAAATGTTAATTCAGAATATTTTATATGAGAGTTTATATTTTTCAATATATGGATGAAATAAAATTTTATTGAATATTAAAAACTAAAGAAAATAAAAACAATTTTTTTTATTTTTCGAAGAAAAGAATTAAACTCTTAAGATAAGATAGTGTATATTTATCTTCTTTTATAATTAAATATTAAATTTATTTTATAATTTTTTAAAAAAATTTTAAAATTATTATTATTTTCTACTATTAATTAAGCTTTAATATTCAATTTACTTTTAATATATAATAATTTATTCAAAAAAATTCAAATACTTAAATTTCTTTAATTTTATATACATTAATAAATAATTAAATATATATTAAGAAAAATAAAAAAAATATATGTAAAAATATTGCTCTGCAACATCGTGCGGGTAATTTAATTTAACAAGTATGAACTAAAAGCGATTAGCGAAAAGAGAGGTAGCAAACTTACAAGGACTGATTTAGATTTCACCCAAAATCCAATCCATCCATTGGTTGGAAGGTAAATATCTTAGGGATAGGCCGAAAGAAACTTGTCTTTTCTACATACCAACAACAGTTACATACTTTCAGGTCCATCGTCAAGATGTAATGTAAAGACTATTCTAGCACGTGCTTCATGCGAGGACTTGTCACTAGTAGCATTTAACTCTTGATATTTGCCCTTTTATTTTTTAATGTTTCAATAAAGAGAAATTATCAAATTTTTAAATAATTATATTAATAGTGTCTTTGATTTCATCATACTTACTAAAAATTTAATTATATAATATTTTTTAATTAATAATATTATATTTATTGATTAATAATTTAAATAAAAATAAAATATTAATCTTATTAAATTTTATTAACTAATTAATAAAATATTATGTATAAAAAAATTAAAAAAATATTTTATTAGGAAAAAGAATTAAAAAATCTCACATAAAAAATAATTATATCTTTTTTTAATTGTCTAATTCTATATATAATTTAAATAAATAAAAAAATTATAATAATATTTTATATATTATTTAAAATTTTCAGTAAAGTTAAATTGTAATAAAATAAATTAATATTTTTTTAATTTATTTTTTTAGTATTTTATTATATTTTTAAATATAATAATATAATTTTTTTAGTAAAATATAATTTTAATAATATATTTTTATAAAATATATTTTCAATAATAAATTTTTTAATAGTTTATCAAATGCACTGTAAGAGAGACTGTCGTATTAAAATTTAAAATGCTTAAAGAAATAAATTTTAATGATAAATTTAAAATTTAAACTTTTAAAAGTTAAAACATATGTATAAAATTTTATAAATTTAAATTTTTTATTCCTTTTAATTAATATTTAATATACAATGAAAAGAAATAATGTTTAAATTTTAGAAAATTTTTTTAATAAATAAATTATATTTTATAAAACTAATAGAGCGTGGAAGTTAAATTAATTCAAATCTTATTAATATTTAAATTCCGTTTTAGTGTGAACAAAAATGCAATAATTATCCCTTGAGCTTTTTGTCCCTACATTTCTCATTCTCTTTGTCCTTTGTAAACATGGATATTTTATATGAGTAAACCATTTTTGAATTTTTGTTTAAAGAAATTATTATCCATATTTGTGACCCAGAAAAATTTACAAATAATAATATTAAATAATTATCTTTTTATTTAAATAATATGTTTTAATAGCATAGTATAATCATTTTTTATTTAAATAAATTAGAGCTATTTTATAAATTTTTAAATTATCTAATAATTGACATTTATCACTAAAAAAATAAACGAGTTTATTACAGCCGTTTGGAACAAAAAATCTGAAAAAAACTTTGTGCATCACCTGCTAATTTATCCTTATAGTTGTTTTTTTCTTTTTAACAAAAATTAGGACTTGAATCAGTGAAAGAATTTATTTTTCATTTACCTCTCTTTTCCACCCTTCTGTATCAAAGAGAGGAGAAAATGACATTCTCTTTACTTTTCAACGACCTAGTGTAGCTCATTTAAATTCCAGCACATGCATAAATAAAGAAAATCTAAAAATCAAATGAAAAACAAGTATAAAATCATAACTTTAGCATTAGATTCTGTTCAAGTAAAAACAAAAACCTAGCATTAGATTGTGATTCCGCCCACAAGCCCCAAAAACAAATTTTAAATTTACAATTTACAAAGCACATCAGTAGAGTTAGTAATTACAGGGTCAAAAAGAAAACGAACATATTGCCCTTATCCGGCAATGTGAGGCCCAAAAGCAAAAGGAAAATCCCCCATATGATATGTTGACGGGGCCTAGATGCCAGCACGAGCAGAATTACTACTGGTCCAAGTGCCAACGCACTATAATAATAATATGATAAGACAATTCATTTATGATGTTATTCTTTAATATGACAACAAATATTCAATGAATAATGAGCATTGTTGGCACATTTCAACAAAATCAGTCGGTTTCAATGATATTGTCGGCAAGATTTACAATCTTGCACAACACCCGCGAGACAATTTTCTGATGAAGAACAAATGCAATTGCTTGAAGCTCTAGACTGCTTGGTTTACATATAAATCATTGCTGGGGAGATTTATCCTGAGATCATCCAGACTAGCACACCCATGGATGCTTAATCCATGCTCATTAGCTAAATGTAACAGGCATATGAAGCATAAATGCGGAGAAATTTCATTGGTAGTTGCTGCGGCTCTGCACTCACTTGGAAAGCTAGACAAAAGCTTCTTGAAAGATACTGCCTCTTCTTGATCCTTCTCATAAAAAGAAATCAAGTCAATTTAGTTTTCAGTCATTGCATGCATGAAAAATATCCATTGTTGGCATCAATCCGATAATGAATCTAAATCGTCTAATACTATAGATAGACAAAGTCTTCGGCATTTCATTTTGTGTGAAACAAGTTTTTGAACTTGTAACTTGAGTGTCAATATAAACATTAATACTCCTAGGACATCTACAAAAATTCATTCTCAATTGAAACAGCAGCAAATGTTATAAAATGATTTAAAAACAAAAGAAAATGCAGGTTCAAACTAGTTTCGCTGGTGAAATCTTCTAAAATTGTAAACAAGCATGGCTTTGGGAATATTGGATAAGGAAAAACTAATTTGCATTCATGGTCCTCAAGTTTTGGGGTTTTTTCTATTGTCGTAATTTGCAATGCCCAAATTCTTTTAACACTTTTAAGACATTGATGTGGCATCTCATATGATACCAAAGACGCCTCAGAGCCATTTATTCTCTCTCATATATCTATATTTTTTTCACTTCGGTTTATTAAGAGTAATTTGCACTCAGGATTTTCAGAGTAATTTCTTAAAATAAATCAACCAAAATACATGTTTCATAAACTTTCAAAATAATCTCTAGATTATATCTTTCATTATCTAGAAAATAGATCAAATTAATTGTATTTTCTAGATAATGAAAGATATAATCTAGAGATTATTTTAAAAGTTTATGAAACATGTATTTTATAAGTAGAGATTATTGGTTTAATTTTGCTAAGAAATTTGGATATTATAAGTAAAATTACTTTTAACAAAACAAAGTAAATATATATATATATAGCAAAACGAAAGGACCGTTTACAGGGAATAAAATAATTTTAAATAATTAATAAAACAATAAACAGTTAGGCATAAACAAAGATAGATACTAACGGATTAATAAATATAATAAACAGTCTATATTAAAGCATATAAAGAATAATTATAATATCTTTTAAATGATACGACGGCGTTGTTTCATACCTGGTGCAAAAGAGGGCTTCAGACAAGTGCAAGTCTGACGTTGCTTCAATTTATATTTAGGTTTCCAGCCTTATATACCACTTTAAAGATTATAGTTTGAAATAATAAAGATAATACCATAACAACAAATACATACAGTTTCATCGACTGTTTCCAGCTTCGAGTGTATAAGTTGTTCTGATACCAATTTTATTAAAAATAATTGTATCTTAAGTCTAAAATATTTTTATTAAGTTTTATCAATACACACTCTTAAGTCTATTTCTTTTAGTATACCTATTTATACTATGTGAGGTATAAATATACGGATCCCGTATAAGTATACAGCGTTGAATAGAGAGAGAAGAGGACAGAAAAAGATAGAATATAGAGATCCTTTTCAGTCTATAAGTAGTGCATATAATTTCTGATGTTCTAATTCAATATCAAGCTCAACTTGCTCGTTTTTTGCTTGCAAGAATTGGAACAGAGCATATTTAAGAATGAAGATGAGAGATAAGATATGAAATTTAACTTTATTTAAATAAATAAAAATAAAATACAATGCAGAATAAAACTTTAAAATACAAGTTATAAATTATAACTACCTTATACAAGGAGATCAATAGGTGTGGAGTACAGAACTGGAAGAAATATAAATGAAGGAGGAGAGGAAAGGGAAGAGAGAAGCTAAGACTAAGGCTTAAGGTTCTTCAATATCTTCTGTGTGAGAGAGAAGTATTTCGAATCCTCTTTACCTTCAGAATGAGCTTCAATATATAAACAAATGCTTTAAAATTCCACTGTTCTTGTCACATGCTTTGGCATTGCAGAGGAATAGTAACTTATCGTTACTATTTATTTTTACTGTACCTTCACGCGTCTGGAACTGTAGAAGAATAGTACCTTGTCTGGGATACTGTTTGCTTTACTGTTGAGAACTGTGGATGAACAGTTCTTCTGACTTTACTGTTGGAATCCCTCTGGTGAATACTGTAGATGAACAGTATCTTGTCAGTGGGCACCGTTTTTATTGACTTTAGCAACTTGAGTGGAGAAATAAGGTTTCTCCTGCCTTTAATCTGATGAGTTTGAATCAAATTCAACTTCTGACTCAATTTTCTTTTCTTTAATTTACTTTTTATTTTAATGGTGGACAATATACCATAGCAATCATCCTCATTACTAGGATAGTAATCCGAGTCAGATGTCTCGGTGGAAGATGACGTCATAGATGATGAAGAGGAATCCGAAGAAGAGGAAAGAGATTTTCTTCTTCTGGATGAAGCTTTAGAGATTTTAGTTTGGGCTTTATTTGAAGATCCAGCAGAGCAAGTTCTGCTGGGCTTAACGGGCTCAGAAGTTGAAGGAAGAGTTTCAACCATCTGTTCCATTAAGGCTTTATATTCTTCTGCAGTTTTGGCAGCTGCAAGAAGGGCTATATTTTGGACTCCAAAAGAGACTGATAGTCTTGGGTCAAGACCATTATGGTTTCTCTTTAGGAGCCATGCTTTAACAGTTTCCTCAGTGGTAGAATTGCGAAAGGCAGTCCACCACTTGACTTTAGACTTTCTCAATATAACAGGGATATTGGTACCTGACTGAAATAAAGAGTCAAAATACCATTGATATAACCAAGGTACATTGAAGTTTAGGCAAAAAAAAAGTAGACCCAAGGTACATTGAAGAGGAGAAAAATTCCTCTCATATGGTGTAGGATTTATGTGAGCTTTAAAATACTGGTCTTTAAGATAAGATAATATTAAGAATATTAAGATAATACTCTTGGGTTTTAGTAAAATCTATTGGTTTAAAAAATCATCCTTTAGGATAAACAGAATCAATAACAGACCATGGGTTCTGTTGGACAGGCCAAAAGTTAATAATTAATTCTGTAAAATAAAAACTTTTATTATGCCAAAAAGTGTTTTGCTTTATTGGAAAATTTGTTGAAACAATTTGAGTTGAAGATTTTGAAACATCCAACTCATTTTTAGAAACATTTTGAGATAGGGTTTTTTGAGAAGAAGATTCTCCTATCTCAATATGGTTTTTTAAATAAGGGATTAAAGAATCTTTACCTCGAACCCCTGGAGGAGGTTCGTGTCTCATCTTTAGGAGAGCTTTAATCACTTTTGGTGATTGGGCCAGCTGAGAGACCCAATACTCTATATTTGCTTTATCTTCCTCTTGGACAGCATCAGCCTAAAACTTTATGGGTTTAGGGTTTAAAATACTATCTGAATGATCAGATAGAGCTTTAGGAGAATCACCATTTAGGATTTCTTTGGCTTTATTGGCTTTTTTTTTTCTCCCCATGATTCTTGAGAAAAAATTCACGAGTAAGGAAATCAAGTAAACTATTATTTTCTCCTTTAATAAATTTTATATCAAAATCAAATATACTCAAAATAGCTTGCTATCTAGCAAAAATTTGTTTTGAGGCAAAGTTTTTAACATCTTTTTGCAAAACATCTTTTGCACTTTTACAATCAATTCTTAATAAAAATTTTTGATTTAATAAATCAGATTGAAATGCATAAAAACAATACTCAAAATTTCTTTCTTTATAGTAGAGTAATTCAATTGGGTTAGACTCCAATGTCCTGAATAAAATTGGACTATGATTTCTCTACCCTCTTTAACTTGTTTTAAAATTCCACCAAAACCTATATCTGATGCATCGGTTTCTACAATTTTGGAAGCCAAGAGATCAACTATATGCAGGCAATGAATAGTTTTAACTAGGTCTTTAACTTGTCTAACTATGCCAGAATGAACTTCAGTCCATGGACTTGGGTTTTTCTTTAATCTATCATACAGAGGTTTAATAGTTCTATTTAGGTTGGGCATGGGTTTTTCTTTAATCTGTTGAAGAAGATTCAGAATATTATATTCTGATAGGCTATCAATGTTCCATTCATATACTGAAGAAGCGTTATATTTATATTGTGATAGGATATTTGGTCTATCTGTTATACCTAAGTCTGAGGCAGACATTATCTACTACCACCCCTAAAAGAGATTATAGAACTGGTATCAGAGCCATCTTTTAGGGGTGGTAGTAGATAGATATAGAACTGTTTCCATAGTTAAATCTTTGATTTATAGATCTAGAAGTGAACTTGGTATTGTCTAGATATTGGATATGCAGTAAGACCCGTGTTGATTTATAGATCTGAATACCTACTGCTTACACTATGTCTTCATACTGTTCAATTTTACTGAGTTCTATATTGGACTTAACTATTGTTTTTGGTTCAGGAAGAGGAACAGCGTCCTCTAAGACCCATTCATCAGGGAGACTAATATCTTTCCACTGAATAGTCTTAGAGATTACTGTATTAGCTTTATTTAAATCTGTTTGTAAAAATTTAGTTTCTCCTAATTTAGGTTGAATTATATACTTCGTAGCAAAGGCAGATACCATTGTTTTATACTTTATTTTATATATTAATGCTACAGGAATAGATCCTTCAAGCATTTTATAATTATGTGTTTTAATTTCTAATACTACACTTTTTAATATATTTGGATCATTTAATGAAATTGTTATATCTGGGAAACAGTCAAATGAGATAGGTCCACTACTCAGATTGGTTTTTATAGTTCCTAAAAGTGAGTCATTAAAATTTACAAACCTAGCGTCTCTGACTACTGCTAAAATACTAGTATTTAATCCTTCTCTAGTTAAATGTTTTATACCTATTTGTACTAATCCTATATGTATATATTTGTATTTTTTATTTTTATGATGCTTTATTGATTCTGCAGAAAGTAAAGTTATCTTTTTTAACTATATTTAATTTTGGTATTTTATAAATCTGTTCTTTATCTATATTTGGTATTACCCAATTATCAATTGCTTTATTAAAATCTTCTAAAATTACTTCGTTTCTGTTTACAATCCTTTTAACTTCTGATGACTCAGAACTATCTGATTTAGTTGTACTAGCAGATTTACACAGAAATGGTTCCATTTTTAAATTTTTGAAAAATAGATTTTAAAGTTTATTAATGTTGGTTTTGGTAGCGACCATTGACTTACTGCCCTAAACTCCTGTCCGTCGGGTAACACGGGTCTTACTGCATATCCAATACCTAGACAACACCAAGTTCACTTCTAGATCTATAAATCAAAATTTTAACTATGGAAACAGTTATATATCTATCTACTACCACCCCTAAAAGAAGATGGCTCTGATACCAGTTCTATAATCTCTTTTAGGGGTGGTAGTAGATAATGTCTGCCCCAGACTTAGGTATAACAGATAGACCAAATATCCTATCACAATATAAATATAACGCTTTTTCAGTATATGAATGGAACATTGATAGCCTATCAAAATATAATATTCTGAATCTTCTTCAACAGATAACAGATTAAAGAAAAACTCAGGCCCAACCTAAATAGAACTATTAAACCTCTGCATGATAGATTAAAGAAAAACCTAGGCCCATGGACTGAAGTCCATTCTGGCATAGTTAGACAAGTTAAAGACCTAGTTAAAACTATTCCTTGGCTTCCAAAATTGTAGAAACCGATGCATCAGATATAGGTTTTGGTGGGATTTTAAAACAAATTAAAGAGGGTAGAGAAACCATAGTCCAATTTTATTCAGGACATTGGAGTCCAACCCAATTGAATTACTCTACTGTAAAAAAAGAAATTTTGAGTATTGTTTTATGCATTTCAAAATTTCAATCTGATTTATTAAATCAAAAAATTTTATTAAGAATTGATTGTAAAAGTGCAAAAAGATGTTAAAAACTTTGCCTCAAAACAAATTTTTGCTAGATGGCAAGCTATTTTGAGTATATTTTATTTTGATATAGAATTTATTAAAAGAAAAAATAATAGTTTACCTGATTTCTTTACTCGTGAATTCCTTCTCAGGAATCATGGCGAGAAAAAAAAAACAGCCAATAAAGCCAAAGAAACCCTACATGGTGATTCTCCTAAAACTCTATCTGATCATTCAGATAGTATTTTAAACCCTAAACCTATAAAGTCTTGGGCTGATGCTGTCCAAGAGGAAGATAAAGCAAATATAGAGCATTGGGTCTCTCAGCTGGCCCAATCACCAGAAGTGATTAAAGCTCTCCTAAAGATGGGACACGAACCTCCTCTAGGAGTTCCAGGTAAAGATTCTTTAATCCCTTATTTAAAAAACCAGATTGAGATAGGAGAATCTTCTTTTCAAAAAACCCTATCTCAAAATATTTCTAAAAATGAGTTGGATGTTTCAAAATCTTCAACTCAAATTGTTTCAACAAATTTTCCAATAAAGCAAAAAACTTTTTGGCATAATAAAAGTTTTTATTTTACAGAATTAATTATTAACTTTAGGCCTGTCCAACAGAACCAATGGTCTGTTATTGATTCTGTTTATCCTAAAGGATGGTTTTTTAAACCAACAGATTTTACTAAAATCCAAGAGTATTATCTTAATATTCTTGTGAATTCTGGATCTCTGTTTTTTAAACACAATTATAACCAACAGGATAAGGTTGTAATAGCTTATTCCTCATTTAAAATAAAGAAAATTCACCATCCTTCTGAATGGGAAAACCCTTGCACATTCATGTGCAATTTAAAGCCCTTCCTTCTATAGCCTATTACTCTTCCTATAACTATTGAGATTACATTGATGCATGGACTAAAGCCCTATTTTTCCAAAATCCTAGAAAAACTCATTCCTGGCTCATCTATTGTGAAACCAATATAAAGATCAATAACCTTCCCTCCTGGTTTGTTGATTGGTGACATTATTGTGGAAATGATGAAAAAACTCTTCCACAGGATGTACTATTAGCTTACCAGTATTTTAAAGCTCACATAAATCCTACACCATATGAGAGAATTTTTCTCCTCTACTTCTTTTTTGCCTAAACTTCAATGTACCTTGGGTATATCAATGGTATTTTGACTCCTCATTTCAGTCAGGTACCAATATCCCTGTTATATTGAGAAAGTCTAAAGTCAAGTGGTGGACTGCCTTTCGCAATTCTACCACTGAGGAAACTGTTAAAGCATGGCTCCTAAAGAGAAACCATAATAGTCTTGACCCAAGACTATCAGTCTCTTTTGGAGCTCAAAGAGCCCAAAATATAGCCATTCTTGCAGCTGCCAAAACTGCAGAAGAATATAGAGCCTTAATGGAACAGATGGTTGAAACTCTTCCTTCAACCTCTGAGCCCGTTAAGCCCAGCAGAACATGCTCTGCTGAATCTTCAAATAAAGCCCAAACTAAAGTCTCTAAAGCTTCATCCAGAAGAAGAAAATCTCTTTCCTCTTCTTCAGATTCCTCTTCATCATCCATGACGTCATCTTCCACCGAGACATCTGACTCGGATTACTGTCCTAGTAATGAGGATGATTGCTATGGTATATTGTCCCCCATTAAAATAAAAAGTAAATTAAAGAAAAAGTAAGAAAAAATAAAGAAAAGAAAATTGAGTCAAAAGTTGAATTTGATTCAAACTAATCAGATTAAAGGCAGGAGAAACCTTATTTCTCCACTCAAGTTGCTAAAATCAATAAAGACAGTGCCCACTGACAAGATACTGTTCATCTACAGTATTCACCAAAGGGATTCCAACAGTAAAGTCAGAAGAACTGTTCATCCACAGTATTCACCAGAAGGATTCCAACAGTAAAGTCAGAAGAACTGTTCATCCACAGTTCTCAACAGTAAAACAAACAGTACCCCAGACAAAGTACTATTCTTCTACAGTTCCAGACGCGTGAAGGTATAGTAAAAGTAAATAGTAACGACAAGTTACTATTCTTCTACAGTGTCAAAGCATGTGACAAGAACAGTGGAATTTTAAAGCATTTGTCTATATATTAAAGCTCATTCTGAAGGTAAAGAGGATCCGAAATACTTCTCTCTCACACAGAAGACATTGAAGAACCTTAAGCCTTAGTCTTAGCTTCTCTCTTCCCTTTCCTCTCCTCCTTCGCTTATATTTCTTCCAGTTCTGTACTCCACACCTATTGATCTCCTTGTATAAGATAGTTATAATTTATAACTTATAACTTGTATTTTAAATTTTAAAGTTTTATTCTATATTGTATTTTATTTTTATTTATTTAAATAAAGTTAAATTTTATATCTTATCTCTCATCTTCATTCTTAAGTATGCTCTGTTTCAATTCTTGCAAGCAAAAAACGAGCAAGTTGAGCTTGATCTAAAATTAGAACATCAAAAATTATGTGCACTACTTATAGACTAAAAAAGACCTCTATATTCTATTCTTTTCTGTCCTCTTCTCTCTCTATTCAACGTTGTATACTTATACGAGATCCGTATATTTATACATCACATAGTATAAATAGCTATACTAAAAGAAATAGACTTAAGAGTGTGTATTGATAAAACTTAATAAAAATATTTTAGACTTAAGATACAATTATTTTTAATAAAGTTGATATCAGAACAACTTATACACTCGAGGCTGGAAACAGTCGATGAAACTGTATGTATTTGTTGTTATGGTATTATCTTTATTATTTCAAACTATAATCTTTAAAGTGGTATATAAAATTGGAAACCTAAATATAAATTGGAGCAACATCAGACTTGTACTTATCTGAAGCCCTCCTTTGCAACAGGTATAAAACAACGCCGCCGTACCATTTAAAAGAGATTATAATTATTCTTTATATGTTTTTAATATATGCTTTAATATAGACTGTTTATTATATTTATTAATCTGTTAGTATCTATATTTGTTTATGCCTAACTGTTTATTGTTTTATTAATTATTTAAAATTATTTTATCTCCTGTAAACGGTCCTTTCATAAATATATATATATACATATATATATATATATATATATATATATATGAGAGGAAATAAGTGGGACACGTGACACGGATGTGGCATCATATCCTCCTTGATTCCATAAAAGACCCACGTCAACCCCTTGATATTCCAGACCAAATCTAGTAATTGGGAGTTCACTGATAATCCAATTAAAATTTGACTAGTTTTGCATTACCATTTAAAAATTAGGAATGATAATAGGAAAACTCTTAGAACTTGGATACCATGAATGCAAATTACTCAACAAATGTAATATTCTGAATTTAGTCTATTATGTTGGTTTCGCTATATATTAGCCAGATTATGATCCAAAAATAAATGTCTTTTCAAGTTTATCTATCCATTTGAAAAAACCTCATATTTTTACCTTTACTTATCATGTCGACATTAAGAGAACGCTCATAAAAGTAAATACCAATTTTAACTTCATAATTTGTTTTACCATTGCATACCATGTATTTTGTAAGATAATATTAGAGATTAATTCTGTGTATTTCGTATTTGTCTAAAAAAATTTGAAAAAGAAAAGGTAATGACTTGAAAATATAATATGTTAAGTAGGTTGACCCATGCTAAATGCATTGAATTTTTGTTACACCAACATGTGTTAATTCAAGTATCCGATTTATTACCTATTTATTAGTTGTTTTTGCATTTTGGTCTTCTACATGATTAGCTAAGTGCATCATGATTGACTTACCTCATTATGACCCATAATAGGGCTAATATAAATTGTGACGATAATTATAGATAAGCCTTTAAGCAATTAAAAGACACGAGCAGAAGGCAAACATGATTAGCATACCTGGGAAGACATTCGAGGGGACTCTTGTATATTGTGCCAAAGAGTTTCCTTCAGTGTTTGGACATCGACTTGCTTAGAAGTCTTGTCATATTGAACTTCGATTTTATTTACCTGAATTTTCATCAGACCCCAAAAAGAATTGATGAGATAAAATATATATTAGGCAGAATTTCGTCACAGAAAATCTTGCTTGTGAAACATTTTGAGCAAAAAGTTTGCTAAGAAAATAAATTATTTTTGTTACAACACTGATTGCTTTTTTTCAAACGAACAACAATGATGTTGTTAAAATATATATTAGGCAGAATTTCGTCACAGAAAATCTTGCTTGTGAAAAATTTTGAGCAAAAAGTTTGCTAAGAAAATAAATTATTTTTGTTAAAACACTGATTGTTTTTTTTCAAACGAACAACAATGATGTTGTTTTGGTTAAAATGTAGAAATTTGTTAATTTTCTTTCTGAAGAGGAAATAATTCTCTATTGACTGACTCTCTCATGTATAATGCACTCCAAACCATTATTAAACCATAAACTAACCTGGCGAGGCTGAGAAACAAGTGCGTTGGGGTCCTCCACATCGCTATAAGTGTTTCCATCATCAAACTCGCCACCAAACGCACTTTCACTATCCCAGGATGGCATTGCTCTATAATCATCCGACTGCTGCCTTGGTCCATCTGAAAATTAAGTTGATTATATACACTGGTAATGTACTGTGTTATCATGAGGACATTTTTTGTTGACTGAAATAAATGGGCAAAAGCCATAAAATTTGAAATGCAAAAACAAAATCTAAATTATAAATCTAAATCTAATAATAATTCAAGGACATCTTGAAAAATAATAATGAATTGATATATATTTGTTCGTCAATGATTTCATTGGAATAGGAAGGAAATGATGAAAGTTTTTACTTTGTACAGCACAGTCTGACAACACCTATAATGAGAAACCTCTAAAGATCTGAGAATAAAACAACCATATTTTCTGCAAAAGCAGGTAATAAATAAAATAGAGAAGCACCTAATAACATGATACTGAGCAAGATAATTAACTTAAATCTTGTGTAAATGCTATTTTCTCGGGGTTGCTAATTTGTCTTGCCATTTAATGTATCATCATATACTGATTCCTTTTCCACACTCGTCAGTAATTATCAAACTTACAGAGAGAAACAAACTAATCCAAAACAATAAAGAAAAAGCTATATTTGGGGTATTTTAGTAAATGATACATTTGTCAAATTCATGAATGCTCTTCACAGGCTATTCCAAAACCATCGATACCAGACATTCCCAACCAATCCCTTCCATTTGAGATTTACCAAAAATGTTCATTCCTATGAGTATGATTTAATTCAAAAAGAAAAAAAATTATAACAATTTCCAAATTATGATTCAGATATAACGCAAGAAGCTGAGATTGAAGGTGGACGGTGGAAACTGGACACTTAACAAAGAAGGCAAGAACATACGAAGAACTTATCAATTACCCAAAAAGAATCAAACTCTTTACACAACTGACTGAGACACTAAAACCATGACAAATTACTGCTGTAAGCTAGGTGTGGACATGATTCTTAAGCTTGTACTGGCAACAAGGGCATCAATAGAAATGATGCCCTAGCTGGGATAAACTTTAACGTATTTGATATAAGAAAATTTACCTGGGGACCTTTTAGCTCTCTTCCCGAGGCACTAAAAGAAAAACAGTCTTATTAATGATAAAGAAAATAAAATATCATCTCAATTATATACAATCACATCATTATGGCACGATAATTACCATCATATTAGGTAGAAGAAATAATTTGACAAGATTCTCTGGTTGATAGTGGCAATCTTCTGGAAGTGTTGTGTTGCATGGTGCTCTAGTTGCAGGTAAAAGTAATGACTTGGGATTTTAGGAGGAGCAAAGACATCTGGCATCTTTTCATCCATGGCTTTTGTGAAATCAATATCAAGTTTTGCGTGCTTCTTAGTCTTGGTTCTCTTTGTTGTCACTGGTGATCCTTTGTCGGTGGTATAATTATCCTTTGAATCTATATAACAGTTTCTACATTATATTCTGCGAAGTCTACTTGGTACAAGACAACAGTATTACTAAATGAACTGTCCTAAAACTTACCTTTAGCTTTCCGATACTTCCAATAATCAGGACCTGCCCAAGCATTTTGTTTCGATGTGAATCCCAAACTAAAAAACAAGTACCTGTCAACTTTCTCAATTGTATCATCCACATCGGTGTTATGGAAAGAAAATGAATCATTTTCCTACAAGAATTATTCACAATTTGTCAGTATAAACTCATTAAGTTCTTTAAATAACAAAGATCAAAACATGTAAAAGTAGCAGTCAAAGTTATAGTAACATATCGGCACCATTAGGGTCATCATCAACAACACTCCTTTGATCATCATGTTCAAAAGTCCAAGTCCCACTATCCCCATATGCATTACCATCATAATCAACCTCTTCATTACAAGTTTCATCATCGACGTCAACCTGGTTACAAGATTTCTGGAGAGAAGGAAAAATGTCCGATGTCCTTTTATATCTTCATCAAATTGGTTGATTATGCTTCCCAGAGTTGGGGAAATTTCATGCTTTGTTTGCATGTTCAGTGCCATCTGCTCAATGAAATCTGATAAATTAAAAAAAATGAAGCTGTTGGTAATTGAAGCAAAATTAACTATTGAACAGAAGGAAAATGGAAAAATAACCACTAACTTCATTTATTACAAAAGTGAATACACCAAACCTCTAGAGAAAGAAAGATCAATTGCATCCTGTCTTTCATGTTGATTTTCACATGATGTGAGCTTCCCAGGTACCTCCTGTGAATCAAAGAGCACTCTACACTCACCATAGACTCCAAGGTTATTCAACAAAAGACCTTTAGCTCCACCTTCATCAAATTGTGCAGATTTTGAGGATATAATGGATCCACGGCAAATGCAACTGAAAAACAAATGAAATTTTCATTTTGAACCGCATTTTAACTCCTATGCTAGAAACAAAGATGGCATATGATGTGATGCATGATGACCATCAAACTTCTTCACATTAAGAGCCTCAAAAGATGATTCCAGTGTTGACAAAGATGAAATCTGCACGTATTAACTTATGTTATTTTGTATTTTTAAAAATAATGTTAGTTTATAAATCAGAAAACAATCAACCTTTCTATCTGTCACTTTTTTGGAATGACCTTCCTCTTTTGCATTGTCAGTTTTGCCATTCTCCATAGTAGCTTCTATATTACAACACAACATTAAGAAATCAACAACACAAAATTCACATGAAAAACAACGTAATATGATGCTACAACTTAAAAATAGATTAAGAACAATCAGCAACTATACTTGCTACCGACAAAGGCCAAATAAGACAAATGATGGTAAGCATAACATAATTTCAACAAATTCTAACATTTCACGCAGTCCACTAAAATCAATTCAGTTAAAATGCCACTTCTCTCTATTGTGGAAATCCTATGAGTTCTCAAATGGACGATCTTCTGTAAAAGAGCAAGAAACTTCTACCTCCCACAATTCAAAGATAAATGAACAGATAACTAAAGGTAAAACTTTTTACAGGTCAATGAATCTAACCTTCATTTTCTTGACCTGCTCTATTAATCCCACCAAGGACCTTGTGTGCTTCTGAATGCACTGAATCCTCCCGTAATGAGTAAATTTTAACTCCAGCTTGAAGGGTGCAACTGGCCTGGTAAAACTTCAAATGCAGTGAAAATACATGCATATTTGGTTCAAGTTGAAAGGATGCATGTCCTAGAACACAAAAAATATTGAAAAGCAAATTCGAACATCTTACAAATCTAGCTTTTCATCATAATTCTTGGCTTACTTGTTTAGAGTTTAATGATTCCCCATATATATTGATATACGAGGTGTACTTTGATCATACATGAATGCAAATCATGCTTCAAAAAATAACACCCAGACATTCTAATAACAACCATTTTTCACTGACCAAAGAGTATAGCCACTTCTAAGGTCCAGGGGCTTTGTGCATTATAGATATGCTTCACCAAAGTTGTGCTTGGCTGGAGGGAATGGACTATTCACTAGCGAAAAAAAGGAGGAAAAAACTATATCTGAGGTTGACATGCACCATGGAACGTGTTGGATCATTCCTCAGCCTCACCTAACAGCTACAACATTTAGAATTTTTTTTATGAACAAAATAAAATTACAAGTAATCATAAATGAATGCATCAGTCTAGAGTTGACTCTAGCCACGTTGGGGATGATTGAAAAATACAATATCAGCTGAAACTTTTAGAGTCAGTGATTCTGTATTATGGAGTACAGTTCAAGCTTCTTTAACAAGCAATGTTTTCAACGCTTCAGGATATCAACAATTTATCATCTTATGATCCCCAACCACTGAATACAGCACCAATAGCCCATAGTTTATTTGCTTGACCAGTTGACCAAATCAATAAAATTATTGAAGAAGCCTTATTTCCTTCTTCGAACTCCTAATCTAAAATGTCACTCAGCTTTCCTACTTCTATACATGCATTCATTAGACACAAAAGCGAAAATGATTTTGTTCAAAATTTATGACAATTCAATTTCAGGTTCAGTCTCAATCTATAATTCTCTGCCCAAATAAATTAGCATGCACATTGCACATTAATATGCACAAAAGTGGAAAAATGAACTAAGACCTTTTGAAAAATGGTCTCGACATCCTCTTCTTCTTCAACCTTGATAATCTCGCAAAGATGGTCTATCAAATTCAATTCCCATGTGTTCTTTTGATTTATTTTCTGCAAAGTTAAAAAAAAATTAAGATAAATTCAAAACCAAGTTACAAAATCACAAGAACAAAATAAATCATCAGAAAGGAAAAAAATTACTCAAAGACAAAGTGGATGGGGGTAAAACGGACATTTTCACTGGCGAGCTTGATACAATTGCGGAAGAGGCCCAGGATCTGCTGCTAGTGAAGGCAAGGATCTGTATTTTGGCCAGGTGGAGGCGTAGCATCGGAGGAAATTGGCTTAAGGCGGATAGCAGCGGCGCGGGCGGCGCGTGCCTGAGCGCGCTCTAGTTTATCGTCGTTGGAGCCTAAAAAGAAGGAAGTCGGGGATTGGATTCTGGGTAGTCTCTGCTCACGGATGGGTTAGGGCTTAGAATTTCTGCCGTTGTAGTGAAATAAATGGATTGTTTGATTCAGAGAGAATCAGTTTTCTGGGGATTTTCAATTTTTTTTGGCATTTTCCCTCCAATCAGTGTTTTGAATTTTGGTTGGGAGAGTCGTTTAGATTATAGTACTTGTATAAGTGTGATTTTTGTCCTCTCCTTTTGGGAGGCCCAATGGGCCTGTATAGAGTTACATCTTAATCTACCCAATAATTCAAGAGAACTTACAAAACTATTTATGAAAATAAATTTTATTTCAAAAATACTAAAAAAATAAAAATATTCACACTTTTAAAAAAAATAAACAAATTTTTGAAAATATCTTATTTTTTTTCTAAAATAAAAATTTTTTAAAAAATACATTTTTTCTCCTTACAAATAATATTTCATTTCAATTTTCATTATTTTTTCAAACTTTATTAGTAAATAAATATATTACAATAAAATAATAAAATTAATATTTTAAATTATATTTTTAAAATATAAAAGTGAATTAATTTTTATTAAGAAAAATCTTTAATTTTGATTACAAATTAAAAATTAGACTCATAAAAAATTAAAAAACAAAATATATAAAAATATATTAATAAAAATCATTTAATTTAATTTTAAACAAAATTTAACATAAAAAATAAAAAAATTTTAAAAAATATTAATTTATTATGTAGATATTTAGTAGATATTTTGTGTATGTTTAATATATATATTGTGTATGTTATATATTTACTATGCATATTATGTGTATTTTATATAGATATTGTATGTATATTGTGTGAATTTAAAATTAAAAAATATTAAAAATATTATTTAAATGTTTAGTAGATGTTTGATGTATTTTGTGTATATATTATTATTTGTTATTTGTGTATTTTATCTATATTTTATATATTATGTATATGTTAATTATATATTTACTTTTTTGTATGTTATATTAAAAATATGATCTTAGAAAAATTATTTATGAATAAATAAATATAAATAAGTACAAAAATTAAAAATTAAAAAATCAAAATTAAAATGAAGTGAAAATGAAAAAAAAAAAAAAAAAGATGTGCATTCAGTGTTTTGAAAAAGAAAATAGGCCACCGTAAAAATGAAAAGTAAACCCAAATCCGTAAGTAGCATACATTTCTCATAATTCAAAGTTTATGTTATAAACAAGAGGAAATCACATGAAAATATTACTTTTTTCTTTAAAGTTTCATTTTAACTGTATTTTTCAATTTATAAAAATACTATTTTTTTTAAATTTTTTATATTCTCACATCATATATTACACATATGCTCAACATATATTAAAAATATACTCAACATAAAACCAACATATTAAATTTTTATAAATTTTCAGCACATGGAAAACATTTTTATAATTGTTTTTGTTACACAGCATTTTAATAATTTTTTTATTTTTAATTTTTTTAAATTCCCTATAAATAAATAGGATATGCACAAAAATACTCTATAAAATTAAAATTTTCAAAAATACTCATTTTTCTTTTTTTTTTCAAAATTATTAACTTTTTAATTTTTAATTTCAAAAAAATATTCAATTTTAGAGATATACATCTAATATATATTTTATATTTTAAAAGTATACACCTACTTTTCAACTTTCAATTTTAAAAATAACTTATTTGGAGTATCACATTTGGTGTATCAAAAATATATATATAAAAATATGATTAACTTATTCCGGAGCACGGTAGCCTTTTATACATAAAATATTTTTGAGAAAAAAGTAAAAAAAAATGACATATGATATAATTTCCTCAAAATTTAATACTAATATTTCGTTTGAAATAACTGAATTATACAAAATTTTATAGAAGTTGATTTAAATTTTATATATTTAAAAAATTTGTATTTATCATATTTAAAAAATTATTATAGAAATTATATGGGTCTTGAGAATATTAGGCCAAATATATAGTGAGCATATAAATATGATTGAAACTTTATCTAATACAAAATTAATTAGTTTGTGTTAGTCCAATCTACATTGTTTACATATCTTTATGTTTTTTATATTTTTCAATGTGAGATTTATTTATATTTTTCAATACCTCCTTTTTCCTCTTAATTATTATTGGGCCTAGTCTAATTGTTACTTATTAAACATGAATGACAACCTACTCTTTAGGTTTATCACACGAATTAAGTACCTAAGCTTAATTTTTTTGTGGCCTAAATTAACAATGAGTTTAGATTTTTCCTGCAAGACCAAACTCTTACCTAAGATTATCTAATAGTTCATTAATTAGATGACTCTATACCATGTAGCAAGTACAGAAGTCTTGAGAGTATTTAGTCAAATATATAGTAGACATGTAAATAGGGTTAAAATCTCATATAATACAAAATCAATTAGCTTACATTAATCTTCAATCAATATCACTTATACCTCATTATATTTTTTTATAGTTTTCTGATATGAGGTTTATTTATATTTTTCAATAATTGTTTATTTTAATTTTATGCATGAAATTTCATAAAATTGAAGATAATTAAAATAGAAAAAATTTAAAAATAAATTTCACAAAATTAACTTTTTTTCTTATCTTTTTCTCTCTCTTTCTTTTCTAATCAACCTCTCATATGTCACATCTCTAGCTTCTTTTTCTTTATCCTCCTGCTTCTCTCTTTCTTTAATATTATTCTTTCTTTTATTTATTTTTTTAGGATCTTTCTTTTATTTTTTTGCCAAACATTTTTTACAAACTAAATATTAAGTATAAATTATAAAATATATTTATTTAAGTTGTTTTATTTTTAAATTATATTTTTTACATTCAGGCTATTTCAATAAATAACAACAAAAAATAACTCATTTCTAGATTTATCCTAAATATAAAAATTTTGGAGAATATTAGTTGTGCTATTTCAGTTTTTAAAGGAAGGATATTCGTGGCGTAAAGGGTTGATTTTTTTGTTTAGGTATGGGATCATAATTAGTTGTTGCCTGCTAGAGCACAAAAGTTACTATTTTTGGTGTTCATGATTTAAAAGATATGAATATTTATTCTAGGTGGCAATAATTGAGATGCGAATAAAATTTATTCCATCTTTAATGCTCATGATGTGAAAGCTATTACGAGGATTCCTCTAAGTCCCTCCAGTGATATTGATAGTGTTTATTAGTAAGCTGCATGACATTGGTGCTATGAGGTAAAGTCGCATCATCGAGGAATAATTGTTAGTAAACACATGAGGATAGCTAAAAACACAAGCAGCCTGAGACATGCAATGTAAAATTGTCCTTAAGAATTACTTCGCCACAACCATTGTGAAAATTTCTCAAGATATAATAGACTCTTCTTGAATTATTTCTAGGGAACAAAATAATTATTAAATACATACCCAGTAGCGAACAGAGAGCAAAGGAGGGAGGAAAGGAGGATTTGTTTTTCTATATATTTAGCCTCCATATTAGCACAGGTATTTATAAGAAAAAATTATAACATTAGTAATAATCTGGAGGAGAAAAAATTAGAGAGACAGCTGCCACTAATCTTCATATTAAAGTTGTAATGATTTTGTTGAGGAACAAAAGAGATTGAGGTGGAACAGGGAAAAAAAGTTAAAAAACATGAGTTTTAAGATAAGGGTCAAAAACAAAATAATAATAATAATGAAGTGAGTTTGTACTGGGTTTCATGTGTTTCTTGCATAGGGAGGAGGGAAATCAATTTCCAAACAAATTGGACTTTTTATCCATTTCCCATGCGCGCAAGACCCATCTCCATTGCCATCCTTTACAAGTCTAATAACACAACTTTATATATAAAGGCGATGTAAACTTTGTAATTTTTCAATGTGAAATTCTTTTTTTTTTTTTTGGAATTAAAGGGATAAGTTACATTATATGGTTACAACTCTTGGAAAGGTTGTACCTAAACTGTCACTGAATAACAAAAACATAAGGTCATCTAGTGGCTTATCCAGTTCATGATACCCTAAAGGTTTTGACATTCCAAAATGAGCGAGCCAGTCTGCACATTGATTTGCCTCTCTATAAACATGATTGATCTTCACCTCCCACTCTTTATCAAGCAAGGAGTGTATATTGGTAACCAGATTCCATCCTAATGTAGCCTGTTTCGGGCGAGTAGTAGCTAGTTTGACTACCAACAAATTGTCCACTTCTGCAATAATCTTTCGAAAACCCGACTTCCATGCAAATGTGAAATTCTTTTGAAATAGCTTATATATGTATGTGTATGTCCAACAATGCCCCACATGCATATTTCAAAAAAGTGATTTTACTGGGTATAAATATGAGTCTAAGTATTTCAAGTATAATGTCTTTTGGACTATGAAATAGACTGAGACTAATGAGGCATAATATAGAGTTATCAATAAAACTTTTAGCTTTTATGAATTAATAAATCTTATTGTATATTAGACTTCTATCAATCACACTACACCGCCATATTTTTTGTTAGTGATGTTGTTTTGTGCATGCCTAGTATTTTATGAATATTCTAAAGATTATGTCACAATCTCATAAGAGCGACCCCACTCCACATTTATATAGGTGATTTCATCAGTGTATATTGCATTTTACCACTCATAAGGGATATAAAAATTATTAAGAGTTTTTAATTCATCCTCTCACTTAATGTAATCTAACAGCACACACATCTCAAAAAAGGATTAGATTGATAATCACTACAAAAATATAACGTATTACCTATCAAAAATTCGTCGGTAATCAAAATTTTTATATCGGTAATCAGATTTACCGGCATATTACCGATAAAAAAATAGTAGCTATATTCTTTTTCGGTAATAAAAATACCGAAGGAAAACGAAATCTGTCGGTAATTTATCGACAAAAAATATTTTATTGGCATTTACCGAGAGAAATATAGTCAGTAATATTTACCGACAAAAATACTTTATATAGGTAATTACCGACATAATACTGACGAAAATAGATTATGTCGGTAATTACAGACAAAAGATATTACAATAAAATAAATGAGATTTATGATAAAATAAATTTCTGTCAGTAATTTTAGTCAGTAAATACTGACTAACATTTTCTGTCGATATTTACCAACAAAAAATTTTATCGGTATTTACCGACAAAAAATTCTGTCAGTATTTACAGACAGAATATTGTTAGTCAGTAATTATCGACAATATTACCGACCGAAACGTTTATCAATAATTACCGACAGAAAAATGTTAGTAAGTAATTTATCACATTTAATTATTTGTGAATTTAAAAATATATATTTTTATTAGTCCATATTTTTGTAATTTATGTAAATAAATGCATAAATTAATTAAATATTAAAAAATTAAAAATTAAAAATAATAAAAAAATTAAATCTAATAAATGAAAAAGTATAGAATAAATTATATATAAAAACAATAAAACTTTGTATAAAAAGAATAAAATTAAAGTATAAAGTATAGATAAAAAATAAAATCAAGTACAAACAGAAGATAGTCAAGGTGGTGGTGATGGTAGTGACGAAGGTGGAGGAGAGCCACTAGGCAAAAACTGCCTTGATGGATCAAAAGCTCCTCACATAAAGCTGGTCATAAACTCATTAAGTCGCTACTAGACCAACCTCTGTTTGCATCTGCTCCTGGATCTGGGTCTAAACATGTGCCTCCATCTGCACCTGTACTTCATGGATCTGCTCCTAAATAGTCCGATCATGCTTCGCTAACTGCTCCTTCAAATGCTCAATCTCCTCCCATAAAACAGATGAATTAATAGACGAAGAAGAAGAAGTCGTGTTGACATACTGCGAGCCAAGTCCATATAACTTCTTATTCTCTCCGCCTAAGGCAGCTCAAAATAAGCTATCATCATCAACCAGCGCATTGGACTGCGAGGCCTCCTCTAAAGATGCAATGAAACGATCATGTGTAACAAAAAATTATTAACTTTTTATTTTAAATTTAAAATTAGAAAATAAAAATTATAAAATTACTTACATTTATATCATAAAATCGACGATCAACAAATGAATACTCGTCATAACCGCAGGTGTGCATATATACAAACAACTCATAGCTACTCGGTGGCCGACTCATGGTAGACTCCTATTTAATGAAAAAATATTAGTTTGATAAAAGGAAAAACTACCATATAAAATATTTTAAAATATATATATAATTATACTTCCAAGTATACGGACATGATCATAATGTGATATGCTACCTCCCATATGTGTGGATGGACCTGCACCATCCCGTATATGTGGATGGATCTACACCATCTCATATGTGTGGATGGACCTGCACCATCCACATAACTGGACCTCCTATTTTAAGAGGCAACTATAGAATGTGTCTGTCCCTCGGGAGAGCTCCACCGGGCCTGCAGGTTGGCCCATAACTAATCATCAATAAATGAAGGCTACTTCCCCATAGCTTTCACCTAGCTCAGCAGATCGCTGTATCGAATAGCTGCCTTCTTTATGAAGGCAATCAGGACCAGATTATCAACAGCCTGGTCCTAATAAAAATATTTCTGCAAAAAATATTCAAGATAATTAGTTTTTGATAATTGTAAATTTTTAAGCTTTACATATACGTTAAATAGTTAAATTTAGTTAGATTTTTTACCTTAAACTCCTTAAACAAAAAAATTTTCATCTCCGGAGAGATGAACTTCCATGAAAACCCCTACAAGGTCCATCTTCTGTGTCATAGCCTTTCTGATGTGTCTCATAGAAGGCCCAATTAGATTCATTATGTAGCTGCAAAATGAATAAAAATACATTAAAAAAATAATCACTAATTAAATATTCATAATTTAATATAAGTAAATCAAGAAAAATACTTACTCATATTTCCAAGCAGTCGATGCAACATTCTGCCATCAGGACCTGCAACTGATGCTGCAGTACCAACATCACCCATGTGGACATCTGTAGTAGCCGGAGAAGAAGCAAGATCCTCTGCAGTGGCACCGTGAGAAGTAGAAACAGGATCCTCTGTAGTTGCATTAACATGAGGATCCTCAAGTGTGACATCATCTGGAACATCGCGCAGCTGTAGATGCGACTGGTCAGTACCGCCAGAACCTCGACCATGATTAGAGCGATTGCTAGACCCCGATCGATTCAATTCTCTTACAGGTCTGCAATACATATCTAAAAAGATAATTCTTAAGAATAATTATTTTGAGTAAAATAACAAAATATATAAATAACTCTAGTAATAGTTATAGCCTAATTAAACATACTTTGTATTTTTATTTACCGCTTTCATTTGACAGGGATGATTTAGATTTAGATTCAAGTAATGATTCATCTGATTCAGATTCTACATCCATAACATCAATATCCATGAGTTGTCCAGTTGGATCATTTAAAGGACCTGGATAAATATCATTTGTCCTATCAACAACTTATACATTTTCAGGACTATCTTCTTGAAATACAGTATCAGACTTCTGATTATTAGCAAATTATTCAGGTAGATCAATCCATGATCTAGCTCTTATTTTGCAAATCGCCAACCAATCAGAAGTGTCTTGCCTTGTGCTATGATAAGGAACGTAATACACTTGGGCAGCTTGACTGGCGAGAATGAACGGTTCATATTTACCATATATTCTTCTTCTATTCACATCCACTAAATTTTATGCAGGATGGATTCTTGTGCTATTTATGGGGTCATACTAGTCACATTTATAAATTCAAACTCCTTATTTATCCTTCCTAAAAGGTTGGGCCCTAACCCATTCATAAATTCAATATATATCTTAATTAACATAATGCAAAAGTATACAAAGTTTGAAGAAAATCCAGCAACATTTTCCTTAGGTTCTCCAAGTGCACGAGGTCAAATTATATACATATTCAAAAAAAATTATATTTTGAATATTTATATTATTTGATATGCACTCCTTGAATAAAATAAAAGAAATATTACGAGTTTTCTATAAAATTTATATACAACCATCTCTCGCATTAATATTAATTAATATAGATATATATTGTTATTTCTAAACTGTCCAAATGGGACAATTCAGCAAGTTCTTATTTTGAAAACAAAATGAATAACTTACCAAACAGGTAGAAAGATTTATTTTAGACAATATAAATTCAAAGTAAAATCATTATGAATCAATTAATTTTTTATAGCACACCCTTATATATGCTATTTAGATATTTTTAAACTTTAAACAATTACATATTATAAAATTTCATAGGCCTAAATATATACTCTTACGATAGTTTAAGTTATTATTTAGCATATATTATATAATTTTATATTTCTAACTATTTTAGCCATTGCATATTTTTAATGCTAATTTATTATGCATAATGATATTTCATAAAGCTAAACATATGAACTTTGGATATTTTAAATTCGTAAATATTTATACCTTTTTTTTTTATAAAATTTTGTATTCCTAACTATTTAATTTGTTGGATTTCTTATATAAATATATTAAAATTTATTATTAACTATTGATTAATTCATTTTGAATTATAATTGAATTTGATTTATATTTAGTATAAAATTAATTGATTAATTGATTTTTTACATAGTGTGATTTTCTAATTTAATTTTTAAAACTTTTATTTTTTAAAAAAATTTATGAATTGATATTATAAATTTGTAAAAAAAATATATTTTATGTAAGAATTTGTAAACATATAACTTATTTTCTATTATTTTTTAAGTAAAATTTTTTTTTATTTCGAGATAAGGCAATATGACTTTCATTATATCTCTATATATTATCGAGTTTCAATTATATCGATATTAACTTTCTCTAAAATTGTAAACATACATAATATTATTTAAGTCCATAACAATGAAATAAAAAACATATATAAAAAAATATAAATATATATATTTAATAACGCCAATAATATAATGAAAAAATTAACTCAATATTCATGCGAAAAGTAATAAATTTTAATTTTCTATCAATAATTAATTTTTTAAATATTAACATATTAGTCACTAAAATAAAAAAATTAATTTAATATGTTATTTAACAGTTTATGAAAATGCCATGACATTTAATTAATTCAACATTGAATTATTCTACTTAATTAAAAAAATTTACCTAAAATTTTTTTAAAATAAAAAATATCCTAAAAATAAACTTAACGTATACCCTAAAATAAAAAATAACCTAAAAATAAACTTAACACCCTAAAATTCAATATAATTAAAAAATTAAAAATTAGTTTATTTTTATATCTAATTTTCCAAAATTTATAAAAATCTATTAAATTTACCTAAAATTTCTTAAAAATAAAAAATACCCTTAAAATAAACTTAACACCTTAAAATTTACTAAAACATATTGTAATTAAATAAAAAAATTAAAAATTTGTTTATTTATATCTAAATTTCTAAAATTTATAAAAATCTATTAAATTTACCTAAAATTTTTTAAAAATAAAAAATACCCTAAAAATAAACTTGACACTCTAAAATTTACTAAACATATTGTAATTAATTAAAAAAACTAAAAATTGATTTATTTTTATATCTAAATTTTTAAAATTTTTAAATTTACCTAAAATTTCTTAAAAATAAAAAATATCCTAAAAATAAGCTTAACACCCTAAAATTCACTAAAACATATTGTAATTAATTAAAAAAAAAATAAAAATTGGTTTATTTTTATATCTAAATTTCTAAAATTTATAAAAATCTATTAAATTTACCTAGAATTTCTTAAAAATAAAAAAATATCCTAAAAATATATCTAACACCCTAAAATTCAATTTAAAAATATTCTAATTAATTAAAAAAAATAAAAATTGATTTATTTTTATTATTAAAATTCTGAAATTTATAAATATTTACTAAATTTATCCAAAATATATTAAAAATAAAAAAATAACCTAAAAATTTATCTAACACCCTAAATTTTATTCGTCTACCAAAAACTATCAAAAAATATAATTAAATTATTCAAAAAATCCCAAAAATATATTCAGTTAATGGATAAAAAATAACAAATTCAAAATTTTTATAATTAAAATTCTAAAAAAATAATAAAATTTAACTACATTTTTTTAACCAATAAAAAAACTAAAAAATCTAAATACAAAAAATTTTGTAAATGAATTATGAAAATTTTAAACAAACTAAATATATATATAATTCAGATTAATTATAAAAATTAACAAATTTAATTATTTTTTTCTGAATTTAAAAAATTAAAAAAATTACCTATAATTTTTAAAGCATAAAAAACCTAAAAAAAAATCTAAAAAACCAAAAATTTTCTAAATGCATTATGAAAATTTTAAACTCTCCTAAAAATAAATATATATAATTTGGATTAATTATAAAAACTAACAAATTTAGTTTTTTTTCTGAATTTTTAAAAAATTAATAAAATGTACCAAATTTTGTAAAAAATAAAAAAAACCTACAAAAATAAAAAAATAAAAAAATTCTATATATAATTTTTTTTAAATTTCCCTAAATTATATATATATAATTTAGAGCAAAAAAAAAATTTACTGCACAAATTATTTTATATGAAATTTCAAAAAAATAACCCAAATTTCTATATTTATTAAATTGGGATTAAACATTAAATTTTAAAATATTAGTTTTTTTTTCTACACCAAAATTTTTTTAAAAAATTAACCTAAAAATTTGAATTAATTATACAAATTCATAACATATATATTTTTTTCTATATATACGCAAGCAACACCTAAAAAATAATATAATCTACGACAATCACAAACCCAAAAATTTATATCAAAATTAAAAAAACAACTAACACAAAATCAAAAAAAAAATACATAAATTTCTTACCTCCTTCTTTTTCTTTCTTCTTCTTTTTCTTCAACCAGAAAACGGTAGCAGGGGAGGGGAGAGATGCTGAGCAGAGGAAAAGAGGAGAATAGGAGAAGGGGCGACAAAAATAGGTTAATTGAAGAAAAATTTGATTTTATAGGTCTTATATTGCCGACAGATATTAGTGTATGTCTGTAAAAAAGATAAAAATTACCAATAGATTCATGCTTTTATCGGTAATACCGATAGAAAGTAAATCTGTCGATAAAAAAAAGGTCAACCTATTTTTTAACCGATAGAAACAAATACCAAGAGAAATAAAATTTTGTCGATAATACCGACAGATTAGCTATTTCTCTCGATAAAAGGATAAGCTTAGGCAAAAAAATTTTTGCCTATTGCTTGTCCGGTTACTAACAAAAAAGTATTTCTGTATGTAATACCGACCAAAAGTTAAATCTTTCGTAAATGAGTGTTCAACTTTACCGAGAGAAACATAAATTCTGTCGATAATACCGACAGCTTAGATATTTTTCTCGGTAAATGGATATACTTAGGCGGGAAATTTCCCACCTATTGCTTGTCCGATTACCAATAAAAAAGACTTTTATGTCGGTAATACAGTTCGAACGAGAAATCTCTTGGTAAATAAACAAAATAGCTAGAGAAACAATGGTTTTATCGATAATACCGACAAATGAAATATTTCTCTTTGTAAATGGATTAGCTTAGGCAGAATTTTCTAACCTATTGCTTGTCTCATTACCGACAGAAAGATTACCGACATATATTCTTTTTTGTCAGCAAATAAATAATTTCTAAAAATAAAATTTGTCATTATTTATTACCGACAAAAAATTTTTCTATTTGTAATACCGACCGAAAAGAAATCTCTCAATAAATAAAAAAATACCGAAAGAAATAAAAGTTCTATTGGTAATATCGACAAATGAGTTGTTTCTCTCAGTAAATAGATTAGCTTAGGCGGGATACTGATAGAAAGAAATATATATTGATAATACTAACAAATAATCTTTTCTGTAGGCAAATAAATAATTTTTGAAAATGAAATTTGTCATTATTTATTACCGACAGAAAGACTTTTATGTTGATAATACCGACCGAAAGAGAAATCTCTTAGTAAATAAAAAATACCGAGAGAAACAAAGTTTATGTCGATAATACCAATAGATGAGCTGTTTCTCTAGATAAATAGATTAGCTTAGGCGGGATACTGACAGAAAAGAATATATGTCGGTAATACTGACAAATATTTTTTTTCTGTCGGCAAATAAATAATTTCTAAAAATAAAATTCACCATTATTCATTACCAACAGATAGAATTTCTGTCGGTAATACCGACAAATATAATTTCTTGTCGGTAAACAAATAAATCCTGAAAATTAAATTCGCCTTTTTCAATTACCGACATATTATTTATGTCGGTATTAAATAGATAAATATTGAAAATTAATCAGGCCTTTATAAGTTATTGACAGATAAAATATCTATCGCTATTATCGACAAAATTGTCTTTCAGTAGCTAAGTTACCAACAAAAATTCTTTTTGTCGGTAAATAAATAATTTCTGAAAATTAAATTTGCATTTATCAGTTACTGACAGATATTATTTCCATTGATATTTCTGACCGACTGATATTTCAGTCACTAAATTACAGACAAAAAAATTTTCTGTCAGTATTACCGAGAGAATATTTCTATCCAATAAATTAACCTTAAACATTATCAACGCTTTTATTATCTGTCGAAAAATTTTGACAGTAACTGTTTCCGCCATTAATTGGTGTCGTTATTACTGACAAAAATTCTATCAGTAAATTTTTCTATCAAGAATTTATCGATAATCTATCGATATGTTTTTTAATTAATTTTTTTATATATTTCTCTTGGTATTCTGTAGGTATTACCGATAAATTTTTTTGTCAATAAGTTTTTCGGTAATCCGTAACATTCTTATGGTGAATCCTAGTATAAATAACAAGAGATTTGTTATTACCCATATGAACCTCTTGCATAGGATCACAAATCATAAGGTTGGATTACTGCCTCTATTATTTTCTTAGTTGGCTTAAGTCTCACTCCCCTTGATATTTCATTTATTAATTTCCTTCTCAAATGTTTAGCCAGAGGGTCGACCAAATTCATTTTTGACTTCACAAATGGATATAATTCTATTGTTTAGCAACTATGTTTATCACATCATGTTTTAATTGGATATGTCTATATTTACCATTAAAAGATTTTATTCTTTACAATGACTATTGTTGCTTGGTAATCACAATGCATAGAAACATATGGTGTTGGCTTTATACCCAACGGAATATTCATTAAGATGTTCTTTAACCATTCAACCTCATTACCAACCAATTCTAAAGCTACAACCATAGTTGATTTTAGCAATTAGTTGCTTGTTTGGCTGATTTCTATGTAATTGCACTACTGCCTAAGGCAAACATATAACTACTAGTGGAACTACTAGTGGATTTTATCTCATTTGAATATGAGATCCAGTTTACATCATTGTATCCTTCTAAAACATTGGAAAATCCTCTATATAAAATATCATAATTCATATTATCTCTCAAGTATTTCATTAGTTTAACTAATTAATGTAGCCTAATGTTCATTATTAGAATTGTATGTATACCTGCTTAATCTACACACAACATATGATATGTTAGGTCAGGAAAAGTTTATCAAATGCGTCAAACTCCCAATGATGTGTGCATACTCAGATTTTAACATGATCGCCTCTATTAATTGAGTATTAACATTGTAAGGAGTACTCACTGATTTGACATCAAAATGTCTAAACTTATTAAGAAGTTTCTCAACATAATGTTCTTGTGACAACATTATGCTATCACATTTCCTTATGATTTTAATGCCCAAAATCACACTAGCTTCGCCTATGTCTTTCATGTCAAACTTAGATGCAAGAAAATATTTTGTTTTGTATACTATATCTATATTAGTACCAAAAATGACCATATTATCCACATACAAGCAAATAATCATACATTCACCATTAACAAGCAAAGTATGCACACATTTAGCAACTTCAATAGAAGAAAACCGTCACAAATTAAAATTTAAATAAATTTCTCATGTCATTGTTTAGGTGCTTGTTTCAAACCATATAAAGATTTAAGATTTTACAAACTTTATTCTCTTGACCTGAAACAACACAACCTTTAGGTTGTACCATATAAATTTTTTTCTTCCAAATCCTATTTTAAAAAAATTGTTTTAATATCCATTTGGTAGATAAAAAGTTTATGGATTGAAGCTGATGTAATTAAAACTTAGATAGAGGAAATTCTAACCATAGGATAAAAAGTATCAAAATAATCAACATTTTTTTTGGGTAAAACCTTTTACCACTATTTTAGTTTTATATTTGTCAAAAGATATATCAACATTATATTTTCTTTTAAAAATCCATTTGCTACCAATAGATTTAGCTTCTTGAGGTAAATTTAACAAAATCCAATTTTGGGTAATTGAATCAATTTCAATTAATGGCTTCCTTCCAAAGTGGGACATTAGAAGAAGCAATGGCATTAAAAAAAGTTAAAGGGTCATTTTCAACAAGATATATGTAAAAATCATTTCCAAATAAAGTTATCATTCTTTACTTTTTGCTGCTTCTCAACTCCTCAACAACATTTTTAGAATCATTTGAAAAAGTTGAAAGAGAACAAGTTTCAAACTTCAAAGGACAATCATGTTCAAGGAATTCATCATTCTTTGTCTCAATTATAGTATTATGATTAAGCACATCACTACTCAAAACTAGAAATCTATATGCAATACTATGCTCAACATAACCAATGAATATGCAATCATAAGTTTTAGAGCCCATATTTCCCTTTTTAGGATCAAGTAACCTTTGCAAGACACTCCCATACTTTTAAATATTTTATATTAGGTGAGTAAATTTTCCATAATTATAAGATGTCTAAACAATTTTCATATGGAGTATTATATTTTGCAGATGACATGTAGATAAAATGTTTCACCTCGCAAATTTTTAAGTTCAAAATAGCTCACTAACATGGCTTTCGTTATTTCTTTCAAAGTTCTATTTTTTCTTTCTGCTACTTCATTAGACTTAGGTAAATAAGGAGGACTTATTTCATGAATTATGAATTATTCCTTCTTTTTCAAAAAAATTATTGAACAAGATATACTCACCACCTCTATCAGATCTAACCCTTTTAATCTTTCTATTTAGTTTTTTTTTTATTTCATCTTTATATAACAAAAACATATTAAAGGCTTCATCTTTATTTCCGAGTAAACATACCTTGGTGTATCTTGAAAAATCATCAATAAAGATTACAAAATATTTTTTTACCACCTCTATTCATTATTTCTTTTAGGTTTCTTAAATCAGTATGAATTAAATTTAACAGTTAAGATTCTCTTTAGATAGGCAAGCAAGATTTTTTTGTTAATTTAGATTCAATACATATTTAACATTTATCGTATATGTATTACTAATGCCAAAAATTAAACTAAGTTATTGCATTTTCTTAATGTAAGAAATACTAACATATCCAAATCAAGCTTGCCAAATATCGTAGGAATCAATCAAATAAGCAGAAGAATATGCATTTTTATTCAAAATTTCAAAAATATTAAGTACAGAGAGTCCTTTATTACAATACACTTTGCCCATAAAATATTATTCTTTGTCATTACAATCTTATCACATTTAAATGAGACCTTAAGCCCCCTAACTTTGCCTAATAAGGGCTTAGAAATTAAATTTACTCTTATGTTAGGCACGCACTTCATTTGAGAGTTGAGGTCTTGCTAGAATGAGCTTGAGAAGAACTTTCCCTTTGGAAAGTACATTTGTAGTTTTAGAATCACTAAGGTACTAAGGTACACATGTTCTTCTCCTTCCCTTACTAGATTGTATGAGGTAAACACATTTCTATTTATATAAATGAGCCTAGTGGCAGTTTATCATCCATTTTTTTACATTGGCCAATAACTTTCTTGAGAAATGACTAATAATAATTTCATCTCCTTTAAGCAAGTTTGCTTTTGGTTTAGGAGAATTTTCTTTTCTCACTCTTTTTTCTACATTGAGGTACATGATGACCTAACAAATGAAACAAAAACTCTTCTTTTTTAAAGGTGGGGTTAGTAGCACCAGGCTTGTAATCAAGTTTATTATTATCATACCCAAATGTGTAGATATAGTAGGACTAGAAGGGGCACATGCCCCCCTGAAATTGAAAAAAAATCATACATATATATAATATATTATTTAATAAAATACCTTTTCAGAAAAAAATAATTTAAGTATTTAAAAGTTATTTATAACTAAAGCCAAAGAAGAAGGTCCATCTCTTTTTTACCTCATCTTCCTTTTCTGTAACCTATTTAATTTAACCATTCATTATTTTTCTCTTCTTAAAATATGAGCCCATACCTAAATCTTCTTCTCTACTTTTCCTTTCTATTATTCTTCCTTATTATTTTAGGTTTTACGATTTTCACTCCCACTTTTACAGCAACCATCATTTCACAAGCAACCAAAAGCAATAAAAATCTATTTTTCTATCTTTGAAGGTAATAGTGAAACTTTAAAAGCAAAAGGTATAATTTTTCTAACTAATTAGTAATATATTATTATTTCTTAATCAATTTTTGCCTTTTGGAGTAAAGTTAGAAAAGAATAGTAGATAATAATTATTTTTTGGTATTATTATATTTCTCTAAATAATTTGTTAATTTAGATATTGAATTTGTTTTTGTAACAGAGATGTTAAGATACTTTAAGAAAAGAGAGTCCTCATCTCCCAAAAGAAATGATTCTAAAAAATAAAGGTAAGTTGATGTTAATAAACTTAAAGTTGATCCTAGAGAAAGAAATAAAACAACTAGTTACCATCCTAATGACATTGAGAAGGTTAGAAAAGCTTATTTGTTGAAAGGACATTGACAACCGAAACTCATAAACTTTCCATTCACCAATTTTGGCAAAAAATAAATAGATGATTTAATCCAGCTTGGTATTCAGAATATAGTGGTTAGGTTGAGTACAGTGTAGAAAAAGATGTAATATTTTATATGTATTGTTATCTCTTTAAACTTGATATTGGTGAACAATCTGGGGGTGATAAATTTATTAGTGAAGGATTCGGAAATTGAAAAAAAAGGTAGCACTCAAATATCATGTAGGTAGTGTTAACAGTTCTCATTCTATGGGTGATAAACTTATTAGTGAAGGATTCAGAAATTGGGAAAAAAAAAAGGTAGCACTCAAAGATCATGTAGATAGTGTTAACAATTCTCATAATGGAACAAGGAATATGTGTAGAGATCTTTTGAATCAAAAACACCATATTGAGACTGTGCTTGTTAAAAAATCAAACCAAGCTCGATCGTATTTATTTAACAATATCTGCTGATGATTGTATTAGATTCATTTTAAGTCAATGACTTCCTTTTTGTGGTCATGATGAAACTGAAGATTCTGAAAATCATAGAAATTTTCTTAAACTTTTATAATTCTTGTTAATCATATAACACCCGTAATTTCTACAAAATATACTTAACAAAATAACTTAGAAAATTAATTAAAGTGTTGGAAGATGAGAAATATAAAATGTATATGTGAAATATATGTTAAATATGCATAACATATAAATGCCATTAAAAAGTGAAAAAAAGTCAAAGCTTGATTAGTAAAAAGGGGCAAATGATAAAACAACTAAAAGTAAAAATTAAAAAAATAAATAAATAATAAAAATAAATAAAATAAAATAAAAATAATAAATAGAAAATGAATAAAATAAATATAAATTAAGAATAACTTGTGATAGTGGAAGATGGTGAAAAGTTGAAAATTTATTAAATATTAATTAACTAATTTATAAAAGTATTAAATAATATATATGTGGTTAGAATTAAAGGAAGATATAAAAAGTCAAAAATTGGTTCATCATTTTCTTCTTCTTCCAAGCCTTGGATGAATCACCATGGAAGAGAGGGGGAAGCTATTGCTTCATCCAAATACTCAAAATTCTACCAAGTTTCCAAAGATTAAAGGTGATTTTGGAAGGATTTGCAAGTGATAGGCAAACATTCTTTGAATTTTTGAAGTTTCTTTGGAATTTTTGATTATGTGAAAGATTGACTTTTGGTGGAAGATATTTAAAATTTTAAAATGGTTTTTATTTATGTTATTTTGATGTGAGGATGTTGATTTTAAGGTTAGATAGTGGATTGATTTAGGTTTGGTTAGAGTTTGGAAGAAGAAGAGAGAGATTTAGGATTTTGGTTGAAAATTTGTAAGGAATGAGTGTTATTTAAATTTAATTGGTTAAAATATGTTAGAATATAATTTTAATGATAGCAATTAAATTAAAATATGATATGATTTGAATTGAATAGAATAGATTTTCAAAATTAAAGAAGATTAAGGTAAAAATTTGAAATTTTGTAGGAATGTGCTTAAATTAAGTTTAATTGCCTAAAATGTATAGAAATGTGATATTAATAAAATATTTAAATTCAAAATATATATAGAAGTTGAGTAGATTGTTTTTTCCATACTAAAGTAGTGAAGGGCACTTTGAAAAGTGAAGGGAAGAGTATGAATTTAGCTTGGAAGTTGTCTTGGTTAAAGATATGTACATACTTTTGATAATTTAAATATGTTTGCATTTAATTTGGCTTAACACATTTTAGATAAAAATGTGTTAAGCTGCTTGGTTATTTGAATATGCATATGCATTGTGATACTGAATGTGAAATGATGTATATGCATTATATACATTGTGAAAAGCCATTATTAATGGCTAAAATGGATGGAATATGGTTAATATGAATTATGTAAAAATAATTCAAAAATATTTGGGTAATATGATTGTAATGCAAAGTGATATGCATTGTTGATAAAGTGATAAGATATGTTGAATTAAAGTGATTTGGCATTGCTATGAATAAAAAAATGAGAAAAAGAAGCAATGTGATAAGAAAATTGATTATGAAAAATATGTACTATTTGTGTGTTGCTTAGTATATTATTTAATTTTCAGAGTTCTGTGTGGTGGTATGCCTATGAGATTATTCTCATCATTTACCTTCGGGGCTAGACGCTGGACGTCACTGATATATGATTTGCCTTCGGGCTAGACGTTGGGCGTTACTATGATTTGCCTTCGGGCTAGACGCTGGGTGTCAAATTAAATTAAAACTGTAACTCTGAAATTTATATAATGTACTAGGTTATGTGAAGATGTTTATGTGTATTTGTGTGTTTATGTTGTGGATAATGCTATATGATTAATAATGTATGTGAATGTGTTGTATTTGAGAAAATAATGAAATGACTTATATATAAAAAAAATATAGAATGAAAGTTAACAAAGGTTCTACGAAAATTTTGTAAAGCTATAATTTGAGAAAGAGAATAAAAAAATGTGTGTGTAATTTGTATTGTTATTTTATAAAGAAAATGTATATAGATATATTAATAAGCTCTCGAGCTTTAACACGGTAGTGTTTATCATGCATGTGATAGAAGTGTAGAGCAAAGAAGTGTTTTTAGACCTAGTCGGGTCTAAGTGTTAGAGCGGACCTTAAAGATAGGATTGTGCCACAAGACCAAGTTAGTTGTGCTGCATACACGTATTGTTTAATTAAGGCATTCTAGTAATGTGTATCATGGAAAAGTAAAAATGTTAAAACTAATATTGTTTTATACAATTTTGTATATGTGTATATATATGTATGCTTGAGTACTTTGGAGAAATGGAGTTTTTGGGATATTGAAATGGTTGAAATTATTTGGGACTGCATATTTTTATGCAGGTTGAGTAAATAATTTTTTGGAATATCCGTATTACAGATAAAATTCTGACAAATTTTTTTCAGATATTTTTTTATATATAAATTATCTATTTTTGGTACTTGAAATTATTGAAGAATAATATTATTTGCTATTTTAAATACATTTAAAGTCTTTATATAATTATTCTAGAAATATGAAAGTTTTTATTAAAAATGGAATTATGGCATTATTGTATTATGTATGTGTATTTTACATATACCTAGTGTATATATTATATGTATATGGGGTATAAGGGTTTTACAAATTATAATAAGAAAATTATAGTTGTGACATTGAGAAATGCACCTGGGAAATAAAAAAATGACATCTCCTGATATCCAACATGATATTGTCCATGCTTATGCAATTGAAATTCTCATTTCTCTTGTCAGTAATATTTATGATGAATGTTTTACTCTTTTTGTTGATGAATCACAAGATATTTCTATGATGGAACAAATTGCATTTGCATTGCGCTATGTGGATAAGAAAGGGCAAGTTATAGAGGTGTTTTTAGGAGTTGAGCATGTAACAAGTACAATTGCAAATTCATTAAAGATGGCCATTGATGCATTATTTTCAAAATATGGTTTAAGTATTTCTAAGTTACGAGGATAAGGTTATGATGGTGCTAGGAATATACGGGAGAAATTCAATAGGTTAAAGACTCTCATACTAAGAGAGAATAGATGTGCTTATTACATCTACTGTTTTGCTCATCAACTCTAGCTAGCTCTTATTGTTGTGGTAAAAAATCAACATGATATTTCATGGTTCTTTAATTTAGTTATCAATTTATTTAACACTGTTGGAGGATCTTGCAGGCGTCATGATACATTTCTTGAGATACAAGCTAGCAAAATTTTTAAAGCAATTGCTATTGGAGAAATTCCACGTAGAAAACGACTAAATCAAGGAAACACCCTCACTTGGCCTTGTGATACATGTCGGGGTCCACATTATACAACTTTAAAAAGTTTAATGAAGATGTTTTCAGCTATAATTATGGTTCTTGAAATCATTCATGATGAAGGACAAGGAGAACATACAGGGGGTGACATGTGGTTTGTTATTTAATATACAACAATATGATTTTGTCTTTAATATGCACTTGATGGAGGAAATATTGGCTATCACAAATGACTTGTCAATTGCATTACAATTAAAAGATCAAGATATTGTGAATGCTACGGTTTTGGTTGAACTTTCTAAGAAATGATTACAATTAATGAGGTATGATGGATGGTATTAGAGATATATACAGATATATCTCTAATTATCTATTACCCTTTTAGAATGGACTCTGTCACCTTTTCTATCCCATAATTTTAGGCTTAAATTTTCATAACCATTGTAATAGCCGTTGTAAATACACCAATAACAATTTACTTTCGTAATATGGTATCAAAGCAATAACACAATTTCATTCACTAATGGAGATTACCGCCTCCAACAATTCTGAATCCATTGTTTCCTCAAATACAGAATCTGACTCTTCCTCACCATACTATATACACCATTGTGACAGTCCAAGAACCATCTTAGTTACTCAACAATTAAATGGCGACAATTATCCTACATGGAGTCGGGCTATTACCATGGTTTTAAAAGCAAAGTATAAACTAGGCTTTGTTAATGGCACCTTTATCAAACCAGCTGAAAGCTCTCATCTCTTTTCTCATTGGAATCATTGTAACAATATGGTCCTTTCATGGTTTCTTAATGCCGTTAAAAGATACATAGCCAATAGTGTTATTTATATGCAAACAGCCCATGAAGTTTGGGTTGATCTCCATGAGAGATTTTCTCAAGAAAATGAAGCACACATTTTTCCAATACAGCAGGCTATTGCCAACCATGTGCATAGGAATGATTCCATTGCTGCATACTATACCAAAATTAAAGGATTGTGGGATGAGCTCTCTACTTATGATAATTGTCCTATCTGTACCTGTGGTAGTATTCAAGAAATTAATAATCTTTAACAAAGAGACCACTTGATCCAATTTTTGATGGGTCTCAATGAATCATATAGTGCAATTTGTAGTCAAATTTATTAGAAAGAAAACAGTCATGGAAAGAATATATTGCCATTACTACATGATCAATTAGAATTAGTGTATTTCCTTATTTAGCATATATCTTGGTTGTATATATGTACATATATTATAAGCAATATCAATATACAGTTTTCTCATTACAACATGGTATTAGAGCAGGTTCATCGACCAGAATAGTCGAATAAATTTAATACTCATCATTTACCAAACCTTTTCTCGGCCATGGCCGAAGAGTATAGCACCAGTGGGACTTCGGTCCACACAGAGAATTCACCAAGTGGTGAAACCCTTCTCGAACAACTTGCCAAGCTCCTGCAGAAACCAGTTCAAACCAGTCAATTCCAGAATCCACAAACAGTCAGCATTAGTACGAAATTGAATCAATTTAATTACTCATTGTGGGCAAGGTTAATGAAATTAGCCATAGGTGGCAGAGGGTTGTTAAGCCACTTATATGGAAGTCCGGCACCACCAGCAATTGATGATCCAACATACTCAACATGGGAACAGAAAGATCTCATGATCTGTACATGGCTCTTAGAGAACATGGAGCCAGAATTAGCACCCAATTATGCAGAATACCCATCAGCTAAAGCTTTGTGGGATGGGCTGGCTTCAATTTTCAGTCAGAAAGATGATGCCCTGCAATTGTATGAACTAACAGTGAAAGCTCATGGCATGAAACAGGGGAACAACACTATAGAACAATTTTATAGTGATTGTCAGAGAATATGGAGAGAGATTGATCTCCGACAGCCTAACCCAATGAAGCTTGAAAAAGATATTACCATGTTTAATCGGCTCAAATCAGAGGCTCGCCTGTACCAATTCCTTAGTGGAGTTGATGACAAATTTGACGCCGAAAGAAGGGATCTCCTGAAGGAGAAGCCACTGCCGTCAGTTGAAAGAGCTTTCTCCATCATCCGGCGAGAAGGCACAAGGAGAGGATTGATGGGTCCTGAGAAAAAATCAGAGACAGTACCGATGGGTATAGGGATCGGAAGTGGTTTAACCACTAGACCTCAGGAGGAAACCATCATTGGTCAAGGGTTCGCCACCAAGCCCAGCTCAGATCCGGCTAAAAGCCACCGATCATCACAGCGAGGCGGCGGCGGAGAAAGGATCGATCGGTCAAAGTTGAAGTGCAGCCACTGTGGGATGATGAAACACACAAGAGAAGAGTGTTTTGAGCTCGTCGGATTCCCTGAAGGATGGAAGAGCCGACGGCAGAGAAACAGTCAAAGAGGAAATGCTGCCATGGTTGCCGGCGAGCAAGCTTAAGCGGCGGTAATGGAGAAAAATGAAGAAGACAGAAGTACCAATGTGGGGGCAGCGGCTGTGATAAGAGCTCAAAACGTAGGGATAGGGTTTAAAGGAGGTAAAAAGTTTTTTTTTACAAGTATGCCCTCCAGAAACTTTAAAATTCTATAAAGAACCCAGAAAACTTGAAAAACAGCAAAGCAACCCTCAAACTTGTAAAAAATATCAGTTTACTCCTGGAACTAATTTCTTTGTTGAGTACCAACAGGAACAGAATAATATTGACAACAATGGCAAATGGTTAATTGACAGTGGAGCAACCGATACAATGACTTTTGACAAAAAAGACTTGGTTACATCCTCAATACCACTGAAGAATTCTATCCAAAGTGCTAATGGTGGACTGTCTCCAGTACATGGAGCTGGAACAATTGATATTTCTCCCAGTTTAAAATTAAAAAATTGTTTATATGTGCCAAGCTTGTCATGCAAGTTATTATCTGTCAGTCATGTGACTCATGAACTAAATTGTGTTGTTCTCATGTATCCAAGTTTTTGTCTCTTACAGGATATTCAGTCGGGGAAAGTGATTGGACGTGGCACTGAATGTGGAGGACTCTACTATGTGGATGAAGTGGTTCAACAAGGGACTGCTGCGCTGGCTCGCGGATCAGTAGAAAGACAACAGTGGTTGTGGCACCGGCGTCTAGGTCATCCATCTGTAGGGTACCTTAGAGTTTTATTTCCTAGCTTATTTTCTCATAGTGATATTTTGTCTTGTGAAACATGTTTTTTAGCTAAGAGTCACAAACAGTCATATAAACCTTCCAATAGTAGAACTCAAACTGTTTTTTCTTTGGTTCATTCTGATGTTTGGGGACCTGCCCCACAAACAGGTTCAGATATTTGTCATAATGGTTTCAGATTCTTTGTTTTATTTGTTGATGACTGTTCTAGAATGACTTGGATATATTTTTTGAAACATAAGTCTGAGGTTGCTTCCAAATTTGTTGAGTTTTATAAAATGGTTAATACTCAGTTTCACAAAAAAATTCAAATTTTGCGATATGATAATGGGGGTGAATATGTCAATTCTACTCTTAGACAGTTTTTTTTTTTTAGGAAAATGGCATTATTCATCAGACTTTTTGTCCTCATACTCCTCAGCAGAATGGAGTTGCAGAACGAAAAAATAGTCTGCTTCTTGAAGTAACGAGAGCAGTCATGCTAGAGTCTCATGTTCCCACTTACTTATGGCCTGAAGCAGTAGCAACCTCAGTGTATCTTGTGAATCGGTTGCCTACAAAAATTCTAAATCTCCAGACTCCTCTCAAAGAATTGACAAGTCATGTAAGTCTTCCTTCAGTTTTAACCCTTCAGCCTCGTATCTTTGGTTGTTCTGTTTTTGTTCATGTTTCCAAAACAGAGCGAACTAAGTTTGAAGCATGTTCTCTTAAATGTGTGTTTGTGGGTTATGGGAGTCATCAAAAGGGATATCGTTGTTATCACCCCCCTACTCGTAGGGTCTATATTTCTCTAGATTGTGATTTTCTAGAAACAGAGTTTTACTATTCCCACCAACCCAATAGTCTGGGGGAGAGTCAAAGTGATCCATTGGGTTGGTTAACCAGTGTATCTTGTTCTGTCACACCTACTGGGTCTCATACAGGTCCACAAGAGTTAGTACGTGGTTCCACCGAGCCAGTTTGTTCCATGGGACAGAGTACTTCTTCAGAGCCTGAGCCTGAATTCCCACTGGATGAATATGAGGTAAACAAAGATTGTACTAATAATGGGCATAGTATGTCCTTTAATAGTGCAGAAACCAGAGACAGTACTGAAAACATGGAGTCCAGAATAGAACCAGAAAGATATGTTCTACCTCCCAGAAGTACAAGAGGAGTTCCCCCCAAAAGATATGAACCAGAATATGAGCCTCGACAGTCCAGATACCCTATTACCAATATGGTCAGGGGGAGCTTATCTCCAACTGCCCAAGTCTACTCAGCAGCAGTTTATTCTGAAGTTCTTCCCAAAACAACTCAGGAGGCCATGGATCAGGAAAAATGGTATGAAGCTATGAGGGTTGAGATGTCAGCTCTTGAGAAGAATGAAACATGGGAAAAATGTATGTTGCCTATTGGGAAGAAGCATGTCGGGTGTAGATGGGTCTTTGCAATTAAACACCGAGCAGATGGGTCCATAGAAAGGTACAAGGCTAGATTAGTTGCAAAAGGGTACACTCAGACATATGGTATTGATTATTCAGAGACTTTCTCTCCAGTTTCCAAGATTGACACCATTCGAGTATTGTTCTCTGTTGCAGCAAACCAGGATTGGCCATTATATCAGTTTGATGTCAAAAATGCCTTTTTACATGGAGACTTAAAAGAAGAAGTGTATATGGAACCACCACCAGGTTTTTCTGATGAGTTTCACCATGGAGAAATTTGCAAGCTCAAGAAGGCCTTGTATGGGTTAAAGCAGTCTCCAAGAGCTTGGTTTGGGAGATTCACTATTGCAATGAAAAAGTATGGGTATCAGCAGAGTAATTCAGATCATACTTTGTTCATTAAGAGAAATGAGGGAAAAGTTACTTGTTTAATCATATATGTCGATGATATGATTATAACAGGAAATGACAAGGAAGAAATGAAGCAGCTGAAAGAAAGCCTATTTCAAGAATTTGAAATGAAAGATTTGGGTCAGTTGAAGTACTTTCTTGGGATTGAAGTGTTAAGATCAAAGAAAGGAATCTTTATCTCTCAACGTAAGTATATTCTGGATTTATTGGCAGAGACAGGCATGTTGGATTGCAAGCCGGTTGACACCCCCATCGTGGTTAATCATGGTCTTAAGATCATAAGTGGGGACCCAGCAACAGATCAAAGGCAGTATCAGCATCTTGTAGGGAAACTAATATACTTATCCCATACTAGACCTGATATTGCCTATGCAGTAGGAGTTCTGAGCCAGTTTATGCACCAACCCCAGGAAAATCATCTGGAAGTTGCCTTAAGAGTTGTTAGATACCTTAAAGGTTCTCTAGGTAGAGGAGTATTATTCCAGAAACATGGACATCTTGAGGTAGAAGCAAATACTGATGCTGACTGGGCAGAAAATTCAATCGATAGAAGATCTACTTCAGGGTATTTTACTCTTGTTGGAGGAAACTTGGTTACATGGAAGAGCAAGAAGCAGAAAGTTGTAGCTCTGTCAAGTGCAGAAGCAGAATTTAGAGGGATCGCCAGAGGGTTGACTGAAGTACTGTGGTTAAGAAAGTTATTAGCTGAAATTGGGTTTCCAATTCAGAAGGTGAGCAAACTTAAGTGTGACAATCGAGCAGCAATCAGTATCTCTGAAAATCCAGTGCAACATGACAGAACAAAACATGTTGAGATAGATCGGCATTTTATCAAAGAAAAACTGGACAGGGGTATTATTAAGCTTCCATATGTTCGGTCCGAAGACCAGTTGGCTGATGTTTTGACTAAAGCTGTGAATGGACGAATTTTTTCAGAAGTAATAAGCAAGTTAAATATAAGTGACTATAATATTTAACTTGAGGGGGAGTATTAGAAAGAAAACAGTCATGGAAAGAATATATTGCCATTACTACATGATCAATTAGAATTAGTGTATTTCCTTATTTAGCATATATCTTGGTTGTATATATGTACATAGATTATAAGCAATATCAATATACAGTTTTCTCATTACAACAAAATTCTCCTCATGAATCCATTACCTTATGTTTTCAAAGCATATTCTCTTTTATTGCAGGAAGAAAGACAACGATCAATTCTGACAATTAATTCTATAACCCATCAAGAACAATCAGCTTTGGCTGCCTTTCATAATCAACAAAGCAAAACACAGGGTCGTAAGCCAAAATACCATTGTGATTATTGTGGTCTTGATGGCCATTCAGAATCCAGATGTCGAAAGAAACCTGGAAATCAAAATTTTCAACAAGAAGGAATTCAATATCAATGCGAGTATTGTGGACTTGATGGACACTCAAAATCTAGATGTCGAAAGAAACCAAGAAATCCAAATTTTTGACAAGATGGAATTCAAGCTAAACGTGATATATTAAATAAGCCAGTTGCAACTATTGTCGAAAAGACTTCTAACAGTTCAGTCTTACCTTTTACCCAAGATCAGGTCCAACAACTTCTTGCTTTAATTCAACCTAGCACTCCTAATCCCTTTGTCAATTTTGCAGGTATGACTTCAAATATTTCTTTTACACATGCTATTTATTGGGTTATAGATTCAGGTTGTACAGATCATATGACCCGAGATTTAAATTCTTTGAATATCATAAAAACTCATCATGGTCCACCAATTACATTACCAAATGGTGACCATGTTTCTATATCACATATAGGCTCATGTAGAATTACAAAAGACATAAATTTTGAAGATGTTTTATATGTTCCTTCCTTTAAGTTTAATTTATTATCTGTTAGAAAAATCACGAAGGCTCTTAATTGTCCTATTCAATTCTTTGCTAACTATTGTATATTGCAGGACCTACAATTGAAGAAAGTGATTGGAATGGGTAAGGAACATAATGATCTTTATTATCTTGATGCCAACCCTGCTCATTTCACTTCTTTTGCAGCAATCTCTCATGATGTGGATTTATGGCATTGGCATCTTGGTCATCCAAGTTCCAGTATCTCACCCAAATTTTCCATTTTAGATTCTAATATTTTTTTTCCCATAAATGTTCATGCACTATTTGCCCTTTGGCCAAACAATGTCGTTTACCTTTTAGTCAGAGTAAAGCAAAATCCATTGCTTGTTTTGATCTAATTCATATTGATGTTTGGGGACCTTACACTAGCCCATCTATTATCGGTGTACGTTGTTTTTTAACCATTGTAGATGATTATTCTTGCACTACATGGATATATTTGATGCAACAAAGATCTCAAACCTTTTCTCATATCCAAAACTTCTTTACTATAATTAAAACTCAATTTAATATTTCTATCAAACAAATACGTAGTGACAATGGTCTAAAATTTTTTAATAAAATGACTAAAGATTTTTTTTTGCTTCACTTGGTGTTATTCATCAACATAGTTGTCCTTACACACCTTAACAAAATGGTGTCGTTGAATGCAAGCATCATCATTTGCTTAATGTTGCATGTACACTTCGCTTCCAAGCAAATTTACCTTGATAATTTTGTGGTGAATGCATACTTACTGTTGTATATTTAATCAATAGGACTCCATATAAAGTACTTAATAGAAAAACACCTTATGAATTATTATTCAATAAATAGCCTACCTATGTCTATCTTTGCATTTTTGGTTGTTTATGTTTTAGACGTAATACTGATATCAAAAAAAAAAAAATTGATAACCGTTCTTTTCCTGGAATTTTTTTTGGATATCCTTTTGCTCAAAAAGTTTATAAAATTTTTTATCTTAACACTCAAAAAGTTTATGTTACTCGTGATGTCACTTTCCATGAAAGCACTTTTCCTTGCAAATCATTAAATCCCACCAATTTCTTTTCAACCAATACCTCTTTGCCCTTACCATTACCCATTCATGACCATAACATACCTTTTCCTTCATCATCAACTCATCCAGCACATATTGCCACACCTCATGACACATGCCCACATATCCTTCCCACCTCTAGCTCTTCACCAACATCCACTATTCAGCCTAGTAATGATATGCCTCATTCAGACTTAGTCCCTAATGGTCCTTCCTTGCGTCGTTCCCAAAGAGATGTATGACAACCACAAAAATTCCAAGATTATTATTGTTCTAATGTCAAATCCCCTACCTCTACGAGTACTATGTTTCCTTTACAAAATTTTCTTTCTTATATTTTCTCAGTCTCATTGTTCTTTTCTTAGCTCTTTATCTTCTATTGTGGAACCTTATATTTTCCCTTAAGCAGTGCAGATCCCTGAATGGCAGCAAGCTATGAAAATTGAGCTTAATGCATTACAAGCTGCCAACACTTGGTCCTTGGTTCCTTTACCAACCCATCAAAAGCCAATCGGATGTAAATGGGTCTACAAGATTAAAAGATATTCCGATGGTAGTATTGAGCGTTATAAAACATGCCTAGTTGCCAAAGGATACACCCAAATTGAAGGCATCGACTACCCTGAAACTTTTGTACCTGTTGCCAAATTGGTAACCTTTCGAACCTTACTAGCAGTAGCAGCAGTAAAGAATTATCCCTTATAACAATTTGACGTTTAAAATGTATTCTTACATGGTGATTTAAATGAGGAAGTATACATGCTATTGCCTCCTGATCATCCTCGTATGGGAGAGACTAATTTAGTTTGCAAACTTAACAAATCACTCTACGGTTTAAGACAAGCATCTCGCAATTGGTTTGCCGAATTCTCTCATGCCTTATTATCTATTGGTTTCATTCAATTACATGCTGCCCATTCTATTTTTATCTTATAAAAAGGTCCTTCATTTGTTTTTATTTTGGTTTATGCTGATGACATTATGGTCACAAGAAATAATTTTGATGCTATTATTGAAATCAAAAGATTTCTCTTCAGTCAGTTTTGCATTAAAGATTTGGGTCTTCTGAAGTTTTTTCTTGGCATTGAAGTTGCTCGCTCACAGCAAGGCATTTTTTTGAGTCAGTGCAAATATGTGTTAGACTTGCTTCATGATTCTGGGCTCATTGGTGCTCGCATTGTAGATACTCCTATGGAACAACATCTTAAACTTAATGATACTGATGGTGACTTACTAGTATATCCCTCAGTCTATCGACTTCTTATTGGTAGACTCATATATCTCACCATTACACGACCAAACATCGCTTTCACAGTAAATATTTTGAGCCAATTCATGAATCAACCTCGCAAACCTCATCTTGATGCTACCCATCACTTGTTGCGTTATTTAAAGAAAACTACAGGTTAAGGAATTTTATTATCATCTCAAAGTTCACTACAACTTATAGCCTATAGTGATTCAAATTGGGCTGATTGTCCAATGACACGACGTTCTACCACGAAATTTTATATTTTCCTTGGCTCAAGTCCAATTTCTTGGAGAAGTAAGAAGCAATCTATTGTTTCTCACTCATCCGCTGAAGCTGAATATCATTCCATGGCCATGACTACTCGTGAAATTATATGGCTTCGCACATTACTTCAAGATCTTAGCATTACTTTCACCACCAGCACCACTCTTTATTGCGATAATCAAGCCGTTCGTCATATTGCTGACAATCCAGTCTTCCATGAATGAACGAAACATATTGAAATTGATTGTCATATAGTTTGTGAGAAACTTCAGCAAGGGCTACTTCCACTTCTTCCTATTTCTAGTAATAATCAAGTTGCAGATATCTTCACAAAATCCTTACCCAAAGATCAGTTTTTCAAGCTTCATAACAAGCTGGGCATTTTAAAATTACATGCTCCAGCTTGAGAGGAAGTATTAGTTGTATATATCTATATATATCTCTAATTATTCTATTAACCTTTTAGATTTGACTCTGTTACCTTTTCTATCCCATAATTTTAGGCTTAACTTTTCATAGCCGTTGTAATAGCTATTGTAAATACACCAACACTGTATATATATGTTCATACTTTCTGAATAAAATAAACATAACAATTTACTTTCGTAATAGATGGGATTCTTTTCTTGACCAAGTCTCATCACTATATGGAAAATTTGAAATTGGTGTTCCTAATATGGATGAGTTATATTTGGCTACAAGAAGGTCAAGGCGAAGAGAAAATAATATAACAAATTTACACCACTATCGTGTTGAATTGTTTTGTACAGTGTTAGATATGGAACTGCAGGAGTTGAATGATTGTTTTTTTCAACAAGTACAAAGTTACTTGGTTGTGCTGCATGTTTAAGTCCTTTGGATTCTTTTTTAGCTTTTGATAAGAAAAAACTCATTCACTCAGCTTCCTTTTATCCTAATGATTTTTCTGCAAGTAGGCTTCATGAAGATCAACTTGATGGATATATTTTTGACATGTATTGTAGCCACAATTTTCAGGATTGAAAAGCCTTGGTGATTTGGCTGAAAAAATGGTTTAGATAGGAAGAAGTAGAGTCTACACATTGGTCTTTCGACTGTTGAAATTGATATTGCTTTTACCGGTTGCCACAACTATAGTAGCTAGGGGCTTTCCTGCTATGAAAATTGTAGTTGCTTGTATAACCGAATGGGAGATCAGTTTTTAAATGATTGTTTACTTGTCTATATTGAAAGGAAGACATTTAATGAAATTAGTAATAAGACCATTATTCAATGTTTTCAAAAGATTAAGAATCGTCGTGAGCAACTGTAATGTGATAGTCAGTAATTAAGATTTTCCAATTGCAAATTATACTTTTATCTTTCTTAAAACTATTAGTTTGACAATTTATTCTTGTTTGATGATGAGTATACTTTTTATAAACATTACATTATATTCTTATTATTTCATTACCTTGGTACATCTATAAGTGCCCCACCCCCCAACCCCCCCCCCCCCAAACTATTTTTCTAGATACATCTATAAGTGCCCTCCTCCCCCCCTAAACTATTTTTCTAGATACATCTTTAAGTGCCCCCTCCCCCCCTAAACTATTTTTCTAGCTATGCCCCTGATCATACCTCTTATGTTGATTGCGGGTCTTATCTTGCATCAAGGGTGCTTTTGAAGCTAACTCCTTTGCTTTTTATATATTTAAGTTCCTTTTTATTGGTATATTCAATTATGACGTGAGTAATTAGATTTGCAAGCGATAACTATTTATGCTTGTGCTTGAACTGTTGCTTGTAGTCCTTCCACAAACTCGGTAGTTTTTCAATGAGCTATGCAATAAACTTATCTTGCAAGGTGATATTTTCAACCCTAAGATCCTCCAGCAATTTACGATATTCATTAATTAGTATTTTGATGTCCTTGTCATCCACCACTTCCCATTTGTATAAATTGCCAATTACAAATTTTATCTTTCCAGCATCCTCAACAATATACTTTAAGTTCATGGAATCTTATATCTCTTTTGCCTCTTTGTAGGAGCAATAAAATCAAAGAGACCGTTGGAAAGAGTGTTAATAATTGTGTGCCAGCAGACCTTATTAGCATGAGTCCAAGCATCCAATATTTTAGGATCAATAGAGAGTTTGGGTCTAGGGTCAAAAAGGGAAGCACCTACACCATGCATATCAAGAATTGAATACACATGTTTCTGCCATCTTTTAAAGTTTTGCCATTAAACACTTCAATTTTGAAGATATTTTGAATGGTTTAACGTAGGAAAATTGTTGTATGACAGTAGTGTAGAAAATTGAAGTTCATGCTAACGTTGTGATGAGTTGGTTGAGGAAGAGAAGAGATAAAGGTGGAACAAAAAAAAGTGAAAAACGTGAGTTCTGAGATAAGACCCAAAAACAAAGTGACATTAATACAAAAGTAGACTTGTACTGGGCCTCACATGTACCTATTTCATGGTGTGTTGCTTGAAATTGATTTCGTGCTTGTGTTATATTCATTCAACTGTCCATGCCAAGGATTCAAATATGTTTTTATTAGGGGAAATCATTCAAGATTGTATAATATTACTCTCTCAGTTATCTTTACCAATTTCTTAGGTTAGGCATTCAATGAATTCAGTTGCACATATATTAGCGAGGATTTCTATTTCCTATGTTGATGCTTCATCGAAGTTTGTTGTTCCAGATTTTTCTTGCTGTCATAATTCATGGTGATAATTAATGAAATGTTTCTTTTTATCTTTTAAAAAAAATGAAATTGAATCGAATTTCATATTTAAGTTGTGCATTTTCAAATATAAAATTTGATTTATAAATTAATTGTATTTGGTATTTATTTATAAACGAATTCCTTATTTGTGATTGATTATTTATTTCAATTAGACCATGCGTAGAAAACTGTAAAAAATTATAGTATTAAAGATATATCATTTTGATTAATAAATTATTTGAGTGAAGTTATTAGTATTTCCTTTCCTTAAGGAAACATTATCAGTTTTATCATTTAATAAATTTATTAGGTACTATCAGTTTCTATTTTTTTTAAAATATTAATAGTTAATCTAAATATAGAAGTGTCAAAATCCCGTTTTTTAGAAAAAAAAAAACTTAATCAATTTGATTGGATTAATTTAGAATTTGTTTGGTTCAAGCTATGAAACTGGAATTGAAATTTGAAATGAAATTAAGCAATCATAATAATTACCAAGTATTTAATAAGATGAGAAAAATGTGATAATAGGAAACTGATTCCTTATAGAACTATTTAGTTCTTGATATACAAAAATCAAAATATATGTGAAATTTTTCATAAATTTCTACGGTTTTTAATTATTTAAATAATAAACAAAACTTTTTAAATAAATGTTTAGCTTTAATTCTTTAATGCAAAAATGTATTTTAATTTTTTGTTTATTTTGTATTTCTCATAATGGCATTCAATGTGGCAATAAAAGAAATTTAAGTTTAAACTAAATTTCAATTGTGTGTGACATTATGATTTAATTTTATTTGTATAATTAAATTTATTTAGTTAATATCTAATTTTATTTATTTATTTAGAATAAGGTGAATTTTATAATTAACTCAAATCAACAACAAATACATCAACCAAAAAGCCAGTAAGAAAATCTCAACAGCATTGGCTAGCAAAGGACATAAAAGCTCGAGCAAGAAAGCGAGAAACCATGTTAGTCTGACTTGGAATCCACTTCAGCAAATATAATGGTCTAGAATGTAAAAGAAAACAGCAGTCAGAGGCAAGAACACCAAAAATATAATTATCAAGTTCTTGAGCATGTACACCCTGCACTAATTCCTTCGAATTGACTACCACAACAACTTCACCCAACCAGAGAGAAGCCAGCCATTGAAGAGAGAATTGAAGGGCCAAAGCTTCTGCATTTTTAGCTGAAGTTACTGTTAGATTTTTGGGTTCTCTCCTATGTGAAAAATTCAATATTTGAGCTCATTTTTTTTTGCCCAATAAGCTATTAATGTTTTAGCATTTATAATGACCTTATGTTGCATGTGAGAGATCATTAGTATCAGCCACCAAAGGAGAAAAGAAAGAGAGAGAGAAAAGGGAGAGAAAAGAAAGAGTGAATTTTTCTGAAAAATTCACACAGGGCAGTCTCGGGTTTTCGGCAATCGGAAGGTCATCTGTGCTCCAATCAGGCTGAAATTTGGATAACAGTTAGAGTACTTATCATTCTTCATTCTGAACGGTGGAGATCAATTTTAGAAGGTTAGATTTCCAGCATTTAGAGCTCGAAGTTTACTATTTACATACATTTTTGCAACAACGACCAGTTTATCTTTCTCCAATGATCGACGGTCATTTAAGGTCGAATTTGGCTAAAATTTGGTGAGCACGTCTAGAATTTGTTGTTCTTTAATCTGGGCAGTGAAGATTGGATTTGAACAACCAGAGCTCATCCATTAGCATGAACAGTAGCTATTTTCGATATTTTTTCTCCATTCTCTTGTTTATTTCTTGTTATTTGGTTGATTTGGTGTTGCAACTTTACTTGAGGGTTGTTGTAGTAGCTTGTAGTTACTGTTAACATTGATTTTGATAGTGGAACTCTTTTACTTGAACCAAGAGAGGTCCCGTAATTTTTATCCTTTACATTGAAGGAGTTTTTCACATTAAAAATTATTGTGTTTATGTGTGATTGGTTTTTTGGATCTTGAGGCAGATTGTTGAATGGTTGTTTGCTGAATTTTACTTAGTCACTTCTCATAGATTCATTCAAGTAGGGAAGAATTAATCTTAGCTCATTCCCATCAAAGTGGTATCAGAGCTAGTTCATTAGTTCATTGTGTTATTTGCTTGTTTGAATGATGGAGGTGAATATGAGTAAAATGATTTATTTGGATGATACAAATTATCACAAGTGAAAAGAAAAAATGAAAGATTTTCTTCCTATGAAAAGATTGCATTTACATGTATTTGCTTCTCAAAAATTTGAGTCTAAATCCAATGAAGACTGAAAATTTGAGCATTTGTAAGTATGTGATTTTATTAGGCAATAGGTAGAAGATAATGTGTTAAATCATATTGCTAATGAAACAAATGTCAAAACCTTGTGGGAAAAGCTTGAAACTTTGTATGCTTTAAAGACCGGTAATAATAAGTTATTTTTGTTTAAACAAGCTATACGCTTGCAATATAGAGAATGCAACTCTATACTTGATCATGTGAATGAATTTCAAGGTATCTTTGATCAATTATCTGGCATGGGTGTTAAATTGATGAATAGGTTATTGGACTTTGGTTGTTGAATACACTTCATGACTCATGGGAAAACTTTCATGTATCTTTGATTAATTCTACTCCTGAAAGTGGTGTAACCATGTCGTACGCAAAGACTGGTATTTTGAATGAAGAGATGAGAAGAAGAAATCAGGGGCATCTACTTCACAGTCAGAAATTTTAGTTATTGAAAACAGGGGGAGAAGTAAAAGTAGGAGTTAAGATCAAAATTGAGGCAAGTGCAAGAGTAAATCAAAATTAAGGTATAAGAACCTTAAATGTCATTACTATGGTAAACCAGAACATATCAAGAAATATTGTTTCAAGTGGAAGAAAGAAAACAAGGCAGACAAAGGGAAAGAAGAAAGGAGAGGCAATGATAACAATACTGATCGTGTTGCCACAACTACTTCAGATGATGATTTGGCTATAGTTTATCAAGAGAATATAGTCAATATAACCTATGATGATACTGCTTGGTTTTTTGATAGTGGTGCATACTTTCATGTTACATCAAGGAAGGAGTTCTTCACATCTTATACTCCGAGTGATTTTGAAGTTTTAAAGATGGGTAATGATGGAGTGTCAAAGGTAATAGGCATTGAAACTGTTTATTTAGAGACCCAAAATGGAACAAAATTAGAGCTGAAAAATGTTATACATGCACCGAACATTAGGTTGCATTTGATTTCCACCAGCAAGCTTTATGATGATGGCTATTGTAGCATTTTTGACGATGAAAAATGTAAAATTAGCAAAGGCTCCTTAGTTGTGGGGAGAGGAAAGAATGCTTTGGGCTTATATTGGTTGCAAGCTTCAATCTCTACAGATCTTGTTAATGCGGTTAAAAGTGATAGCTCTTCAGAATTATGATACAAGAGATTGAGTAACATTAGTGAGAAGGGACTTGATTGTCTAGCTAAAATGAATTTGCTTTCGGGATTGAAAGGTGCAAGGTTAGACAGATGTGTTCATTGCTTGGCTGGGAAACAAAAGAGGGTTTCTTTCAAACATCATTCTCCTTCTAGGAAAAATGATTTGCTTGAGCTGGTACATTCAGATGTATGTGATCCTTTGAAGGAAAAGTCATTTGGTGGTGCACTTTTACTTTGTGATCTTTATTGATGATCATTCTAGAAGACTTTGGGTTTGTACCTTAAAGTCTAAAGATCAAGTTATTGGTGCATTTAAAGAATTTCAAGCTTCTGCTGAGAGAGAAGCTGGAAAGAAGTTGAAATGTATTCGAATTGATAATGGTGATGAGTATTGTGGGCCTTTTGATACATATTGCAGAGAACAGGGTATTAGACATCAGAAGACACCTCCCAAGACTCCTCAGCTGAATGGTTTGGCAGAAAGGATGAACAGAACATTGATGGAGAGAGTCAGATGTGTACTTTCAGAGGCTAAATTGCCTAACTCTTTTGGGGGTGAAGCTTTGTATACTGTTGCACATATGATTAACCTAACTCCCACTATTGCATTGGAAAATGATGTTCCAAATAGGTTCTGGTATGGTAAGGATGTTTTCTATGACCACCTACGAGTGTTTGGTTGTAAATGCTTTGTGCATGTTCCCTAAGATGAGAGGTCTAAGTTAGATGCCAAGACTAGACAGTGTATCTTCATTGGCTATAGGCAAGATAGTTTGGTTACAGATGCTATGATCCAATTCAGAAGAAACTTGTCAGAAGTCGAGATGTAGTATTTGTAGAAGACCAGACTATTGAAGATATTAACAATGTGGAAAAATTAAAGCCTTAGAGTAGTGGTTTGATTGATTTAGACCCATCTCCTACAACTCATATGCCTGATGCAATTGAAGTTTAGAATCATGGTGATGTGCAAAATGATAATCAGAATGCAGATAAGGTTGGTGCTCCTAAATATGAAGCAGCTGATGATCAACAAGAGACACATTTTGAGGAACCTGAAATTTCACTTAGGAGGTCTACCAGAGATCGAACGCATTCTACTAGATATTCACCTAATGAGTATATATTCTTGACAGATGGAGAAGAACCTGAATGCTATAAAGAGGCTACTGAGAGTGAGCAAAAGGCAGAATGGATTACAGCTATGAAAGATGAAATGCAGTCTTTAGCTGATAATCACACCTTTAAATTGGTGAAGCTTCCTAAAGATAGAAAAGCCTTGAAGAATAGGTGGATCTATAAAATAAAGCAACAACAGAATTCATCATCTCCGCGATATAAATCTAGATTAGTTGTCAAGGGCTTTAGTCAGAAAAAGGGAGTTAACTTTGAGGAGATTTTCTCACCAGTGGTTAAGATGCCATCAATTCATGTTATTTTGGGATTACCTGCTTCTCTTGACTTAGAGGTTGAGCAAATGGATATTAAAACAAACTTCCTTCATGGTGACTCAGAGGAGGAAATCTACATGGAACAACCTGAAGGTTTTGTGGTAAAAGGAAAAGAAAATTATGTTTGCAAACTGAAAAAGAATTTGTATGGGTTGAAACAAGCACGTAGGCAATGGTATAAGAAGTTTGAGTCAGTTATTGTTCAACAAGGCTACAAGAAGACTACTTCTGATCATTGTGTTTTTGTGCAAAGATTTTCTTATAGTGATTTTATCATCTTGTTGCTATATATTGATGATATGCTTATTATGGGTTCTAGTTCTTCAAGAATTGATAGCTTGAAGAAAGAGTTGAGCAAGTCCTTTGCAATGAAGGATTGAGGGCCAGCAAAACAGATTCTTTGCTTAAGGATCATTCGTGATAGGAAATGCAAGAAGCTGTGGCTATATCAAGAAAAGTATATTGAGAAAGTATTACAACGATTTAATATGGCTAAAACTAAACCTGTAAGTACTCCTCTTGCTATGTCTTTCAAATTGCGTGTCAAACATTCTCCTTCTAGTGAGCAAGAGAAAGAATATATGCAGAAAGTTCCTTATGCATCTGCAGTAGGTAGCTTGATGTATGTTATGGTTTGCACTAGGCCAGACATAACTCATGCAGTTGGACTGTTAGTAGAATTTTTTCTAATCTAGGAAAAGAGCATTGGGATGCTGTGAAATGGATTTTGAGATATCTCTATGACACTGCTAGTTTGAAGTTGTGTTTTGGGACTGAAAAGCCTATTCTCAGTGGTTATACAGATTCTGATTTGACAGGGGATGCAGATTCAAGAAAGTCTACTTCTAGGTATCTGATCACTTGTACAAGGGGAGCTGTGACATGGCAATCTAGGTTGCAGAAATGCATTGTATTGTCTACTACAGAAGCCAAATTCATTGCAGCAACTGAAGCATGTAAATAATTGCTTTGGATGAAGAAGTTTATGAATGAGCTTGGCTTTATACAGAAGAGATATATCTTATTTTGTGACAGTCAGAGTGCTATTCATCTTGGTAAGAATTTTACTTTTCACGGTAGATCCAAACACATAGATATGAGGTATCATTGAATTCGTGATATTTTGGATTCTAAGTAGCTTGAACTTGAGAAGATACATACTGATAATAATGGTTCTGATATGTGCACAAAGGCTTTACCAAGAGAGAAGTTTGAGGCATGTTGTAGAGTTGCCGGTTTGGAAAACTCCTTCACATAGTTGGGAAGGAGGAGAATTGTTAGGTTTTTGGGTTCCCTGCTATGTGAAAAATTCAATGTTTGAGCCCATTTTCTTTTAGCCTAATAAGCTATTAATGTTTTAGCATTTATAATGACCTTATGTTGCATGTGAGAGGTCATTAGTGTCATCCACTAAAGGAGAAAAGAAAGAGAGAGAGAAAAGGGAGAGAAAAGAAAGAGTGAATTTTTCTGCTGAAAAATTCACACAGGGCAGTCTCGATTTTTTGGCAATCGGAAGGTCATCTGTGCTCCGATAAGGCTGAAACAGCCATTAGAGGACTCATCATTCTTCATTCTGAATGGTGAAAATCAGTTTTCATTGGTTGGATTTCCGGCATTTAAAGCTCAAAGTTTACTATTTACGTTCATTTCTGCAACAACGACCAGTTTGTCTTTCTCTGACTATCGGACGGTCATTTGTGGTCGAATTTGGCTGGAATTTGGTGAGAATGTTTAGAATTTGTTGTTCTTTAATATGACACTGGAGATCGGATTTGAACAATCGGAGCTCATCCATTGGCATGAACAGTAGCTATTTTGGGTGATTTTTCTCCATTCTCTTATTTATTTCTTGTTATTTGATTGATTTGGTGTTGCTACTTTACTTGAGGGTTGTTGTAGTAGCTTGTAGTTGCTGTAAATATTGATTTTGATAGTAGAACTCTTTTACTTGGACCAAGAGAGGTCTCGTGGTTTTTATCCTTCACATTGAAGAGATTTTTCACGTTAAAAATTGTTGTGTTTATATGTGATTGGTTTTGTGCATCTTGAGGTAGATTATTGAATAGTTGTTTGGTGAATTTTACTTAGTCACTCCTCATAGATTCATTCAAGTAGGGAAGAATTAATCTTGGCTCCTTCCCATCAGTTACAAAAGACAAAGGACATGCCAGAGCTACAACAAACTCCCTCTACCAATTTCGAAAGATTGCACCAAACCCGAAAGAGATATCTGATAACTAGCATTCATATTACATTTCTAAGTTCCTTGAGGAGGATGAACCCTACCCTCTGGAGGTCTGCTCTGCTGTTCAACACTAAACCTTTACTGGTTATAAAGGTCTCATGAAGAAATCCATGAAGCATACACAGTAGAGGCCAAAGCTACCACATCTGCTGATGGTGTGTCAATGTGACTCCATAATAATGAATTATCTGCATGCCAAATTCTCCATAAATGGTAATAAAACTTCTCAACACATTAGGTTGTTGCTCTAATATCTAAAAGAAATAGTCACCAAAGCTAAACTATTCAAAGCAACATTAAAGTTTAAACCACACAAATCCCAGTAGACCTTGGATCTCAGGCAATTGAAGAGATCAAGGTTAATATCTTCAACCTCACCACATGCATAACAGTTCTCATCTAGCTCAATACCTTGCTGAATCAAATGAGCTTTATTTGGTAGGATATCTCAAACTGCATGACATATAAAAACTCTAGCCTTCCTTGGAATGCTGAGGTTCCATAACCTTCCCTAACTCTGACCATGAAGATGAGAATCAAATGGTTCCATATAACTAATACAAGCTAAATTATAACTTGATTTAACAGTAAATTTTCCCTTATTATCATAGTGCCAAGCAATAATGTACTCTATATTACTTCAGCAGCTAAGGGGGATGCTTGTTATCATTCTGACCTCTTCATCATTAAACAAACTTTCTATTTTTCCATAATCCCAACACTTGCCATTACCAACTATTAAATCACTCACAATAAACTGTCCCAATCCTTCATTGGTAGGACTAGTAACCACAAAATGAACATCATAAGGCAGACAAAGGTCCTGCCATATCGAAATCTTCTCACCAGTCCCAACCTGCCATCTTGCACCTCTCTTTAATAAGTCTTGTACAACAACAAGCCCTCTCCAAGTGAAGCTGATAGGTGCAAATTAATCCTATATTTTCTATTAGATTTATGCATGTAATTGACTTGAATTAATCTATTCTAAGTTTATTTATGTACTTTTATTTCATTATTCTTAAATTAAGCATAGTTTAAATTAATTTCTTAAAAGTGTGCATAAACTGAAATTTTTAGGTATAATTTGACCTTTCAAGCTTGAAGTAAAATTTTAGTGGTCTTAAAGTGCAAAATTGGAAAAGTGTTCTTCATAAAGTTGCTAGAAGACATCTCAAAATTTTTAGAGAGTCCTAATTCATTAAATTCTGAGTTCTTTTGGACCTCCAACATTAAAGCCAAAATCAAACTTGAATTTCAGAAGCAGAAGTCTAGTCTGAGCCACTAATAGTAATTGGGCCATAACTTAGGTGTCTGAAGTCTGAATCAGGTGATTCAAAGGCCTAAAACCATATACTCTTCTGGGGCTACAATATTTCTGAAGAGGTTAATTGGAGATAAGGAACATATCTAATAGAAAATCGAGGGGGAATTTTGAATTCAAATTTTGAAACAGAGGTTGAGTAAGAGTAGGATTCTGATTTGAAAGAAGGATGGGCTGGATATCAAAAGGACGTGAACAGTACGTGAGACAGCCATTCTAGATTGTTAGACTATTTTTCTTCATTTTTTGTCTAGAGCAAAATTAATTTTAGCTCAATTGGAGATTAAAGGAAGAAGGAGATTACGTTAGAGGAAGAATTGGCCGTCTCTGCCGGATTCTTCATCAACCTTGTTTGAACTCTCTATTTAGTTTATATTTTATTTAATGCTTTGTATTTTCTTATTTTGAATATTAGAATGATGAACTTTGTGTTTTGTTTCTTAAATTCTATTTTATCTAAGTTTAATTTAGTCATGAGCAACTAATCCATTTGTGGGATTAGGTGAATTTTGATATTTGAACTATGGGTTTGATTATAATCTATTAATACACATAGATTGATTTTCTTTTATCCTTGATTTGATAATTTTAGTTTAATTGATTAGCAATTATTTTGCCACCAATTGTTAAGTTTAAAGAATAATATAAAATGTGAAAGCTGAATGTGATTTTTGATGTGGAATCATCAACCTTGAGTGATTAAGTTTAGAGATAAATTAATTGCTTAGGGATCCAGAATTAATGTCTTGATTAAATTGAATTGGACTTTGATTTTTTGACATGAAAATAGTAATTTAATCATTGCCAATTATATTCCCCTTGCTTGAGAGAGAAGTGGAAGAATTGAGTGATATTGGATATCTAGGATTTAAGAATTGAAACTTAATGCTTCATTAATTAGACCCATAGTAAAAACTCCAATGAAACATAATCCTACTCCTTTACCATTGATTATTTGAACACTTAGTTTAGAGTAATTGACTTGAATAGATTAAGATTAATTAGGTAAAATTAAATTGTTACAATTTACTAATTTTCAGATAATAGTTAAATTGAATTTTAGTTAATCAAATTGAACCTTCCCTATGGGATCGACTCTTACTTTCACTATATTACTTGTTATGAGCCATGCACTTGCGGTTTTTAAAATTGATATACACAAATCAACCAACAAGTTTTTGGCATCGTTGCCAGGGAAAAAAAATAATTTGATAACTGTAAGTTCAAAGCGATTATTAATTTGAAATTTATTTTAATTGTTTTTTTTTGTTTCTTCTGCAAGAATTTTATGTGCAGTAATAGACAAGCGGTTTTAGAAGATTTTAATTTGAAAATCAAAAAATAGTGTAGAGAAAATAGTAGAGCAAGAAAGGAGAGACTTCGCCTGAAAAGAGAAGAAAGAGAACAAATCTGGGTATAGAAATTGTAGAAGAAGAAAGTAAGACTGAAGAAGAAGAAGCTACTGACGAAAAAGTTAACATGGCAGATCCACAAGATCAAATTCAACCAAGAAATCTCACTCTAAGAGAACACGCCATGCTTAATGCTCAAATTGGGTCAAGCATCACTCGACCTGCAGTGAATGCTAATAATTTTGAACTTAAACCAGCTGTCATTAACATGGCTCAACAATAACTTTTCTATAGCTTGAACCAGAAATATGCTATTGCTCACTTGACAAATTTTCTAGAAATTTGAGATACAATCAAGATGAATAGAGTCAATGATGATGCAATTAGGCTATGCCTTTTTCCTTTTTCATTAAAGGATAAGGCAAAAGCTTGGTTGCAAGGACAAGCTGCTGGACCTTTACCAGTTGGGATGATCTATCTAAGGGATTTTTGGCAAAATATTTTCCTCCTGGTAAGACTGCAAAATTTAAAAATGACATAACCAGCTTTGTGCAGTATGATGGTGAATCCCTTTATGAAGCTTGGGAGAGATTTAAAGATCTTCAAAGAAAGTTCCCTCACTATGGGATTCCTGAATGACTGATTGTGCAAACATTCTATAATGGAATAACAGGGCCGTTGAGAAGTACAATAGATGCAGCTCTGGAGGTGCTCTTATGAACAAAAATACAGCTGAAGCAATCGAGTTGCTTGAGTCTATGGCAGCGAACAATTACCATTGGTCCAGTGACAGGTCTTTACCCAAGAAGATAATGGGTGTACATGAAGTAGATGAGATTTCATTACTTACAGCAAAGGTTAATGCATTAGCTAGAAGCATTAGCTAGAAAGTTGCAGCATATGAATCTTGCCACTACAAGTTGTGAAGGATGCAGTGGTAATCACTAATCTTTTGAATGTCCAATTCAAGATCAAATAAATTTCGTAGGGAATCAAAATAGAGCTCAATCAATGCCTTATGGAAACACATATAATCCTAGTGGAAAAAACCATCCAAATTTGTCATGGGGTGGAAACCAAAGAAACCAAGGCAATCAAGGGAATCAATTCAACCAAAGAGGAATACACCAACCTCCATTTCCTAATAGGAGTCAAGGTCAAGCTAATTATCAAGACAACAAAATGGGTTATGAAGCTGCTTTAGAAAAATTTATTACTGTTTCTAGTGAAAGGTTTGACAAAATAGATAAGCAATATGATTAATTGGAAGGTAGGATGGATCAAATTGCAAGTCAAAAAAGAAATCTTAAAGTGCAAATTGAGCAAATAGTTAATTGTTCTAATTTAAGAAGTCAAGGTGCTCTTCCTAGTAAAACAGAAATAAACCTCAAGGAGTATTGTAAAACAATTACGCTTAGAAGTGGGAAGGAGTTACAAGAGGTAGTTCCAATGAAGGTTGAATCAGAAAGAGAAAATGAAGTAGTTAAGGAAGACAAAAAAAATAATGAAAATGAGATTGAAAATGAGACTGAAAAATGAAGAAAGTAAGACACTCCCACCAAAGAAAGAAGTTAATCCTTATGTGCCACCCGTACCATTTCCTCAAAGGCTTCAAAAGCAAAAAGTAGAAAAACAATATGAAAAATTTATTGAAGTATTTAAACAATTGAGAATTAACATTCCTTTTTGCATATGTTCTAGCTCAAATGTCTTCATATGTTAAATTCTTAAAGGAGATTCTTTCTAACAAGAGATCCATTGAAGAAAATGCTAGAGTAGCCTTAACTGAAGAGTGTAGTGCAGTGATCCTAAACAAACTTCCATCCAAATTGAAGGATCCAAGGAGTTTTTCTATACCTTGTACCATTGGTGATTTTGATTTTGGTAAAACTTTATGTGATTTAGGTGCAAGTGTTAGTCTAATGCCAAACTCCATTTACAGGAAACTTGAATTAACCGACTTGAAATCAACAAAGATGACATTGCAATTAGCTGATTGTTCAGTAAAATTTCCTTTGGGAATTATTGAAAATATTTTGGTCAAAGTCGATAAATTTTTTATACTTGTTGATTTTGTTATTCTTGAAATGGAAGAGGATACTGAAATATCTCTAATTTTAGGGAGACCATTTTTAGTTACTGTAAGGGCAATGATAGATGTGAGGGTTGGTAAGTTAACTCTGCAAGTAGGTGAAGAGAAAGTAGAGTTCAATCTTAATGAGTCCATGAAAGAACCTAGGTTTATGGATGATTATTTTAGAGTTGATGTTATTGATAATTTAGTTAAAGCCTATGAAAAAGAGTTTAGAAAGGACCCTTTAAAGGCTTGTTTAACTCACAGTGCAACTCAAGAAGATGACAATCAAGAGATTACAGCTTGTGCTTATACCTTGCAGATGACACCGCCCATAGTTTTTAGGGGATTTGAAGAGATAGAAAAATCTACACCTTTACCACCCCCTCAATTGAGAGACCACCTATTATTGAGATGAAACCATTGCCTTCTCATTTGAAATATGTATTTCTAGGACCCAATGATAGCCTTCCAATAATTATAAATGCCAAGTTATCTGAGGACCAATTAGAATAAACATTGGGTGTGATTAGACAATTTAAGAAGGCTATAGGATGGAGTATTTTAGATATTAAAGGTATTAGCTCATCTTTGTGTATGCATAGAATTTTAATGGAGAATGATTATAAACCAGTTGTGGATGCACAAAGAAGGTTAAACCCTAATATGATGGAGGTGGTTAAGGCTGAAATTACTAAGCTATTATATGCAGAAATTATTTACCCAATTTCGAATAGCTCGTGGGTTAGTCCAATACATGTGGTACCAAAGAAAGAGGGGATGACAATTGTTAAAAATAAAAAAAATGAGTTGATTCCATCTAGAATAGTTACGAGTTGGCGAGTCTGTATAGATTATAGAAAATTAAATAAAGCTACTCGTAAAGATCATTTTTCATTGCCTTTTATTGATCAAATGCTGGAGCGGCTAGCTGGTAAATTATTTTTCTATTTGTTGGATGGATATTCAGGGTATTTTCAGTTATCAATAGCTCCAGAAGATCAAGATAAGACAACATTTACTTGTCCATTTGGCACCTTTGCTTATAGAAGGATGCCCTTCGGTCTGTGTAATGCACCTGCTACGTTTCAACCTTGCATGATGGTATTATTTAGTGATTTTACAGAAAATTTTATGAAAATTTTTATAGATGATTTTACTATTTATGGTACTTCTTTTGAAATTTATCTACAAAATTTAGCTAAAGTACTTCAGAGGTGCGAAGAAAAAAATATAGTGTTTAACTGGGAGAAATGCCATTTTATGGTTGAAGAGAGAATAATTCTTGGGCACAAAGTCTCTCAAGCAGGAATTGAGGTGGACAAAGCAAAAGTTGAAGTGATTGAGAAGTTTCCTCCACCAACAAACTTCAAAGGAATCCGAAATTTTCTTGGACATGCTGAATTTTATCAATGTTTTATTAAGGATTTTTCTAAAATTTTAAAACCTTTATGTGACCTATTGAGTAAAGATGTTGATTTTTATTTTTCTAATGATTGTCTAACTACTTTTAATAGGTTAAAGAAGGCATTGACTACGGCTACAGTTATTGCATCTCCTGATTGGACCTTACCTTTCGAGATCATGTGTGATACTAGTCAATTTGCAATAGGAGCTGTTCTTTGTCAAAGGAAGGATAAAAGGTGTTATGCCATTTACTATGCCAGCCGATTGTTGGATGAGGCACAGATCAATTATGCCACTGCTGAGAAAGAGATGCTAGCAGTGGTATATGCTTTGGACAAGTATAGGTTTTACATCATTGGGTCCAAAGTGATTGTATTCACTGATCATGCGACTATTCATTACTTAATGAACAAGAAGGAGGCAAAGCAGCATTTGATCCGTTGGGTTTTACTACTTCAAGAGTTTGATGTTGAGATAAAAGGTAATAAAGGAGTGAAAAATGTAGTTGTAGATCACCTTTCTCGATTAGAGATGATGAATAAAGATAAAGAGGATGTGCCAATTAATGAGACCTTTCTGGATGAGCAATTGTGTGCAGTGGAAGGTAGGTTGCCATGGTATGCGAATATTGTAAATTATTTGGTAGGCAAGGTCATTCTCTGAGTTTAATTCAAATCAGAAAAAAAAAACTTTTCTCAAAGGTCAAGCACTATATGTGGGATGACCCATTATTATTCAAGCATTGTAACGATGAGATAATCCGTCGTTGTATTCAGGAGGAAGAAGTCCAAGCAATTTTAGAATTTTGCCATTCTAAGGAGTGTGATGGACATTCAAGTTTTTTAAAGACAAAAGCTAAGATATGGAAATTGGGATTCTTTTGACCAACGATGTATAAGGATGCACATGTGTTCGTTAAAAGGTGTGATCGTTGCTAAAGATTGGGAAATATTTCTAGAAGAGATGATATGCCTTTGCACCCAATTTTAGAAGTTAAATTGTTTGATATGTAGGGCATTGATTTCATGGGACCCTTCCCATCTTCCTTTGAAAATCAATATATACTTGTTGCAGTGGATTATATGTCTAAATGGGTTGAGGTTATTGCTAGTCCAACTAATGATTCAAAGATTGTAACAAGATTTGTGAAAAATAATATTTTCATAAGATTTGGTGTACCTCGAGCTCTCATTAGTGATGGTGGATCTCATATTTGCAATAGGATATTTGAAACACTTTTTAAGAAATATGGAGTCCATCACAAGGTAGCCACTCCATATCATCCTCAAACAAATGGCCAAGTGGAGATTTCCAATTGAGAGATTAAGTGGATCTTGGAGAAAACAGTAGGGAATTCTAGAAAGGATTGGGCAATGAAGCTTGATGATGTACTATGGGCCTACTGGACTGCTTTTAAAACACCTATTGAGATGTCTCCATATAGGTTAGTTTATGAGAAAGCTTGTTACCTTCCAGTTGAATTGGAACACTGAGCTTATTAGGCAATACGGAACTTGAACATGGACGTGAAATCGGTAGGAGATAAAAGGCTTCTTTAACTTAGCCAACTTGAACTCCAGTTTAATTCATATGAAAATGCCAAGTTATACAAGGAACGAACAAAATCATGGCATGATAAGAATATTCGGGAAAGAACTTTTCATGAAGGAAAACTTGTGCTTCTCTTCAACTCTAGATTTAAGCTCTTTTCAGGAAAACTCAAGTCAAGGTGGTCCAGCCCTTTCAAGGTTGTGAAAGTGTATCCGTCTGGAGCAGTTGAAGTTCAAAATGATTTGAAAGAAACATTTACTGTGAATGGTCAAAGATTGAAGCCTTACTTCATTGGTGATCCAATTGAAAAGGCATCAGTTTGCTACTTAAATGGTTGATCATTATTGATTAAGTTGAGCTAATGACTTTAAACAAGCGCTCTTGAGAGGCAACCCAAAATTTTTATCTCTTAATTTTTATATTCAGTAGCTTAAGTTCATTTGATAAATGTTTTTACATAATATTTATAGATTTCTTCTGTTGGTTAAAAAAAATGTGTCGCTACTGTTGCGATCGCGGTGAATGTCGCGATCACAATAGTAATGACCACTACGAACTATGTGAGCAGCGCGCTATCACACCGCTGCTGCTCGCCAGTTTGTCGCGATAGCGACGGGACTGAAAATTCCAAAAAAAAATTTTAGTTCATTAAAGCCATAAGCCTTTCTCTCTCCTCACTTTTCTTTTCATCTTCTTCCTCTCTTCATCTCACTCCCAAACACTTCTCTTAAATCTCTAACCTTTCTTCTCTCAAATCCACTCAAATCTCACCCAAATACTTTAAATTTCTTCCTTAATCCATCAAATCCTACCTAAATCTACTAAACCCATTCATCAATTCCATAAAAAATGGCTTCAAGAACTAAGAGTGTTGCAAAGAAAAATTCTTCAAGGAACAAGAAAGAGAAAGTTTCAAGCTCTTCAAGGGATGAGGTAGATATATCTTCTCATTTTGAAGCTCCTTTTCCAATTTTTGATCAAGAAGAAGGTAAGAAATATATCTCCATATGCTTGAGAAATATTACTCCTTATAGATATTTTAGCCATGGTGTTTTTGAGCATTTGGGTCTAGATGATAGAATGAAGCAATTATTTGCTAGATTAGATTGGGAAAATTTGATTCAAAAGAGATATGGCACATATAAGGAACCCACTCTTGAATTTTTCACAACCCTTAAAATGTCTAGATCTAAGGATAAAAATTTAGAGTGTAGAATGTTTGGTATTAATTATGTAATTGATCATGATATTATGTTCAAAGCTTTTGGCTTGCCTAAAAGAGGTTCTTGCACACATTCGAAAGAATTTAATGTTGATAAATTTTGAAAAATATTAACTTGATTTGATTCATTCAATATAAGGAATGCACCTAATGGACTGATTCATGATCATAGTTTACTTTTATTTCATAAGTTTATGTGTCATTTTATTTTTGGTAAAAAGAAAAGTAATAAAGTGTCAGTACAAGATTTTTTTATGTTGTATTGTGCTTATAAGGGTAAAAAAATGTCTACAACATACAATATTTTTAAAGTTTCATGTTTATTGCTCAACATCCTAAGAGTAATATTGCATTAGGACATATTATTACTAGATTAGTAGTTTATTTAATGTCTTTGATCCTAACAATACTTCAATGAAATATATTAGTGGGGAGTCATATTTCTTTGACACTTTATGTCGTGTTGAGATTTTGGATGCTGACCGTAGTTTAAGTGATCCCACAACAAGAAGGTACTACAAGAAATTAATAAGGAGGTTTAAGTAGTACAACACCAAGTGATCAACCAACACATGCAAAAGAATGCAATAAGGAAGACGAAAGTGGTGATGAACAAGATGATGATAATACAAATGAGGAGCAGGGATGACGACAAGTTTTAAAGCGGCTCGATTTAATGGATGCAAAAAATCAGGAGATGAGCACGCAGTTAAACATTATGGAGGCGCAGCAAAGGCAATATAGTGATCAAATAGGGATGATGAATCGAAGACTTATCAACATGAAAATGAGTCAGACATATCACAATTATAAGCTCATGAAGTATATTAAACTTTTAGAATTGTTTGTTCCTTCGCCGACTCCCTCACCTCCATCGTCGCCATGACTCAGGGAAGCTTCCATCTTTTCTCTTTTTCTTATTATATTTTCTTTTTCATTTTAATTGTTGTGCTTTTTGTGTGTGATTTTGTATTTTTCATTGGTGACATAAAAAAATTTAAAGTGTGGGAGAGGAGTATTTATTTTGTTATTTATTTTATTAGTTAGTTTAATTTGTATTTTGTAAATTATTTTTCTTTATTGTTGTTTGTGTTTCCTTTGTTTTTGTTTTTGTAAATTTAAAAATTTAAAATAAAACAAAATAAAACAAAAACAAAAAAATTTTATTATTTCAGATTTTGCGAAAAAGAAAATCGAAAAAAAATCCAGGTTTTTTTGAAAAAAAAAGAAGAAAAAAATATATAATAATTATAATTATTAGAAGAATTTATTTAAATTTTAGTCAGCTATCTTAGTTTATCTAGGATTAAGTTATTATCTTTTATTTTGAATTTAAATTCTTATCCTAAATAGATTAAGAATTTATTTTTAATTAATTAACTCTTATTATTGTTGGTTTGAATTAAATAATTTTTATATTATTTTTGTTTTACTTAATTTTCTATCTTTTCAGTTTTATTTGTGCTAGATTTAATTTTTAATTTTTAATAAATAATAAGACTTTATTTTACTCTTACTTTGCATTCTATTTGGTTTATGATATCTACTTTTTCTTTACTTGTTATTAAGTGAGTTAATTATTGTTATTTTAGATTTCAACTTGAAAATTGAATTCTTTTACCTAAATTGAAAATAATTATTGGTTGTTCTTAATTTAATGCATGGAATGGATAAGATTGTGATCTTGAGAAATTTTACAAGTTAAGAGCACATTTTTTTAAAAAAAAATATTTATAATTATTTTTTATCATAGTGATTTAAGTTCATTGTGATGTAATAGATTCTTGAGTTAACATGTATTACTAAGGTAGTAAATTGCTTGAATTTGTGAGGATATAATGTGAAAATTATGCTCAATTAATATAGTTATTATATTAAATATTTTTACGAGATGGAATGGAGCATAAAATGCATCCACCATACATTTATATATATATAAAGAAAGAAAGAAAAATAAATTAATAATAATTATGGGATTGAGCAAAAAATACACACATTAAATATATTTAATTATATTAATAATTGTATAGTTCTTATTGATCCTCAATTGTTGTGAAAGATTTGCTACTTAGTAATATTTGCTATATTCTTGGATTAATAAAGTTATGATGAATTTCTTGCGGCTATGGTTTAACATAAAAGTTTTTGCTAATCACCTTATGTTTAAGTGTTCTTGGTTTGTGAAGTTGCTTAAGATTATAATTCTTTGAAATTGAGTATTTTAAGTTAAAAATAAGTAATTATTATTTTTCTTTGGTTGGTTGAGTTTGATTGATTGTTGGAATTTAACTTAATAACGTTAATTTGCTTGAGGACAAGCAAAAGTTCAAGTGTGGGAAAATTTAATAGGTGCAAAGTAACTATATATTTTCTATTAGATTTATGCATGTAATTGACTTGAATTAATCTATTCTAAGTTTATTTATGTACTTTTATTTCATTATTCTTGAATTAAGCTTAGTTTAAATTAATTTTTTAAAAGTGTGCATAAACTGAAATTTTTAAGTATAATTTGACATTTTAAAATTCAAGTAAAGTTTTGATGGTCTTAAAGTATAAAATTGGAAAAGTGATCTTCATAAAGTTGATAGAAGACATCTCAAGCTTTTCATAGAGTCCTAGTTCGTTAAATTTTGAATTTGTTTGGGCCTCCAACTTTAAAGTTGAATTGGGCTTGAATTTCAGAAGCAGAAATCTAGTTTGAGCCACTGATAGTAATTGGGCCATAACTTAGGAGTCTGAAGTCCAAATCAGGTAATTCAAAGGCCTAAAACCATATAATCTTCTGGGGCTACAATATTTCTGAAGAGGCAAATTGGAGATAAGGAACATATCTGATAGAAAATTGAGCGGGAATTTTGAATTCAAATTTTGAAATAGAGGTTGAGTAAAAGTAGGATTCTGATTTAAAAGAAGGATGGGCTGGATACCAGGAGGACGTGAAAAGTACATGAGACAACTATTCTAGAGTGTTAGACTATTTTTCTTCATTTTTTTCTAGAGAAAATTAATTTTAGCTCAATTGGAGATTAAAGAAAGAAGGATATTATGTTAGAGGAAGACTTGGTCGTCTCTGCCGGATTCTTCATCAACCTCGTTTGAATTCTCTATTTAGTTTATATTTTCTAGTTTGCATTTTATTTAATGCTTTGTTATTTTCTTGTTTTGAATATTAAAATGATGAACTTTGTATTTTGTTTCTTAATTTCTATTTTATCTAAGTTTAATTTAGTCATGAGCAACTAATCCCTTTGTGGGATTAGGTGGATTTGGATATTTGAATTATGGGTTTGATTATAATCTATTAATATACATAGATTGATTTTTTTTAATCCTTGATTTGATAATTTTGGTTTAATTGATTAGCAATTGTTTTGCTACCAATTGTTAAGTTTAAAGAATCATATAAAATGCGAAAGCTGAATATGATTTTTGATGTGAAATCATCAACCTTGAGTAATTAAGTTTAGAGATAAATTAATTACTTAGAGATCCAAAATTAATATCTTGATTAAATTGAATTAGACTTTGATTATTTGACATGAGAATAGTAATTTAATTATTGCCCAATTATATTCCCCTTACTTGAGAGAGAAGTGGATGAATTGAGTGATATTGAATATCTAGAATTTAAGAATTGGAACTTAATACTTCATTAATTAGACCTATAGTAAAAACTCCAATGAAATCTAATCCTACTCCTTTACCATTGATTATTTGAACACTTAGTTTAGAGTAATTGACTTAGATATATTAAGATTAATTAGGTAAAATTAAACTGTTGCAATTTACTAATTTTTAGATAATAGTTAAATTGAATTTTAGTTAATCAAATTGAACCTTTCTTGTAGGATCGACTCTTACTTTCACTATATTACTTATCACGAGCTATACACTTATAGTTTTTAAAATCGATATGCATAAATCGACCAACAGAAGCTTGAGTTATGACCCAACTGAGCTGACAAAAAGTCCCTTGATGGGAAGTATTTAGCTTTGAGGATACGACTGAGAAGGCTATTAGTGCAAGAAATACACTGCCATCCCTGCTTACCAAGCATTGCCATATTAAATAGATGCAAGTGACGAAACCCAATCCTTCATTCCTATTTTTTACACAAAGTCTATCCCAACTTAACCAATGAATGGCTCTCTTAACATTTGATTTAAAATCCCACCAAAAAGAGTTCATCATGCGTTCAAGCTCCTTACATAAAGAGGCAGGTAACATAAACACCCCCATGCAATAAGATGTTATAGCTTGGGCTACAAACTTTTATAAGAACGTCTTTACCCACACTTGAGAGGAGTTTACTATACCAACAAGATATCCTCTTCATCGTTTTATCTTTCAAGGAAACAAAAATTCTTTTGTTATCTCTTCCCACCTAGAGAGGCAAACCCAAATAATATCCTTTATCCAGTGGATTCGAAACTCCCAATGACGAGAAAATAGTGAATCGCACTTCACTAGATAAATTATTACTGGAATAAATACCCAATTTTCAAAAATTAATATCCTGACCAGATTCCTTATCATATAATAGTAGGATTTGCTTCACCTTGCTAAATTCACATTTAGTAGCTTTAAAAAAGAAAAATGAGTCATCAGCAAAGAGAAGACGGAAATTGTTGGGGCATGCCGACATACTCTACAACCATGAATAGCCCCCTCTACCTTAGCTTTCCTACAAGGAGTTGAAAGGTCCTCAGTGCACAAAATAAAGAGATAAGGAGAAAGAGGGTCTCCTTGTCGCAATCCTCTGTAATGAGTAATAGGCCCAATAACTTGCCCGCTGAAAAAGCACATAATATCTTATTAATTTCATACATAATATAATCATTCTAACACAGTCTTGACAAGAACCCAGTTTCAGCATAATAAGTTTCAGAAAATGCCAGTCAATTCTATCATAAGCCTTGTTGATATCCACCTTCAAAGTCACATCCCCATCTCTGCCTTTTGTCTTATTTTTCATGGTATGAATAAACTCAAATGCCACCAAAAGAAATAAGACTTCCTGGAATAAAAGAAAATTGTGATTATTTTTATTGCCCAATTTAAATATTGCAGTTGAGGAAAAAATTGATATAATTCTAATATTTTTGCTGCTACTAGTACTGCTGCTACTGACTTATTTCAAATCTATAAATTGACTTAAAATTAAAAATTATCATCTAGAAATGTTAATTAACTAGTTAAGATGTTGAAAATTGGTTTGGATTGAAATAAATTGAAAAGGGGAAAGCTTGAATCCCTAATCCCCAAATCTGCCCCAGTTGAGCTACTTGGATTCTTAATAATTTAACTATTGTGTTTATTTATTCAATATGAAAATGAGATCTAAAATTCATAAAAATCTACTGAAAGGTGCATTTTGATGTTGGTAAGGCAAGGGAAACTCAAAATGATGAGGAAAAATAAGTGAGTACAAGCTGCTCATTGAAATAACCTGAATAAAGAATACTGAACATTTTGCTACTATATTTGAATTATTTACCTATGTAAATAAATTTAAAAATTCATGAAAATTTATAGAGAAGTCACTTAGGAGGTTATGAACACCTTGGTAAAGTTTCAAGATAAATGAATTTGAGAAAATTAATGTCCAATTAAATGAATGTAAACTGCTCAATTGTTGAAAATAGCTATGACTTACGCTGAATTGAGCATACCAAAATACTTGTGACAATATCATGAACGAGCATATAATATATGAGCATAAAGCTTAACATGTTTAGTTAATGTCCTAAAAAGCACAAATGCTAATTCAATGAATAAGTAAATTAATTGATTAAAGAAAGCCAGTGACACCTTAGTAAAGTTTCAAGACAAATGAATTTCAGAAAATTAATGTACAATTAAATGAATGTAAGCCGCTCAATTGCTGAAAATAGCTAAAACTTATGTTGAATTGAGCATACCAAAATACTTGTGACAATATCATGAACAAGCATATAATATATGAACATAAAGCTTAACATGTGTAGTTAATCTCCTAAAAAGCCCAAATGCTAATTCAATGAATAAGTAAATTAATTTATTAAAGAAAGCCAGTGACACCTTGGTAAAGTTTCAAGACAAATGAATTTGAAAAATTAATGTACAATTGAATGAATGTAAGCTGCTCAATTGCTGAAAATAACTATAACTTATGTTGAATTGAGCATACCAAAATACTTGTGACAAAATCATGAACGAGCATATAATATATGAACATAAAGCTTAACATGTGTAGTTAATGCCCTAAATAGCTCAAATGTTAATTCAATGAATAAGTAAATTAATTGATTAAAGAAAGCCAGTGAGTTTAAATGGGCAGATTGTGTGTAATTGAAACTTACTTAGTTGCATAGCCCTTTTATAATATGATTTTGTGATATTTGAATCCATAATTATAAAATGAATTTAGGAACATATTAAAGTATAGGTGCTTTATGGGCACCTAAGGCATGAATGACAAAAATAGTGAACCATGAGTGACAACAATAAGCTAAAATGTAAACCTATATATATGCAGATATATGTAAATGTAAAATGACATATTAATACATAACCTAAATCAAACTAAATGAGGATTGAAAGGAACAATATAAATCTGCCCTAAAATTTGCATTAATGAATAAAAGGGTTAAATAACCTTGTATGGCAAATAACAAGCTAATGGACAACTTAAGAGTGCAATACTTGTGTAAATAAGAATGTAGATCAAGGATTGCCATGAAAACAATTTAATATTATCAATGACCAAGAAAAATCAAATTTTCAAGTTCAAGGTTAGTTATAGTGTTCATCCATTCCTTTGTCACTTTAGAATACTTGATGAAATGTGAACCATTATTGATGCTTGAACCATTTGATATTTTCGTTAATTATGTTAATGCATTTATGAATTGTGAAACCCTATGTGGCCTCTAGACTTATATGATCATACTAAGTTATTTGTTTAACGAATATGACAAAATTTCCACTTAATAGGGGCTATATTGTCAAACTATGTGCACATAAAGTTTGTGATAAAAAGAGAGAAGTTGTTGTCCTTTTGTATGTGATGTGTGATAGCACTGCAATGTATATAGTGATATAATTTCTTTAGTGTTATAAATATATTTATCTATCATATTATTTGATTTGCTAAGTGACATTGGTCCACTTATTGTTGATCCTTTATGTGGATTAAATTTTATCGATCAAGCTTTAATTGTGCAACCACCTTATGCTACTATTATTATTGAACCTTGAGATACTTTTTATTGTGTATCCTTTTCTAACACTATAATCTCACTAAGTTGATGGCTCATCCAATTATCAGTAATTTCAGGTAGAAGTGATCCAACTCAATTAGCTTCTTGATTTTTTTCTTCTAGCAAGAAGCAATAAACAATATAATTAGCCAATAATTATTAAATGTAATAAATATATTAAGTTATAACTACTCTAAATGCTATGTAGTACTGTTATGAATAGTATAATATATTATTATGTAAATTATACGGCTAACAATGTATAATGTGTATGTATAATATATGATTCTAAAATAAATGTGAAAGAATATATTAAAAGATCCTGGGAAAGTAATAAATATGATTAAGTTGGCAATGCCCCACTAAACAATTAATCAATATGTGTGAATATATTAATTGGCTATGGGTTCTACGACGTACCTGACTACCTTAAGCCTATCTAGACTCTAGGACTGTCACACTTCTAAAATCTGGGTGTGAATATAAAATTATTATATATTATTATATGTTAATATATGTAATATATATCAGCATATATCAAATGATTTAAAGAAAAAATATAAAAATATAAAGTATTATATATTGTTATATATTGATATATATAACATATATAAAAATATACCAAATAATTTAGAGAAGAAACCTAAGAATAGAAATTGTTATATACTGGTATATGTTAACATATGTAATATATATCAACATATATAAGATGATTTAGAGAATAAACATAAAAAGATAAAGTGTTATATTATCTTGTATGTTGATATATATAACATATATTAGTCGATTTTTCAAAAGAAATATCAGTATACAAAATAATATATATTGTTATATATTCATATATATTATATATAAAATATATCAATTGACTTGTAATAAAATATTAATATGCAAACTAATACATACTGTAATATATTGTTATATATTCATTTTATGTGTATATGCTGACATATATGTTTTTTATTATATTTTTTATATAATATATATATATGTTATATATATTTTTGTGTATATTAATAATATAAAAATTAAAAAATATATTTATAAATAAAAACATAAAAAATAAAAAAAAAAGAAATAAAAAAAGAAATCAGAAAAAATTAAAAATAAAACGTTGAAATCGTAAAAGTGAAAAAAAAAGGCTGAAATTGTGTAAATGAAAAACAAAACTTATCGCATCGTAAAATTGAAAACAGGATCTCAAATCCAGTATATAGTGTAATTTCCTCAATTATATTATGAGAATTTGATTTTTTTTTTGATATTTTTTATTTTAGCATCACAACTATTTTTTTCAATTAAATATTTCAATTTTAATAAATACTTATAAATAAATATTTCATTAATATTTTCTTATTTTGATTATGATGGGAATATCTAACATTTACTAAAATTGAAACACTAATAAAAAAAATTAAAATACAAAAACACAAATTGTATAATTTTTCAATACTTTAATTGTTCAATAGCACAAGCAACTCCGCATCTTTTGCTTACTCCCCATTAGAAGCTTACCCGATGAAAATCGAACAAGTCTCTGTCACTATCTGGCTGTACAAGTAATTTAATTGAGACAAGAGAATATTCTAATGAAGACAATGACTAAGGATTGGGATCGACTCCATCAAAAGAATATTTCAATTATAGAAGCGAGCAAACGGAAAGCAATGTAAGCACACAAGTCACAACTCCAAGTTGATCAGACCATGAAAAACCGCAATTTACCAATCACAATTTCACAAAATCATTTTCATAAACCAAATTGGATTCCATGTTCTCATCGAGGTTTCTGTTAGCCAATGTTCAAACTTCAAAATTGAAGTTGTTCTTCTCATAATAAAAGAAAATAGAAAGGCTAAAGGTTTGATGGGAAAATGGAAGATGATTTTCACAAATCCTCCTTAACTATTGCCAGATTGATGCATCATATACCCAGCTTCAAATACTGTAAATAGAATTGTTTTTATCTGTAACTAATGGCATATGTTACGTAACCAATCATTAAAATTGCAGATGAAAATCTAAAGGAGTGAAGGATAGCCTATCAATCATCAATAAGCAACTAGCATATAACATTCAAACAGTTAAGAGAGGGAAAACGTGTTAGGAAGATCTTCTGATTCGCTCTTTCTATTAATAAATGCATTCACAAAGAACCGTTTGTTCAACAACTGGAACTATAAAAATAGATGACCACGTCCTTTACTTGATGGAAGTCCGGTATTCTACAATTTTTCTGTTCTTCTTTATTAACACTAATGCACATAAGCTTGTTTGTAATAAGATGTTTAACCGCAACACGAGTTAGTATTTCTCATCAAGTGTGCTACAATGCACCCCAATATAGCTCCAACAACAACCTGTGCCGAATGGATAAAAAGGTCATCATCTTATACCTAAAGGTCAAAATTTTAAAACACTTAGTGAATTTGTCTAAGCTAAGTAAACTATTGTGAGAGATGATAAAAGAGTTGCTCATTCTTTTAAGGCAAAATGCATCTTGGGTTCTTGAACTTTTCTTGATTATCGAGCCCCTAAAAATTTATTTATCGACACCAAGTCCTCCAACTTTTATTTTAAACAGCTTAAATGGTTATTTCAGTGTGATAACTGGTATAAGATTTTTTAATGTGACTCATAATCTAACTAGGAGAACACTTTCAAATATGAATTTAATGAAAAGAAAAAAAAATTTAATAGAAAAGGTGCACAATCAACCCCAAGTTGAAAGAATCCTAAATCATGCGTGTTATTATTGGTTTATGGGTCTTTATCTTCTCTCTTTATCCAATCCTGACTTCACTGTGTTACAATTTTATAAATCATCTTTATTTAACCTCAATTAGAAGTTTTCTTTTTGGGTAATAAATTCCAGTAACCCCAGCTCCAATTATTTGTTATTTGGAGTCCCCTGCAATCTGAAAATCCATATACCAAACTTGTTCTTAACAATCTTAATCTCACCAGTTCAATTCACCATTAACTCGACTAACTAAACTCAGAATTATCAAACTAAAGCACAATCATCTCTCTTATTCTTTTAATATCAATTTCTCTTCTTCACGGTCAAATCTCGAATGTCTTTATCTCTCTTACAACCGATTCTCTAGAATAGTCTTTCTTGTGTGTCTCATCTAACTCTATCTTTCTCATGATTTTTTTCCCATGACAGTCCATTGAGCAAGCTAGCTCCATTGCCACACTTGCTCAGCCTCTGGCTGGAGGACAACTCCTCCAATAGGATAGTGACGGAACTATGATCAGAACGAGGGGGGACAACTAGTGGTTGGTCATTGGTCATCGGTGTCGCTGGTCGGTCGGTGTCTCTGCTACTTAGCACCTCCCTTCCCCTCACTTTTATTTTTTTTTTATTGTCTGAATGTTGAAACGGCGCTATTTCAGTATTTAATTATTTTAAAAAAAAAATTTAAATCGTTAGCTGAAACGGTGTTGTTTTAGCCAAGTTCAAATTTGTAAAATTAAAATAACATGTGATGGGGTGTCTTCTTCAACCCCTCACATGCACAACCCTCCCTTTGTTAGTTAAACCTTGTCCGGGGGGGTTGCGATAAGTGGCGAAACTACCGGCAGCTAAGAACTCCCCCCCATAGGTGTATTTGGACGTCGGCGAGAGGGGGCCGTTTGCCCTCTTGTAGACCTACAGCCATTACTAGAGCTGTCACAGTTGCAAAATGTGAAGATGGCATTCCACCGGAATCAAGCATCCTTTTAGAATCCCATCTTTTTTCTTTAAACATGAACGCCTAGGAGAAACATATTGCAAAACTGAGAATGATCGGATGACTTAAGCATCCAAAAAATAAGAAAAAAAATTATGCAATATTCACATGCAATAATAATACAGAATATATATAGTTAACTTATAGAATAAGTCCCGGAAATTTGATAAAATCACTTCCCTCTCTAGCAAAGGGACTTAAGATTAAATCCATTCCATGGGTGGAGAATGAGTCTACCCTTTGGAGCTGGTTAAAATGAACAACAATAAGAGAACTTGAAGAATTTATGCATATGCATTTTGTTTTATAGTTACTAATCCAAAAAACACTGACAATGTTATACTAAAAGAAAGGATATTTACATTGACGCCAGTAATATAAATGCTTTGTCTCCTTCCAACATTTCAAAACCAATGACATAACAGTGAGACTGAAACAATCAGATGATAAGTTCTCATTATATATCTTAAAATCCCAAAATCCAAAGGTTGTATGTGGATATGAAAAAATATAAAATGAAGACTTATTGTTTGGTAAACGAGTTGAATCATAAAACATGTGCAGGGGTGAAACTATGGACAAGATTGGGGGCCAATCACCAGTGGCAGAACCAGCGACTATGCAAGAGGGGGGCAAAATTTTCACTGGTGCAGCTGCAAGGGGGCTCTGTTGCAGCGGACGGCCAGAGGGGAGGGGGTCGCGCTTCCTGACTCACATATATTAGCTTTTGGCCTGCCGGCCAGGGGGGTCGTGCGACCCCACACGACCCCGCCCGATTCCGCCACTGCCAATCACCCCTCCAAGCTCCACAAAATTCAACTTTCCAACACTTTAGGCCTAAAATTTTCAGATTTTAGCTTTACACTCAATTTTATACTAAAAAAAATGTAGATATTAGCCCCTAATTTTTTTTTTCAAAATTTTATTTATTATATATATTTCATACATTTTAATCCAATTCACTTAAATTTTCATTTATCACTAATAGTATTATATATATTTTTAGATTATTATAAAATTTATTCACATTACAATTTTCCAATTTTTTAGTCTAGTTTTGATTATGTGAATGTGTTTTTGTTTTGTTTGGTTGGTTAGATTTCTAAATGGAAATTAGATTCATAAGCTCAAATCAAACTTATTTGAAATGAACTTGGATTAATTACTACAAGTAATCTTAAATTCAAGTTCTTTTTGACTTCGTTGCTAGTTGAAGAAAAATCCTTGAAGGTATCATATGGCTAGACATCTTTATCTCCCTCAATATTATTATCAGCACTAAAAACTACAAAAATAAATCTAGAATCACCAAAAACCTATGGTGCTTAAGCAAAGCAAAAAATTCCTCATCAAACCCAATTTCTTCGTATAGAAACAAACCAAAGATTATTAATTTTTCATACAAAATGCAGCAAATTACAATAGATACTTTAAGATCTCATCTCTACTCAATTACCATAATCAAAAGCTGGCAACAAAAATTATGAAATTGGAATTTTAGATTAGAATTCTTCAACAAATAAAAAGAAATTAATGAAAATGACTAAAAAAAAGAGAAACAATTAATTGAAATTCACGAACCAGTTGATGAAGATCTTAAGGAACTGAGCAACAGCGCAAGCAAGAAAGGCAGAGAGGAGAGGGAGGTTGCTTGGTAATAGAGATAACGGTGAAGATGAAGGTGAAGATGAAGAAGAAGAAGAAGAAGAAGAAGAAGAGGAAAATGAAGACGTCGTTTGAGCAGCCTTTCTGGAAAGTGCATCTCTTATCGTCAAGACTTCGTTCACGGTAAGTAAGATGCTCTGATCGTATGGAAATTCAAATATAAATACAACAATAAAATCAAAGGGTAAGGGTCTTTGGCTTTTCCTACAGGCGATAGCTTCAGCTTCCTTTTTACACGGAGGGACTACATTTAAAAGCAAAGGAATCAAAGAAGGAAAAGGAATTATTATTATTATTATTATTATTATTAACAGAGGTTTGTATTATTCGGTTGAAATTAAATAATTAAATTAAATTATAAAAATTTAATTATTTTATTAAAGAGATAATTGATTTTCAGTTCATTTTAATTATTAAAATATAAAATTTTAGGTGTTCGGTTATCGATTCGATTAGTTCTATGATAATAATCGATTTAACTGAATTATTATTTTAATTATATATATGAATTTATTGTATCTTTTATATTGTATTTAAATATTATAGTTAATTATATAAATGAAAATTTTATAATTTAATTAATATAATATTTTATTACTATTTATTTTCTTAGCTTAAAAATAATATTTTTATCTTAATTAATATTTTAAATTATTTATTTATGAAATAAAAATTTTATAATATAATTAAACTTATAAACTCATTAATTATTTTGAGATTATTATCTATTAAAAATAAATTTTAGACTATTTTTATTTATATAATAATATTTATTAATATTAAATATTAATATATTTAATATTGACTTAACTTTAACTTTTAATAATATTATTAAATAACTAGTATAAATTTACTTATTTTAAAATTTTATTAATTGATTGGCTTGAAAAGTTTTATTATTATATATTAGAGAAAAAATTGGTTAACTGAAATAATTGATTAATCGAACCAAAATATTTTGGTTCAGTTACAATTCGATTTTTAAAATATTCGATTCAGTTCGGTTATCTTTTATAAAATTTTAAAAATTTCGGTTATTTTATATTTCAGTTCGGTTCAATTTTGGTTAACCGAATGCTCACTCCTAATTATTAATTAATTAATTATAATAATAACTTTAGCATTTTTTCAATTCTATTAATTTTTTTTGAATATTTACAAAACTACCCTAAAAATTAAAACAATTTTGTAAAAATGGTATTAAAAAAAAAGTTTTCAAATTTAATGTAAACATATGTGTCTTTTTGCAAAGTTATGTGAACAATATTAATTGGATTCTTCTTCTTATTAGCCATGGGCTACTGTTTTTAAAAAAACAATGGCCATTTTTATTTTTTTTCATCATTTAATTCAAAATAAGTTTTTAAATTATTAAATTAAAAATATTTATATTAAATTTTTTCTATCAAAATTTTTAAAATTACTCATATATATCCACATATACTCTTATTTTGAAAATAAAATTTATATTATTATTTGTATTAATATATTTTATTTAATTTAATTTTTTAAAAATAATTTTAGCATATACTATACAAATTGTTTAAAAATATTTTTTAATATAAAATTATAAAAATATCATTTTATATGTAATATATACTGACATATATTAATATATATAAATATATACTGACATATATCAACATGTACCAATATATACAAGTTTATATGCAAAAAAATATCAATATACAAAATAATATATGTTATTATATATTCATATATGTTACATATAATAATATGTATTAATTGATTTGCAAAAAAAAATATTAAGTATACAACTGATATATGTTAATATATGTTATATATAATAACATATATCAGTTGATTTGCAATTAAATATCAAATATACAAACTCATATATGTTGGTATATATTACATATAACATATAAAAGTTGATTTGTAATAAAATATCAAATATACAAACTCATATATGTTGACATGTCAACATATATCATTTGATTTATAATAAAATATCAAAAATACTGACTCATATATGTTCATATGTACTACATATAATAACATATATTAGTCCAATTGCAATAAAAAATAAAATATACAAACTAATATATATTAATAAATACTACTTATAATAACAAACATCAGTCCATTTATAATAAAATATTAATATACAAACTAATATATATTAATATATGTTTACATATATTACATATAACATGTATCAATCCATTTGCAACAAAATATCAAATGTACAAACTCAAATATGTTGATATATATTATTGTTAGAGCCCAAGCCTAACTATCTACAAGTGTACAAGTCATATCAAGTAATAAAGTGATAAGTTGAGTATCGTTCCCATGAGAAGGGTTATTCTAAGTACCAAATAATTAAACTGATTATTATTTAGATGACAAATTCGATTTATGATTAAACTTAAACTTAAATAAAACGATTTTCTTTTGGAATTAAATCTAATTATATAAAACTTACGGTTAAGTCACCTTTATTGGTTTATTGTAAATTTTATAAAGTATTGATTTAGTTCAGTTTCCCTTTTGATTAATGGTTAGATTCTTCTAAATCAAACTTAAGTCTCTCTCAAGTACTAAAGCTAATATCGATTCAATCCTTGCGTCTACTATCATAATCATAAGTAATTAAATCAATTCATTAAGTCTTGTGGGAATCTTGAATCAATTTCTTAAATGTTTAAAATTATCTTTAAGTGAAAAACTTGCTTAAGATTGTTATCTCTTTGGACTAATGTTATGCATCCACTCTGACTCCATCACAAACATCTCAATTCAATTAATTATTGGTCAAATAATTAAAGTATTAAGATCAAAGATAACAAAATAATAAAATATAAACTTTAATTTAATCAAATAATATAATTCATTCCATAATAAACTCAATATAAGAGACCAACCTTAAATAGATTTTAGTTCCTCATATTTGAAATAAAAACACAACAAACATTAATTGAAAACATAATAACAAGAAAGATCAAACTATAATTCTTTGGATTGAAGAAGAACTCTACTTGGATCTTTGAATCCTAATTTCACGCATCTCAAAAGAAATACTAGAATTTAACTGATATAAGTTAAATAACAAAACTCTAATCTCACTATAATTCTTCTTGTATCTAAACTCTCACTTGCCTAAGTGTTGGTCGATTTGTGTATATCGATTTTAAAAATAGCAAGTGCACGACTCGTAACAAGTAATATAGTGAAAGTAAGAGTCGATTCTACATGGAATGATCAATTTGAATAACTAAAATTCAATACAATTATTATCTGAAAATTAGCAAATTGCAACAGTTTAATTTTACCTAATTAACCTAAATCTATCTAAGTCAATTACTCTAAACTAAGTGTTCAAATAATCAATGGTAAAGGAGTAGGATTAGGTTTCATTAGAGCTTTTACAATGGGGTCTAATTAATGAAGCATTAAGTTCCAATTTTTAAATCCTAGATATCCAACATTACTCAATTCATCCACTTCTCTCTCAAGCAAGAAAAATATAATTGGACAAAGATTAAATTACTATTCTCATATCAAATAATCAAAGTCCAATTCAATTAATCAAGATATTAATTCTGGATCCCTAAGCAATTAATTTATCTCTTAACTTAATCACTCAAGATTGATGATTTCATATCAAAAATCACATTCAACTTTCGCATTTTATATGATTCTTTGAATTTAATAATTAGTGGCCAAAAAATAGCTAATTAATTAAACCAAAATCATCAAATCAAGGATAAAAGAAAATCCATCTATGTATATTAATAGATTATAATCAAACTCATAGTTCAAACATCCAAATCCACCTAATTCCACAAAGGGATTAGTTGCTCATAACTAAATTAAACTTAGATAAAATAGAAATTAAGAAACAAAATACAAAGTTCATCATTCTAATATTCAAAACAAGAAAATAACAAAGCATTAAATAAAATATAAAGTTGAAAATATAAACTAAATAGAGAGTTCAAACGAAGTTGATGAAGAATCCGGCAGAGACGACCAAGTTTTCCTCTAGCATAACTCCTTCTTCCTTTAATATCCAATTAAGCTAAAATTAATTTACTCTAGAAAAAATATGAAGAAATGTACTCTATAACACTTTGGAATGGCTGCCTCATGTATTGTTCATGTTCCCTCTTGATATCCAGCCAATCCCTCTTTCAAATCCGAATCATACTCCTACTCTACCTCTATTTCAAAATTTAAATTCAAAGTTCCCTCTCAATTTTCTATTAGATATGTTCCTTATCTCTAATTAACCTCTTCAAAAATATTGTATCCCCAGAAGAGTAGATAGTTTTAGACCTTTGAATCAATTGATTTGGACTTCAGACACTAAAGTTATGGCCCAATTACTATCATTGGCTTGGACTGGACTTCTGCTTCTGAAATTCAAATCCAATTTCAACTTTAAAGTTGAAGACCCAAAAGAACTCTGAAGTTAACGAACAAGGACTCTTTGAAAGTCTTGAGATGTCCTCTATCAACTTTATGAAGAACACTTTTCCAATTTTGTACTTTAAGACCATCAAAATTTTACGTGAAGCTTAAAAGGTCAAATTATACTTAAAAATTTCAGTTTCTGCACACTTTTAAGAAATTAATTTAAACTAAGTTTAATTCTAAAATAATAAAATAAAAGTACATAAATAAGCTTAGAATAGATTAATTAAAGTCAATTGCATACTAAATATGATAGAAAATATAGGGTTAATATGCACATATCACTAAGAACTTAATCTAACTTCAATCTATCTTGCATACTTGAAACCTTGGAGGAAATGTGTTTATATAGAGTGCTTGGAAGCTTTTTGGTGGAGGCAAGTTGGCAATGCATGAACACAACTTTCTACAGATGGTTTGTTCTATAATTTTTAACTTTTCTGGCTTAAAGTCATAAATTTTAGCCCTATGGCCATGGCATATGGATGCTACGATCATGGCTAGGGTTGGAATGAACTATTTTGAGAGATTTTTCAACTGTAAATGGTGGCTAATTGGGCTACAGTCGTGGTATTTGAATGCCATGGCCATAGCTTTTGACGACAAGTTGTAAACTTTGACTTTTTTTCTTTTCTTCACTTAGGCAGTAAGCAAATGGATCCCACGGGCGTGACCCTCAAATGCCACGGTCGTGGCATTATATTTGCTTTTGGGACTTTTATTTTTTTTTATTTTTTGATGTGCCAGACTCAATTTAAAGTCTAGGGACGTGGCCTTGAAGATCCATAGGAATGGCTTTTGAATATGCTTCATCTTTAATTTTATATCACTAATCATTAAAAACATTGTATCTTGCCTTTCCAAGCTAAAATAAGAGAATTCTAACTCAAACAAATAAAATTCATCGAATTCAATTGAAAAATAATTAAAATCATGGTTAGAATTACACAAATAATTAATCATAATTTTAGTCTATCAATTACATATAATAATATATATCAGTTGATTTATAATAAGATATCAATATATAAATTAATATACATTGATATATATTACATATAAAAACATATCAGTTCATTTGTAATTAAATATCAAAATATAAAATAATAAACGTTGATATATGCTAATATATATTACATAGAACAATATATATTAATCCCTTTGCAATAAAATATCAAATATACAAACGCAAATATGTTGATATATGATATATGTAATAATATATATCAGTTGATTTGTAATAAAATATTAATATACAAACTAATATACGTTGATATATATTACAAGTAATAATATATATTAATTGATTTGCAAAAGAGATATTAATATACAACTGATATATGTTATTATATGTTCATATATATTATGTATAATAATATATATTAGTTGATTTGTAAAAAAATATATTAGTATACAAATTAAATATGTTGTTATATGTTCATATATGATCGAAATATGTCAACATATATTGTTAAAATATATATAATATATAACAACATATATCAATATATATTAACATATATTAATATATACCAATATATATTAATATATATATCGACATATGATACAAAACTAAAAAATTACAAAAATTATTTTCTGAAAGTATTTTATCAAACAATGTGGAGTGTATTATATTTGACTAACAAAAAAAAACTCAATTATTATAGTTAAAACTCAAAGCACAAATAAAAATAAATAAATGGTAAACCAATTATATCACAAGTAAAAAAAAAAAACCGACTCTCACTGGAAATATATACAAATGTCCAACATTGATATATGTTTAGACTATATTTGATTAGCTGCAATGCAATTAAATACATTTTGTTATACTTATTTAAACATAATCTTAATTTCTTATTAAAACAATTCTAATATTCGTTACTGTATAATATATATTATATTTTAAAATTTCAGCAGAAAAATGCTTGTATTAGTTAAAAGTTGGGCTCTTATCATTTTTATTTCAAGTAAGGGGTAATCAAATAGGAACAAAAAGATAAAATAATATTTTTATACAATTTTGGCAACTCTACAGTTGTTATACTAAATTCTTCCAGTTTAAAAAATCAATAGTCATGTAAGTGACCAATATCAATTGAACTTTTGGATGAAAATAAGGCTGATATATTAGTCGAAAAAACGTAAAAGCGTAAATCAAAAAATATAAGAAAATAAAATAGAAATGAAGAGGGAAGAGAAAGAAAAAAAGAAAAGAGTGAAGAAATTTGAAATTTGATTTGTTTAACATAGATAATACCAATAATAATTCTTCACCGGTGTATAATTTAAAAAAAAAAAAAAGATAAAGAGGAAGAAGATGAAATGAAGATGTAAAAGAATGAACAAAAAAGTGGACAATAAACAAAACATTAAAAAGTAAATATTAAAAATTGAAAAAAAAATTAAATACAGTAAAATTGAAAAAAGAAAATTAAAAAATAGTTTATGATGTAATTTCCTCTTTTTTTTTTTTATTTTATCATTGCTGCATAAAAACTCTATAAATTTAGTTTAAAACCAAATTTTTATTAGAGGAAATTACATAATTTACTATTTTTATTGCTCTTTTTTTATTTCTTACTTTTTCTTTTTAATATTTATTTATTAACTTTTATTTTTTAAAAAATACAAACATCTTCAATTTTTTTTTTCTTCTTCTTCCTCTTTTTTTTTGAAAAAATTATATCAATTGTCTGAACTTTTTTATTTTTGTTATTTTGGTGTATGAATTTTTTTTCACTTTGATATCTGAACTTAAATTATTAAAAATGATTTGATTATTCCAACCGTTTTACTATTTTTTGATCTGTCGAAATAACTAAATCATTTCTAATAATTAAAGTTCAGAAACCAAAGTGAATAAAAAAAGTACATACACCAAAATAGTAAAAATAAAAAAATTTAGATACTATTGATATATTTTTTCTTTTCTTTTTTTAAATGTGGCCATCTCCTTCTTTCCCTTGCTCTTTTTCCGTTTCATTTCACATCTTTCCCTTCTTCTTCATGTTTCCCTATTACATAACATATAAGAACCAATAAATTATATAAATCCAAAAATTATTCAAAATTGAAAATATCAAGTAAGAGATTCTGAAGAAACAACAAGAGAGTTATAATTTAAAAGTGACGTCTTCAAGAAAATGACATAAACTTAGAGAATCTAAGTAGATCAAATCCACAATTATCCTTAGAGAGAGAAAACTAAAAAGAAAGGTTAATAACTTAAATTGTAAAGGAAAGTAAAGATATTTTATTTTGATTTTTGTTGTAAAATATAAACTCAGTATGACTTTTATGGATGAGTCTCCTTTGCTTTTCATGTATTTGAGCTTCAAGGATATTCTTGTAAAGCTATTTTCTATTTTTAAAAAAATTTAAGATATGGTGACATGTGACAAGGCAAATGTAGTCCATTTTAATACAATGACTTCTTCCCTAAATTTATTTTTTTTGCTTTTGGTTTCGTACACATGATTTTGATTTTGGCTTTTTGTTTTTATATGTTTTATTTTCTATTTTTTTTATTTTGACTGTGTTTTGGGTTTCAACTATAAGGATTAAGGATTTTTTTTTAACTGTAATACATTTCACATATTCCATAAAATATTTCAAAAAGAAAAATTTTGCAATTTTTTAACTTTCCATTACATCTAACAGATTATATGCAACATATATGACATATGGCAGATTATTTGCAATATATAACATATAAATATTATATTTAATAGATTATATATAATATAAATAATATATAACAAATTATATGTAACATATATAAGGACATATTGTTAGAACATATACACCTATATAAACTATTTCAAAAGAACTCATTAAAAAAATACAAAACTTTCATCCATTTTATATATTATCTTGTGTTAGTAGACTTGTAAAGGGTGGAAAGAGAGGTGGGTCTCGCATGCATAAGAAGTGAGCCAAATGTGGAAATCAGTGGATTTTCCCCTCTCCTGTATGTGAGATATACACAAGGCCTAGTATAAGTCCACTTTTTATAATTTATATTATTTATTATTTATTTATTTTTTTAACCTTACCTTGAAACACAACATTTTTGTTTTAATATTTTATGCTACTTAATAGACTCTATTTTTTTTCTAGCCTTTTTTTCATAACAAACTCTCCACTAATTTTAATATTAACGTCAGTGCCACCATAATCTCCTTATTTTTCTCTTGGAATCTTACATTAACGTTCTTTATTTTGTGTATAAATATCTATGCAACTTGAAGTTAAAATATACTGCAATATTCTCCCTCTCAATTCTTTACTTACTCTCTGCAAACTTTTTATCTCCCTTTTGCTTACATCAATGAGTTTATTTATTTAGTTCTTGCTATTTTGATACCTTGATTTAGTTCAAGAAGAACCTATTTTATCCTAGGGAATTCACAAAATAATTTCTAAGGCCAATATTCTACAATCATAACTCAAGCTATTTATTTTATTCTTCGTTGTTTGTTTGTTCTTCTTCATAATTCTAACCAACAATCTTAAGAATTATGGATGCTTCTTCTTCTAATACAACTAACACTATCCTTAATTTTTCTACTACTAATGTTGTTCCTATTACTGCTAAGACATCTGTTGCTCTACTTGTTCAAACTAGTAAACCTATCGTGCAACAATTTCCCTATGCCAAACCACTTTTAAATATATCCAAAATTAAAATCTTTGGTGGGCAAAATTTTAAAAGATGGCAATAGTGAAATTAGTCAGTCCTTGATATGCATTGAGTAGTTACTACCCTTTTTGATCCTAAACCTAAGCATTCTGTTGATCCCCAAATTTTGGATGCCTAGAATTATGCTAATAAGGTTTGTAGGTATACAATTATAAGCACTCTTTCTAATGATCTCTTTGATGTTTATTGTTCTTATAAAAAAGCAAAGGAAATATGGGATTCAATGAATTTAAAATATACTATTGAGGATGATGGAAAACAAAAGTTCTTAATTAGAAACTTCTATAAATAAGAAATGATAGATGATAAGGACATCACAATAAAAATCAATGAGTACCACAAATTATTGGAGGATCTTAGAGCATAAAATATCATCCTACAAGATGAGTTTGTTGCAAGATTGCTCATTGAAAAACTACCAGCTTCATGGAAGGAATATAACCAACAACTCAAGCATAAACACAAGTATTAGACACTTGCAAATTTGATCACCTACATCATCAATGAAGATACGAACAAAGAGTAGCATAAACCTGCAAAAACAAGGGAGATGGCTTTAAAAGCATACTTGGTGCAGGACAAGATTTGCAATCAACACAAAAGGTATGACAATAAGAAACCTAATTATAAACATGGTTGTCTCTAACCCCATCTTCAAGAAGAAGGGTTCTTGTTTTGTTTGTGGAAAGTTAGGTCATTATGCATTTCAGTGTAAAAAGAGGGTGAGAAATGACAATCCTTCTAAACCAAAGGCAAACTTGGTTGAAGGAGATAACATTATTGTTGCTATCATTTCTCAAGCAAATCTAATGGCTAATTGAAAAAAAAAAGTAGGGGTAAACTCTAGTGCTACCATGCACATTTATACAAATAATTGTTACCTCATACACTCTAGTAGGGGAAGGAGAAGAACATGTATACCTTGGTAATTCTTGAACTGCCAATATACTTGACAAAGGGAAAGTTCTTCTCAAGCTCCTATCTAGCAAGACATTGGCCCTCAATAAAGTGCTTCATATGCCTAACATAAGAAAAAAAATTAATTTTTATGGCCTTATTAAGCAAAGTTTAGGTTAAAGTATCATTTGAATATGATAAGATTATAATGACAAAGAATAATATTTTTGTTTGCAGGTGTATTGTAATCAAGGAATCTATGTACTTAATATTTCTGAAATTTTAAATGAAAATATATCTTCTTCTGCTTACTTGATTGATTCTTATAATATTTGGCATGCTATATTAGGACGTGTTAGTATTTCCTACGTCAAGCAATAACTTGGTTTAATTTCTAGCATTAGTAATATATGTATGGATAAATGTCAAATATGTGCTGAATCTAAATTAAGCAAAAAAACTTGCATGTTTGTTAAAAGAGAATTCAAACTATTAAGTTGAATTCATATTGATTTAGGATAGCTAAAACAAACAATGACTAGAGGTGGTAAAAAATATTTTATAACTTTTGTTGATGATTTTTTCAAAATACACTAAACTATATTTTCTTAGAAATAAAGATGAAGAATTTGATATATTTTTGTTATATAAAGATGAAGCAGAAAATCAACTAAATAGAAAGATTAAAAGGGTAAGATATGATAAAGGCGGGCTATATATCATAATAAATGATTTCTGTGAAAAAGAATGAATAATTCATGAAATAACTCCTTATTATTCACCTGAATCAAATGGTGAAATTGAAAGAAAAAATAGAACATTAAAAAAATAATAAATTGTATGCTCGTTAGTTTCCTACACTTGAAAATCATTGGGGAGAAGCCATGTTATTTACATGTCATGCACAAAATAGAATATCCTATGAGAAAACATGTAAGAAACCTTATGAATTATGAAAAGGTTACTTACCTAATACTTAAAAGTGTAGGGATGCCTTGAAAAAGTAATATTACCATATCCTAAAAAGAGAAAAATAGGCTCTAAAACTTTTGATTGCATGTGTATTGGTTATGTTGCACATAATGTTGCATTTAGATTTTTAGTTTTGAATAGTGATGTGCTTGATCAAAATTCTATAATTGAAACAAAGAATGCTGAATTTTTTTTTAGCATATTTTGCTTTTAAAAGTTGATAATATGTCTTATACACTTGTTATTCAAAATAATTATGAAAATGATGATTTAAGAAAAAGCAAAATACCAAGGAAAGAAAATTATTTTGGAAATGATTTTTATAATTATCTTGTAGAAAATGATCCTTTGAAATTTTCTGATGCAATTTCTTCTAATACTTCATTTTGGAAAGAAGGTATTAAAGCAAAACTTGATTCTGTTTCATAGAGCAACACTTGGAAATTTGTTGATTTACCTCCTGGAGCAAAACCCATTGGTTGTAAATGAGTTTTTAAAAGGAAATTAATATTATGATTTTATTGCAAATTATAAGGCTAGACTTATTGGAAAAGGTTTTTCTTAAAAATAAAATGTATACTATTTTGACACTTTTGCTCCTATGACTGGAATATCTTCTATTCGTATTTTGATTATTTTAACTTCAATTTATAAAATTTTTATTCACCAAGTGGATGTTAAAACAAAATTTTCAAATAGTGATTTGAAAGAAAAAATTTATACGGAACAGCCTGAAGGTGACGTGATTCTTGGTAAAAAAAAATAAAGTTTGTAAACTTCTTAAATCTTTATATGGCTTAAAATAAGCACCTAATTTGATCAAGTTTTGCTGGTGATGGTTTTTCTTATGTTAAAGTAGATAAATATGTTTATATAAAATTTGTAAGCAGTGATCGTGTGATATGTGGATGATATGCTCATTTGTAGTACTAGTCTTGAATTAGTACTTAAAACAAAATATTTTCTTACTTCTAAATTTGAAATGAAAGATATGGGTGAAACAATTATGATTTTGAGTATTAAGATCACAAAAAAGGTGATAGTATAATGTTATCACAAGAAAATTATATTGAGAAACTTCTTAAGAAGTTAGGAAGTTATGATGTCATACCAGTGGATAGTCCTTATGAACTAATATTCATTTAAAGAAAAATAGAGGTGATCCCGTTGCTAAATTTGAGTATGCACATTTTATTAGAAGTCTGATGCATTTAATGAATTTTTCTCAATCTGACATTGCATTTGCATATGTTGTGTACAGATTGAGCATGTACACATAAAATCCAAATTATGAGCATTAGAATGTATTGGTCAGATTGATGGAATATCTAAGAGGTACCATGAATTATGGTATCTTATATGGTGGATTTCCCATTGTATTAGAAGGATATAGTGATGCTAATTAGATTTCATATTCAAATGTGACAAAATCCACCAGTAATTATGTATTCACTCTTAGTGGTGGTGCAATTACTTAGAAATCAGCCAGACAAACTATTATTGCTAAGTTAACCATGGAGTCAGAATTTATGGCTCTGAAACTGGCTGGTAGTAAGGTTGAATGGTTGAAAAATATTTCATTAGCCTTATATGTATTTACATTGTGATTACCAAGCGGCAATAGCCATTGCAAAAAATAAAGTTTTCAATGGTAAAAATAGACATATTCGATTGAGACATGATGTGATTAAATAACTGCAAAATAATATCTACTATTTATGTGAAGTTAATCCTCTCACTAAACCATTGGGAAAAAATTAATAAATGAAACATCAACTAGGATGAGACGTAAGCCAATTGAGAAAATAACAAAGGCACTAACCCCACTTTTGCTATTAGTGATCCCACAAAAAAAGGTTCACATAGGTAATAACTAATCTCTTATTATTTCTACTAGCACTGTTAATAAGGTCCTTTCATGTGATGTGAGTAGTTCCAAATTGCATTAAGAGAGAAGATGAGTTAAGAACTCTTAATAATTTGTATGTCTTTTATAGGTGGTGTATATAATGTAATATACACTTGATGAAGTCATACATTATATACTTGATGAAGTCACCTATGTGAATGTAGATTGAGGTTGGTCCTATGAGATTATAGCATAATCTCTAGAACATTCATGAAATACCAAGAGTGAACATCAATGAAAGATAACATCAACAACAAGAAATATGGAGGCATAATGTGATTGTCGAACTCAAATATATAATAAGATTATTAGTTCATAAAAGCTAAAAGTTTTATTAATATCTCTATATATTATGCCTCTTCAATCTAGGTTTGGTTCATAGCCCAAAGACAGCAAATTTGAAACATTACACTCATAGTTATACCAAGCAAATTATTCTTTTGAAATATGTAAGGGATTGTTAGAACATAAACACCTATATAAACTATTTCAAAAGAATCCCACATTGGAAAAACACAAAATTTTCATCTCTTTTACATATTATCTTGTGCTATTGGACTTGTAAAGGTGGAAAGAGAGGTAGGGCTCCCGCACATGAGAATGGGCCAAAAGCCCAATTTATGTGGAAATAAGTGAATTCCCTCCTACGCCTAAGATATATGCAAGACCCAGTACATGCCCACTTTTATTATTTATATTTTTTTACATTACCTTGAAACATAATGTTTTTGTCTTAATATTTTTTGCTACTTAACATATCTATTGTTTTTTCTAGCCCTTTCTGTTTCATAACAAACTCTCCACTAACATTAATATTAATGTTAGTACCACGATTATCTCCATATTTTTTCATTAATGTTCATAATTTTGTGTATAAATATCTATGCAACTTGAAGCTAAAATACATTGCAAAATTCTCCCTCTCGATTCTTTACTTACTTCATATAAACTTCCTATCTCCCTTCTGTTTACATTGCTGGGTTTATTTATTTAGTTGCAGTTTTTCAAATGCCTTGATTTAGTTTAAGAAGAACATATTTTATCTTGGGGAATTCATAAAATAATTCCTAAGGACAATGTTCCATAACCACAACTCAAGTTGTTTATTTTCTTCTTTGTTGTTTTTTTTTTGTTCCTCCTCACAATACTAACTAATACATATATGCAACATATATATCATATAACAGATTATATGTAACACATATAATATATAACAAATTATATATCATATATGTTGCATATATTATCAACATTTATTAAATTATATACCTCTTAATATGTGATTTATCACAAATTATATATAATATATAATAAATTATATGCTCATATATGTTTCTTAATTTTTTAGCTTTCCATTATATATAGCAGATTATATGCAACATGTACAATATATAAACATCATATTTAACATATTAAATGTAATATATATGAGGACAAATATAGTATACAACATAATATATATAACATATATTACATATAACAATTATCAAATTAATTTTTCTTAATATGAGATTATCACTTTTGACACAAATTATATGCAATATATATAACATATAACAGATTATATGCAACATATAACAAATTATATGTTATATATGTCATATATGTTTATTAATTTTTTGGCTTTTCATCATATTTTAACTTATTATATGCAATATATATAATATATAGACATTATATTTAACTTATTTTACGTAATATATTTAACATATAACAGATTATATGTAACATATATGAGAACATATATAATATATAATAAATTATATGTCATATATGTTGCATATATTATCAACATTTATCAAATTGTATTTTTTTAATATAAGACTTATCACATTTATCAAATTACATACAAACATATAATATATAGAGGACATATATGCAACATATATAATATAAAAATATTTATATGACAGATCTATTTATTTTTCCATATGTAATTTATGAAATTAATCATATTATATGTAATACATATGATATATATTCAATATGTATTATATATGTTGCATATATTATCAACATTTATCAAATTATATGTTTTTAATATAAGATTTATCACGTTTATCAAATTATATGTTCTTAATATAAGATTTATCATATTCATCATATTATATATTTATTTTTATTAAATATTTATATATATTTATTTTTATATAAATTTTGTAAGTCGTAATTTCTACTTGAAATCAAAATCAAAATTTTATATTTATAAAAAATTAATATTTTTATATGTTAAAAAAATAATTTAAAATGCTAATTATATTGAGCCCTATTTAATTCTTTACTATTTTTTGAGTTATTTATTTCAAATAAGCCTCTTGTTCTTCAAGCTTTTGAGCCCGATTTTAGGAAGTCTTGTACACTAGGGTATGCACGGGTCAGATTCAATCGAGTTTGAAGAATTTTATAAACCGACCGAACTCGATATATGAAGGAAAATCTAAAACCGAGCTCGACCGAAAAACTTTAATATTCTGACCGATTGATGCATATTTGGCTATGGTCAGGTAAAATTGGATATCTTCGGATTAGGCATATTATGAACATGCAGTGCAAAAATTCAAGCAAACTATAATATACAAAAATATATTTGATAAAAGAGCAAACAAATTCTAACCTGCATTTGTAGATCTAGTATATAGTCAAATAACATATAATTTCATATTTAAGTTAAAAAAACAAAAATCCCCAATTTTTTGTTCCAAACTCTAAAACTAAAATCGCCAAATGCTGCTCTAAAACAAACTGAAACCCATAAACCATTATCAAACATCAATGTATTAAGAAATTAAAAAAATATTTTATAAATTAAAATAAAAACCTTAGATTAGAACCCATATCAATCAAAAATAATTTTTTAAAATAAACTAAAACATCACTTAGATTAGATAAAAAGAAAAACAAACTAAAAACCTTGTATAGGTTCCAAATCTAATATATCTGTCAAGCTTTTTGTATTACACCTCCAAGGAGAAGGATTGCTTTGCTTTATATCTTGAACCAAAATGATTATCTTTTCTTTTCTCTAATTTAGAAGAACCCATAAAAAAAACAAAAAGTTACAAAAAAAAATATTTAGAGAACTCAAAAAAAAAAAAGATTAGGAATCAGTGGAGACTTGAATAAAAGTATAGAAATAAGGCTATGTAGATTTTCTGATAGAGAAAAATCTAAAAAATCGATGAAGAGTGTGAAAAATCGGTGAAGAGTGTGAGAGAATTGAAAGAGAGAAAATAAAAAACCACTGCTGGAGTGTTCAAAGAACCCTAAGGCAATAAGGATGTTGATATAAATATTAAAAACGACGCAGTTTCCCTTATAATATGTAATATATTTTATGTTATTATTATAGTTTGGGTTTACTTTAATATGAAATTAATAACCCTCAACCGACCGAACTCGTGAACCCAACATCTTTTTAAAATCTTCATCCACCCTTGACCAATGAAGCATGCATAACCGACCGAACCCATGAAATAATGTATGGGTCGGGTGGGTTCAGTCAGTTTCAATATATTTGCACAGCCCTAATACTTCTTTTGTAACTCGGTCATCAACTTCGTATTTTCATAAATTAAATATGTTTTTACCATACTTTTGTCATTTCTTTTAAAGTGTTATTTTTTTTGTGTAATTGTTTCTTTTCAGTTTTGTAATTTTTCATTTTTTTAAAGTTAGAGATTGAAAAAAGATTTGTTTTCTCTACTGTTTATCTAAATAAAGTTCATATTTATTAACCAATAAAAATAATAAAATTCAATTTAAAAAAATTAAACAAACATTATAATAATATTTTTATGAAATATTTCAACTTATTAATTTTTTTTTTGAAATTGTTATATTATACATTGATATTTGGCAATTTTAAAATCTACGAAGTATCTTTTTGGATTTGATAAAATTATTCTTCAACATATACACATAAGAAAGTTGTCTCATTATACTGAATACATGAGCCCTAATGATATATTTTTAAGAGTTGAGAATATGAATGTTTTAGCACAAGTATTATAAATATGTTATGTTTATAAGATTCTTAAATTGACATCACTAATTTTTAATTTCCTCATTGCAAGAAAACTAAGGTTTAATAATAGAATTTTTATTACTATTTGGAATCAATTGTGGGTCACCAATGCATTGAATTTGTAAGAATGGTTGAGGGCATGGTCCAATTAGAGCAAGGCATGCTCTACAACAAAAACCAAGTGTGACATCCTGTCTAATAACATGTGTGAGTGCTTCAATAGACATATTTTAAAAGCACGGACAAGTCTAATTATAACTATGCTTGACATGATAACAAACCAACTCATAAGGAGAATTACTAAGAAGGAAAAATAAATTGTATAAAGTAGAAAAAAAAAAGGAAAATTATTGTGTCCTAAAATTTGAAAAAAGTTAGAGAAGACCAAAGAGTGATTTTTTTTTCGTTTAATTTTTGTTGAATCATCTGAAGTCTAGGTTCAAGACAAAGGTTATCAATTTGTAGTAGACTTAGATGCCAAAAACTATACATGTAGGGGATGAGACTTAATAGGATCCCATATGGCTATGGGATTGCTTGTACCTGTAGACAAACTGAAGAACTTAAATAACATGCAAATTCATTTTACCATGTGGTTAATTATAGCATTAAGGGCATACAATCATACCTAAAAATGACCATGATTCAAGAACTGTTGATTCTACTTTGAGTTCCAATTTTTGAATCGAACCACCTTAGGATGGTTTCAATACCATTGGTTCTAGTTCAAACTTCAGTTCAAGGGCATCTCAAGAAGGAAATTTAATGGGATGGCTCCATGCAGTTTTAGATGATGGTTTAGGGATAGTATGAGACAGTTCAAAGGTAGTTTGGGGGTGCTTCAAGGACATTTTGGGTATTCTAAAGGTGATTTAAGATAATTTAGTTTCAGTGATTCGGGACACATAAAGCAATTTACAGGTGATTTTAACTAAATAATTAGATAAAAAAATTTATTTATGTTTAGGATTAATAAAAGTAAAAAAAATATTGAAATCATGTTCAAACTGGTCGAACTCCTAGTTCAAACCAACTAGATCGCATGTTTCAATTTTGGTTTGGAATTGTTAGTTTGCGATTCACAAATATCATGAACCCAAATCAAATTATTTTTCTATAATTTAGGTCCAATTTACCATAGATTCAATTAGGGTTAACAATGGGTAGAATATCCTTTAAAATTGTCATATCTAAAGCCGAACCTATTTAATTTTAAATTACCTAAACATGTTTAAACATTATAGTTATATCCGTATCTGTTTTAAACACATTTAATATTATTCGTTTACTATCTGATCCCATTTAATTACCCGTTTAAATATAAAAATATAAAAATATTATAAAATGTAAAATATAAATTATAATTTTTTTCATTAAATAATTACAAATAAATATTTAATATTAACATAATTTTATTAAAAATAATTTCATACCATGTAATTTTGTAATTAAAATAAAATATAATAAATATATAATTAAAATTTTAATAAAATATAGTTAATATATAATCGGATTCGGATAACGGATACCTAAAAATTTAAACCTCAACCCAACCCGAATCTGTCACGGGTAGTGAAATTACCACATGTACCTATTCAAACTCATTTTTAAACTACCCACACCCTATATAAACGGATCGGGATGAGTTGGATACCCAAAAATACATGACCCATTGTCATCAATAGTTTCAATTTTGATTAGTTTCAAACTGGTTTTGACCAGTTTGATTCCAATTTCGATTTCAATTCAAAATGAATAGTGGCACCCCTACTCATACCATTAAGGCAATTAATGGACCAAAATGTGGCAAAAAGCATTTAATAGGTTACATAAACTCCCATATTGAGGGAAAAAAAAAAGGTCAGATACCTATACTAAGAAGAAGAAAACCAATGAAATTGAACAAATAGAAATGTGAACAAGTTAACCATGAAAAAATATAATAGAAGCAACAAAGGCTCACAAGTATTTATATAGCTAATAAGATAGTTGAGATTCTTTTTAAAGATTGAATAAATGACATTTAAATATTTTCAATAATTATTATTATTGGTTAGATCACAAGTAACTGGTAGAAATTAATAAACACCAAGAAGTGGAGTTAGTGTTTTGGTGTTGTCCATATTGGACTTGGAGTAATAAATACATCATTATCAATAATTTTAATCCAATTTTCTTATATTTATTACCAAGTCACTGGTAAATTTAGTCCTACCCTGTCAGGTTGAGCTAGTTCTCTCATCATTGATTAGATTTCTTGTAACACCCTTATACCCTATATATATATAATACATATTTTCATCATATGTAAAATACACATACAGTTTAAAAAATGTCACAGACCGATTTAAATAAAAATTTTCACATTTCTGATTTAAATTTTCAAATACTAAATATATAAAAATTAAATAATATATAAATATTCTTTACTTGTTATAGGAACTCAAATAAATATTTTATATGAAAATCTCTAGAAAAAATTCGCTAGAGTTTTGTCTGTAATTTGGACGTTCCCAAAATTCAACAAAACACAACTTGCATCAGAAAACACTCCCAAATAATTTCAAATCACCATTTCACCCATACTTTTCGATTTCACCAAGTTTCTCAAACATTTATATATATATATATATGTATAATTTAGAACATATTTAACCATTTCAAATAACTTAACTCAAACATTTTTTATAGTTTACAATACATAAAAACCAAAAACATAATATAATATGTAAAATACCCAAAATATACAATAACATAAAATATATGCATGCTGCTAATAGTGTTTCTGGTCTTGATATCAACTCTACAAGCACAACCACAAGTCTAGACCCAACCTGGTCTAGAAGAACTCTCCTGCTCAGCCAAATCTACCCTGTCACCTGCGCAATATAAATAATCGTGCTAAGCCAAAAGCCTAGTAATACAAACTTTGATAACAATAAAACTCAAATGCAATGTCAATGCACAATGCATATGGATATCACATTATTCCATTTTTTCATACTTTCTAAATATTTCACAATCCACAATTCACATAAAAACAAACATAAACATGGGCCCAATGATAACTAATATGCTATTTAAATTCCAAAGTTACTGTTTTGGTCTATAATGACACCATGTATATAGCCTCATAGGCAAAATATCAATGTAATAGTCCAACTAGGTCTGAGCTTACGACCTGGTCATTTCACCCAGCCCATCTTCAAGGACTTATTTTTTAGGCTTACGACCCGGTCATTTCACCTTAAAAATATTTTTACAGTGACGCCCAGCGTCTAGCCCGTAGGCAAATTATAGGCATGCCACAAAACACAGAACTATGAAAATTGAATAACATACTAAGCACACAATTTATTCATATTTTTCATTTATATTGATATCAATTCATTTCATTATGTTTCCACATATCTCATTACATTATACCATATTTTTGCATTTACAACACATTACCTAATTACTTTGGGTATTTTCACATAATTCACATATTAATCACATTTAATGTAACCTAGCCAATACCAATGGCTTTTTAATAATGCATTTGATGCATACACAACAAATGACATTACCCAAACAGTTTGGGTCATTTTCACATAATACACATATTTCACATTTTACACAATTTAGCCATTATCAATGGCTTTTCACAATGCATTTAACACATATAAGATATTACAAATATCATAGCATTATTCATACATAACCAATGTATCAAGTAGCTTAACACATTTTTCAACCAAAATGTGTTAAGCCCAAATGTCATGCAAACATAGCCAATGTATTCAAAGTTTGTATTTACCTCAAATAGCAATCAAAACAAGCTTAAAACAGCCTCCAATCCTATCATTCCAACTTGCCCTTCACCACTTGGATGAAGCAAATCAACCTCCCTCAATGCCTAAACCAAATGTAATAACAAATAATCATTTAGTATCACATTTAATGGCATTTTCAATATTAAACCATAATTAAACTCCATCCAAGTAAAAATCCAAAATTTAAGGCTAACATCACTTTAACTTTGGATTCTCATACTAGGCCATTCATTTTAATATATTAAGTTTATTTATATTATTAGAAACATATTTTAATACATTTAAATCATTTACATTACAAAAAACACACTCTTATACACAAAATCCTAAAATGACATAACCTTCCCCCATTGAAGGTTTTCTATTCCAACACAATCCATTAATCATTTTAAGCTTATATTCATCACTTATATCACCAAACAACAAGATTAAACCAATAATATAATTCAACAACTTTGAAAAAATCATTTTCTAAAATCCTAAATCACACTTCCAATCTCAAACTCCAACCAAACTTAACCAAATCTACCATTTGACTTTAAAATCCTTGTTTATACATCAAAACAACACATTTATAATCAATTTGCACAATTAAAACACATAATTCCAAGAATCCAAATTTTTCATAACTCTAAATTCTCTCTTTTCACCCAACTCATCCCAAACTTAATTCTTTCTTCCATTTAACTTGAAAAATCATTAATAATTGATCAAAATAGCTTCATTCATACCCAATTAAATAATTAAATCTTGCTAATAGAAAATCTCAAAATACACATATTCATACTTTCATAGAAAATCAAAAATTAAGAAAAGAACCTTACTAACCTATTGGAAATCTACCAAAACTTCAATTAATTCTTGAAAATTCTTGTCAAAATGAGTATTTGGATGAAGAAAAAATTACTCTCATGGCCTTGGAATTTCATTTTTCTTTTCAAGAAGAAGAAGACTAATTTTAATTTTCTCTTTCCTTTCATCCTTTAATTATAACCATATATATATATATATTATTTAATTTAATTTAATAATTAATTATTTATTTATTTAATAAATTAAAAGTCCAAAAATTTCTCTTCTATTCAAAAATTATTTATTTTTAAATTAATTTTAAAATTTTAAAATTTTAAAATTTAATTACCAAAATGCCCTTTTTTACTTTGACTTTTAAAAAGTATTGACTTTTATATGTTGTATATAGTTTGTATATATATCATATATATATTTCACTTTTTCATTTAAAATCCCTTTATTTTTCATTTAAAATTATTAATTTAATTTATCCAATTTAATTATAATATATTTTATCAAATTTCCAAAAATTAAAAATTTTTAAAAATTTTGGAATATTACAATTCTCTCCCCCTAAAATAAATTTAGTCCTCGAAATTACCTACTCTCAAGTCTGAAATAATTGAAAAAAACTGACTCTGCATCGTCTGCTCACTCTCTCATGTCGCCTCCTTAGTGGCATGATTTCTCCAAAGGACTTTCATAAGTGGCACCCTCTTATTCCTCAATTCTTTAACCGTTTGTGCCAAAATCGTCACTGGTTCTTCCTTGTAAGTCAGATCTGGACTCACCTCAATAGACTCTACTGATAGAATATGAGATGGGTCAGACCTATATCTCCGAAACATCGAGACATGAAAGACATTATAAATTCAATCCAACTCAGGAGCAAAGCTAGTCTATAGGCCACTGAATCAACTCTCTCCAACACCTCATATAGTCTTATGAAACGAGGAATCAACTTTTCTTTTCGACCGAACCTCAGAATCTTCTTCCATGGAGACACCTTCAGAAATATTTTATCTCCCACGCTGAACTCTATGTTTCTTTTCTTCAAATCTGAATAGAATTTCTGTCGGTCTGAAACTGCTTTCAAATGACCCCGAATCACCTTCACTTTCTCTTCTGTTTTCTTAATCAAATCGGGACTGACCAGTTTACCTTCTCCAACCTCATCCCAATATAAAGGTGTCCTGTATCTCTTGCCATACAAGGCCTCATAAGGAGCCATTCTAATATTGGACTAATGACTGTTGTTATAAGCAAACTCAATTAGTGGCAAAAATCTGTCCCAATTCCCGGTAAAATTAATAATACAGCTCCTCAACATATCCTCTATAATCTGTATCATTCTCTCTGACTGCCCATCTATTTGAGGATGGAAAGCAGTACTAAAATATAACCGAGAACCCAAAGAATCATACAAAACTCTTTCAAAACCTCAAAATAAATCGAAAATCTCAATTTGATACCAAAGAAATTGGGACTCCATGCAACCTCACTATCTCACTGATATATAGCTCAGCCAATCTCTCAAGAGAATAATCCATCTGAACTGGAAGAAAATGAGCTGTCTTCGTTATTCGATCAACTATCACCCAGATTGCATCATGCTTCTTCTGGGTCAAAGGCAATTCAATCACAAAATCCATTGTCACTCGCTCCCATTTCCATTTAGACACTGATAAAGGTTAGAGCAACCCTGAAGGAACTTGGTGCTCAGCCTTCACTCTATGGCAAGTGAGACATCTGGATACAAACTCTAATATGTCCCTCTTCATACCTGACCACCAATAATTTCACTTTAAGTCCTGATACATCTTGGTACTCCCAGGGTGCATAGCATAAAGTGACTGATGTGCTTCACTAATATCATCCTTTTCAATTCTGGATCATCAAGAATACACAACCTATCTCTGTACGATAGATTGCCATCATCCCTCACATAAAAGTCTTGACTCTCCCCCTTCTGACAAACCAACACAATTTTTTAAATTCTCTCATCTGCCAACTGAGCCTCCTTAATATGATCCAACAAGACTGGCCTCAACTGCAACTGAATCATCAAAGCACCATCATCACAAGATTCAAATCTAGCATGCAACGCTCTCAAATCAACAAGCAATGAGAGTGAATAAGCAGTCAAACCTGCCAAAGACTTTCGACTCAAGGTATTAGCAACAACATTTTTCTTACCAGGATGATAATCAATCAAACACTCGTAGTCTTTAATCAACTCTAACCACCGTCTCTGTCGAAGATTCAACTATCTCTAAACACCCATGTATTTTAAACTCTTGTGATCTGTATAAATGAAACACTTTTTTCCATACAAGTAATGTCGCCAAATCTTCAAGGCAAAAAATATGGCTGCAAGCTCCAAATCATGAGTTGGGTAATTCAGCTCATGTGGCTTCAACTGTCGAGAGGCATAAGTAATGACTCTACCCTCCTGCACCAGAACACAATCTAAACCACTATGTGAAGCATCATTGTATGTCACATATGGTTTATCTTTCACAGGCAGGGTAAGGACAGGAGCCTGAGTCAACATCTCCCTCAGCTACTCAAAACTCACTTGACATCGATTTGTCCACACAAATCTAACTCCTTTCTGAAGCAATCTGGTGAGTGATGTAGCTATCATAGAAAAATTCTTCACAAACCGATGATAATAGCTTGCTAATCCCAGAAAACTTCTAACCTCTGTCACAGTCTTCGGTGGACTCCAATTCAGGATAGCCTCAACCTTACTCGGATCAACTCTAATACCCTCTGCTGAAACCACATGACCAAGAAAAGCTACCTGATCGATACAGAACTCACACTTAGACAGCTTAGCATAAACTGCTTCTCTCAGAGTCTGCAATACAATCCGCAAATGCTTGTCATGATTTTCCTCATTACGTGAATACACCAAAATATCATCAATGAAGACCACCACAAACTAATCTAAATGTGGTCTGAATACCCTGCTCATCTAATCCATAAAAGCTGCTGGTGCATTCATCAATCCAAAGGGCATCACCAGAAACTCATAATGCACATACCTCGTGCGAAAAGATGTCTTGGGTACATCCACATCTCTGACTCTCAACTGATGGTACCCTGATCTCATATCAATCTTAGAGAATACTGTTGCTCCCTTCAACTGATCAAAGAGATCATCTATCTGAGGCAAAGGATACTTATTTTTAATGGTCACCTTATTCAACTGCCTATAATCAATACACAATCTCAAGATGCTATCCTTCTTCTTCACAAATAACACTGACCTTCAACTCTCTCAATTCAGTAGGTGACATATGATAAGGAGTAATAGAGATAGGAGTGGTACCAGGCAACAAATCGATACCAAACTCCACTTCTCTCTCAGGAGCTACCCCTGGCAACTCATTAGGGAAAATATTTGGAAACTCGACAACTGTGGGTGTACTGTTAAGCTGGGATCCCACTACTCTTGTATCTATAACATGAGCAAGATAAGCCTCGCATCCCTTTCGAATCATCCTCCTAGCTGAAACAACTAAAACAAATATGGATGAAAGATACCTCTGCTTACTAGATACCATCACATCTCTACCATCACGTGTTCTCAAAGTAACATATTTCTTTTGACAATCTGCCACAGCCCTATGCCTGGATAACCAATCCATGCACAGAATCATATCATACTCCCTGAAAGACATCTCAATCAGGTCACCGAGAAATTCCTCATCCTGAATAACAATTGAGCTATCTCGGTGCACCCTGCTTACCACAATACTATGCCCTAAAGGATTTATGACCAAAACATCAAATCCTAAGGACTCAGAATACAAATCACTCACAGGTAAGATGGATGCACTAATGTAAGAATGAGTTGACCCAGGGTCTAATAATAAAAAAACTGAAGTACCAAATAAAGTAAAAGTACCGGCAATAACAACTGAAGCATACGGCTACCTCTGCATCACATAAACCCACTATGATGGCCCTGCCTCATCTAGTCTACTACCTCCAGCTGTAAAATCTCCTATTTGACTAGTCCCAGATCGATCACCTCTACCAAAACCTCTGCCACCATGACCCCCCTAACACTGGATTGAGAAGCTGTAGTATCTACCTGTCTATCCTCTTGTAGCTCTGGACAATCTTTGATAAAATGGTCTGATGACCAACATCTAAAACACACTCCTGAAGAACCTCTCCACCAGCAGACACCTCTGTGTGCTTTACCACAATGAACACAAGTAGGTGGAGCAGGCCTCTGAGTCATTAGGGTCGGAGCACTAGCCACTGAAATTGCAGGTCTCTGTCTCTATCTCTGCTGCTGTACTGACCTGCCAAACTACCCTTAGCTCCTCCTGAACCTCTAAAAATATCCCCCTTGACCTTCTTCACTGATGAAAACCCTGCCTTATTCTGGGGTCTCCTAGCTCTGGTCTCCTCAACCCTGACAGCTGCTGTAAGACTCTGTGCTCTCTCTACACTCCAGGTAGCTGTAACCAATTTAGAAAAATTTTGATACCAAGAGCCTGCTATGATACACATAATAGAGGATCTCAGTCCCTCCTCAAAACTCCTGCACCTGTCAATCTCGTCAGAAATGATCCCACCAGCATAATGATTCAACCGAATAAACTAGATCTCATATTCCGTCACTGTCCTGATATCCTATCTCAGACTCAGAAACTCCATCTTCTTTGCATCCTTATACTCCCTCGAAGTATACTTCTGCACAAATTTTCACAAAAAATCATCATAAGTCAATACCGGTGTATCATTATCAATGGCTTTTCACAATGCATTTAACACATATATAACATTACAAATGTCATAGCACATTATTATACATAATCAATATATCAAGTAGCTTAACACATCTTTCAACCAAAATATGATAAGTTCAAATGTCATGCAAACATAACTAATGTATTTAAAGTTTGTACTTACCTCAAATAACAACCAAAACAAGGTTAAAACAGCCTCCAATCCTATCCTTCCAACTTGCCCTTTACCACTTGGATGAAGCAAATCAACCTCCTTCAATGCCTAAACCAAATGTGATAACAAATAACCATTTAGTATCACATTTAATGGCATTTTCAATATTAAACCATAATTAAATCTCATCCAAGCAAAAATTTAAAATTTAAGGCTAACCTCACTTTAACTTTGGATTCTCATACTAGGCCATTCATTTTAATATATTAAGTTTATTTATATTATTAAAAATATATTTTAATACATTTAAATCATTTACATTATAAAAATACACTCTTATACACAAAATCCTAAAATGACATAACCTTCCCCCATTGAAGGTTTTCTATTCCAACACAATCCATTAATCATTTTAAGCTTATATTCATCACTTATATCATCAAAAAACAAAATTAAATCAATAAAATTATACAATTCAACAACTTTGGAAAAATCATTTTCCAAAATCCTAAATCACACTTCCATTCTCAAACTCTAACCAAACTTAACCAAATCTACCATTTGACTTTAAAATCCTTATTTATGCATCAAAACAACATATTTGGAATCAATTTGCATAATTAAAACACATGATTCCAAGAATTCTAATTTTTTATAATCCTAAATTCTCTCTCTTCACCCAACTCATCCCAAACTTAATTCTTTCTTCCATTTAACTTGAAAATCATTAATAATTAATCAAAATAGCTTCATTCATACCCAATTAAACAATTAAATCATGCTAACAGAAAATTTAAAAATCCACATATTTATACTTTCATGGAAAATCAAAAATTAAGAAAAGAAGCTTACTAACCTATTGGAAATCCATCAAAACTTCAATTAATTCTTAAAAATTCTTGTCAAAATGAGTATTTGGATGAATAAAAATCACTCCCATGGCCATGAAATTTCATTTTTTTTTTTGAAGAAAAAGATTAATTTTAATTTTCTCTTTCCTTTCATCCTTTAATTATAACCATATATATATTATTTAATTTAATTTAATAATTAATTATTTAATTAATTATTTAATATTTAAAAGTCCAAAAATCTCTCTTTCATTCAAAAATTATTTATTTTTTAATTAATTTAAAATTTTTAAAGTTTTAAGATTTAATTACCAAAATATATTTTTTACTTCAACTTTTGACTTTTCTTTTAAAAAGTATTAACTTTTATATATTGTATATATTTTGCATATATATCATATATATATATATTCCACTTTTTTATTTAAAATCTTTTCATTTTTTATTTAAAATCATTAATTTAATTTATCCAATTTAATTATAATATATTTTATCAAATTTTCAAAAATTAGAAATTTTTAAAAAATTTGGAATATTACATTTCTAGTTACTTTAAGTAACATAATTTTATTTCGGATAGGATTTGAAGTTGGCTCAAAATTTTTTTAGGCCAATATATATATATTGTCATCATAACCTTATGAATCTTAGGGTTATTTCCAGTATCAAACTAATATTCAGCCTCATCCTCATTAAGAAGCTCTCCTTTATACTCATAGATGCTTGAAAGAAGGACCTCACTCGTAAAATATGAAGGACCTCACTCATAAAATATCCTTCGGCCTCAATTCTTCTAGCCTCTTTTATGTCCTCTTAGATATGTATTCTTTTTTGTTTTTAGTATTTTTTTATTCTTTTTGTAACCTTTATCTTCTATGTTGGATTTTTGTTTGCTACATCCCCTTAGATCTTAGTTCTTCTCGCCTCCGATCTCAATTCTTCATGTTGCCGATCTCATTTCTCCATATCTCATATCCAATTGTAGAACCAGAATTCAACTGATGGGGGGTCAAAATTTTGAAGCTAAAAAAGTTGCATTCAACATATAAAGTCATTACGAACAAATTTAAAATAAAATTGAACAAAAGTAATTCTTTCAATATTATAGTTATATAACAACTAATTTTTGCTCTTGGTTTGATAACGATTGAAAGGTTATAATTGTATCCCATGAGTCTGTATTTAGTTTTTGAAGTTTTTATATTATGATTGATAAATTATATGTTAATGGTTTAAAATAATATTATCTAAGTTTAATTTTAGTAAATTCATTCCCATAAAATTAGTATCATATTCTTCTTCTTCTTTTATAATTAGCAAAGAAAGTTTCATGACATAAATAATATTTTTATTTAAAAAAAATTCATATTCATCAAATAAAAAAATCCATACATAATATTATAAGAATTTAATAATTTAGGAATAAATTTTAAATACAAATATTTTTGTTTTTAAATTGAAACAAATTAAAAATAAATTTTTGATTGGTAATTCCTAATGAATAAATATTTTGTAGCTAAATAAATAATGTTATATAATTAACAATGAATGTTTACCAAATAAAAAAGTATTTTAAGTATATTTATTTAATTATGTATATTATTTAGAGGTAAGCAATAATATCATTAGTGTGAAATCAAAATAATGCAATTGTTTACTATAATTACTTTTTAAATATTTATCGGGTGAAATGATACTTCAAATGCCTTATTAATAGCACGTTATGGGGGTGTGTGTGTATATATATTTATATATATAAGTGTCATTACAATTAGGAGTGAATATATATTATTAAAGTTGAAGTTGTAATTTATAAAGTTAGAAAACTCCAATTACACTTCTCCTATTATTATCTGATGATTTTTAATTTTCTATCAATTTATAATGCAATTTAATATTTTAATTTTTTAAATTTTAGGTCTTTCTCAAAATTATTAGGTGAAATTTTTTATAAAAAATGAATTGAAATTATATATCTATGATATCATATATTTTCGCTGGTAAGTTTGCAAAAATATGGAGTCAAAGTTTTTTTTATAAGGAAACACACCTTTTTTTTTTTTTTTTTCAAATCTAACGTTTTAAACAGTGATTTTTAATTTTTTTTCTATTTTAATTTTTCCTTTTTTAAATTTTTAATTTTTAGATTTATTTATGTTTGTTTATTCATAAATAAATTTTCTGATGTTATATTCTTAATATACATATAAAAAAATAAACATATACGTAATATATATACAACATATATAAAATATACACATAACAAATAATATATACTCGGCATGCACTTAACATATACTAAACATCTACCACATTAACCAAATATCTACTAAATATTTACAAAATATTTATATAATATTTTTAATATTTTTTTAACTTTTCTTTTCTTTTTTAACTTTATATTCACACAACATACACACAATATCCGTACGATATCAACATAATATATATATTATGCACAAACAAATATATAATATCTACTAAACATCTATTATATCTATCAAATATCTATTAAACATATAAAATATTTACCAATCATCTACAGAATATCTACATGATGAAATTAATATTTTTTAAAAAACTCTTTTTACATGTATAATATATAAAATTTATTTAAAAATAAATTTAATTATTTTTATTAATATATTTGTAATAACTCAGCCCAAAGTAGATCATCACTACAAGGTATGTAGCAAAATCTATTCAAAAAATTAATTAACTAGTAACTAAGAAAAAGAGTTATGATAGGATTAACTAGTTAGTTATTAAAATAATCAAAATAAGATTAGCTTAATTAAATTCTTCTAACATGATATAAGTAATTAAATCAATTATAATATCTTGATTAAATATAAATTTAAATAATAGATATAATAAAAATATTTAGTCTGATAACTCGAGGTATGAATTTTAAAAAACAAAATATTATAATGTAGCCTTCATATGATAATAGATTAATTAAGTATTAAAGAAATTAATCGAATTTAAGTTGGGGGAATAACAATAATTAGACCGAATAGTAGAATTTTTAAACACTGAAAATAATAATATAATTTGATTAAATATATAACAAATGTATAAGTAGAACATGGGCTTAAATATTGGAAGTTAAACAAATATCAAATTTGGCCCAACAAGTAATAAATGATAATTAGGTTTTCTTAAAACTAAAATTTTATTAAGAAAAATTAACATGGAATATAAACTTTGAAAACCCTAAGACAAAATTATAAGACAGAGTAGACAAGTGGCAATTAATAAGAGTAAAAATTTGACAAGTGCCATAAACCACATTCCATCCAAAGCCAGTCATTCAAATTGATTTTGGAAATGGACAAGTTGAAAGGAATAAATTAATAAAAGAAAATTTGAGCTTTGCTCACAACTAGGCTAAAACGTGGAATTGAAAGAAGAATGGTATTGACAAGAATTTAAGTGAATGGCAAATGGAGGCTTATCTTCACCGAGTCACTTTCCTCAAACCCAACGCTTACTAAAAGCCTAAAAAAAAATCTTACCATTAGCCATTGGTGCCGTTTGGGAATTAAAGAAAAGAGGTAAGTATATTATTGTTAATTTGTTAATGATTTGATTTAAAGATTCAAATGCAAAGTATTGTTTAACAATTTATTACGGGCTAAATATAGATTAGGGAAAAAGTGTTCAAATGAGGTATTTTTACTTAAATTAAAGTTAAATATGTTATAGACATTGTTAAATAGGTTAAGTCACTACAAATAAAGAAGTTGCTAATTAAAGGAAAATATAAAAGGAAAGTGAATGCTAAAAATACAGCATATATTTATTTTTAATTAAACCAGAATTTTAAGTTAGAAATATGAAATAATTAAAGTTCTAAGTATTGGAAAAAAAAAGAATTATAGTTATAAACATAATAATAAAGTAAAATTAAAATCATGTATTATAATACTTAGATGATTAGAAGCTGAAATTTTATTTTATGTAAATGAAATATGAGTTTTATTGATTTACACTTGAATTTAAGTTAAGTAGCAACCCAAAAGAAGAAATAATTAAAAGAATTATTAACGTGCATGGATTAAATATAAATAAATTGCATGCAATAAGTGATGATGTTAAGAAAAGAATACAAAACTAATTGGAATAAGTTACAAAGTAATATATATATATATATATATATATATATGGAAACCAAATTTGGTGTAACCCCAAAATAAATATGCATAATTAGGATTACATATTAATAAATGGTGCATGTAATGATACCTAATCTAAGAAAAAAAGAAATAAGAGAACTCTCGGGATTTAAAGGCAAGACATCATAGGAGGCTATAGTTGAGTGATAACTTAATATAATATTTGACTTGTTTTGTTAAACAACACTGTTTAACTCTTGTTAAACAATATCAATATTTTCATTGATATCCTAATTATTGTTATCATAATTTGCAATTTTGTTGTTGAGAAATCGTTGTTTTTAATTTATTATTATTGATATTGTTTCTGATATTGTATTTATTGATAAGTCTATCATTGTTGACTATCTACATTGTTCCTTGTTGGATTATCTTATTGGCCTCTAATATTGCTTTTGATTATTTATTATTGTTGAATTTGTTAATAAGCTTTTATTCTAATTTGATCTATTTTCATTGAATTTCTCTGCTTTTCTAGAATGAGATTGATGATAATTATTTATTGACCTCTACTGTTGTGACATGGTTCAATTCTGGTGGGGTTAAACTACTGAACAATATACACTAGTATTTTTATATATGCAAAAGGGGAAAAGTTAATGCTCTATTTAAATTGAGACTAAGTGTTATATGGTAGGAGTTAACTCTAGAATCGTGGGAGCCACCTCTAGAACCCATATCTTTATTCTGAATGTCACAATATGTATTTGTTTTACATAACTACGGTTATATTTATTGTCTATTATTATTTCATGTTATCTATTGTATCGGTTGATATTTATTTTGATATGTTGATTACTCTTTACCTCACTCATTTCGTTTGTGCCTCTCATTAAGTTATTTTATTGGTTATCTAACCTAGCTGCATGTTAAGTTATGATTTATTGAGTTGACAACTCACCATTCATCACCATTTTTTTTAGATTAGTGAACTGCAGGTTGGAGCTTTTAGATTTCTACCTCCCAGCTACTCACTATATTAGTTAATATTAGAAACAGATTATGTGATGATAAGAGAAGTCAGTAAAATATATTATATTCTATAGTGCTCCATTGGGTATAAAATAATATGTAATGAAAACTGAGGATTGTAATATATATTAGTTTTAAAATATTTATTGTTGAATATTACAAATTATGTATTTATGAATATATAATTAAAAATTATGATATAGTTTTTAAAAAATATAAAACAAGTTTTAGAAAAATAGAAAATAAAAATTGAAAATAGTTTTTGGTTTTTAAAAAATAAAAATATACAACCTAAATGAACATACCTTAAAATGATATTTTATCTTTATATATTAATATTTTTATTTAAAAAATTTTGTGAGATACAAATAACCTTGAGAAACGTAAATCCCTAAGACATGTGGTATTTTTGCATATTATATATATATATATATATATATATATATATTAAAAAATAGCTTATATTTTATTTTTCATTTTTCTCTGCTTTTATATTGATATAATAGACAACAAATTTATTCTATATAAGACTTTTTATATTTATATATTAATAATTTAAATATATAATTTTTTATCTTTATATATTAATAGTTTCAGTTAAATAAAATTTATTCATAATTAATAATTTATTAAATGTATTAATAATTAATTTATAATAATTTATAAATTATTAAATTTATTAATTTATAAATAATTATGACATATGATGGCTTGCATTTTTTTCCTCAGCTTGTATATATACTAGGTCGTCATCCACGCTTGCACAGTGATGAAAATAATAAAATATAAATAAATATATTTAATAATAAATAAATATAAAATAATTTATATGTAATTAATAACAAATTCTATTATAAAAAATATAAAATAAAATATTTATCTTTATTTTTATGATAATTTTATCAAAATAATATAAGTGAATAAATATATATTTTTTTCTTTCATAACTTGATAATTTCACTAATTAAGAATAAAAAATTTATAAATTCTATTTAAAAAGATATAAAAAATAAAAAAACAAAAATTCAAATAAATTTAAGAAAGTCAAAATTTATATATTTTATTATTTAAATATTTAAATTTATAAAAATGAATAAAATTAATTGGTATTATAAATAAATTTTTAATTTTTAATTATTTTATTATGAAAGTTAAAGAGTTATTTTTTCTTTCCTAAGGTGGAAAAAAAAAGAGCAACGACAGAGCGTTTGTTAACTGAAACTCCAGCCCAGCAGGTGCTGCAATGAGTTGTCAATCAATCACATGAGAATTGAAAAATAATTTACAACGATGCAAATCTTTATTTTGTTTTTTTTTTTTTTGACAGAAAAATAAAATCCAAAATTATTTAAATCTAAAACTAACGTTTACGTTACATGCATTTAACTAATAAAAATAAAGAAAATACAAAAATACAGGTGTAGTTAGGTCTTGAAAGATACAAGTATCAATCCGTTTCACCAAGACATTCAGTAAGTACAATCTAAATTTTTGTTAGCTTTGGCCCTCTCACTTGTATTTATGTACATTTTTATTTATATATACTACTTGAGAAATTGAGTTCCTTCAATTTTTTCCCTCAACTAAAATTTGACCCGCTGATAATAAATTTAAAAAAAACACATTTTAGCATTTCACGTTTAAAATTATTATTATTAAGCTAAAAAAGGTCCAATTCTTTTTTTTTTTTAAAAAGAACTTTTTCGTTTCAAACATCAAATAAACAAATAATCAAAATTTCCAAAACGTAAAAACAAGATTCGGATTAAGTAGAAACATTCAATCAAACACCAGCATGGAAATTGGAAAATTATTATTATCATCATAATACGGAGGGCCGGTCATTTTGGAAAATCTTGGACAGTTATTGACTCTTTAACAGGCAACGCTGAGACAAAATATTTGAACCACTCTCATGTCAACTGCCAAACTAAGCTCAGTTAAAGAAAAAATAACATTGACACTAAATGATATCAACGTCAATTTTTTCCAATTAAAAAATTTACAAATTTATGATAAAAAAAAACCAAGGTTATACAAGCAGAGATTAAGACATCACAAGTCGATGACATTGAATGATCGTATATCAACTCTAATAATCTTAATATCAAGCCAGTGCGACTCAGCTATATGGACCTGTTTTCTGGACTCATGATGAAGTAATACAACAATAGGTTTCGTTTTCGCTCTTCATATGGACACGAGTGAATTCGAGCATCAATAATTACCTTTTTTGGCATGGAAAAACAGGGTCCAACTCACATCAAAAATGGATTGCTGATCATGCTTCTACACTACATGATCACATGGCCAGCTCCTTGTGCCTACAATAACACTTGGTTCTTGGTGTCAACTTTTCTGGTGAACAGCAATTTGGTGGATATCCATCTCCTTCAACATGATCGATTGTCCACATGAGTTGCATGGCAGTTCTTGACCCGCAAAGACTTTCATGCTCAGACAGTCCTCTTAATCGGTCCCTCACATCCATAGCTGAACTCCCTGCTTGAACCATGTCACCACAAAACTGGCATGTGATCAGGCGTAAGGGGCAATCTGAAGTTTGGTGTTGCACCTGCCACAGACAAATGAAATAAATAAGTAAAACGTTGTTCCCTAACCAATAAAAAATGCCAGTGATATTCATCAAATAATAAAAACACAATCTAAGTTTTGGTTTTTTCACTTCTAAATATTTTTTGGAGAAATTTTTAGCAAAGACTTTTTTAAGATGTCATTTTAAGTCCTCATTCAAAGGGGGAAAAGCACTGATCCTAAAAAAAATATTAAAAAAAATAAAAATAAAATTCAACATCTCAACACCTTCCTAATCCATATTAAACACCACAATTCACTGAAACAACTGGCCAATGGTTTTATCTGTGGCAATCAACTGGCAAACTACCTAAATTATTGGAATAACATCATAATGGATCAATGTGAATATTGCAATAATGAATCAAATGGGCCATTAACCAGTAGTACCCTATGATTCAAATGGTACGATGAAAATTGAAGCATCAACAGTAATGAAATAATAGTTATTCTAAACATTAAAGAAAGAACAAGAAAGAGGGTTTCACGATTACCATCTGTTCCTTCTCAAGGACCACACCGCAGGGGCATTGAAGAGGTTCATGGAAAACTTTTAAGTGCTTCTCCATTTCCCCCGTTTGAAAAGCTTGCCCACATTTCTCACAATGCATATGGTTTTGGGCCTCCTCAATCCTCAGAACAATTCCACAACCAGCATGCCGGCAAACAATATTGTGTCTACTACAGTATGCTTCATGTAGTGCTATACTCCTAGTGGGTATAAAATGCTTACAATTTCCACATTCCATGGTGTCAATTTCTTTAGATGATGAAGATCCAGCTTGTTGACCCGTCATAATATTACTATTATCTTGAACACTCACCAAAGCCTTGTACTTAGTTGTTCCTTTGAAACCATATACACCAATGCTATAAGTGCCCACTCCAAAGAGTGTATCCTTAGAACTGAGGATTAAAACCTTTGAACCCACATCATGAGAAGACCATTCATGTTGATGTCGGTTCAGAAATATGAAGGGATGCTTGGAAACATAAAGATCAGTATCACCACTATCTGTTTCAGCATCTAGTCTTATTTCAACTCTAACATTTCCAGAAGCAATTTTTTCCCAAATAGAGTTGTTGATAGAAAATTTATAATACTCATAGTTCCCTTCTTCAACCATTCCAGATTCCAGCATTCCTAAATTCAATGGCTTCAGAACATGTTGATTTGTGCTCTGTGAAGCTGAATCTGGATCAACTATATCAACTTCAATATCTGTTTCCAGGACAGACACACCAGAGGAAGGTTTCAACTCTAAAACCCTTAGCTTGTATGTTAGTATCCCATTGTCACAGTGATCACTTCACCTTGAGAAAGAGTAGCGTGCTGCCGAAGGGTAGTTTCAAGGACCGCCTTATGATTGGGGATGTCTGAAAAGCCAACAACTTCAGGTTGAAGTTTTGCATAAGTTCCTTTAGGCAGCCAGACATAATGAAGCTCAATCAGAGGAGCCTTTGAAGCCCCTAAAGGAAACAGACTATTCCACACATGAGGAGGAAGACCAACAAAACCTTCCTCTGCAGTGAACTCAAGAACACCAGAGTGGGTTGTCTGCTGCTTTGTGTCACTAGTCTTCATCTCAGAAGGATCTTCTTGGTGAATCACTGATAACTGGAAATATATTGGTCCTTTGTCAAAGGCACCTTGATCAGACAATTCTGTGAAACAGGAGGGTGGCAATTTAATCTTGTCTCCACTACCATGAAAAGATACAGCTTCCAAGATCCGAGAGAACATTATTCCTCTCCCAGCAAGTAAATTTTCTTGCATGTGCTCATCAGCCTGCAAAGAAACCCAGATTCATGAACATCAGAGAAGCCATGGCCATTTTAATCAATTTGAAATTATATTTCGAAACAGGGAGATGGAATCTCTCCATACACCTTATAGGCATGAAACATTCTGCATAATGATATTCTGTATTACAAGTATTTGCAGTGTTCTGAAAACTGAAACAGATCACCAGCAGGTGGGAACCACAAATCATTCACCATTTTGTTTTTTAATTTATTTTTTCATTATCCATGTTTTAATATACAAACTATAATATATTATTTACAATTTTTTAGTATTATTTGACCAATTTTTTACTGCATAAACCAGTTGAACTAGTGAACCCATCAACTGACTGTTCATTAACAGCTCCAGGATTAAAAGAACTGTTCATTTAGCATAGGAGAGGTATCTGACCCAGAAACGATGAGTCTGATTCAAGATTCATTTGAGGCTATAGCACACTCCAACTCAGCAATCAAAAGGCCGGGGCTATATAGATACATCATAGTTGAAATCATACGAAAAATGAGAAAAGGCATGCAAGTTAAGTCAAATGTCAAGATTCCCTGGTATAGTGTTGTGCAAATTCATATGAAATTCACGTCAATATAAAAATAATTTACAATTGAATTTCATATTTGGATAAACTATAAAATTCATTTTAAATATTAGTCTTAGTAGCCTGAATTTAGAATTTCTTGTTTTTAGTATTTTGTATGGTTGTTAAGTTTGGAGTTCATATACAAATTATGATAATTTTGTTAGTTTAATCATAAACAGTTGCATATGATAAAAAACGTAGAATTCTAAATGAAATTTCATCTGCACCAATGACAAAAATATGGATTCATAAATGAATTTCATTAAATTTATGAAATTCATTTATAACAAAAAAAAAAAGGACAGCACTCCCGTTATATACAGAATTCGAAAAAAGTCGGATCCATTGGGTCATTATATGCAGCATTTTCTTATAATGGCAAGAGGCTGTTTTCATTACTTAAATCCGTGATCTCATGTCATATAACGACGACTTTTATCATTGTGCTAAAGCTTCCCTTCTAATCCATTTATAACAAATAAGCTCTTAATATACATACCGATCAATTAGGAAATAGAAAGACCCGAATGCGATCATAAACGAAAACCCTAAATCAGAAGAACCATTTGTGATCAACTGAGCAAAATTAACATAAAAGCAACTATCAAATTAGAATAAAATCAATAATTAATCATATGAAGAAAAAAAAAGGGATTCAACTTCGAATTCATCTAATATTCAGATAGGATTGGTAAGAGACAAACCTTAAGTTGGACTTCAATAGCATCAAGTCTTCGAGATCTTTGCACAGCTTCAATGGCTTCTCTTTGTTTCTTTGTCTCTTCTTTTGCCTTTTTCTCTGCTTGAAGTTTCAATCTGGCTCTCTCTTTCCTTTCCTTTTGCTCCTTCTCCAGCTTCTCTCTCGCCCTTCTCAGTTCAAAATCCATCGTCTTTTCTCTGAAAGAATGCTAAATCTGAATTGGGTTTCAAAATTTTAATGTATCTGTAATATATATTATATATAGAGAGATGGGTTTGACGGTTGGTGGTGGCTTTGTGCTGAGGCAATGAATGAGGTCGCAGAGCAGAGAAGACTGGAGTACTGGGACTTTGGGAATTCTCCTAACGATTTGGATCTAAATTCCAGAAGAATCTGGGCCTTAAATTCAAATTTTAGACACTAAATTGATAGTATGTAAGTTTATATGCTTAAGCACACTTAAACATAAGTTAATGATACAAACATCTTAAGGGCATTACAAAAAAAAAAAAAAAAAAAGCAGCTGCAGGCGTACTTCATTTCAGTATAAGGATTAAGCAACTTGTCCTATTTCGGTATGCTGGTAATGACTAACGTACTCCTATACCTTATTTGGTAAAATTAGTTTGGACTGGATATTAAAAATTCTTATAAGTGAGAGGGCAATACAACGCCAATAAATTAATATTTCGTCCGTTCATCAATAATTATTATTTTAAATTTTTTTTTATAAAAATTACAAAATTATTTAATAATTTATTTTAAATACTTATTTTATTAAATTATTTTTTCTTTAATTTATTATTCGATGAGGAATAAATTTGACTCTTAGAAATACAGGATCATATGTTCAGTTTTTTTTTTTTTTAAAAAAAGCATAAATGAACTTAGGGACTTGTATTTGAGAATGATTTATTTATATGGAAATATCTTTTACAATGATGGCTACAAGAGGAGGGGGGTTGGTGACAATTTATTAGAACAAAACATACTAACAACTCGTGGAATTCAAAGACCTCGAAATTTCATTTTCAAGCACCACCAATATTAAAACAAACAACAACATCAAAATATTGGAACACTTCTCTACTGAGAAGGGAAAGATTAGCAAAAGAAAAAAAAAAGAAGCTAATTAGTCCATTAAAAACATGAGCAACTAAAATTAAACGTGACCCTCAATTAAGTTGTGGTTTATTAGTCAGTATTATATTGCTCATATTTAGATCTTAAATTTAAATTCTAAGTCATTTAAAAAAAATTAAATTTTAAATATTTTTTCTCCATACATAATTAAAAAAAAGAAAAAAAAAACATATAGATTGACATGATATAAGTTAATAAAGAAAAAAAAAAGCGTATAGATTGACAAAATGTAAGTAAATAAATAACTAATCATCAAGTTGAAGTAACCTTCCAATATTATCTAAAGCATCCTTAGCTGCTCTATTATGGGCAATTTCTTTCTTGAGACCATAAGTTCCTCTTCCCATAAGTTGATCATCTACAAACACATCAAATGCCATACTTTCTTTCCACAAATCCACAAATTTTACTTTCAAATTTCTCTTCTGGCATACTTCATACAGCTCTGTCACTGGATGCCTTTTCAGTGTTTCTTGACTAATTATGGGTTCCAACAAGTCTTTAAACACCTAATCATGCCAATAAAAAAAATTATTTTTAAACATTTTTTCTACTAAAAATCATGAAAGCATGAGCAATTTCATCGCAGAAAAATGTATATAAATATATATACCTTCCAAACAGTGTCAATTGAAGAATCAGAATCAATGAAAACAGCACCCATCACTGCTTCAACAATGTCAGCAAGAACCTTCGGCGCATCAATTAGTCCGTTGGAATGCAATGGATACTCCAATATCGCTTCTGAGAATTCTCTAATCTGTTCTTATTTTATTATCATAAAATACTTTTCATCACCGTCTCTGATAAATATCATAACTTTTATGGTTCTGAAAATTACTCTAATTAATATTATTAATTAAATGTTTAATTGTACATTAAATATCGCAGCATGCTGTAGCAGCAAAAATATCTCCAGTACTTTAATTTTAATAATTTAGAAGATTATTAATTTATTTGATTATATACATTTTGGTTTTTAATATATTATATTATAAAAATAATTCAATTAAAGCTGAACTATTTCTGACAAACACCAGATAAATATTTGCTTACATAAGAGGTCGCACCAAAGCCAAAGCATGAGTATTTGTTTGGATGAGAGTAAATAGAGGTGAAGTAAGGAAAAAATAAATTTAATTTTTTTTATTTTATTATAAGAAATGATAAGATAAAAAGGAGTAATAAATAGTAAATTTAACCTAAATTCAATTTTATCTCTAATTTACCTCCTTTCTTTATCAAATTTAATTTAATTTCTTCACTAATTTACCTTCATCCAAACATAGGTTTAAGGTTGTATTTTGAGAGTTTGAATAAGAGAGAAAATAAAAGAAAAATAGATAGAGATATGAGTTTTTTTTAAAGAATAGCAAAGGATATTAAAAAATTATTCTCTTAAATTTATATTTTTATTTGCTTTTAATTTTTTTTTAAAAAAAGAGAGAATTTATTTTATTATTATTAGAATAATTTTTTCAGTTATATTAATTTAGTTTAATATCTTTTCAATTTGCAAATAAAAAAAAAGTACATATATATAACTGGAAATGGTATAGCATGCATGACACAATCTTCTGACGAAAAGAAAAGTGTAAAAGATCTTGTCATTTGACGGTTATTCACAAGCAACATGTGATAACAGCAGCAACCCCTTCTTTTTTATTTTTATTATTATTCTTTAAATGATATCTTAATTTTAATTATAAATGAATAATCTTAACATTAACTTTAAAATAAATTATTGTTATTTAATAGTAATAGATAAATAATTATCTATCTACAAAAAATTATAAATTAATTTTTAATGAAATTTTAATAATTTATTATTAATTAAGATCACGATATATAAATACCATATGAATCTTCATTTTCAAAGTTAGGTGCTAAAATTTAAAGTTTTCATTTTTTATATATTTTTTTATCTTATTTTTTCTAAAGATAAAAACTTACAAAGTCATATTTCTTAACAACAACAAACAACAACAACAATAATAATAATAATAATAGGTTGACTTGAATTATTAGTTATTAATTTTTTTTCAGCATATAATTTAGGTCAAAAAAACAAACAACAAAATAACTGAAAAAAAAAATAAAAATAAATAGGGAGACTTACCTGTTCTTCAAGAAGAGGTTTCTTATGACGCAAAAACCGATGAAACCCGTGTTTAATGGCGACGCGTGCGAGCTTCTCTGTATCAACATTGGCAGCACGGAGTCGGGTCAAAGCACCGGGTAATAAATCCGGATACTTGAAAAATTGTTCCTTTGTAAATAAGAGGTTAAGCACCGAGTCGCCTACATACTCTAATCGTTCATAGGAAAAACACTTTTCAGGGATGAAAGAACCATCTGTAAACGCCTCCTCTAATAATCTCTTAATTTTAAACTTATATTTCAGAATTGCCTCTACTCCTTCCAGACTTGGTAGCACCGAATCTACCTGCTCAGTCGACTCAGCTTTAGACTTGCTCTCTCCTTCTTCTTTGATTAAGTTAATTTGTGCTTCTTGTTCTTGACAAGCCATACTGGTTTTTAGAGAGAGAGAGAGAGAGAGAGAGAGAGAGAGAGATTTTCAGTTTTTGGGAGAAAAAAAAAAGGGCTTTTGAATTTATAGGGAGAAAGTTCTGAAATTGACCATTTCAATTTCAATTTATTTTTGGGTTCTTTCTTTGTTTCCAAGTAAAAAAGCTCATAAGTTAAAGTTGCCCTTTTACAAGATCGTACACAGTTGTGCTTTGGGCGGACTTCTAAATTTCTAGTTACTTTTTATTTTATCTTCTTGAAACTTTGGAGTCGGTGACAGTTCCGTAGTGAATTTATAAACATTATTTGGTGTATATCATAAAACAGATAAAGCTCTCTAATTTTAACACAATTAAATTACGTACTTAGATGATAAAATTAAATATTATTTAAAATTTTGTAAACATTAAAAAATTAATTATTTTAATTAAAAATATAAATTTTTATATATTCTTTTATTATAATTTTATTTTATTAGGAGATATGTTCATTAAATATTTTTAATAAGCGATACTAAATATGAATATGAAATATATTCATGTATCAAATAATTTATTAAAATAATAAATCAATTAAAATTTAAATTTAATAAAAAAATTTATTTATTAATTTAAAATAAAAAATATAAATATAAATAACTCAATTGAAATATTTAAAATTCTTAATTGTAAAATATTTTTAATAAATTAAATATGAATAATTATTTAAAAAATAATATTTTGTTTTTACATCTTGCCACTAATGAAATTTTCATAAATGTATAAAATACTAATTTTTCGTTTTTACTTAAAAAATAATGTTAATAATAATTTATACTTAATATTGCATGCATATCCTTTTGCAACGCTTGTAAAGTTTCACACGTGATTAAGTTATTTAATGTAGTCTGAATTCTGGATTTTATATAATTTTTATTTATCAAACATGAATTTTAAAATATTAAACATTGATGTAATCAAAATATAATATATTGAATAAATAACATTATATATATATATATTAATTTTAAAGTAAAATAAAACATGCATACCAAGTATTTTATTATATATTAATAATTTTAAATATTCTTTCGCATTTGACTTATAGTTTTGATTCGAATATGTATACATATATTAGTTGTAAGTATTTCTAAACCTAATTATCTAATAAGATAAATAAAATCTATCTTCAAAAACAAACAGTGACTTATTTTTCTATTATTATTAAATTAAATAGAATTTAAAATTCAAATATAATTTAATGGGTTGAAAAATTTTGAAATTAATAAAGTTAATGTTAAATAATAATTCAAACATACATATATATACTTTAAATTAAATAAATTTTGATATTTTTCTCACTATAAAAAAAATACTTTATTTAGCAATAAAAATTAGCGACAGTTAAAAATTCATTGTAAAATAGCTTCAACAATCATTTCAAACATAATTGCTTCAGACAACGACAAATAAAAATTTGTAGCTAAATTCAATGGAAATTTGATGCTATTAATTGGTGTTGAGACTTTTATTAACTTTAGCGATGGATTGAAGAATTGTGTAATCAAAATCAACATAGATTGCAACATATATTAATCGTCCTCAATTGGTAGCTGTTGTAATCCGAAGAAAAAAAATTAAAATATTTATTTTTTAAAAAAATAAATATCAGCAACGGCTCCAGCCCGTTTCTAATTAAAAATTAATAAAAAAAGTAATTTAGATTAGCAATGGATTAAAATCCATTGTTAATCTTAACCCTACTTATGCATCGGGCAGTGCCTATAGTTGTCGCCTTCTTTATTTCGCTCTTCTCTCTCTCTCTCTCATCTCCTTTCTTTCTCTCTTATTTCCTTCGGCCGATCGTCCATCGCCAATCATGTGTTCGTGCTACAGCTTGCCACCGTCCATGCATGTCGTTGGCCATTCATTCAAGGTGTGCTCCTTTTTTTAAAAAAATTCTTTCTTAACTGTTTTTGAAAAATTTAGGAGTTATTTTTTTTAAAATTAATTTGTTAGAATAAATATTTATTTTTAGAAGTTATTTGTTAGAATAAATTGTTTTTGAGAAATTATTTGTTAGAATAAATAAACAATTATTTATTAGAAATTATATTTTGAAATTATTTATTAAAATAAATAATTTAATAGTTATTATTGAAAATGAAATTAGAAAAGTAAAATAAAAATGTTTAGTTAGAATTGTTATATAATTGTTATAATTTCCAATTTGCAGGAACATATTAGCATCATCTATGAACATGCCACACAAAATAATGGGAGTATAGATGAGTCTTAGATGTGCATAAAAGCTGTGGGTGGGTTGCATAAGGGACGCGTGCGTATCTTGGGCTCTGAGGCTAATGTCTACTGCAGGAGTACTCTAAGAGCCTCCACTTCTGTACATCTACTGTTGATCAGGATGTCAGCAGACAATAGGAGTTAGATGCCACGCGTTAGCAATTAAAAAGCATATGTGATAGATTAACCGAAAGATCGGCGAAGGACATGCTCCAACAATAACAACATGAGATGCTTAGGCAGCAGGAGTAGCATCAAGAGATGCTTAGGAAGCAAGTGCAATTGATACAATAGATGCTTAAAAAAATGAAGAATGATATGGAGCAGCTCTACTTGTAGGTAGGATTGCATAGATTCTAGCCTTCCTCCAGCACCTTTGGGTGACTGATTGTATTTTATTTTAATTTTTAATTTGACATTCTATGTTACATATTTTGATTATTAATATTACTTTTTATTAATATAATACTATATGTTATATATTTTGACTATTGGAACATTGTACGTTATAAATTTTAATTATCGGAATATTATTACTAGTTTTTATTTTGATATTTTGCATTTGTTAAATAGTTTGAATAATAAATAATTAAAAAACAAATATTAATTAAATTAACAACAAATTTGTGTTCAAAAATATAGAACTAGATTTAGTGACGAACTTTTAAAAATTAATAAATAAAAAATAGTGATGGATTTAATGGTAAAATATTAATTTAAAAAATTAAAAAATTTTATGATAGATTAGTGTCGGTATTTGTAATACCCTTATACCATATATGCATATAATAAATACACTATGTATATATAAAATATGCATATAGGGTACAAGAGTACACATTTATTTTGGTATCAAAGATTATGTTTGAGATTCTCGACCTAGGTAAGTTTTTAAAACACAAAAGAGGATTTTAAATTATGAATTCAAATTGTGATACATGCATATGCATTGACACCTTTTATTGGCATCTGATATGATAATAGTTACTGTTGTGATAGATATAAGTCGATATCACGTCTAGGACACATAGATCAAAGGAAGATAGTGTGAAGAGTGTCACTCTAGTTGATGGTCGAGCTAGAGCTAGTGCAGAGGGAGTTAGAGAGATTTCAGTGCCAGGCAGACCTGCGGCACAGGATTCACCAGCATGGATGCAACAGATTGCGAAATATTTCCATCAAGCCCTAGTACCGCAGCAGAGCCAGAGATATGACAAATTGAGAAAGTATGGGGCTACCAATTTTGTATGCACCACTAATCCAACTAAGATAGAGCAATGGTTCGATAGAATGGAGAGAATATTTCTATAGCTGGAGGCTAGAACAGAAGAAAAGTTTGATTATGCCGTCTTACTACTTCTGGCAGATGCATATAACTGGTAGAAGACAACTCCATATGGATAAGATAGGCCTCCAGTGCTATCATATGATGACTTTCTTGCTGAATTTGAAAAAAAAATATATGCCCAAAGACTATAAAGATGAGAAGAAGAAAGAGTTTCTGAACTTGAAGTAGGAATTGAAGATTGTAATAGAGTACGAGAAGGGGTTTTTGCAGTTGAGCAAGTATGCAACTAGAATTGTTACAGATGAGAGGGATAGATGCATAAGGTTTGAGGAAGAACTAAAGCTTGCTATCAGATATCAAGTAGCAGCGGTATAGTATGATATTTTTCACAACCCATTCTCTTAAGTCATATGGTGAACTTATCTCATAAATTACTATGCTATTAATTATTATAAAAATATCACTCATAATTTAATTTCTTAGTATACTTCTTACACATACAACAATAATATCCAATAATTTCTAACACTTAAAATACATATTAATTATTGTTCAACATGAAAATATAAATACTTTTTAAACAAATCCAAACGATACTTATGTTGGCTCGACTTTTTCTATACACTGATCGGAGTAAGAGTAGAGATAATCTATAAGTCTATTCTCCAATGGTATCTAAAATGATTATAATAAGGGGGTGAGTCCAACTACTCAGTGAGAAGATAATTATATAACAAATGGGAAAAAATAATTTTTTTCATATATACTTACTAATTAAATTCATACTACTGCATAATAATTTTAAGAACATAAATTCACCATATCATGTAATAAATTGTCATCATATTTTTTTTTATTTATACTCAATATATATAATCCATAGAAAAATATAATACCTTAGGCGAAAGTAAATATATATTTACTGACACTCTAAGGGTAAAACATGGCATCTTGGGCGCAGTGATAACGCATGGTAGCACCAAGAGCAAATAAATATGGTCATACATATGTGCAGAGCTGCCCCCAAAGGGCGACCACCTGATATATGCCCCAAAGGCTATATGTAAACCAAGCGTTGTCCCAAAGACAGTATCATATCATAATCCGTCAATTCTTTTAACACCCCGTCATCACAGATGTCTTTATTAGAAAACATATAATGAGTGTATATAAAGCTTTTATTTAACTGTATCAATAAATAATTTTCATACCATAATTCAAACATTAACATACCATTATTTGTTCCCATTTTTTTTAATATATTCATAAATATTATTTTACCTTTCTAAATTATTTTATAAAAATTTATTTTAACAAATAACAATTTTAATAAATCATATATATAATAAAAATTACCGATGCTATATAATTACCCACTCACCTTATTCGATAACTCAACTTATTTAATCGACCGGTCCTTCTCTATGTTTTATAATTGCAGTAGAATCCAAACCTAAAGTGATATAAAAATAATAATTTACTAAAATATTATCTAGAATTTATTACTTCTATGAGTTAAATAATATGAAAAGAAAACGTAGAAATGATTCCTAAAATTCTAACGAATTTTCAGCAAAGTTTCGGTATAACTCGGCCATTTCCAAAAATTTTAAAATTAATACTCCAATTAGTATTACACAATTATCAACTCAAAAACTTATCAAATATTTCAATAATATTTTTAACAACTTAACATAATTTGCATGTCTAAATTTGTTAATTATTATTATTATTATTATTATTATTATTATTATTATACATCTATATTATATTATTTTAGTTTCTTTAATTTAATAATTTAAAAATATTTATTTTATTAATTAATTTATGTAATTATGTTTTAAATAGTATCTACTTAAATTTTCTATTTTTTTTATGTTTCAAGTACTATTTTCTTATAATTTTCCATATATTGTAAAATAATAATAATAATAACATTAATAATAACAATAATGATATTAATTGTATTTTTTATATATTATTCAATTAATACATTTTATTAGAATAATTATTTATTTATGTCTAATTTAATCATAATAACTTATATTAAATTTACTAATAATTATATTAATAACCATATATATAATTTACTTTCATCTTAATATTTTACTTTTATTTTCTAATAACTACTTATAACAAAATCAATAACTTTAACAATAAAAAAATGATATTAATATTATGTATATAGTTAAAATAATTATTTAATTACTATTATTTCACATTTAATAATTTATATTAAATTTAATACTAAATAATATTAGTAATAATAATTATAATAATAATACTAGTTATTGAAATACATTTATACAAAAATTAAAGTAATAGCTTTAATATTTAATAGTTATAATTGTGGTAAAAATAATGATAATAATAATACTTGTACTAAAATCAATAATTACTAATAAATATAATAATTTTAATAATACTTTATTACTACAACAATAATATTAATATTTAATAACTAATTTAACATTAATTATGTTTTTAATAAAATTATTTCCTTAATTATTATAATGATGAAATAAAAATTTTAATTAAATAATAAATCTTATGAATTTCTATAAATTTTATTTATATCTTATTTATTATCTAATTTGATCATTTACTAATTAAATTCTAATTTGATCATTTTACTAATTAATTGATTTAATTTTACTTATATAATCTAGTTAATTTTAACACTTATATATATTAATAGTTTATCAGTAAAATTTAATATAACTAAATTAACAATTTATTAATTTATGATCTTTTAATCATTACATGCATATATATATATATATATATATTTATAATTCAATTTATTTATTCTGGAATTATTATTATTATTATTTATTTATTTTTATAAATTCATAAATTCATAAATTTATCTTATTTTAATCCTAATTAATTTTTTTAAAGTTATATTCATATACACATACTTATTTCTATTTTAATTATGATTTATTAATTCAATAAATCAACAACTATATTAACAATTTATAATTCATAAATATTAATTATTTGAAAATTTTAAAATAATTAATTATCAATTTATTGATATATATATATACATAATATAAGAAATTTTCTATAATTTATTGGTAAATATTCACAACCTAAATATTTAATTAATTTAATCATACTATATTTTAAATTTAAATTTTCATTCTAATTACTTAATTTATTTAGTCATTAAGTAATTAATATCTATGACTAATAATTTTTTTTAAACAAATGATTAATCTAAATTAAATAAAAATTCTACTAATTAATCAAATTAATAAAATTTAATCTAACTCATTAATTACTAATTAAACTTTAATTTATTAATTATAATTCTTAATTAATTATAATTATAATTATTCTGAATAAATTATATATATATAATTAATTAAAATTTTTTTAATTTAATTTACTATTCATCAAAATTCTAAATACATACCCTAAATTAGCAAATGAGGTGTCAAATTAAAGTATATAAAATGAGGGTTCCAAAAATACCCGGATCGCCGGAAAATATCGTCGAAAAGTGGTCGGAATAGTGATCGGAAAATTTCGCCGGCAAGAACTTTGACCGGCGCGTGACGGCTACTCCGGCGTCGATTGGGGGTGATTCCGGCGGCGTTTGGCTCGAATTTGGGCGGCACAGACGGTGGTCCGGCGCGTGTCGGTGTTTGAACGGCGGTCGGCAGTAGATCTAAAGAATTCTCTCTCTCTCTCTCCCGATTTCCTCTTTTCTTCTCTGTTTCTTTTCTTTCTTTCTTTTCTTTTATTTTCTTTTAGTTTATAAATATAATAATAATAATTATTATTATTATTATTTTAATTGTCCACCTACTTGTTAGTAGGTGGGCACGTTTTTTTTTAATTTTAATTTATACATTTTTTTAACAAAATAAGATATTACATTCTTCCCCTCTAAATTAAAAATTCGTCCCCGAATTTTTTTTTACTCACTTATGGGAGAAAACAAATGAGGATATTTAGTAATCATATCTTGTTCCCTTTCCCAAGTGGCTTCTTTCTTCGAATGATTATTCCATAAAACCTTCACTAAAGGAATAACCTTGTTTCTTAAGACTCTCTCTTCTCGAGCTAAAATTATTATTGGTTCTTCTTCATAGGTCAAATCTTCTCGTAATTTCACTGGTTGTTTCTGGAGTACATGCGAAGGATCGCTTCTGTATTTTCTCAACATGGACACATGAAAGACATCATGTATTTGAGATAATTCTGGTGGTAGTACAATTCTATATACAACAGGGCCGATCCTTTCCACAATCTCATAAGTCCCAATAAACCGAGGACTTAACTTTCCCCGTTTACCAAATCGCACTACACCTTTCCATGGAGAGATTTTTAAAAACACTTTGTCAGCCACATCATACTCGATATCCTTTCTCTTCAAATCTGCATAGCTCTTCTGTCTATCTTGTGCCACCTTTAATATGTCTTTAATCAATTGAACTTTATCAGCAGTCATCTGAACTAATTCTGGACCCACCAATTCTCTTTCTCCAACTTCATCCCAGCATACTGGAGTTCTACATTTTCTTCCGTATAATGCTTCATAAGGCGCCATACCGATACTCGAGTGAAAACTGTTATTATAAGCAAACTCCATCAATGGTAAATGCTTATCCCAACTTCCTTTGAATTCCATGACACAAGCTCTAAGCATATCCTCTAAAGTCTGAATGGTACGTTCCGATTGACCATCTGTTTGAGGATGAAAAGAAGTACTGAACTTTACCTTAGTACCCAAAGCATTCTGCAGGCTAGGCCAAAACCTAGAAGTAAATCGTGGATCCCTGTCTGATACTATAGATATTGGAGCACCATGTAATCTGATGATTTCCTTCACATAAATTTCTGCAAGCTTATCAAGAGAGAAATCCATTCTGATAGGCAGAAAGTGAGATGACTTTGTCAACCTGTCTACAACTACCCAAATAGCATCATGACCCTACTGAGTACGGGGCAAGCCAGAAACAAAGTCCATAGTAATATGCTCCCACTTCCATTCAGGAATCGGAAGAGATTGCAGAAGACCTGAAGGATGTTGATGTTCTGCCTTAACTTGTTGACACACCAAGCATTTTGCTACAAAGTTTGCTATATCCTTCTTCATACCCTTCCACCAATAGTTTTCTTTAAGTGTTCTATACATCTTGGTACTACCCGGATGCATAGAATATGCAGAACAATGAGCTTCTTCCATTATTTCTCTTTTTAAAGTATCAACATTTAGTACACATAATCGGCTACCAAGTACTAAGGTGTCATCTTCTTTGATAGAATAATCTGTATGAGTACCTGCCTTCACACCATCAATAATCTTCTTCATTTTCTCATCTTGAATTTGTGCTTCTTTAACTTTTTCAATCAAGATCGGTCTAACCTTAAAAGTTGCCAACAGTGCTCCTGATTCATTCATCATTAAATCTACTCCCAATGATCGAAGGTCTAATAATAACGGAAGCAGTACCATCTTGATGTGGAAAAGATTACCATAAGATTTTCGGCTTAAAGCATCAGCTACTACATTAGCCTTTCCAGGGTGATACTCAATAGTGCAATCATAATCCTTTAGCAGCTCAATCCATTGCCTCTGCCTTAAGTTTAACTCCTTCTGAGAAAGAAGATATTTTAAACTCTTATGATCAGTGAATATCTGGCACTTTTCTCCATAAAGATAATGCCTCCAAATTTTTAGGGCAAAAATCACTGCAGCGAGTTCCAGATCATGAGTGGGATAATTCATTTCATATAGTCAGAGCTGTCTAGATGCATAAGCAATCACCTTCCCATGTTGCATCAAAACACATCCCCAACCTTTTCTTGAAGCATCACTATACACCATATAACCACCATCGCCTGAAGGAAGAGCAAGAACAGGAGCAGAAGTCAAACAGGCCTTCAAATTTTCAAAACTCTGATGATGCTCCTCTGTCCAGTTAAACTTCACATTCTTCCTTAGCAGCTTTGTCAATGGTGAAGCAATAATGGAGAAGTTTTGAACAAAACGTCGATAATACCCTGCCAAGCCTAAGAAACTCCTCACTTCTGTAGGATTTGTGGGTGGCTCCCAGTTCATCACAGCTTCTATTTTCTTAGGATCTACATAAACTCCCTCTGCTGATATTACATGACCTAGAAATACCACCCTATCCAGCCAAAATTCACATTTACTAAGCTTGGCATACAATTGCTTGTTCTTCAAGATTTGCAATACAATTTTTAAGTGTTTCTCATGCTCCTCTCTACTTCGAGAATACACTAGGATATCATCAATAAATGCAATTACAAACTTATCCAGATAAGGATGAAATACCCGATTCATAAGATCCATGAAAGCAGCTGGGGCATTAGTTAACCCGAATGGCATTACTAAAAATTCGTAATGTCCATAACGAGTTCTAAAGGCTGTCTTAGGTACATCTGACTCTTTTATTTTCAACTGGTGATATCCCGATCGTAAATCTATCTTGGAAAAGACTTTGGCACCTTTAAGCTGATCAAAAAGATTATCTATACGGGGTAAAGGATATTTATTTCGGATAGTGACCCGGTTTAGCTGTCTATAGTCAATGCACAGCCGCATAGAGCCATCTTTCTTTTTCACAAATAACACAGGAGCTCCCCAGGGTGAAACACCGGGTCTAATAAATCTTTTATCCAACAATTCTTGCAATTGCACCTTTAATTCTTTTAACTCTGCAGGAGCCATTCTATAAGGAGCTTGAGAGATAGGAGCTATACCAGGCTGAACATCAATAGAAAATTCCACTTCTCTATCAGGGGGTAAACTTGAAAGCTCTTCAGGAAAAACTTCTGAAAAATCACACACTATAGGGATATCTTCCAAATTAGGCCCTTCTAAATGTGTATCAATCACATGTGCTAAATATGCATGACAACCCTTCTTAATAAATTTTTGAGCTGTCATAGCAGAAATAACACAAGATGGAAGAAACTTTCGCTCACCGTAGAATGTAAGGTTAGGATGTTCAGGTAGACTAAAAGTCACCTTCTTCTCATAACAATCAACTGCAGCATGGTGGCGAGATAGCCAATCCATCCCTACAATAACATCAAATTCATGTATGGGCAAAGGAATAAGATCTGCTAACAACTCACAATCACCTAGCCTGACTGTTGAATTTTTATACACATGTTTACACTGCATAGATGTCCCCACTGGAAAACTTACTACTAATTTACTTTCTAAAGAACTTAAATTCTTATTCGCGTAAGTGGCAAATGCATGTGATACAAATGAATGAGTGGAGCTAGGATCAATAAGAATATGAGCATCTCTATTAAAAATAACCAACATACCGGTGACCACTTCTGGTGAAGCTACGGCTTCCTGCTGAATGACAGCAAAGACTCGAGCTTGTGCAAGAGGTCTACTAGATGATGCACCTTGATTTGATATTGGGGCCCCACCCGGTCTATTCATGTCACTATTAGCTCCTCTGCCATATGATCTCATAAAAGATTGTGTCCTACCACCCCTCTTATTAGTAGGTACAGAAGATCCCTAAACTAAAGTGTTAGAATGAACAAGTAAAGGACAATCTCTCATATAATGACCTGCATCTCCACATTGAAAACAAACTAAAGATTTTCTTCTACACTCTCCCAAATGATACTTATTACAGGTTGCACATTGAGGAAAAGATCTTCTGTTCTGTCCATCTCCCATACCACTGCCCTGTCTAAAATTATAAACACTACTCGAATTACTAACTGATTGGCCCACCATACTACGACTAGCCAGAGACCTGTTACTCCACTGATCTGATCTCATTTGTACAACCTTACCTGTACCACCATGACTAGATCTAGAATGAGAACCGCTTCCCCTCTTAAATTGTCCCTCATGACCCCCAATAAAAGGACTCTGTGATTGTTTTCTCTTCCTTTGTTCAAATTCAACTCCCTCTTTCACTAATTTTTCCACTTCTAAAGTTCTGTCCACCAAAGTACGAAAATTCAAGTTCTGCCAATCGGGCACACTCTTACGAATTGTATAGTGCAACCCATTATAGAACCTACTGCACCTGTCTTTGTCCTCTACAATCAAATGAGAAACATAACGGTATAATTCTTCATATCTATCCACATATTGTGTTATGGTCATACCGCCTTGCTTAAGATTAAAGAACATATTTTCCTTCTCTCTTCTATAATTGTCGGTAATATATTCCTTTTGAAATTTAGCCACAAATATCTCCCAAGTCAAATTTGCACCAAAATCTCGGACAAGCCCGTTATACCAACTTTCAGCAACACTATCAAGAAAAGCATAAACATAATTTATTTTATCTTCATCTAATACACGACAAAGTGAGTATGCTTTCTCTAATTTCTTCAACCATCTGTCAGCCTTTTCAGAATCTAATGACCCATCAAATATCTCTGCTCCCAATTTCTGGCAGTGAGAAATAATATTCCAAGAACTTTGACGTTGATTATTCGCTGCCATAGCTGTATTCAATAATTGAGCAAAAACAGCTCCGAGACCATGATCCATAAATGCAGGCATAGCTGGAGCAGCTACAGGTGGAACTGGAGGTTGAGGAGGTGGATTTACTCCAGATGATTCTTCTTGTGAAGTAGCATCGATATTTTTTCTGCTACTCTCAGTCTCATTAGCATCAATAGATTCCTCAGAAGAAGAAGATGGATTAGGATTCCTATAAAGTCGGCCAACATCTTCTAATCTAACTACTCGAATTCTTCGGCCAGTATTTCTAGCACGGCCTATACCACCTCGCATTAGTGACGTTATCCTACAAAAATAAATATATATATATAAGTCAACTTCGTATTATTTATATTATCTTAAATTACAGTACATATATATTTTTATATAAGTGCACCATAAAAAAAATCTCTCTTATTCTTGAGCAAATTTATTATTATTATTATTATTATTATTATTATTACATATATATATATATATTGAATTTGTAATTTTATCAGGTACAATATTAATTTAAATTAAATCTCTTAGATTTATTTATCTAAATTCCTATAGGTCTTTTATTCAATGTCTACAGAATCCTAAACCTTCGCTCTGATACCATAAAAATGTCACAACCCATTCTCTTAAGCCATAGAGTGAACTTATCTCATAAATTACTATACTATTAATTATTATAAAAATATCACTCATAATTTAATTTCTTAGTATACTTCTTACACATACAATAATAATATCCAATAATTTCTAACACTTAAAATACATATTAATTATTGTTCAACATGAAAATATAAATACTTTTTAAACAAATCCAAACGATACTTATGTTGGCTCGACTTTTTCTATACACTGATCGGAGTAAGAGTAGAGGTAATCTACAAGTCTATTCTCCAATGGTATCTGAAATGATTATAATAAGGGGATGAGTCCAACTACTCAGTGAGAAGATAATTATATAACAAAGGGGAACAAATAATTTTTTTCATATATACTTACTAATTAAATTCATACTACTGCATAATAATTTTAAGAACATAAATTCACCATATCATGTAATAAATTGTCATCATATTTTTTTTTATTTACACTCAATATATATAATCCATAGAAAAATATAATACCTTAGGCGAAAGTAAATATATATTAACTGACACTCTAAGGGTAAAACATGGCATCTTGGGCGCAGTGATAACGCATGGCAGCACCAAGAGCAAATAAACATGGTCATACATATGTGCAGAGCTGCCCCCAAAGGGCGACCACCTGATATATGCCCCAAAGGCTATATGTATACCAAGCGCTGTCCCAAAGACAGTATCATATCATAACCCGTCAATTCCTTTAACACCTCGTCATCACATGTGTCTCTATTAGAAAACATATAATGAATGTATATAAAGCTTTTATTTAACTATATCAATAAATAATTTTCATACCATAATTCAAACATTAACATACCATTATTTGTTCCCATTTTTTTTAATATATTCATAAATATTATTTTACCTTTCTAAATTATTTTATAAAAATTTATTTTAACAAATAACAATTTTAATAAATCATATATATATAATAAAAATTACCAATACTATATAATTACCCACTCACCTTATTCGATAGCTCAACTTATTTAATCGACCGGTCCTTCTCCATGTTTTATAATTGCAGTAAAATCCAAACCTAAAGTTATATAAAAATAATAATTTACTAAAATATTATCTAGAATTTATTACTTCTATGAGTTAAATAATATGAAAAGAAAACGTAGAAATGATTCCTAAAATTCTAACGAATTTTCAGGGAAGTTTCGGTATAACTCGACAATTTTCAAAAATTTTAAAATTAATACTCCAATTAGTATTACACAATTATCAACCCAAAACCTTATCAAATATTTCAATAATATTTTTAACAACTTAACATAATTTGCATGTCTAAATTTGTTAAGTATTTATATTATTATTATTATTTTTATACATCTATATTATATTATTTTAGTTTCTTTAATTTAATAATTTAAAAATATTTATTTTATTAATTAATTTATGTAATTATGTTTTAAATAGTATCTACTTAAATTTTCTATTTTTTTTTATGTTTCAAGTACTATTTTCTTATAATTTTCCATATATTGTAAAATAATAATAATAATAATAATAATAATAACAATAGTAATATTAATTGTATTTTTTTTATACATTATTCAATTAATTCATTTTATTAGAATAATTATTTATTTATGTCTAATTTAATCATAATAACTTATATTAAATTTACGAATAATTATATTAATAACCATATATATAATTTACTTTCATCTTAATATTTTACTTTTATTTTCTAATAACTACTTATAACAAAATCAATAACTTTAACAATAAAAAAATGATATTAATATTATGTATATAGTTAAAATAATTATTTAATTACTATTATTTCACATTTAATAATTTATATTAAATTTAATACTAAATAATATTAGTAATAATAATTATAATAATAATACTAGTTATTGAAATACATTTATACAAAAATTAAAGTAATAGCTTTAATATTTAATAGTTATAATTGTGGTAAAAATAATGATAATAATAATACTTGTACTAAAATCAATAATTACTAATAAATATAATAATTTTAATAATACTTTATTACTACAACAATAATATTAATATTCAATAACTAATTTAACATTAATTATGTTTTTAATAAAATTACTACCTTAATTATTATAATCATGAAATAAAAATTTTAATTAAATAATAAATCTTATGAATTTCTATAAATTTTATTTATATCTTATTTATTATCTAATTTGATCATTTACTAATTAAATTCTAATTTGATCATTTTACTAATTAATTGATTTAATTTTACTTATATAATCTAGTTAATTTTAACACTTATATATATATATATATATTAATAGTTTATTAGTAAAATTTAATGTAACTAAATTAACAATTTATTAATTTATGATCTTTTAATCATTACATGCATATATATATATATATATTTATAATTCAATTTATTTATTCTGGAATTATTATTATTTTTTATTTATTTATTTTTATAAATTCATAAATTCTAAAATTTATCTTATTTTAATCCTAATTTATTTTTTTAAGTTAATATTCATATACACATACTTATTTCTATTTTAATTATGATTTATTAATTCAATAAATCAACAACTATATTAACAATTTATAATTCATAAATATTAATTATTTGAAAATTTTAAAATAATTAATTATCAATTTATTGATATATATATACATAATATAAGAAATTTTCTATAATTTATTGGTAAATATTCACAACCTAAATATTTAATTAATTTAATCATACTATATTTTAAATTTTAATTTTCACTCTAATCACTTAATTTATTTAGTCATTAAGTAATTAATATCTATGACTAATAATTTTTTTTAAACAAATGATTAATCTAAATTAAATAAAAATTCTACTAATTAATCAAATTAATCAAATTTAATCTAACTCATTAATTACTAATTAAATTTTAATTTATTAATTATAATTCTTAATTAATTATAATTATAATTATTCTGAATAAATTATATATATATAATTAATTAAAATTTTTTTAATTTAATTTATTTAGGTTACTATTCATCAAAATTCTAAATACATACCCTAAATTAGCAAATGAGGTGTCAAATTAAAGCATATAAAATGAGGGTTCCAAAAATACCCGGATCGCCGGAAAATATCGTCGGAAAGTGGCCGGAATAGTGATCAAAAAATTTCGCCGATAAGAACTTTGACCGGGGCGTGACGGCTGCTCCAGCGTCGGTTGGGGGTGATTCCGGCGGCGTTTGGCTCGAATTTGGGCAGCACAGACGGTGGTCCGGAGCATGTCAGTGTTTAAAAGGCGGTCGGTGGTAGATCTGAAGAATTCTCTCTCTCTCTCTCTCTCTCTCCCGATTTCCTTTTTTCTTCTCTGTTTCTTTTCTTTCTTTCTTTTCTTTTCTTTTCTTTTCTTTTCTTTTCTTTTCTTTTCTTTTAGTTTATAAATATAATAATAATAATAATAATTATTATTATTTATTATTATTTTTTTAATTGCCCACCTACTTGTTAGTAGGTGGGCACGTTTTTTTTTTTTTTAAATTTTAATTTATACATTTTTTTTAACAAAACAAGATATTACATATTTTCTCCAAGTTAGTATTTGCAGCTAGGAGTATAGAGAAAGCTCAGGAAGTGGTAGTTGCAATAGTTGAGGAGGAGAGTAAAGGCAGGAGACCCCAGTTTGAGGTAGGATCATCACCCTAGAAGAGAGGAAGAGGGAGTTCTTCCCAGAGGTTTGTTAAGAGCTAGGAGCAGTCAAGTAGGTCTTTTCAGCAGAGGCAGAGGCCTACAACATCTGTGGCCAGTGCTCCTACCCCATTCTACTCGAGATCTATTCCACCCACCTATGCTCAGTGTAGTAGGGCACACAGGAGTGTCTGTTGGAAGATTAGTGTACCAAGGAGTTGCTTCAGATGGAGACCACTATATTAGAGATTTTCAGAGTCACCAGAAGATCGACAAACTGAGACGGTAGTGTCTAGTTCTAGGGTTAGAGGAGGTAGAGGTTGCAGAGCTGGATTTAATTAGGGAGGAGGGTTTACATTAGAGAGCAGACCAAAGGGCGCTAGATCATCACGGAGGGTGTATGTGATGCAACGATGGTAAAATGCTTCTGATATGATTGCTGGTAAACTTATTTTATTTGGTACTTCTTTAAATGCAATTATTGATCCCAGATCGATTCATTCATATATCAGTGTATCCATATTGTCTGTGAGTGATATATATTCAGAGTCCTTAGAGTTTGATATATTGGTCACTAATCCCTTGTGACATAGCGTGGTTGTTATAGAGTATATCAGGATTGTTCCATAGTGGTGCATGGTGAGGAGTTCTTAAGAGATTTGGTTGAAATGTCATTTAGGGATTATGATCTCAACTTGGGAATGGATTGGTTATCCAGACATCAGGCAATTATAAATTATCAGCAGAAGAAGGGCACTTTGAAATCATAGAATTATAAGGAAATTATGATGTTAAGTGAGCAAGAACACCTCTTAGCTACTTTTATTTCCGCCATTATAGTTAGAAGGATGATTCTTAAGGGGTGTAAAGCTTACTTAGCACATGTAATGGATACTAAGACTGTGTGGCTTAGTCTTGATAGTATTCCTACAGTTGCAAATTTTCCTGATGTATTCCCAGACAAGTTATTAAGGCTACCACCATTGAGAGAGATAGAGTTTGGTATTGATATGATGCCGAATACTACTCCTATTTCTATTACTCCTTATCGGATGACACTTGCATAATTGAAAGAATTGAAGGCACAATATTAAGAGTTACTAGATAAAGGGTTTATTCGCCCTAGTGTATCACCATGGAGAGCACTAGTTTTATTTGTTAAGAAGAAGGATGACACTTTAAGATTATACATTGATTGCCGTTAGTTGAATAAAGTGACTATTAAGAACAATTACCTATTGCTTCGTATTGATTACTTATTTGATTAGTTGAAGGGGGCAAGTGTACTCTCCAAAATTGATTTGAGATCGAGGTACCACCAGTTGAAAGTTAAAGAGGCATATATACATGAGACTGCTTTCCGCACGAGGTGCGACCATTATGAGTTTTTATTGATATTTTTCGGGTCGACGAATGCATCAGTAGCTTTTATGGATTTAATGATCCCAATCTTTAACCCATACTTGGATCAGTTTATAGTGGTGTTTATTGATGAAATCCTTGTTTACTTATGTAGCAAGGAAGATCATGATAGGCATCTACGGATTGTATTGCAAATCTTGAGGGAGAAATAATTGTATGCAAAGTTATCCAAGTGTGAATTTTGGTTAGATAAAATTACTTTCCTTGGATATGTGGTTTTAGCAGATGGTATTAGAGTTGATCCGAGCAAAGTAGAAGCAATCTTGAATTCGAGTCCACCAAAGAATGTGATAGAAGTTAGAAGTTTCCTGGCATTGGCAAGTTATTATAGACGGTTGTGAAGAGATTTTCTATAATAGCTATGCCATTTACCATACTCCTTCGGAAAGGTGTGAAATTTATGTGGACGGATCGATGTCAAACAAGTTTTGAGTAGTTGAAAGACATGTTGACTCAAGCTCCTATTCTTACCTTTCATGTGGAAGGTAAACCATATGTGATTTATAGTGATGCTTCACATAATGGTTTAGGGTGTATTTTGAGGCATGAGAGTAAAGTTATTGCATATGCTTCCAAGTAGCTGAAACCTCATGAGTCAAACTATCCAACTCATGATCTGAAGTTAGCAGCTATTATGTTCGCATTGAAGATTTGATAGAATTACTTATATGGAGAGAAATGCTTTATATATACAAATTATAAAAGTTTGAAGTATATGGGCATTTAGAATGAGTTGAAATTCGACAAAAATGGTGGTTGGAGCTTATTGAAGATTATGATTGTCTGATAGACTTCCACTTAGGCAAGGTGAATGTTGTTGCAGATGCACTACCTAATATCTATTGTTGCAAGTAGAATTGAGAGCTTTGCATTCTAGCTTTGAGATATGTGATGATGGTGCTCTTATAGCATAGTTACAGGTTGTAGTTACTCTTTTTTGCAAAATTATTACAACAAATTAAGTAAAATCATTAATAAAAGATAAAAAAAATACTAAAAAAATATAATATTTCCAACATTCTAAATACATGCACTCCAAATGCAAAAAGACATTTAAAGTAACAAAAAAAGATATTACATGTCAAATTTTTTGGGTAGCAGCAAGCATGCTCCTGCAAAACATAATAATAAAAAAAAAGAATGTTAAGGACCTAGAAGAATGCAAACCTAGAAAATGAAATTTTCTTCCACTATAAATAAAGAAAAATAACACTAGAAAAAAAATGACAATATAGAAAAAATTTAGAAGAAATTTCCTAATAGAGGAAATTACAGAAAATTTAAAACTTGTTAAGTAAAGATAGTGTGCCTAACAAATTCTGGAGAATAAGTGGACAGGTACTCATTCCATAATTACAGAAATTCATCCAACAGGTAACTACAAATCTTAATCCTTTTTTTCTTTCTTTGTTATGGTATTGAACATTTACTTATTTATTTATTTGTCTAAACAAATAAAATACAATCAAGAAGTGATAGTATTAGTAGTTTTCTTTCAAAATTAATAGGTTAAATAATTGCATATTAAAGAGGATACGTATAACATATATGAACATAAACACAAATACAATACTATAACATTCATGGATTCATAATTTGCTTACAATCAAAATATTAATTATCATCACTAAGGCAAATAATGAGGATGTTAAAGAAACAAATAAATAAATAAACAAGTAATGATGCATAAGATGCTAAATCTGAAAAAATGAAAAGAAAAAAAATAAATGAAAGCAAAATCAACTCATCAGTAAATATATATATATACACACACACACAAGTTAATCTATAGTTATGTAGATGTTAGAAAGTTAAAGAAAAATAAGTTATGTAGATGTTAGAAAGTTAAAGAAAAATAACATTTTCTGCTGTCGCAGATCTATTTTTATCTTTTTTTTAAAGGAAGCAAAATCGAATCAAAACCCACAATACAATGCAAAGTAAAACCAAAAACACTGAAAATAAATGTATGGTTTAAAAAATTTGAACAATAAATAGTAGAAGAAAATCAAATAAAAAAGGAGAAAATTTAGATTTACCTTTTTACATCTGTTGACGATCAATGAAACCAAAAACTAAATAGATGAGTGGAAGTTAGGGATTTTATATAGAAGGAACCAAAATATAAGAGATGATAACAAAAGAGAGAGAAACAGAGGAAGGGAGAGAGTGAAAATTGAAGAGAGAAAAAGTAAAAAAAGAGAAAGTATATATATGATGACTCTAGGATTTATGGTTGTGTTATTATTATTATGATTGTTGTTGCTGCTGCTGTTGTTGTTGTTAAAAAAGGGTGGTACAATGCATTATCCGTGTGATTAAGGTAGTTTTTCTCGAGTTTTATTGCAGATGCTAAATAAGTAATAGTCTTATTGGTTATATTATTATTATTATTATAAAAAATAAAACAAGTGCAAAGTATTGGTTTTTTTTTTGTTGTTATTGTCATTAAAACAACATGTGCTATAGTTTTTATTGGTTGTTGTCACTATTATTATTATTATTATTATATAATTATTATTATTATGTGGAACAATGTGAATTGCTGTGTAACGTTACATTGACGTTTCACTGCAATCCAATCTTCCTTCTCCTTTTACTTATTTAATTGATTAATTTTTTTAATTTATTTTATTTTTCTTTTCTTTTTATTTAATAGAATATAGAGTAAATATTAAGAATCAAATTAGATATCTAAATGCTATTCTTAAAAAAAATAATGGGTCAATATAATACCCTAAAAAAATAAATCCATATATTCTAGTATTTTTAATTTTCTAACTATAATAACAAAAACATTTTATTTTTAATCACTAACAAAATTAAAATAAAAACAATAAGAATCATCATATCCACGTAATGGATATAATAATTAAATATATGCTTAATAAAATTCCAAAAAAAATCCAGGCGATTATAAATCAAAATAAAAATAGTAATAATAAAAAAATAAAAAAGATTGTCTAGGAAGAGACATAATGGTAATAATAGTGACAATAATATATGTAAATCGACTATAATAATTAACGCAGTCTCATGCTGGGTGTCTATCGAATTATGACTTTAATTCCATCAAACGGATAGACATTCGAAATTTAATTTCGAATACAAGTCCATTTTAATATAAAAAATATATATTTTTCAAAAATATATTAAGAAATGATTACAAAAAAATTAATAAAAATATAAAATTAGAACAATTATTTTTAGGTAGTGGGCATAATTAAAAAAATAATAATTATTATAAATTTAATAAATATTAAGTCATAAAATCCTTACATTCAGGTATTAAATATAAATATTAAATCATTAACTAATAAATAAAATATGGGTATACTAAATCATAAATATATATATATATATATAACTAAAATAGTAATGATAAAGAACCATGTTCAAAAAACGAACGTTATTCATAAATAATAATAACTTTTAAAAAATAAATAAATATATAAAAAATATATAAAACTCCTATATTCAGAGGTGAGTATGGAGGTTAATTCATAAATTAATAAAGAAAAAAAAATATAAATGTCATGGTACTAAAATATTGAAAATAATAGAAAGTAAAATTTAATAAAAATATTTATTTTCATACAGTGGATAGAATAGTAAAAAAAATAAAAGTAAGAAAAATATAATTAGAATATATATTCAGGAAGTGAATAAAATTCATCTCATGAATAAAAATAGAGAATAAAATATCAGGATAATTATAGTATCAAATTTTGGGCATTATAGGGTGCTTCTCCTTCCCTACACGTAATCAACCCCCGAATATAGAAATACAGACTATTATTGAGTGTCCAATTAAACCTTATAATTAATTGGTGATAACTCTTAATACATACAAAAATAATAATAATAAAACATAAGCCGACAAAGTAAACTAATCAAATCGATAATCTCTTGCCGACTCCCCATCAACCTGTGTGCGACAATTAGCGACTCCATTAAGAAATTAGTAAGTTACTAAATAGAGAGATTAAGCTATATATATTATTATGATGTTTATATTTTATTGATTGTGTTTTAAGATTTATTTAATGTCATTCTTTTGTATATTTCTAAAATATTTAATTAAGTCTATATTATTATTCGCATATTTCAACTGACAAGTCTCTTATCACACACTCACTTAAATGTTAGGAAGTGACATATTACCCTAATAGGCTTAGTATGAGGATGAAGTAGGGTTATATCCGTAAAAAACCCAGTATGGCCTCCAAAAAATTCTCACTCGGACTGTCTTTTAGCCATGTATTAGCCTAAAGAACCCGCTAGTCCAGGTTATGGGCAACAGTAGGAGAACTCACAGCCTAAGAACCTCACAAATTGGTGAAATAAGGTGGACCTATACCATTATGAATATAACTTAACCGTTCACACCTTTAGATAAACCTACCCTCAGCTCTTTCAAACCTGTTTTGGATTAAACAATTTATATTCATGCTCCTCTAACTGCTCATTATTTCTCAAGTCAAGATTTTTTTTACTTATTTTCTTTTATGCATGTACATGACATGTCTTTCATGTAAAATTATACATTATTATACAAAAGGCGAAAATTTACAGCCAATTGAGCGTGTAGCTGAGTTCTTATCACCCGACCTGGTTTTGAAAATGGTGAAAATGATGCTCCATGAGAGAGACTTTGAGATGATCAAGAGATTCCAAAGTTTATTGTTAGAAAAATATGAGCTACATGACACACCCATTAAATTTTTTGATTGGCACCCGAAAATTCCTTTCATGAATTGTTTTTATGTACCTGCGGAAGATGTTTGAACTTTCCCAAGAGAAGCATTATATCTTCTATGCTACTTGGAAAAGAATACAAGATTGGAATAATATTAGATAAAGCCTAGTTATTGGGATACTTTGAGGATTGGGAGTTTAAGCTAGAATAGAACTCTTGCTTTTTTAGATGGTTAATTTCATTTATGGATCTTGATCAATGACTCTTGACTTTGCAAGAAGAAAGAATGAAGAACTACTGTCTAGCTATATTCAATATTTGAAGTGAATACAGATGGAACTAGACAGCTGAATTAGTTTATAGAGATATATTTGAGATAGAGATAACAGAGTTCTTTGAGGAAAATTCTTTAGCGGACCCCTATAAACATGAGTCTGATTGGTATATGCTTAAGGAAATTCTTCATGAAGCCAATCAAGTACAAGCTTATGAAATACCTCCAGGCCTCTTAAATCCTAAGACATACCATTTTGATGGAAGGTTAAAATGGGATTTGAACAGTTTACTGTTTGGTGCTATCCTGTATTACAAGATAGTTGTTGCTAATTATTATAACGGGCTCATTCAACTGTTCATGTTAGAAGATGAAGGTGAGATGGAAGAAGAAGAAATATATTATGATGATAAAGATCCAGGGGATGAGAATGAATTACTAGAAGAAAAATCCATGCTAGTTGCTGAAGTAGCGAAAGATCCACCACATCATAAAGGCAAGGCCATAAATGAGGAACTATCATCAGAAAATGAAGAGTCCATAGAAGAGTTACTCCCGGGTGACCAATAAGCATAATAGATAATGTGACAAGGGATGGAGGATAAAAGAAAGCTTCGGAGGCACACAAAATTAGAAATATGAGAATGTTTTTTCTTTTGGTATGGATTTTGGGAAAGATTATAGGTGAGATTAGGATAAGTTAGTTAATATATTGATAAGGTGCACACTCGCATCTTGTAGTATCTAGACTATATGACATATGAATACGACTCTTGCCTTGTAAACTTTCCCCGTGATCAATGATAAAGCGCCTTCTTGATAATACAACTCAATTTAATATGTTCTCATTAATGGATGGGTTCTTAGGGTACAATCAAATTAAAATGAATCTTGATAATGAGAAAAAAAATAACTTTTATCACTCTCTGGGGAATATTTTGCTATAAAGTAATGCATTTTAGATTAAAGAATGTGAGAATAATGATTACTCTTTTTTGTGATATGATGCATACAAAAATATAGGTGTATATCGATGATATGATAGCAAAATCTCAATATGGTGAAGACTATATTACAGTGTTGAGAAAGTTGTTTGAGCGGCTAAGAAAATATCAGCTTTGACTAAATCCTGCAAAGTGCATATTTGAAGTTTCATTGAGAAAACTGTTAAGGTTTATGGTCAGTAGGAGAAAATTTGAGATTCGTCCTAATAAGATTAGGACTATAGTTGAAATGTCGACTCATAAAATTGAAAAGGAGATCTGAAGCTTTTTGTTTAATTATATAACTCTATTTATTTCACAACTAACAACTACATGTGAACTTATTTTCAAGCTTTTAAGAAAGAATAACCTGGGAAAATAGAATGAGGAATGTCAAATGACATTCGATAAGATTAAGCATTATTTACAGACTCCTCCAGTTCTGTAGCCACCTATGCTAGGTCGCCCTCTCCTATTGTACTTGACAGTTTTTAAAAGTTCAATGGGTGGTGTTCTTGGGCAACACAATGATTCAGAGAGAAAGGAGCAAGTCATATATTATATGAGCGAGAAATTCACCAATTATGAAGCTAAGTATTCTTTATTAGAAAGAACTTGTGCCGCATTAGCATGGGCTGCTCACCGACTAAGGCACTATATGCTATACTATACCACATTTTTGATATATTAGACGGATCTCATTAATTACATTTTTAAAATGCCAACTCTAACTGGAAGGATTGCTCGATGGTAGTTTCTACTGATTGAGTATGAGATAATATATATCACCCAAAAAGCAAAGAAAGAGAGTATTATAGCTGACTATTAAGTAGATTTGGCTATTGAGGACTACCAACCGATAACTTATGAGTTCCCCGATGAATAAATCATGCTGGTGGAAGAAGAACATGGATCAAAAGTAAATTGGATTATGAAATTTAATGGCAACTTCAAATGCCTTAGGAAGCGAGATATGAGTGATTCTAATCTTCCCATAAGAAAAATACTTCCCTGTGATAGCCAAATTGTGTTTTGAATGCACTAATAATATAGCTGACTATGAAACATGTGCTTTGAAAATACAAGCTGCTATCGATATGAAGATTAACATGTTGGAGGTATATGGAGATTCAACATTGATAATTAACTAGTTGAAAGGAAAATGGGAAATCAGAGATCCAAAATTGGTCCCTTATCAAGAATATATTTTTAGTTCAACTCAGAGCTTTGAATTCATAAGTTTCGATTGCATTTCCTGAATCAAAAATCAAATTATAGATGCACTAACCATGTTAGCTGCAATGTTTCAATTGAACACTTATGAGATGATGCCTCCCATCAAGACTGAAACTAGAGGGGTTAATGCTTACTGTACAAACCTTGAAGAGGAACGCAATGGTAAGCCGTGGTTTTATGATAACAAGTACCTCAAAAATAGAACATACCCTCCAGAAATCTCATATGCTAATAAAAGAATAATTTGACAACTGGCAATGAATTTCTTTTTAAGTGGCGATGTTCTATACAAAAGAAACTATGATGTAATGTTGATTAGATGTGTGGATGAAAAAGAAGCTTAGAGATTGACAGAAGAAGTGCATGAAGGGTCTTGTGGGACACATTAAAGTGACATGTGTTGGCCCGTAAGATTCTCAGAATGGGTTACTTTTGGTTGAGAATGGAATCAGATACATTAATTATGTTCAAAAATATCATAAATGTCAACTATATGTTGATGATATCAATGCTCCTTCAACACCCTTGCATGTGATGATTTTCCCGTGGCCTTTTTCAATATGGGGCTTGGATGTGATTGGCCAATAGAATCTAAAACTTCTATTGGTCATTGATTCATTTTAGTGGTAATTGATTATTTTACCAAATGGATAGAGACAACCTCTTATGCCAATGTGACAAAGAATGTGGTCTTGAAATTTATTAAACAGAATATTATTTGTTGATATGGTCTACCTGAGCGTATAATCACTGACAATGCAAAGAATTTCAGAAATAAAGATATAATAGAGACGTGGGCAAAATTTAAAATTAAGCATCATAATTCCTTACTATATTGCCCAAAGATGAATGATGCAGTTGAAGCAGGCAATAAGAATATCAAAAAGATAATTCAAAAAATGGCAATAACATACAACAATTGAAATGAAATGCTTTCTTATACTCTTCATGGGTATATGACCACAATCAGGACATCTACTAGAGTAACATCATTTTTTTAGCATATAGCATGGATGAAGTATTACCTGTTGAAGTTAAAATTCCTTTTCTCAGGATTATTATAAAACCCAAGCTTGACGATGCTGAATGGATGCAGAGTCATTATTAAAAGTTATAAAAAGGAGAAGAAAAGAAGATATAGAAAACATAGTTAAGAGTTATTCAAAGTTAATTCAGACTTATTATTTTTAGATTTGTATGATTAATTGGCTTTTCTTAATAAGATTTGCCCTTTCCTTGCACGTAGTTACACCTTTTGAAAATAAGTGACCATGAAAAATGTTGATAATACAACTATCGAGAGACTATAAATCAACATTCCTGCCCAACCCATGCTTTAAGACATATTTTATTGAAAATTATTCTTGAAATATTTGAAAAAGAAATACAATGCTAAGAGATAGTTAAAATTCAGCTAACATGTCCTCGGGACTCAAACAATAAACTTGGAATGAAAATAATACACATTAATGAGTGAAAGAATTGTCAACATAATGCTTTTAGAAGTACTAATAAATGGGCTTATTTTAAAATCCAGAGTTCTTGCCTGAACAGAATCCAAAAAGATATTTTGAGGATCATGTAACTGAAGTTAAGTACTGGACTTGTTTTAGATTCGGAGATTGTTGCAGTCTTGATGTTATATTTCTTTTTCAAAACGAAAATCCTTAATTACAAAAAAATATGATTTTAAAAGAAAATTAACACTTTTTCTAAACATTTAGATGTAAGCATACATATCATAGGAGTTTTAAGTATTTTGAGGAAATTTAGGATTTATCAAATACAAGCAAAAGAGTTTGCATATAAAAATCACTTTTCATGAGATTTTAGAGTCAAGCTCCAAAATTTCTCTTTGTTTTTTAAGAAGTTTCTAGAATCAAGCTTTAGACACTTCTAGTGTTGAGCCTTAGGCTTTCTTTTTTTTTTTTCAACAAGTTCATAAAGTCAAACTTTAGATACTCCTAGAGTCGAGCCTTCAATTTTTTTTTCTTTTTTCTTTTTCTAAAAAGGGTTACTAGACTCAAGCTTTAGGTCCTCCAGACATTAAGCTTCAGGCCCCCTTTCATTTTTCAAAGTTTCTAGACTTAAATTCTAAGTATCCATGAGTAGGGGTGTTTTCGGACTGGGCTAGGTCGGATTTTACCCTAGCCTGCAGCCCGATCCAAAAATAATTTGGGCTAGAATTTTTTGGCCATAGCCCGACCGTATGCCTATTGGGCTGGGTCAACTCGGGCTTGGCCAGGTCGGGCTGGCTAATGGGTCGGGCCATATTTTTTTAATATTTATTATATATAATATAATATATTAAAAAAATTATAATACATATAAGAGAGAAGTAGTTGTCTCTCTATCTTATATATATAAGAGACGTGCATGCATGCATGATTTCTCTTTCTCTTTTATATATATAATATTTATATATAAGATAGAGAGACATTGCACGTGCTTTCTCTTTCTCTTATATATATATAAACAGAGACGGGCACAACTGTGGACGTGCTTTATATATATATATATATATATATATATATATATAAGAGACGTGGGCATGATGTGGGTGGGCATGCTGTCTCTTTCTCTGCATGCTTTCTCTTTCTCGGGCGTGCTTTATATATATATAAGAGAAAGAGAAAGCTGCTATATAATATAAATCATATATTATATAGCATAAATCATATATTATTAAATATATATAATAAAAAGTATATATTATAAATATCAAGCTGGGTCTGGTTAGCCCGAGAAAAATTTTTTCTAGCCCATAACTTGACCCGAATTTTAATAGGGCTATAATTTTAAACTCTAAGCCCAACCCAAACAATCATTTGGGCCAGCCCAACCAGGTCGGATAGGGTTGGGCCCGGCCAGGTTGTTCGGGCCATGGACTTTTTGAACACCCCTATCCATGAGTTCGAGCATTAAGTTTTCATTCCTAGAGTCGAACTCTAAACACTCTTAAGGTTAAGCCTTAATTTTTATTATCATTTTCAAAAGTTCCTAATATCGAGCATTAGGCACTCCTAAAGTTAAACTATATGTTCCTTTTTTAAAAGTTTCTAGTATTAAGCATTAGATACTCATAATATCAAACCTTAGTTTTCCATTGTCTTTTAAAAAGGGGTTAAGTTTTTAAATACTCACAAGGTCTAATCTTAAGCTGTATTTTTCGAAGATTTCCAAATTCAAGCTTTGAGTACCATTTAGGTCAAGCTTTAATAAATAACTGTTACAAACCTTTTGCACAACTTTAGTTAATTAAAGTATGCAAAATAGGAGTAGCTGTAGTAACTCATTTTTTACAAAAATATATATATACAAGTTAATTTCTAAAATAAATATATATTTCCAATATTCTAAATACATACACTTCAAATGCAAAAAGAAAAATTGAAAGTAACAAAAAAAGATAGTGCATGTCAGATTTTTTAGGTAGTAGCATGCATGCTCCTGCAAAATATAAAAAAAAAAGGAATGTTAAGAACCTAGAAGAATACAAACCTAGAAAATAAAAATTTCTTCCACTATAAATAGAGAAAAATAACACAAAAAAGCAATAATATAGAAAAAAATTTAGAAGTAATTTTCTGGTAGAAGAAATTATAGAAAATTTGAAACTTGTTAAGTACAGGTAGTGTGCTTAACAAATTCTAGAGAATAAGTAGACAAATACTCATTCCATAATTATAGAAATTCATCCAACAGGTAACCACAAATCACAATCCTTTTTTTTCTTTCTTTGTTATGGTATTAAACATTTGCTTATTTATTTATTTGTCTAAACAAATAAAATACAATCATGAAGTAATAGTATTTGAAGTTTTCTTTCACAATTAATAGGTTAAATAATTGCAGATTGAAGATGATACGAATAGCATATATGAATATAAACACTAATACAGTACTACAACATTCATAGATTCATAATTTGCTTATAATCAAAATATTAATTATCATCACTAAGACAAATAATGAGGATATTAAAGAAACAATTAAATAAATAAACAATTAAAGATACATAAGATGCTAAATCTGAAAAAATGAAAAGAAAAAAAATTAAATGAAAGCAAAAACAACTCATCAGTATATATATATATATATACAAGTTAATTTCTTGACATGTAGATGTTAGAAAGTTAACGAAAAATAACTTTTTCTGCTATCACAGATCTATTTTTATCTTTTTTTTAAAGGAAGCAAAATCGAATCAAACCCCACAATACAATGCAAAGTAAAACCAAAAACACTGAAAATAAATATATAATTTAAAAAATTTGAACAATAAATAGTAGAAGTAAATCAAATAAAAAAGGAGAAAAATTTAGGTTTACCTTTTTACATCTGTTGGCGATTAATGAAACCAAAAATTAAATAGATGCGTGGAAGTTAATGATTTTAGATAGAAGGAACCAAAATATAAGAGATGATAAAGAAAAAAAAGGAGAGAAACAGAGGAAGGGAGAAAGGTGTTCTGCGAGAGAGAAAATTGAAGAGAGAAAAAGTAAAAAAGAGAATATATGACGACTCTAGGGTTGATGGTTGTGTTGTCGTCGTCGTTGTTGTTGTTATTATTATTATTATTAATATTATTATTATTATTATTATTATTATTAAAAGGTGTGGTACAGTGTATTATCCTCATGATAAAGGTAACTTTTCTGGAGATTTATTTTAGATGCTAATAGTGTTATTGGTTATATCATTATCCTTATTATTATTATTATTATTATTATTATTATTATTATTATTATAAAAAAATAAAACACGTGCAAAGTATTAGTTTTTTGTTGTTATTGTTATTAAAACAACAACATGTACTATAGTTTTTATTGGTTGCTGTCACTATTATTATTATTAGTTTATTATTCTTATTCTTATTATTATATTAACATTATATTATGTGGAACAATTTGAATTAGAATGTAACGTTACATCGACATTACACTGCAATCCAATCTTCCTTTTCCTTTTACTTATTTAATTCATAAATTATTTTATTTTATTTTAATTTTCTTTTCCTTTTATTTAATAGAATATGGAGTAAATATTAAGAATCAAATTAGATATCCAAATGCTATTCTTTTTTATAAGTGTATAATTGATGAAATTTTTATCCTTATTTCTTAATATATTTATTGTCAAATTAAGTTTAATTTGTTTGTTCAAGTGTTTATTAGGGTTGATTCCAGAAACTTTTGACACGTTGGGACTTTAAGGTTATTTAGGCCGGAATCAAGGATGAAAGACAAGGGAAGAAGCTATTTTGGGCAAATTCTTCAAGTGACATGCCCAGTCACATGGATGTATTTGTGGCTGTGTCATTTAACTACTTTACAGAAGCTTCGACACGCCCAGAGACATGAACGTGTCACTGAACGTGCCATTACTCCTGACTTATAGAAGCTGTGACACGCCTAATGACATGGGCGTGTCCATGACCGTGTCCCTAACTCAACATTACAGTAGCAATAACACACCCAAGGACATGGGCGTGTCACTGCCCATGTCATTAAAGTTCGAAACAACACCGTTAACACGCCCACAGACACGGGCATGTCCATGGGTGTGTCAGACAAAAATATTTGGGCTATAAAATCTGAGCTAAAGAGCGAATTAGAGAGAGAGTTTATTTTTCAGAGCAGACCTCCCAAGAAAAAGAGAGTTTTTGGCGCTGTCGCTGGGGACAACGGTTTTTAATATTAGTAATATAATCAAGACTGTTGATTTAGTTTTTATTTTATTTGTCTTAACATTAGTTCTTGCTTGTTGATTGTCATTCTAGGTACTTATTCCTATTTATGACTCGAGCTAGCTCTTTCCAACTACTTGAATTAGATCAAGAGCTAGAGAGAATGTTTAGGAGAAAGCGAAAGGAAGAAGAGGAAGCGGTTCTAGTAGAAACACAACCAAACTTTGAAGATCTCAGCTCAAAAGAAGAACTGGAAATGATGGTAGGAAATGAGCCAAGGACAATGCAGGAATTTGCTAGGCCTACTCTTCATGGGGCCGATTCAAGCATACAGAGACCGGTAATTGCTGCAAATAAATTCGAGATAAAGAAAAATGTAATTCAAATAGTGCAGCAGACTTGTCAGTTTGATGGGTTCCCAGATGAAAATTCTAATGCACATATTGAGACTTTTCTGGAAATATGTGACACATTCAAGATACATAATATCTTCGAAGATGCAATTAGAATGAGGTTGTTCCCATACACACTTAGAGATCGGCCGAAGAAATGGATGAAATCTTTTCCCCCAAACACTTTCACCACATGAGGTCAATTGGCAGAAAAATTTCTAGAGAAATATTTTTCACCATCCAAGACTGTCAAGTTGAGGAATGATATTTCATCTTTTCTCAAGCTAGATGGTGAAACTCTTTATGATGCTTGGGAAAGATTCAAAGATTTATTGAGAAGGTGTCCTCACCATGGGCTTCCGCTGTGGCTACAGATTCAAACTTTCTACAATGTATTAAATTATGCAAGTAAGCAGTCCATCAATGCAATTGGCGGAGGTATCATAAATAATAAAATACCTGAACAAGCAAGGGATTTGATTGAAGATATGGCCCTTATCAATTATCAGTGGCAAACTCCAAGGGAACAAGAAAAATTAAAGGTTACTGGTTCACATCAATTGAATCCCATAGTTGCTTTGACAGCACAGTTGGAAGCAATGAATAAAATGATTGATTCTTTAGCTTCATCTTCAGGGAAATCAATGCAAGTGATGTCTTGTGAATGGTGTGGGGGTGGATATCAAAGTCAAGATTGTCAAAGTGGCAATATATTTGCTAGACAAGAGCAGGTGGATTATGTTGGAAATATGCCTAGACAACAACAGAACAACCCCTACAGTAACACATATAATCCAGGATAGAGAAATCATCCCAATTTCTTCTAGAATAATCAAAATAATCCAAGGTGTCCTCCTGGATTTCAGCAGCCTCAACATCAACAAGTTGTCCCTATAAGAAAGAACAATTTGGAGGAAATGATGGAGAAGTTTACACAGCTTCAGAAAACCAAATTTCAATTAACAAAACAACCCTTAGAAATTAGCAAGCCTCCATTCACAATTTGGATAATCAGGTGGGGAAAATTGCCAAGTTACTCAGTGAACGACCACAAGGGAGTTTACCTAGCAATGTGAGGCAAACCCGAAGGAGCAGCTAAAGGCAATTACTTTAAGGAGCGAAAAGAAAATCAAGGGTGGTGTAGTTGAAAAAGAAGCGGAGTCACAAGCAAAAGAGGTTGAGACACAGAAAGCAGAAGAAGATAACTCTATTGTCGCTTCGGAAGGAAAGGCTGTAGTGAAAAATGAAAAAGGAAATCAACCTCAAGAACCCAGTCCATTAGTGAAGGAATACCGACCTCGAGTGTCATATCTAGCAAGGTTAAACAAGGACAATATGGATGCTCCGTTCGGTAAGTTCCTTGAACTCTTCAAACAACTGCACATTAATATTCCATTTGTTGAAGCTGTATCACAGATGCCCAAATATGCCAAATTTTTGAAAGATATCATTTCTAACAAAATGAAACATGAGGAAGTATCTTTGGTGCAATTGTCGGAAAAGAGTTTAACAATTTTGCAGAAGATATTACCTAAGAAATTAAAAGATCTTGATAGTTTTACTATTCCACATTTGATTGGTAATCTTGAAGTTCAAAGTGCATTGGCTGACTTGGGGGCTAGCATAAGTGTTATGCCCTATAAGATGTTTAAAGAGTTAGGAGTTGGAGAATCTAAACCAACACTCATGACCATTCAACTTGCTGATAAGTCAATAATTCACTCTCATGGCATTATAGAGGATGTGTTGGTAAAAGTCGGGGATTTTATTTTTTCCAATGATTTTGTTGTCATTGATGTAGATGAGGATACATATATTTCGCTTATCCTTGATAGGCCATTTTTGAATACAATCCGTGCCCTTGTCGATGTCCATAATGACACATTGACCTTAAGAGTGGGAAATGAGAAAGTTATTTTTAATATACATTATGCTATGAAGCACTCACTTACACTCAATGAGGTGGATTCATGCAATGATATCATTGAGCATGAAACATTAAATTGTGTTACTAACATTGTTTCCAAGGATCTCATTGAGTTGTATTTATTGCAAGATAATATTGAGGATTAGAAAAAATTGGAGCATCTCTCTTATCTTGAAGCAAGCAAATCATTTAAGAGTCGGACATATGAAACCATTGAAATGCCAAAAGAATAGAGGTCGCGACCATCTATGATTGATCCACCCAACTTTGAAATCAAGACCCTTTCGTATCACCTTGAGTATGGATGATTGTACTTTTCACCGGTTCATATTTTTGTTTTTTTTTTCTTTTTTTTTCTTCTTTTTCCTTTTCTTTTGCTTTTTCTTTTCTTTTTCTTTCTATTTTTTTTATATATAAATGAATCTTCACCAGTTTGCATGTCAGTTTTTTTTGTCACGTAGCTAAGTCAACATTGCAACGCTTTTGGAACCCTATTTATATATGTCGATTCAGGACATGTCAGGGCAATTTTCTCTCTTTTGTTCTTTTTATTATTTTACACACATTGGGGATAATGTGTGTCTTAAGTGTAGGGGAGAGGCATATTTTATAAATTGAGCTTTTATTTTCATTTTTTGCCATTGGTTGCATTTGTCTCAATTAGTTTCTTTGATTTTATTTTTTGGATTCAAGTAAACTAGATTGCTATTATAATATGAAGTGAAATGGTTCCTCTTTTCATTAAAATAATGATTGATTTACGAACGATAATCTCTTGTTGAGGTTGACTCGATTTTCTTAATTGATTGCTAAAGACTAAATATGATAGTTTGAATTAGGTAGTTGATTGATGAGAGTTGCACATCTGAAGTTTAAAACCTTAGTTACATTTTTTAGCATAGCCTAATCCTTTAGATACTTGAGTCGAACTTAGTATGACATCTTTATTATCTTAAGTTTTTGACCACTTTGCTATAAAAAAAAGAAATAAATTAAACCAATCTTTCAGGAGCTTTGAAAATTTATCCTTGTTCCACTGATTTTAACTCTTAAATTAAAACAAATGAGTTAGAATCATGAATAGTGCTAGTAGCCATTTGAATGATGATTCTAACTGAGTAACCAGAGGTCGATATTCATAAATGTTTACTTTCGTATCAAAAAGTTATTATCAGTTCAAACAAGTCGGGCTCCTCTTGAAAAAAAAAAATTAATGTTTCACGCAATGCATTTTACGAAGGGGTCAAAGAACTTAAGAGAAAACTTACTTCCTTACTTCATTCATGACTTTTGAGTTCTTGAAATTTTATGCTCAATCTTTTAACTTTGAACTTTTAAATTTTAGATCTGTTAGATTTTTATTTTAAAAATTCTTAATTTAGCTACCATGTTTGAGATTTAGTTTTTGGTTGAGAATGTTGAATTTTCTAATTTAAGTATTGTAAAAACTTTTATTTTCTTTGGATATAGAGGGGTCTTTCATTTCTACCTATTATAGCGATTTGGTTTGCTTGAGGATAAGCAAAAACTCAAGTGTGGGGAAATTTGATAAATGTATAATTGATGATATTTTTATCCCTATTTCTTAATATATTTATTGTCAAATCGAGTTTGATTTGTTTGTTCAAGTATTTATTAGGGTTGATTCCAGAAACTTTTGACACGTTGGGACCTTAAGGTTATTTAGGCTGGAATCACGGATGAAAGACAAGGGAAGAAGCTATTTTGGACAGATTCTTCAAGAAGCTATTCTGTTCATAACCAGCTTTCTTAAGTCAATAATATAAAAATTGCAACCAATCAATAAGCTCGATAGGAATTAAGAAAGCTTGATATGAACAGAATGCTCATTAGGATTGAGGGTTGATTGGAGTGCTAGAGATAGACTTACAAGATCCTTTGATTTAAAGTTCCTTATTCTTATTGCAAGATCTATTTAATTATGCTTGAGAAGAAATTCCTAGCATTCTACTTAGTGATTAGGGATTAATTTACTTAAGAGAGGTTTTAATCTAATTAAGGAGAATGTCAATTTAGCTCTATTATTTGATTTAATTGAATTGATATTTATAAATACTTCTTATGGCTAGGGGGATTCAATATCAGGATAGTATTTTCATCACCAACTTTTGTTGCACAATATTCAATTTTTCTTCACTTTAGTTTATTGAGTAAATTATCTTTTATTTTAATCATCACACAAACTATTGATTCACTAAATAACAGTTAAAATTTGCACTAATATTTGACATTGTTTCTAGAGGAACGATATCTTACTCACTATTTTATTACTTGAGCGACCTGTGCACTTGCGGTAACATTGCAATAGTATAGATCCGTCGTCACTTTTTTTTAAAATAATGGGTCAATATAATACCCTAAAAAATAAGTTCATCTATTCTAGTATTTTTAATTTCCTAAATAATAAAAGCATTTTATTTTTAATCACTAACAAAATTAAAATTAAAATAATAAGAATCATCATATTCTGGTGGTGGATATAATAATTAAATATATGCTTAATAAAATTTTAAAAAAAAATCGAGACGATAAGAAATCAAAATAAAAATAGTAACAAGAAAAAAAATAAAAAGATTGTCCAGGAAGTGGACATAATGGTAATAGCAATGATAATAATATATGTAAATCGGCTATAATAATTAACACAGCCCCATGGTGGGCGCCTATCGAACTACGATGATTTTGATTCTGTCAAGCGGATACGTAGACATTCGAAATTGAGTTTTGAATTTAAGTCCATTTTAATAAAAAAAATATATTTTTTTAAAAATATATTAAGAAATGATTACAAAAAATATTTAATAAAAATATAAAATTAGAACATTTATTTTCAGGGAGTGAACATAAATAAAAAAAAATAATTATAAATTTAGCAAATATTAAGTTATAAAATTCTAACATTTAGGTAGTGACTATAAAGATTAAATCATTAACTAATAAATGAAATATATGCATATTAAGGTGATGAAATCATAAAAAATAAAAATAAAAATATATGGAATTAAACTTGTAATGATAAAGAACTATGTTCAGAAAGTGAATACTATTCATAAATAATAATAAATTTAACAAAATAAATAAAAACATAAAAAATATATAAAACTCTTGTATTCAGGAGGTGAGTGTGGAGGTTAAGTAATAAAATTAATAAAGAAAAAATATATACATGTCATGGTAATAAAAAATTAAAAATAATAAAAAGTAAAATTTGATAAAAATATTTATTTTTAGACAGTGGATACAATAGTAAAAAAAATAAAAGTAAGAAAAATATAATTAAGTTTTATATTCAGACCGTGAATATAATTCCTCTCATGAATAAAAATAGATAATAAAACATCACGATAATTATAGTACCAATTTTTGGATGTTATAAGCTGCTTCTTCTTCCCTACACATAATTAATCCCCCTGAATCTAGAAATATAGACTATTATTGGGTGGTTAATCAAACCTTATAATTAATTGGTAACGACTCCTAAAACATACAGAAATAAAAATAATAAAACATAAGCCGACAAAGTAAACTAATCAAATCGATAATCTCTCGTCAGATCCTCGTCGCCCCGTGTGTGACACAAGTTAGCTCATTATTGCTTTATCAGATTAAAGAAATTCAAAAGGTAGACATAAAACTTCAAAGGATTGTGGAGGAGAGCCATAAGGGGGAGAGTCGAGATTTTCTTATTAAAGGGGATGGCAACTTGTGGTACCAAGATCGGTTATGTGTTTCTGATGATGTTGAATTGTAAAAGAAGATTCTGGAGGAAGCACACCTATCACCTTATGTTATGCACCCTGAAAGTACTAAGATATGTCAGGATTTAAAAAGACATCATTGGTGGTAAGAAATGAAAAGGGACATAGCGGACTTTGCATCTAGATGCCTCACTTGTTAGTGAGTTAAAGCTGAACACTTGGTTTCTTCAGGGTTATTGCAACCATTATCAGTTTTCCAGTGAAAATAGGAGCGAGTCAGGATGAATTGTCTCCCAGTTAGGACAAACTTTTCCCTTGATAGGCTGTCTGAGTTGCATGTGAATGAGATTGTGAGATTTCATGGAGTCCCGGTTATCCACGGTTCACATTGAGATTTTGAAAGAGTTTGCAAGATACTCGGTTATATTTCAGTATTGCTTCTCATCCACAGACAAATGGACAATCAAAGAGGGTAATACAGGTCTTAGAGAATATTTTGAGGAGATTTGTGATTGAGTTTACTAGAAGCTAGGATCGACATTTGCCACTAGTTGAATTTTCCTATAATAACAATTATCAATCCAATATTGGGATGATACCTTATGAGGCTTTATATGAAAAAATGTAGGATACCAGTATGTTGAAATGAAATTGGAGAAAGAAAATTAGTGGGTTCTAATCTGATCAAAGAAATAGAAAAGAAGGTTAAAATAATATGAGATCGATTAAAAGCAGCTTCAGACTAGCAGAAGTCTTACTCAGATTTGAAATAGAAAGATGTAGGGTACAATATATGTGATAAAGTATTTTTGAAGGTGTCTCCATGGAAGAAGATACTGAGATTTGGTTGAAAGAAAAAATTGTCCTTAATTTATAAGACCATATGAAATTTTGGAGTGAGTTGAACCTATTGCATTTAGATTGGCTTTACCGCCTGAGTTAGAGAAGATTCATAATGTCTTTCATGTCTTTATTCTTTGAAGGTACAAATCAAATTCATCACATATATTGTTAGTCGAATCTATAGAGGTGAACCCATATTTGGCTTATTAGGAAAGAACAACGGTAAATCTAGCATGAGAAGTAAAATAATTAAGAAATAAGAAGGTACCTTTGGTTATTGTGTAGGAACCATTCTACCAAAGAAGAAATATGGAAGAATAAAGAGGTCATATAAAGAAAACATCCACAACTTTTTCAAAGTTAAATATTAGGTAATTTCGAAGACGAAATTATTTGAGGGAGAGATAGTTATAACATTTGTGTCTTTAATAAAATATAATTAAATAAATAATATAGAAGGGTTAATTAATATGTTGAAAGAAGAAAATGATAAAAATATACTTAGTGTATATATAAAATATATTTAAAGTATAAATTTCACTAAAAAATAAAAGTTAAGTCAAAAAGTAAAAAAGTCAAAGTAAAAACTAAAAAGTAAAAAATATATATATTTAAAATTAAAATATTTATAGTTGAAAGATTAAAAATATCTAAGTTAAAATATTAATTAATTGATATATATAATTAGAAAGAAAGAAATTAAAAGGCAAAAAAAAAACCTTTTTCTTCTTCTTCTTCCAGCTCTTGGTCGAACCTCTAGAGCCAAGGAAGAAGATATTTTTCTTCTATCATCCACACCAAATTTCTTAAAGTTTTCAAAGGATTTCAAGTAATTTTGAAGAATTCTCAAGGAATAAGTAATAATTCTTTGGATTTAACAAGCTTCTCTTTGAATATGTGAATATGTGAAAATTTGAATTTTTATGGAGGGAGTGATAATTGTTAGTATGGATTGTTATGAAGTTATTTTGATGTATATGATACGATTTTATGGTTGGATGATGAAAATTAATAGGTTAGATTGTAGTTCGAAAGAAGTAATAAAGGGTGAGTTAGGGTTTTGTTAGGAATTGGGTAAAAATTGTATAATTGATGTTCATTTTGAATAAAATGAATAGAAATTTGATTCTAATGATATATTTTAACTTATTATTTGATTTAGGATTGAAAGAACCAAAAGTTGTCTCATTGGGAAGGTTAGGGTTTTGGTGGAAGTAAAGGTTAGAGAGGGAATTAGAGTTGATTTTTGAAACTTGCTAAGGTTAGTACATACTTTGATAGCTTATATTTTATTTATATTTGATTTTGCACAACACGTTATGATTTTATTAATGTGTTATGCTACTTTGATAGTGATTTTTCTATGATATAAGCATTGTTAAAAATAAAAGTGCATGAAATGTTTGATATATGAGATAATAAGCCATTGAATTATGGCAAATGTCAATATTGTATACAAATTGTGAAAATATGAAATGTACGTTGGTAATGTGAAAAATAATCACATTGTAATCGTGACTAAGTATTATGTATGTTGTGAATGAAAAAGTGAGAAATGAATAAACAATGTGAAAAATATGAAAAAAGAACAAATATGATTAAATGTGAACCAATTATGTGATACATGTTGCTTTATACAATAACTAGTTTCAAAAAGTTGTATTTGGTATTGTTTGGCATGCCATACACCTTTGGGGCAAGACATGTTATTCTCACATTTATGATTACGTCATTGGGTGAGACACATTGATGTCATATTTGTGATTATGTCTTCGGGTGAAATATGCTGGTATCATTAAGGGGTGTATTTTCGGACGGTATTTGACACTTAGATTTTCAATGTTAAGATAGACCGAATCAATATTTCTAATTAATATTTCTGAAACTTGAATATTGTTTAAGGATTTTTGGGCCCAATGTTTATTGGTGACTATGAGATATTGATGAATTATATGAATAATGAGTGACATTGAGACATAATGCATTTCTAAGTAATTCTATGCATTTTATTATTTATTATTATCAAAGTATGTAAAGTTAAACTAGTAGCTTAGTACGATTATTTACATCATGCAGGTGATAGAGTAGAGACAGAAAGTTATGATAGATCTTACCAGACTTAGATTTTGTGTGGTTCCTGAAGTGAAAGATTGTTGCTATAACATTAGTTGCTCGGTGCCAGATGGAGTATCATGTAAATATTTATTATTGTTTAAATTAAGAACATTTATGAACATTATATCATTATGTAAATATGTGTATGTAAATAAGGCATTGTAAAAGTATTTATATTACAATGTATGTGTGTTTGAGTAATCTTTGATGATGTTAGAGAAAATGTGACTTGATTGATTTTTGAAAAATGTGGAGTGGGAATAAATTTTAAAATTGAGAGTGTTATTTTTCACAGGTTGTGACTTGATTGATTTTTGAAAAATATCTAATTTACATGTAAAACTTTAGCAAATTTTTTTTCAGAGATTTTCTTGTATGAATTATTAAATTATTACATTTAAATATATATGCATATATATACATTCTTTATCACTATTTTTACAAAAGTTATATTTATTATTTATATGATAAACTGTAGTATTCTTGTATTTTATTTATGTATTATATATATATGGTATATATATATAGTATATAAAGGTATTACAGTGTCCATATATAACCAAATAGCAATATAATTACTGATGGCTTATACTCATTAGTGACAAGTACATTTGTTAGCAATTAGCCATAATCCTACTATCCGTAGCCATTTTCTACTAACAATTAGAATGGCAACAATAGCTACTCATCGCTAATCTAACACTGTATGTACTTTTCGGAATTATCGATGACTTTTTCCATTGCTAATTCTTTTTTTATCTGGTAATACTCTTTTAAAAAAATTTCTTTGTATCAAATAAAAATTAATAAATTAAATCTTAAATAGGTAAACTGTAGTTATTCTTGCGTTATAAATTAAAAAGGGAATACTAATAAATGAAATGAAATGAAATGTGAATGTGAATGTAATTGTAATTAATCTCTAATAAATGATTTTTTTTAATGAAAAATAAATTTTTATTAATAGATTAAAAAATACATCTATAAGGAGCAAATAAAATTATATAATTATATAATAAATAATATGTATGTAACTGATGAAGCTATTGGATTTTTTTGAATTTTTTCTATACAAACAGTGAATAATGATAATATACCGCGGACAATCTAACTTTCAGCAGGACATTCATCCTATCTATTAATATATTGAATCACCATCACCTTTCATGTGAGAATGATATTTTCATTTGATAAGGACAAACAATCTCCATTAAAAAAAGGATAAACCTCTATTTGAAAAGGATATGTAATCCTTAAATAATAAATAATAAAATTTCATAATAAAAATTTAAATTGCATTTAGTTTTATTTTAAAAAAATAACGAAACACAACAATAAAAATAAAAGCTAAATTCTAAATCTATATTGATCTGAAATTATTTTGAGAATAAAACATAAATAAGAATATATAAAACTAGAAATGAAAGAGAACAAAATTAGAAAGATGAGAAAAAAAATAGACGGAGCTGTCATCTATCAATAAACTAACGATACTTTCACTCTCAAATTTAAAAAAATATATATATAAAAATTCAAAGAAAAAAAAAGAAGGCCGGATGGAATGGAAGTTTGTTTAACATGACAAGTAGGAGAAATTAACTATTTTCTTCTGAAAAATTGATAGAGATAATGGATACATATCGAACAATGAAAATTGATGACTTGAATTTCAACTTTTGAAGATTACTTCCCTTAACCAAACGCGCTATTGAATTATATATAAGCCCCACTTTTAAAAATATTCAACAATTTTCCATTACTTTCTCGAGAAATATAGGCTTAAGTTGTTAACCAATAAACGACTAATTAGTTTGATAAATTTTAACCTTTTTTAGTTTTTGGTCGCAGCCAGCAATTAATTCTCTGTTTCTTGCTTGCTTAACAAGGAATTTTATCGTCTATGGTCTTTATAATGTCCACATTGCAAATGGTGATTGGACAGCCGTTTTCATCTGGGTATAATATCTCCTTGATATCTCCGAAGGGCTAACGCATTGGCCAAAATTTAACGCTTTGCTGAGTCACCCACCTAATTCAATGTCTCGACCACACCATCTTGCATGTGTAAAATAATTAACGGAAATTATATAATATATTATTTTTGAATTATTTTTAAATATTTTTTAAATTTTAAAAAAATTAAAAAAATTACTTTTTAAATAAAATTATAAATGAGTCAAACTATTCGAGCTCGATTTGAATCTCATTCAAGTTCGAACTCGTTTAAAAATTAACCGAACTCAAATTGTTCACTATAAAAAGAGATATATACATAACTACCTAAAAAATAATTTTTATTACAATAATACTAAAAAAATTAAAAATATTTACACTAAAAATTTAATAAATTTATTTCATCATGCCCTTTTTTAATATATTAATTTACTTTTTATATAAAATTCATATAATAGTAAATTTAATATATTTGTATAGTATATTTTTAATTTTCAAATGGGTCAATGTAGTCATTAATTTTTAGTAAATACAATAAATGATATATAAAAATATAGAAAATAATAAATATATAAAAATATAAATAAAATAGAAAAATCTACATCCGAATTAACAATTTTTAATTAAATATCTGAATAATATTTTAATTTATTATTATTTATTAATAATATTTAATATTATATTAGATACTATTAATAATAAATTATCAATATATTTATATATTTATATATGTTTCATATTAAAATATTTATTATTTATAATTGTTAAGAATAATTATTTTATATTATATTTAATTTTTTATAATTATACGTTAAATTAATTTTCTCGCTTTGTTTAGTATAGTAAATATAAATTTTCTATCTAAATTTTATATTGATATATATTTTTAATTTAAATTATAAAAAAGAGTAAATTTAAAATAAAAAAAATAAAAATTATCATGTAAACAATTTACCTGCTGTAACATGGTGCAGGCGTTCCAGCTTATTATATTTTCTAGATTTACAGAACACAAATTTCTGCGCGAGAGTTTATATAAATATGTAATATATAACGCATTATTTTCTTTAATGTTTAGAGCTATTTTAAAAAGATGATGCATGCTTGTTGTATAAATTAGAAATGATAAAAAGAGTTAGATTTAATAGGATTCATTGTGACAAAATTAAACATATTTATAAAAAAAAAAAATTAAACGTAGTATTTTATAAAAATTAGTAGGTAGAATATTGTAACATATTTTACATAAATTTATTTGTATTATTTTAGTTTCAACCTATTTAATGTTTAATTGTGTAAAAAGAATTGTATATTTTATTCAGCCCTTTCATTGTATATGTACATTGTAATATAGGCAATAATTATTTTTGGTAAGAAAGATTATACTGCACTAATTATTCCTTTCTAGTGATCTAATCTGATTTGGTCAAATATGTCTAACACTCCCCCTCAAGTTGTGCAGTGGGATATTCAACGCGCAACTTGCTTAGTGTTTCACTAAAAAACCTTCCTGAGACTGCTTTCGTGAGTATATTTGCCAACTGAACTTCTGAGCGAACAAATGGCAACTCAATGATGCCATCCTCTATTTTCTCCTTGATGAAATGCCTGTCCACTTCAACATGTTTAGTTCGATCATGTTGGACTGGGTTCTGTGAAATGCTTTTTGCTGCCTTATTATCACATCTCAATTCGCATGCTCCACTTGGAGGAAAACTGAGTTCTGTCATTAACTTCTTTAGCCATAGAATTTCTGCCAATCCTCGAGCAATGCCTCGAAATTCTGCCTCGGCACTCGACAACGCCACAACCTTCTGTTTCTTACTCTTCCATGTGACCAAGTTACCTCCCACGAAAGTGAAATATCCTGATGTGGACCTCCTATCTCCTGGATTACCAGCCCAGTCTGCATCTGTGTATCCACGGATGTCTAAATGGCCATTCTTTTGATAAATTACACCTCGGCCTGGTGTGCCCTTAAGATATCTCACAACTCTGAGTGCCGCCTCCATATGGTGTACCTGTGGCTTGTGCATGAACTGACTGAGAATACCCACTGCATACGCAATATCCGGCCTTGTATGGGAAAGGTATATCAATTTGCCTGTAAGTCGCTGGTACTGCTCCTTATCTGTGAGCTCTGCTTCTTCTTCTATCTTGAGCCCATAGATCATGATGATTGGGGTATCCACCGGTTTACATTCTATCATCCCAACTTCTGTTAACAGATCCATAATATATTTTCTCTGGGAAATATAGATCGCAGTCCTTGATCTCAACACCTCAATACCCAGAAAGTACTTCAGTCCCCCAAGATCCTTCATTTCAAATTCTGTGAATAGGTTGCATTTGAGCTGAGAGATTTCTTCTTCATCATCACCTGTGATTATCATATCATCAACATATATGATAAGACACGTTATCCTTCCTCCTTTCTTCTTCAGAAATAATGTATGATCAGAGTTGCTTTGTTTGTACCCGTATCTCTTCATAGCCATAGTGAATCTTCCGAACCAAGCTCTCGGAGATTGTTTGAGCCCATATAGTGCTTTCTTCAATCTACACACCTCCCCATCTTCAAACTCCTTAGAGAAACCTGGAGGAGCCTCCATATAAACTTCTTCTCTAAGATCTCCATGAAGAAATGCATTTTTCACATCAAACTGGTGCAAGGGCCAATCCTTGTTAGCAGCAATAGAGAATAGAACCCGTATGGTATCGATTTTAGCTACTGGTGAAAACGTCTTTGAGTAATCAATCCCATAAGTTTGGGTGTACCCCTTTGCAACCAGTCGGGCCTTATATCTTTCCACAGTACCATCAGCCTTATGTTTAATTGTATAGACCCATCTGCACCCTACTGGCTTCTTTCCTGGAGGTAATCGACACTTCTCCCATGTCTGATTCATTTTTAGTGCATCCATCTCCACTTTCATTGCCTCATACCAATTTTCCTGACCTTGTGCTTCTTCAACCGTTCTGGGTATGTGTTCTGAATACATAATAGTTGTAAATACCTTAGCCACTTCTGACATACTCCCCCTGGCCACATTAGCTACTGGGTATCTGCTTTGTCCCGATCCTCGCTCCGGAGAATATCTCTTAGGTGGAATACCTCTAGTACTCCTAGGAGGTAATACATACCTCTCTTCATTCACCTGTTCTACCACTTCAGGCACTGTATCTGGACATTCATTGTCAGCGGAAGCAAATTCACAACTGATATTACAATCAGAATTAGGAGTACTAACCTCAGGAGTCTCCATTGGAGGAGTATTGGTCATAGAACTGAGTGGGATGGTCTGTATTTCTGTAGCTGAATGTGTCTCAGTGGTTTGAGCTACTAGCTCTGGAGGGATAGTTGTTGTGAAGTTTGAACGCAATAACCAACTCAGCGAGTCTTGCTGAATCTCCCTCTAATCGCTGTGTTGGTGATAGTAATATTCAGTTTCTAAGAAATTACAATCCATGGTGGTATACATGTGGCGGGTTTTTGGGTTAAAACAACGGTAGCCCTTTTGATTAATCCCGTATCCGACAAAAACACACTTAACAGAGCAAGGATCTAATTTAGTGCGATCTACTTTGGGAATATGGACAAATACGGAACATCCGAAGATTCGAGGTGGTAGGACCAGGGCTGGGGGTACTTTGGTAATTTTTTATAGAGTTTGAACAGGAGTTTTGAGGTTAAGGATTTTTGTGGGTAATCGGTTGATAAGATAGACTGCAGTGGCTACGGCTTCAGGCCAGAAAGTTTTTGGAACACAGGATTCAATCATTGTTGCACGGGTTATTTCTAAGATAAGGCGATTTTTCCGTTCAGCAACTCCATTTTGTTGGGGTGAGTTGGGACATGTTGTCTGGTGAACCAAACCATGTTGTTGGAAAAAGACTGTCATTTTTGAATTGATGAACTCCCCTCCATTATCTGATCGCAGAGTCCGAATTTGGGTTTGAAACTGGGTAAGGATCATTTGGTAAAATTGAACAAATTTCTCAGTAACTTCAGATTTATTTTTCCAAAAATATACCCATGTCATGCGAGTGCAGTCATCAATAAATAATAAAAAATACCTAAACCCGGATCCACCCAAAACTGGGGCAGGACCCCAAACATCAGAATGTATCAGGAAAAAAATAGTATCAACTCGAGTATTACTTGCACTAAATGAATGTCTGTGACTCTTGGCTAACACACAAGTCTCACAATCAACATGTGTTTTATTAATAAAAAATCGAGGGAATAAAATTTTTAGGTAACCCGTAGATGGATGTCCCAAGCGCCGGTGCCAGAACCAGGCTTGACGATCAACTGTCCCATGAGCTAGCATTCCCATACCGTGTCGAGTCACCTCATCCACATAGTACAATCCACCGTGCTCAGTGCCACGTCCAATGATCTCCCCCGTCTGGATATCCTGTAATACACAAAAATCCGGATTCATAAGTAATGTACAGTTTAATTCTTTTGTTACATGACTAATGGACAAAAGTTTTTGTGATAAAGACGGAACAAATAAACAATTTGTCAATCTTAAAGACGGTGACAATTCAACAGTGCCAGCTCCTTCAACTGCTGATAATTCCCCATTTGCAGACTGTATATGAGTTTTTCGGGGAACCATTTTTTGAATAATATCTGTTGGATCATGCGTCATAGTGTCCGTCGCACCACAGTCAAATAGCCATCTGTCATCTTTTCGGGATGTGCCCGGATTAACTGTACACACAATTGCACTAGATTTCCCCCTTTTTGACTTCCAAGGACTAACCTGCACATTTTGAGATTTAGATGAACCAAATTGATCCTTATTAGAATTTGAGGGGCCCAATCGGCCATTCTCAGAAACTGATGGGCCAGAATGCTCTTGATCCAAACTTGGAGGATCCAATTGCTCCATCCTACAACTATTAGCCTTATTTCCAATATTATTAAAACAACCATGAGGGAGAAAATTAGGATTTAAAAGTGAAGGACTAGATTGCAAATTCCCACACTTAAACCCTAGACTAAATTCATTACCCTCATTTTCGTGTGTGTGAGGCGTTATCACCCCTGCTGCTGTAAAACTCTTTGCTCCTCCATTACCGCCGCTACCGCCGCCACTACTGGTGATACCATCACTGCCTATAGAGGTGGCCGCCCTCCCTCCGTCATTCCGACTTACCGACTGGGTCTTGTGCCCATCTTCCCACCACTCAGGGTACCCGATTAGTTTGAAGCACTAGTCTTTCGTATGCTTTTTCATCTTACAGTGGGTACAAAAGAGGTGAGATTTGTCCTCTTTGGATGAATTCCGGCCAGTTTTCGCCGATTGCCCCTGTCCCTTTGATTGTCCGCCAGTCCCATCGATTCTAAACCTGTCCGATTGCCCTTTAATGGCAAACCCACTACCAATTCCGCCCGATGATGACAAGACAGGTTCCACTCCGGCCATGGTTGCCGGTGACAGTATCTGTCGCCTGGTAGCCTCCTTCCGAACTTGTCCATATGCATTCTCGACTGAGGGCAGTGGCTCACTTTTCAAGAGATCTCTGCGTACGGCTTCATAGCCTTCGTCCAGTCCTCCAAGGAATTGAAACAGGCGAGTTTCTTGTGTTTTTCTATTGTATGTGGCTATGTCGTTTGCTGATGTCATTGGATTTGGACATCGTCTATCTATATTCATCCATATGCCTGTTAGTGTACTCCAGTATTGCTCCAAGGACATGGCTCCTTGTTGTAGTCGACTAGCTCTATTGTGCAGGTCATAGATTTGGAGTGAATCTCCTCCACTTCCGTATGTAGTTGCCAGTGCCTCCCATAATTCTTTTGCTGATGGATACTCTGTCACGTTGTTGATGAGATGAGGCTCTAAATTTTGAATGATCCATGAAAAAACCAAATCATCAGTCTGCTGCCATCGAGCAAATTCTGGGTCTGTTACTGCAGGTGGTGCTGGAGTACCAGTAATATGACTAGTTCTCCCTCTCCCATTGATAGACATCCTCATAAGTCTTGCCCAAAGAAGGTAATTGTCGCCATTTAATTTGACAGAAATTGTTAACTGATATGAATTTGACTGGTTTGTTTGGTTTCCTGTGAGGTTGATGCCATTTCTAAGAAGATTGGCGAGTTGGATTGCCAACGGATCAGGGTTCTCTGTGATCCATGGCCCAGGATTGCTGGTCGATTCTTGTGAGTTAGTCATTGCTGGTTGTGACAAAGTTTCAGTAAGAACATGCTATCTGAATTTTTGGCAGGGAAGGGAAAAAGAACAGTAATGGTAGATGATGATGGCAGCAAACTTCGATCCTATTCTGGATCGCAACACCGCTCTGATACCATGTTTAATTGTGTAAAAAGAATTGTATATTTTATTCAGCCCTTTCATTGTATATGTACATTGTAATATAGGCAATAATTATTTTTGGTAAGAAAGATTATACTGCACTAATTATTCCTAATTTCTAGTGATCTAATCTGATTTGGTCAAATATGTCTAACATTTAAATGACAATATAAATATTTTATTCCTAATTTTTTGATAATTTCAATCTAGAAAAATATTTTTCTTTCAATGTATTCATTCCTAACTTTTTGATAATTTTGATCTAGAAAATATATTTTTATTTCAATGTAACATTAAATTAATATTGAGATTATATTTTGAAAGTATTTTTCTAATAGAACACTAAATTAACCTTAAACTATATTTGGAGTGTATTTTCTCCGTGGAGTCATTCAATTAAGTTTGAGATTAGATTCTTGAGTCTACTTTTAGCCCATATTCCCAATCAAAATTCCTCTTATTTCATTAGTGTTTTTTTTTAATTGAAAACTTAAAATAGGTTTAATTAAACTATCGTTTAAATCCTATTGCTTTCTTATTCTCTGTCCACGCAAGTTATTAAAAATCCTTGAAATTACATTTTAATAATATTCTTTTATTAATTAGATACGAGGAGGAGTACTTAGTGTTAGATTTATGGACAAATATATAATAATAATAATAATTGAGGAGTACTTAGTGTTAGATTTATGGACAAATAATAATAATAATAATAATAATAATAATAATAATAATAATAATAATAATAATAATTGTGGATCATATGTTATTATAAAAAAATTGGCCAAATTTTTTAAAAATGATCTAGTTTTGTTTAAAATTATTTAATGAGTCTAATTCATATAATAAAGTATATGCTTATATATGTAAATACTGTATTATATTTAATTTTATGATGGGCTAAATTATAAATAAGAAAATAAGTTCTAATATATAATTAGGGTTATACTCTAAAATTGTATATATATATATATTCTAACATTTCATCATTAAAAAAAATATTTATCTTAGAATTTTTACATATTAATTTAGAAGATTAAGATTAGAAAATTTAATATTTTTATTGATAATATTAATTCAAATACGTTTTCGCATTTAATTATAATGATGATAATTTAATATGATTGATTTTAACTTAATTGAGATTTAAAATTTTTTCAATAAATGAGCTCATGTGGAATCATTAAAATTTTTTTGTAAGGTTATTAATATATATTTTTAATATGTTCAGCTATACAGATTTATTTAGTTTGGTTTTTAATTTATTTAGTTATTCATATTGACTTATTTGTTAGTATAGCTTTTGTCGAATCCATTGCAAAGCGCTGAATAAAGAATGTGTTTTCATTTTTTTTTTGTCGGCTAGATTTTGTATATAAAATTGTTTGTACAGTATATTGACAATCTTTGTCCAACAATGGCTTTCGAGGTCTCTTGAATTTTACTTTTTGGAATTGAATAATATATAATTAATAAACAATTAAAAAAAAAAAAGGGAGCGCTTTGTTTTTTGGTGATGTTGTATACGTCCAAAAGACAAATTTGTTTCTTTGTGGCAGTAACACGTCATTGCATCTATTATATTCAATAGCTTTATTCTTATTATTATTTTTTTAAACCTAGCCGATGTTAATAAGAAAGCAGAGTTGCTTTTAGTGTTGCTGTGATCTTTTTACTGTACTGTGGCATTTTTATATCGGTTATATCAATGCATCATGTAATGCACAAGATATAGATATGTATGTACCCATTGCAACCATGTTTCGATATACACCATATTTTAACAATATGTATATATATTGTTATCATATACCATTATATATATACACATCATCCCCTAGCATTGTAATCGAGCTGATTTTTTAAAAATTTAAATTTGTATCAATATAAATTCAATCAATATATACCTAAAGTGATCTTTATTGTAAAATTAATTTATTTTTAAATATATAAATGATTGTGTATATATAAATAATATAAATATCGATTGATCCAAAAGAAAGTTTATATTTAATATAATTACATATGTATTTATTGTAATAAACACGTGATGATTATTTGATTTCACATATAAATAATAAATTGGCCCAAAGAAAAAATTATTATTTGATATATTATTCTATTATTAGTATTTAATTACTGCGAGATATTACTTATAAGTTAATATTTTGTCTAAAGGTAAAATATTAATAGAATGTCTAGTATCTTGAGATGAAGTACACCTTTATTTAACTTTATTATTTTATTTTGGTTTTTTGATTTGGTACTTTATGTGAACTTATTTTGTTTATTTATTTTATTCTCATTTCAATTTTTGCTTATACTGGTAATATCATTATCAATATCAACTCTATTTCTATGCTAAATAAAATAAATTTTAAGGCATGATAAAAAAATATACCGATAACTTTCGGAGTCATGGATCTGAACCTTATGTTAAGGGTGCCAAAATTCGTTGATATCACTGTTAATATTACCTTTGACGAAAAGAGAGAGATAGAAAAGTGCAAAAAGGTCTAATCACATAAGTCCTATGACCATCAAGCGTGTCATTCTAAAAGCAATTATGGGCACTATGTCCGATCAGGTAGATATAGCTGAGGGTTTCCTTCAGGACCTTGAGAAGAGATTTGTTAAGAATGAAAATGATGAAACTAGTATCATCTTAGCAAAACTAATCTCAATGAGGTATACAGACAAATGAAATATAAAAGGGAGTACATTATGAAAGTGTCTCATCTTCCTTCAAAATTAGGGGCACTCAAGATGGAATTATATGAAGACTTGTTAGTACATTTAGTTTCAATATCTCTTCCAGCACAATTTAGCTAGTTTAAGATGAGCTATATTAGTCTCTTAATAAGCTCATCTCATACTATGTATAGGAAGAGAGAAGATTGAAGCAAGAAAGGATACCAAGTGCTCATATAGCCCCCACCTCAAAGGGCAAGAAGAAAGACACTAAGGAAGTTGCAGATATAATACCGTAAAAGAAACAACATAAGAAACCAACTAAGGATAGTTGTTTCTTCTATGGCACTACAAATCATACGAAGAAGCAATATACCAATTATCACGCATCACATGCATAGAAAGAATTTCCTGAATTGCCGAAAGCCTAATGATGGTGAAATATACATCTATGTTGGTGATAGAAAGTCAATAGAGGTTAAAGCAATTGAGCATTTTGATATATGTCTAATTTATATATATTTTAGTATCTTTTTCTTATATGTTTAGTGTGTTTTATTAGGATTTATTATGTGTTTTGTTTTAATTTTATGTTTTAATTTTTCTTTGTGTTAATTTGAGCTTTAGTTGTGGTTTTGTAGGTATTTTGGTGGAGAACAGCCCTTAGTAAGATGATGGAAGTGATTGGAAGAAAAGCTTGGAGTACAGCCAGTTTCACAGCGTGCCTGTGAGATTTCTGAAGCCCTGTGAGAATAGCTGTATGGATCCACTGCTTAAAGATTATTAATTATGTTTAATGGGTCACGTTTTATATCATTATGGAAGGCTTAAAAATAGGGTTTTAAGTGAGAAAAGGGGGGACCACATGAGTAATTAAGAAGGAGGAACGTGGAGAAAAGAAAAGAAGAAAAACTTTTGGAGAGGTTTTTAGGGTTTTTCCTAGTGGATTAAGGATTTAGAAGAAGAATACAATCTTGGATCTAAGAGTTTGATTTTCTTTTCTTTATTTTATCTTTATTTTGGAACTATGTATTTCTTCTTGTCTTCTCTTTATTCCTCTATGGAGTAGTCCTTTTTGTTAGGGGAAACACGACCCCTTGATTTAGATGGATGCTATTTGATAATTATTGTGTTCTTCAATTTGAGATTTATGCCAAAGTTATTATTTTCTTAATGCTTGGATGAGTTTATCGATTTAATTTCCTTGATTGTTTTCTGATAGAAGATTAGGGATTGAGAATTGATTTATTTTGTTCATGATCTTATAATTTTGGGCATAACTATCTAATTTAGGTGTTTTCTGATAGAAGCCTGGATTGGATTGTGGGGTTAATTTGTTTCCTGATAGGAGGATTATTAAACTAGGTTCTAATCTATGCGATTCATGCTCTAAGTGTCCTGATAGGAGTTGGAGATGAATTGAATATTTATTTCCGGATAGGATAAATTGGCTTAACTTAAAAGAACCTACCAATCTCAATTTGATATATTGATTTAATTGTTTTGTGTATCCTAATAAGTCAAGGGGGAGTGTGGATCCTAACCTTTTAATTATTGAATTTTCTCAAAAGTTGTCTAAGTACGATTTTAATTTATTTTTGCTAACTTTATTCAAATTGATCACTTAATTGCTTGCTCAAATAATAGTGATAATTTTAGTTAAAATTGGCCTCTAAACTTTGGTCCTTTGGGAGACGATATCGGGACTCCAAGTCCTATATTATTTGATTGACTAGTACGCTTGCTAGTGTTGGCTAGAACTCATCAAGTTTTTGGCACTTGATGCGTCCTAGCCAACACTAGCATCACACATCAATTCAAAAGGACTACTCCAATATGGTGCTACAATCACAGGTGCAGAAATCAATTTCTCCTTCAAAATATTAAAAGCATTCAAACACTCCTCATCAAAAACAAAATTTGCATCTTTCACAAGCAAACTACACAAAGGTTTTGCAACTTTAGAAAAATCCTTAATAAACCTTCGATAAAACCCTGCATGGCCAAGAAAACTCCTAACTCCCTTAACATTTATCGGTGGAGGTAACTTTTCAATCACCTCAACCTTTGCCTTGTCGACTTCAATGCCTCTCTCCGAAATCTTGTGCCTAAGAACTATACCCTCATTTACCATAAAATGGCATTTCTCCCAGTTTAGCACAAGATTTGTTTCTTCACATCTCTGTAAAACTAAAGAAAGATTATGCAAACAAGATTCAAATGTTAGCCCATAAATAGTAAAATCATCCATAAAGATTTTCATATACTTTTCAATCATATCATGGAAAATGGACATCATACACCTCTGAAATGTAGCAGGTGCATTACACAACCCGAAAGGCATGCGCCTATAGGCAAATGTGTCATAGGGACATGTAAAGGTTGTTTTCTCTTGATCCTCAGGGGCTATTGGAATCTGAAAATAACCAAAAAAAATATCCAAAAAGCAATAAAACCTATTCCCAGCCAACTTCTCTAGCATTTGATCAATAAAGGGTAAAGGAAAATGATCCTTCCTAGTGGCTAAATTAAGTTTCCTATAGTCAATGCACACTTGCCACCCAGTCACAGTTCTAGTAGGAATTAACTCATTATTTTCATTTTTTACCACAGTCATTCCCCCTTTCTTGGGAACAACCTGAACTGGACTTACCCAAGCACTATCAGAAATGGGATAGATAATACCTGCATCAAGTAGCTTTATCACCTCTTTCTTCACCACCTCTTGCATAGTTGGATTCAACCTCCTTTGTGGCTGAATTATGGACTTATAGTCATCTTCCATCAAGATTTTATGCATGCACACACTTGGACTTATCCCCTTGATGTCCGACAAATTCCATCCAATTGCTCTCTTATGCTGCTTTAACACCTCAATCGTCTTCTGTTCTTCCTGTGCTGTCAAAAATGCTGAAATAATAACAGGGTTATTCTCACCATCAAGAAAAACATACTTAAGATGAGAAGGTAAAGGTTTCAATTCAAGTTTAGGAGATTCAATGGAAAAATCCTTTGAATCCTTCGTCTTCTCAAGCTCCAAAGGCAATGGAGACTCCTCGGTCATCTTTTCTTCATCAAAATTTGCACTCTCACCATCTCCACTTCCTAAAGCAAAACATTGCTCCAATACCCGCTCTTCTTCATCGGGTAAAAGAATTTCCTGCTTAGATTCATTCAAACAATCGTCAAAGCAATCAATGGAAAAACACATTTCATTTTTAACACAAGCAGGATATTTCATTGCCCTATTAATATCAAAAACAATTGCCTCATCATTCAATCTCAAAGTAAGCTTTCCCTCTCTAACATCTATTAATGCCCCAGCTGTGGCCAAAAATGGCCTACCAAAAATTAGAGGGGTCACTCTATCAATACGCATATCCAACACAACAAAATCAGTGGGAAAAATAAAATCCCCAACTTTCACCAAAAGGTCCTCAATAATCCCAGCTGGGATTTTAGTGGAACCATCTGCAAGCTGTAACACTATGTTTATTTCTTTCAGCTCTCCTAAATTCAACTCCTTACTCAAAGCCAAAGGCATCAAATTAATACTAGCTCCTAAGTCACACAATGCCTTTTCAAAATCAACATCACCAATCTCACAAGGAATGGTAAAACTCCCTGGATCTTTACATTTGGTGGGCAACCTATTCTGCACAATAGCACTACACCTCTCAGTCAACTCAACAGTGCCATTATCCTCTAACTTCCTTTTATTAGAAAGAATATCTTTAAGAAATTTTGCATACTTAGGCATTTGAGCCAAAGCCTCATGAAAAGGAATATTAATGTGAATTTTCTTAAAGATCTCAACAAAGTTAGAAAATTGAGAATCCAACTTCTCCTTTCTAATCTTATCAGGATATGGAAATTTTCTTAAATCTACATTAGATGAAAAGGGAGTATTAGAAGACATACCTTTCTTTGCACTATCCAAATGCTTACTTACCTCTTCCTCATTCGCTTTCTCTTTAGTTACCTCACCAAGGCTTACTGGATCTTGTTGAACTTCCAACTTCTCTTTAGGCTTATGATCCTCCAACACCTTTCCACTCCTTAATGTCACCTCCTTCACATGCTCCCTTGGATTTGTCTCAGACGTACTTGGTAATGCACCTTGTGATCTTCCAGCCATTGCATTAGCCAATTGCCCAATCTGCGCTTCCAAGTTCTTGATGGAGGCTTCTTGATTCTGAAATCTTGTCTCATTGGACTTGATTAGTTGAGACATCAAATCCTCCATGGAAGGCTTCTTCACTTGTTGTTGTTGTGGAGCTTGGGGTTAAAATCCTGGTGGTTGTTGTCTTTGCACATTTGCATTGCTCCAAGAGAAATTAGGATGCTTCCTCCAACCAGGATTGTAAGTGCTGCTATAGGGATCATTCTGCCTGCGAAAATTACTAACAAAATTGACTTGATCAGAAACTTGGTTAGTAGCATACATATTACCTGCTTGGCACTCATGATTTGGGTGACCTCCACCACAAAAATCACAAGCTATGGTAACAACTGGAGGTGCTTGAATTTGCATTCCTTCAATCTTCTTATTTAACGCCTCCACTTGAGCTGCCAAAGACGTCATGGCATCCACATTATACACCCCAGCTGCTGTACTTGGTTGAGCTCGTGCATCATGATACAAAAACATGTTAGCTACCATCTCATCAATGAGCTCAAAGGATTCTTCGGGTGTCTTCCTGTTGATTGAACCTCCTACAGCAGCGTCAATCATGTTCCTAGCATGAACATTAATTCCTTTGTAAAAATTCTGCACTTGCATCAACAAAGGAATTTGGTGATGAGGACACCTCCTCAAAAGATCCTTAAATCTTTCCCATGCCTCATGCAAAGATTCTGTCTCACCCTACATAAAAGAAGAAATCTCATTTAAAATTTTCATTATTTTCGAGGGTGGAAAATACTTACCAAGGAATTTCTTTGATAACTCATCCCATGTTCTAATTGAACCAGATGGCAAAGATGTAAGCCATCGCTTTGCTTTATCCCTTAAGCTAAAAGGAAAAAGTCTCAACCAAACAGCCTCATCAGGCTCTCCATTATATTTAAAAATGGCACACAACTCAAGAAAATTGGATATGTGCTGATGAGGATCTTCATGATCTAAACCTCCAAATTGATAACCATTCTGAATCATTTGAATAATTTGAGGTTTGATCTCAAAATTATTTGCAGGAATATTTGGCCTCACTATGAAAGGTAAAGCTCCATTCGGCTGTGCCATCACATAGTCTTGCATAGTGCGTTGTGGTCTTTGATTTCCATTACCACCATTATCACCATTGCCACCTTGCACTTCCACAAGATTACCATCAATCGGCGGGTCTGCCATATTAGCTTGTCTAGCTAATCTTCTCCTCAAACGTAAACTTCTTTTAGGCTCCGGATCAAACTCCACTAATGGCCAACCACTAGCTCTGGTCATATACCAACACAAGACCTAAAAGAAACAATCTCAAGCAACAAGTATAAAATCTCAAAGTAATAGACAAATAATAGAAAACTTTCAACCAAATCTATGGTCCCCGGCAGCGACGCCAAAAACTTGATGCGTCCTAGCCAACACTATCAAGCGTACTAGTCAATAAAATAATATAGGACTTGGAGTCCCGATATCGTCTCCCAAAGGACCAAAGTTTAGAGGCCAATTTTAACTAAAATTATCACTATTATTTGAGCAAGCAATTAAGTGATCAATTCAAATAAACTTAGCAAAAATAAATTAAAATCGCACTTAGACAACTTTTGAGAAAATTCAATAATTAAAAGGTTAGGATCCATACTCCCCCTTGACTTATTAGGATGCACAAAACAATTAAATCAAGATATCAAATTGAGATTGGTAGGTTCTTTTAAGTTAAGCCAATTTATCCTATCCGGAAATAAATATTCAATTCATCTCCAACTCCTATCAGGACCCTTAGAGCATGAATCGCATAGATTAGAACCTAGTTTAATAATCCTCCTATCAGGAAACAGATTAACCCCACAATCCAATCCAGGCTTCTATCAGAAAACACCTAAATTAGATAGTTATGCCCAAAATTATAAGATCATGAACAAAATAAATCAATTCTCAATCCCTAATCTTCTATCAAAAAACAATCAAGAAAATTAAATCAATAAACTCATCCAAGCATTAAGAAAATACTAACTTTGGCATAAATCTCAAATTGAAGAACACAATAATTATCAAATAGCATCCATCTAAATCAAGGGGTCGTGTTTCCCCTAAAAAAAAGGACTATTCCATAGAGGAATAAAGAGAAGACAAGAAGAAATACATAGTTCCAAAATAAAAGATAAAGTAAAGAAAAGAAAATCAAACTCTTAGATCCAAGATTGTATTCTTCTTCTAAATCCTTAATCCACTAGGAAAAACCCTAAAAACCTCTCCAAAAGTTTTTCTTCTTTTCTTTTCTCCACGTTCCTCCTTCTCCATGTTCCTCCTTCTTAATTACTCATATGAACCCCCCTTTTCTCACTTAAAATCTCTAACATAAGAATATATAATAAATAGAGGCCATTGTTAAATGGATGTTATATTATTAATTTGACATTCATATTAGTGAAATGTTACATTTAATACAATGCATACGCCATGGCTGATAAATGATAATATGGGATATTTTTCAAAGGGATTTTTATTAAAATATCGTAGCAAATTTTATATTTTACCAAAATATAAAATTTGCTCACATTATTATTGAAGTATGGGAGTCGGTTATTAAATTAAAAGTCTCACTTTAATTTAATGTCTGAATTTTTTTTTTAATTATCAGCACAATCAAACTGAAAGTCTAAATTTCAATTTGACTGAAACTAATACTTTCAATTTAACATAAACCAAAACCACAAATTTTAGTTTGATGTTAAAATAATTTTTTTTAATTTTAATAAAATTGAAACTTATAGTAGTGGCAAATTACCACGCGAGGCTTGGGAATCTATATAGAGGTGATTGAAAGAGACGTCAATACATGCAGTGTTTTTTTTAAGCCCCCCTATCCGAAAACTTAAAAAAATTAAATTAAATTATTTAATTTTTTAACACTTTAAAACTCTCTTCATTTTTCAGTGTTTGAATTTTTTTTTAACACTTTCAATTCACCCACCACCTCAATCCTCTTAAACTCTTTATTTCTTTTTACTCTCTCAACCTTCTATTTAAATTTCCTATATCTTCATACCCAATTTATTTAAAACTCTCACATATTATCATATAAGGTAGAAAAAATATTTATTTTTAATTTTTTTTTGCTAATTATTGTATTTATATAAGTAATCATGTATATTTTTTTATGCAGAAAATTATTATATTGCAAGCAAAAAAGGTATTTATCCTATCTTAAATATTTTTATCAATTTATTTATTATAGTATATATTTTTCTTGCATGAAATATTTTATTTTTTGTTAAATTAATATTTTTATGTAGATAATTAGAAGTATGATAAAATTAAAATTTTAAAAAATTTGTTACTGTAATTTTAAATTTTAGAACTTAAATATGTAAATTTTTTAATTTTTTATAGTATATATATTATTTTCATATTTTTTTATTTTAGTTAAATTAATTTTTTTGAGCTAAATTTTAATTTTACTCAAATCGAAATTTAGACTTTCGGTTTAATAGTGTCAATAATTTAAAGAAAATTTCAGAAATCAAACCGAAAATAAAAATTTTAATTTAATGACTAACTGCCATATTTTGATAAAAATTTCTTTTCAAAGGGCGTTCTGAATATATTTTGCAATACAGTATCTCCTTTGACTGTAAATAGATATTGATTGATGACTATTTGCGGTAAGATTCAACAAAAAGGCTATTTTATAATTAGGACAAAATTTCAGAAATATTTTAGTGTTGCTCAAAATTTATAATTTGTTACTTCATGTAATTTCAAACAAATTAGAATTAATTTTGAACGTATTGTAATCAAATTTAAAGGGGTATAATTGGATCAAAATTTGTTAACTCTTCAATAAAAGCTTCATTATTCAAAGGGCAAAACAAAATTGCTTTCTATATATTGGTATTCATCAAAGCAATCAAATACAATTCTTTGTTCCCTACAATTTTTTCAACTAAACATTTACAAATAAATATTTATATATTTATGGAAATGAACTATTTAATTGTTACAGGAAAGAAGAAAAGGTAAAAAAAATGACGAGGGCTTCATGATTGTAGCTTCTATCTTCCATACATTAAATTGACAAGAGGTTGATTTTCATAGAAGGAGCCAACATCCCAATCCTCTGTTGAGGATGAAAGAGTCATTAACCCAACCACAATAGATCTCATGCTTGCACGCAACTGAGGATTCTCGTGCGTTCATGACTTTGCAAGCTGATCCATCTGCAACCAAAACCACCCAAGTATGTCTCAAATCCTCAGGAACAGATATATATATATATATATATATATATATATATATATATATATTTAGTGAAGGTGGGCGGCACCACCGATATATTTATTAATTAAAATAAAAAGATTGAAAAATCATACAAGAGTCTTTTTCAAATCCTTATAAGCAACGGGTTATTTAAATATAACATAGGGCAACCTCATGTTATCAGAAAGAATAATACCCCGAAGATAATGAGGCAAAGAAATAAAAGTGTTAAATAACCTAGCTCGAGAAGTTAAACGACAATGTTGGGCAATGAAATTGGCTGCTTGATTACCTTCCCTGTAAATATGATGGATGGTGATAGAGTGTTGAACACATAAATTAAAAACCCGTCTAGCCGTAGAAAGAGAAGAAGCTGTACCAGAATATACACGCTGTATTGCATTAATAGAATCAGTTTCTACAATCAGCGGAAGATAATTGCTACGCAAACACCATGCAATACCATAGACAACTCGGCATCTTCAGCGGACTGAGCATTCAAGCTGAAATTACAGGCAGCAACAAGGAGACCATCTTTGTTACGAACCACAGCACCACCAGCGGCATGCATTTTATCAACAGAAGCATCAACATTCAGTTTAAAACCAACGTCGGGACGACTCCAGTAAACCAAAGACAGCTGTAACTTCCGATTCTGTCCAAAAGCTTCAGGAAGAAGTTCTCTAAATTGCTTCAGAGGGCGTGCAAATTTGGCATTTGCAAAAGCAACTCCCCAGCTGCCCATGAACTCGAAAATACCCTTAAATACACTTTGAAGAAAGAAATTATCTGAACCCCAAGTGCATCGGCAGTATGCAAGCCAGAGAGAGTAGGGAATCACCAAAGAGAGCACCCTACAAACTGTTCCAGCCGACGAATTCATCTGGTATTGCATCCACCAGAGCATCATTTCTTGTTTTAAGTAATTTTGAACTGCAGAGCTTGAAAGAATCATATTTCTGAAAAAATTCCAAATAGCCTGTACTTTGTCACACCTATAGAAGATGTGATTAACGGTTGCCGCAGCAGCAAAGCAAAAAGGACAATGTGAGAATATTAATTCCCATTCTCTGAAGACGAGAAGGCAATGGTAGAGCATTCTGAAACATTCGCCAAGTGAATATGGAAAGCTTAGAAGGAATAGCGGATCCCCAAATCATAGAATATGACAAAAGAACCGTCTTCTTGTCCCGAATTTCCTCATAGGCAAGTTTTAATGAGAATGATGTAGCATTAGATTGTATCCACCTCAAAGAGCCATTGTCAACAACAATAAGACGGCTTGCCAAATCAGAAACCTTACTGAGTCGCTTCCACGTGCAAGAATCCACCTGTAAAAATCTCATATGTCCATCTCTATGATATTTTGCTCTCATAAGCCAAGACCATAAAGATTCACCAAGAAAATAATTCCATCATAGCTTCAAGGAATAAGCTTCTTGTAAAGTGTGAATAGACCGCAAGCCTAAACCGCCTTCAACAGTAGGATAGCAAAACTTTTCATAAGCCACCCAATGATACCTACGTTCTTCACCTGCATTCCAGAAGAAATTAGAGAATCGACATTCTAAAGCATGAATAACGGCCTTAGGAAGCTTCATAGCACCCAACACATGTATCGGGATGGAGTTTAGCACGTGTTTAATAAGAAGCAAACGACCTCCTACTGAAAGCAATTTTTTAGTCCAACCACTCATCTTTTGATCGACTCTTTTAAGCAAATTATGACAATATTCCACCCTGTTGATACCGTGGTATATCGGCGCGCCCAAATAAACAAAGGGCAAAGAATGATGCTTAATAGCCAATAGTTGTTGCATTTTTTCACAATAAGCATTACTTACTTTCTTGGAGCAATAAAAATTGCTTTTATCAAAGTTAATTTTTTGACCTGACCCACGTTGATAAGATTCAAAGAATGAAAGTAAATTCTTGGCACTCCTAACATCTCCATTAATAAAAACGAGAAGGTCATCCGCAAATGCTAAATGTGTAACAATCTCACAGTTCCTGGTTGACTTATAAGGCAAAATCTTCCTCTCAATTACCAACTTATTAAGCCCCCTCAAAAAACATTCTGAAGCTATGATGAATAAGATAGGGGAAAGAGGGTCACCTTGCTTTACTCCACGGAGAGGACTGAAGAAACCATAGGTAACACCATTGACCATCACAGAGAGTTTTGTCGCTTTGAGATTAGACATAACTATATTTGTAAAAGTATTAGAGAAGCCAAATTTCCTTAAGACAGCTTCCAAAAAAGACCATGAGACCCTATCAAAAGCCTTCGCCATGTCAAGCTTAAATGCCAGATTATACCCCGAAGACAATGAGGCAAAGAAATAAAAGTGTTAAATAACCTAGCTCGAGAAGTTAAACGGCAATGTTGGGCAAGGAAATTGACTGCTTGATTACCTTCCCTGTAAATATGATGGATGGTGATAGAGTGTTGAACACATAAATTAAAAACCCGTCTAGCCATAGAAAGAGAAGAAGCTGTACCAGAATATACACGCTGTATTGCATTAATAGAATCAGTTTCTACAATCAGCAGAAGATAATTGTTACGCAAACACCATGCAAAATCGAAGACAACTCGGCATCTTCAGCGGACTGAGCATTCAAGTTGAAATTGCAGGCAGCAACAAGGAGACCATCTTTGTTATGAACCACAGCACCACCAGCGGCATGCATTTTATCAACAGAAGCATCAACATTCAGTTTAAAACCAACGCCGGGACGACTCCAGTAAACCAAAGATAGTTGTAACTTCCGATTCTGTCCAAAAGCTTCAGGAAGTTCTCTAAATTGCTTCAGAGGGCGTGCAAATTTGGCATTTGCAAAAGCAACTCCCCAGCTACCCATGAACTCGAAAATACCCTTGAATACACATTGAAGAAAGAAATTATCTGAACCCCAAGTGCATCGGCAGTATGCAAGCCAGAGAGAATAGGGAATCACCAAAGAGAGCACCCTACAAACTGTTCCAGCCGACGAATTCATCGGGTATTGCATCCACCAGAGCATCATTTCTTGTTTTAAGTATTTCTGAACTGCAGAGCTTGAGAGAATCATATTTCTGAAAAAATTCCAAATAGCCTGTACTTTGTCACACCTATAGAAGATGTGATTAACGGTTGCCGTCGCAGCAAAGCAAAAAGGACAATGTGAGACAATATTAATTCCCATTCTCTGAAGACGAGAAGGCAATGGTAGAGCATTCTGAAACATTCGCCAAGTGAATATGGAAAGCTTAGGAGAAATAGCGGATCCCCATATCATAGAATATGACAAAAGAACCGTCTTCTTGTCCCGAATTTCCTCATAGGCAAGTTTTAATGAGAATGATGTAGCATTAGATTGTATCCACCTCAAAGAGCCATTGTCAACAACAATAAGACGGCTTGCCAAATCAGAAACCTTACTGAGTCGCTTCCACGTGCAAGAATCCACCTGCAAAAATCTCATATGTCCATCTCTATGATATTTTGCTCTCATAAGCCGAGACCATAAAGATTCATCAAGAAAATAATTCCATCATAGCTTCAAGGAATAAGCTTCTTGTAAAGTGTGAATAGACCGCAAGCCTAAACCGCCTTCAACAATAGGATAGCAAAACTTTTCATAAGCCACCCAATGATACCTACGTTCTTCACCTGCATTCCAGAAGAAATTAGAGAATCGACATTCTAAAGCATGAATAACGGCCTTAGGAAGCTTCATAGCACCCAACACATGTATCGGGATGGAGTTCAGCACGTGTTTAATAAGAAGCAAACGACCTCCTACTGAAAGCAATTTTTTAGTCCAACCACTCATCTTTTGATCGACTCTTTTAAGCAAATTATGACAATATTCCACCATGTTGATACCATGGTATATCGACGCGCCCAAATAAACAAAGGGCAAAGAATGATGCTTAATAGCCAATAGCTGTTGCATTTTTTCACAATAAGCACTACTTGCTTTCTTGGAGCAATAAAAATTGCTTTTATCAAAGTTAATTTTTTGACCCGACCCACGTTGATAAGATTCAAAGAATGAAAGTAAATTCTTGGCACTCCTAACATCCCCATTAACAAAAACGAGAAGGTCATCCGCAAATGCTAAATGTGTAACAATCTCACAGTTCCTGGCAGACTTATAAGGCATAATCTTCCTCTCAATTACCAACTTATTAAGCCCCCTCGAAAAACATTTTGAAGCTATGATGAATAAGATAGGGGAAAGAGGGTCACATTGCTTTACTCCACGGAGAGGACTGAAGAAACCATAGGTAACACCATTAACCATCACAGAGAGTTTTGTCGCTTTGAGATTAGACATAACTAGATTTGTAAAAGTATTGGAGAAGCCAAATTTCCTTAAGATAGCTTCCAAAAAAGACCATGAGACCCTATCAAAAGCCTTCGCCATGTCAAGCTTAACTGCCAGATTATGCCCCCTCGTTTTGCGGTCAAGATCGTGGATTATTTCATTAGCAATCAAAATCTGGTCATGAGCAGACCGGCCTTTAAGAAAACCTGCTTGCTCTCTTTAGATAATAAGACTGAGAATAGGAGCCATTATGTTGGCTATAATCCGAGTGGCAACCTTACTAATGAAGGTAGCAAGACATATAGGCCGATATTGAGAGAAAGACGAAGGATTATCAACTTTAGGGAGTAAAATAATGTTAGCTGCACTGAAAGATTGCGGGATGGGAATGCTCAGAAAGAATTCTTTGATAGCGCTAGACATCCCAAGCAACAATGTGCCAACACTTCTGAAAGAATAAACCATCAAAGCCATCCGGGCCAGGAGCACTGTTCGCATCTAATTGCCAAATGGCAGCCTTAATTTCATCATCAGTAGGTACTTTTTCCAACTCAGCGTTGTGGTTGTCTAATACCAAATGAGGGATAACATCAAGAAGCCAATCAAAATTGCCCACGTCCTCAAATCCAAATAAGGATTGAAAAAAAGAAACTGCTTCTTGACCAATATCTTGCTGAGAAGTCAACCATTCACCAGAGGAATTTTTTATAGTAGATATGCGATGAAGCTTTCGAGACACCTTCACATAGCTATGAAAAAAACGAGTGTTGCTATCACCATCACTAAGCCACTTAACTCGTGCTTTTTGTTTCCAAAACACCTCCTCGAGCTTATATTTCCTAATCAACAAAGCTTGTTTAGCTTGCCAAGTGGTGCGATTGCTATCCGTAGGATCTGCAAGGTAATTAGATTCGGCTAAAGAAGCTTCCTCCTCAGCATTCCTAATATCATTGAAGATGTTCCCAAAAGTGGATCGGTTCCAAACACAAATAGCTTTTTTAAGATGCTTCAATTTTTGAAAAAGCCCCTTCATACCTCCGCCATAGAAAATAGAATTCCATTGATGCTGAACCATAGGAAGAAAAGATTCATCTTGAAGCCACATATGCTGGAACTTGAAAGATTTCGGAATAGGACTATCATCAATTTTACAAGAAAGCATCAAAGGCGCATGATCAGAAGTAGCCTTTCCCAAATGCCGAACATAAGTACCAGTGAAAGCGTTCAAAAAAGATTCATTAGCCATAATACGGTCCAGTCTCTCCCAAACTCTGCCTGATGAACGAACTCCAGTCCACGTATATTCCGAACCATGATACGGCAAGTCCACAAGACCACAATCATCAGAACAAGAAACAAAATCCTGAATACTGTGCAAACAAGGTTGAGCATTCCCTTTATATTCAGACAAGGATATATAGGAATCCAAATCTGTTGAATCACTCATGTTATGCTCTTCTACATCCTAGGTCTTCCCGTTCCTTCATCTGGCTTATGTTCTTCATGTAGCATTCAGACCGTGCAAGACACAGATTGGGGAACGTCCAAAAAACATGAAAGCTGAGCATATTGTTCTTTCCACAAAATCCAAACTTTATTGTCATGAGCACAAAAAATATTAGAGAAACCAAGCTTATTCATATATAGCTTAGCCTTAGAATTAGCAACAATAGGCTCAATTAAAGTAAGCACAAACACATTGAAATCAGCACAAAGTTGACGCAATCTAGAGAAAGAAGATTCAATACCCCTTGCATTCCACTGTAAATAATTCATTGATCAGAATGAAAAGATTCAGTTTGAGAAGACTGACCCTTTTTGGAATGTTTGACCGCACCATTTTTTCTCTTCCTGCCTACTTTTTTTCGTTGCACCAAAGTAGTAAGAGCTTCTGATTCACCACCCTCCTGGACAATTTCAGGAACAACAGATTTAAGCTTGTTATGTAATATTGAACTAGAAGCCCGCAAATTCTCCGGCGAAACATCTTCAGCATTTAAAGGTAAATCAGTATCCGAATTATGTTGCAACAAATTTTCATCATCAGAAGCGGAAGCCACCTCTGGTTCGGACCCATACTGATTGGATGAAGGATCTAAAATTTTTTGAGCTATAAAATTATCCCTATTAAAGACAGGAACAACAAAAACATTAGGAAGAGCAGCCGCATGATCTGATGGCTCCGAAACTGTAATCTCAGAATTAACCTTGATAATTTCCTTGTCCAGCTGTGGAGAATGAGTCTCCAAATTTTCAGGAATTTCAGCATGAGAGGCATGAGCTGTAGTATGAACATCTATAGCTTGAGCATGAGACATCAAATCAGATTTTTGTTTCGGAACCCACACTTTATTGATTTTAGGGATCTCTTCAACAGGAGAAGCTTGAGATGCAGGCTCTTTATTCACCAAAAGAGGACAGGAACTAATCTTATGTCCAAGCCGACAACAATTAGTACAATAATGCGGCAAATCCTCATAGGTAACGGATTGAAAGAATCTCACCCCATCATCCTCAATCCAAATTCTGTTTTGAAGCTCTTTAGAAAGGTCTAATTCGACACAAACTCGTGCTACGGATGGCCTAGATAAAGAGGCAGTAGCAGCGTCAACTTTTAGTGGAGGGCCAATAAGATTAGCAATGGGATATAAAGCTGCCTTGTCGAACAAGTGAATAGGTAAACCCTCAAAAGAGATCCATGCAAGTATCACAGCACTATCAATCTCCGGCCGAAAGTACTTTGTCCATTTAGAAACACGCATCACAAAACCATTAAAGTACCAATTTTGTTTTAACCAACAACGATGAAAGTCATCCTCACGAGTGAACCGAATGAGCACATGTGAAGCATCCAGTAACCCTAAATAAATACATATATATATATATATGTATATATATGTGTATATATATATATGTATATGTGTGTCTGTGTGTGTGCGAAGAAACCATTATTTTCTACCTTCTGGACTGAATCGAATGAATAGTTCTGCTCTAGCCTTGGGTCTATCAGTTTGCGAATGTCTTCTTTAGAATCAGGATCATCAAGAACATCTTCAAACTGCAGACATTAAAATAAAAAGTACGCTCATGGGCATTTTCTGGGAGCTATTTTATTTATGAATGTGGCAAGCCATAGCAATTGACAGACTTGGAAATTAATTAGGGAAGAATTAATTATAAATCAGTTTTATGTCAAGCTGAAATTAGTACAAAAATCACAATTTAACCTGTCTAGTTATAATTCGGATTTTTAACAAGTTAGACCTCAAGTAACTTTTATCTATCTATTTACACAATACATTAATGGATAAAGAAGGGGGCCGGAGAAGTTACCAAAGCAACAAGACCCCTTGACTCAGCAGAAGAACCATTTGCCTTGACGATAGCTTCCTTGGCAGAAATAAGTTCATAAAGGACAACCCCAAAGGCGTAAACATCCACTTTCGGAGAAACACCACCATATTGTTCATATCTGCATACAAACTCAAAAATCTTAGTTTACATTAATGAAACAAATGAATTGAGATTCTAGTTTTCTCCATCAGATAAAAGAGTTTTTGTCCTTGTAAACTAAAATGCCACTTTCTGTGATTCTCTATAGTTGAATCCATTAAACATGCTAGACATACTCTCGACTTGCAATAGATCTAGTGCTATTTTCCTGTTCCCCAAAATCATAATCATAGTGCAAAACAAATTCCATCTTCCCAACAAATCGCTCTCCCAACTCCTGGAATGGGCTCAAATCAGAGATTGCAAACACCTTGCATTCTCTAGACTGTCTTTATGCCAGTAGTTGTGATAAGTGGCTTAATCCTGTGATTATGAACATAAAATTTCATAAAAACATTTAGATGGCACCCATCTACATTATTCAGAATGCTGTTTTTGCACCCTAAACCATTAGCTGCCTCATACAATGCCTCATAGATCTATTGGCAAGAATAAGATCACAAAACCACATTGTTCACTAACTCTTCAAGCACAGGCATCCAGGATGTTTGTTCAGACCATAGATGGGGGAAGTGGCAAATCTAGACAAGCAAATTTTTAGGCTAAAGTTGGACTCTTTTAATAATTTTCATGTAATTTGAAAAGTTCTTACACTGGTGGCATATATCCAAATGTACCCACAAGACGTGTGGGGAGTGATGCACTTCCAACCTCTGTTAGCTTTGTTAACCCAAAATCTGCTACCTGGATTGCAAATGATTTAGCACAACAATTTAGAAGGCTTTGAAATGAATGACCATATAACCTTTCCATGGAAATTCTTGTCAATCGATATGTTGGCTGACTTGATATCACGATGAATATAAACAGGAACAGTATGCTCATGGATACATTCAAGGCCTCTAGCTGAATCAAGGGCAATTTGCACCCTAGAAGACCATGGCAATGGATCCCTCCTGCAACATTGTTATCACTACCATTATATGAGCTACCACAAGAATGATCTACAGAATGCATGTGATCTCACCAGAGCCACACAAATGTTGACTTAAGTTGCCATTCTCAATGTAGTCATAAACTAGGAAAAGAGAACCCTCAACACAGTAACCAATCAATCTGACCTGTATTAAATGCATATGACATTATATCAGTATAGATGGTAACAATAAATATACATTTCTACATGATCAATCATGCAATTGGAGTGTGTAATCAAACGAACACAGAACTAGTGCATAAATCAAAAAAGCCAACACAACTGAAACAAAAAGGCAACTGGCTTGCAAAAACCTTCTACCTTGAGATTGTTAGTTGATCAAAGTGCCTTATAGCAATAAACACTAAGTACATGTTAGAGCTTTCCACTTCTAAAGGTACATATTTTCCAGATATAACATGGAATGCATTTCTTGACTATCATTCCACCTCCAACTATTTTGATGCCTCAAATGTGCATCTTTTAATTTTTGGTTAATGTAAACATTTTTAAGTTCATCCTGCACTCATGGCAGAAAGAAAAAAAGGTGTTCAGTACATGCATGGTTTGAAAAGTAGGTGCATTAAACCGCCCACAAAAAACTGATGCAAAAAGGCTACAAGACAGTAACATATCCAAATCACCAAGCAAGCTATGTAGCCATTCCTATTCTGCGATCTCAGAACAACATGATTTTGCCAATGTATGGATCTTCAACCCAGAACCATGTTAAATTCATTCATTTACTGAATTAATTCAGTGATGTGAATATTAATTTTAGTTTATAAGATATAGATATATACAACAATAAACAATACGAACAACTATTCTGAAAAATGATGAAGGAAAGAGACACTAGTATTTCTTGCAACTGAGAGAGGAATGGTACCAGGTTCAAGTGATGAACATGTGTTAAAACTTTTAGTTCGGCAAAAAATTCTTTTGAAGCTTGCATGTCCATCTTCTTGATTGCAGCTTTCTGCATAACAAATCCAATTTATGGGTGTTAGTAGCAGAGATATATATTGCTTACAGAAAAAGGTAAAAACTTCAGCACCTGCTTCCACCCCTTAAAGAAAAGAAAAGAAAAGAAAAGAAAACAAACACACAGCCATTCCTAAGGAGCATCAGCAAAATGCATCATACAGCAAACAACACGGACAGATAGCCAAATAAATTCCTGAAACACATTTTCCTCATTTCTAGTGTTTGGGACTCATAGGAAACTCAATCAAGAGAAGAATACTACCTCAGGTACCATTTGGGAACACTCATGCCCAATAACTCAATTCATTTAATAGGATTCAATTTAATTAATGATGATTTACATATTTCGAATAAATTTTAAAATGATAAAATATATTTGAATTCTATTGTTTGGAATAATTGAAAAGTAAAATAACTATAAGTATTATCTCGGTTTACCATCATTAGAAGAATCATGTTTAATTAAAATGGAGACATTTTGGGTTTTTAACATTGTATTTCATTAAATGAATTGAATTCCAGCAAAATCTTTCTATTTTGACATTTCTTTAAAAATGACTTATTTTTTAAACCTAAAAGAATGGAATTCTATTAGTTATATCTTTCCAAACACCAAAATTGGCAAAATAAATTTCAATTGAATTGAGTTCTTGCAAAATTTGAGTTTTCCAATAAGGGCTTATTCTATTAAATGGAAAGTCATTTTCCATACTTCAACAAACTCACAAAAAGGGGGTAGAATCCAAAAGAGAGTCATCACTGAATGGCACGAACAATTCATTAATCTAAAACTAAAGTAAATAAAAATTAAATTAGGAAAAAATTAGGTTCGCTTCATTGTCAATTTCCTTTTCCAGAACGTTCCAAATGCCAAAATAAAATTTTTAATCGATTTTCAGAATAAATCCATACAAAAGAAAATAATTGATTTCAAAATTTTCAGAATAGCATAACACAAATGAAGTCTTAAAAAGAAAAATACCATGACTACCTATATAAGTGTTAATAGGAAAACATGTTGTGACCACCAATTCTTAAAAAGAAAAATACCATGACTACCTAAATAATTGTTAATAGGAAAACATGTTGTGACCACCAATTCAGCTTTAACCCAAGTGATTGCAAAAATTTAATCAATATTTTACTTCATGCATTCTTTCTAGTATTATTTTCCATTCACTTTGTCTTTGTCACCCAGGTTGGGTGCTCCAATTCCAGTGGATTGAGCCCAAAGAAAACAACTGTAAATCTGGCTCTAAATTTCTTGAATTCTCCACACTTAAAATGTACCTAAAGCAAGCAAAGTTGCCTAATAAAAAGTACATGAAATGAAATATGTAATCAACGAAGGGAAGTCACATCAAGTCACATACTAATACCTAATGTATCCTCCCATTGACTTATTTTATATCAAACTATAGTATAAAATGATAAATATAAAAAGACATATGACCTCCAGTCAAAAGGATCTCATAGCAGATATATTTATACTCACTGGTTGTTCATATCATGTAGTAGAATGCTATAGACAGATATTCTAACAATTTGACAATCAAAAACAGAAAAGAAAATGAAAAGCATGGTGCTCAATTGCCTTAATACTAACATACACAATAATGAAGGAAAAATGCAAAATGTTGAAACATTTATTCAATATTGATTCATAATAAATGAATATTAGTTAGAGTCACTACAGACCTCGCCTCTCAGTTCTGCATAGTAAACAGACCCAAAGCCACCCTCACCAATCTTATTAGCCATACTGAAGTTATCAGTAGCCTGGGAAAGTTCTTCATATGAGAACTCCACTGATTTGTCAACAGTTATGCCAGTAAGACCTGGAGATGGAGCCAGACCAGTCGAGTCCACAGGTTTATCTGAGTTATTCCAGGAGCTGAAAGAAGAGAGAGAAGAAAGACAAATTGTTGAATAAGTCTAACCATCTACACCATTTCATTTTCTTTAAATGCACAATAGAAACAATAAACACACAGTAAAATGAGATAATTATGTAATTTTACATGTTACAAAGAAAGTAGGGAGGGAATCATGAAGCATGATGATCACAATGTGTTACAGTAAGAACTCATTAAAGAAGGCATATCTTTTGCAGAAGATAACAATTCTCGTGGAACACATAATCAAATTACAAAATTGGACCAAATATCAGCCATCTGAGTTTTTTATTTACATGAAAAATACATGCAAAAGCAAGATGATATACATGACAATTCCACCTTACACACACGAACACATAAAATTACAGATAACCAACAGTGTGAAGCATACACTTCATCTATTTCTAAGAATAGGAGGCAAATGGCTACTTACTAATTGTAGCTTGAATGTTTAGTTATAGGTGGAATGTTTAAGGAATGGAAGAACGCTTGATAACGGCATGAGATATTTAGCCATACAATACAGATACATATAATAAATCATTGAGGAAAACCTTAAACAGCTTATAGAAAATAAAAATTCTGACGTTTCTGTTGAAAGCAATACAACGATTAGAAAAATTTGTTGAGACCAGTGAATTCATAAGTGCTTCCATCAAAACTTAAGAAATATACAAATAAAAATAAAAATATCTTGTAAACCTTGAGCAGAGAGATCGTGAGATGATAGAAATGTTCCCTGCTTCATTTTCTTCTTTCGGTAATATCCCAAGTAAACACAAACTGCAAATAATAGCACCACAGCTACAGCTCCTATGGATATGCCAGCAATAACTGCACCTGCTATCCCTGCTTATATGAAGGTACAATGTAAGTCATGAAGCATGAAGTTTTCATTTTAGCATCTCTGCCAAACATCAAAATGAACATATCATGATAAAAGCAGCTTGCTGAAAAGGCCAAACCACCTGTCCTGCAAAAAGGAAAAATTGGAAAAGAAAATCATTTAACAATTTGTATTTACAAATTACAATAAATCTGAAGGTAGCCAACTGGAATTAAAATAACAGATTAAATTAATGCAGTAAGGATTAGAGTAAACAAATTACCTTGATACCAGTGGCCGATAACTATTATTTTCATCTGCAAATAAAGGACGAGTTTCAGTGAGATGCATTCATAGTACTTCATAGAAATCAACTAGTCATATCATTTCAATGATGCTTAGTAATTCCTGTACAGTACAGTTGTATCCAAAAGCAAATGCACAATAGACAAGACATTATTATTATCAAATTAAATAAAACAAGAAACAATATCGTCTAATAATCCTAATGGACTTATTCAATATGGAGATTTGGGAAAAATAAATAATGAATTGCAGCTTGAATAAAAGAAGAAAAGGAATAAATATATGGCATTTTTCAATGATTAGTAACTCATAAAATATCCTATTTCTGCAGCTTTACCATTTCATGGACTTGAATGCTTCAACTCAGTATGTTTAAATGGTTTTTTCCCATGTGACTGCATTACACCTCCAAATGCCTTACGGAGGAACTAGATTATTATCTTGAACTTTAGTAATACCTGAGTATAACACTAACTGGAGATTCTTGTTTTAAATTTAAGAAGCATAGCATCACTTTTTATCAGTGTAATCTGTCATGAATAGATAGAATGTCCCACTAAACTTGTATGAAAACGCACTGCCTAAATTCAGTGCACATCATATCTTCAGATTAAATATTCACTCTCCCACTTCAAGATTCTCTCTAATAACCAACAATTTTTTAAAAAAAAAAATCACTAACGGGCAACAAAGAGTATGCAAACTTAAGTACAAAAACATCAAAACTCTATCCGGATTAACAAATCTTTGCCGCAGCAAAAGCATCAACAAAGAACTGTTTCAAAAGCATCACCAAAAACACCAAAACCTAATTGTGCTAAGTGAATCTCCCAATCTAAAAGGCAAGGAATACAATAAACTAGAGATTATGCAGGATTTTCATATAGAAAATAGTCAAACCTATAGTAAAATAGGAACTTGACCAAATTCTCGCAAGCCCAATCAATTACTCTCACTATTCAATCATAAATCATTAAATCAAGGCACGACCAAAAATTCTTCGAAAGAAAAATCACCTTTTCCCGGAATATAAACCAAACCACTTCCTCGACAAAAATTGGCACCAACATTATATCTCTGCAGCAAGTCAGCACTAATATTGACCTGGCTTGCAATTGACTGCAAAGAATCCTCAGGCCGGAGCGGGTAGGTGATAAACAACCCATAATCCTTAGAAATGGAGCCCCCACAGGAGCAGTTCACAGTAACATTAAGCGTACCAACATCTGGTATATTAAACGCGGGATAGCTATTGAAGCGCTCCAACTAGGAAATCGTGGTCAAGTTAGAATAGTACCTCTAGGCGACAACACCGTAGGTGTCACCGGTTTGCACGTTGTATTGGAAAGCATGGCCAAGGAATTCACCGTTGATGCAGTCGCAAGGGAAAGGAACGTTGATTCTGATAGAAGATTGGACACTAACCTTGTTAGGGACTTGATCTCTGTTGTAACTGACAATTGTATCGGCCGATCCTAAAGCGTTTGATTTCATAACGTCGGCAATGAAAGAGAGGTTTGTTCTTTCCCAAACGTAATACGAACGCAAAGCTAAATCGCAGCCTTTAGAGCATTTGGACTCGGGGGAGTAGCAGACAGAAAGCAACAGCAAAAATCCTAACACAAATCCTAATTTTGGATTCATTGAGATCAAGAATTAGGGAATTTTGGTGAGGATTTTGGTATTTTGAGAAATGGAACTGAATCGAATGGAATAAGGATATGTGTTTCACTGGGTATGACTGGCTTATTGGATGTGTCGTGTTCTGAATTTGTTCAGGGGATAATACCATTACTAATTACTTAGCAGAAATTCCCGCGGTTTTTCCACTATTCACAACAGTCAACACAGTGGTGTATAAGATGACGCAAATGCTGCTGAGGCTGCTCCAATAGATCACACTGGGCTATTAAAAATAAATAAATCATTTTTAAAAATACTCACTTCTTATTTTTATTTTTATTTTTTTTGACATATAAAGGGACACTCGCTTCTCAACTTTAATTTCAAAAAATCTTGCTTTAGTATACTTCAAATATAGCGCTAAACATATATTTCACTTTAAAAAATAGAACGTAATAAAAACTATATATATATATAGTATTTTTTAAAAATATATTTTTTAAAAAATTAAAAAATGACATATAATATAAACAAATATTTAAAAAAAGTCACATAATATAATTTTCTCTGTAAATTTATCAAAGTATTTTCTCAAAATTAAATTCTTTTATTTTCTTTTAATTGTGAATTGTGAAAAGTATAGGTGTAACAGTTATTCCTGAAGTTTGGCATAATACACATTTAGTCTCTGTAATTTTCAAATTACTTTATTCCTACTTGAATTTAAAATTTTGAGAGGCTAAAATACTGGTAAATTTCTTGCTAATTTTATCCAATATCTTCTTATAGTTAGTATCTCTCTTCTATATATGGAAAATAGCTAGACTTTATCAAATTATATAATAAATTCCCTGTTGTTAATATCAGGATAAACAACCCAACAATCTACAAGCTTAATATATATTTAAGAACCAAAATGAATAGAATATTAGTAAAGATTACTATATCCTAATCCGATCTCATTTAATTTTTAACTATTCACACCCGTTCTAATCCTATTTATAAATATCTTTTTATCATCCGTGCTAAACTTCTTTATCACTACCTTTATACTATTCATACTCGTTTAAATATAAAAAATTTAAAATTATAAAAAATTTAAATTATAAAATTATAATTTTCTCAATAAAATAATTATAAATAAAAATATTATACTAATATAATTTTATTAAAATAATTTTATACACTAAAATTCTATAATTAAAATATAATATAATAAATATTTAATTAAAATTGATAAAATATAATTAATAAAAATTTTATTATATAAATGGATTCGGATAACGGTCATTCAGAGATATAAATTCAAATCTAATTGAATCCATCACGAGCAATAAAAATATTAACTATATCCGTCTAAATCTATTATATAAACAGAACATGCCATATTGAATATTAAAAAATATTTGACATACTGTCATTCCTGTATATATTGCTTTTACGCGAAAGAATTGTTCCAAATTTTAGGGTGGAAACCAAAAACAGTACTCCTGCATTCGACTAGGTTCCTGAAAAAGAACCTGTGAATGAGCAGAACAGGCAAGCAACCAGCAGTTCAAAATCACTAATCATCAGGCAGCAAAAGGTCAGGTTTTGCAGCTAAAACCGAGCAGCAAAGTCAACAAAGATTTCCCTTTAAAGACTCTGTAAAGTTAAAATGACTAACAATGATTCTAGGGTCTTGACTCTTGACTACTTATAATTAATTCATTCAATGGCGAGTTCTCTGTTAAGTCTTTCTGTTATGTTAGTTACTACGTTATGTGTAGAAGCCAAATAATGGGTAGCCCTACTGTTGAATTTGTTTGTCTGAGAAGTAAAAAGAACATTATATATAATATACACGGAGAGTGATTATGAACATTATATGCATGGTATGAATTTGATATAAAATTGAACTAAAAGCAGAACAAACTCGTACTCTTCAAGTAAAAATTATGACAAATATCATAAACACTTAACATGGAAAGGAATCAAATCTGAAATTTAAAAGATTTCGGAATTGAATAATAGTTCTACAATCTTATTTTCAGCTGCATTTGATATTACCATCATACTAAACTTTCATTAGCACGAGAATAAGATACTTAGATGCATAGGATATTGGGAACTTGATGAGATTTATTGAACTTATTCATAATGATCTATGACTCTAGATCCCTCTAAAGATGTAGTCTATAATCACTCTGAATAAAAAAAGATAATTTATTTTAATTTAAGATTAAAGTTTTAGAAAGGGAATTTTAAGGTAACGGCAAGTGTTATCGCGTGTGACCTGAGGTCACTAGTTTGAGTCTTGAAAATAGCCTCTTGCAATTAATTACAAGGGAATATCGCGTATAATGACCCAATGAATCCGACTCTTCTCTAAATCCGCTCATTGTGGAAGTATTTGTGCACCGAACTATCCTTTTAAAATTAAAGTTTTGTTTGGTTGAGCTGTATAATTCTCATATTTTCCCCCTTTTTTAAGACGGGGCAGCTATAATGTCTATGTCTCTGCAAGTGCAAAAACTAGGTGCTGGGTATTTTCTGTGTTTTCTGATTCTCTTGACAGATACGTGTCAAAGAATCTAATGCTTGGGGCTGAATTATTAATTAACAGTTTTGGAGGCTTTGTAAGTTGCTGTCATTTATAATTTTTGTTTCTCTTATTTGATTAATGAGTAAAAGGCCAATTTAGCTTTTAAGATTTTTGTTGATGTCCAATTGGATCCTTCATATGTTTTTGAGCTGAATTCCAATCATGATTTTTTTTTTGCCCTTGTGGTTCAATTGAAATTAATTTTTATTTAAAATGTATAAAATAATAATTTTTATTAAAATTAATAATTTTAATTTTAAAATAATACGCTGTTATTATTATTTATTCTAAAATAATTAAATAAATTCAAGAAAATAAATAAAAAAAAGAACATAAATAAAAAAATAAATCAAATAATTTAATAATAAATTTATCTAGAGGGATGCTAATTACAACCACTTTGAAGAGCTCTTTAATAATTTCTCTCCTATTGACTCAAAAATATTTATTATAATTTTTCTTCTAATAAATAAATCCATAATTAATATTTTTAAACTAATAAAAAAGATATTATTGAACATTCACTCTCTATAATGACTATAATTAGTATTTCTCATTTATATGTTCTAACATGAAAAAATGGAGGACTAAACTGGCCATTCACCCTTTAATTAATAATAAACTTTTGTCTATTCTAACATTAGATCAGTTTTACCAGTTTATGTTTAAAAATTATAATTCAAATATGCACACTAATAACATCTTTATCAACAATTCTCAAATATTAATTGCCAATTATTATGCCTATATATTATCATAAATCATCAGTTATTTTCTCACCTTTATTCCTATATTTCACAATTCAGTAACAAAAAGAAAAAACTAACCCAAAGCATGAAATGCACAAGTAAAACATACTGAACAAAAAATTCTTAATAAATTTTACGAAAAGCAAAAGATCTCACCTCGGCCGGGAATATAAACAACGGTAACAGTCCCTTGACTAAAGTTGGCCTTGCGATCGATTCAAGACTATCTTCAGGCCTAAGCGGATATGTGATAAACAAGCCATATTCCTTAGAAACCGCGCTATTTCCCCACGAGCAACCCGCGGTCACATTTAGCACGCCCGTGTCTGGTATATTGTTCTCTGGATAGCTATTGAACTGCTGTAACGACGAAATCGTTGTCAAGTTGGCATAGGTTTCGTTAGCCACGGTTGCGTAGGTGTCGCCTGATTCGACGTTGTATTGAAAAGTATGGCCGAGGAATTCACCATTAATGCATTGACAAGGAAACGAGATGTTGATTCTACTAAAGGATGGGAGAAAGCCCTTGTTTGGAATACTTTCGCTGTTGTAAAGGACGATTGTATAAGCTGATTGTAAAATCTCAGTTCTGAAATTCTCGGCCATGACCGATAACCCTAGATGGGTTAGAGAACGTCTTGATAGATGTGTGGCAACTCAGAACTGGTTCTCTCTTTTTCCAAATAGTAAGCTACTCGACCTGATGGTTCCCATATCTGATCATAACCCTCTTTTATTGGATACAGAAGGTGTATCCTTCTCAAGGCCTAGATGCAAGTTTGGCTTTGAAAATGTATTGCTCTTAAATCCTAATATTGGTGATATAGTCTCATCAAGCTGGTTTTCTAATAGCACTGGGTCCCTGCTGGATCGAATTGAGCGTTGTGCAAAATCTTTACAAGAATGGGGTCGAACCTGTTTTGGTGGTTTTCCAAAGCGTTTGGCTGAACTCAACTCACGTTTGGATGCTTACCAATCTGATAATTCTTCAGATAGTGCTGCTATGGTTTCTAAACTAAAATCAGAGATTATTACAACATTGGAACAACAAGATCATTACAGGCGACAGTGCTCAAAGACTTTTTGGCTGAAGGATGGTGATTACAACTCAAAATTCTTTCATGCGCAAGCTTCATTTAGACGAAAGAAAAATCAAATTATTGCTTTCAAAAATGATGAAGGCGTTTGGGTGGATTCGAAGATATTCATTATTTGATCTTGGATTATTTTAAAAATGTTTTTGGAGAGCCAGTATCACCATGCTATGACCCTGTTGTCGGTGTAGTTAAGCCTTGTGTTTCTAACATTGATAATCAAATGCTTCTTGCTCCTTTTTCCGATGAAGAGTTTGTCAAAGCTATCTCTCAAATGCACCTAGACAAGGCTACAGATAGAGACGGTATGAATCCTGCTTTCTATTAGAAATTTTGACATATTGTTGGTCGTGATGTTATTATTAATTAGTGGCAAGCAATGGTTGTCCAATTGTGTTTTCCCTCGGTCATTGAGTGATACTAATGTGGTGCTTATTCTTAAAAAAGAAAACGTAGAATCTTCGAAAGATTTGCGGCCTGTAAGGTTGTTTTAAAAGTTTTAACCAATAGATTGAAAAAACTTGTGCCAAAAATTATTTCTGAATACCAGTCAACTTTTGATTTTAGGAACCTCATTACAGATAATGTGTTATTAGCTTTTAAGCTAATTCACTACATGAAATGCAAAACTAGAAGCAAGGGGAGGTGGCTACAAAGATTAACATTAGTAAAGCGTATGATCGGATTGATTGTACTTATTTGGAATTTATTATGCTAAAGATCGGCTTCGATATGAAGTGGGTGGATCTTGTCATGATGTGTGTAAAATTAATTAGATATTTTTTCTCTGTCAATGGAGAGAAAATTGGTCTTATCATTTCTAAAAGGGGTCTCAGATAAGACGATACTTTATCAACATGATTGTGGCTCTTAAAGCTTCCTCATCATTTTTCTTAGTATTTTTTGCAAAATAATTAATCATATCATCAGTAATAATAGTGCCATTAAAATTTTCACTGCTTGAAATTCGTTTTTTTTCTTGAGAAAATTGGTGCTAGATTTATAAAAATATATCAATATTTCTCTTTTACTTTATTATTGCAAAAGCAACCTTCGTATCCTGAAATTCAGTTATTTCTTTTTCTACATATCTCATGTTGTAACCAAATGCATCATCGTAGAATGGATCAATAACATCAATGAATTATGAATTCTATGGCATTACTATAAAATGTAGTCCCTCTGGGAGTGCTAATTTGATTTCCTCAAAATTTAAGAAAAAATCGTTTGGCCTTTAATTTGTGGTGCGAGATTGCTATAGGATATAGGATTCTCAACCGAAATGCACATAATCTGACTTCTATCAAGTGATTGTGTGAACTTTTTAAAGTATTAAAGAAAATTTAAAATCTTCAAACTCCCTTAAGTAAATTTATTTATATTCTACAGCAAAAAATTAAACTAGTGAAAACTATAAAACAAATGGACTATGGAATGACAGTAGTAGAAAAAGTATTGTTTGACTGGAGAATGAGCTATAATGCAGTAAATCCATTAATTTCGAAATAAAAACTACTAAATTAGAAATACTGAGTTTGATACCTACTAAATTGAACATTAAAAACTAAGCGAAATGAAGTTGAAGAATTAGAAAAACTAAATTAACTAAATAAAGTTGAAAAATCACTACTGTGAAATTGAAAAAAAAGCTACTATGGATATCTAGTTTCTGCGGATTTTTATCTCTTGAATTTTGAAAGTTATCATTTCTACTTTTGGTTGATATTTTGTTTGAATGGTTCCAAGTCTCCTCTCTATGATCTCTTTCTTCTTTTTATATGCAAAAGTAATGTCTTCTTATTTTTAGAACTTCATAACTCCACGTATTCATTTTTTTCACTAACTTCACTTTTTAAATAACTGCCCACTTTATACTTAATGCCTATGATTTTTTTTTTGCCAACTTACCATTTTCTTTAACCACCAAAAGTAGTCAACTTTAGGTGTAAACACAATCAATTAATTACAAGAAAAGCTCAAAAACCTTATCAATTAGTGTTGTCTGTGAATTTTTTTTGTTTCAAATATGAAAATTTGAATTTTAGTTTTGATTCACCATTATAGACGTTTTCTCTCCTTTAAATATGCAAATTTCAGTTCCATATTTGACTTTTATAGCATCAGATTTAAGATTTTTGGAACAGTTTTCAACTCTCTCAGATTTTATTTTCATCCCTTTACTTTTGAGATTTTTTTTTTGTTCAAAGGGAGATTTAGAATCTCAATAGCTACTAGCAACCATCCAATGATGTATGCCCCTACCATATCACGGTTAGCTCAGCTTCTAATACCTAGCTTTATTGTCTTTAACATATTATTTTCATAGGGAACTGGCAGTGTATGAAGCAAGAAGTCGGCAATAAAATTAGCTTCGCAATAGATATATGAAATTTCAACATTTCAGACTAACTTCATAATATCTTGAATAATTCTACCCTTGTAATTGAACAGAACCCGATATTCATTACAAACCCATGCATCCATTTCCCTCGGTTGTCCTGAATCAGACCTCCAGCATATTCATATGCCTCATCAGTGTTCAGTTTCACCCATCTAATAGGTGGGAGAATCCATTCAATAAGCCTCTCAACTCTTCGTGCTTTCCACATACCTATCCTTTATTTTGAAAATTTTATCTAAGTAATTTGTCTCTCCTACATTTTTGGTGCTTTTTTTTTTGACATTCCCTCCTTAAATTCTTATATCATTTTTGTTACCCATTTTAAATGACATCCTCTGGAGATTTGGCATCACCATACTTGCAACAACTTCCACCCAAAAGCATCCTCTCTTTTACCATATATCCTCATTTTCTCAAGTTTCTCATCCTTCACCTTTAGCACCATCCTACCAACTATCACCCCTTTAACCTAACTCAACATAACATGGCACCCACTTATTGGCTCCAAACTCATAGGAATTATGGCATCAACCTAAATGTTATAGCACAAGAAATTTTTCTTTATAAAAAGAAAAAAAATAAATGAAAAAAATAACTATTTAATATTTAACATATATACTGCTAATCTACAAAATTTGAGATTATAAGAATAAGAAGGTTTTCTCATATGTTTTTTCATTGGAACCCCTTTGATGTAACCTGTTCTCTATTTTTCATATACCAATCAATTAATCTCCACTAAAAAGCTCAAAGACCTCATCAGTTTGTTGTTTTTTTTTGCCTATTAAATTTCATAATTTAATTACTTGGTATTATTTGATTTATAATCTATGCATAATGAGTGTAGTAGGTTGTTTCATTGGCAACTTGTATGTTGTTTAGTTCTTTTTTTCAAATGCAAAGATTGAATTTTCATTAAATAATATTAAGAACATCTTGCAACAAAGGATCAAGGATAAAATGAGGGAGGGATATCCATAAGGTTGGACAAGGGTAGAGATAAGCAACTTGAGCTAGTGTATGTACCACTGATTGCCATCTGTATCTCCAAATTGCAGTAAACATCTACATTCCTCAATTAAACCCCTAAATTTTGTTTTGTCCACACTCGAACCTAATACCACCTCCATCGCCACTTCTGCTCCTAATTCCATGATCATCTCTCCACTTGTAGTGCTTTCAATGACCACCAGAATGCAATGCATAATTCTATAACTTTTTGCCTCTTAATTTGGAAAAGTCCTTGGAACTTCCAAACACCTCCATGGGCAAAATTACCAAATGTTGTTTAGTTCTTAAAATGATATAAATTGAATGAAAATAAAATAAAATATTTTTTATGATATAATGAGAATAAAATTATTCTTATGTTATTATATATGTATGAAAATAAATAATTATTTTTTATATTATATTTAAATTTTATAAGTTATAGCAAAGCGAGAGCAATAGTAACAATATTAATTTGATATGAGTGACTTTGAATAATCTTCATGTTTACAAATTCAATCATCCACTGCATTAAAATCTCGAGAAAATATTTCATGAGTTGATATTAGAAAATAGGAACAATTGCTGGAATAATATTTTGACTAAGTTAAGAGGTAGAAAACTTCAATGTAGTTATTGCTAGAAAATAAGAAATGAAGTGTTAAGTTATTTTCAGGGGGTTTATGGTAATTTACTAGCAATTTGTTATGCATTTTTATTAAAATTTTCATGTACATAAAACAATTTTTTTTATTCAATAAATTCTGAACATAATTTCAGTCGCAGTTAAATTCTTGAGGAGATTATACATGTTACTTAATTTTGTTGGCCACTTTCCAAAATTACGGAGCCAGAAGTTTTTATTTTTTCATTTATATGGAAAGGCGCAAGTTTTTTTTTTTTTTCAATTTTAAGTTTTTTAGATGGTGATTTTTATTTTTTTGTTTTATTTTATTTATATTTGTTTAACATAAATAATCTTTTTGAGGTCATATTCTCAATATAAAAATAAAAAGATAAATATATAAATTGCATAAACACAATATATATATAAAATATACATACAATAAATAATATATAATATATATAATATACACTAAATATATATTACATCTACCAAATATCTAAAAATTATCTATATAATATTTTTAATTTTTTTAACTTTATTATTTTAATTTTATATTTACACAACTTGCATATAACATCTACGTAAAATACACAATATACATAATAAATACATAATATATATAAAATACCTTCTGAATATTTTTAAATATCTATTAAATATTTACTAAATATGCATATAATATCCAATAAATATTTATATAACATCCGCATAATGAAATTAATATTTTTTATTTCTATAATATGTAAAATTTACTTAAAAAATAAATTAAATAATTTTTATTAATATATTTTTATATTTTATATTTTTTACTTTTGTTATTAGTTTTATTTGTAATCAAAATTAAATTTTTTTTAATAAAAATTAATTTATTTTATATGTTAAAAATATAATTCAAAATATTAATTTTATTGTAATATAATTATTTAATAGTAAAGTTTGAAAAAAAAATAGATGAAAATTGAAGTAAAATATTATTTATAGAAAGAGAAAATGTATTTTTGAAAAAAAAATCTTATTTTAGTAGAAAATGAGATATTTTTAAAAATTTACTTCAACTTTTTTTAAAAGTGTAAATATATATTTTTTATAATATTTTTAAAATAAAGTTTATTTTTATGGTAATTTTATAAAACCCCCTAAATTTTTCTGTGGGCTACGCACGGACTAAACTGAGCTAAACTTCGCCCCCCTCGAATTTAACTCAGGCCTCTATGTATGGCTTGTGGCTCAACTCTAAGCTTGTGAGCAGAGATAAATTTGTGCCTTAAACCAACCTGTCTAGGTTGGGCCAGTGCATTAATTATTATTATTATTATTATTATTATTATAACAAACTAAATAGATTTGAAACAATTAAACAACCAAAATTACAATTATAAAACAATTTATTTCATATCTAAATCTGAAACAAACAATTAAACAAATAAAAATTACAATCATATAATTTGTTTCATATATCTAAATATGAAACAAACATATCTAAAACAATTAGATATGGAACAATTAAACAAACAAAACAATCACATGAACTAGATCTTTGAGAAACAAACAGCAAAGAGAGTTCGAGACTCTAGAGGAGTGGTGGCTTGAGTGTGTGAGCTTGGATGCCAGTGGCCTTGTACAAAGAGAGCAGTGCTGAGGTCGAGGCTTGAAGGAAAATAGGAGACGAATAGAAAGAAAGAGGAGTGACTATGAGGCTATTTACTAGTGAGGGTTTCTCTTATCGATTTGAATTCGCGAGTCATATGCTTTATGCATAGCCTTAAATCTTCTCGCATCTATTTTTCTTTTATTCTACTTAGGCCATCTCCAACCATCGTACTAAAATAAAGCAGCTTCAATTTTAAAATAAAGCAAACAGTATATTATTATCTCCAACCATTTACACTATTTTTATCTTTAAAAAATATATTCTCTCTAAAAATAGAATATTCTTTATATCATTTTTATTTATTTATAAAATAATAAATAATCATAAATTTTAATCATTTATATAAATAATAATTATTAATGTAGCATAAATAAAATAAAATAATTAAAAATAAAAAAAATAAAAATTAATATCAACTAGAATTTTTTTATTCATACATAATAAATACTACATTTAATAAAAAAAGGAATACAAGTACAAGTACAAATATTTATATTACATTTCTGAATTACCATAATCATCCCATATATGTTCAATTAATGCATTTCGAAGTGCATAATGAGCATCTTTATCCTTAATTTTTCTATGTCGCGATAAAAATGCTTCAAATCGGTCATTTTCATTGGTTACAAGCTCAACATCTGGAGTCGGCACTTCCATACAGTCCGAAATATTTGCATGAACATCACGTTCATTTTCAATTATCATGTTATGCATAATAATGCATGCACTCATTATATCATGCAAAATATTCTTCTGCCAAAATCTTACAGGTCCGGCTATAATTGCAAATCATGATTGCAAAACTCCAAATGCACGTTCTACATCTTTCCTACATGATTCTTGTTTCATTGCAAATAATTTTCTTTTAGGACCACGTGGCTCATGAATACTTTGTACAAGTGTGGACCACTTTGGATATATGCCATCAGCTAAATAATAACCCATGTTATATTCTTTTCCTCGAATAACATAGTGAGCTGGAGGAGCAATACCTTTAGCAAGATTGGCAAAAAGATGAGATGCTTCCAACACAATAATATCGTTGTTAGAACCTGGCATACCAAAATATGCATGCCATATCCAAAGGTCATAATCAGCTACGGCTTCGAGAATAATAGTTGGAGATCCACTCCGACCAGCATATTGTCCTGCCCAAGCAGCAGGACAATTTTTCCACTTCCAATGCATACAATCTAGGCTACCTAACATCCCGGGAAAACCACGAGATTTTCCAATATGAAGCAATCTCGTCACGTCATTTGCATTAGGTGACCTTAAATATTCTTCCGCGAATACTTCTACAACCGCACGACAAAATCTCTTCATACTTTCTATTGCTGTAGATTCTCCAATTTTAATGTATTCATCTGTTGCATCTGCCGGCATTCCATACGCTAACATCCGAAATACAGCTGTTACTTTTTGCAAACCCGATAATCCGACTTTACCAGTTGCATCTATTCGTTGTACAAAGTAGTTATCGTGTTCCACTATGGCATTAAAAATACGTTGGAAGAGACCTCTGCCCATTCGAAACCTTCGACGGAACATAACATCATTATATAGAGAATTATCAGCAAAATAATCGTTAAAGAGATTACGATCAGCATTTTCACGATCACAGCATTTTCACGATCACGATTGATCACTACGTGGCCAGCAACCGATCCTCCATGATGCACATCATTGTTTAGTTTGTCTTTATAATAATGGGCAATGGCTACATTATTATTGGTGTGAACCAATATAAGTGTCATTCGCTCTGCATCCCATCTTTCATTATTCAGTATTTGTGATTCTTCATCATTTTCTGATTCTGAATTTGAAGATGAAGTATAATATTGATAATGAGATGAAGATCCGAAGTTGAAATTCATTTTTAAAAAGAGTAAAACAGAGTCAGTTTGTATGCAAGATAATTATCATCAATATATTTATATTGAAATTTTTATCTTATTTTTCAACGTGTCAGAAGATAAGATATGTAAAAAAAATTAATCTCAACCGTCGGATTCAATTTATCTTCATATGAACCATTGGATATCTGTCATAGAATCTGATCTTATCTTCACTATTTTCCATGCCAGAAGATAAGATATCTAGCAAATCTAATCTCAACCGTCGGATCAATTTATCTTCGTATGAACCGTTGGATATCTGTCATAGAATCTAATCTTATCTTCACTATTTTCCATGCCAGAAGATAAGATATCTAGCAAATCTAATCTCAACCATCGGATCAATTTATCTTCGTATGAACCGTTGGATATCTATCATAGAATATAATCTTATCTTCACTATTTTCCATGCCAGAAGATAAGATATCTAGCAAATCTAATCTCAACCGTCGGATTCAATTTATCTTCGTATGAACCGTTGGATATCTGTCATAGAATATGATCTTATCTTCACTTTTTTATATAAATACCCCACTACATCCTCACTTTTATTATCGTACTTGTAAACATTTATCACTATCCATCAATCTTCTAAATTTTAATTTGTTTGTAAGTGCCAAATCATTAATATGTCTTCTAAACATCGCACTTTATCATACACAAATGATGAAGATAAACACTTATGTAGTGTTTACCTTGACATTTCTCAAAATCCAATTATAGGAATCAATCAATCGAGAGACCAATTTTGGTCCATAATTGAAGAGGAATATAATAAGGCACAAACGGAGTTTTGCATCACGCAACCCAGATTGAAAAGATCTCTACAATGTCGCATGCAAGTGATATTGAAAGAGGTTGGTAAGTTTAGAGGATGTATGGAACAAGTTGAAAATCTCAATCTCAGTGGTGCTTTCACAACAAGATATTGTGAGTATTCTACATTTATTTTCTAATTATTTTTTAAAGAAGTGATCCTAATATTAATATTTTTACAGGTTAACCGTGCAAGAATATTATATTCACAAGATACAGGCAAGAGATTTAAGTTTGAGCATGTCTGGCTAATTCTAAAAGACATTGAAAAATTTATTAGTGTTAATAATGTTGCATCAACATTTTCAAGCCCTAATCGTAATTTTGCATCATCTGAATCAGACACTCCTGCTTCAGAGTCTCCTAACACTCCAGGTCTATCTTCATTCTCCCTTGATATAAATGAGGACAATGTTAGTGGAAGTTCAGCACAACGTCCTACAGGGGTAAAAAAATCAAAATTGAAAAGAAAAAATGATGATCAATTTTCCGCCCTTATCAAAACCATGAATTCAAATGCTGATCGACTTTTTGAAGCTTTAAAAAAAGGTAACCAAGATAGGGGAGAGTATCACGAAATCAAAAAACGGAAGTTGGTTTTAGCTGAACGTAAAGAAGAACATAAAATTATGTTCACAGATCTGAATTCTATAACTGATCCAAATTTACGTGAATATATTCGTACTGAAAAAGAAAGGATTTTACAAAAAAGATCTCAACAAGGTCAAGGAACTCAAGGTCAAGAACATGGATTTGGAGTTGAAGAATCTGGAGGTGAAGGATCTGGAGGTGAAGGATCTGGAGGTGGATATGGTCAATATTTTAATTTATTAACTGGGTCACAAGATGATTTACCAGAATATTAGAGTTGTTGATATGTATTTTTAATTTTACTTAAATTTATTTTATGTTTATGTTTATTTTTATTTTTCGTTCATTTTATGTTGTATTTTTAATTTTTTTTAAAATTTAATTAAGTGTGTGTTGTATTTTTAAGTTGTTTAAATTTTAATTAAGTGTGTGTTGTATTTTTAAGTTGTTTAAATTTTAATTAAGTGTGTGTTGTATTTTGAAGTTGTTTAAATTTTAATTAAGTATGTGTTGTATTGTTTAATTTATAATTTATATTTTTATAATTTTAATATTATCAAAAAATTATTAAAATTTATTTTAAAATTTTATATTTTTTATTACTTAAAATAAAAAATTAAATAAATTAATGAAATAAATAAATAAATAATAATTAATATTTATAAATTAATAATAATTAATAAATACATAACAAATTATATTTATTATATTAATTAAAAAAAATTTATAATATTTAATTAATAATAATTAAAAAAATCATTCAACATTTTCTTTTCCTTTCTTCCTTTCTCTGTGTCTCTTCCTTTCTTCGTTTCCTTTTCCTTTCTTTGTATTCTCTGTGTCTTTTCCTTTCTTTCTTCCTTTTCCATCTTCTTTTTCCCTTCTTTTCTTTCTTCTTTTAACATAGCGCAACTACAGTGCTGCGCTATGTTTGGCGCAGCACTGTAGCATCCATTCAGTTTGACGCAACAAATAGCGAACGATTGGAGTAAATTTTTAACCTAAATTGCTCTATAATGGCGATATGAAGCTGCCGTTGGAGATGCTCTTAGAATGCCAACAATATTACAATCATACAATTTCAGTTGGACTTGTGAAATTTCTATATAACTATAATCATAAATACAAGAACCAAGTCCATAACAAATATAAATTATAATTTTCAGCTACAAAAACCTAAAAACCAACTGACATTGATAGATAGACAATTAAATTACTTTATGGCACCACCAAAATTTGATAGAAAATTATCAGACTTGGGTAGTTCATACAATAGTTTCATCTAAAAGCATTGAACCTTTAGGAGGCCTTTACTACGTAATATCCAATAATGGCTCAAATCAAAATCTATAGGGAAAAAAAAAAGAAAAAGCTTAAGTTAAGGTTTTCTTACTTTCTACTATTTCGCCTTTATTTCTCACCAAACTTTTGCAAAAGAAATTTGTTGTTGATATGTGAAAGTATCTCAAAGAGAAAACAAGAGCAATAAGAAGAATTTTTTTGAATATGGTTCACAAATTCTAATTGTAAAAAAATGAAAGAATCAAAAGTAGTCAAGGTATGTCACGACCCAACCCGGGGGCCACGACCGGCATGCAGCCAAACCGAAATCCGACCACATAAGCCTTAGAAACATTCATAACAGTCTAAGTGCAAAACATTTCAATACTTATATAATCCTCAATCCTAGTTCAAATGCAAACCATCAATATACTCAAATCACAATAAAATCATTCGGGAAATCTAATGCAGACAAGTTCTACTTATTACACAAAAAGGGATTCGGATACAATCTGCCCAAAAGTTCAATATCCGGAAATCTCTAAGCAGAATGACCAATAACACAAATGGAAAACCTGATCGACTTTGCCAAGAAGAGAAAGAAGACAGACGAAGGCAATCACTGTAAACCTGCAAGACAATCTATATGGGTGTGAGCGTTATATATAGACGCCCAGTAAGTCTATGAGAGGCAGAGAAACATCTAACAGTTATATAAGCAGTACATATAATACATTCACAAATTAAGCAATCAAGATGGTGTGTCGGGGTCACCAATCAGTAAACAGTACAGTATCATATCAGTCACATCCGCCCTTATAACTTCTCAGTACAGTACAGTAATCAGTAATTAGGCATGTAGCCTCAGTAAACAGTATAGGCATTAAGCCTCAGTAGCAGTATAAGCATTAAGCCTCAGTAAACAGTATAGGCATTAAGCCTCAGTAGCAGTATAGACATTAAGCCTCAGTAACATCCTTCCCCTTCATGACACACCATCACACAGCACAAGTAATATCAAATTCAATATTATCACATAAATACAATCACATGCAAGTTTCTCTGTCTCCTAAAACATGCGAGGCTGAGGTCGAAAGAATAGTTTAGTGAATATATAGAAAGGATAATATATTATAAGAAGGGTTTATATATATATATATATATAAGTTGTTAGCAAGTAGCACAACACAAACAGTTCAAATACACCCATAGAACTTACCTGGTATCCAAAAAAAGCTTAGCCCAATCCTCACAACCTACTGACCTCGAGCTTCAGCCGGATTATTGCCTAAGGAAAGATAATTACATAGTCCAACAATCAATCCTACTATCTCATCTATCATGAGGGATGCAATGCATGCTATGAATGCAAAAAGACCAATACTTAACCAACAATTAACCAAGATAATCCAAAATCAAAAACCAATCCGACTCAACTCAAAATTATGGTTCAACCCAATGGTTAAACCGATCGCACCTCAAAAATACAAAATCAATTAATTACCTAAAATTTATTAGAATCAGAACCTCAACTCAATTTCTATAACTCATTTATCAAATAATATCACATCAGTCCCTATGCAAAAATCATAAATCATACCAACACCCAAAACCGATAAAAATTCTTAAATAGTCTCTATAACTCAAAAATTTTCAGAAAATAATTCCATCATTTAAAAATTCTGGAAACATTCCAGTAGCTTCTCCAACATCAAAATAATGTGTGTACAAAATTTCAGACTAATCCAAATTTATTTGGTACTCCAAAAATATTTTACAATATTCTGGTTCTGTTTGAACCACTAAAAATCAGTACAGCAAAAATCATCATAAATCCTTCACATTTCGTTACCACAAAATTATCCAAATAATTTTCTCATATAATAGACATCAGGATGGACAACCTATAAAAATTTCATAATTTTTCAAGACATCTAAGACCTTCAAATTAATTCTCAAATCAGACATCATCAGAAAACCCTTAACCAACAGTAGTGTCAATTCTTAATTTATTTCGATACCTTAAAATTAGAACCAGACTCCAAATTATTTTTCTCCAATTCACAACATCATAATAAACAACATATCAAAATTTTATAATTTATAGAAACCTCTAAGTCCCTCAATTTAATTTTTAAATTGGATTCATATAACCAGTTACCATACTGGCAGCAGTAGAAAGATCAAATTATTTCAACAATATCACAAACAGAAACATAGCCCAACATATTTTTCTTGTAAACTAGACTTCCAGAACTTCAACATATATGAAAATCAAATCTAAAACATTTTTACACTTTTTGGTATGAATTTCGAAAGTTACAGATGATGCAATCGCATCTACAGTATAGTTCTTCAGACAACAGTAGCAAACTTGAATTTTCCAGAAATATACGATGCTCCAAAATCCCAACAATTATTTTTCTTATAAACTAGACTCAATTTCGAGCCACATATCCAAATTTCAGATTTTTATCATATTCCAATATTTAATTAAAAATTGAGCAACATACAACACTAAAATCAAACTTCAGCAGAGAATTAAATCATCCAAAAACTCAAAGAAAATAATTAATTCGAAAATCCTAATACCCAAATCAATTCAATCAAACCTTAATTCAGTACCTTCATCAAATTTCAGAACCCAACACTAGTCCAAATCAATTAATTCAATACCAAAATCCATCAAAACAATAAAAAACCCAAAACCTAACCTATTTTGTAAAAATTAATTTAATTAAATAATAAATCAAATTTAACCAAATTAATTAAGAAAAATACCAACCCAATATGATATGAACATGAACTAATCAAATGAAAGTCGAAATAATGCAAAAGGAATCAAGAAAAACCTCAAAAAACCCAAAAACTCAAAAATTTGAGCTGCTGGAACAGAGGCCAAAACGACATCGGCGAGCCAGCCCGCAGCACGCCAAACGATGGAACTTCGCACACCGAACGACAAGCCTTTGGCTCGTGCCTCTCCGCCAAACGATGCCAGCGCCTCGCCAAACGACACGGGCACTCCGCACGCCCACTGACGAAACGACAGACGCACAGATTTGAAGGAAAATTTTTTTTTCTTTTTTTTTTCTCTCAAACGGCGCAAATAATTTAGACACACAAATGGATGCCCTAACACCCCTATTATAGGAAATAAAACTTTTAAAAATTATATTTTGACCCCAATCTAATTTATTTTAATTAAAAACACCCCAAAACTATTTATTTTCAAAAAAATTACCCAAAACTATAAAATTCACAAAATCAATTCAAATTTATTTTTAACTTCAAACTTTAACCCAAAATAATTTATAAATATGTTTTACGCATAATAATACCCGAAAATATCGAAAACGACAAAAAGTCCAAAAATGACGAAAATACCCTCGGCACCCAAAAATACAATATTATACTCAAAACGACCGTCTCGTCGTCCCGAGTATCAAAAAGACATTTAAACCATCAAATTAAGTTCAAACAACATATGAAGGTACAAAATGACTATTTTGCCCCTATACTTAAAATAATACAAAAACCAAGGGTTTTACAAGGTATATGTTGATAAGGTACTAAACATAATCAATGGCATAACTAGGATTTAGGCAAAGGAGAAATTTTTTTTCAAGTAAATAAATTACATATGAATTACATTTTATTACAAGTAAATATTAAAAAAATAATGTAAACAGCTGACATTAATATTTATATTTTATTTTATTTTTATATTAAATATTTAAATATTAAAATTTTTATTATTTTTATTTAAATATTTAAATATTACTTTTAAAAATTACATAATATATATTATTTTTTAAATAATGTGTATATATTTCTTGAGATATTATAAAGAAAATATTTAAACTAATTATTTTTCATAAATTTATATCATAATTTTTTTTCAAAATAATTAACATAATTGCAAAACCCCCTAAACCCAATTTATAATCAAAATATAAAATAATTAACTTAATCACAATTTTAAATTCTCAATTCATGTCATAATTAAATTTCAAAATAATTAATCTAATTATCACAATAATAAACTAAAAAATATAAATTAAACTTTAAATTAAGCAATAATTATAAATAATTATAATACCTAATAATATTATTAAAATAATAAATTAAAAATTAATTTTAATTCTTTAAAATAATTAATATTTAAAAATTTATATATATATATGGTGGAATTAAAGTGGCGCAATGTACCCCCTCATGTCCCTCTTGGTTTCGCCTAGGGGCGGACACAAAATTTAAAATAAGTAGAGACTTATATTAGATAATAAATTCTTAACAAATTTTATTATAAATATTACAGATAAGGGCAAAACTAATATTACTAGCAAATTATACTATGTAAAACTTTTTCAAGTGAACCAATTTCTTGCAAAGTTTATCACTACTAATAATATTAGAAAATTAATTATTTTGTGCATATCCATAATATAACACTCAATTAATATCCAAGTTCCATTTAACTCCACCATTGAAAAATTATTTCGATAATCATAACTCATTTTTATTATAATAACTCATTATTTTAATTTTAAAATTAAAATTTATTTTTCAAAATTCTATTTAAAAGTAAATATAATTTTTGGAAATAAAAAATAATCTTGGATATATCATATTAATTAGAAGAGCTGTATTGTTATGAATTATATTGTTCTTTCTTCTAAAAACCTAGTTTTGCTATTTAAAAAATTAAAAATGAAAAAGTAATTAAAAGAAAATAATAAATTGCTTAATCACAAAAAATTTTGTCTAAACTAAAACTTTTATCCTAATCTCTTTTAACCAATTTTTAATAACATCTTATCATTAGCCTTTTTTTTTTAATATGTAGCCCCCACTTGCCCCAACATAGGTTCGCTACTGGTTTCATCCTTGAATATAGCGGACAAGGTGAAACAACTTAGTAAGAAATTTTCTGATGAAAGAATAATTATAGTCACATTGCTTGAATGATATACAACCACAACATCCTCTTTGAAGAACTTTAAGGACTTACCAAGTATTACTTTGGCAGAACTTTTACATTCATTACAAATATATGAATAAGGAAACTTACAAGATAAGAAGGTTTGTTGAATGTGCTTTTTATGCCAAGTCACTATAAAGGAAAATATGTTAGGCACAAACCTTGACAACAACAACAATACAAGTGAAATCATCCACCTTGCTTTCATTCTAAGAAAATAAATCTTCCACATAAGTACTAGTGAAGACTATATTCAAATGCAATAAAGGTGACTAAATAGATTATCTGAAGAGAATGTGCAAAACTCAACAACAACAAGGGAAAGTCAAACATTGCCTTGAATCAACAACAGAAGGAAGAGAAGCTATTTGCAGTATAATGTTTTGGAATTGTGAACCTCGATTTTCCACCCGAAAAGGATTCGGATGAAAGTTCACTCGTTGTCGGAAGTCGCCACTCAGTTTATTTTGTTCAAAGGGAAAAACTAAGAAAACCCTTGTTTGACTCCAATTAATGCATCCAATGTAAAGGTTTCTAATCTACGAACCCAAGGAGGATTCGGGGACTATGTCATGTATTTGATTAATTTGCCAATTTAAAAATGAATCCAAAAGGAACACAGAAAGGAAGAAGAATAGATTGTTAGTAAATTGCGGACTTGTTATTTGAGGTGAATCTCAAATATGCCTACATACTCTCGTTTTTTTATGAGAGATCAAAGCCTATGTAGTTCGGAAAAGCCTATTTAAAGGCGATGAAAATTATGCTTCATGCATGTGTGTGTGTATGCTTCGTGCATTTGTCGGGCTTTTTGCCAAAGTTGTTAATTTTAGCACTTAGTGCAAATTTGTGAAATTTAGGTACTTTGTACCAAAATAGTGCAATTTAGGCCTTTGGCCAAAAGATTGATTTTAATTGTGAAATTTAGGTACTTTGTACCAAAAAGATACAATTTAGGCTCCGTGCCAAAAAGTTTATTGATTCGCGGCTTCATGCCGAAGTGTTGATTGATTAGTTAATTAGGCCTTAGACCTAAAAGGATTAGGTCTTTGACCGGAAAGAAATTAAGAAGAAGATAGGATGCTTTATGATATGCTTGAATTGACAAATGATGAATTATCATACTGCCTTGTTTAGGGTCCTTCCACTTCGAAGTTCCAGGCCTTGTTTTCTTAGATCTTGAAATATGATTCTTAATCCCTGCCACACAAGGTTAGATTCTTGCAAATAAAAGTCCAATAAGAGTTTTTAAGCGTGAAAAGAATTCGACAGCATGAGGCCCACCCGAAAAAGTCCCACCCCCTTTTTTGAAAGTTTAGCAGCATTTTATAGGCGAAATTTGGGCTGGACGGCGGTCGGACCGCCGGTCCGGCAGTTGGACCTCCGTGGTCAGCGGTCGGACCGGGTGGTCGCCGAAAAAACTGGAAAGGACACGGACGGCGGTCGGACCGCCGGTCCCAGCGGTTCACCCCAAAACCGCACCGAAATCCGCATTTTTTCATTTAAACTGATTTTCTGGGAGCTGCGGACCTCCAAAAATTATTCCGAGACCATACCTGTGGTCCTTGCGTCGCTCCGGACATTTCAAGTACCATGAAGGTATATTTTTGGTGAACTCTGCCGCGGTCGACCGGTCTGGCTTGGTCTTTTGCAGTCGGCTTTCCGAGCCTCAAAATTTGAATATTCACAATTGCCCCCCACTGGGGTCCATAAAAATGATTTATGGGGCCCAGTGGCCTTCTGAAGAGCGAATTTTGAGTGAGGGGTAAAAGATCCGCCTTTTGGCATTTTTGGATTGCTTGCAACACCTCATGATTTTTCTCTGCACCTTTGTTAAGCATAAACAGTACATATGTATGCATGATGTCCTCTTTTATTTTCATAAAGGTATTCATTTGCTTCTTTATAACCATTGCATGCACAACTAGACCAAGAGTCTTCAAAAGGTGAAAAGGATCAATATGGGTAGATATGGGTTGTTTTCTGTCACCACTATTAGGGGGATATTAATGGATTGGGATTTTTATTTATTTCTAGTAAAGAACTTAGAAATAAATTCTAGGAATCTTTCCCTTATATGTACTTGAACTAGCTCTAGTAATGAACCAGAAGTAATACTAGGCTTCACTAAGCACTGCTATCAGTAATTATTTCTAGTAAAGAACTTAGAAATAATCCTCTAGGAAGTCACACACCACTGGGGAAAGAACTTGAATTTTTCTGAAGTTACCCCCAAATTATTACCGGAGTTACTCGAGCTGTTCCTCAAACTGGGTTAGGAATCATCAGGTGATCAGACCTTTTGCTAAGCCTTCCCTTGTCCAGCCTACTCCAGAGTACAGAGCTGAAGTTTGGCCAATTGAAAAGCCAACGAGGCATGCATTGTTGTAGGAGCTGGAGGGAGAGGAGGTGGTTCCTCTTAGCGAGGAGGAGATAGACGTTGCAGAGAGTTCCGGAACTAAGGAAGATACCGAAGACTCTGCCCCACATAGGAGGCGTAGGATTTAGATCCCAGGGTGACTCCATTGCCTGTTTTTTTTGTTGTTTGTACCTTTTTAGTTCCTTGAATGTATAGGACTTATGGTCTGACTCTTTTTTTGTAATGACTGACTCTTTTTGTAATGAAAGATTCTTTTTTGAATGAATGACTCTTAATGAATGACCCTTTCCTTTTTTTTTTGTTTGCTTTCCAAGCATTATCTACTTTATTTATTTGCTCTAATTTTTTCCTAAGCCGTCCTTTCGGATTTTCAACTTAGCGAGCTCTTACCCATTCTTGCCTAAGCCGCCCTTTGTGGGTTTTCGACTTAGCGGGATTTTTTGTTTTTTGTTTTTGTTTTCTTTGTTTTTGTGTTTTTTATAATATTAGCAAAAGAAAGATGAATGGATGATTTTTATTAATATTTAGACCGTGCTCAAGGAGAGCTACCTACATATCTCGTATTAGTTTGCGAGAATCAGGTCTAATGTAGTTCCTTACAATGCATGATTATACATAATATTTCTTTAATTGATCCAGATTGCATGCGTTTGTGAACTCCAGACCATCCAAATCAGATAAGATGACGGCTCCGCCGGAAAGTATTTTCTTTAAAATGTAGGGTCCCGCCCAATGAGGATGAAACTTCCCACGAGGATCTGTAACAGGTGTTCTAATCTCTTTCAGAACCAAACAACCTTCTTCCAACTTTCGATCTTTGACCTTTTTGTTGAAATGTCTGGCCATTCGCCTCTGATACCCTTGAATCCGATGTAGAGTTTGAAGTCTTTTTTCATCCAAACCCAACAACTGATGATGATAATTGCTGATCCATTCAGCTTTATTTATCTGACTTTCTTGAATTATCCTTGCCGATTGAACTTCCAGTTCAATGGGGAGTACCGCTTCCATTCCGTACACCAGGGAATATGGGGTTGCCCCAGTAGGAGTTCTAATTGATGTTCTATATCCCCACAAAGCCAGCGGTAACTTCTCATGCCAACGCCTATGTTCCTTGATCATTTTTTATATGATCACCTTTATAGACTTGTTCGCTGCTTCTACAGCTCCATTTGTTTGAGGTCTATAAGGAGAGGACTTATGATGCTGGACATTCTTATCCTTCAAGAGCTTAGCAAATTCTGCTTGGAAATGAGTTCCATTATCAGTGATAATTTCAAATGGCATTCCGTACCGACAAAGGATGTTGGTTCGGACAAACTATGCTGCCTTTTTGGCGTTTAATTCTGCATAGGAAGCTGCTTCAACCCACTTTGTGAAGTAATCCACTGCTACCAAAATAAACTAATGTCCATTTGAGGCTTTTGGATGTATTTTGCCAATTATATCTATTCCCCAAGTAGCGAAGGGCCATGGAGAAGTGATCGGATTCAGGGCAACGGGAGGTTACTTCTGCATCTTGGCAAATATCTGACACTGATGGCATTCTTGCACAAATGCCACGCAGTCTGCATTCATGATGGACCAATAATATCCTAGATTGGCAATTTTTCGAGCCAAGGCGATCCCATACATGTGTGGTCCTGATTCGCCACCATGTACCATTTCCATTATCTGCTTAGCCTCTGCTTCATTCACACACCTTAGGTGCATTCCATTCCAACTCCTCTTGTAGAGGATATCTCCATTAAGAATGTAACATGTGGCTAGCTGCCTTATGGCCCTCTGATCAACCTTTGATGATCCCTCCGGATAACTTCCATCCTTGAGATAACCTTTGATATCCCAAAACCATGGTTTACCATCGGCCAAATGCATTATGTGGGCAGGTTGCTTCTGAAGTTGAACTTTCAATGGACGAATGACTTTCCCCTCCTTGATATTGATAATGGAAGCTAAAGTAGCCAGGGCATCAGCAAACTGATTCTTTGCTCTTGGGAGATATTCGAAGGACAAATCATCGAATTGTTGTGCCAGATGATCAAGGCGTTGTAGGTAAGGAACCAAACGCTCTTCTCTTATCTTCCATTTCCTTAAGGCTTGTGATACTATTAAAATAGAATCACCGTAGACCTTTAGGTTCTTAATTCCTAATTCCAGGGCGGCTTTAAGCCCATTGATGCAAGCTTCATATTCTGCTTCATTGTTTGTGCAGCTAAAGTCAAGTTTAACTGCAAATGGAATGTATTCTCCACAAGGAGTTTTGAACACAATCCCAATTCCATTTCCATGATAATTGGATGCCCCATCAAAATACATCTCCCAAATACTCCCTTCCACATTCAAGAGGTCTTCGTCAGGGAAACCCACTTCTCGCAGCTCGTCATTCACGGGTAATTCTGCTAATTGGTCAGCTATTGCGCCACCTTTCACAGCTTTCCTTTGAATGAATTTTAGGTCAAAGGCTGCCAATGTTGACACCCACTTAGCCATTTTGCTGTCCAAAACAGGCCTCTCCATAAGGAATTTCAAGGGACTCTGTTCTGCGATGACATAAGTAGTGTAAGAAGACAAGTAGTGTTGTAACTTCGTACAAGTCCAATACAAGGCTAAACACAACTTCTCAATCTTGTTATACTTTAACTCATAATCCAGCATCCTTTTGCTGAGGTAGTAAATTGCATTTTCCACCTTCGTACTTTCGGCTTCTTGAGCTAGCATTGCACCCATGGCTTCATCTGTTACAGACAAATACAAGAGCAGAGGCTTTCCCATTCTGGGAGGTTATAGAATTGGCGGACTTAACAAGTATTCTTTGATCTTGTCGAAGGCCTTTTGGCAGTATTCATTCCATTCTTGTGAAGCACCTTTCCTTAGTAGCTTAAAGATTGGACCACAAGTCTCTGCCAACTGCGATATGAATCGACTGATATACTGTAATCTACCTAGCAAGCCTCGAATCTCTTTTTCTGTTCTTGGCGGAGGCATTTTCAGAATAGCCTTCGACTTTGCTGGATCAACTTCTATTCCCTTCTTGCTGACCAAATATCCCAAAAATAAGCCTGATGTTGCACCAAAGAGGCACTTTGCAGGATTAAGCTTCAAATTGTACTTGCGAAGTCTAAGGAAGAACTTCTCAAGTGCTTCAACGTGTTGTTCTGGAGATTTTGACTTAACAATCATATCATCAACATACACTTCTACTTCTTTGTGAATCATGTCATGAAAGACTGTTGTCGCCATCCTTTGGTAGGTAGCCCCTGCATTTATCAACCCAAAAGGCATAACCCTGTAGCAGAAAGTGCCCCATTCTGTAATGAAAGCTGTCTTCTCTTTGTCTGGTGGGTGAACTAGGATCTGATTGTACCCAATCGCGAGGTCAGTCATGGAAACCATCACATGCCCAGCCATCCTGTCTATCAGCAAATCGATGTGTGGTAGTGGAAAATCGTCCTTGGGACAGGCCTTATTCAAATCTCTGTAGTCAACACACATCCTGACCTTTCCGTCTTTCTTCGGGACCGGCACAATGTTTGCTAACCAGGAAGGGTAGGCAATTAGTTCTATGAACCTATTATCCAGTTGCTTGGCAACCTCCTCTTTAATTTTCAAAGACTATTCAGGCTTCATTCTTCTCAATTTCTGCTTAACCGGCTTCGCATCTGGGTATAGTGGAATCTTATGAACTGCTATGGCTGGGTCTATTCCCGTGACATCACTTGCCTTCCACATGAAGCAGTCGACATATCTTCTGATGCACTCAACAACATGTTTCTTATTCACACAATCATATGCAATGTATGTATGTTCATTTTCTTTGCCAATCATTATTTTTTCATTTATTTCATTTATTTCATTTTTGCTAGATAATACTTGGAAAGCAAAAGACACAGGGTAACCAAGAATTTAAAGAGTTTCATTGATAATGGTGGAGTCATTCTCCAAGATTACATTAGATTTGACATTGGGGTTCTCTAAATCTGAAACTACAGAAGACTCAAAATTAGACTCTGACTTGGTGTTTGACTCAGAATTTGACTTTGTACAAGACTCGGGTTCAGGGTGTGACACAGGACTAGGTTTGACCATAGCAGCTCGTCCCTCCTCGGCATACCAGTTCATCAGTGGTCCATCGGTTGTCTTGATCAGCTTTGTGAAGTCCCTTTTGTCTTCAAAATTGGTTATCATAGCAACCTCATCAAAGAGATTAGGCCGCATAAAATCTTCCATTTGTGGGTCAGCTATAGGTTCTAGCTCTTCTTCTTTTATGGCTAAAACATCATCGAACATCTCAAAACCCGGTAGCTTCTTTCCGGTCACAGGAGAATAGAATGGCTCCTAGAAACCATAGTAAGGAACTGCTTTTCCAGGTTTGCAGAAGTGACCATTCAGAGTTCTAAAGTAAGGGCGCATTTTGAGGCTTCTTGCCCCCCAATTCTTCTTTTTCTTCCTTCCATGCTCAAACTCTTCTATCCCCTCATCTGTGGGTTTATACCCCAGGCCAAAAGTTCCCTTATTCTCAGGCTCTTCCCATGGCCGTACTACGGGTGTTTTCCTCCCAGACTTTATCATTTTCATTCCGGGCAGTAGACCTACCCTTAGCATCATTCCGACCAGGCAATTGATTTGGACCTCCCCAAAATCATATAAGATAAATGGCCCTTTGGGTTTTTCTCCTTCAATGCATTGGACTGTATCATAATGGAAACCAGTCAAGGTCATGGCGGTTTCGCCAAGAACAACCTCAAAGAGAGACTGATCCATGGTTCTCTTGTTGATTTCACAGGTGTCACCTTTGATAGTGATGATTTTTCCTTCAAAAGGGAACTTAAGTTTTTGGTGTAATGAAGAAGGGATAGCATTATTCTGATGAATCCACGGCCTTCCAAGGAGGAGATTAAAGCTTGCGGGTACATCAATGACTTGGAAGGGCACTCTCATTTTCACCGGCCCAATGACAATTTCCAGAGTGGCAACACCCAAAATTTCTCTTCGAGTGTTATCATATGCTCTAACAATCTGATCAGAAGGTGTAAGATCTATAGCCTCCAACCCCAGACAGCTTGCTACTTTTAAGGGACATACATTTAAGGCTGACCCATTATCAATGAGAACCATGGGAACAGTCTTTCCCCCGGTTTGTATGGTGATGTATAGAGCATCATTGTGTTTACTGCCATCTTCTGGTAGGTCCGTATCAGAAAATCGGATACTCAATGTCTTGGTTGATTGGGTCAAAGTGGCTACCAAAGCTTCTGGGCTTGTGTCTACTGATGTATCAAGCTGACTCAAAGCTTCGCTGAGAGCCTGACGGTGTGGGAATGAGGAAGCAAGGAGCTCCCAAATTGACACCTTAGCTTGAGTTTGTTTAAGCTGAGTGAGGAAAAGGTCTTCCTTTGGTTCAGGTGTCTTCTTATGGGGGTGATTTGAGGTTGCAGGGGCTTTTCCCAAGTCGAGTGGCTGATATTGCCTTCCGCTTCTCATCAAAGCGTCGACCTCTTCAGCGAGGTCATTCAAATCCAACACACACACTTCATTCATTTCTAAGAGGAGTTTGAAAGGATCAAACAGCTCTTCTTCCACAGTGATGGCGTGGATGGAATGATTAGGCAAAGGGTTAGTATTAATGTTTGGTTGACTACTCCTGAGAGGAATGATGTCACCCCTATCCACCAAATCTTGGATACGGTTTTTCAGAGTCCAGCAAGCATTTGTTCTATGCCCTTTTCCCTGGTGGTATTCACAATACTCATTGGCCTTATAACTGGAGGGTAATGGGTTTGGAGGTGGCCTTGGGTCCAAAGGCTTCAAATATTTCCCTTCCACGGCCTTTTTAAACACTAGATGAAGGGGCACTCCAAGGTTAGTATATTGCCTTCTTGGCTGATTTCTCTGCCCAAGATTGCCCACACGTAAAGGATTCGCAGGGGCAATATTGGCCACTTCATTGATTTTGCTTGAGGAAGCATTTTTGGCCCTGTTTTTTATACTTTGAAGTAGCTCCCTCATCCACTATTTTACCCAATTGTATCAAGTCTTCTACCTTAGTTGCAGTCGCAATGAGCGATTTGAAAGTAGGTAGGTATTGGGTTTGCAGTTGAGCTTGATATATAGGTCTTAAATTCCTGATTATAATATCAATCTGCTCCTGTTCTGAAGGGCGATTGATCATTTGGGCGGCTTTTGCCCTCCACCTCATAAGGAACGAGGAGAAGGGTTCATTGTTATTTTGCTTAGTGGTCTCAAGCTCCCTTCTAGTGACATCAACCTCAATATTATAGTGATATTGAGTGTTAAATGCATTGCAGATGTCTTCCCAGGTCTTAATTTTAGCACGATCCAGGCTCACAAACCACTTAAGGGCAGCCCCAGTCAAGGATTGTTGAAAGAGTTGAGCAAAGAGCTCATCATTTAAACCCCAAGGGCTCAAGGCCCCCACATACATCTTCAAATGGGTTTTAGGGCAAGTGGTCCCATCAAATCTGTCCATCCCAGGCATCTTGAATTTTGGAGGCAATCTAGCTTGGGGAAACAAGGATAAGGAATCCATGTCTACCACCTCTTTATGAGTTTTCATGGCAGTGATTGACCTTTCAAGCAATTCAAGTTTCTTTTTCAGTTCATCAGTTTCATTCTTAGAGGGTGGATCCTCCAAATTGATGACAGGGGTATTGTTTTGAGCAGTCATGGAGGTACTAGTTTGCCCCACAATGGGTTCCTTTCCCAAATCTCCAGGAGTAGAGGCCGTCTTTGGTGCCCCTCCCAATTCAGCCAGGATGGCCACCCTTTGGGCAACCAAAGCTTCATCAATTCTCTCTTGCATCCTAGCTTCAATTTCCTTAACCTATCCATCTAGCAAGGCCTTAATCTGTTCAATAGTAGCCATTTCAGTAATTGGAGCAGTTGGTGAAATTTGGGTAGCAGGACTTGTGGGTGATTGGACAGTTGGAGTTGGTGTAGCTTGTGTGGGTGAAGGCACACGGATAGTGGATACCTGCAAAGGTTAAAGGCAAGGGATCAGGGCAGTGGGTAGGATGGGATAAACTCTTGGTCCACTTATACACATCAAAAGTTTTCCCCAAAAGATTTTTCCCAAAATAATGTTGTCATGTTGCATGAATGCACTTCATCACATCATAATTCATTTTAATGGTATGTGGCACTATCATTGGGTACATACAACCTAAGGGAAGGTTCTATTGTTCATGAAAAATAGAGAATAAGCTTATAATAGGGACCCTTGAGTCTTGAGTAAGATATACCTAACCACATGTGAAACAAGGAGTTTTATGTGGGTCCAACAGTACGATTACTCATGGGCCACTCCAAAAGAATTGGAATGGTTTGCGACAACAGGGAGGACGCTTTGGCTGTCCGCCGGCATAATCAATGAGACCTGCCGGTCAGCGCTACTTGCTATCCAGACTCAGAATTTTGAACAGAAAGAGAAGAAATTCATTTGAAAACAATTTTTTATTAAATGAAGGAAAAGGATTCCCCCATATAATGCAAGAGAAAAAGATTCTCTGAATGTCAAAATAAATGCACAATTAATCAAACAAGGGGTCCATTAAAGGAAAAAGATTCCTTTTGTCAATTTTCAATCCAATATCCCCAAGGAGGGGATATATATTGCTAGGGTACCCTGCAAAATAAATAAAAGTACCCTAAAGAAGGGCAAGTTAATCAAATAAACAATAGTAGCCTACCAGGATCCCATAAATCATTTTTATGGTCCCCAGTGGAGTCGCCAAATTGTGAACCTTGATTTTCCACCCGAAAAGGATTCGGATGAAAGTTCACTCGTTGTTGGGATTCGCCACTCAGTTTATTTTTTTCAAAGGGAAAAACTAAGAAAACCCTTGTTTGACTCCAATTAATGCATCCAATGTAAAGGTTTCTAATCTACGAACCCAAGGAGGATTCGGGGACTATGTCATGTATTTGATTAATTTGCCAATTTAGAAATGAATCCAAAAGGAACACAGAAAGGAAGAAGAATAGATTGTTAGTAAATTGCGGACTTGTTATTTGAGGTGAATCTCAAATATGCCTACATACTCTCGTTTTTTTATGAGAGATCGAAGCCCATGTAGTTCGGAAAAGCCTATTTAAAGGCGATAAAAATTATGCTTCATGCATGTGTGTGTGTATGCTTCGTGCATTTGTCGGGCTTTTTGCCAAAGTTGTTAATTTTAGCACTTAGTGCAAATTTGTGAAATTTAGGTACTTTGTACCAAAATAGTGCAATTTAGGCCTTTGGCCAAAAGATTGATTTTAATTGTGAAATTTAGGTACTTTGTACCAAAAAGATACAATTTAGGCTCCGTGCCAAAAAGTTTATTGATTCGTGGCTTCATGCCGAAATGTTGATTAATTAGTTAATTAAGCCTTAGACCTAAAAGGATTAGGTCTTTGACCGAAAAGAAATTAAGAAGAAGATAGGATGCTTTATGATATGCTTGAATTGACAAATGATGAATTATCATACTACCTTGTTTAGGGTCCTTCCACTTCGAAGTTTCAGGTCTTGTTTTCTTAGATCTTGAAATATGATTCTTAATCCCTGCCACACAAGGTTAGATTCTTGCAAATAAAAGTCCAATAAGAGTTTTTAAGCGTGAAAAGAATTCGACAGCATGAGGCCCACCCGAAAAAGTTCCACCCCCCTTTTTTGAAAGTTTAGCAGCATTTTATAGGCGAAATTCGGGCTGGACGGCGGTCGGACCGCTGTGGTCAGCGGTCGGACCGGGTGGTCGCTGGAAAAACGGGAAAGGACACGGACGGCGGTCGGACCGAAATCCGCATTTTTTCGTTTAAACTGATTTTTTGGAAGCTGCGGACCTCCAAAAATTATTCCGAGACCATACCTATGGTCCTTGCGTCGCTCCGGACATTTCAAGTACCATGAAGGTATATTTTTGGTGAACTCTGCCGCGGTCGACCGGTCTGGCTTGGTCTTTTACAGTCGGCTTTCCGAGCCTCAAAATTCGAATATTCACAGGAATAAACACCTACAAATTACATACAACCAAGGGCTTTTTAGATAGTTTAATAGGCTTGGAAATGGCAAGCATATTGTCGTGGAAGGTGAAGGCACAGTGGCCATCAAGAGCCAATCAGGTTTGATTGACAATTATTCCAAATGTCTTTTGGTCCTTATGTTACTAAAAAATTTTATTGAGTGTAAGCCAACTACTTGATAAATGATACAAGATTTTGTTGAAAATTAATATTATAATATATTGAGGTGTTCAATATTAAAAAGAAAGACAAGAGTTTTGCTTTCAATCTACTCAAAGAGAAAAATTGATAATATACATCATCTTAATCGAGATTAAGTGTTGAGAAAATGTAACTACTGCTCTTAGAAAATAGGAATAGTTTGTAGTATTTTGAATAAGTCAAAAGGTAGAAAGCTTCAAAGTAGACGTTAGAAAGTAGGAAATAAAGAATTGAGTTATTTTCATAGATTTATGACAATTTTTCAGTATTTCATTGCCCATTTTAATAGGATTTTCATATTCACAAAATATTTTTTTAACTAATAATAAATTACCAAAATAATTTCAATCTTTATTTTTGGATGACTTGTAAGAGGATTAAATAAAATAAAGTAAGATGGAGTAAATCAGTATAAAGTAAAATAAGATAGAAATTTTTTTTTTTATTTGGAAGGATTGTAAAGTTAAATAAAGTAAATAGTTTATACTCTTTTATTATTTAGTAGAAAGGTAAGGAAAGCAAAGTTTAATATAAATTAACTAAAATATTCTTTTATATATATAATTAGTTATTATAGTTATACAATTTGATACTGGGGCTATCTTAGGGGTCCCTCCTATCTCTCCGAGCTCAGGCTCGAGTGTTGTCTGTGCTTAGTCTCTCACTTACGAGATAAGAGAGAAAGACGGTTTGAGCTTCGCGGAAGAAGTTCTGATATCTAAGTCAGAGTTCGGTCTGAGTATAAAGAAAGTAATAATGAGAGAAGAGAAGAAAAAAATGTCTCTTATCTGTGGGGGTCTACCTCTATATATAGTTGATGCATGATAGACAAAACCTGTATATATCAGAAAATATTTGGAATGTTGGGATTGTGCGCTTGTCACATTGAAACTGTGCGTCTGTTGTATCAGAGAATATCCAAGGAGCTCGGTAAAACAGGGGTGCCCAGAGTTGAAATTGAGTCTTCTTATGAAAGCTCATCTAAGCGGCAACTAGTCACAGAGCTCCGTCCACGAGTTAGGTTAAAGGAGAGATAATATCACTAGATCCTTTCAAGTTATTTGACATTTATATTAGATTCAGAGGTGCATGCAAGGGGTGACTATGCTGACTCATAATACAAAGAGATTATATGATTTTACGTAGAACCAATGAGAAGCTCGATACATGAACTAGAGAGGCAGGAGTACTATCAGTATTTTATAGGATAAAGGCTCAATTTAAATTCTGTCTTATGGTCCAAAGCTAAATTGGACCCTACTAATTTTTTTTCAAAGAAAAAATATTTTTTTAAATTAATCTAAATTTATCCTTAATTGATGAAACCGTTATATTGATTGGCAATATATCCACATTGAATCAGAAATATTTGGATCCAATGCTGACTTTGGTTAAATATCAAGGTTTAAAATAAATTTTAAAAAAATATTTATATAATTTATTAATATTATAAATTATAATATTTTTAAAAAATATTTATTAATAAATAATTCTCAATAAATAATTTTTTTAATATTAATAAATGACAATTTTATAATATTAATTTTCATAAATATTAATATAATATATTTAAAACAAATTAACTTCATATACATGTATAAAATAACCATGATTTACAAATAATAAAAATGTTTTCTCATATCGCTGCCAAAACACTTGCTTTTATTAAATCACTTGGATGACTAGGCATTGGTTTATAGTATTTGCGCTTGTGATTGTTAATTTTCATAAATATTAATAAATATTTTTATAATACCTATTAATATTAAATAATTTTCATAATAATTATTTATAATAAATAATATATCTATTCATAAATAATTTTAGAATATTACAATTTATAATAGGGTTAATTACAAAAAAAAAAAGGCATGAACTTTGGCTTTTTTCCACTTATATCATAAATTTTTCAAAAAATATCAAAAAAAAAAAAAGGATGAACTATACACTTTATTTCAATTTAATCATATTTACATGGAATATCAATTGATCTATAAAATTATTGAAGTGTTGGTTTTTCTTAATTGACATGATATGCTGATAGTTAGATAAAAAAAATAAGTTTAGTTGCAAAAAAAAACATGGATTTTTAGTGTATTTTTCATTTTTATTATAAACTTTTCAAGATAATAAAAGAGTGGATGAACTATGCATTTTGTTTTAATTATATTTATTAAGAGAGTTTATTTTACACGTTAAAATGTCGATGTATCGACTTTTGTAAAGGAAATTCAAGTAATGGTAATTCCAGTGAGAACTTTCAATTAGTCATCATATGTATAACCTTCTTTTAAAGAGTTTCAAAGACAATTATGTAGTGTTTCTGCTAAGAAAGCATGTGTGTTGTTTTACATTTTTAATATTTGTTCTTTTTTTTTTCTTGTCATGAAAGGTTTATTATTCATTATATATATATATATTTATAATGTATTAATGTAGTTGAAGTTGAAGAATCTTATATGTCTTTACCTTCCAAGGGAGAAATTATAAATTTGGATTCGTTGTTTGAAAAGAGAAAAGACAAAGGTGTTGATTGTCACGACCCAACCCGGGGGCCACGACCGGCATGCAGCCAAACCGAAGTCCGACCACATAAGCCTTAGAAACATTCATAACAGTCTAAGTGCAAAACAGTTCAATACTTATATAATCCTCAATCCTAGTTCAAATGCAAACCATCAATATAATCAAATAACAATAAAATCATTTGGGAAAATCTAAAGCAGACAAGTTCTACTTATTACACAAAAAGGGATTCGGATTCAATCCGCCCAAAAGTTCAATATCCGGAAATCTCTAAGCAAAAGGACCGATAAACACAAACGGAAAACCTGATCGACTTTGCCAAAGAAGAGAAAGAAGATAGACGAATGCAATTACTGTAAACCTGTAAGACAATCTGTAAGGGTGTGAGCGCTTTATATAGACGCCCAGTAAGTCTATGAGAGGCAGAGAAACATCTAACAGTTATATAAGCAGTACATAAAATACATTCACAAATTAAGCAATCAAGATGGTGTGTCGGGGTCACCAATCAGTAAACAGTACAGTATAATATCAGTCACATCCGCCCTTATAACTCCTCAGTACAGTACAATAATCAGTAATTAGGCATGTACCCTCAGTAAACAGTATAGGCATTAAGCCTCAGTAGTAGTATAGGCATTAAGCCTCAGTAACCTCCTTCCCCTTCATGACACACCATCACACAGCACAAGTAATATCAAATTCAATATTCTCACATAAATACAATCACATGCAAGTTTCTCTGTCTCCTAAAACATGCGAGGTTAAGTTTGAAAGAATAGACTAGTGAATATATAGAAAGGATAATATATTATAAGAAGGGTTTATATATATATATATATATATATAAGTTGTTAGCAAGTAGCACAACACAAACAATTCAAATACACCCATAGAACTTACCTGGTCTAACAGTCAGCTAAGCAATCCACCACCCTAAGTCTGAGGTGTTGCTGGACCACCGCCTAACCATTAACCATCAATTAATAACCACCCATACAAATGTATGCAAGTGCAAATGGGAATGCATGACGTGAATGCACGCAATTCAATAGTTTTCATAACAAGGTTAAACCTTTTTGTCAACCAATCATAACTTAACCATCATAATACCACACCTTTAAACTTGCTTTCCAGAATATAAAACATCATTAAAAAGTTCTTACAATTTAAATTTATCAAATACCTTACTTAAATAATCAATATTCACCAAATACAATTTTACCGATAAACCTGAATAACGAGTGTCAATTTGTAAAATTCAAAACAATTAACCAGTATATGCAAAATTTATAATTCTCAACTAGAAGTTAATTTGATATATGAAAAGCATCCTACCAAAATTTCATAATTTTTTGAGACTTAGAAGTCCCTCAACCAATTTTTATTCATAACAGTATACAGCTCACAAGGTATACTGACAGCAGTTGAAAGATCTAATTATTTCAAAAATATAACAATAGAAACATAACCAAACATATTTTTCTTGTAAATTAGACTTCCAGAACTTTAACATATATGAAAATCAAATCTAAAAAATTTTTACTCATTTTAATATGAATTTCGAAATTTACAGATGATGCAACCACACCTACAGTACAGTTCGTCAGACAACAGTAGCAAACTTGAATTTTCCAGAAATATACGATGCTCCAAAATCCCAAAAATTATTTTTTTCATAAACTAGACTCAATTTCGAGCCACATATCCAAATTTTAGATTTTTATCATGTTCCAATATTTAATTAAAAATCGAGCAACATACAGCACTAACATCAAACTTCAGCAGAGAATTAAATCATCCCAAAACTCAAAGAAAACAATTAATTTGAAAACCCTAATACCCAATTTAATTCAATCAAACCCTAATTCAATACATTCATCAAATTTCAGAACTCAACACACTAGCCCAAATCAATTAATTCAACACCAAAATCCATCAAAATAATAAAAACCCCAAAACCTAACCTATTTTGTAAAAATCAATTTAATTAAATAATAATTAGAATTTAGCCAAATTAATTAAAAAAAATACCAACCCAATATGATACTAATATGAACTAATCAAATGGAAGTCGAAATAATGCAAAAGGAATCAAGAAAAACCTCAAAAACACCCAAAAACTCGAAAAATTGAGCTGCTGAAGCACTGGCCAAAACGACTAGGCGAGCCACGCCGCGCCACGCAAAACGACGGGACATGAGACGCCGAATGACAAGTCCCTGGCTCGCGCTTCTCCGCCGAACGACGCTAGCCACCAGGCGAACGACACTGCGCGCTGGCACGCCGAGATCCAAAACGACAGCTCCTCTGATTTTTTGCCTAAAACCAAATTTCTCCCCCTTTTTTCAAAACACCCGAAAATAGAAGACCAATAACCTTACCCCCATCTGATTTTTAGGCCTATTTATAGGAAAACAACTCTTCAAAATTATACTTTTACCCCCAATCTAATTTATTTTAATTAAAAACACCCCAAAACTATTTATTTTCATAAAAATTTACCCAAAACCATAAAATTCACAAAATCAACTCAAATTTATTTTTAACTTCAAACTTTAACCCAAAATAATTTATAAATATGTTTTACGCATAATAATACCCGAAAATACTGAAAACGACAAAAAAAATCCAAAAATGACGAAAATACCCTCGGCACCCAAAAATACAATATTATACTCAAAACGACCGTCTCGTCGTCCTGAGTATCAAAAAGATATTCAAACCATCAAATTATGTTCAAACAACATATGAGGGCACAAAATGACTATTTTGCCCCTAGACTTAAAATCTTTCAAAAACCAAGGGTTTTACAATCTAACCCCCTTAAAGTAATTGCGTCCACGCAATTGAATCCAACATAATCATTATCCATCAAAAACTGTCATTACAATAGTTATACACAAATCTGGATGGTATCGTCTACTTAGTATGTGTCGTTATGGTTGATCAGGCCATAACCACAAGATACCAAACACTAATGACCATTCCAGGTTTGATCCATTTAGAGTTCATTAAATAAAAACCAATTATCAGATAACCAAAACAAAATCAATGAATAGAGCTTAGCGCTCAACCCAGTCAATATCAGTGCCAATTAATCGAGTATAACATTATCTCTGTTCATTTTTCCAATCCATAACAATATTAATATATTGTACCTTTGTAACCAATAACAGAAATATTCCGTAACTCAACATCATTACACATACACCTTTTCAATAAGATCCATTGCATACAATTGTCAATCATCAGTCACAAACAATATCATGTGATGTATGAGTATGATGTTATGCTAGTATGCAAGTGCTCTAACACTAAAACTGAAGAATATTATAGTCTAACCCCCTTAAAACGATTTCGACCTCGAAATCTAAAACATACCTGAAGACTCAAACAGATGAGAATATTTAGCTTTAATAAGCTCTTCGGCTTCCCAGGTGCATTCTTCAACAGAATGATTGCGCCAAAGGACTTTCACAGAAGCTACATCCTTAGAACGCAACCGCTTGACCTAACGGTCCAGAATAGCCATTGGCTGCTCCACATAAGAACAATCATCACTAATCTCTACAGTGTCCGGAGCTAGAACATGATTAGGACTAGGTACATACTTTCTCAACATCGAGATATGAAATGTCGGATGCACAAAAGCCATCTGAGGTGGTAAATGAAGCTTATAAGCAACATCACCAATCCTCTCCAGAATTTCAAATGGACCAACATACCGTGGAGCTAATTTTTCTTTCTTATCAAACCTCATAACACCCTTGAAAGGTGAAACCTTCAGAAATACTCTATCCCCGACAGCAAATTCTAGATTTCTTCTTTTCAAATCAGCATAGCTCTTTTGTCTACTAAAAGCAGTCCGAATACGGTCTTAAATCACTGGTACACCCTCAGCACTGTATTGCAAAAGTTTAGGACCCTCAATTCGACGCTCACCAACCTCCTCCCAATATAATGGAGTCCTACACCTTCTGCCATACAGAGCCTCAAATGGAGCCATACCAATACTAGCCTAATAACTATTATTGTAGGCAAACTCTACCAAAGGAAGATGATCTGCCCAACTACCACCAAAATCAAGAACACACAATCGCAACATATCTTCCAAAGTCTGAATAGTCCTCTCCGACAAACCATCCGTCTGAGGATGAAAAGCAGTACTGAAATGAAGATTAGTTCCCAAACCTTCCTGAAGCTTCTGCCAAAATCTAGAAGTAAATTGTGGTCCTCTATCAGAAACTATAGAAACTGGGACCCCATGAAGACTCACAATCCTGTTGAGGTACAGTTTGGCATACTGCGACACTGTGTACTTAGTATTTACTGGAAGAAAATGAGCGGACTTAGTCAATCTGTCAACAATAACCCAGATAGAATCATGTCCACCAGGAGCTTTAGGCAAACCGACAACAAAATCCATATTGATTCTCTCCCATTTCCACTCAGGTAGTGGTAACTCCTTAAGCAATCCCGCAGGCTTATGATGCTCATACTTAACTTGCTGACAAGATAAGCATTGAGAAACAAACTGTGCAACATCATTCTTCATCTCTTTCCACCAGTACAACTGCTTCAAATCCCGATACATCTTGGTGGAACCTGGGTGAACTGTGTACTTAGAGAAATGTGCATCCTTAAGGATATCAGTCTTCAAATCATCTACCTTAGGAACACACACCCTAGTACCAAACTTCAAAACACCTTTATCATCTATAACAAACTCCTTGTTCTCACCGGCTAAGACTTTCTGTCGTAAAATTTCCAAATCCGCATCCTTACTTTGCTCAGAAATAATCCTGTCAAAAAAATTTGGCTTTACAGCTAAACTTGCCAGAAACACCCCTCTACCATTCACAACTTCTTTGTCAGACATATTAAATGTCCAACCCTCATCAAGCAATTGGTGAATCTCAGAAATCAAGGACCTCCTGTTCAAACAAATATGTGACAAACTCCCCATAGACTTGCGACTCAAAGCGTCTGCCACAACATTTGCTTTCCTAGGATGGTACTGAATATTATAATCATAATCTTCCAGAAACTCTATCCACCTCCTCTGCCTCAAGTTCAGATCCCTCTGCGAGTAAACATATTTGAGATTCTTATGGTCAGTAAAAATCTCACATGTAACACCATACAAATAATGCCTCTAGATCTTTAGTGCAAACACAACAGCAGCCATTTCCAGATCATGTGTAGGATAATTAACTTCATGCTTTTTCAACTGTCTTGAAGCATACGCAACCACCCTACCATGTTGCATCAACACACATCCCAAACCAATACCAGATACATCACAGTAAACAGCATAGCCTTCATTGCCCTCCGGCAAAATAAGTACAGGTGCAGATGTCAACCTTTCTTTCAGAAAGTTAAAACTCTCCTCACAAGCATCATCCCAAACAAACTTAACACCCTTGCGAGTGAGTTTAGTCAAAGGTGCTGCAAGTCGAGAAAAATCTCTAACAAATCTTCTATAATAACCAGCCAAACCCAAGAAACTTCGTATCTCTGTAACTGTCTTCGGTCTTGGCCAATCCATGACTGCCTCAATCTTCTTTGGATCAACTTGAACACCCTCAGAAGATATAACATGACCCAAGAACACAACTTTATCCAACCAGAATTCACATTTCGAGAACTTGGCATAAAGTTTATGTTCCCTCAGAGTTTGCAAAACCAGCTTCAAATGTTCCTCATGTTCTTTTTTAGTCTTGGAATACACCAAAATATCATCAATGAACACCACAACAAATTGATCAAGATATGGACTAAACACCCTATTCATCAAGTCCATAAATGCAGCAGGGGCATTGGTAAGTCCAAAAGACATTACCAGAAATTCATAATGACCATACCTTGAGCGAAAAGCAATTTTAGGCATGTCACGCTCTCGCACCTTTAACTGATGATAACCAGACCGAAGATCAACCTTTGAGAAAAACTTAGCCCCTTGCAACTGATCAAACAAATCATCAATCCTTGGTAATAGATATCTGTTCTTGACCGTCACCTTGTTCAGCTGCCGATAATCAATACACAACCTCATGGAACCATCCTTCTTTCTCACGAAAAGAACCAGAGCTCCCCAAGGTGAAGTACTCGGTCGGATGTACCCCTTCTGTAACAAATCATTCAGTTGCTCCCTCAACTCTTTAAGCTCTGCCGGTGCCATTCTATAAGGCGGCATAGAGATAGGATTTGTGCCGGGTACAAAATCAATAGTAAACTCAATCTCCCTTTCAGGAGGTAACCCAGGCAAATCCTCAGGAAAAACATCCACAAAATCTTGCACTATAGGGACGTCTTCTGGTTTAACTTCTTCTTTCTTCACATCCCGAATAGATAAAAGATAGGCGTCACAACCTTTACGCAACAACCTTCTAGCTCCCAAAACAGAAATCATCTGACAAGGACCAATGGTCTTGGAACCATGGAATGTCACCGACTTACCTTCTTCATAATCAAATCGGACTATTTTAGCCCTACAGTCAACATTAGCTCCATGACAAGCTAACCAATCCATTCCCAAGATCACATCAAATTCCAACACAGATAAGACAATCAAATTTGCAGCTAAATCTGCATCCTCAACTCTAATCATACAGTTACTATAAACATCCACCGTCTCTATCTCATCCCCCAGTGGTGTATGAACAAACAAAGGCTCAGCTAAAAGTTCATGTGATCTAGATAATCTAGATGCAAAGCTAGGTGATATGAATGAATGAGTAGCTCCAGGGTCAATAAGAACATGTGCATCAAATGAACATACAGAGAGTGTACCTTGCACCACATTATTATCAGCCCGAGCTTGCTGAGTATTAAGATTAAACACCCGAGCATAATTCTGATTCTGATTCTGGCCTTAGTTCTGATTTTGAGCATTGTTCTGACCTGCTGGTAAAGCGGGTACAACATTCTGCTGTTGATTATTCTGGTGATAACCCTGATTATGCTGACCTTGGTAGCCTCGATAACCTCCATTCTGTCGTCTGCCATTCTAATTACCTCGGCCTCCATTATAACCTCGACCACCATTACCTCTGCCATAACCATTGCCATTACCATTACCGTTGCCACGGTTGTTGTTACCCTGATTCCCTACTGGTCTCACATAATTCTACTGCCCTCCTTGATTCTGACTGTGCCGAGAATTAGGACAATCCTTCACCTGGTGATCCATCCGTCCACAACCTAAACATGCTCCCATCTGTCTCCAGCAATCTCCTGGATGACGGTTACCAAAAAACTCACAAACAGGATTCCTCTGATTCTAATTCTGCGATCAATAAGTCTGTTGTTGACCACCTCTATTATTACCTCTCTGATCTCTGTTCTGTCCTTGGTAGCTATGCGAATCATTAGGTCTACTTCTTTTCCTACTAACATCAGTAGTATCCTCAGTCCTGTCAGTCTTACCTCTGTTTTCCAAACCCAGAGCTGTGTTCCTAGCCAAATGCAACTCAGTGTAATTATGGCTAGCAACAAAACCATAATACTTATTGTTCAGTCCCTCCACGAATCTACGAGTCATCCGAGCCTCATCCTGAATCAAGTGTGTAGCATACTGTCGCAGATCCTGAAACTTCTCATAGTACTCAGCTATGGATCTATCCCCTTGCTTCAACCTCTCAAACTCTTGGCCTTTTTGCCACATAACATTCTCAGGTATGAAATTCTGCATGAACAAGTCCTTAAACTCATCCTAGACATGAACCCTATCTCTGATCTCATCATCGAACCACACCTGAGCTGATTTCTTTAACTGATGACCTGCCAACTCTATAGATCTATCATCAGTACAGTTAAGAGCTAAACAAATCCGACGTACCTCATTGATGAAGCATACCGGATCCTCAGTAGCAGAGTTGGAGAATGTAGGTGGGTTCACTCTGATAAACTCATTTAACCTCACATACTGGGGTTCAACAGTAGGTGGCTGATCATTGGCTTGCCCAGCATTCTGATTCATATTCTGCACCAACAGAGCAATTCCATTAGCAAGAGTCTCCATAGATTTACCCATGGTCATCATAGTAGTCATAAACTGCTCCTGACCCACTGCAGCAGCCGGTGTAGCCTCAGGTACAAGATTATTCTCAGGAGTAGGTGGCTGAGGACCAGGCACAACTCCTGCAGTATTAACATTCCCTGCTGCAGCTCTAGGAGGTCTCCCACGTCCACGTGGAGGCAGATTAGCACCATCTGCAGTTCCAGAAGTTCCAGCACCAGTGGAACTTCCCCCTATCCGAATTCCAGTACTTCTTTGAGACATAACTCCTGATATTAGTATAAGCATATCGGTTAACGCGGAAGCAAAAGAAACACAGAAAGAATTTTTTCCTAATGATTTCCGGATACAACTAGACAAATTATAAGTGTGACTGAATTTTATGGGCTCTGATACCACTTTTGTCACGACCCAACCCGGGGGCCACGACCGGCATGCAGCCAAACCGAAGTCCGATCATATAAGCCTTAGAAACATTCATAACAGTCTAAGTGCAAAACAGTTCAATACTTATATAATCCTCAATCCTAGTTCAAATGCAAACCATCAATATAATCAAATCACAATAAAATCATTCGGAAAAATCTAAAGCAGACAAGTTCTACTTATTATACAAAAAGGGATTCGGATTCAATCCGCCCAAAAGTTTAATATCCGGAAATCTCTAAGCAAAAGGACCAATAAACACAAACGGAAAACCTGATCGATTTCGCCAAAGAAGAGAAAGAAGATAGACGAAGGCAATTACTGTAAACCTGCAAGACAATTTGTAAGGGTGTGAGCGCTTTATATAGACGCCCAATAAGTCTATGAGAGGCAGAGAAACATCTAACAGTTATATAAGCAGTACATAAAATACATTCACAAATTAAGCAATCAAGATGGTGTGTCGGGGTCACCAATCAGTAAACAGTACAGTATAATATCAGTCACATCCGCCCTTATAACTCCTCAGTACAATACAGTTCATAAAAATTTACCCAAAACCATAAATTTCACAAAATCAACTTAAATTTATTTTTAACTTCAAACTTTAACCCAAAATAATTTATAAATATGTTTTACGCATAATAATACCCGAAAATACCGAAAACGACAAAAAATCCAAAAATGACGAAAATACCCTCGGCACCCAAAAATATAATATTATACTCAAAACGACCGTCTCGTCGTCCTAAGTATCAAAAAGACATTTAAACCATCAAATTATATTCAAACAACATATGAGGATACAAAATGACTATTTTGCCCCTAGACTTAAAATCATTCAAAAACCAAGGGTTTTACATTGATGATTATGGGAAAAGTGATATTGAAGAAGATGACTTTTTGTTGCCTTCTCCTAAAAATTATTCTACTGCTCCATCTAATTCTTTTAAGCCAAAGAGTGCAATTAATAGGCTGTGATTTCTAAGATATTAATATTAAAAGAGAGATAAATTTGTTATCATCTAGACAATTAAGTTGTTTAGAGATTTTTCTTCTTTTAAGAAATATTTGAATGCTTACTTAGAAAGCCATTTTGAAAAGGTTTTTCATAGTTGCTTTCAGATACAATATATTATTTTTACAATAAATTGGTTACATTGTTATATTTGTAGGGTTGTACTATGCTTTTCTTCTTTTTTTTTTTCTTTTATTTTAACATTTTCTTTTATTTTTTGATTGTGAGTAGTTTAATAAAAATTTTACTGAGGATGAAGCCAATTTGTATGGGAAAGATGAAGATGAGATTTTGGAGGTGAATCTTGAATATGTAATCATGAATATATATATACATATATATATATATATATATATATATTCATTTTGGGTTTAATTTGGTATTATAAATTTTTTTATATACTAAAAGAGCCTCAAATATGAACACTGAAATTTCAAAAAAAAAATAACAACTATTTTTTTATGAATTTTCAATTTACCTTTTTTGCTTTTGCTTTTGCTTTTGTTTCTTTTCTTCTCTTTTTTTATTTTACTTCTCCTTTTTTTAATCTTTGTTTCCATTTTTATTGTTTTTTTTTTGTTATTTCAAGGCTAATTGTTTTTTTTTATTTAATTCAATTGATTTCCACTCAATTAAATATTAAACAATAACTTGAGTAATTAATTTAATAAATTAAATTTATAATTTAATAGTATAATAATTATTATATTTATCATAATATATATATATTAAATGCTAAATTAATTGAATAAATTTAATAATTGATTTTATTTTTTATAATAATTTTATTAAATATCAATTCACACTAATATTAGTTATTTGTATGAAAAAACAGAAACAAAAATATTTAAAATTTTCTCGTGATAAATTGAGAAATATTTCAATAAAAGTACGTAAGATTTAAATTTAATATTATTAGATAAAATATGTCAATAAATAATAGATTAACATATATATCTACAGTGGCAAAGCCACCTTTAAGGAAGGGGGCAACTGCCACTTTCATTTTTGTTGAAAAAAAAAATTATACATATATTTTTTTATTAAAATTTTTAAAATCTTTATTTACCCCCTTTAAATCTTTACTTGCCCCTTTTAAACTCATTGAAAATTAATATAAGGTTAAAAAATTTAATTTTTAATATATTTTTCTTTTTTCTTTTTTTATTTTAATTTTTTTATTTATACTTTTAATATTTTATAATGTAAAAAGCAATTATAATTTTTTTTCTTCTTTATCTATGAAAGAAATTTTTATACATTAATCTAAAAAAATTATAAAAGATTATCATTTATATTATTTTTAATATATATAATATTTCTTATTTTTATCCCCTTCTATCAAATCTCTAGCTTCGTCTCTATATATTTAGAATTAATTTTATTAATTAAAAATAAATATAAAATTAAATAGACAGTAAAAAAATTCATATATCAAATATAGTTATATCTAGATCACATTGATATTATTAAATAAAAATTAATTAAAAAGTACATGACTAAAATTAGAATATAAAAATTGAATATGATAATTATAATTCTTAGATAATTTATTAATTTCTTATAATATAATATAATGTAATTATATAAAATAAGTATTAATATTTTAAAAAAAATCTAAGTTAAAATGATCAAAAGAGAAATACGAAATCATAATTTTTTATCAGTATAATTTTCACTTTATGTTTAATGCTTAATTAATGAATTTTAAATATGTTTATATTTATAAATATATTGTTGTTATATTTTGTATATTTTGCATGCAAATAAATACTGTATATATTGCTGTATATTTTATATATTTTGTATAATTTGTATATATTTTACATTATTATAATTATATTTAATATATTATTATTATTTATATTTCTTATTATTCACATAATAAATACTAATTCCACAATAATTTGTGGGCGTGATCTAATAGTATATACTAAAAGTTCTACAAATAATAAAATATACATTTCAACACAATCATATCTTTTTTCTCTTTTCCATTTTACTACTGATATGTTAGGGATGATATATTTCAAAAATTAATATAATTTCACTTATACAACTTTAGCCATAATTTCTCTAATTATTTACACAATTTGCCTTTTAACTTTCCCTTTTGCCTTTTTGCTTTTTTTTTTTTTTTATCATTATAACAATTTTTAACTTAAAAAATAATTACCTGTATTTATAACTTAGTGGAAAAAATGGATAGTATTATGTTAAATTTATGATTTATTAATTTTAAAAAATTAAGAAATAATTTTAGGATTTTTTAGTCAAAGATGTTAAGGTTCAATTAAATTTGTAAATTTAAATTTAAATTAATTTCTTTCACAATTACTTCACATAAGGAATTTAATTCAATTATATATAAAAATATAGTATTTATTCTTAAAAGTTATCTTTATAATAATAATAATAATAATAATAATAATAATAATAATAATAATAATAATAATAATAATAATAATAATAAATTATTATATTTATGGGAATATAAAATTTTAAAAATTATTATAACCTGAAAGATTATAATTTAAAGAAATTGTTTAAGTTGAATATGAAAATCTTAGGAAATAATTTATAAAATTATATGAATTATTAAAGAAATTATAATGTTAATTTATGTCAAAATTGAGTAAATGTTAAAGTTTACTTAATAAACATATATATTATTGTTATTTTTAATTTAACTTTAAAAATGTATACCAAATTTAAAATAAATTTATCAATTATAATTTCTTAAAGTAACATCTAATTAGTTTTTATAGATAAGTATGTTTTTCTATAATTATATTTGGATTATAATTATAATGTTAATCTATAAAACAAATTTAGATACATACAACTAAATTTAGAATAAGAATATATATATGACAATTTAGGACCATAATTAAATGCAATTTTTGAATTCAAATACACTCATTATCTTTTTTTTTTTCGCAATTACATTTTAAAATTGTAGTTTTTCTTAATTTTGCATTTTCTTATTGATCTGTTCTTGATTAAATAGAAAAAGAAACTTTGGTTTAGATTAATTGTTGATTACTTTATTTACTATTTGCACTTTGATATGTTTTTGAAATATTTGTTTTTTCTGCTTTATTTTGTTGGTTTCTAATAATTATTTGATTGCAATATTTTTACGCTATTTTACTATGTAGTTTTCCCATTAGATGTTTTTGTACTATACATTTATTAATATTTTTTTTTTATTTAAAAAGATTCGATCCCAGAAAACATTTATTAATATTTATTAATTGCTTAATTATTTTTCTACATTTTCATACAATAAACAAACTAAAATAACAAAGAAAAAATATTTTAATTATACAAAAAAAGAAACATTTTGTCTATCATCAGAATATAATTTGTTAAACTTATAAATATTCTTTTTGTTGTATATATAAATAATTAAACATAAATGATGCTGTAATTTGCTTTTTGTTTAACTTATATTTTAACAAAATAGATATTTTGCATATAAATATGTTGATTAGATATTTTGCATATAAATATGTTGATGCTACATTTTAATATTTTATATATTATATATACAAATAAACATTTTGTACTTTGTTGCATATTTTGTATGTAAAGACAACTTACATATTGTATAATTTATATGTAAATAAACATTTTATGTTTTATTCTATTTTATATATACTTAACATATATTACTGCCATGCTTCATATATTTTGTTCTTTGCTTTTCTCATTATCCACGTAATAATATTAATAATAATACTAATGAGAATGAGGACAGTGATTTGTGCAAGAAAAATTAATTTGAAAATGTTGACGTCAATTCAAAGAAAAAATACATATTTCCCATATCATTCTTTGGATAAAACAACAGAATCATATACCAAAACCAGGAGTAAGCAAAACAGCATCATATACCAAACCCAGGAATAACCAAAACAGGAACAAGCAAAAGAATAAGCAAAACAGCATCATATACCAACTACTGTTGCAGATTTCATGTTTCTTTAACATTGCCAGCCAACTAAAGATAAAATCACTTCAATGGTTTCAAACCAAGCGCTGCTCGAAGCTTATTAGCTTCTGCAATCTCAGGATCTGGGTGGTCTGTACCATCATCCTTCTTTTCCCTCTTTTCCTTCTTCTTCTTTGGCTCTTCTCGTCCATCCCCAGGCCTTTTCGGACTGCTGCTGCGCCCATGTCGCTTGCGATCCCTACTCCTACTTCGACTCCTTGAATAACTCCTTCTCCTGCCACGGTCCCTATCTCGCCTTTCCCTTTCCCTACCTTCTCTCTCTCGTTCTCGCTCCCTCTCACGACCATAATCCTTTTCTTCTCTCAGGCGATAGCGATCCCGTTCTCTATCACTCTCCCTCTCCCTGTCCCTGTCCCTGTCACGTTCTCGGTCCCTGTCTCTTTCACGCCCGCGTCCCCTGTCATAGCCTCGATCGTAATCTCGATCGTAGTCTCTGTCCCTGAGCAAATAGGAGAATCATCATTAAACCACAAAGACAATCTTTTGTTTAAGCAACTATTATTGCATATCGGTGTTCTACATAAAAATGCAACCCTCTTCATATGAAAAGTAGGAGAGGAATTTATGCTAGCACTTGTAATTATCAATGAAATTGACATCATTGTAACATAGGCCTTGAAATTATTGAAAAATGAAAAGGATGCAAAGACGCATTATATAGTCATGCGTTATTCAAATAACAATTTATCTATGAAGAGGAAGAAATACAACAGGATGTTTAACACAAACTCAGTACTGAATGCATCACAGAGATGGAAACAAACAAAGCACATGGTGCTGCATTCATCACTAATCAATAGTTGTTTAGTTAAACAAATTTGGTGCCAGATTAATTCAAATACCATGATAAAACTGTCTGACTAATTCAAATATGTTTAGTTTTATCAAATACCATGATAAAACTGTCTGATCCATCATACTTCTCACTGCACACTGTCAGTGCAGAGAAACCTGGCAGGATCATAAAATATCAATATTGGAAGCTGTTTTAACCATCAGTGGCTTTAAATGCCATGATTCAAAGGTTCTTGTTGCTTATATATAAATAAGTTTAATACTTAAAAAACAGCTCCATTGTGTTTTCATCCACTTAGACTATCCTAATGTAATAGATTCATTAGGATGAGAACCCACTAGTTTTGCCAAAGATATTTTCACATATTAAGACACCATAGCAGAAAACTCAAAATGCTGTTCAGACCTCTGACTAATACACTAATGCACAGATGAGGAGAAGTATTACTAGAAAGAAATCTCAATTAAATAGAATTTGTACAACTACAAAGAAATAGACACAAGGCTACAGTTGTGCACAATCAAGTATCATCTTGTTTATCTTTTTTCCCAACAATAATAGTTATTAACATACACTTTTTCAACCTTTGTTACACCTACATGTATTAAAAATAATCCGATAAAGTTCAGTCCATAGGGGAATTAACATCTATGCACAGAGATAATAGAAAATTCACCAACTTACTTAACAGAACATGCACATGACATAATATGATCAAATCACCAACTTACTCAACAGAATATGCAATCAGGATATGCTATGCATGACACAATATAATCAAATTCAGCAACCACAACTAGGTAAAGAGTTTACCTGTATCTATGGCTCTCACGTCTCCTATCCCTATCCCTTTCCCTTGTGGGACTTCTCCCGTGATAACAATCCTGCCAATATTTCAAGACCATAATTATAAAGGGCTAAAAGAGATAAATCTTAAAGAGCAATATTAAAATTGAAAAATTTTGCTCAGATAAGAAAAATACTCTTTCATCAATCCCATTGTCCAATCCATCAATTTGTTCATTCTCCTCTTTCTCTTCCTCCTCTTCAAAATCATCTTCCAACACACTTTTTCTACGTTCAAGAGAACCAATCGATTCAAGAGTCCATCTGTTGATTAAAGAAAGCGTGACATCAAAACTAAGTGTTCAAATATAGTAACATACAAAACCATAAACACAAGGACTATTTACTTTCATTACTTGAAAATATAACTATAACAATTTTATCTGTTGCTTTTACTTTTGGAATTACTTAACCAAAATCTCTCAAATAGACCATAGAAAAGTTACCTTCTCTTAATACGTGGAAGAGCAATATCACAGGAATAATCTTTTGTTAGAAGCTCATCTATGACGTCGTCCACGTGAGTCAAGGAGAATTCTAGTGATTAAGGTAGAGAATCCAAAAAAAAAAGTTAGTAAATCCATCTAAACAACAATAGATGTGCATGAAATACAACTTCACAGTGTAGAAAGTTCCAATAAGAGATCAGGAGAAAGAGTAAACAACTTACTTCCATCAGGTCAGGAGAAAGAGTAAACAACTTACTTCCATCAGGCAATTTCTGCCTTAATTTCCGATAGTCATTGTATAAAGGCTCTAGGTATCGGTACACATCAACATCAGTCCCAGTAAGACGCAGATAAAAAGCGCCAAGTATACGCACGTATCTGCACCCAGTTAATGAATAACAATAGCGCTACAAGTGAAATTACAGAAAAAAAAAATCAAATGATAATGGCAACATTATTAACTGTAAGTAGATGACAATGATAATGGTGATACAAGAATTTGAAAACAAAGCAGGCACATCTAATACCCAAATTTTTTAGTCCAAGCATTAAATAATAGATAATATAACAAACAACCAAAAGATGTCATCATTTTTCTTCATTGCCTTTACTCAATATATACAACCAAAAAACAATAGCAAAAAACAAATCAATATGAATTGAAACTTTCATAGCTTAACCATAAGCGGAACTCAAAAATAAGTAAATTAATAATGAATTGAAAGCAAACGAACATAATAGTTACTTGTAATCGTCACTTTTAATGAATTCCACAACGATGTCCTTCTCAGGCTGGATCTGGAGCATCTTCATGACCAAGCACATAAAAGGTGTAGGCTTACGGTTGCCGCCAAAGGTACCACCAAGATGATCGAGCTCCATTGCTTTGTCGACAAGGGTCTCCGCCGTTAAACCGAAACATTGTTCTTTCCAGTACGTGTTCTGATAAATCTTAGATCTAAGAATCTTCTCCACCAGGTTCTGGGGATTTGTTCCCCTTATACTCTTGGCCGAAGGATCAGTGCGATTAGCCATGGATTGATGGAAAGATTATAATTTGAAAGAAACCTAATCTTAATGCATAGATATACAAAGACGGTGCGTCTCGAGGTGACAGAGCCACAAAGAAGAAGATGTAATATCAGATTGGGTATTTATACTGGGATCAAAATAAAAAAAAAAAAAGAGAAAATTACATCAATTGCGGAAAATGGGTGGCCCCTTTTCAAATTTACTGTGCTCTTTTTTCTTTTTTTCTTTTTTTCTTTTTCTTTTTCAGATCTGTGCACTCCGCGGCTCTCTTTTTTTCTTTTTAAGTTTTTTGATATTAATTTTTAATATTTTTTCTGTTTAACAATTTTTTTCGTTTTTTTTACTTTTTTATTTTTATTTATATTTTTAAATTTATAAATAAATTTTTCATTATTATATTTTTCAAAATACACATAAAAAAATAAAAAAATAATATATATAATGTATATAAAATATAATATATAATAAACAATCATATCTATTAAATATAGATATAATATTTATTAAACATAATTTTTTAATATTTTTTATTTTTTAATTTTATATTTATATAATATATACATAATATTAACACAATATCTATATATACAACAAAAAATTTATATACAGACAATAAAAATATAATATATATATATATATATAACCTACTAAATATTAATAATATATACATAACATATACCAAACATTCACAAAACACCTATCAAATATCTATGTAAAAATTAATATTTTTTTATTTTATGTCTATAATATATAAATTTTGTTCAAAATAAATTTAATAATTTTATTAATATATTTTTATAATTTATATTTTTTTATTTTTTAAATATTATTTATTATTTATAATCAAAATTAAATTTTGTTCATTATAAAAATTAATACTTTTTATATGCTGAAAATATAATATAAAATATAAATTTTCATTATTTTATTAAAATATTTTATTTAATAGTAAAATTTAAAAAAATTAAAATAAAATATTAATTATAGTGAGAAAAAGTATTTTACAAAAGAAAAAGCTCTTATTTAATGGGAAGTGAGATGTTTTTAAAATTTATTTTAAATTTTTATAAAAATAAAAATTTTTCTATAATATTTTTAAAATAAAAATTTATTTTTTATATAATTTTATAAATATCTTAATCAAATAAGCCCTAAGCTAAGCCTGGCCTTCTAGTAGGGCCAATATGTAATTGCCCAAAAAAAATTAACAATTTATTATTAACATAATATATCAACATTACTTTAAATGAAAAAGCAAATAATTTTTATAAATCATTTATCACATCAATAATTAAACACTGAATACGATCCAGAATAATATAAAAATTAAAAAATCCTTGAAATCGAATCAAACTTTTGATTTTAGAAAAGGAGGGTGATAGTTGCAAAAAGAGGTGTTCAGGTGACCGTTAGCCCGAAGAACTCATCTCAACCCAAGTAATTCGGGCCAAATTGAGCCAGTCTGAACACCGTATAAGGCTAGGTATAGGGCCTGCATATTTGACCTGAATTACTTTCAGGTCAGGCTATTGGTTTATATTAAAAATCCGTAGTTTGCCCGACCTGCCCGATGCTATATTATGTTAGGAATATATCTGAATTATTCCAACCACTTAGATCATGCAAATCACTAGATCACAATAATTAGATTGATCAAGGATAGATTGCGTACCTGGCATCATTGTTCGTCAATATTGATTACAAAGAAGAAAATAGGTTTGCATCCTTCCAGAGAATCCAGAATCAATCTTTTAGCGGAAGCGTTACCAAAGGAAAGTAAAACTCTAATTGATTCTGTTCCCCCGGAGACCACGACCTTATATATCTGTAGAGTTAGTACAATTCCTATTTTGGTCCTTTAACAAAATAGTAATTATATAAGAGTCTCTACACTTAATCCCTATAATAAATTAATACCTCAATAGTCAATAAATTATAATTAAGACCACAATTAAATTGACTATATATAATCAAGACTGCCGTATGTATTTAATTTCACATATTTAGCCCACAATATAAAATTAAATCCAACAATCTCCCACTTGGGCAAACATATGTTAAATAAAATACATACATCATAAGTGCGCGCAAAATGCAGTCATTCAAGGTATTCATAACAATCCCGTCCATTGGTCATATTGATAAAGAACTGAAGAAACATTCGTCATATCTCATGACTAAGTTCATCATCAATCACATTACCAATACCCCCAAACGACATATATTCATTATAGGAGTGTAGCATGGAAACTACATGCAATGTGATCTTATCATGCCTGTTTCCAACTGGTCACAACAAAAGTGAGATCAATCACAACAATAATACAGAGTGTAATAAAGAACAAAATGAGTACTCAAGAAATTGCATTAACATAAGAAACATATCCAAAACAAAATAGAGCATTGAAGAACATAATGAAAACATAAAGAGCAAACTCCCACTCAAACTAGACAGTCTAAAACAAAATGACACCCATATGAGCAGTATGCTCATGAAAGACTTTCGGTATCACTGCCTTAGTAAGCGGATCTGCGACCATGGAGTTTGTTCCAATATGCTCTACGGATATCTGTCCACTCTGTACTCTCTCCCTTACAGCCAAGAACTTAATCTCAATGTGTTTTGATCGAGAAGAGCTCCTGTTGTTGTTGGAGAATAAAACGGCTGATTTGTTGTCACAATACAACTTTAGTGGTCTTTCAATTCCACCTACTACACGCAGCCCAGTGACAAGGTTTCTCAGCCAAATAGCTTGATTGGATGCCTCATAAGATGCTACAAATTCAGCTTCCATAGTGGAGGTTGCAACAAGAGTTTATTTCGCACTCTTCCAAGAAATAGCACCACTAGCCAAGAGAAAAATGTAGCCTGACGTGGATCTTCTACTGTCTTGGCATCCAGCGAAATCAGAATCAGTATACCCAATGATCTCAAGTTGATCTGATCTCCTATATGTGAGCATATGTCCCTTAGTTCTCTGAAGATATCTCAAGACTCTTTTGGCTGCTCTCCAATGATCCATTCCTGGATTGCTGAGATATCTACCTAACATGCCGACTATGAAAGAAATGTCTGGACGGGTACAAACTTGAGCATACATAAGACTTCCAACTGCTGTCGCATATGGAACCTTTTGCATTTGCTGAATCTCAAGTTCACCCTTAGGACACTGATGAAGACTGAATTTATCTCCTTTTGCAACAGGGGTATCTATTGGTTTACAATCTTGCATACTAAATCTCTTGAGCACTTTCTCAATATAGCTCTTTTGTGATAATCCAAGAATACCCCGAGAACGATCTCGATGTATTTGAATCCCTAAAACAAAAGAAGCTTCACCTAAATCTTTCATCTCAAAATGCTTTGAAAGAAAGACTTTAGTTTCATGCAACAAGTCCTTATAGTTAGTAGCAAGAAGTATGTCATCCACATACAAAACCAAAAAAATAAACCTACTCCCACTGAACTTGTGATACACGCAATCCTCAACAGTATTTGCCTCAAAACCAAATGAGACAACTACTTGATTGAACTTAAAGTACCATTGACGAGAAGCTTGCTTGAGTCCATAAATGGATTTCTTTAATTTGCATATCAGTTGTTTTGGATCTCCAGATACAAAATTTTCTGGTTGCACCATATATATGGTTTCATCAATGTCTCCATTGAGAAACGCAGTCTTAACATCCATTTGATGAAGTTCAAGATCAAAGTGTGCAACTAAAGCCATGATTGTCCTAAAAGAATCCTTCGAAGAAACTGGAGAGAAGGTTTCTTTATAGTCAATCCCTTCTTTCTGAGTAAAGCCTTTTGCTACAAGACGAGCCTTATATCTCTCCACATTACCTTGAGAATCCCTCTTGGTTTTAAATATCCATTTATAACCAATGGGTTTCTTTTCTTCAGGTAATTGAACAAGATCCCAAACATGATTGTCTTGCATAGACTTATACTCTTCATTCATTGCCTCAATCCACTTATGAGAGTCGGAACTCTGCATGATATGATAGAAACTGACTGGATCATCATCTATCATATCTACAGTATCCTCATGTTCCTGAAGAAATACTAGATAATCATCTGGAATAGCACTTCTTCTCTCTCTAGTAGACCTTCTCAAAGGCATTTGAATTGGCTCTAATTCTTGAGGTTGTTGAATTTGTTCTTGAGGAAGAATAACTTCTCCATCCTGCTGGAGAGGTTGTTCAACATTGTCTTGTATTGGATCTTGAATTGCTTCTTGAATAGCGACAGGAGCAGGAATCTGAGCGCTATCAGAAACAATGATAGGAATAGAAACTGAATGTTCTTTACTTGATCCTTCCTCAAAGACAATGTTTCTTTCTTTATTTCTCCCCCCAAAATCAACATCCTCAAAGAATGTTGCAATTCTCGTCTCAAAAATAGTTCTAGAAGTAGGATTATAAAACTTATAACCCCTTGACCGCTCAGAATATCCAATAAAGTAGCTGCTAACAGTTTTGGAGTCCAATTTCATTTCATTCGGCCTATAAGGCTTTGCTTCAGCAGGACATCCCCAAACATGAAGATGCTTTAGACTAGGCTTACGTCCAGTCCAAAGTTCATAAGGTGTTTTAGCAACTGCTTTAGTTGAAACCCTATTGAGAAGATAGGCTGCTGTCTTTAATGCTTCTCCCCACAGAGACTCTGGTAAAGAAGAATGACTAATCATACTTCTTACCATATCCATAAGAGTCCTATTACGTCTCTCAGATACACCATTCATGCTGGGAGTACCAGGCATTGTATATTGAGGGACAATTCCACATTCCTGTAGGAAAAGAGCAAAAGGTCCTGGACGCTGTTCGCCTGAACCGTCATATCTACAGTAGTATTCACCACCACGGTCAGATCGAACAAATTTAATCTTCTTTCCTAGTTGATTTTCAACTTCGGCCTTATAAGATTTAAAAACGTCCAAAGACTCTGATTTTTCATGAATGAGATATAAGTACCCATAACGTGAATAGTCGTCTATGAATGATATAAAATATCTTTGGCCATTCCTAGATACAGTAGGGAACGGACCGCAAATATCTGTATGAATCAATTCTAAGACATCAGAAGACCGAAAGGCACCTAATCTCTTTTGTTTAGTCTGTTTTCCTTTAATACACTCAATACAAGAATCAAAACCTGTGTAATCAAGTGTATCTAAGATACCATCAGAAACAAGACGTTCAATTCTAGATTTGGATATGTGACCCAAACGTCTATGCCAAAGTACAGCTGAGTTATCAGTATTCAACTTTCTTTTGGTACCTTTTGTAGTAACATGCAGAGATTCATGATAACTAGTATCAACATCCAACATATATAGATTATCACATTCATTCAAGAAACCAGTACCCAAAATATTTGAATCCATAGATAAAGTAAATACACTGTCTCCAAATGAACAAGTAAAACCTGATTTGTCCAAATAAGAAACAGAAATCAAATTCCTTCGAAAAGAGGGAATAACAAAAGTATTTACTAGATCCAAAAAATAACCAGTTCTTAAACATAATCTAAAATGTCCGATGGCCTCAACTTCAACCGGATCGCCAGTTCCCATATAGACGTATCTTTCACCGTCAGTTGGCTTTCGGTAGTTCAGGCAACCCTGCAAGGAAACACTTATATGAGTGGTTGCACCAGAATCCATCCAATAAGTGTTTCTAGGAGCTGAAGTTAAATTAACTTCACAACAGACTAAAACAAGGTACTTACCCTTCTTTACACGCCAATCAGCGTATTTGGGATAGTCCTTTCTCAAATGTCCAGTCTTACCACAAAAGAAGCATTTTGGAACATAAGGCTTCTTTTGCTCTGGAGCCACAACAACAGCTTTCTCAACAGTCTTTACAGCAGTCTTTTCAGAAGACTTCTTTCTTTTCTTGTTCTTGCCCTTCCCAGCTGAAGAAACCAAATGAGCACTCTCTCTTTTAGTAGAATTCATCTTTTCCTCCTCATCAACACAATGAGAAATGAGCTCGTTAAGAGTCCATTTATTCGGCTGGCAATTATAGGAAGTCCTAATTTGCCCATATTGAGAAGGAAGAGAATTCATAGCCAAATGGACTAAGAGGTCATCTGGTAAAGCCAAATCCAGCGCCCTTAGTCTCTTTGCAATTTGAGACATGCTTAGAATATGCTCCCGAACACTACCACTGCCAGCAAACTTCATGGAGGTTAGATTCGCTAAAAGCGTCCCTACTTCAGCCTTGTCATTTTTGACATAAGCTCTCTCCAGCTCGGCAAGGTAGTTTTTAGCATTATTTTCTTCAGCGGAGATAGCACCCCGAACATGTTCTGGGACTCCTTGCTGCATGATCATTAAACCTAAGCGATTAGAACGCTCTCACTTCTCATACTGAAGCCTCTGAGCATCGGTGCTATTATCAGTAAGAGGAGCAGGTTTGTCCATCCTGAATGCTTGGTCTAAATCCATACAACCTAGATAAATCATCATGCTTGATTTTCAAGACCCGAAATTTGACCCCTCAAGCATAGGGATACAGTTAGGATTATACGGCATGCTAGCTGGCATTAAAGAAAATAAACAAAAATAACAAACATAAGCTCACGATCCACAAATGAAACAATTCACAAAAGTAGAGATCAAATAATGGAAACAAGATACTGGCACAACATTAATACTTCCATCTTTGGATGCAAAACATTAACTGTAATTAGTATCTCAACGCAGTAATCAAATACTGACAATTCAGTCATGTCAAACAATAAACCTGCCGATTCATTATTCACATGGATAGAAAACATAATAATTGTCACATATTATTGCCACATGTGTATTCAAAACTCAACCAGATAGCAACCTTCCTTTGGGCCGATTAACTACCCGCAACGAATTTTAATACACCTGTCTAATATTTTAAATAAATTAATTCAAATAATAGAGGTCACTTTGGTGACTTATTATCCAAACCAATTTATTATTATAAATATTAAACACAATAAGGACTGGATATTCCAAAATATAATCTCAAGTCAACAAATTAAAATTAATTAATTGCAATTAAAATAAAATAATTACAATTGAAAAATTAATTGTCAATAATATAAATACTTAAATTTATTCAGCCCAAAAAATTATAACTAAGTCTTTAAGTAACTAAATTTAGAGACTAAATTATAAAATTAGGCTAAATTAATCAAAAAATAAAATTCTGAGATTCTAAAATAATTATTTCAGTAGACCAGGCCAGGTCTTGGGCCAAAATAACAAACCAAGCCCAAGAACCCAGCTCAAGCCGCAGCCCAGCTCAAGCTGCAGCTCAAGCCGAGCTCAGTTCAAGCCGCAACTTAAGCCGCAGCTCAAGCTCAAGCCGCAGCTCAAGCCGAACTCAGCTCAAGCCGCAGCTTAAGCTCAAGCCGACAACATCAAAAGCGGCGCCGTAATTGCAAAAAAAAAAAAAACGCAGAAAAGCTGAGGTTCATCTTCTTCCTCGCGCGATGGTACCAAGATTGAACAAAAACAAGACTAAATTTGAAAACCCCTTATCTGTGTTCTTCAATTTCAAAGAACAGAAATTTTTTTTTTATTCCGAAAATTAAATTCCAATCAACATAATTTAATTTTCACAAAATAATTGATTCAGAAAATTTAAACAACAATAACAATTTTCAGAATCTCATCAACAACAATTAATCAACAGATTCAACACAATCAATCCAAAAATTCTAGCAATTATGCAGTAGGCTCTGATACCACTTGTTAGGAATATATCTAAATTATTTCAACCACTTAGATCATGCAAATCACTAGATCACAATAATTAGATTGATCAAGGATAGATTGCGCACCTGGCATCATTGTTCGTCAATCTTGATTACAAAGAAGAAAATATGTTTGCAGCCTTCTAGAGAATCCAGAATCAATCTTTTAGCGGAAGCGTTACCAAAGGAAAGTAAAACTCTAATTGATTCTGTTCCCCCGGAGACCACGACCTTATATATCTGTAGAGTTCGTACAATTCCTATTTTGGTCATTTAACAAAATAGTAATTATATAAGAGTCTCTACACTTAATCCCTATAATAAATTAATACCTCAATAGTCAATAAATTATAATTAAGACCACAATTAAATTGACTATATATAATCAAGACTGCCGTATGTATTTAATTTCACATATTTAGCCCACAATAGAAAATTAAATCCAACATATTACACTTATCACACTTGTTTCATACAAACATGTTTTATTTTATTTTTTTACCCTAGCTAAACCACTTCTCTCTCTCTCTCTTCGCCTCTCAATTTCTTTCTCCAGCAGCTATAGCCAATCCATCTACCAAGCCTTCTTCTCCTTTGTCTTTTATTTGTTTCTTTTATTTGAAATGGGTATTTGTACAAATTGTTGTCTTGCATATCAAGAAGGGAAGTCTTCATTTTTAGTATATTATCCAAGCTTTTGACTCTCTTTTCGCCGTTTATGAAGGTTTCTGCAACTTGAAAGAAGTCTAGTGTCTTTTTCTTTTACATAAATTGATCTTGTCTCCTTATAATTCCCATAAATGCCCACTGATTGTTTGCTTGTTAAAAAAAGGATTTCTTTTTCTACTGTCAATTTAGTTGGCAATGTTTTGAGTTATAAAACACTAAAATAGAGCACTAAATATCTCTGTTTGTTATAATGGGATATTATCTTCTTGATCTCATTTTGCAGATATTGACATTAAATACTTTTATGAATATTATATATTATTCTAGCTATTTAATTATAACAATTAGTAGTTTGTATATCTCTGTGATTATATTTTCTCAAATGCATTTTTGCACATTATAATCTAAAACTAAAAAAAAGTAAAAATTTTAAAATATAAAATATATTCTATCTTGGCCCAGCCCGACCCAGATACACCTCTAGCTGCAAATTTATTTGTGTATTTGAGGGCAAATTTAAAAGGAGTAGCTGAGAGAATATTTAGCCTAACTTATAAATTGATCAAACTAATCCAAATATTATAAGCTCTAAATTTAAACTTATATATTTATTTAAAAAATTTTATAAGATTATAAACTAAAAAGTAAGTTGTGGTGGACCAATTTATAAAAGTTAGCTTATAGGTGCTTATAAGCTAAAGAGCTTATAAGTATTTAAAATTTAAAATAGGTATATATTTATTTTGAGTACTCATAAGTGGTTGATAATAAGAATAACAATAAGTAGAGTATTCATAAAAATTACCCTATGTAAACTCAAGCCCGATTAAATTTAAACTATTTATACTCGTCCTAAATCTGATTATAGTTATCCCTATACTATCCATACCGGTCCAAAATTCATTTAACATTATCCATTTACTGCTTGTACCTATTTAATTATTTGTTTAAGTATAAAAATTTAAAAAAATATTATAAATTATAATTTTCTCAACTAAATAATTATAAATAAAAATTTAATACTAACATAATTTTATTAAAATAATTTATACTACACAATTTTATAATAAAACAAAATACAACACATGCATAATTAAAATATATTACAATATGACTAATATATATAACCACGTTCCGATAACAAGTACATAAAGATATTTACCTGAACATATCATAGGCAATAAAAGTATTATCTTTATCTGCCCAAACCAGATTACGAAGTACTTATATTTTATATAAACATATCAGAACGGGTTGGTTACCTGTAAATAACTAACTCGTTGTCATCCATAGCTTATAAGTATCTAATATATTTGGTTAAAAAAAATAATTTATAAGCATATTTACTATTAAAATTATTAAAAATGATATACATTTATATTATCAAGAGCATTTATTGAAATAAGAAGAAATAATATAGTAAATTATTTTAATTAAAACTAATTTATAAGCCAAGTATTTATAAACACTAAAATAATAAACCGGTCCCTAACTTATTTTTTTAGCTTATAAGTTACGCTTAAAAAATTATAAAATTATCTAAACAAACGTTTCAGCTTAAATTTAGAGCTTATAGGTTGAGTTAACCAGCTTATAAGTTAAGTCAAATATCCTTTTATTATTTAGGGAGTGTAATAGAGAACCTGAGATCCGATGCGAACAATCAGTCGAAGAAGCGAAAGAGCAACTCGACTATAAGGAGAGGAGCAAAGCCTTTACTTAATATTCTATTAGTTAAGCGCACTTACTCTAACAGCGGCAGCAGTGTGGTTCCAAGTGTCGTCGTGTCATTGAAATCTACGGGGTGGCGGGGACTTTGACTGCCTTGTATCTGGTGAAGAGAAGGGATGGAGGCTTAGTGGGGCTCGAACCAGTACTTATAAATACTTTGCTTATAACTTATAAGCTAATTTTACTAAGTAATTTACCATATTATTTCTAATTTTTTAATCATTTTATAACTTTGTATAACTTTATAGTTTTTTAATTATTTTAATGATTATAAGCTATTTTTTTTTATCAAAGTGGTAGATGATTATTAGTTATCTATAAATACTCAAAATAAATACGTAACTATTTAAAATTTTAAATATTTATAAGTCATATTAGCTTATAAACACGGAGTTTATAAGCTATTTTTTTTTAAGTTAAGCCAAATACTCTTTTGAGTGTGAATTAGGGGTTAGGTTTTGAGTGTGAATTAAAGTTTAGGTTATCGATATTATTTAGTTATTGTTTATATTTTTTGACTTTTGAATATATAAAAAATTAATAAATTATATATAGTTATCATTTATTTATTTTAATTTTAATTATAAAATTATTTTGATTAATGGAAAATAATAATTATATATTTTAATTACTTTAATTATTATATAATTTAACCAGTAATTACATATTTATATTTATATTTCATTTTGTAATTAAATTAGGGACATAATTACTTAATTGTATTTTTATTTACTTACTTTTAAGTTAATATTTATGAATTGAAATAAAGTAATTTTTATATTTTAAAAATAAATATTACAAAATCATTGGCGGATGTAGGAGGTATGGTGGTCCATATGCTTGTTTGTATGTATGTATGTATAAATTAAATAAATAAATTTATTCTACATAATTATTATATTCAATTATTTTAAATTTATACCCTAAAATTAGTATTAATAATTATAAATTCAGTAATATTATATATATTTATAAAGAATATATTTTATAAATCATACAATTTCATCGCTTTTTTTACACTAAAAAGAGAGCTTTATTGCAAGTCAAGAGAAATCACATCAAATAAAAACGTAGGACAATGAGCTTCCCACGATATCGGTCCAGACAAAGAAACAGATGCTCTAGCCACACAGTGAGCAACATGATTCGTTGAACGCCTAAAGAAAGAAACCTTCCACCCCGATATCTCTGTAAGAAGAGCTGTACAATCTTCAATCATAGACCCAAAGTAAGATAAATCAATAGATTTGAAAGAACAACAGTAACCACTAAATTAGCATATAGTTCAAAATGGATGTTTGAAATACCAAAGTCTTTTAACCTAAGAGAGGGCCTAACACTTTGCCAAGCCAATCATTAAAATTTTCAGCTGAAAGGTTTCTGATTCCCACCGCTGCACGATTCCAGCAAGCTTGAGCAAAGTTGTACCCCATAAGGCAGTGTAAAATGGACTCTTCTTTCTCCTGACACACCTAACAACCTTCCATAACATCAACACCCCTAGACTTTAATCGATCCATGGTTGGCAAAATGTTATTGCAGGCCCGCCATCAAAAGTTACGAACCTTGGGAGGAACTTTAAGAGACCATACAATTTCACCACTTAAGTGTGAATTTATTTTTTTAAATTTTAGGAGGATGGCATAATATATTTTAATATATTTGGTATATTCAATAATTTTTCTTATTTCATAAATAATAATAAATCTAAAATAATTATAAAAATTAACTTAATTAATAAAAAAATTATTATTTTTTATTGAATAAAATTTGATTTTCATAATGTCATTATAAATAAATAAATAAGAAATTTTTTATTCATAAATATTTTAATTCTTGTATGAATAAAATATTTTCTTTTTTGGAATAACACATATTAAAAAAAAGAAGAATATGATTAATTTTATGGGAATGGATTTATTAAAATTATATATATATATATATATAATATCATTTTAAACTATTAATATATAACTTATCAACGGATAAACCAAAATAATAAAAATACTAAAAATTTAATACAAATTCATGGAATACAATTGTTACTTCTCAATTGTTATTAAGAGTAAAAATTAGTTGTTGCATTATCATGATATTAAAATAATTACTTTATTTAATTTTATCATCAATTTGTTCTCAATGAACTAATATATTAAATGCATCACTAATAAAAATATTTTAGTGAGATCTATATTCAGTTAACAAAACATATAATACAAATTTCAAAGTAAATATATTATATGACATAATATGAATTTATAAAATAATTCTGCTATATCTTATAAATTTTTTTAATAATTGATTATATTTATATCTAATTTAATCTTTGTATTATTCATGTTATTCTTAAATTTAGGGGTGTTCTCAGGCTAGATTGGGCCGGGTTTCATCCTAGCCTGTTGCCCAGCCCGAGATTTAATCGAGCTAAAAAATATAGCCCCCAGCTCAACCCTAGGCTCGTTCGGGTAGAGCCAGCTCGGGCTAGGCCGGGTCAACTATGCCAATAGGACGAGCTACAAGTTTTATATTTTTTTTTTCTAATTTCTAATTTTTTTTATTTTTAAAATTTATAATATCATTCATACTAAAAAAAATGCTCTTAAATAATCAAGTTTAATCTTAAATAAATTACTAATATTATCAATGTTAAAATGCAACACATACTGTTAATTACTCAATCAAAATTCACTCAATAACAAAAACTAAAATAAGAAATAATTTCAAGACTTGAAGCAAATACAGTAGTCGATATCGACCTTTTCAAATATCAAATAAATTATTAATTTGAAGCATCTAAATCATATTTCAAAATAAAAAAATAAAAAGCAATAGCAAATATTAAGAAATAAAAAAAAAGATGAAGGTGAAGTAAACGGAGAAAATTGCTAGTCATCGGTGTCGCTTGGTTGGCCTATTGCGCCTGCGTTGCCCCTGGCGATGTGGTGCGAGACAGACAGAGATGGAAGTTGGGAATTTGGGATGGCATGGAGTGAGATGGAAATTAGGACTTGGGATGACAAAGAGATGATTGTCGTTTTGTATGTGTGAGAGAGATCTGAGAGGCTGAGTGTTTTAGGTAAATTAGATATAGTGAGTGTTGAAATTTTTTAAAAAAATAATAATAAATTTAAATTCTTTGTGCCGGGCCTAGCCAGCCGATGATTTTTGCAATAACCCAGAGCTCAACCTGAGCTTTGCTTGAGTTTGTCTCAGAGACCCATTGCCCAACCCTATGCCATCTTTGGGCCTACCTAACTCGGCCTAAATTCCTCGGGCCAGGCCAAGTCCTTCGAGTTAGCAAGCCACTTGAACAACCCTACTTAAAGTCATTCGTAATTTACTTATTATTATTTGTATTCATAAAAAATAGATCAATATTATTTGTCTCCACTATCACTGTTACTACTAATAATTTTTAATACTATTATTATAATGAATCTTTTTTATTAAATATAAATTATAACTAGTTGTCACGACCCAAATCCTAGGGCACGTGACTAACACTAAGGAACAGAAGAGTACGTGACTTTGAGAACCCGTAGTCAGCTCGACATCTTATTTTTTGAGAAATCTAGATTCTAACAATCGTCACTGTCTCATAATTAGTCCCATTAGTTATGCATAATTAGTACAAATTCTTATTAACATCACCAAACATTAGTCAATAAATATATTTAGCCAAACAATGGAACTAAATATAAAGATAGACAAAGAAAGAATTTTCATGCGGAGTTCTAGAGAATAATTATAACATAATTATATAATAAAATATTTATATATAACAATTCTGCCAAGAAATGAAAAGCAGGATGACTCGATAAAATATTTCTTCCATACTTAACCTGCAACCTGGAGAAAAAATGGTGAACAAGAATGAATGTTTGACTCAATGAGTTATATAAAAATTAATATAATACAATGATTCCATGTGGATAATGTTTATGAAAATGTCAACCAAATAACCAAAATCACACAATCAAACAAGAATAGAAGTAAGTCAATTGGGCTACACTAAACCTCAATTTGGGAAGCCTATCTCCCCTGTCTGGCTCTTTTTTAGTCCACATGTTTCTTTTATATTCCAATACGTAGGGTTTGTTGTCATGACAATTGACAAACAACGCTGAGCATGAGAATGCTCTCGCTGTCACGACAATCCTAATCTCATCGTTATAAAGTGTCATCATATCATAACTCGTAACTCCGATCATGTGTGATCCCACATCATCTTAACCCTATCCGATAAACGCATCATATGCATAAAAAACCATCAACTCATGTGCCGATATACATTATGCTTCTATAATCAAATGTTGTTAATGAAAATTATATTTATATTGCACAAGCAATCAATTCATTTATGCAAATATAGCTATTATCGTAAATTAGGAGAGCGGTGTATTATATTAATCTATATAACTTATGAATAAATGAAATCCAATAACACTTCTCGAAGCATCTACTTGAATTCTGCCGAAATTTCGGTATAATCTCCCCTATAACTATGACATTCCTCCTGAAACAAAATGAAAAAAAAATACTTCTAAATAGTCTGCAGTGGTCAACATAACCCAATTGCCCAATATGAGTTACCATCACAATTCTCCACTACTCAATATATTTGAGATGTGCAAAAATTGTTAAGTATTTAAAATATTATACTACAAATTAAATTTCTTAAACATAATACATTAACTATTTAATTTCAATCATTTTATAATCAAATAATAATTCAACTTATTTAATAATTAGTTCATTTTAACTTATAAATATTAATATAATTATTAATAACAATATTTTTAATAATAGTTATATTATGATTTGATTCTCCTAATTAGTAATTAGGTGCAACTAATTAATTAACCTTATAAATTTTAAATAAAATTTCAATTAGTCCAACTAATGTATTAAATAATTATATTTTAACTCATAATCTAATAACTAATTATCAAATTTACAAATTCTTAATCACTATTAATTAATTTATCTTTTGAATTACTAAATAATTATTATAATTCATATACTTAGAAAATTTAAATCAAATATTATGTTAATACTTTTTATTTTAAACTTTATATATATATATATATTTATTATCTATTTATTTATTTATTCATTCTCATTTTCATTTAAATACAATTAATTAGTTAACTAATTAAAATTATATTTTCTAAATTTATTTAACTAATTATTAATTACTTTCAATCATTTACTCAAATTTATAATAGTTATCAATTTATTTTAATTCATTATTTTAATTTATTTTCATATTTATTTTATTCTATATTTTCTTTTAAATAAAATTTATTAATCAACTAATTAAAATTACATATTCCAAATTAATTTAACTTTAAAATTTCTGACAAGTTACATATATTTATTATTTATTTTATTTTTATCACCTGAATAGTATCACCATCACCGAAATAGTATCGTCGTAGCCTGAAAATGGTGATGAATTCTGGCCAACCTAAAACGTGTTTTAAAATTTATAAGTAATATACCAAAATGAATCTTAAGATGAGAGAATTTTAAATATATCAATTTCATCATGAAAGGAGGTCGAAAGGTGGTCAAAAATTGATCGAAAAGATCATTGTAGTGGTACACTTCTGATGACTTCGGATGGCGAGTGAAGAAAATTTTGGCATCGGACGACAACGATTTTCGTAGCATTATACTCGTCGAATGATGGGCTTTCCAATGGTGTAGAAGGTGTCGGTAAATGATGATTGAACGGTGGTAGATCTAGAAAAATATCGGACTCTCTCTCTCCCTCACTTTCTCTCTCTCCTCTGTCTACTCTCTTTCTCCTCTTCTCTTTTTTCTTTCTTCCTTTTATTCTTTTACTAGTTTAAATATATATAATTTTCTTTTCTTTTCTTTTCTTTTTTAATAAATAAAATATCAAAAATTATTTAAAAATTTCATAATTTAAATAATAATAATTTAATTAGAGAATAAAATAATTATTTATATTTTAAAAGTATCATTTTAAAAATAATTAAAAAAATTGGATTATTACAATTTTATCCCCTTTATAAAAATTCATCCTCGAATTTTCATAGTAAAATAAGCGCTCAAGTAGAAAAGATTTTCACACTTCCCTAAATACTCTGATATATTACCTAAGAACTATAAATAATATTCTTAGATCTACTATTCTACCACATCAAAATCTTACTCAGCTATTACCATAATTTATTTCAAAAAAAGTGCTTAAATAGTCATTTTAGACCTAACCCTTATTCGACGAGGTTTACTGGTTGATTAGCCACTACCCTACAATCCAAATAGGGTTATGCCTAAAAATGATATCACTCGCTCACTAAAGATATCGACAGTGTTAATGTTAAAAATGAACTCACTATAATACCCTCGTATGTTTTTCTCAATATTCTCAATTCTTGCAACTCTTAGCTCTTGTCTCTTGTGCACTTTCCCAACACCAATATCACGTTTATTCCTAAATATAAATCGTTATATATATATATATACTTTTAATTTTTTCCAAGCACATTTCATCCATAACAACTCCTAAACGGTAATCTTATACCTTAACAAATATCAAATCTTAATATCTACCTCAGTACATGTTCAAAATCTTCATCCATTTACCTCAATTACTTATACTTATGAATTTATTTTAAATCATGCTTTATGTCAATCATTTCTAAATTTCCACATTTAAAGTATACCAATTTAGCTGTACTTCAATTAATCACTTCAAATTCACATATTCAAATTATTTTAAAATCTCTAACAATTCGTATAGCCTCTAAATCACAATTTTTACTTAATAAATTTTTGCTTTTAGCCCTAAATTATCAGGATATATATACAACTTGCATACAAAATCTTAACAAGTTTTTGAAATCTATTGTCACCTTAACTATTTACATTTTATAAACTTTATAATTTTGTCTTGTTTTAATCTCCACTAAACATTCTGCCTTCTTTATCTTTATACCTTATCTTTATCTTTTTTTTATCAACTAATACAATTATATTCCCATATCATAAATATTTCCACATTCAAACTCATCATATACTATCCATTAATTCATAAACTATTATTTGTCATTTTATTTAATGTCAAGTCCTAATATTATCCTTGATTTATAGATCAAAAACTACTATTAATGTATATCATAATTATTATTACTTATTAATCTAAATATGCCTAACTGTCCACTAGCACTAGAAGTGTGATAAACTTCCCATAAGATTTTAATTATGGATTTCAAGCTCTTGGCATAACTTAAACATTCAAAATCTTTCATTATCCTTGACAATTTAGGTTCCACAATTAAAATTAAACACGCTACAATTGAATGCATCATTTATAGCCTAATTGTCTCATATGTTATACTATACATTCGATTTTCATTCACTTAGATTCTATTTTTTTTGCCAAATCATCATTCAAGTAAAAACTTAAATCTATCACAAATCAATTATCTTATTTCTTAAGCTACCATGTTTGCTTAAGGAATTACCCAGCGTTTATCGTCTCACGCGTTCGAGGGAAAATATATAACGTCACGATACACAATTTCTAATAGAATCCATACTTTAAGGGCACATAGTAGCAAAATTCATTCCTTGCATTTATCAAACACATATAACATTCACATACACATGACAACTGTTGAATCACAACCCATGGATAACGTTGAATTTAGGGCAACTGAGACTCAATCAAAATGAAAAGAAAATCTATACTCCGTATGAAATAAGAACTTAGACCAACTAGAACTCTTCCAACCATAGACTTAGTACAGGCCACAAGATCTTTGCTCTAATACCAAATTTGACATGACTTAAATCTAAGGGCATGTGACCAGCACATGGCATTCAAAATTCGTAGTCAGCCTAACATCTCATTTCCCGAGAAATCTAGATTATGACAGTCATTACTGTCTCATAATCTATCCCGTTAGTTATGCATAATCAATACAAATTCTCATTATCATCACTAAACATTAGTGAATAAACATATTTAGCCAAACAACGAAACTAAATATAAAGATAGACAAAGAAAAAATTTTCATGCGGAGTTCTAGAGAATAATTATAACATAATTATATAATAAAATATTTTTATATAACAATCCTGCCAAGAAATGAAAAGCAGATGACTCGATAAAATATTTCTTTCATACTTAACCTGAAACCTAGAGGAAAAATAGTAGACAAGAATAAGTGTTCGACTCAATGAGTTATATAAAAGTTAATATAATGCAATGATCCCATGTGGATAATGCTTATGCAAATGTCAACCAAATAACTAAAATCACACAATCAAACAAGAATAGGAGTAAGTCAATTAGGCCACACTAAACCTCAATTTGAGGAGCCTCTCTCCCCCGTCTGGCTCTCTTAATCCACACGTTTCTCTTATATTCTAATATATAGGGCCCGCCATCATGACTTTAGCCAAGCAGCACTACCCAACTGACAAGCAGCGCTGAGCATTAGAATACCTCCGCCGTCACGCCAGTCCTAATCTCATCATCATTTATTATCATCATATCATAACTCATAATTCTGATCATTATGGTCTCACATCATCCTAACCCTATCCAATAAACACATCATATGCATCTAAAACTATCAACTCATGCACTGATATATACTATGCTTCTATAATCAAATGTTATTTAACTAAAATTATGTTTATATTGCACAAGCAATCGATGCATTTATACAAATATAGCTATTATCGTAAATTAGAGGAGCGGTGTCTTATATTTATCTGTATAACTCATGGATAAATAAAAATCCAATGACACTTCTCGAAGCATCTGCTTGAATATGAAAAAATACTTGAAAATTATTTTCAAACAATAATCATGAACTATTGGAATATAAACGAACATATGATTCCAAATTTCGACAAAATCTCCCCCATAACTATGATATTCCCCCTAAAACAAAATGAAAGAACACTTTTAAATAGTCTACAGTGGTCAACATAACCCAATTGCCCAATCTAAGCCACCGCCATAATTCCCAACCACCCAACATATTTGAGATGTCCAAAAATTTCTAAGTATTTAAAATTTTATACTACAAATTAAATTTCTTAAACATAATACACTAACTATTTGATTTAAATTATTTTATAATCAAATAATAATTCAACTTATTTAATTATTAGCTCAATTTAACTTATAAATATTAATACAATTATTAATAAAAATATTTTTAATAATAGTTATTTTATGATTTGATTCTCCTAATTAGTAATTAGGTGAAACTAATTAATTAATCTTATAAATTTTAAATAAAATTTCAATTAGTCCAACTAATTTATGAAATAATTAAATAATTATATTTTAACTCATAATCTAATAACTAATTGTCAAATTTACAAATTCCTAATCACTATTAATTAATTTATCTTATGAATTACTAAATAATTATTATAATTCATACACTTAGAAAATTTTAATCAAATATTATGTTATTACGTTTTATTTTAGACTTTATATATATATTTATTATCTATTTATTTTTACTATTTATTTATTATTCTCATTTTTATTTAAATACAATTAATTAGTTAACTAATTAAAATTATATTTTTTAAATTCATTTAACTAATTATTAATTACTTTCAATCATTTCTCAAATTTATAATAGTTATTAATTTATTTTAATTCATTATTTTAATTTATTTTCATATTTAATTTTTTATACTTTCTTTTAAATAAAATTTATTAATCAACTAATTAAAATTACATATTCTAAATTAATTTAACTTTAAAATTTCATATATTTATTATTCATTTTATTATTCATTTTATTTTTTTATCTACAGAATAGCGGCACCATCGCCGAAGTAGTATCGTCGTCTCTAGAAAACAGTGACAAATTTCGACCAATTTAAAATGTGCTCTAAAATTTATAAATAATATACCAAAATAAAGCTTAAGAGAAGAGAATTTCAAAAATATAAATTTCATGGTGAAAAGAGGATGAAAATTGATTAAAAAGATCACTATAGCGGTACACCTCCAATTGACTTCAGAGGCTAGTGAAGAAAATTCCAGCATCGGTAATGATTTTGGTGGCATTAGACTCGTTGGACGATGGACTTTCCAAGAATGCAGGAAGTGTTGATAAATAATGGTCAAACGGTGATAGATCTGAAAAAATATAAGACGCTCTCTCTCTTCCTCACTCTCTTTCTCCTTTGTCTGCTTTCTTTCTCCTCTTCTTTTTTTTCTTCCTTTTATTCTTTTACTAGTATATATATATAAATTTCTTTTTCTTTTCTTTTTTTAATAAATAAAATATCAAAATTATTGAAAATTTTCATAATTTAAATAATAATAATTTAATTAGATAATAAAATAATTATTTATATTTTAAAAGTATCATTGTAAAATAATTTTAAAAAAATTAGGTTATTGCACTAGTACTAGTGATATATATAATAATTATTCACATAAACATATTATTAATTTTAAAATATTTAATTAATAAGTTATTAGCTATTATATTTTTTTAATTAATTAATATTTTATTGATTTAATATTCTTGTAAAAACAATTAGGTAACAAAATAAAAATTACATAAAACCATTAGTTATATTTTTGTTTATTTTATTTTATAGTTGAAATAGAAAATCATTTTAATTATTTATGTAATATTGAATATTAAATAATAAATTAATATAATAAAAGATAATTTATATTATTAACAATAAACCCATCGCTTATACAAGAAAGAAGATGTAACATCATATTGGTCACTTATACAAGAATGAAAATCAAATAAGCCCAAAGCTAAGCCTGGCCATTATGTGATTTAAAAAAATATTTTTATTTTGAACAATTTATTATTAATATCATGTATAAATATTACTTTAAACGAAAAAACCATAAAAAAATATTTTTTTAAGAAAAAGAATAAACTTACTATAAATCATTCATAAGGCAAAATAGGGGATGTTAGCTCTAAAAAACCTAACAAAATAGGTGCTCACTCTCTTAAATTTGATGAACAAAGTGTAATCTTAGCTGAGACATGAGTACAACATTCACTATTTTAGGTAATAAATGAGTTAAAACATTCACAAATTTTTTGAAAAAAACAAACAACGTGTAGCCCTAGTTGTTATCTAGGAAAGATAAGAAAATTCTCATAAAAACAGTTGCTTAAACTATCTTATTTATTGCATCAATATCTTTCAAATTTCATTGTCTCATGATGAGTTACAAAAAATGTTAAATTAATTTTAGTGGGGTTTGAAAAATAATAATGAGTGAAGTTTGCATTAGTTATCCTGACCAATGTTTTCAGAACCGGACCGGAGATCGGACCGGCACTCCGACTGGGTCACTGATTTTATTGGTTGGACCGGTTCAACCGGATTTTTGACTTTTTTAGAACCGGCACTATTATGCATAAAAATATTAAAAATTCTAAAAGGGAGACCAATTTGTATAATATAAAATTAAGGATGAACTAAATTATATTATAAAACTATGTTATGATAACATATAAATTATATAATTAAGTAAAGAAACTAAATACTTAACGTCTTAAACATTAATATTAAGATAATATCATCTAAATTAACACCGAGATTTCCATCTTGCTCAATGTCATCATCTTCTTCTTCTCCAACTTGAATTGGATTCTCCTCTTGATCTAAAAATTAATTTGTGTAAAACATATATTAGTATGCATTATTTAATTGATTGCACCAATTTTAGAATAAAAATTCAAACCGGTCCGGTTCACCGGTTTTATCCAGTTTTACAGTCCAACCCGGTTTTCATCCTATATCCGGGTTAATTTACAAATCGGACCGGACAAGCAGCTGGTTCCCGATTTTTTTGGTCCGACCGGCCGGTCCGGTCCGGTTTTAACAACACTGATCCTGACAGAGATTGTGTGTGTCAAAGAAGATGAATGGTTTGGATTTTAGACATTTTCACTCTTTTATTTTAACTATGCTAGGCAAGCAAGGTGATAATCATTGCCAGCTTGATAATCTTGAACTCTCTTCCTTCACAGACTTCTAAAGCCAAATATTTTCCTGAGAAGGATTATAGAGGATTATAATCCTAATTTTATTTAGAAGAGTATCTTGCAAGTACAAACATTACTTAAATTGAGAGTGAAGTGGAGTGAAGGAAATAGGGACTCCATCAATATTTGGCAAGACCTGTAGCTTGTGGATGAGTGCTTTTTTTGTCCATTCACATATGTTAAACAAGCTTAAAAAGAGTAGAGTGTTAAATAATGGCCCATAATTAAAATTAATTTTGCACTAGAAGTTCCAACAAAATGGAGGATTATTAGTTTTATAATAGCTTTTAAATAAAAAAAGATGTTTGAATAGGAAAAAATTTTCTTGTATATCTAAGGTAAAGTAAATGCTATATATTGAGCACTCAGGTAGTAAACACAATATATTATGAGAAAAAAAAATCTTGGTTGTATTCTCTCTTTAAGAAATAAAGTGAGAAGTCTCCTGTGGATGTAAGCAAATTGCTAAACCATGTAAATCTTTGTATTTTGTGTGATTATTTCTCATATTTTTTTCCTCAATTTTTTCTATTCATATATTGACCTCTTATTTTGTAAGTTCTAAAATACAGGATTTTCTAATAATTAGTATCAAAGCTTTCTATTAAGATGAGTTGGTTTAGAACACATGATAAGTTCGACAAGTTCGATGGAAAGGAGAATGTTTATCTATGGCAGATGAGAGTGAATAATCTATTGATATAGATGAAGATTCATAAGGAATTAAGGAGAATAATGCTAGCAAATATAGATGAAGAGAATTATTAAGATATTAAGGCAATCACCTTCAGTATAATTCAGATATGTTTTGCGAATTCATTAGTGTATGACGCAATCAATGAGAAGATAATAAAAGGTTTATGGACAAACTTAGAGAGTTTGTTCATTTCTAAGAACATCACCAATAAATTATTCATGAAGTATGATTTATTATAGTTTATTATGGAAGAAAATGGAGATCTAGGAAATCACATAGCCCAGTTCAATCAAAAGGTTAGTGATTTATTGCATGTGGACAATAAATTGAATGACAAGGACAAGGCGTTGATGCTTTTATGTTCATTACTTGCATCTTTCAATAAATTCAATATGATATTATTATATGAGAAGCAGATGCTAGATTATGATGAAGTGGTGATAGTTCTAAGATCTTATATTTCAATGCAGAAGTTGGAAATGGGAAATCCATAAGCTGCTTATTCATTAGTTAGTTCAGAATGTAGAAGGGGCAGCAACAGAAGGAATAGGGAACAGAAGAGAGAAAAATCAAGAGGAAAGTCAAAGCCAAAAGTGTCAAAAGAAGAATAAATCAAATGTCATCAAAAGGGCCACCGAAAGAAAGATTGTCTATTATTGAATAATCATAGAGTTGAAAAGAAAGAAATAACTTCAATTTCGGCTAGTGTAGGTATTAATACTTTAGAAGGGGAAGATCTCTTAGAAGCCTCAACGACAAGCAATGATTCACAATCAAACATTTGGACTTTAGATTCAATATGCTTATCATATTGTATTGCTCACAAAGCTTGATTTTATAGTTACAAGGCATGTAAGGTTGGTAGTATGATCATGGGTAACAATTATACTTACAAGATATTAGGTGTTGAAACTATTAGAATTAAAATATTTGATGGCATACTCAAAACTTTGGAGAATTTCAAACACATTCCTAAATTGAAAAGAATTTGATTTCTTTGGGCCTATTAGAGATGAAATTATATGGATATTCAGTAGCTTTAAGTAGTGGAATTCTTAATGTATCCATAAGGGTTATGACTGTGACTAAGGAGTAGTAGATAAGAAGCAATTTGTATAGGTTAGAATGTAGTACAATTGTAAATAACAACTCTACATGTTCACCAATAGAAGATAGTTTGGATACATCAAAACTCTAGTACATTCGATTAGATCATATAAGTGAGCAAGGTTTATAAGAACTTCATACAAGGAAATTACTGAATGGGATAACACATGTAAAGTTGGATTCTATGAGTTTTGTATCTGTAGCAAACAAAATAAAGTTTAATTCAAGATTTTCTCAAAGAAAAGCATGTAAATATTGGTGTATGTCCACTTAAATATTTGGGGTTCATCACAAGTTACAGGAAAAAGTGGAGCTAGATATTTTATAAAATTCATTGATAACTTCTTCCGAAAAGTTTGGGTATATTTTATAAAGAAGAAAAATAAAGTATTCTCAAGGTTTAAGTTGTGGAAAGCTAATATTGAGAAATAGATAGGAAAAAGTGTGAAGTGCTTAATGTCTAATAATAAGGGTGTATACACATCTAAGGAGTTCATAAATTTCTACAAAAAAGAAGGAATTGAGCGACACTTCATAGTTTCTAAGACACCTTAGTAGAATGGATGAATAGAAAATTATTAGAAAGAGTCAGAGCAATGAGATTACAAGTATTCATAGAACGTTATTAGAAAAAGTTAGAGCAATGAGATTACAAGCAGGGTTACCCAAATAGTTTTAGGCAGAATCAGTGAATGTTGTTTGTTTCATTGTAAACATGTCACCTTCAAGTAGGTTAGAGGGAAAGTCAGCATAGCAGGCTTGAACAGGTAAAAACATCGACTACTCTATACTCATGGTATTTAAATGTCCAACCAATGCATTAATCTTTAATGATGAGAGATCAAAATTGGATTCAAAGGCAAGAAAATACATCTTTGTCAAATATGGAAAAGTGATAAAAGAATATAAACTTTAGGATCCTAAGGCGAAGAAAGTGAGAGTTAGTAGAGATATAGTCTTTGATGAGCCGGTTATAGTCAATAAACAGGAATCATCTCAACAAGCAGTAGATTCAACTTCCAAGGTAGATTTGAAGCTTGGGTTAGACAATCCTTCAAAACTAGTTTAACCAGTAGTTAAATCTAAAAGTAATAATGATAATTCAAAGATTATAGAAGTGTAACATTATTAACATGAGCATAATATTTCCATAGATAGACTAAGAGGTATAACTAGACCTCTAACTAGATATTATAAAGATGATGATTCAACTTCTTTTGCTTTGCTAATAAGTGAAAGAGAACTAAGTTCTTTTCAAGAATTAGTGTCAGTTCCAGAAAAGAAAAGATGGTTAGAATCTATGATTGAAGAAATAAAGTTATTGTACAATAATCAAACTTGAGAGTTAGTAAAACTTCTTAAGGGAAAGAAACAATTGGATGCAAGTGGGTTTATAAGAAGAAGGAAAGAGCTTTAAAGAAAGAATGTATAATATATAAAGTATGGTTAATTGCAAAAGAATACTAATAGAAGAAGTAGATTGACTATAATAAAGTGTTCTCAACAATAGTTAAACATACAATAATCAGAGTATTGTTGGTATTAATAGCTCAGTTAAACTTAGAGTTAGAGTAATTATATGTCAAGACAACTTTTCCTTCATGGTAAATTAGAGGATTAGATTTACATAAAATAACTAAAAGGGTTTGAGGAGCAAGGTAATGAGCATATAGTATACAAGCTCAAAAAATCCCTCTATGGGTTGAAGCAATCCCTATGGTAATGGTACAAACGGTTTGATTCTTATATGATAAGTATTGGTTTTACCCATTAGGAGTATAATCGTTATCCATATCTTAAGTCTTTGAATAATGGATCATTCATCTACTTATTGATTTATATTGATAATATGTTAATTATTGCAAGAGACATGAAAGATGTGTATGACCTTAAATTCTGGTTAAGTCATGAGTTTGACATGAAAAACTAATTAGATGTTGCAAAGAAAATTCCTGGCATGGAGGTTAACAGGCATAGGAAAAATAAGAAGGTATGGCTCTCACAGAAGAATTACATTTAAAAAATATTAGAGAGATTCAGTATGGACAAGGTAAAACCAATTACTACTCCTCTAGCTAATCATTTCAAATTATCTAGCCATCAGTGTTCCAGAATAGAATAAGAATCACAATACATGGTGAAAGTTTCATATGCTATTATAGTAGAGAGTTTGATGTATGCAATGATGTATATATGACCAAACTTAGCACAAGCACTTAGTATGGTTAGCAAGCTTATGACTAATCCAGACAAGGAACACTAGCATGCTGTAAAGTGGATTCTCTGATATTTGAGAGATAGTTTGGATTATGGGATTTGTTATGATGTAATAAATGATTTGGTCTTCATTATTAGACATATTGATTCAGATTATGTTGGAGATATGAATGATAAGAAGTCTACTACAGGCTGCATTTTTACACTTGCAAATGATACAATTAGCTGGATGTCAACATTACAAAGTGTTTTGCTTTATTTACCATAATGGAATAAACGGAAATAATAGAAGCAACTAAAGAAGTACTGTAGTTGAAAGGACTTGTCTCAAAATTAGGCTTCAAGCATCAAGCTCTTGATATATACTGCGATAGTCAAAGAACTATAGAGTTGCCCAAAAATCAAGTGTATCATACTAGAATAAAGTATATTGATACGAGACATCACAAAATCATAGAGTTAATTTCTTCAAATGAGATTTTTTTGATGAAGGCATGCACAACAGAAAATGCAGCAGATATGTTGAAAAAGATGCTATATTTGGAGAAGTTCAAATATTGTTTAAGCTTACTTCAAGTCACCAATTAAGAATTTGTGAATATGTTGGATCTCCAGGCAGAGATATAGATTTTCAAGATTGAGTGAGTCTTCTAAAAAGGATGATTATTTGCCAAGGTGGAGATTGTTAAATAATGACTCATAATCAAATTTAGTTTTTTACTATGAGTTCCAATAAAGAGGAAGATTATCAATTTATGATAGAGTTTGAATAGAAAAAAGATGTTATAATAGGAAAATGATTTCCTTGTATATCTAGGATAAAGTAAATATTATATATAGAGCACCCTATGTAGTAAATACAATACATATTGTGATAAAATAAAAACCTCAGTTATATTCTTTATCTAAAAAATAAAATGAGAAGTCTCACATGAATATAGACAAATTGTCGAACCACATAAATCTTTATGTTTTGTATGGCTATTTCTCCTATCATTCGCCTTAATTTTTTCTATTTATCGCTTATTTTGCAAGTTTTAAAATATAAGATTTTCTAAAATAAAGTTAGTAAGTTTATTTTGCAAAACCAAATAAGGTGGGATTTAACAAAATTGCAATCTATATTCTTGTCAAATGATGTGCAATAAATTTCGAGTATTCCTCTTTGTTTTAATAGAAGAGAGGACCAATGGGTATGGCATTTTAACAAGGATGGTTCTTACTTTATAAAATTAGCGTGCAAGATTGCAATAAACAATTTTAATAATATTGGGTCCTATGCAGTGCAGGATAATTGGATGAAGATTTGTGATCTTCAATTTTCTTCAAAAATAAAAGTATTTTATTGAGAGAGGAATATTTTGACTACCAACTTTACTTTGATTAATAGGGGAATTAACATTTCTCATGCTTGTTCGGTGATGGTGGCGAGAAATGGATCACGCCATTTTTAATTGTCCCATGGTTGTTCATTGTTGGCATGTATTGGGTATTGATTTTATGAACTTGTCTTTTGTGATTTTGTTGTAAGGTTGTTTAATGAAAGAGAATGCTCCAAAGCTTGTCTGACATTATCTTTAGCTTAGAGTATATGGCACAACTGAAATTTTTTTTAATGTGGTAGAAAAAGACCAGTTTTCCTTCACCTATTGTGTGTCAGGCTTTATCTTGTTTTCAAGATTGGAAGTTGATTCAGTTGGAGGATTTCCCTTCTTTTGTCAATTTGGATAATATGTCTATTAATGCTAAATGGTCAATACTAGCTCTCAATAGGCACCGGTTCTTAGTAAAATAAGTGCAACGTTGATGAAGCACATCTAAAAGGGAGAGCTGTTCGAGTTTTGTTGCAATTAATTGAAACTATGAAGACTAGTTTGTGGCTGGTATTCAAGTTATTCAAGTGGCTTAGTGTATACCCTCTTGGCTGAAGTGTTAGCCATTAGAAAAGCTTTTAATTGGCTCCATAATTTAGGTTTTGATATGGTAGATGTTGAGATGAATAGTCTTGAAGTGGTTCAAGCATTAATTTCTCAAACTGTCTAGCTCTTTGAAGATGGAGGGATCACATAAGCCTTTCTGAATTTGAAGAATGAGTTTTCTAACTTATCCTTTCTTTGGGTTAATCATCGTGCTAACTTAATTGCTCACTTTTATGCAAGCGTGGCTAGGTTATATAAAAAAATATTATGTGGCATGAGTTTTCTAATATTTTGGCTAGTGTTATTGAGCTTAGTTTATTATTTTCTGTTGAGTATTCAAGTTTGGATCATAAATTGAGTACATTGTATTATTTTTTACGTCCTTTTAGTGTTTTCTTTACTTGCTTAATACCTTTCACCTTTTTGTCAAAAAGAAAAAAAAAGTGTAATCCTATTTAACACGAGTGTCTTAACACGAGCTACAACATTCATAGATTGTCTAATAAAACTAAATTGGACACTAATCTTATATGTAAGGAATAAACAATCATCAACAATAGAATGTATATGAAATATAGGAAACTCTTGCATGAATGGAATTAATTATAGACCATTTAATATTTTTAAATTCACTAATGAACTTAGAATGAGAATTGGAATGAAGTTAGAATTAGAATTTTAATATAGTTTACAAGTTGAATTCAACTCATGAACTTAGAATGAGAATTGGAATGAATTCTTCCCCATCCATTGCTAATGAAGTCTTAACCTTTTTTTTTTATGAAATAAAGTCTAACTTTGACATGTACAAAGAAAATAAACATTTCAGGGCACACACATCAAGTAATGTAAAATCTTCCACAAAAATATAATGATTCATCGCAAGGACTTAAAATTCAGGTCCCAAATCACACGTCAATTGATGCTAATTTTCAAAGCAGCCAACTTAGAAATTGCTGAAGGCTACGTAATTGCAATAAAACAAATCAGAATCAATGAGGTAAATCATCCTTAACATTATTAAATTCTCGCATCAATTTAAAGGATACACTATATGAAATAAAATTTTATGGTACCCGGTTTCAATCTGGGAAACCAAATGCACTTTATCAATTAGTAAATAATAGCGACAATCATATACAAACATATAAACAGGCGATTCTATCTTCCTCCTTCATTCTTTGCTTTTCTTTCTGCAAAATTGCTCCTCTCCTGCTACTGCACTACTTTCACTGTATCATTGCAGTACCTAACACGTTAATAATAATAACAATGATAAGTTTCAAAAGTTAAAAAGTTATAGCAGCAATTTTCTTTTTTTTAAAAAAAGAGAGAGTAATACCTCTCTTTAATTAGCTTGTTGGAGTGGCCTAGTGATCTTTTAATATTCTGTTTGCTTGGCAAGCAGACTTTTTTTTTTTCATCTTTGTAATAACTGAGTAGATTTTATCTTTCATTATGTGGACAAACCAGTAATATGTCACCTAAATAATGTAACACCCTTAAACTATATATACGCATAATACACACACAATGATATATGTAAAATATGTATATACAGTATATGAGAATGTCACATTCCCATTTTTTTAAAAAAATATTTTCATATTTATTACAAAATATTTTAAAAATATAATATACTTAAAAGACAAATAAAAAGATAGAGTAGTGTTTAAAAAAAAAAATTAAAACTTCATATTTCACACTAAAATCTCTAAAAAAAATTTACCATAGTTTTATCTGTATTTTGGACAATCCTAAAATTTCAATTTATACAACCTCCAATGCAATACACTCTCAAATATCCTTTTAATACATCCATTTCTCCAAAATGGCCTAACAAATCAACATGTTTTAGAAAAACATTTAAACATTTATAGATATTAACATATACATATATTCCATTTTCAACTTCCAACATTTAACCCAAAAGAAGAATTTTTTGTAATTTACATCATGTCCACATTTATAGATATAATACACATACTTTACAAAATGTCAAAAACAAAGTTTAAAATATTTACATGAGATGCAATGTCTCCGGTTTGTGGCGATCTCCAAAACGACCCCTATAACCTAGACCTGGTGTGGTCTAGCAGAATTATTTGGGATTTTCATATCAACTCTGTCACCTGCTTGATGAGTTTCAACCGCGCTATGCATATTGCTCAGTAGTACATAATTTTGTATAAATAAATAGAAAATAATGTTATATATATAATTTCATAACATACATTATGTCTCAATGCCAATTAATATATACATAAAATTCATTAACATACCAATCATCCATACACATGCAATGAGCCCATATAACTCTATATATTGTTCTAATTCCAGAATGATTATTTTGGACTATCTCATTAATTTGTGATACCAGTGTGTCTAGCCTGAAGATGTCATGCTATCAGTGACACCAGTGTGTCTCGTTTGAAGGCGCCATGCTATCAATGACATCAGTGTGTCTCGCCAAAAAACATCATACTATCCAATAATAATATTCTGAAATTAGACTGTATATAAGGCAACATATAATTATATTTCATTATCTACTACTCATAATCAACAACATTTCCTCGTACATTACAAATGTAACTTATTTTACATCTTAGTACAATATTTGTAATTTTCTCATTTTTCACATATCATCATTTTTATTCATTTTTAAAGGTCATATCGTACAACATTAATTCAAAACAAGCATTGTTACTTCAAACAATGTTACACATACAAACACATTATCATTCAAGTATCATAACGTATTTTTCATATTTAATGTGTAATGACTAAAAAAATGCAATCAATATTATTAAATGCTAAATTATGTACATACCTCTTTAATGCACAAAAGTGAGCCAAAGCTCCACTTCACTTCAAAATATCTTATCACTCTTCACTACTAGGTTGGTGTAATGACAATTTACTCAACGCCTATTCAAAATGTGAATGTATACTATATATTATAATCACATTTTAAGGCGTTTAAAGCATAGGACAAATTAAAATACATTCCACCATTTTTCTCTTTTCTTAGCCCTATGCATTTTAATATTAGAACTACAATTTAGTCAATTTCAAATTGAGTTTTAAGCTCAAATATATCTATAACATCATATATTAAGACACTTTAAGTAATTTCTTGGCAAGTGGAAGTTGATCCCACATCGAAAATGAAAAAGAAGAAATGGAAAATATAAGTTGAGTGGAGTAAAAGATAAAATGGCCCAAGCCATTTTGTCAAGAATCCCATCTTGTGAGAAGCCCATCAATTCAAGAAGTCCAACACTAAATTTTAAGAAAGCCCAAAAAGAAAATTATCCATAGAGTCCAAAATTCAACATGTTATCAGAGCCAATATGGCATTGCAGCCCAACGATCCAAGGTCCAAGATGATAAAATACACTTGGTGAACTCGGGCCAACAACAAACAAGCTAAGGCCCATGAAAAAACTCATAACTTGCGGCTTAAGACCTGAAGTCCAAAAGAAAAAAGGCTCAGTGAGAAAGACTCAGGCATAACCTGTGGCCTCTAAGGTTCCAAATGGAGGAGTACAAGCTCAGACAACAAAAATAGTGATAGAACTGAAGCCTCTGAGACTCAAAGGAACACAAGCCCAAGATGAATTAAGACAAGTCACAACTGAGCTAGGCCAATTGGACTCAAGGGAGAGTGTTGGCAAGTGGGAGTCGATCCCATATCAAAAAAGAAGAAAGAAGAAATGGGAAATATAAGTGTAGTAAAAAACAAAATGGCCCAAGCCATTTTGTTAAGAAGACCATCTTGTGAGAAGTCCATCAATTCAAGAAGTCCAACACTCAATTTCAAGAAAGCCCAAAAAGAAAATTATCCATAGAGTCCAAAATTCAACACAACTAAACTCAATTTAGGAACATTCCTTCCAAAATCTTAAAATGTGCTTTCACTCACTTCCATTCTTGTTCTTCATTCCAACAATTTTCAAATATCAATTTGAGTTCATTTCCATAATCTAAATCACTTAATAACTATTTAAATCATGAAACTAAATAAACATGCATACTTTTTCCAACTTCTTCCAACACCTTAAAATCACATACTACTTGTACCAAACTCCATCTAATCTTAATCAAATCCATCTTTTAACTATAGAATCCTTGTTTAAGCACCAAAACAACATCTTTTATACCCATTTGAACAATTAAAACACATAATTATAAAATTCCAAATCACACATAACCCTATATCACCCTCTTCATCCCAACTTCAACTTTACCCAAGCTAATCAACTATCCAGCCAAAAAATAATTGTTTGCTTATCAAATAAACATCATTCATACCTATTCAAGTAATTAAATTATGCTTATACAAAAACTCAAACGACACATATTCATAACTTTAAATTTACTTGAAAATTCAAGTAAGAAACTTACTAATTTATGAAAAAATCACTAAAACTCCACTTGTTTCCTTAAAATCTCTTAAAAATTTGGTGTTGGTGAAAATGAGAGCTCACTCCCTTTCTCATCCACGGTGGCCAAACCTTGATGGAAGAAGAAGAAGGTGAATAGTTCTAATTTCTTTCTTATTTCTGTCTAACCACTCATATATATTTGTAAATAATATTTTATTATTTTAATTAATTATTTAGTTATTTTAAAAATACCAATATTCCTCTTCCATTCAAAAAGATTTTTATTTTAAATTATTTTATTAATTTTTAAAATATACAAAATATATTTACTAAATTGTCCGTCTTTTACTATTCATATTTTTGTCTTATTTTCTCTTATTATCAAGTTTATATGTTATATATATATTCAATAGATACCTTACATATACAACTTATATTTTCACTTCTACCCTTTCAATTATCACTCAAATTATTTATTTAATTTTTTATAAATTAACGAATGTTACAATTCTCTCCCCCTAAAGAAAATTTTGTTCTCGAAAGTACTTGATATTAGCTCTGTAATAGCTACGGATACTGGCTATGAATCGTCTTCTCACTTTCTCATGTTGTCTCCTCAGTGAAATGATTTCTCCATAGAACTTTTACCAATGGCACCTTTTTTATTCTCAACTCCTTCACCTCTCGTGCCAAAATTGTCACTAGTTCTTTCTCGTAGGTTAGATCCAGACTCACATCAATAGATTCAACTGTCAAAACATAAGATGAGTCTGATATGTATCTCCGAAGCATAAAAACATAGAAGACATTGTGTATCCAATCTAACTCAGGTGGCAGAGCTAATATGTAAGTCATTGATCCAACTATCTCCAGTACCTCATAAGGAAAGGTAAGAAGATTACAGCCTTGCAAATGTAACTCTACCAGAGAAGGAAAATTACTTGAAGCTTGCAGCCAAGTAGCTGATACTAAGCTAAGATTCACATTTCCAGGTACTTAAGAGAAGGGAGTCAGAATCCTAAATGCCTTTTGTATCAATGTTAGCATATGAATATGGAAAGAATATAAAGATATTTTGACAGGTTTCCAAGATTAGGAGGAATCATTCCAGCAAAAGAAGCATGAGGAAGATTAAGGTATTTCAACTCCCTAAGCGTACCAATGAAATCAGGCATTTGAATTCCTTGAAAATTGTTCACATTGAAATCTAAATACTTCAGATATTTGAATTGAAACAAAGAACAATCAGTTTCACCATTCAAATATTAATGATTATAAGCTTCTACCTCACTGCCGGACATAATATACTCCTAAGGTTATATGAATTTGAAAGGTCAAGTTGGATAATATTACCCGTCTAAGAAATCAGCCTGATGGATCTTGAAGGGCTTGTTTGAACAAATGCTTTCCTCTCAATCTCAATGCAAACTGAACCTGCACTGAAATTGCAGGCAGTGGAAACAAGAAAAGGAAATAGATAAAAAGAAGAGGAGAAAAAAGTGTTGAGGTCTTAAGCATGCTGGCCATAGTTTTACTTGCTATTGCTAGCTTTCTGAATTCTAAATGACTTAATCTGAATTTACTGCAGTTTTTTAGGCTAGCAGCTAATGACTAGTGTTCAAGGTCAAAAAATGATAATTGATCAAGACCCGACTAGTTCTCTTATCATTTGAACATTCTAAATTAGCAGCTACAAGGCTCAGCAAACTTCACCCAATCATTGTTTGCTTACAAAAAGAAAGATTATGTGTTGATTTGAATTTTAGATTTCAGTTTATTACCAGTTAAAAAGCAGTGGCTTTCTTAACCATGAAAAATTCCAATAGAGATGAATTTTCTTGCTAAAAGCCAAAAATGCTCATTTAAAACGAATAGTGGAGCCTCACAAGTCATCTCAAGGATGTCTAGAGGGAGAAAAAATAGTCACTACAAATCTATTACTTAGAGAGCAATATTAAGAACTGGTCTAGGAAGAAATTGTCAATGGTGTCACCACTTGCTAATTAATAGCTATACCCCCGTTTTCTAGAGCACATCAATTTACTAGTCAACTACAAACATACACTGATTAGCTAAATCAATAACTAAAATTAAATATGTTGCCCAATTAATTATGTATACAAGTAAACTCCATCATGCCAATGACAATTTTTTTGTATAGCGAAGGAAAAGTTAGTATGATGGGCTTAAATAACCGAAGGTCATACCAAGTTACCAACCATAGTATATCATCACTTCATCACAAAATTCAGGGCTGCTCACCAACATCTGCATATACATTTACACATAAAATTTGCCTTTCAAAAGATGATTCCTTGAGCAACACATTCAGCCATGGAATCAACCTAGCATGAACTCATAGCAGAAAATAAATCTACAGCATACTAAACAGGCACAAAACAAAATAAAACTTCACAAGTTCCGGTCACTTGAGTATTGCCTTCCCAAGATAGTGATATCTTGCAAAGTTCAATATCTATTTTTAAGTGCTTTAGAATGCATATATCTATGCAAAGCTGGAGATGCCAGAGAAGAACATAAACAAAAAAGTTCCAAGTGGTAACTAATCAGACAAGCACATGATACAGAACTAAATACCAGATAAGAAAAGGAAGTAAAAATGCTAATACCAGAGAGAAAGAGACGTTTCACCCTGTACTAAATGTGAAAAGATAAAAAGAGTAACTAAAATGAAAAACTAAGAACCATCAAGGTGAATCAAATAATTGAAGAACCATCAAGTGGCATCAAATAACGCCTATCAATCAACATGATTCAAGTCACATGAGATTTGCTCAAAAAATAACCTCAACTAGCCAATTCATCCAATCCAGCTGCAGAGACAAATCTAGAACCTGTAATACCTAGCTCTTGGCTCCTCAAAAGCAAATGTTAGAAGGCAATATATTAGTTTATTAGATTCAAAGAGTTAATTAAGATGTTTGATCCATAATTAATAGTCATGTCTCATCTCAGAAACCAAAATATCTCTGAGATGTTAACATTCTGAAACAAATGTGGTAATATTAGACAAAACTATAGAATTTATTTTAAAATATAAACATAAAAATGATATTGAATTGCCAGATAATACGTGGGGTTGAGGGATAAATCTTGCAACCCTAATGAAAATCAAAATACTAACTCATATGACATATACATGCACATATGCTGTGTCATTCTTTGCAGAATTCTCCACACAGTCTCTTTGTTCTCCAATCTCAGAACAAGCTTTAATGCAGGAAGAAAGAGAAATAATACAATCCAGTAAGTTCTTAGAAATAAAATTACTTGTATTGGCTAGCATATCCTGTAAGCAGCTACATCCATTCTAGCAACAGCAAACTTGCATTTCTAAAATGATTAACAAAATCCCAACAGAGAGATTTCTCATAATGAGGTAATAGATTCAACATATTCACCAGACTAAATGCAGTCAAACTAAACAAAATTAAAAGTCAGACTAATGAAAGCACTGCCAGTTTGTCCTAATTCCTACATCAAGCTTAGTTAAGAAATTCCAATCATGCGTTACAATCTCTAGAAAGATCATAAAAGAAAGGCATTAGAACCCAATTAAAATTTCTTTTTTCAATTTGATTCACGAGCAAAGAGCTAGAATACGTCTCGAAAAAATTGTGAAGCTTCCCGCATTATCTTATGAAGAAAAGAAAAAAAAACTACAGGTTTAGAATTCAACATTGGTGTGTAACACCAGCAACAAGAAAAATAATTCAGGCTTCAATGCTTACTTTCTCCAGCCCCTCCTCCTCAAGCTCCTTGACTGCTCTTATGAGGCCACGTGTGATCCCATTTAGGTACAAGCCATCCTCTCTCATTTTCTCCAAAAGCTTCTCCCCCATTTCCCAATTTAAGTCCTTTAAGCATAGAGATTGGATCAACTTAGTGTACTCATCTGCATTAGGTTGGACTCCAAATTCCTTCATCTCTGTCAATAATTCCAAGGCCTTGTCAAACTGTTCAAGTTTGCAATACCCTCGAATAAGGGTATGGTAAGTCACAGGATTCAACTTAGAATGCTTCTTTTTGGCTTCTGACAGTATTTGGCAAGCCTCCTCCATTTGACCACCACTTGCATAACCACTCATAATAACTGTATAAGTGAAAAGATCAGGTTTCAGGCCTCTCCTTTGCATCAATTTTTTCATCTTTACTGCCTCTTTCATGTCTCCAGATTTGGAATAGCCATTGATGATGGTATTGAAAACAGCATTTCCAGGGGGTGGACCCTCATCAATCATCTTAAAAAGTAACAATTTTGCCCCATCCAAATCTTTGATCCTACACAAACTGCGAATAACAGATGAAAAAGGCTTGATAGCATATTTCCGTGTTTCTCCAGAGAAAGCCTCCAACATCTCCAAAGCCAACTTGACTGTTTCATCCTTCTGACCGAGCAAACTAATCAAAAACCTGACTGCAGACTCAGGTGGATGCTTGTTTTTCTCCTTTGCCAAAATATAAACCATATGGGCATCTTTTGTCCTACTACATTTACAAAACCAACAAATAATCTTACCAACCTTCTCACTGTCAGGCAATGTTTCTGCATTAAGCATCTTTTCACAAACTGACCAAGCCCAATCAAAACAGGACCGCCTACAAAGGGCTTTGATTGTATAATAATAGGTATCTGAATCTGGGACACACCCAAAATCCCCAAACTTGTTGAAAACCTCTAAAGCTGCCTTCCCTTTACCCAACTTTGAAAAGAAAGCTATCAATTGATTAAGAATCTCGATAGTCAGGACAACATTATCCTTCTCAGCAATCTCCCTCACTAAATCCCACAATGCATAAGCATCTTTCTTACGAACTCCACTACAAATAGCTTGAACAAGCACATCAACCACACGAGTAGTCACGCTAATTTCTGGTTTTTTAATTGCCCAGTTGAAAAACTTAATCAAATTATCGCCGGAAACAAGCGGGGTTACCAGCACTTTCACTATAAACTCCTCATGTAAATCCAAACCAATACTATCAAGAATCGATTCAAAGGACCCATCAATGCTACTCTGTAACAAAGACAACACGTTTTCTAATTTCTCTATATCTATCTCATAAGCCTCTCCCTCATCATTTGCAAACTCAGTACTCTGGTTATCATCTTCCTCCACTGGACCCCAAGAAAATTCACTGTTTTCAGTCTCAGGATTAAAATTTCCAACAAGGGAATCGCCAATTTCACTAAAGGCAAGTGAAGGCGGGTCTGATTCCCCGTGAATATGTCCTTCATCATCAATTTGGTAGGAACCCAATGAAGAGTGCTCTGTTTCATTTTCAGTTGGGTTTATAGGAGTGTGTGAGAGAAATCTAAGGTTTTGATAAGGAAGTAAGGATTCATTGCAAAAAGGAGTACAGAAATAGGATTGAGATGGAGAAAGGAATAAAGTTTGAGAATTTGGTACCTCATTAGGGTTTCTAGTTGCACATAAGTTGCGTGCAACCTGTCTGGATTTAGCAGATAAGGATCTCCTCCACATCGCTATCCTTCAACTTTTCAAAAAATGAACAGCAGTTCATAACACCATAAACCCCAATTTGGCTGGCTTCAGAAAATCAAAATCCAAGGTAATGCTTCTGTTATGCTGGCCGCGTATGATATCTGCCATTTGCTATGTGAAAAGATAACCTATGGCTAAAGGCTAAATGAGTAATTTGGAAAAAAAAAAAAAAAGAGTTGCAATTGCAAAACACAAGTTTCGTACCTTTGTTTAGCAATTCATAGAACCTACAAAGTAACATCTGCGCCACAGATTTCTATGCAAACCGGGAAAGTTATACAGATAACATATTTTAACTGATTTAACTGTAAAGCAATCATCTTTTTATAAATTAAAATAAACAATAAAAGCAAAAAAATTAAAATTAAAATCTAAACCTAAAACATGAATTTAGTTAATTACAATTTTTAATTCAATTTGATCAATTTTTTATTTAATCAATTTTTTTATCAGTCCTAACCCCAAAATCCCTAATGTAATATGAAGATATAATCAAATCAATCGACTAAATGGATTGATTTGGGTATTCATAGTAACGGGACAACTCAAAATTGGGGTTTCTTTGAGAAAATTATGTGATTTACCTTTGAAATAGGTTTTCTTTTAAGGAATTTACATAATTTTACCCGCGTTTTTGTTTTCTTTTTTTAAATTTACGAACCCAAAGTTTTTCTTTCATTTCTATGTAGTTTTGCCCTTTTTTTCATTACTATGTTTTTTCATTTTTGTTTTTTCTTTTTTTATTTTTTGTTTATATTTATGTGTTTTTACTTATATATATATATATATTAATATTTACAATATACACATAAAAAAACATAAATGTATATGCAACATATTATGAGTGAGGATTTTTTTCTCCACTTCCGGTGGAATGGTTATTGTGACTTCGACAATGTTAATATTTAAGCCTTAGAATATATGAGTCTAAATTAGAGGAATAGAAGTCGTCATCCATACGATCAGAGAAAAAATAGAAAAGGTAAATGACTTGACTTTTAAAGAATCTTTAACTCCTACAGAGTCTAAAAAATTAAGTACATATGGAGAATATAAGAAATAGCTCAACACTCTTGTAGTGCTCGGTTTATTAGAGCTAACTTTCTTTTCAGATCTAAAAATTATTAAATTTTTATATTATTATAATATTATTTACATTACAAGTAATATTAAAATAAACACCCATCATATCATAAAATAAACAATTCAAAATACAAATGATAAAATAAGCACCTATACAAGATAAAATCATGCTCTTATAATTTCTTAGAATTCAAAAGAAATAAAAATAAATAAATCAAATAAATCAAGACACCTATAAACTATGGAAATATGTCTCTTACATACTTAATTCAAACAATAAATGATTATAAGTCCACCATCCATAATCAAGAATAAATAATTCAAACATGTAATTAATTATCACAACTTCAATCATATTAATTAATTAAAACACAATGATAAAACACAAAATTCTAGAAAGGGTAAAAGTTAAAAAGGTTTAAAAAGTTATAGAAAAGTAAAAGACAAAAAAAAAATGAAAGGTATATGATAAATTCGTTGTAGCCCATGGCTAATTTGCCATGGACTACGGCGGATTTATGCCATGATCCTGATTTAATCCAAGATCAATTTGTTTTTTAGTAGGCTTTATGTTTACAATCAAATAATTTCAAAATAGTTTATTGGACCTAAAATCAAACTTTAATAGAATCAAAGATTAAAAAAAATATATGCATAGAAAAATATTTAATTAGGGTTGATTAGAAAAGTTAGGGTTTTAGGATTTTTTTTTAAAATTTAATGAAATCAACAAAATAGAACAAATTAAAACAATGATAATGAGATTAATAAATGATTTGAGAATCATACCGATATTATCGGTTCCACTAAATAACTAATGTTGAATCAAGTCTTGTTAATTAAACTGCACAATTTCTGCATGGAGACTAGTACAAAAATCTACCTTGGATAGTTCTAGATCAACTAGGGTTTTTGATTGAACAATAATATTCAAGGATTTACTTTTGTATTTTTAATTTGCTTTTTGTCTCTTTTTCTTTTGTTGTCCTCCTCCTTCTTGGTTGTTTGGTCCTCTTGTTATATTGAACAATAGGTTAATCAGGTCATTAAAAGACCTGATTTGGCTAGAAAACCCCAAGGTTATATGCAAAATTTAGAGTTTAATGCATACTACAACAAATCTGAGGACACTAGGCTTATGACTCAATCTCCAAAAGGTCATGGCGAAATGGCCATAACTTATGGTATATTCGTCATAGGCCATAGTTTTCCTTGCCCAATAATTTTTGGATTTCTGTGGGCTTTTAATTGAGTACAAATTTATTTTTAGGGACCAAATTTAGGGATCTATACATATACATAAAATACACATATAATAAATATAAACATACACACAACATGCACCAAACATACACATAATATCTATACAATTTTATTTAATATTATTGTAACTTTATTTTTTAAGGCTAAGTACAAATTTAGCCTCCTAAACTTATAACGTTTAATAAGTTTGCTCCCTTAAACTTTTAATTTGGCCATATAATCTCACAAATTTATATTTTTCTTAACTTATAAATACAAACTTGTTGAGTCATATTGAGTTACACCGAATCACTAATGTATATATTTGGTATAAATATACAAATATAAGAGAAGAAATGACTAATATTCATTAATATAAGTATCTGTTAGTAAAAAATAGATAAGTACATGGAGTAAAATGGTTAAAATAAAAGTTTAAATGAGTAAAGTGACTAAACACTACAAGTTCAGGAGGGCTACATATGTATTTGACTTTTTTTTTAATTTTATATACACACAATATATATACAATATATGTACAATACAGGCATAATATATATATAATATACACAATAAATATATAAATATATAGCATTTATATAACATACACACAACATGCATGTAATTTTTACACAACATATACACAACAAAATTTACGTTTTTTAAATTTTATTTTTATGTGTAAAATATGTAATTTTTATTTTAAAATAAATTTAATATATTGTTATATATTTTACTTTTTATATTATTTTTGAGTGTTATTTGTTACTTGTATTTAAAATTACAATTTTTCCTTTATAAAAGATTAATACATTTTATATGTTAATAATATAATTTGAAATATTAATTTTTAATATTTTATTAGACTATATTTATTTAATAGTAATTTTTTTAAAAAAAGATAAAATTTAAAGTAAAATATTATTTATAGTGAGATATGATGTATTTTAGAAAAAAAAATATTATTTTAGTAAAGGATGAGATATATTTGAAAATTTGACTTAATTTTTTCTAGAAATATTTCTTTTTGCAATATTTTTAAAAAATGTTGGTTTTTATGGATAATTTTGTAAATGTCCCTTTTTTCTTTTTTAAATACACTATGCTTCTTTTCTTTTTTCACTTCTATCGCGTTTTTCTCTTACTTTTATTTTCTCTTTTTTTTTTTAATATACCTCTCCATTAACGATTTTTTTTTTTTTACTTTCCTCTATCTCTTTTCTTTTCTTTTTCTCTTATGTCCCTCTTCCTCTTATTCTTTTTTTCTTTTATTTTTTATTTATAGAAAATTATTTTAATCTTCCATATTATTTATTTTTATAAGCATATATGTGTATTTTGTTTGTTTTTATTTTTTTCAATTATAATGTTAAAGATTTTATTATTTTTCAATGATAATGCAATTTATATGTTTGATAAAATGCTTCAAAGAGAATTTTCTTTTTTTCTTATTTTTTTTTTCATTTATTCCTTTTCGACTTATGTTTTATGATTATTGTTATATTTTTTTTATTTGTATTTGTTCTATTTTAATATTTATTTGAGTTAATTTATAATTTAAATGTGTGTGTTTAATTTTTTAGCCTATACACATTATACATAGATATATTTATAACATACACTCAATGTATGTATAATTTATATAATATACACACAACAACTCATAATTAGACTTGGTATGAGCCAAGCTTGCACTTGAAAATACTAAATTTTCTAAAGGCATGGCCTGCCTGCCCTCAAATTTCTTCACTAATTGTGCTCCAAATCCTAGCCTGTGATCAGGTCTGCTCACAACGTATGCACAATATCTGTACAATATATACAGATATATAATGTGTTGTATGCTGTACATATATGTTGTTTCTTATTTTTTATGTTGTATGATAACTTACAAATTATATAATGTGTTTAATATGATGTATATGTCATGTATTTATTCTTATATATGTTGAATTATAATTAGTAAGAAATATAATTCTTTTTATTATTTTGTAGATATTTTAGTTTTTATACATTTTTCTATTTTAACTGATAAAAAAATATAATTTTTTCATTTAAAATAGTAAAATTATGAATTTAAATTATAAGAGAATAATTTAGATAGTAGAATACGTATATATTAATTCTATCGATCGACATCTATACAACATATATAGAAAGCTGAAAGAGGAGTTATTTTTGAAAGTTTGACATTGATGTAAGTAAGCCTATGGAGCCCATGGATGGTGGCATTAGAACTGAAAGCTTGAAGATTCTTATTAGGCCTATCATAAGGCAAAGAGAAAAGAAGAAGAAAATGAAGGAAACACTACAAACTTATGTTCAAAACCTGGTGGATGTGGACATGAGGCCATATGGACTAATGAGATACAAAGAGAAGCTGATCATCTTGCTGGAGGCAATAAGACTTGAATGCCTAGAGAGCTAGATCACATAGTGATCACACGTTAGACATCACAGTCGTCATCGTTGTTTCACGCTTATCAACATGGTTGTGATCACCGTTGCAAACTCTACTGTGTGATCTATACTAATTTCTATATTTAGTCATATTATTACATATTATTAGTTAGTTACAGTAATTATTTTGGGATTATCTTATTTGTATTTCAGAATTATTGTAATATTGGGTTACTTTTTTTAAGGTTCAAAGATTTACTAAGTTAGATTAGTAATACAAGGTTAGGATTATTTTTGTTTCCAAACACCTTGGTTTAGGGTTTCTTCTTATGTTGTAATCTATTTAAACAATTCTTTTATAGTACAAAAATGTTAGACAATTTGATAATAGAAATTACATAGTACTTTTTTAAGAGAATGTCTTCTCTTATTAGTTCTTGCTCGAATCAAGATTCCTACTTCAAAGTTAATCACTTTGTTAGTAATTAATTTTGAGATTCCTTTCCACAGGTTGATATTAAATCAAGAAATTAGTAAGAATTTAATTTGGCTTTCCAAGGGGTTGGTATCGCACGCAAAGACATAAGAGTCTCTTGTCCTTATACAAAAGGTTTGCATCAGTTTGGTATCGAAGCTTAGGCTTTAAATCAATTTCCAAAACTAACATTTATATCTTATTTAATTCAATTTTGTTCTTTATGTCTTATAATCAGATTCAAAAAAACAAGTTGAATATTGTTACCTTTGATACCTTGTTCTTCGCTTTCACTGTGTTTAATCATGTTCTTTTAAACCCAAATTTGATTCCTTCAATTGTGTGCTTGTGTAATTTGGTTAATACAATTAAAAAAGGGTTAAATTATTATTTGTATCAATTCTTTTATAAAAATTGTTACCCACTATGTTTATGGTTGTCAAAGTAAAATTTTCAAATCCTAAAGGCTGCAAATTGGCTAAGAAACTCGGAAAAATCTAGTGGCTACAAATTGGGTGACTGCGATCTTTAATGTATGTTGGGTTAGTTATTTAAAAAATCGGTATAAAAAGCCTTCCATTTTAGAATTAGTCTATATTCATTGTGATTACATAGACTGTAGGGATTTTGATCTTTGCAACTTAATTTGATAAGAAAACTTAAGAAGTAAAAGGCAAAAGTGTGAAGTCATCTAGAGAAAAGCCAAATTTTGAATGTTAACACGAGTAATCATATTACTTGAGAAAATATGTGAGGAATGAAGTGATGATTTATTTTAAATCCTTATTTTACTAAAATTTTCTATGCAACTTAATAATTCTTCTAAGATGAGTGGGCAACCTAAAAACATTCAAGAAGAGATTGACAGGTTGTAAGCAATCTTAGACATCTTACAAGTTATGGATCGAAGGCATCGTTATGTGATCGATCGAATGGAGGGATTAGAAGCTTTCGTAGTAAGAGGACAACAAAATAATGCCCCTAAAAGGAGAGGTAATAAAGGAATCACATAGAAGAAGAATCAGATGGTGAAGAATCATTCGGAGATAATGAAGAAAAAAATGAGGTAGGACCGAGGGATAGGTATAACAATTATGGTGGAGGTGGAGTGAAACTAAAGATACCCTCATTTCATGAAAGAATAGATTGTGAAGCTTACTTGGATTAAGAAAAGAAGATAGAGCTAGTATTTTATTGCCACGAATATATTGAATCCAAAAAAGTTAAGCTTGTAATTGTTATACTTAAGGATTATGCCATCACATAGTGGGATGATACAAAGCAAAAGAGAAGAAGGAATAGAGAGAGACCGGCTGGAGAGTAAAAAAACTTGAAGTCTATTATAAGAAGGAGGTTTGTATCAAGCAACTATTATGGAGAGTCGTATAACTAACTTCAAAGCCTCACTCAAGGGTCTAAGAGTGTAGAAAAATATCATAAGGAAATGCAAGTAGCTTTAATTAAGGCTAATATAGAGGAAGATGGAGTAGCAACTATGGCAAGTCTCTTAATAGAGATAGCTAATATGGTAGAGCTACAACCCTACATGGAAATAGATTAGTTGTTGTATCTAGCTTTGAAAGTTGAAAAGCAACTGAAAAGGAAGAGTGGTTCGAGTTAGTTTTCATCATCATCTTCATCTTTCAGGCCTTTTTGGAAGAAAGAAGATAAGGCTCCACCATATTAGCTTCAGATCGACATTAAAGAAGTTTTTAAAACTTCTAGCACTAGCAAGGATAAAGGCAAGGCCGAATCTAACTATACTTCTAAGATTAAATATTTTGAATGTGGAAGTGAAGAGGAAAAAGGAGAGGAGAGGGAGCGAGATGAAGAGGAAGTAAATGATAATATGGAGGAAAATCTTACCATTGTTGAGAGTGGTAAGGTCTAGGAGCTAGAAAAGCATTGAATATGCAAGTGCAACATGAGAAAAATGATTAAATGAAACATTTCTTTCATACTAAATGTCTTAAATAAAATCGAGTTTGTGATGTAATCATTAATGGATGAAGTGTTACAAATGTCACCGGTACCATCCTAGTAGAAAAACTTAGTTTACCTATTATCACACATCTACAATTATACAAGTTGAAGTGACTTATCAATTATAGAGAAATTAGAGTGACTAAACAAGTATTCGTGGCTTTCAAGATAGGCAAATATAGGGATGAGCTATTGTTGATGTCGTGCCAATGTAAGCTGATCATCTCTTATTAAGTAAATAATTAAGCTACATTCAAAATTTTATTTAGAGGTGATCCTAACTCTAGCATTTATGGATACTAGGTTGGGCACACATTTCCTAAAATAATAACTTAAAGAAAAAGAGGAAAGATAGAAGGAGGAGCATTTGGGTTGTTTTTAATTGGTTCGCTAGGTTAATTGAATCGATAATCTCTATTATTTTGTTCTTATTTTATTAAAATCACTAAACTTTATTTTGTAAAGACAAAATCCTTAAACTTTTGATACTATCCCAAAAAAATCCCTAAAACCATTTTCTAAAAACTAAAATGTAACATGATAGTTACAAATTGCCATGTGGCAAAATACATATATATATAAAGAGAAATTAAATTTCACCTTCTTCCACACCAATGCATGGGGAATAAAGCTGAACATATCATTTTAATTCTGCTGAAAAAGTAATTTTAGGTTTGCCAAAAAAAATATAGGTGGAAAATAAGATGAAATTATTATTATTATTATTTTTGCTACAGCAACATATAGCTACCATGTCATACTCTAGTTGCCGAAAATTAGTGTCAAGAATTCTATTGAGACAAAATTCAAAGTTTGGACATCTTATCTTTACAAAATAAAGTTTAGAGATTTTAATAGAATAAAAAAAAGTTCAAATATGATTGGTGTAATTACGCTTCGGTTTGCTATTTGGGGTCATATCCTAAATATGTCTATGCATCCCTTCGAATAAGAATCATAACCTTGCAGTTCAACTATTGATTGAAATGAGTTTTTTTTTGTTTAAATTATCACATTTTGATAATTAAGTTAGTTTGATTACTGAATTGAAAAATAGCATGATAAGTTGCTTGTACCGTAGTTTTTCTTCTTCGTCTTGGAACTGAGCCTTGAAGAGTTTTACTAGACTTTAATTCCATCTTGGGAATTCCTTGACTTAGAGAAGGGCTTGAGCTTGGGTTTGGACTTAATGAAGATAGGCTTAGGCCCAATTACACTAGAAAAGCAAAAGATTGAACAACTAAGTCCAAATGGGTTAATTCATTTTAAATTATTTAAGCCAAGTAGAGAAATTAATCAAATTAATGACTTCACCTGCCAGGAATTATTAAAGCAGCATAAGTTAAAGAAACAAGTTTTAGGCAACCCAAAACTAATGAGGAATGACCTTTTCCTTTTTAGAAAGCAAAAAGAGAGCGGAGAGACAAAATATAGTAAATAGATGAGAAAGAAGATAGCAAATAGGTGTTGTTTGCCTTTTAGAGTGAGTTGAAGGTTGGAGGGAGGTCGTTATTAATAGAGACCTTGGGAAGCTCAAAAAGCTAAAATCCAATGTGGAATTTTAAGTCAAAATAAGGTAGACACAAGTGGGAAATTGCGGCTAGCGCATGACCACTCGTGCAGCACTTCCAACAACTCTACTTATTTTCATCATTTTGAACCCATTCGACCTTTGATTTATACTATTACAGTTGTATTGGATTCGCTATCTCACATGCTTTTATTTAGGAGCAAAATTGAAACCTTTCCTTTTGGTGAAAATTTAAGGTTCACACACTTTAACAAGGAAATCTTCATGTGAAAGGGATTGGAATGAAGTATTTTAAACTCATTCTGTTGAATTTTTCCCACACCATTAGAAACAACCATCACAATTTGAATTTAAATATTATTTATATATAAACAAGTATAATTCAATGGAAAAAAAATGTTAGGAAGTAATTAAAATATTTATACTCATCTTTCTTCCTTCATCACAAATATAAAATCCATCCTTTTTTTATGTATTAAAATATTTACCTCTTCCCTACTCACAATCTCCCATGTTTATGTCCTTATACCAATGTAAATACTCTAATTTATATCATCACTAAATCCTTAAATTAGGGAGTGTATTAATTACCAATTTAGCTTTTCTCCTAGAATTATTTTTGGATCTTACAGAATATGTGATATTTAGCTTCTTTCCATTTTCAATATTCTTTGCACATTTTTTTCTATCAATCCATAAATAAAGATATGTTAATTAGAGACATATGTACTAATTTAGTGAATCAAGTAAGATAATATTACTTTTGTCTTTTCATCTAGGTGGTAATCTTTGAAAAAATCTATTAATCATGATTAATTCCTAGGGGGTGCTTGAAAATATTAACATCTCTACACCGAAGGATCATAAAACTCATGAAATAGTTTATGCTTAACATCCTTCCATTTTTTCTCCAACATTTTGTAAGATATATTTTTTGTCAAATAGATATTTCACATGTAGCTTTTCTTTTATAATAAATAGAAATGTGTGTCAAATATGATTACACATCTTACATATAATATAAATGAGATTAAAGCATTAACTATATGCCTTTATAATATCATTGAAAATGTTTTCCTTGTAAACTTGTGGAACTTCATTCCAGGACTTATATCCAAGTAGGAGTGTGCACTGGTTGGTTTCAGTCGATTCAAAATGTTTGGTAAACCAACTAAAAACCGTAGAAATGATCTAATTCTCAATTCGAAGCCGACCAAAATGAATATAATTTCAATCGACCTGTTGGAATTCCAGTTTCGGTCGATTTATATTAGTTGGACTCGATTTAGGCCTATTAATTGAGCCTTTTATGTTGGGCCTTTCTTGTTAATTGATTTAGGTTGAATTTGACCCTTTTTTTAGAGTCGTATTCAACTAAGGGACTATTACTTTTTTCAAATCTATCAAATAAATTTATAATATTTTAGTTATATTATAAATGACATCTTAAAAATAAAAAACTAAAATATATATTAGAAATATGTAAAACCAACAATCAACTTAATTGTTGAATAATGAGCATTATGATTCAGTTAAAATGTCAAATTTACCTAATTTAGTTACCTATTCACATTTTGAATAGGCCTTGAGTAGAATCAAGTTGTCCATACCAAGTGGTGAAGGACACTTGAGGAAAGTGAAGAGAAAGTGGTGATTTTTAGCTTAGAAATAGTTTAAACCAAGGTTAGTACATACTTTGATAGAAATATATTGAAATATAGGAGTATGACATGTTATATTGCACATTGGCATTGATACTATGCTACTTTAATATATAAAGTCACGTATAAAGTATATAGTTATGTGTTCAAAGGCATTAAATTTATAATGTATGAATAGTTAAGCCATTTTAAAATGACTAATTGCATTGTTAATTATATTTATGAAAAGAAGGTGTTTATGCCAACTTTAGGGCATAAATCGGCCATTGGGAAAGTGACATAGAAATTAATATTTATGTTGAGAAAGTATGAATACATATAATATGTGTGAAACCTTATGTAATATTTTGTTCCAGAGTGATGTATTTGGTGATTTGAGATGGCATGCCTATGATTTATCTTCGGGCTAGATGTTAGGTGTCATTATTACATGATTTACTTTTGGGCTAGACGCTGGATATCATCATTATATTATTTGTTTTCAGGCTAAATACTAGGTGTCAAAATGGACCAAAATAATAACTTTAGAACTTGAATATTATATAAGGTCATTTGGGCCCAATATATGTGAATGTGGTATGTGAATCATGTAATGTATATGAATCAAAATGCAATTGCATGTTACATTGTAGAATTTGAAAGAAAAGCATTATGCATTATTTTTCTTAAATTTTTCATTATTATCAAAGTATGTACAATTAGACTTTTATCTTAACACGATTGAAATTCATCGCACAAATGATAGAGTTGCTCCAAAGGATCCTGAGAGTTCTTCTAGACTTGGTCAGGTCTAGACTTTAGTTGATTATTCTTGAAGTTTGCTAGGCTGCCATCGGATCAGAGCTAGCTGCATACATGTATATATTTTATTTTGTAAAACTTAATATAATTATGTAGATTATATTTACATATTTGGAAATTTTATAAACTATAGAAACTTTTGGGTTAAATGTTGTGTATTGGGATTATTTATATGTTGATATATATGTGTATATATTTAAATATTTTGAGAAATATTGGAGTATTTTGAGGAGCAGTGGAGAATTGAGTGAACATATTTCATTTGGGATTGTAATTAGGCATTACCATGGTCTGATTTTGAACCGAAATTGGATCAAAATTGGATCGATCTAAATTAGACTATCAGTCAAAACCAGAAATGTGATAAAACTGAAACCAAAACCTTAGTATGTGGTTTGGTTCAAGCTTTAATTTTTTATGAATCGCTGATTTGTTGGTCAAATTGGCTATTCAAACTAGTGGTTTGAACCGCTGATTTCATTTTTTGCAGCAACCCACTACTTCTTGGGAAGAAAAACCAATGGTCATTTTGACCATTGGCCGGGCTTATGCATGTGCAACGCACATATAATTTTTTTTTACTTTTAAAAATTTTATTAATCTAACTCTATAAATACTATTTATTTCAAATTTTTTTACACTTTTAAATTTTCTCCTCATTCTTCTACATTCCAAATTTCTCCTTTTTTCAATCTACAATGTTAGATTCTTTATATTATATTACAATATTTAATATTCAATCTACATTTACAATCTTCAATTTACAATACATTATATTAAAATTTTCAATATTATTTTTAATAGTTTATTTTTATTTTATAATTTTTAATATTTTATTTTTATTTTATAAATAAATTTTATTTCTATTTTATTTTTGTATTTCCATTTCATTTCCATCATTTTTAAATTTTTTTATATCACATATTTTATTTCAATTTTTATTACATTATATTTCTATTTGTATTATATTTTATTACACTATATTTCTAAGAAAAATGTCAAGTGGCCAATGTTAAAATTTTGAATCAAACAAGGAGAAAAAATATATATAGTTGATAATTATCCTAGACCAATTGACGTATAAAATATAATAGATGAAGTTGAAAATGATGTTGATATTCAACAATTACATAAATTTTTCATTCAAGAAAGTCAACAAGTTGATCAAGAAGAAAAGAAAAAATCATCAACTTCTGATATATTCAAGATTTATTTTACAAAAATAGAAAAATCTAAAAATTTATTTGAATTAATTTGTAATTATTACAGGAAAATATATAAATTTAAGATTGGAGGTGGATATGATACATTCAAGATATATTTGGAGCAAAAACATCCTATTAAAATCGGACTCGACAAGACACAAATATAAATTTTCGGGTTTGCATATTCCAAACTTTCATCTTAACCATTATTTAATTATTCTGATGATAAAAATAAAGAAGAAATGGAAAAAATGATTTCAACTGAACATTTATTATTTAATTTTAGTCAAAAACTTAGTATTGTTAGATATTGTCAAAATGCTTTAAATCCTAGTGCAAAATGTATTTCTAGAAATACTTTAAAATGTTCACTTTTATCTTTATATAAAAAAGAAAAAAAGATTTACAGAATTTATTTTTAAATATGAATGAATGTGTTTTTATTTGCAGCAAATTTAGAGTAATCATTGGCAAATGCATTCTTCCATGGGTATAACATGCCATTGGATTGATGATGAATAAAAAATTCAAAAGAGATTAATTGCATTTTATGTTTTTGATGATAACCATATTGCTGATAATATTTATAGAATGATTAAAAATATTTTAGAATAATATAGATTAATTAATAAATTTTTTTAAATTTCATTTGATAATGTATTTGCAAATACTGCATCAATTAGTGAGCTTCAAAAAATTTGTCAACCCAATCTTAAAGGTAAATTTTTTCATATTAGGTGTGCATGTCACATTTTAAACGTGTGTGTATAAGATGGTTTGAGAACTCTTGATACCTTTATTTCACCTATGAAAAGGCAATTGAATTTTTATTGGTACATCATCAAATAATGAAAGAATGATCTAAATTTTATAAAATTAATAATAAAAGACCAAAAAGATTTTCAAGAGATGTTCCAACTCATTAGAATTCAACGTATAAATTACTAAAAGAGTCCTATGACTATAAAGATTTATTACGTATATTTATTAGCAACAATGTATCACAAGTAACATTATATATATACATAGGATATTTGTACAAAAGTTTTAGATATTTTAAAAATTTTTAATGATGCTATATATATTTTAAGTTGTATTTATCATACAGCTCATTTATTTTTTATTGAATACTTAAATATTATTGGTAAAATAAAAGAATATAAAAGTGATATTGTCTTAAAAGATTGCATTTATAGTATGAAGAAAAAATGGTTAAATTATTTTAAAAATATTCCATCAATTTATCTTGTTTCTATTATTTTTTATCCTAGATGTAAATTAGATGGTTTAAATAATTATTTGACTCTTTATTATTCATTTCTAAACCTTGATGATAGGGAAAAGTTTGATGTTTCTAAAATAATTGTTAAAGTTCAAAAAATAATAGTAGATTTATTTATTGAATTTTGTGTTCTTCAAGGTCACCAAGTAGTAGTTAGTCAATCTTCTCAATCTAGTAATCAAAGGTAAAGAATAAAATGAAGTGATCATTTAATTACACAAAGGCAAAAAAGACCTAGATGATCTATTGCTGATAGTTCTGAATTTGATATATATATATATATATATATATATCTAACATCTATTTTTGAGTTTAATGAAAGTAAAGATTTTCCTACTCTTGAGTGGTGGCATCGACATACAAATAATTTTCCAACACTCTCACTAATTGTTAAACAAATTTTAGTAACATCAATTTCAATTATTGCTCTTGAACAAACTTTTAGTAAGGGAGGCAGTATATTGGACCAAGGCAAGCTTAAGAGAACAAGATATTAATGAACCAAGTAATGAAGATTTATATGATGTAGGAACTGAAAGGACAACTGTAATATCTGATGGTGGAAGCGATTAAGGTAAAAGGGTTGTACATATATAACATAAAGTAAGAGAACTACGTGGACTTTTATTTCTCTTTTAACCCCAAAATGATAAGTAGGCAACTTAATTTTTTTTAAAAAATATTAAGTTCAATTCCTTTTTTTAGTAAATTAATTTCAATATTTTTATTTTTTTATCGATCTTAATTTTAAATGTTTTCTCTAATTTTTAATTAAAATCACATATAAATTTTTTTTTTCTGAATCATCCCAAATCACATTTGAACTATCTCAAATTGCCCATTTGAATAATTTATTTGAATCGCCTTTTAAACTGCCTTCAAACTGGGGTTCGAACCGAAACTGGCTGTTTCTAAACCATCTTTAAATCATTCTATAGGTAGTTTGGTTTAGTTTCAAAAATTTTCTAAATTGGAACCGACAGTTTTTGAACTAGAACTAACGGTTCTTGAACTGTGGCCATATCTAAGTGTAATTGTTATGCAGGTTGTGAAAATTTGATTTTTAGGAATATAAAAAATACTGATAAAATTCTGACAAATTTTTTCCTATAATTTTTTTTTCAAATATGTATTTTTTTTGTAATTTAAAAACATTAATGAATATTTTTTGTTTATGTATTAAAGTACACTTTATGGTATAAAATAGTTTTCTTGAAATTATAAAAATTTTGAAAAGACTGAAACTGTGACATTCTTGTATTCTGTATATGTATTTTACATATACTAGGTATATATATTATAAGAATATATGGTATAAAGGTGTTAAATTTATTTTGGTGTCAGAGCCTAGGTTTAAGGTTCTTGACCTAGATGGGTTGTGAGAGAAAGCAAAAGGGAAATTTTGAAGGGGAATTTTAAATGTGATTTTAACTTCTCATATGTGAATTTACACTGGCATTTAAACTGGTATCTGATGTGGAAATATTTATTATTGTAACAAATATAGATAGTGATGGAGTCTGGAAGGAGCAAGTCAGAGGTGCTTATAAAGAGTGTTAATCTAGGTGAGGGTAGAGCTGGAGCTAGTGTTGAGATTACTGGGGAGGCATCGACATCAGTGCCGGTTGGACTAGTAGGACCGGGTGTTCCACCAGTCTGGGTGCAGCAGATGATGGAGTTGCTTCATCAGGCCCCAGTAGTACGACAACAGCCACCGCCGCAGTCGCAGATTAGGAAGTATAATAAGCTGAGAAAGTAAGTGACTACATATTTTATTGGCACAGTTGGTCCACCTGATGTAGAGCAGTGGCGGAACAGAGTTCATAGAGTATTCATCTAGTTATAAGCCACTACAGAAGAGAAGTTTGACTATGCTTTGTCACTTCCATAGGGGGACGCCTATGACTGGTGGATGACTATTCCTCACGGGCTAAATGGTCTACCAGTGTTGATCTATGCTGATTTTTTATGAAAATTTTAGAAAAAATATACACCCTGAGAGTATAAATATGCTAAAAAGAAAGAATTTCTGAGTCTGAAGTAGGAAATAAAGAAAATTACAGAGTATGAGAAGGATTTTCTCCGATTGAGCAAGTGTGTAGGGGTTTTATTGACTAATGAGATAGATAAATGTCGAAAGTTCGAGGAGGGGCTGAGGCTGTCCATCATATGCTAGGTGGCTACAGTATATTATGATGATTTCTCTAGGATGCCGACCGCTGCCCGAAATGGTGAGAAAGCTTATAGGCTTGTAGCTATAGCTAGTGTAAAGGAGAGTAGAGCCATGAGACCCTAGGGTCAAGCAAGGTCTTCATCTTCGAAGAGAGACTGAGGGGGATATCTTAGAGGTTCAGTAGGAGTCAGGGACAACATGGCAGATCATCACAACAGCATAGGCAGAGACCTACAACCTCAGTGGCTAGTGCCTCAACCTTAGTTTCTCAGAAGCCTACTCCACCTTTCTATGCTCAGTGTGGCAGGGTACATGGAGGTGTATGTTGGAGGACTGGTACATCAATGGTTTATTTCAAATGTGGATTGCCAGACTACTTTGTGAAAGATTATCTAAAACCACCAAATGACAGAAAAATTGATACAGTAGTATCTAAACTCAGTGTCAAAGAGGGTTGTGGTGGTAGAGATAGTAGTACAGGTGGTAGACCAGAGTTTGGTTAGAGAGGAGGTTCTACAACAGGGAGTAGTCCAGTGGGTGCCAGGACATCACAATGGGTATATATGATGCAAAGACAGCTAGATACTTCAACCGTGATAACTGGTATTTTTACTTTATTTGGCACTTCAGTTCATACATTGATAAACCCTTGGTCGATACTTTCATACATTTGTGCATCTATTTTGCTTATGAGTGATATACATTCTAATTCCTTAGGATTTAATGTATTGGTTACCAATTATTTAGGGCATATTGTGGTAGTTAGCAGGGTGTACCGAGATAGTTCAATTGTAGTTCATAATAAAGAGTTTCTTGGTAATTTGATTGAGATGCCCTTTAGGGAATATGATTTGATTCTGGGTATGAATTGATTATCCAGACAGTAGTAGATGTGATGGGAAGGAGGTGGCGGTATTTGGTGAGAAGAGACATCTCTCATCCATATTTATCTCAACTATTTCAGCTAGGAGGATGATCCGAAAAGGGTATACAACTTACTTAGCACATGTGGTGGATACTAGAGCTGATGGATCTAGGCTTAACAGTATTCCCACTATAGCAGAGTTTCCTAATGTGTTCCTTTAAGAGTTACCAAGTTTACCTCTAGAGAGATGTGGAGTTTATTATCGATGTGATGCATGGTATCACTCCTTTCTTTATTGTCCATTATCAGATGACACCTGCAGAATTAAAAGAATTAAAGGTGTAGTTGCAAGAGTTGCTAGATAAATGGTTCATCCGCCCTAGTGTCATATCGTACGGAGTACCAGTATTATTTATGAATAAGAATGATGGCACCTTAAGATTATATATTGACTATCGGAAGTTGAATAAGGTGACCATGAAGAACAAGTATCCATTACCTTATATTGATGATCTTTTTGATCAGTTGAAGGGGGATGCAGTATTCTCTAAGATTAATTTGAGATCAAAATATCATTAGTTAAGAGTTAGAGATGCAGATATATCCAAGACTACTTTTCATATGAGGTATGGGCACTATGAGTTTCTGGTGATACCTTTTGGACTGATGAATGCACCAACAGCTTTTATGGACTTGATGAACTAGATCATTCAACCATATTTAGATCAGCTTGTGACGATTTTCATTGGTGATATTTTGGTGTATTCATGTAATAAAGAAGACCATGATAAGCATATGCAGATTATGCTGCAGACAATGAAAGAGAAACAGTTATATGTTAAGCTATCTAAATGTGAGTTTTGGTTAGATCAGGTGACTTTCTTCGGACATATGGTTTCAGCAGATGTATTAAAGTTAATCAGAGTAAAGTTGAGGTAATCTTGAATTAGAATTCACTAAAGAATGTGACAGAGGTTAGAATTTTATAAGATTGGTAGGCTACTACCATTGTTTTATGAAAGGATTTTTCATGATAGCTACACCACTTACAAGAAGGAGTTAGATTTATGTGGACAAATCAGTGTCAGGCAAGCTTTAAGTAGTTGAGAGACATATTAACTCATGCTCTTGTCTTTACCCTGCCTGTGGAAGGTAAACCATATGTGATATATAATGATGCTTCACACAGTGGTTTGGATTACGTTCTAATGTAGGAGGATAGAGTTATTGCATATACATCCCGACAGTTGAACCTCATGAGTTAAAATATCCAACTCATGATTTAGAGTTGGCAGCCATAGTTTTTCCACTGAAGATTTGGCAACATTACTTGTATAGGGAGAAATGGTTTATTTATATGGATCACATGAGCAAAAAGTATCTTGGGGTCTAGAAAAAATTGAATCTTTGACAGGGTTGGAATTGATAAATGATTATGACTGCTTGATTGATTATCATCATAGCAAGGCAAATGTAGTTGCAGACACCTTGAGTCAGAAGTTTATGGCAGGTTTGACTGCCTATTTGCTCTCGTTGCTTGTTGAGTTGAGAGCATTACATGTTAGGTTTGAGTTAAGTGATGATTGAGCACTTATGACTCAGTTGCAGTTAAGGCCAGTATTGCTGGATCGTATTAAAGAAGTACAACAAACAAATTAAAAATTCAAAAGATTGTGGAGGTTCGCCAAAAGGGAGAGAGTAGATATTTTCATGTGAAAGATGATGGCATTATATGGTACAATGATAGATTGTGTATTCCTAATGATGTGAAATTGAAGAAAAGGATTTTAGAGAAAGTACATCAATCATCTTATGTTATGCACCCTGGTAGTACCAAGATATATCAATACTTGAAGCAGTATTACTGGTGGTCAGGTATGAAGAGGGAGATAGTAGAATTTGTGTCTAGATGTCTCACTTATCAGAGAGTGAAGGCTGAGCACCAGGTTCCTTCAGGGTTGATACAGTCATTATCAGTGCCTGAGTGGTAGCGGAAGCCAGTGAATATAGATTTTATGATTGGACTGCCTTTGACCCAGAGAAAGTATGATACAATCTGGGTGATAGTTGACAGAATAACAAAGACAGCTCATTTCCTTCCAATTAGGATGGATTACTCACTTGATATGCTGGTTGAGCTATATATCAGTGAAATTGTGAGGTTTCATAGAGTCCCAGTTTTATTGGTATCAGACCAAGATTCTAGATTCACATTTAGATTTTGGAGGAGTTTTCAGGAGGCATTGAGTATTCTGTTGTATTTTAGTATTGCTTTCCATCTAGAGATAGATGAGCAGTCAGAGATAGTGATACAAGTCCTGGAGGATATATTGAGGAGTTGCATCATTGACTTCATAGGGAGCTGGGATAGATATTTGCCATTGATTGAGTTTATCTATAATAATAATTATCAGTCCAGCATTAGGATGGTACCTTATGAGGCCTTGTATAGTAGAAAGTGTAGGACACCATTGTATTAGGATGAGGTTGGAGAAGGTAAGCTAGTAGATCCTGATTTGATTAAAGAAACAGTGGAGAAAGTGAAAGTAATTTAGGATCGATTAAAAGCATCTTCAGATTGACAAAAATCATACTCAGATTTGAAAAGAAAGGACATAGAGTATATTGCAAGGGATAAAGTGTTTCTAAAGGTGTCTCCATTGAAGAAGATTTTGAGATTTGGTAGAAAAGAAAAAATGAGTCCTCACTTCATCGAATCATCTGAGGTACTAGAAAGAGTGAGACAGGTGGCTTACAGATTGGCTTTGTCGCCCTAATTAGATCGGATATACAACGTCTTTCATGTCTTGATGCTTCGGATGTATAGATCAAATTTATCTCACATTTTATCAGTTGAGTCTATTGAGGTGACTCTGAATTTGATCTATAAAGACGAACCAGTGGCGATCTTACATGGGAAGTAAAAGAGTTGAGGAACAAGATAGTGCCATTGGTTAAATTTCTATAGAGGAATTATTCCACTAAGGAGGTGACATGAGAGAGTGAATAAACCATGCGAAACCAGTATCCTCAGCTATTTCAAAGTTGATGTCAGGTAATTTCGAGAATAAAATTCTTTTAAGGGGAGAGAGAGTTATAAAATCTGTATTTTTGGCTAAATAAAATTTAATTTAATTAAATAAATAAGTTGAGGGATAAATAAAGGGTTGAAAGTGAGAAAATATCAAATGTATATGTGAAATATATGTAGGATATAAATAACATATAAAAGTCAAATGATAAATAGTCAAAGTCAAAGGTTACATAGTAAAAGGTGAAAAGTTAAAAAAAATAATAATAATAAATTAAAAATTAAAATTGATTTTTGGATGGAAGAATGAAATATCTCAATGGAAGAATGAAAATATCTCAATTATTAATTAATTAATTAATCATTTAATTAATTAATTATATATATATATATATTATGGTTTAGATGGAAAAAAAATGTCAAAAATCCATATTTATCTTCTTCTTCTTCTTCTCTTCAGGTCATGGCCGAATTTTGAAGGTTTTAAGGGAGGATTTTTGCTCTTCCATACACCAAAATTTATCAAATTTCTTAAGAAATTGCAAGAAAGAGGTAAAATTTTTGGTTTTTAGTAGCTTTTCTTTAAGTATATGAATATGGTAATTTGGACATTTGATGGAGTGTGAGACAATTGTTTAAATGGGTTTGTAAAATGTTATTTTCATGAATAGACAAGGATTCTGTGGTTAAATGGTTGGTTTGTCTAAGTTTGGTGTGAGTTTGGATAAAGAAGAAGGTAATTTAGGGTTTTGTAAGAGCATTCTTAAAGAATTGAAGAAATTTGTATTTAATTAGTTAAAACATATTATAAAATGATTTTAATGGTGAAAATGAACTTAGAATTCCATTTTGAATATATTAAAATGAATTTTCAAAATTAAATAAGCTTAGAGTAAAAGTTTAAAAATTGGTGGAAATGATGTTTAATTAGTGTTTAATGGTTGAAATGCCTTAAAATGTGATTCTAAATAATTATAAACATTAACACTTTGAATAGAAATTGAGTAGAAGCAAATTTTTCATAGCAAGTGGTGATGGACACTTGAGGGAAGTGAAGAGAAAGTAGTGATTTTTAGCTTGAAAATATCTTAAACCAAAATTAATACATACTTTGATAGAAATGTATTGAACTGCACGAGTATGACATGTTACATTGCACATTGGCATTGACACTATGCTACTTTAATTTGTAAAGTCACATATAAAGTGTATAGTTATGTGTTCAAAGGCATTAAAATGCATAATGTATGAATAGTTAAGCCATTTTAAGAGAACTAATTGTATTGTTAACTATGTTTGTGAAAAGAATGAGTTTATGCCAATTTTAGGACATAAATCGGTCACAATGAAAAAGTGACAAAGAAAGTAATATTTATGTTGAGAAAGTATAAATGCATATGATATGTGTGTAACCTTATGTAATATTTTATTCCAGAGTGATGTGTTTGATGATTTGAGATGGCATGCCTATGATTTGCCTTTGGGCTAGATGCTGGATGTCATCATTATATTATTTGCCTTCGGGCTAGACATTGGGTATCAAAATGGACCAAAATAATAACTCTAAAATTTAAATATTATATAAGGTCATTTGGGCCCAATATATGTGAATGTGGTGTGTGATGATTTAGAATGGATAATGTATATGAATCAAAATGCAATTGCATGTTACATTATAAAATTTGAAGGAAAAGCATTATGTATTATCTTTCTTAAATTTTTTATTATTATCAAAGTATGTACCACTAGTTTTTTAGCTTAGTAAGATTGAAATTTATTGCGCAGATGACATAGTTAATCCGGAGGATCCAAAGAGTTTTTTTAGACTTGGTCAGGTTTAGACTTTGATTGATTGTTCTTGAAGTTTGCTAGGCTGTCATCATATCATAGCCAGCTGCATACATGTATGTATTTTATTTTGTAAAACTTAACATACTTATATACATTATATTTTCATTTTTGAAAATGTTGTAAAGTATAAAAACTTTTGGGTTAAATGTTATATATTGGGATTATTTATATGTTGATATAGATATATATGTTCACATATTTGAATATTTTGAGAAATATTGGAGTATTTTGAGAAGTAATACAAATTGGGTGAATATATTTTATTTGGAAGTGTAATTATTAGCAGGTTGTGAAAATTTGATATTTGGGAGTATTAGAAATACAAATAAAACTCTGGAGAATTTTTTTTAGAAATTTTTCTTTAAAATATGTATTTTTTTGTAATTTAAAAAAAATAATAAATATTTTTGTTTATTTATTAAAGTACACTTTATGGTATAAATTAGTTTTCTTAGGATTATGAAAATTTTGAAAAGACTGAAACTATGTCATTCTTGTAATCTGTATGTGTATTTTACATATACTAGGTGCGTATATTATATGTATATAGAATATAAAGGTGTTACATGCAATATGACTCCAAAACCAAGATCATCATCTAATAAATTATTTAAGCCAGTATGATAGTATACTCTACTAAAAAAAATTGTTGGAAAAATATTAAGATAATCAAAACTAACAAATAGACAAAAATGAAAAGGAAAGATAACAGAAATTGATACAACTTACAGTAGACAAAGTGGGGCATAAATTACTATTTATATTAAACTTCAAAAATCCATTATGTTCAAGAAAATCAAATATGACAAATTAAAAAAAAGAAAAAAAAAAGATAAAGAAAAAAAAGGGGCAAAAGAGAGATGAAGAAGAAGAAAAGTAGAAGTAGGGCTGCACCAAAATTTTATTACTTCCCAAGTTACCAATCAATGAATAATTTCCATTTCTTAAGTCCTTGAACCTTAGGCGGCAGCATCCTTTGGCCCTGAGGCGAGATCTTAAAATTTCAAAAAATATAATGAATTACTATACAATTAAAACATTACAATTTTAAAAGAAATTAAACAGTAATTAAATTTCACATCTCCTGCTTCAATTTTTTCACATTCTTCAAGTGCTTCAAGCAGTACTGAGTTTTGAATTCTAAAAATCATTGGTTTTAGCCAATTTTGTGTGCAAATTAGGGTTTTTGTCATCTTACGTGAAAAAGAACTCTTAAAAACATTTAATATTCTCCCACCCATACTGAAAGTACTCTCTGATGTTGTGGTAGATATTAGGATAGCAAGCACATCACGTGCTAAATGAGACAGCATAAAGAACCTAGCAAAATTTGATTTCCACCAATCTAACACATCAAAAATAGACTCTTCCCCACATTCACAATGCTCATTTAAATACTTTTCCAATTCATTTTGAGCACTAATATCGTCTTGCTGCCTTAAATAGCTCCTAAATGCATTTGCCCTAGCTTTTAAGGCTGTAATTCCTACCCCTTCATCAGAATTAGATAACTAAATAGTTTGAGTTTGTGCTACAGAAGAAGTTGTAGGCTTGTATGCATTGGAATACCATGCATACAGCCTATTCAGTTGGGTCTTAATTCTATTAATCATACTTTTTTGCTACTTCTAAACCATGAATATCTTCTAAAGACCAAATTAATGTACTATAATTTGTTTCTAGGGTCAAGGATATTACCAATGAAAATCTATGCATTAATGTTTTCAGCCTTATCCCAATATTTATCATGATTTTCTTTATGTCCATAGTTGTAATCCCCAAAAGTGAATCTAAATTATAACTCCATTTTAAATTTTAGATTCAATTGGCACTAAATGGCGGAATGCATTACATGATGTCATATATAAAGAGCTAGAAATATCTAATGTGACATCATAAAAAATTTTCAGAAACTGCAGAAAGACTTTAGCATATTCCTAATAAGAACTCATAGGCATTAACCTTCTCTTTTCATCATCTAAAAAATAATGCAAGAAATATCTATCCTCTTCCTTTAACATCTCAAAAGTCTTTTCAAATTTTAAAGCAGACTCAAGCATTAATATGTTGAGTTAAATCTAGTTGGAATGTCAAGGCAAACTAAGGATTTGTGTTTAATCTCTTCTTGCTCTATACAACTCTTTAATTTTGCCAACCTAGAAGGGAAGACTCTAACATACCTATTGCATGTCTAATAATTTTGCCAAATAATTTTTGACTGATATGGGTTCTGATGTAAGGTTTTCATTTTATTTTATAAAATAATTTTTGATTGATATGGGGTTTGATGTAAGTTTTTATTTTATTTTATAAAATATTTTATTTTATTTTATAAAATATTGATGATGATTTGTGGATTTGTGTTTGTTTTATGGCAGCCATTTAGGGATTTTAGTTTTAGGCTTAGCGTTTGGACTTTGGAACCAAAAATTAGGGATTTTGGTTTTATAGCCTAAATTTATATTATATGTTATAATTTTTTGAATATATATTTATATGTTATAATTTGTTTGAAATTTTGCACTACATGTTTATAATTTGCCCAATCCGATCATATCTGATTTCACCCGACTATATATGAATATATGTAGGTCGGTCAAAATGTATAACATATTTACTTAAATAAGTTATATACTAGGTTTTAAAACCCAACACAATCCATTTCAACCTTATAATATTTGTGACCTAAAATAGCATTATATTTTTATATAATTAATTGAAACATTGCTCATAAATAATATCATAATGTAAAATGATATTAAAATATGAAGCTACCAGATAAATATTTAATATTATAATAAAATTTAAACTTTTATTATTTTATATAATTTATTAAATTTTTACATGCCCTTTTATTTTAATTCTTGAACCTATTAATTTATTTAAATAATTTTATTAAATTAAATTTTATAAAATTACTATTTCAAATGAAAATATTAGTTTTATCCAATTCATAATTAAATTATAAAATTTTAGTATTAATTATAATACCTAATCACAAAATTCTAAATATTCACTAATCTAAAAAAAAGAAAAATATAGAATATATAAAAGCCAATAATATACATATTATATATATATATATATAAAATCTAATAATTTATATAAATATAAATATAATTATATAATAATTTATATTTGTAAATAATTATATATAATTAGTATATATATTTATATAATCTATATGTATGTATAATGAGTGGGAGGAGGGGCGGGGTCCATTGCCCTCCAGGATCACCCACCTCCGCCCCTACTCCGATAAATATCACTACTCCGGAAGCGAGGAAAACGATGACGACTGATTTGTTGAGGACATACAAGCCTTACAAAGTGATTCACTGAAAGAGCCTATTTCTTTGAAACCTCTTTATGGGTCTATTGAACGAGATTGATGTTGAATAGGTATATGATGGCATCACCATTTATGACAGGATCACTCATGGGCAAGAGGTTTTACAAGCGACTATGAGAGAGGTGGATGATGGGAATGGATGGACGATGATGCTTGATTATAGTACGCTTAAAGCCATTACTGCTGAATTGGAATATCAGGTGTGTTTATGAGCTCATTTCTAGATTTTTTTTTTGTTCAATTATTGGATTGTTGGAATTGGATATTTTCTAATTGTTGTTAGATTTTCGGTTGCTGAATTGGCATGTTTTCTATTGCTTATAGTAGGTAAGATGAATATTGGAGATGAAGATGAAAAGAGTAGTTAAAGGCTGAAAGCCAACGGCTAACAGCTAGTGTAGTATGGTTTGATTTGGATTGGATTTACAGGTGAAACTCGAGGATTTTATCCATTGCAAATGTATTTATTTTAGGAAGATTGAATTTACTGTTTGTAATTCTATTTGGATCTATTTATGCATAAAAAATTGCTAAGGAGAAAAATTAGTTTTTGATGCTTTTTTAGGTGTTTGAACTCTTTTCCGTGGAGATGCACATAAATTGTTCAATAGAGTGAATAATTGAAATTGCTTTTCAAATAACACCATAATCGAAGGCTAGTCTGAAAACAAAATTAATTCGTTTACATTTAAACTCATGAAATTGAATATGTTCTTAGAGTTGTCTCTTTTAAGTTCTTTTTTTTATTATTAACTTTTTTATTTTGCTTTTGGAATGAGATTGCCTTTGTTAGATTTTGAGATTTAATTATGTCACTTAATCGAGCATTTGACAAAAATCAGACGGAAGTTAACTTCTCGATAAAACAAGAGCACATATGTTAACTTTTTCGAATGTTTTGTATCCTACTAGTCAAAATAAACATTATGCTTCAATTTGTATCCATGCAAAAGTATTAAGGGCTTTTCTATCCTATCTCCCTTCATATTAATATAGAATATTTGGAAACAAAAAAAAATCGTTAGTAATTTGACTATAATATTTATTTTATTTATGACACTCCAATTAAAGTTGATTTTGTTAAGCTCTTAAAATTTTAATTGTCAAATGTTCAAATAAGTTTTTGAAATATTATCATTGTTCTGATTCATCAATTAATATAATTTTTGAACTAAATATATCCCTTTTTTTCTATAAAAAAAAATAGGCCATTTAGACTCTTGCCAATACAAAAACGAGTCATCTAAACCCTTTTCATTAAAAGAAGTTAATTTATAGTTAAAAAATAATAATGTGACATTATATGAGTCACTTATTCACTTTATATTTTTTAAATAATTAAGAAATATTATATAAAAATATATTTTTAAATAAATAAAAAATTAAAAAAAATACTTTCAAATAATTTTTAAAAAATAATAATTTTAATAGTTTATAAAAATATACATTTTGTAATCTATGTCATATCTTAAAAAAATTAAAATTACAAATAATAAATTTTTATTGAATATTTATTTCTATATGATAAAAAATTAATTTTTAATTTTTCTAATTCAGGAATATCAGATTTGATATTTGTTAAATTTTGATTTTTTTATACAATTGTTAAATATTGATTAGTAGAATATATTTTTTTTTCTTTGGTTTTAGTTGCAAATTAAAAAATATTTTTTTATTTTTAAATATTTTAATTTTAATAAAAATGAAATTTTTTTCTTTTGAAAAATATTTACTATATATGAATTTTTATTTTATTTGATATTATTCAATTTTTATTTATTATTTTTTAAAAATATTTTAATTATTAAAAATATATTTTTAATTTTTAATTATTTAAAAATATATTTTTAAATACTTCTTAATTATTTAAAAAGGACAAAGATCTAATTTGAACCCTATATTATAACCCATGGATCATATTGGCTCTTAAATATTTTTTAAAAAACTAAATTGGACTTATTATTTTTAAATTCGGATCAAATTAAAATTTTTTAACGGAATAATTAATTAAACTAACGGCAAGATTTAATTTAGACTTTAGTTAAACATCATGTTCTAAATTGAACTTTTTATTATTTATTAATATTAATATAATATTTTTAAAAATTATTTATTAATAAATATTTTTTAATAAATAAATCTTCAATATTAATAATTTATAATATTAAAAGATAATTTTTATAATATCATAATATATAATAATTATAACAAAAAATTAATAATTTAATAATTTATTTTATTAAAAAAATTTATTTTATTTTTTAATTTCTTCAATTTTTATATTTTAAAAATTTTAAACATTGTTTTCTTAAAAAATTGAATTAAAAATAAAACATTTAGATTAAAAATTTATAATTTATTTACATAAAGATAGACACACTATAAAAAATTAACAAAATAAATAAAAATTATTAATTACTCCACCTCAATTAACAACACTTATGAGCTTCAAATCATATCTATCAATTTTATAATCATGTAGGAGTAATTAAGACTATAAATATTAAAAGTCGAAAAGAAATAAAATAATAAAAAATAAAAAAAAAAGTGGACAGCTTCCTCTGTAATTTGATTAAAAATAACTGTATATGTGATTTTTTATATTATTTTTATCTAATTTAATTAATGAAATAATTTTTAGATTTAAAAATTAACTAAAAATTTTAAACTTTTGACAATCAATATTTTAATTCTTTTATGAAAAATTGTTAAATTACAACAATTATTAAATTATTAAATTTTTGATAAAAATATTATAAATTATGATAATTAAATTATTTTAAAGTAATTAAATTAAAAAAATATAAATTAGAAAATTTTTTATTATAATTTATTAAATTATTAATTTTGGATTAAAATTACTACTAAATTAAGATATTATAAAAATTATTTATTTAATATTATGAATTATTAATGTTTATAAAACTTATTAAATTATTATTTTTTGTTAAAAAATATTATAAATTATGATATTAAATTATTTTTAAAGTACATAAATTACAAAAAAAATAAATTACAAAATTTGTTTATTATAAATTATTAAATTATTAATTTTGGGTTAAAATAACTATTAAATTAAGATATTATAAAAATTATTTATTCAATATTATGAATTCTTAATATTTAAAAACATTATTAAATTATTAATTTTTTATTAAAAATATTATAAATTATGATAATTAAATTATTTTTAAAATACTTAAATTACAAAAAAATAAATTACAAAATTTTTTTATTATAAATTATTAATTTTTTGTTAAAATTACTATTAAATTAAGATATTATAAAAATTATTTATTTAATATTATGAATTATTAATAGTTATAAAAACTATTAAATTATTAATTTTTTTGTTAAAAATATTATAAATTATGATAATTAAATTATTTTTAAAATACTTAAATTCCAAAAAAAATTGCAGAATTTTTATTATAAATTATTAAATTAATAATCTTGTGTTAAAATTACTATTAAATTATGATATTATAAAAATTATTTATTTAATATTATGAATTATTAATATTTATGAAAATTATTAAATTATTAATTTTTTGTTAAAAATATTATAAATTATGATAATTAAATTATTTTTTAAATACTTAAATAACAAAAAAATAAATTTCAAAATTTTTATTATAAATTATTAATTTTTTTAAAATTATTATTAAATTATGATATTATAAAAATTATTTATATTATAAATTACTAATATTTACAAAAATTATTAAATTATTATTTTTTTTGTTAAAAATATTATAAATTATGATAATTAAATTATTTTTCAAATCATTAAATTATTATTTTTTTATTATAAATTATTAAATTATTAATTTTATATTTAAAATTATTATTAATAAATTATAAAAAATTTAATTTGGACCTTGATGTTTAACTAAGGTCTAAATTGGACTCTACCGTTAGTTTAGTTAATATGTCTGCAAAAAAAATTAATTAGGCCTAAATTTAAAAAAAATCCAATTTGTTTCAAAAAATTAAAAAAATGACATCTTCTACCATATTTTTAAAATTTTTATTTTTTTATCAGGAATATTTTCATAATTTTATTATAAACTCATAATATATTTATTATAAATTATGTAAAATTAAAAAACACATAATAAACTTATTATAAACTCATTGTAAACTTATCGTAAATTGATAAAAAATATGATATTATAATAAATATTTTATAAATTCTAGTATTTTGATAAATAATTTATAAATACGTTAAATTTGAATTTTTTTTTAATTTTTTTTATACTTTTGTCAAAAGCTCAAAAAATTTTAATAATCAATTTGGTCCACTTAGAGCCAAATAGAATCTTTGTCTTATTAAAAACTATAAAGTGAATGAGTAGATCATATGTTGTCACCTCATTATTCTTAATGACAAGTTAATTTTTTCCAATGGTAAGATTTTAGATAATTCATTATTTGATCGGCAAGGATCTAGACGGCTCGTATTTTTTTTCAAAAAAAAAAATATTAAGGGACAATACTAATATTTCAAGAGTTTATTTGAATCTTCACCAATTTTAATTTGAAAAAAATTGAAGTTTGACTTCACTATAAAAATAATAATAATAAAAGAAAGTAATGAGAAGAAGTAATAATTTAAAAATCATATTTGAAAAATGCAACAATGTCGGCACTCAAAACAGTCCATTCGTATCATAATTATCCAACCAAAGTTGAACAATAGATAAATTATATATAGTTGGATGTGGAGAAGATTATATAAATTTAATATTAAGGTCAAGAAAATAATCAGTCGGAATATTGAATTATTCAAAAAAAAAACGAAAATGTAAAAGTAAAAGATGGAGTTATACGTGAAAGTTAGTGAAAGAAAATTGTTGGTTTGGTGGGTTACAGAAATGGGAAAAATGTCAAAGTTTTGATGTCACATAAAAGAATAAAAGCAAACTCAAAGCTTTCTATCATTATTTATTTAGGTGGCCTTTCTCATGAGTTCTCTTTTATTCTATCATCCCCTTTTCATTGAATACTTAATTCTATGGGAAGCAAAAAATCCCACATTGTATAATGAGTTATTTATGGGAAGAGAAGTATGCACGGATATAAACATATGGGAAAATATCACATATACTATAACTTGTTATACAAATCTAACTCTTTAATTTCAACAACTAACCATAACTCTTTATTTCAATAACTTTTAAGATCTAATTAACTTTTCAATATGTATATATATTATATATGTGTGTGTGTGTGTGTATGATTTTTCACAATACGAATGTACCAATATAACGATAAAAATTTACCGACCGACATTAATGTGTGCCTAATTATTGATATATTACCGAGAGATATATAAAAAATGTTTGAAAATATTAGTGAGGAACTACCGACATATCTTTAGTAGATGAATTTATCAATGGCAGATTTGTCAGTACATATGGCACCAATAAGTGGCGCCAAATTTTACTAACTACACGTCACAATTATTAGTAAATCCTACGCGAAATTCTCCCGCCACCGATTACCAAATAAATTTACTGAGGGACAAAATTGCCATTGGCAAATTTGTAGCAATAAAATATAATGGCAAATGATATGAGAAATACATTTACTAACAATTTACTATGTTTGCCAGGAATCACTACAAGAAACATGCAAATTACCAGCGGCATTTCCCGACCTAATAATTTTTGCTAGTAATTATGGACAACATATTAAAGAAAAAAAGAAAATAAATTTATCAAAAATTTAAAAATTAGGATACTGACCCAATGTAAAAGCTTAGTCGATAAAAATGGTACAAAAAATATGGTGCTAGTCTTTATGAAAGACAATTACTAACAAATATTTATATTAGTAGGTAAAGATGGTACAAATAGCTGGCGCGATCTATTTTAGCCTGTCAACTTATTGACAAATTCCTTGTTCTCCTAGTAAAGGTAACCATTACTAAAAGCTTATATATTCTTTCGATAAATGTGTCATTTGTAGCATATCAGAATTTTTATGTGCTGACAGAATATTACATCTCTTGGTAAAATGTATAAATGCGGGCATATTAAAAGTCTAATTTGCCAAGAAAATCAATTTTCTATCGGTAAATTTTGAAGAATATTAAATTTAAGCAGTATTTTAAGTGCCAGAATTTATCGAGAAATGCTGTTATTTCTCAGTAAATTTATAAATAGAGACATCGTAGAACTCTCATTTATCGAGAGAATTGACCTACATTGGTAAAATTTTCAAATATTAGATTTGAGCAGCTTTTTGAATATCATAATTTATCAAGAGATGATATCGCTTGGTAAATATATAAATTGAGGCAAATCAAAATCAAATTTTGACGGCATATTGAGTGCTACAAATTACCAAGAGATGATATCATCTCTCGGTAAATATATAAATAGAGGCATATAAGAAGTCTTTGTTGCCAAAAGAATTGATCGGTTGGTAAAGATAAACCCTAAACAAACATGTGATCAAACGTTACTGAGAGACACTTAATCTCTCGTAAACGTAACTCTAGATATAAAATGTAAAAATTTAATTCTTTTTAGTGAATTTAGAGTATTTTAGAAAAGAATAGGATCTTTTATTATTAGGTTAACGATAATTTTTTAAAATAATATATTGGTATTTTAGGATTTAAAATGTGTCTTTTAATTAACTAGTGTAAAATTTTTAATTTTTTGAAGTTATTGTTTTGTATATTGGTATCATTTGATTATTTGGTTAATATTTCTTTTTAATTTAGTTCATAATATCATTTATTGTCTTATTATGCTTTTGTTGAAGTGCTTTTTTTTTTTTTTCCTTTGCATGGATATTAGATATTAGGTTGATATTGATAGATATAAGTTAAACGCTATCCAAATTTTTAGAAAAATTTAATTTCATAAAAATTAAACACCATGAATTTAAAAAAAAAAAAACAACTGTCAATGTTGAGGATATTCTACCAAATTATCCCAAATAAAAAGTTTTAGTCCAACTAGGATTTTTTAAAATTTAAGTTCATAAAATATAAAACACTACTAATAGGGCAATTTAAATTTTAATACCAAGCGAATTAAATTTGAAATATTTTTATTAAATTAAAACAGCTTCTTACTAAATGATGTATATGATCTGTAGTTATATTTCTCATAAATATGACATAGCAGAAGCCTTTATAGTAATATGTTGATTTGCAAATGAATATAGATAATTAGATATTAGAATTCATTGATTCAAAATAAAATACTGAAATTTGAAAGAAACTATCTTTTAAAAAAAATAAAAATACTTTATAAGCTGGCTCAAACATTAATAGAAAAAAAAATTATATTTTATATTTTTAATTTTTTGAAAAAATTGGAATATTTATTTTCTATATAAAATTTAGAAAATATGTTTATAGTAAAAATAAAAAAATTTATTTTTTGACATTGATATGGAAACTCTGTGTTTTCTATAATACAGAATTTGACTTTATTTATAAAAAAAAAAAAATTTAAAACATCTTAAATATGTTTTCCAAAATGTTCTTAAAGTTAGAGAATTAAAAAAAACTATTTTCTATTTCTAATTTAAGAAAATTACAGCATGCAAATATAAATTTTTATTTTATATTTTCTATAGAAAATTTTTTCCAATAATTACTCTAATTTTCTATAAGCTAACACACTCTAAATTTATAAAAATTATGTAGAAAATATTCTTAAAAAAGGGTAAAAGCCAAAATATTTTTTTTCCAAAAAGGAAAGAAATTAAAATATTATATAATTGTAGGAAAATAATGATAAGTAGAATTTCATCTTAAATAGAGCTTCTGCGAAAAACAATTAAAGAAATAAAAATTAATAAAAAAAGAAAGAACATATAAAATTGCAAAAATGGATGCCTAATGAAGAAATTTAGCTGAAAAATGACATGCACTGCCAAGAGGCTGGTGAATATATATGAAAAGTCCTTGCTAGATAAGTAAAGGTATAAGCAAGTATATTTATTGAAAAATACTTAGTAGGGTCGTATTTTTATCTAGTTTTGTACAAAATTACTGAAGATTGAATGACAATATAAGTTTCGTCTAAGCCATGGACAAAAAAATTGATAAAAAAAAAAGTAACATTATGGTTTCAAATTGTAGAATCCGTAGGCTCAACTACTTGTTTTTGATTGCAAATCCCTTTGGGAATTATACAGCTAAAATTAAGTGTATCGAGATAACAGTATATTCAACAATCTCTTCAATACTGATTAGGACTATTTTTTACATTCAATGATTCATTTGATGTTAATCAAGAAATTGATTTAAGTAATTAGTTCGAATGACATTTCAGAATGACAACTGATTGGAGAAAAGGAAAGGAGTACTACTGGGGAGTGCACGCCACTTCCATCCTTCTCCATTATATATATATTGCACACGGACAGATTCTGTATTTCGATTAGCCATCAACAACCTTCCCATTAATTGTACTGCCACTAGCTACAGATGCGTGCACAAAATTGAAAATTTTGTTCCAAAATAGAATAAAAATTATTAATTAAATTGGTCAATTTTTACTAATTTTATATATTTTTTTATTTAATATATGATTTTTAATAATTTGGTAATAGCTAATGATGTCATGAACCTTAGGAGAAGTTCTCAAAAACTAGCTTAAGGGCTTAAAAAGCTCAAAGCCCATTTAAATTCTGTATGAAAATCTCATATTTTCAACATAAAATTTTTTAAGTTTCATATCTTAATCAATAAAATCCTAACATTTCTCTATAGCTAAACATCTTATACCCTCACAACTCTTATTATTATCGATATTAGATTAATTTAGATATTTATTTTTTCTTAAGACTATCAATAATTTTAATTTAGTGTATAGAATATCATGTTCTAAGTTTTAAGTATTTTTGCATATATGAATTATTCTGGTATCAATTATCATAAACCATAGAATATATAAATACATCCCAAAACCTATTTCAAGGATTAGAGAGCTCAAAGCCTATATAAATCTAAAAATGAAATCTTATACTATATAGAATTATCAAATCGCATACCTTCGCCAATATAATTCTGAACTTCTGGAGAGCAAGCTCAGGAGGAAAGCAAAACCCTAAGACAAGACAATTAGGTGATCCAGCAACATCTCATAATAACATATCCAAAGCATCTAAAGACATGTCACCTCATGTCTCATCTTATTTGGTAGCAAATATCATAAGAAGAATTTAAGCATTAAACGGAAGCACAAGTAGACATATTTACAGCTATAATAATTAGATTTAATTCTATGACTTTATTTTTTATTTATATAAATCATATTTGTATATAAATAAACTAATATATATCTATATAGTAAACTAATATTTATCTCTTATTATATTTTTATATTTTAGTATATATATATATACACACATGCACAAACATGTATTTCACCAATGTTGTACTTTTATTTTTTAAGAATTGTTATGTTAATGTGCTCGTGCCATATTTTCGTGTCTCCTGTCCATATTTGTTCTTTATAGATGAGCAATCTCATTAACGAATATCTGGCACACAGCACACATTTGCAAAACTGCTATGCTCCAGCTTGATAGAAGCCTGCAAGTCCCGAAACCCTACTTTTCAAATGAGAAAGAATAAAAAGACTTATGATTAATGAATAAGTATTACTAATTTCTTAAATATTTTAGTTAAAATTCATCATATAATATTTCAATATGTCATATAATTAATTAACTAATTAAAAAATTAATTATAATTTGAAGATAACAAAAATAAATATACATACTTTTGTAATTAAAATAATAATTTTTATTGAAGATATTTCAGGTTGAAATATAAGATTTCTTGCCACTAATAAGGCAAATGTTTGTTTCGTAATGGAAAAGAGAAGGGTGCAGCATATCAATATGAATGCATAATATTTAGTATTAATTGTGAATGGAGTCGGTGGGAACAAAATGGAGCAAAGGAACACTGCTTTGAATATGCTCTTTTTTTTTGTGGGTGGACCGCACAAAATTATGTGCCAACATCGGTTATTTTTCTATTTTTTTATTTTTTTATTATATAGTTGAATTAGGAAAATTATATTTGGCCTCCCGTACACCTTATAAAGTGATCCCTTGACCACTTCTATCTTTTATTTTTTTTTCCCATATAATTTCATCATCACTGTTAGAACTAGCTAACAATTTTAATTATTATTATTATCTATTTTCTAACTTTTTATTTATTTTTCCACAAAACTTTAGCATTAATTATTATATATCAAGATTCATGACTTAACTAATATCAAATTATAAAGTTTATCTCCTTTCAATGCTGAAAAACAAAAACAAGGCTAAGACTTTTCCATATATATATTTTTATATAAATTAATGTAACAGGCAAAGGAATTAAGAAAAAGTATAGCAACCAAACCCTTAATTTTTCTATGCACGCAAGCCCTTAATTAAGAAAAAGTATGGGAGGAAAACCCTGATTTTTTTTTTCAGTAAAATAATAGTCATGTGTCAAAATTTAGGTGATTTGGTATTTTAATTAAAATTTTTAATTGAAATGAGGATCATAACATATAAATTTTCTTTTTTTTAATATAAATTATTCTTTTAAAATTAAATTAGATTAATTTTTTACTAAATTTTAATATAATATATCTAAAAGTTGCATTAGAAAATTCTTATTAATTTTTACTTTAATTTCCTATGTCCATGCGCAAAAGAATAATTGTTGTATCCTTCTTTTTCTTTTTCCTTTTTCCTTTTTTTTTTCTATATTTCAGTAAGAACCATCATTAAAAGTATGAAAGTATATCTTAAATTTCTTAGCTTGGCAATATAGAAGCCAATAGTGTTAGGATCTGTTGCCAAGTTGTGAGGTGATTGGCCAAGTCTGCACTAACCTTTCTCTTCCACAAGCAATTTTATATATGTATATTACACCCTCCCTCCTATAATGTTAAAAACACATTTTTTTATGTGTTATAAAATATAATTTTATTATTTTATTTAGATTATAGTTATATTATAAATTAATTATTATATTCATATTTAATATTTTATAATCAATAATATTTTTATTTAATTATTTATATTTTTTAAATTATAATTATCTTTAATTTAATTAATAATTATTTTAATTTTAATTTTTATAATAATTACGTAATATAAATAAAGAGTAAAATAAATAATTTATAATAAAAAAATTATTTATCAACTACATAACTAAATTTTTTTAAATATATATAAAATAAAAAAATATCCTTATAACTTTGAAATCAAAAACAGTAATATACAAACTAATTAATTAATTAATGTAGTAGGAAATATGAGCATATTTCTTTAAATATTAAATTAAATAAAAGGAGTTGTGGAATTTTCAAAATATATTAACATTAAATTAGCCGACCTTTTTAATACGTGTCCATACTATTAGTCTTAGAGTATATAATAATCGTGTACGTTACTATAATATGATTTTTGGTTTGATTATTATTGTTTAATAACTCCATCACGCGCCCCTCAACCACTCGAGTGCGTCGACCTTCGACTTTTTCACTACCATAATACCCTCCAATCACCATTCATACAATTTAATTAATTTCTATTCATAAATCTAAAAATAACAATGAGTTGGATACTTTCAAATATTTATAGAATATAAGTAGTTTATAAATAAATTTAGATAGGTATAGATATTATTTTTATTACCTATAATAAATTCTGGTCGAATTTAGATATAGATCATTAGATATTCATTATTCGAATATGATTATATATTAATTATATTTTATTAAAATTTTAATTATATATTTATTATATTTTATTTTAATTATAAAATAATGTGATATAAAATTATTTTTAATAAAATTATATTAATATTAAATATTTAATTAAAAATTATAATTTATATTTTAAATTTTAAATTTTATAATATTTTTATATTTTTATATTTAAACATATAATTAAACGGATTCAGATAGTAAACAGATAGTATTAAATGGGTTTGAAATGGATATGGATATAATTATAATCAGATTTAAAAGAATTCGAATATTTTAAAAACTAAACGAGTTCGGATTTAAATAGGATACTTTTTACGGATACCCTACCCGTTGCCAACCCTACATAAATCATATATCACTTTAGGTAGAATAGTAAATTAAGATAATAATTAATGTAATAAAATTTATTAAACTTAGTATATATAAACTTTTTTTCTAATTATCCGGTGTCCTATAATCCAGAATTTATATATCAATTTAGATTTATATCGAACATATCTTTAAAAAAAATAAAAATAAAATATTTTCTCTCAAATTTTAAATATTGTCCATATTTAAAATTTGAATTTAAAATATCTAATCAAGAAAGAAGAAATCTCTGCCATCTCATTTTACCTTTTAAGATTACACATATATAAAATAGTTCTCACCTTAAGTTGATAAATTCAAACTTGAAATTTGACAAATTATTTTAACCATTAAAAAAATAAGTCAAATTTTAATAAATACTAATTCAATTATTAATATATTTAGAAGTAAAAAAAATGAAATTACCTTTTATTGAATCCAAAAGCCACCTCCTTATTAAATTAAATCCATCAACTATGATAGCATCTTATCACTAAATAAAATAAAGAAAAATAATTGAGATGTAAAATTCCAACTTACACATAGCTAGTATCTTCTTTTTAAATTGTTATTATGTAAAAAAAAAAGAAATAAAAAATTGATGTTAATCACTAGTCAACAAGCCAAAAGTCATCAAACTATAGTTCCTTTCAATACATAAAAACAAAAATAGGCAATATGGTATTTAAAGGCAATTTAAATAGAGGCAGCAGAGCCTTACTTTCGTGCCCTTCAAGTTCACATATGAGGATTGAGTTTAAAATTGTGTATCACTGTCACAATCTTCTATCGAATGGCGACCTCCACCACCTCCCCAAAGCCTAACCATCTTTTCCATTTTCCAGGATTACAACTTTGACTCTAAACCACATAAATTATATACCGTCCGATAAATTTTAATTACGTACTAATCACCATTTGATCATCATGTGGACCATCATTCTCTACACATACTATCCATATTCCATTCTTATATATAGCCAAGTCTATGTATTATTCCATTATATCTCTTTCACAGACATTCTCTCAGTTTAGAAAAAAGAAAAATAAAATGAAACGATTTTGCCAGCAGCTCTTCTGCCTTGCTGTTATTGCTTTTCTGATTATTTTAGCTCCCGCAAGTGAATCAACTGGAAGGAGGAGTCTTTCTTCTTCTGCTACCACAAGCCAACAACAACAACAAGCTTTTCGTGCCACGGTTAATGCTCCATTTCATGATCGAGCTACAGAATTCGAGTCCCAGAAGCGCAGAGTTCCTACTGGATCCAATCCTTTGCACAACAAAAGAAGGTTATGAAATTAATTAATTAATTCATTTCCTCTCTTCTTATAGTTTTTATTTTGTTAATTTTCATAGGATTTACATATAAACTATTTTTTTATTATATAATTTGCTTAATTAATTAGCTAGAATATGTAGCTAGATTATTATATAAACCATATATATATATATGTCATATTTATACTGCAACTCGAGATTAATATATACTTGGTACTTTTTTTTTTTTGCTCTTTTTGTAGAGATAGTCGACCATACACAAAGTAAAAATTAATGTGATTTCAAATCTTATAAATTAATTACGAGTTATAGTATTCATCCTTACGTATTTTATTTAATTTTTGTGAAATTATCTCTCTGTTCTATGTATTTTATTTTACTGAAGGAAAAGCTCTGAAATAGAATGATTGAGTTCAGTAATTCTTTGTTCTCTCTATAGCTAATTTCTCATTCTGAAATAATGCTATATGTCATATATATGGGGTTTATATATATATATATATATATATATATATATATGGAGTTTGGTTTGTGATTTGGGATATTAGATTGGTATGTAAAGATTTGTATAATTCAACATAAGAATCAAGTAATTGAGGATTGAGCTTGAACTTTTATATATTTGGTTTTCTTGGCCATTAGTTTTACTGATTGATCCTGATGCTTAAGGACGGTTGTACGTTTGATAATGTCATTCAGAATTTAATATTACAATTTTTAACATTTAATTATTTTAATTGTATTATAAGTCATGCTTAATACAAAAAAAAACACCTTGCATTGCATACAAAAGAAATTATTTTAAGATATATATTTTTATAATTTAAAAACTATATCACCTATTTTATTCATTAATATATTTAATTTTCAGTTTTACTAAAAAATTTAGTTCAACGCTGAATGGTTTTAAATTGTTTGGCGATACTCATCATTTTAAATTATTTTACTAAAAATCATAAATCAATATTTTTTTAATCTAAAATTTATAATGAGTATAATAAGTAATTGAACATTTAAATATTTTTATAATTTTAAAATTATATTACTATTCAATATTAGAATTCAAATATTAAATTTTCAATACTTTTTTTTTATTAATAATACTTAATTTTTAATTTTAAACAAATACAATCATACAATACCTAAAATTTTCTTCTCTTCTGAACAACGCTGCGAAGAAATTTGAGAGAATCATTAATGCATGGCTAATAATTTAGGAGCTGAAATTATTAAGGTAATTTAATGTTTGGCTTGGTTTTCTTTGGATATAATTGCACTAGAAAGGGATCGCAGCTTCATAAATAATCATACTTTATTGACATTAATTAGATGATATAGATATATTACTGATGATGATATAACAAGTGAAATACATACATACTTTCTTTCATTTTTTTAGGTGTTTATACATTAATTTTTTTTAATTTTTTAAAAATATTTATAATTTTTAAAAATAAAAAATATATATATATTAAAATTTAATTGAAAATATATTCTACGCATATATTTGTATATTATATATTATCAACTGCAGATATTTTCAAAATTAAAAAAAAAGAAGGAGAATTGATATTTACAAAAAAAAAATGAAAAATACGTATTTTTTAAAATATTTTTTTATAGATATTTTCATATAAAGCTCGAAAAATTATTCATAAATATTTAAATTAGTTCTGAATAATCAAAATTGGCTCAAAATAATAAAAATATTATCAAAATATATATAAAAAATCTTTTTATATTATACAGCTTTTATTAGGAGATAATGTTTTACGTAATCACTGGTTTAAATTAAGCTGCTTTTACATACTGTCAACAGCTGTACTTTCCATTCTTTATCTCTTAGGGTTAGCTTAGAACAATCTTGTATATATATAGACTGTTTCTATAAACTGAAATTACATATAACCTCTCTTTTTATCTTTATTATGGTATCAGAGCTCTAAAACCATAGAGTTTCATATCCTTGTTTTCTTATCATGGGTGATAAAACGCCATCACTACCAACTATTACACCTCCAAGCTCTTCCTCTACCGAGGTTGATGCTACAACCAAAAACCAATTAATCTCAATCAATGTGTCGGCTCAAGCTCTGATCAAGTTAACTCCTACAAACTATCAGATCTGGCACACACAATGGTTTTCTCTCCTAACAGGTTATGATTTTTTGAATCATGTTGAGGAAGAACCTAAATCAGATGACAAAGTCGATCGAATCTAGTATCGACAGGATCAGTTTATACGCAGTGCCTTGATTGCCTCCTTATCAGCAGATATAGCTCCATTTGTTGTTGGTGCCAAATCTTCTTATGAAGTTTGGAAATCATTAGCATCCATGTATGCTAAACCATCACAAGGACGGATTATGAGTCTCCGGAAGAAACTACTTACCATGAAGAAAGGTACTGCATCTATCACTGAATTTCTGCAAAAGGCAAAAGCTACAACGTTTGAGCTGTCATCTGCTGGCATACAAATTCCTATGGCAGAGTTAATGCTATATGTTTTTCATGGCCGTCCACCTGAATACAAAGAAATCATTGCTGCGTTAAGGGCCAGAGAAACCTCTATTACCTTTGAGGAACTACATGAGAAACTCACTGATGTTGAGTCACAGTTGGAGAGGGAAACTGCGGGTGCAGTAAGCCAGGTCAATGTTAATTACACCTCTGCGCCAAAATTATATAATGCATCTGGTAGGTCTAGCAATTACATGCCTCATTCAGGAGCCAATTCTGGTGGGCAATCTCGGCAATCTGGCAATGGGAATCGATCCTGCTCTTCCAATAAATCTCGTGTTACCTGTCAATTCTGTGATAAACCTGGTCACACAACTAAGCAATGTCGAAAACTTCAGAAGATGTGTCCTTGGCTGGTGAATTCTAAAGCACAAAATTCGAAACCTCAGGTGAATTATGCCGCAAACTCCATCACACTTCAGGATAACACTAAATGGCTGCTAGACTCGGGAGCCAATCAGCATGTCACGCAAGACCTCCAAAATTTGTCTATTCATTTAGAGTATGATGGTGGAGATGATGTTCTGGTTGGAGATGGCACAAGTCATTCGATCACTCACACTGGTTCAGTATCATTTAAAACTCCAACTAAAGACTTATTACTGAAAAATGTTTTATATGTGCCTGATTTAAATAAAAATCTTATATATGTGTATCAGTTTTGCACTACGAACAATGTTGAGGTATTTTTTAATCCCTTCTCTTTTGGTGTGAAGGATTTGTGCACAGGGACACTACTAGCGAAAGGCGAGCCTAAGGATGGGATGTACGAATGGCCACCAAATATTCCAGTAACCAAAATGTCTTCACCAAGTGTCTCTCATACTGTTCGAACCTCTCATTCTCTTTGGCATCGACGTCTTGGACACCCATCGACACCTGTCTTACGTCAAATTCTAAAGAATGTTTCTAGTAATGTTGGGTCGTTAAATTCTTCCTTTCATTGTGAGTCATGTAAGTGCAATAAAATGCACAAAATCCCATTTTCAGAGTCTTCCATCCGTAGCAATAGACCCCTTGAAATGCTGTATTGTGATGTTTGGGGACCAGCTCCTACAGTTTCAACTGATGGTTTTCAATTTTATTTTATTTTAGTTGATCACTTCTCCAAATACATTTGGCTTTATCCAATGAAAAATAAATCTAAAGTTTCTGTTATTTTCCCTATTTTTAAGAAAACAGTCGAAAATTATTTCAATAACACCATTGTCTCTATTTACTCTGACAATGGGGGAGAATTCATTCACTTAAAAACCTTCCTTCAAGAGAATGGTATCTCACATTTCCTTACTCCACCATACACACCCGAACACAACGCCACAGCTGAACGGAGTCATCGTCATGTTGTCGAAACTGGAATTACTATGCTTCATAATGCCAAACTACCATTAACCTTTTGGAGCTATGCTTTTCTTACAGCCACTTATTTGATCAACCGAATGCCCACACCTACTCTTGGTAATGAATACCCTTTCTTCAAGTTGCATGGTTTCTTGCCAAACTATTCCAAATTAAGGGTGTTTGGGTGTGTCTGTTACCCTTGGTTTCGGCCTTACAGTGAAAATAAACTTCAGCCTCGGTCGACACCTTGTATTTTTGTTGGTTACTCTAGCAACCAAAGTGCATACAAGTGTCTTGATGTCAAAACTTCTAGGCTATATCTCTCTTGGCACGTAGATTTTGTTGAAGATTCATTTCCTTATCCCTCACTTGTTTCTGCCGTTGAAAGTCCAAGTGCTACTACTTTGGACACATGGTCTCCTACTCACTCTGTTTTGCCCATTTTTAATAATGTTGCAGACATTCCTATCCCCACAGCTCTGGCTCCCCATTCGCCGGCGGTGACTCTGCTGCCAAATTCCACATCCCAACATACGGGGGTTATGGCCGAACCAGCAGGTACTTCTTTTACTGCTCATAATGATCTTCCAATTGGAACAACTGATTTTTCGACAGACAACATTCGGGGAGATCTTGTAGTTCGAACACAACATCAAAATCAACATTCCATGGTGACTAGAAGCAAAAACAACATCCACAAACCTCTTACGCGAATGTGTTTAGCAACAGAGGTTGCTAATTGTCATAAAATTCATGTACCCAAGACGATTGGGCAAGCTCTCAAAGACCCAAAGTGGCGGGCAACCATGGATGAAGAATTTGGTGCCTTACAAAAACAGAAAACCTGGACTCTAGTACCAGCAAATGAAGCTTCGAATATTATTAGCTGTAAATGGTTGTTCAAAATTAAGAATGATTCAGCTGGGGTGCCAATCCGAAACAAGACCCGTCTTGTTGCAAGGGGTTTCACTCAAAGACCAGGGGTTGACTATGATCAAACTTTTTCCCCAGTTGCAAAGCACACCACAATTCGAGTGCTTCTCACTTTAGCTGTCACTAATTGCTGGTCCTTATGGCAGGTTGATGTGAATAATGCTTTCCTGCATGGAAAGCTTCAAGAGGTTGTGTATATGGAACAACCACCGGGGTATGTTGATGATTGAAATCCAACGGCCGTTTGTTGTCTTGAAAAATCTCTTTACGGACTCAAGCAAGCACCGCGGGTCTGGTATCAAGAGTTAACACAATTTCTGTTTCAGCAGGGGTTTTCTCAATCTCAATCTGATAATTGCTTATTTGTTGCCTCACAGGCTGATATTTTGTTATATGTTTTAGTTTATGTCGACGATATCATAATAACAGGAAATCAAACCAAACGGGTGGAGCAGTTTATTGATCGATTCAAAACATATTTTTCGGTCAATATTTTCAATCAAAAATATAATAATGAGAGCTACTGATTTTCCTGGGTTATATTTTATTTTTTTTAATTTTTATTTTCTGATGCAAACAGTGAGAGCTACTGAGGTATAGATTGGGGGTGGGTTAAGAGAGGTAGTCCACTCATCTTCTGATCCAATTTTAATGAGAGGAGTATAAAATAAATACCCATTATTTCATACAATGACCGTTGCAATGCTATTGCTTTTTTAATGTTTGGTCCACATTACTTGCGGATGCCAAATTAATTGCTCCATTTACACCTTCTATCTCATCATACTTGCACCATAACCAACCCTTTTATAATTTGAGAGCTATGCAAAAATATCTTAAAAATATATATTTAAAAAAATACACACTTTTTAATTTTCAATTTCAAAAATAATATTTATCTAATATACTAAAAATATACATACAGTTTATTTTCTGTTAAATTTAAAAAATAATATCTATAATTTGTTTAAAAATTAAAAGAAATTAAAAGAATGCTTGTCTAAATTTATAATATGTATATAGATTACTCGAATGTAGTTTTTAAAAAAATCAAAATTAGTACTTAATATATTCTAATTGAATATTATTTATTACATTTAAATTTAATATAAAATTTTATAGAAAGATTTTTATTATTTTTGAGGTTCTATCGACTCAAATTCAGAAGAATATTTAAAAAAAAAGTTGGTATAATAAAGTTTGTAGTTTACTAAATTACTTTCGTTAAATTCAATTCAAATAGAATTAAAAATTAAATTAAATATGTATGCGTAATTTGTGAGTTTGGGGGCGGGTGTGGGTCTATAGTGTTTTATGTAATTTAATTTAATTTATTTACTTTAAAGTGCAGCCCACCACGAAGGGGTAGGAGATATAGGTGTGTGAAGATGGGATTGCGCACGTAAAATATAAGAAATTATTACGTATTTGAAAACCTCACCCTTTAATGGACTCACCTCTGGAGACCCTAACCCCACGCTCCAATAATGCCGCGTAACAACTAAGAACCTAGCTCCCTCTCTTTATAGCTTTTTTTGTACATTTAGATAATTAGTTGTAAATTAGATGAAATTGTGTAATTATTTTTATTAATATATTTTATGTATAACTAACGTTTACATTATTAATAACATATATGTAATTAATTAAAATTGCTAATGATATCTATTAATTTATTATTATTATTATGAATAGAGAGAGTGAGAGTATTAAGGTCACAACATACACTCATATATTGATATATGTATTTTATTATAATTAAAACGTCTAGCACTATATATTTAGATAATAGTCTCCTTTTCTATTCTAAACCTACGTTAGACTAGGAGTGGGAGTTAATCAATTAACATATCGAGTATTCAATTAATCAACTGGATATTTTAATTTTATTAACCGACCGTATTAAGATGCCATCAATTTGGTTGAAAAAATTATAATATTTTGATTTTCGATTCGGTCAACAGTTAATCAATTATAGCTAATCGATTACCTGTTAACAGATTTTTTTTTTTAAATCATTCCCTTCTATTCTAAAGAATTAAAAAGAATTAATAATTTTTATTAAAAAATATAAATTTATATATATGTTCTATTATATATTTATTTTAATATGAGATATTCAGTAAATATTTTTAATAAAAATATTAAATATAAATATAATAAAAATTTACACTCTCACCATCCTAAAATAATAGGGACGTTTTCTTTTTTGTTTGTCTGAGATTATAGTCTCATTATTTTATTTAAATTATAATTACATTGTAAATTAATTATTATACTCCTATTTAAATATTTTGCAATTAACAATATTGTATTTAATTATTTATATTTTCTAAACTATAATTACTTTGACATAATCAATAACTTTTTTTATTTTTTTATTTTTGCAACAACCAATAACTATTTAGTATAAATAAATAATAAAATGAGTAGATTATAGAAAAAATTTTGTCTATTAACTAAATAATCTAATTTTTATTAATATGTGTGAGATGAGAAGTATCCCTATCATTTTAGAATGAAGGGAGTATTAATTAATTTAAGATACAATTCGGTTAAATGTGTAAATTAACTGAATAGATCGATTTAATTCAGTCAATTAACTGAATCGATTGAAACTTAAAATCGATTTGTTCAGTCAGCAACAATGTCCTTGAAATGAGTCAGTTATATTTTGGTTTAATTGATTAATTAACTGACTAACTGAACAACCCAACCTTATGTGGGAATATCTTAATACTCCCCTGAAGTGACAATTAAGAATATATATATATATATCTAATTGTCACTTAGACTAGACATTAGGCCGACGGGGGCTAAACATCCAATTTAAGAAACCTGGAAGGAAATTCAAACATTTCCCCTAAAACGGTAAGTCGTTTTGGGGCTGAACATTCAGCTTGGGAATCTGGAAAGAAATACAACGATTGAAATTAGACATCCAACATAAATTTACTCTGAAACCATATTAATATTTTATTATTATGAATTGAGAGAGGTTGATAATTATATGAGAGTATTAATTTTACAACAAATACACATATTGATATATTGGGTACTATTATAACTAAAATGTCTAATACTAGATACTTAGGTGATAGTTTGATGAGTTTCTTAAATAAGATATGGGAGGGCCAACCTTAAAAGCTAATTATTGAAGTTGGAGAGTCCATTTATATATTAATTTCTCATATACTTTGTATTTATACAACATGGGAATTTATTCCCCATATATATTCTTATTAGCCTCTTAAGTAGTAACTGGAACAAGATATTTTTTTAAAAATCCAGTCGACACTTTCAATTTTGTTATATAGACTAGGTCAATAGAATTTTTAAAGTTTGAAAAACACCTCATACCAGGCAAAATGATTGAAAATTCAGGGACACCCTATATCCTATATCAGATGAAAAACAAATATTTGAAAGTCTATCATGGAAAGAATAAATTCTAAAAGCCCATCACCGAGCAAATTGAAAGTAATTAAAATCTCAGTCTAAATTTATGAGAAATGGGGTTATAAAAATTAATTTTTGCTCTAATGCCATGATAAATTTCTTAATACAGATTTAGAAGAGTCAACTATAAAAATTAGTTATTAAGGGTGAAAAGTTTATTTCTATATTAATCACTTGCATACTTTACATATATTCAATGTGAGACTTTATTCCTCATACATTCTTGTTAATATATGAAAAAAATACTTTTATTCATCATTTTATAATTTAACTTCAATTTTAATCATTAAATTATCAAATTTCGACAATGATTTGAAAATGTTGATTGTAAGCTATTGCTTATTGTAATTGCGCGCTAAATCAAACAGGACAAAAAACACAATAATTAATTCCTATATTATACTATTATTACTAATTAATCTATCAGTAGTAAACAAAATCTACATCCTAACATAATTATAGATTTAAACATAAATATTAGATAAATTAATATATGTTTATAGTGTATCTGTTGCATTTCATAGGGCAATATATATCATAAACCATATATTTATTCAATGCGAGAAAGAGACTGTAGCCTAAATATTTCCATAACCTGGTTGTTTAAATAGAAATGTGTTATAAATAATCTATTTAATGGATGTCCATAAAATTATCAATTGATGGCTTAACTTGAACTCCCTTCTTCATTCATGACTTTGAACTCACTTTTCATTTAAGATTATAAACACCGTTGTATTTAAGTTGATAACTTAAGAATTTATTTTGTTATTTATGTAATATGTCAATTGAAGCCTATGAAAGGAGGCTTTATACACCATGGAAGATGAGTGGAAAGAATATAAATATTACTTCATGCCTTTTCCTTTCTTCTTTAAAATTTTCTCTAATCTCTTTATTTTATTCTTATATATTTAGCATATATTTATTTTGTAACATGTTATCATCACGATTTTACTCTACGGTTTATAATTCAAAGTTTTTATTTTATTTTATTTTGGCTTACATTATGTCAAATCTCACTAAACTTGAATTTATAGCTTTAGATATAATTGACAAAATTATTTATCACGGATACTTGATACTGAAATTCATTTTGATACTAAAAGCCTTGAATATACAATTGTATTTAGAAATGAAATATCGAACCAAGATAAGGCAAAGACAATGATATTTTTATGCCATTATCTACATTAATATTTAAAAATGAATACTTAATCGTGCAAGATGCACTTGGATTGTGGAACAATTTGAAAGAGCAACAAATAGAAATATTACCTAAAATTTATTATGATTGGATGCATTTATGATTTTAAAATTTTAAAACTGTAAATGAATATAATTCTCCTATTTTTAGTTCTCAATTGAAATTATGTGGTAAAAATATTACTAATGAGGACTTATTAAAAAAGAACTTTTCAACATTTTATGTTTTTAATGTGCTCATATAACAACAATATTATGAAAAAAAAAGTTTTAAGAAGTACTCACAATTAATTTCTTGCTTACTTGTAGCTAACCAAATTACGAGTTGTTAAGAAAAATTATGAAATTTGTCATATTGGATCTTCTCTATTCTCTAAAGTGAATGTAGCAATAGAAAATCCTGGTTATAGTCATGGTCATGGTCGTGGCCCTAGCAGTGGTCATAGCCATGGTCAAAGTCAAGGATGATATAGTTACCACTATTATAGTGGTAATTATAGTAATTTCTCCTACCATCAGAAGTGGAATAACAATGGAGAAAAAAAAAAGGATCAAAGTGGTCAAGGTAATCCTTCAAAGAATATAGAAAATTTATGTCATCAATGTGGTATGAAAGGGCATTGGTCATGTACATGTCATACAACTAATCATTTTGTTAAACTTTATCAAGCCTTTATTAAAGAAAAAGAAAAGAATGCAGTAAATTTCATTGATTACAATGATGATGTTGAGACAAATTTGAATGATGATTTTAGTGGCCTTGCCAATATTACACATTTGGATGCTTTATATTTTTGTCAAGAATCATGAAAGAATATTGAAAGAATAAAAGATAAGAATGTTTAATTTTTATATAGCTATAATTTAATATTATGTTTTTGTTTCGTTACTTTTCATGTTTTCATTATTTTCTTATTTGCTTAATTCGTTATAAATGTTTTTCATATTTCTAATTATGTATTTTGTTTTTCCATGTATTTTAATGGACGAATGGATGTTTCCCATTCTTTGATTGAATTCACATAAAATAATGAGGGTATAGATCTTGTTGCTAGTGCTATAACACATAACATACTCAAAAACAATAAATGTTTTGATCATTTGATAATGATGGATGCTATTGTTAACACTATATTCAATAGTGCAAAATTAAAATAATGCTCCAGAAGACTTACTAATTTATTACATAGTGGAACAATATTTATTATAAATGATGAATTATTTTTTCTAAGTCTCAAAGAAATTTATTGAGTTTTAAGGATATTCATTCTAATGAATATCATATTGAGACAGATGAAGAGCAAAATATTAAATATTTATATGTTACAAATAATGCATTGGGAAAAAATGTATATTAGAAAAATTACTAACTCTTTCTAACGTTTTGTACAATATAAAAATTAGCACAATAGAAACACATGTTACAGTAAACCAAAAATTTACTGATTAAAAAAATTTTATTATATGGTATGATCAGTTAAACTATATTAGATTAATGCGTAAAATTATTGAGAATTCACATGGCTATTTTTTGAAGAACCAAAAGATTCTTCAATTTAAGAAATTCTCATATGCTGGTTATTCTCAAGGCAAATTAATTATTAAATTATTACCAGTTAAAATTAGAATTAAAGTTCTTATATTTTTAGAATGTATTCAGCATGATATTTGTGAATCGATTCATCTACAATGTCAACTATTCAAATATTTAATGATTTTAACTGATATATTAATAAGAGGGTCACATATATATTTATTATTAATTCGCAATCTGGCATTTGCAAGATGACTTGCTCAAATAATTATATTAAAAGCATAATTTCTTGATTATATAATCAAAGTCAATTCTGCTTGATAATGTTAGTGAGCTTATATCTCAAATTTTTAATGACTATTATATATCAGTTAAAATAATAGTTAAAAGGCTTGTTGTACATATGCATATATAAAATAGTTTAACAAAATTATTTATTAAATGCCTCCAATTAATAGCTAGATCATTACTTATGAGAATAAAATTTCTTATTTTTGCACGGGGATATGCTATTTTTCATATTGCAATACTTATATGTATTAGGCTAACGAATTATTATAAAATTTTCCCATTACAATTAACTTTTGGTTGAAAAATAAATATTTTTCATTTGAGAAATTTTATTTGTGAGGTATTTGTCCAAATTGCTCCACCACAACGCACAAAGATAAGTCATCAAAGAAAGTTAGGATCATATGTTGGATATATAGCAAAATTCAGGAAAATTTAAGACTCGACTAGAAAATTATATGGATAACAAAGACAGATTCATCAAATATTTTGAATTCCGTTGCTTATAAGTAAAGCAATTAAAGCTAGACTTGACCGCACCAATACCAAACAAATTTTAAGTCCATTCAATTTTCGAACAATACAAAATGAAAGTAAAATCTATTTGTACCTTGTCAATGCTTTCTTTCTTCTTCTCAGCCTTCTCTTTCTCGGCCTTCTACTTCAGCTTCTCTAGCCTCTCCCTCTCCATTTTCTTTGTACAAAATTTCAAAAATCATCAATTAACAATCTCAAAAAGCTAATGATAATATTTAATTTTATAAGACATTGGATCAACGAGATCAAAAAGGAACCACCTGTAAGCCAACAATATTAACCATTTTTAAGAATATAGACTCATCCTAATCTTGATGAATGAGAGAAAGAGCTTATTAATCCTTCTTCCTTGTCTTTGCCAAAGCATCATTCTCACTTTGATTTAACTGTGCATCATTTTTTAGTGGAGTATAGCCTTTGTCTTCGATGTCCCACACATCTTATGAGCAACTACTATGTAGACACTAACTTTCGTATTTTTCTTTTATAAGACAGGGAATTGAAATAAAAATAGATTACTATAAGCCATTTCTCTGAAATTTTAAGGCCAAGGAAAAGGGCTCTGATACCACTATAATTTGTTAGAAATAAATTGAATATCATTATATATAGAGTAAAGATAAATGAAAAATATTAACTCAAAATGTTTTATTCTCATCTTACATATTTTAATTTTTTTAAAAGCCTTTGTGTGATATTTAAAAGAAACTAAATTTAGGACATGCTAATTATTTTATAATCTAAAACATCAACTAAATTTATATAGTTGAAATATGTAGTTGAAAATTAGTTTTAAGATCAACAGTTTAGTTTAATTTTTAATAGCAGCTTCTACATCTTAAAATTCTATGAAAAAAAAATATTAGTATTGATTTAATCTTATCAATTTGTACATTGAGGTTATTATTTATATATAATGATTCTAACTACCTTCTGGCTTAGCCTATATACGTCCTATGATAAGTTGCTATGGTTATTATAGTCAATTGGTGGAGTCATCTGAGGCTGCCCTACTAGTCAAACACGGAATTTTTACAATTATAAATTGAAAGTTGAATCTTATCATAATTAAAAAATTCGGATGAAGTCATAATTTTTATAGGCAATTCACTGTTATTGGCTTGCCAAATTATGTATATTTTATGGATTACTGCTTAATTAGGTTGTTTGGATTGTGCCTTAAGGCCTGTTTGGTTTAGCTGTTCATAGCAGCTGGTAGCTGATAGCGGTTGCTGATAGCTGATATCTGGTGGCGGATAGCTGGTAGCTGATTCGGGTTAGTGTTTGGTAAAAATACAATAGCTGTTGCAGTTTGAATGTAAAATTACCAATAAGCATATCATTATCTAATAAATATTAATTTTTATTTTATTTTAATAGGGTTAATATAGTCTTAATATGAATCAGCTATCAGCTGATATGAAAAAGCTCCGGGTAGGAGCTTATTGAAACAGCAGCTGTTTTGGGTTCCTAACAGCTATCAGCTGCTGTTTTAAAATTTTACCAAACATCAAATTTTACCAAACAGCTGCTGTTTGGAGTTCAAACTTCTATCAGCTGCATCAAACAGCTAAACCAAACACCCCCTTAGTGAAATGTATATGATTTGATATTGTCTCTGATTGAAGAATAGTTACTCAACTATATAAACTGACTCTTCACTTTCTTGAAATGATACTTGTCAAATTCATTGGTTAATGCTCCACACTTAAGAGTAATTGATGATTGATTTAACTTTACATATTATATGTATGAATTAGTCTTTCTTCATTCTTATGCTCAATGTTTTTCAATAATCTTCATCAACATGCAAAAATAATAAATTGGAAGAAATCAACTTGTTTCAAAGAATTATTAGCTCAAATATCTTAATTACTCTTATTTTGAAAGTTGGATTTTTTTCTTGGAAATTAATTTTTTTTGTTACACCTCATTTTCAGAAGTATAGCGATCCTAGTATCTAGATGGCTTAAGGCCACCAGACACCACGTAGAATTCATCTAATTAATTTATACATACATATTGATTAATTACTTTAGTGAAATAAAATTTTATTTAATAACCTTTATTATTTACTCATATTTTTATGATATATTGTTACACATTTATTTTGACATTATATATCACGCACATTTATTATTTATATTATAGTTTGCCTTTATATCTTACTAAATCATTCATAATATATAGTACTACGGAGCAATTAGAATATATCACAAACTTAGCACTTTAATTATATATAATAGTTATTACTAATTACATTATTCTTAGGCTAATTATTGGAAGGAAGAAATCAAGAAGCTAATAGACCTAGATCACCTCTACCCAAAACCATACAAATAATTGGGTGAGTCATCAACTCAGTGAGATTATAGTACACAAGAGTAAAATACACAATAAAAATATTTCAAGGTTCGACAATAATAATAACATAAGATGGTTGCAGAAATAATAATAAAATTTAATCCACAAGAAAGACTTATAATAACTAGACTAATATCACAAAAATAAATCATATAATATGACAGATAATACATAGTAATAGTACTGAAGAAAATATATTACTATATATATTTCAGTACCATCACACATCACACACACAGGTCATTAGTTACTATCCTTTTATCACAAATTTCTATGTATACATAGCATGATGATATAGTCATCATCAAGTTGGAATTCTATCACATTGGATAAATAAATGGCTTAGTATGACCGCATAGGCCTAGAGGCCACGTAGAGTTTAACAATTCACAATTACAAGAACACAAATAGCAAATAATATTAAATAGCTTAAGTGTTAACAATGGTTCAAATTTCATCAAATAAGATTTCAAAGTAACAAAGGAAAGGATAGACTGTAACTCACTTTGAACTTGCAAATTTGACTCCTCTAAGTTATTGATAATAACTGGTTGGTTTGGTTGCAATACTCGACCTACATTCACATCTACACATAAATCCTATATTTAGATTTATTTTTAATTTATTATTTGTAATTCTTACTTTAATTATTTCTTAGGCATCTATGCCCAATTTTACATCTTAATATGTCCCAAAATTTATTTTATAATCATAAATTTAAATATCACAAAATTATATTACATTAGGGCTATATAATTAAGTTTTAAATATGTGCAATATGCCTATATAAATATATTGGCTTTCTCAAGTCAATCGTTTTACTTATTCAGTAAATTAGCATTTGGGCTTTTGGGATATTAAATAAACATATTGAAATATATGTTCATCTATTATATGCTTATGTTTATGATCTAATTAAATACATTTTGGTATATTAAATTCAGCCTCAAGTCAACAAACACCTAAATTTCAGCATTTGAGCAGTTTGTGTTCATTTAATTATACATTAATTTTTTCAAATTTATTTATCCTGAAATTTTTTCAAAGTGTTTTCAACAATCTATATGACTTCTCTATAAATTTTCATGAATTATAGAGTTCGTTTATATAGATAAATTCAAAAATAGTAACAAAATTTTTAGTAATATTCATTCATTCTGTTAAAATGAACAGCTTGTGTTAATTTCTTTAAATTTATTGTCACTTGTAATTTTAAAATTTTAATTTATATTATATGGTTTTGATGTATATTATTATATTAAGATATTATTATTATATTAAGATATTATTAATTAAGTTATGGTATATTTTAAGTATATTATTCTAAGGATTTTATATGTATAAGTTATAGTAGCTAAAGTGTTTTAAAATTTTCATTTCTATCTTTTTAATGATTTATAAATTTCACTTCTTTGCGTATCAATGGCTCCTTCATCACTCTAGTATGTCATTCTATTTTTTTAATAGTTTATATACAAATATAATTAGTTATTTTATACCTTACAGTTAATTAGTTTGATTCACAATCGTTATGAATTATAGAGTTTTCAATAGAACTTTTATTTATATTACTTTGGCACATTAAAATTTTATTTCAATCAATATTTTTTCTCACTTTATTTATTTAATTTGTACAATATTTAAGCTACTAGATTTGTAGTTCATCTATGGTATTACATTTTTATTGGAAGTTAATCTTCTTAATTTGATATTATTTAGGGAGATTTGTTAGATAAGACTTTTAATTCTTTTTTTTAAGTAATTAGAAATCCTTCTTAAATATGATTTGTATTCTTCTTATTTAAGACTTTAATTCAAGCACTCCTATTTAGTCTCAAGATATAACTTTTTGATGTAAGCAAAGATATAGACATCTTGTGAATTTTTGTTTTAGGCTCGTAATGTAATTTATAATTCTGTAAGATTGTGTGAAACTTTCGAGTGTGATTAAGTTAAGCGTTTTGAGAGTTCACTTTTTTTCTTGTGTCTTTCAGTTTATTAGTAAATTTTACTATTATTCGCCCATGGACGTAGGCCTATGTCGAACCATGTTAAATTTTTACTTAGTTTTTTATTTTTTTGTTTACTCTTTTATTTTTTTTAATTTATATTCTATTATTTATTTTTTTATTAGCATAAGATCAATCCATATAAATATTTTTGAAGTCTTTTATTCTTAACAAATGGTATCAAAGCTTTGTTCATTGATTTAATATTTATTTTAAGTTAATTATAGCCACTACAAAATTTGAAATTAAGAAGTATGATCACAATATTAACTTTGCTCATTGGCAGTTAAGATAAAGGTGATTTTGATGCACAACATATTATACAAAGTATTATTGGACAAAAATAAATTGTCTAAAAAATTAATTGAGATGCAGAAGTAAGATTTGGAGGAGAATGTGATGGCAACCATTCAGTTATGCTTATCTAATGGGGTTTTATGTGAAGTTATTCATAAGAAAACTGTCAAAGACTTATGAAAAAATTGGAGTCTTTATATGTGAAGAAAGATCTTACTAGCAAGTTACTTGTGAAGCATCGAATGCATATGTTTAACATGGCAAAAGATACATCTTTGAAATCTCATAACAATGAATTTAATTCTATTCACATGGATTTAAAAATTTTAGATGTTGGTGTTTTGATAAGGCTAAATAAATTGGTAGATTTTACATGTTGCAAGGTTCTACTATTATGGATTTAGCTATAAGTTTGTCTTCCATATCAAATTTGAATTCTAGTAGTTTTGTGATTAAGCTTCTTTTGTTAAGTAAGTTCAAGCCTAATTTAAGCTTGGTTGGTATTTATCAAAATTAAGTTGCTAGCTTTTCTTAGAGAAGATGAAGTAAAATTTTAATTTTGGTACAAGAGAATTCAAGATCAAGGTGAAAAATTATTGGGGTGACTTTGAATTATTTTAAAAAAAAATTTGTTATTCCCAATTACTCTTATTTTGGAAGTTGGATTTCTTTCATTGAAAATTAGTTTTTTTATTAAAAGTGGATCTTCCTAATTTGATATTATTTAGAAAGATTTGTTGGATAACTTTCAATTCTTTTTTTATCTAGTAATTAGGAATCCTTCTTAAATAGGATTTATTTTCTTCATATTCGAGACTTTAGTCAAACACTCCTATATATAGTGTCAAAATGTAGCTTTTTGGTGTAAGTAAAGAAGTAGTCATCTTGTGATTTTTGCTTTAGGCTGACAACATGATTTGTAATTCTATGAGACTGTGTGAAGTTTTTGGGTGTAACTAGATTAAAGATTTTGAGTGTTCTCTTTTGTTTTTGTACTTTTTAGTTTATTAATGGATTTTGCTCTTCTTCGTCCGTGGACATATGCTTGTATCGAACCATATTAAATTTATATTTGCTCTTTTATTTTGTGTTTTCTCTTTTATTTTTCTCAATTTATATTTTGTTATTTATTTTGTAGTTTGCATCAATTCTACCCATATAAATATTTTTGGGGTCTTTTATTCCCAATAAAAAAAGACAAACATTTATCTTTTGAATGTTATAAGCTGACCTTGGGCAAACACTTGATAACATCAAATATTATTGTGTAAAAAATGATAAAGCTATTAATTTTTGGAAGGATAAATGGATGATGAGGATTCAAGACGTGAAGACTTAGCCATCAACCCTATTCCTATACAACATTTTAATGGAAATAGATTGAATTAGCTCATCTTCTTTCGTCTAGTGTACTTTTAAACATATACAGCCTTAATCGTTCCTCCAAAGAATGAGGAATTGGTTGTGATATGCTAGGCTCATTCATCTAGTGGGGTTTTCACCACAAAATTAGCTTATGGTTGGTATATGAGTGAGAGAAGGAATAACATACAGTAAATGGGATTATATGATATTGGGTAGGTCCTTATCGGGTTAAATTGTTTCTTAGGCTCTTATTAAAAGAAAGGCTTAACTAATGCTAAAAGAAGTATGCTGAAAAATTATTATTTTAAATTACATTTTTAACAAATTAAAATGTATCAATTTTTTTGTTAAGATAAAATTTTAATTTTGATTTCAAATAGAAAATAAAGACTCACAAAAATTTATATAAAAAGTAAATATAAAAAATAAAATTATTTTAATAAAAATTATTAAATTTATTTTTAAATAAAGTTTACATATTGTAATCATAAAATTAAGTCAAAAATTAAGTTCGTCATGTGTATGTTTGTGTTTATAGTTCATATACTTTATATATATATTGTATTTATTATATATATTTTGAATATGTTGAATTTCAATTAATAAAACAGGGTTGTTCAAGTAGTCCATTAACCCGAAGAACTCGACCCAGCCTGAAAGGATTTGGGCTGGGTTGGGCAGGCCCAAAGATGGCATAGGGCTGGCAGCGAGCCTTTAAGCCAGAGCTCGGGTCAGGCTCTGGGTTATAACAAAAATTTTCAGACTAGTCTGGCCCTACCCGAATAGTTTAAATTTATTATTATTATTTTTAATTTCAACACTCACTAAATCTAATTTACCTAGAACACCTAGCCTCTCAAATCTCACTTACACATACAACCCGACACTCATCTCTCTCCCATCCCATCCCAAAGTCCCAACTCCCATCTCTCGCCCCTCCCAAGTCCCAACTCTCATCTCTGTCAGTCTCACACCACACGACTAGGCGCAATACAAGAGCAATAGGCCTACCAAGCAACATCGATGACTAGCAATTTCATCCGTTCACTTCGCCTTCATTTTTTTTTTATTTCTTAATATTTACTATTGCTATTGAATTTTTTATTTTGAAATATGATGCAGATGCTTCAAATTAATAATTTATTTGATAATTGAAAAAGACGATACCGACTAATGTATTTGCTTCAAGTCTTGAAATTATTGTTTATTTTACTTTTTGTTGTTGAGTGAACTTTGATCGAGTAATTAACAACATTTTAACATTGATAATATTAGTAATTTATTTAAGATTAAACTTAATTATTTGAGAGCATTTATTTTAGTATAAATGATATTATAAATTTTAAAAACAAAAAATATAAAATTTATAAAAATAAAATAAAATTTATGGCCCGGCTTGTTGGCCCGATTGACCCAGCCAACTAAGCTCGAATGGGCCTAAGGTTGAGCCACGGGCCATATTTTTTAATCCGACTAAATCTCAGGCCGGGCTGCGGCTAGGGTGAAACTCGGCCCAGCCCGGCTTGATTACACCCGCCTAAATAAAACATATATTTTTTTATTAGTTGTTTAGTTATATTACATATGTTGTGTGTATTTTGTATGCATACTATATATATATTATTTATATATATATGTTTAATTATGTTGTGCATATATTTTAAATATATCGAATTATAATTGATAAAAAAATATATTTTTTTTATGTTTTGTAATTATATTGTATATATTTTCTGTGCATGGTTTAATTATGTTATTATGTTGTATGTATGTTGTAAAGAGTTATTTTTTTTGTCAACATTTAATTTAGAGAAGATTCGGTTGAGTGATGAGGTTTTGTTGCTTTTCTGTATTCCTTTCTTGTTTCTAAAATTTTTTTTTTGGTAAATTTTTTTATCGCTACTCTTTTTATTGTAAATTTTTATTGTTCTTTTTTAATATTCCTCTTAACATTTTTCTAACTCGAGGTTTATTGTTGCTTGGGCATTTTGGTGATAACTATAACTTTTTATCTGTATTATTTTCTCTGCTACCTGTGATTGCCATAAATTAAAAAAAAAAAAAAAAGTTAACCAATGTAATTTTGAAAAACAAAAATTAAAACATAGTAAACCATGTAATTTGCTATGCAAATAATTGTGTTATTTAAATGAAATGGAACTTGAACATAAATCTCAAAATGTAGTCCATTTAAAGGAAAAAAAAAATTAAAAATAAGGAAGAAAAAAACTCCTTTTGGAGCCTTCTCCAAGCAATAAAGTATGATGCAACTGTGCGTTAGTGCTTGATACTCATGCTCAAGAATCAAACTCCCACATAGAACATCCACATCCTGGTCAATGTATGAAACCATTATTTAATTTCCATGGCTATTAAAAATATTAAAAACTTGGGTCATGTTATATTGTTTTTTTTTTATTTTTATTTTATCAAGATGTTATATTGCTTTTTTTTTTATTTGGTTATATGTAATCTAATTTAATTATTAACACTGAATCATATGTATAGATTCATATTACATAAATAGTTATTTGAACAAATTAATAGTTAAAAGATTTAGATTTAAGATTGAACAATTTTTTTTTATTTTATTCATTAAAATTGTATAAAATAACTTTTCATATATATTTAGTATAGAATTATTAATTTTGACGAATTTCACTATATATATAAGATTACAATAATAGCCAATTTTTAATTAAATAACAACTTATTTGATTTTATAAAAAAAACAACTTATTTGATCATCTAGGTATTTATCCTTTTTAAAGAATTAAACTAAATAATAAGAAATCATAGAAATTATAGAAATGAGTTTTCTCGGGGGAAGACTAGCAGGAAAAGAAGCTGCCTATTTTCTCCAGGAAACCAAACATGCCGTTAATCGTCTCGCCGAGAAATCCACCACTAACGCTGTCAAAACTTCCACCACCGCCAAGAACCTCCCTCTGTCCCCTCCTTTTCCAAGCGACGACGAATCCCAAGCCAACATGCTTCCGGAAGTGCTAAGGCATTCCCTTCCCTCCTACATCTACGGGAAACCGTCGGATTCATCTTCCCTTTCCACAGCCTCCAAGTGGGCTCTACACTCCGATACGAGTAAGGGTTCTTCTACTGTGTCTTTAGATGCATTGAATCCTTTCAGAGCTTATGTCTCTCTGCCTCAGGTCACCTTTGGTCCCAAAAGGTAATCTTGAATTCTTCAGATTGAAGTTTGAATCTCTTCAAGTTGTGTACATATTTTTTAAAAAAATTTTGAATTTTTTGGGTGAATCTCAGATGGACTTTTGCCGAGTCCAGAGAACTCGGTGCTGGCTTCAACGGCCAATGAGATGAGAAAAGACATATATACCCCTATGAATCCAGAGAAATTGAAGGTTGCAGCTGAAGGGCTTGCTTATGGTAATTTTAACTTCAAATTTTTTTTATGAACTTCTATGATATAACAATTGAAAGATTAATGTATAATTAAATTCAATAAAATTTTAAAATTTTCTATAGTTAAAATGTAATGTAATGTAAAATTTTAGATGCTAAAACACCATGAAAAAACAGTCCTTGGGAGAACGAAGTAACTTATTTTTGAATCCCTTGAAGTGGAAGGGTAGATGCCAAATTTAAGTAGTTTTTGATGATTTACTCTTTACATTTATGATGAATTACTCTTACATTTAAATTTGAGTAGTTTTTTATCATATACTGTTACATTTATGATGAAATTATCTTCTTTTTTTTTTGCCTGAGCATCAGCTAAAGAGATTCCAACTTGGTTATATTTATAAGTCGTGATGCTCTATTGCTCGGTTATGTGCATGAATTTTATCTTGATTGTAAGAGAATGGTGCAGTATTGTTATTTGCATTGGATGAATTGTCGAATTCTATCAAGTAGTGCAAAGGATTATTGATAATACCCTAATATACAAAATGTGTGGCTTCATTATAGTTGGGAAGGCATTTGCGGTTGCTACTGCTATAGTGTTTGGCGGAGCCACCGTGGTGTTCAGTTTGGTAGTCTCCAAACTAGAGCTGCACAATGCAAGTAATTTTCAATTTGGCTCCTTTGCATGGTATTTTGAGTAGGATCGCCTATGAAATTGATGATGGGTTTATTAAATCTTGGTAGAGTGATGATATCAGAACTAAAGGAAAAGACCTTGTTCATCCAAAATTGGAGACACTCAAAGAACAAGTAGTGCCTTTAAAAACATGGGTATGCAAATGCCTTCTCTTACAACTTAATATACCCTCTATTTAGTTGAAATGGATTAGAAGTGTAGATTTAACCTATTAATGTTTAAATAATTTAGTTATGTTGAATTCAAAAGAATTGATCTTGGGAGGGAAATGAATACCTTTTTTCTTCATACAAAATTTTGTAAATTTCATTCAGACTAAGCAGGACTTAACCAAAGGTGTTTTGTTTCTTGTTCTAACTTGGAGTTTCTGGTTTCAGGCTGAAGAAGCATAAAAAAAAATGGCATTTCAACAATAGGGAGCAAGAGATTAAACAGAAACCTATCTTCAAGGAGCTCTCTAAATTTTTTGGTACAAAAACATCCAATTGAAATTCATTCCCATGTAACTTGTATTCCTTTTGAGCGCTTGTGTATGTAAATAATGTTTTTTTTGCGATTATTTTCATTAAAAGTAATATATATAAATTAATTGTAATAGAATTTTGTTTTATTATTTTATTATTCCATATATACGAAAGATAAATTCCAAGGACAGAATCCATAAAGGAAAAATCCAGTCTAGGGTCATCAAATCAGTTGTGACTTTGGATAATTAAATAATTATTTATTCTCTATCAAATAATTAAATAAATTTGAGAACAATTACTGTTTTAAATATAAAATGCATGTTTCTTAATATAATACAAATGACATCATCGACTCAGTTAAGTTGAATATTATCATTAACTTCCAGACTATGTAAAAATTCAACTCTGATATTAAAAATATTTCTTCTCAAATACACTTTATGTGAAATATTTTATTACTTGCTTCCCTCGAATTGTTAAATACACTTTCTTTTTTCATTTATCTCAAATTATAATATGTTTATCATTTTAATAAATTATGAAGCGAAACCAGTCTATGGTCGATAACTTGATTCGCCATTGTTTCAACTTAAGCATTCCTCAGTGCTCCTCATAGCTCATAATCTAAACCAGAACCATATTTCCAAGCCCCAAGTCGCCGCTTCCACTTGAACTTAATCTTTGACGGAAATATATTTAATAATGGCCTTGCAAAGAAAACAGGACAAAAGTATGAGCAAATGCATGCACTGTTAATTATTAGTTTGAACAGAAAAAGTTAAATGATGTTTGTTAATTCCATTATTTTGTGAATATTTTCCAATCACAATCATTCACAACAAAAATGCTAGTTAGTTCGACAGAGGCAAAATAAGGTTTATCTTGCAGGGTCAGCAAATGTAGAGAGAAAAAAAGTATAGTAACTAAGCATGAAAAAATGGCCAGACCAGTCAAGAATCACAGGAATGCCAACCTGAAGAACAAATTTCTTTGACCATTAGTAGTAATTCAATTTCCAGTTGCTACTGTTTTGTTCATTAACATATCAGATCAATGCACACAAATTATATAACCAAATTCAATTGCCTTTCTCAAGATTCAGTGATGATCCCATCTGTACCACAGGTATTGCATTTGTAGAAGCATTGACTCATTTTAAGTTATCAATGGAAAAAAGCTAACTTTTCATTCTCTAACTGTTCAATGATTTTCCAGGCTTCTAGTCAAAGCTAGGTTGAAGCAGAAACGTTTCAGAGATTCACAATTCAGCTAACGTAAAAGTATATTGACTTTTATGCTGCTAACTATGTTTTTGGTTTCATCTTCTTAGATTTATATCATCCAGATTAAAAAAAAAAAAAAAGGGGGCAGTCCGGTACACTAACTCTTCCGCAATGCGCGGGATCTGGGAAAGGATTCGGACCTATTGGAACTTTGTACGCGGCCTTCTCTTGCAATTGCAAGAGACTGTTTTTACGACTCGAACCCGTGACCTACAGGTTACAAAGCGACAACGCTTACCGTTGCGCCATGGCTCCCTCCTTTCTTATGTCATCTAGATTATACAAACTAAATTTAACATTTAAAGACGAGCAAATGAGATCAAACTGCATAATTTCTATGCTTCTAAATATAAGGCATACCTAACAGAACCAAAATATAAAAAAATTCAAGTGAAAAAGACTTTTCTCCTTCTGCTATCAAAGGCAAATATCAGTTTTCAACTGGAGAGGAATTATATGGCACATAAATTAAAGAGAAGAAATAGGGAAAAACTCAGTCATCAACCTGCTTAAATATTGGTGGGATAATTTGAGGTTTAGATAACATAACAAGGCCTAACGTCTTGGCAAAAGGCTCTAACTGTATAACATCCTGCCATCATATAAAGCAAAAGACAAAGATAAATATCAATATTCTACGTCTGCAAATGTAGTTTTATGAGAACTGGATTCTCAGCAAGCCAATAGAATGAACTAGAAACTAGGAATTTGAGAAGAAAAGGACAAAACCTGAAGAAAAGGTCTTAGAACTGGATCACCCAACCTCTGGAGAAGAGACATAATTCATAAAAAACATGAAAGAAAATTGGCATGGTCAATGAAGCAGAACTTAACAAGTCAACATTTTAATACATGGAAGTGTAAGCTTACCTGCATACTCTGGAAATTGACATAAAGAAGCTCATTAATAAATTCTGGAGAAACATTAGATTTTTGATTGGCTGACATTGACTTTTGAAATAGCCATAAAGCACTTAAATTGGGCTGCAATAAAGAAATTTTATTCAGGTATTTTAAGGCAGGCTGATCATGCATAGCAAGAAAATAGAAGTCGCTGACCATGTATGGATTTAGCAGGGATAAACTGTCTGCATCAAGAAAATCACCATGGATTGCTTCATATATTCCTTCATTAATCTCAGAGAAGAAATAGAATAAGACTAGTGAGTTTTCAGCTATGCATCTATATATCACATGCCTTTGCATTTGACACCACACGAAAATTATATTTTTCTATAAATTGGGAACTAAAGCCCACAAATGTAATGTGTTTATTCATCTGAAATGATGCATACTAAAATGGTAATTTCTGTTGACACTCCAGAATAATTAATTGACCTCATAAATTAGAAAATAAATGTATAAAGGTAAATATTATCCACAAAGAATATAACAGTTGACAATCTCCTAAGATGCCTTGTCAAGCTTCCAAAACCACCAAATGAAACAGGTGATTGTATGCCACTAGCGTCACCGAACTGCTAGCATGAATAGTAACATTTGCATTTGATGCATAACCATAATCTATTCTAAGCCTGACAAGTTGGTAATATAAACCACCTGTAACACACGATTAAATGCTGCTGGCAATGGACTGAAAAGTTGATCCTTCCCCAGTAAGAATATAAAATGTTGAGTTGAAGACCAAAATACCCATCATAATCAACACATATAAATATGAATATTTTTCCAAGTAGTGAATGGAGATAAGGCCAAGAATTTTAACAGCTTATTTAAATATACCCCGTAACTCTTGAGTTACTTGCATTATTATCTGTCAAGGTTTGTAGGAAAAATTCCATATACAAAAACACTTTATCTCCAAATTGTCAAGAGAGACTCCCTAGAAAGTGAAAAATGCAGGCTGTTACCACCAATAATCAGCTAAGAACACCAGCAAAAAAGTACATGGAGATGCATAATTCTATCACTCAAGAACTGTGAAAACAAAACTAGTTAATGATATGAGGATGCCAGGTTTTAAGGATGTAATTCCAAGTAGGACAATTCCAATTCGTTAGCTTTTCTCATTTTTCCTTCTGATTTTGAGCGTTTCGTTCTACTTTTATAGAAAACAATAGCACTAGGAGTTCAACCAATTAACTCCTATAGAAAGTGGATGCATTCTTCCAAATAAAAAGGAATACTGAACAAGTAATAATGGGAAACTAAAGAAAAAGAAACTTCATTAAATGCAAGAGCTACATTTGCTCCATTATGTGACTTAAAACACTCATCCAAATGAAAAATTTATGAAAATAGCTTGGAATTCCCCAAATAGTAACTTGACATGAGTGGAAGTGGAGTCACTTTGATGACCCAGCACCGAGCAACTTCCCCACCCCTCAACATGAAAACAGAAACAATATAAATAAAATACACTACAATAAGGCCCTCACTAAATGCCAAGCAATATGTGCTATGATGTCATATTGTGTGCAACTTGATTAGCATATTTACTAGACAGCTAAACAAAAGAAGAGGTAATTATTGGGTCAATATCTTTTGTGGTTCATTCAAGATAGGTTAAATTTAGAAGTCAAATTCATAAATTAATGCCATCTATCAGATATCTGATAAGTTTTGGCCCTCAAGATCTTAAAGCCAAGTCATCAAATTGCAGAATATATTAAAAATCTTAAAAGAACTACTGCAAAAAGGAACTTATTCTCAATTTTAACAATACTTGCATAATGCTTTTATTCTTTATCATTTTTACTGGACAAGAGCAAGTTCATTAATCATAACAAAACAAAAGAGATATTGTAGAATAGGTTAGAATACTTATCAGCTTACCAATAGTACCTAAGTGAAAAATACCACTTGCAAAATATGCTAACCACTTTATGAGCTTATGATATGTAATTAAAACCACAAAACTTCAAGATATATAAACAATTTTTCAATTTGAATTGATCTTACTAAACAAAGACTTTATGTACACAAAACAAGATGTAAAACGTGTACTGTTGATTGAAAATACTTATTCTTTTAGGATGAAGGATGAATAGAGCTCAAGAATTCAATCATCAATACGTAGAACCAAGCAAGGTAAATAGTCGTACACAAGATTGCAGACAGCAGATCTAAGAACTTACCTGATATTTTGGCATCAAGTCCCAATAATCCTCTAATAATTCTTCCAATTTTGGTGATCCAGGTTGAGGATTAACATATGTAAACATGTATGTAGTACGATCCATAATATCAGAACCAGCTGGAAATGCCTGTGAAAAATGTTCATAAAAGAGCTTCATTCTCAGATGCACATGAATTGCCGATCTATGATAATGTTGCACTAGAAACTCAATTTACCTCCCAAAAATATTGCACTGCTGAGTTTCCAATCTTCTTCACGGATGAACTACTATATATGACATCACTTGTAGAGTTATCTTTAAATCCATGTGCACAAGATCCGGCAACAAGGCACACGCCGTCAGGCTTTCTTCCTCTTCTTATCTGTAAAGAACATTAAGAAATAGTTTGGTCATAGATTGTTGAAAATTAATAGATATATAAGTTGCTATTTCTTTTTTTGGTACATTGGAAAAAAAATGTATAAATATAAGTTGTTACTTAACAACTTATCTATACATGTTTATGGAACATTTGGAACTAACAAAGACCTTGTAATGGAAGGATTACAAACTTCTAATAATCATTCTGTTTGTCATTAATTCAAGCATACAAAAACAACTCTAGTAAATGTAGACCAGTAGCATGAAGAATAATTAAAATTTGTATAGACCAAAGACATTTACTAAAAAGTATTAAAATGGACATCATGAATATGTTAAAATAGTCAATCTTGCATCAAAATATAACTGATAGGCCATAGCACAAGAGCAAGAACTTGACCTGTTTCACCACAGGTGAAAAGTTCCCAATTGTATCAATTAGAAGACGGGAAAACAGCAGTTTCCCCTCTGCAAGTTGCAAAACCTATGGCAGAAAGTAGTAAGAATAAATAACAAGGAATGCAAAACAATTAAAGTTTACTTTTATAATTTCTGGATATACTATTGACCAAATCACTGTGACATTCCACCTTAAAGAACACCACTTGCCAGCATGTTGAAATCAATATCTCTGCTGTCATCAAGAGGTATAAATCCAATTCAAAATTCCATATGTGATCATTAATGTTTGGCCTTGAAAAATTCTAATATGTTCTTTATTATTTCCCTTCTCTAACCATGTTTTATTTCTATCTATCATTTACAGAATGCCCTTAAACCTGATTGGACTTCTGTTCTTACTCCATCATCTTGACATCCCATTCCACCAAGCTTCCTTCTCACCAAGTACAGTGAAGAAATCCAAAATCCAGAACACCTTGCTCATTTCATATAGTCATTAACCTCTATGGTAGATGACAACATCAGTGAAATTGTAACTTAATGAAATTCACTATCTTATTCCCAACAGTCAGGGGTTAGCTACTATCAAATTATGAAATTCACTACTGAACAAATCACTGTCACATTCCACCTTAAAGAACATCACTTGCCAGCATGTTGAAATCAATATCTCTGCTGTCGTCAAGAGGTATAAATCCAATTCAAAATTCCTTATGTGATCATTAATGTTTGGTCTTGAATAATTCTAATATTTTCTTTGTTATTTCCCTTCTCTAACCATGTTTTACTTCTATCTATCATTTACAGAATGCCCTTAAACCTGATTGGATTTCTGTTCTCACTCCATCAGCTTGACATCCCCATTCCACCAAGCTTCCTTCTCATTAAGTGCAGTGAAGAATCCAAAATCCAGAACACCTTGCTCATTTCATATAGTCATTAATCTCTATGGTAGATGACAACATCAGTGAAATTGTAACTTAATGAAATTCACTATCTTATTCCCAACACTTAGGGGTTAGCTACTATCAAATTATGTATCATCATCCATGTGCATGTTACTTGCAAAGTGTTAATAGACTCACTACTGCATCCTTATACACACAAATGCTGGAGACACTGTAGCCTTCTAAGAATACTCCACCAAGGGAAACAAACCGTTTCTTCATAACCTCTATGAGCTTTACGGGCCTGTAATGAGAGAATGATGCAAATCAAAATGTTGTCCCCTTGCAGAACCAAGACCAATTTTCTTACAAAACAGCAAAATTATGCAGTCAAACAGCACTATGAATCTTCATGTTGAAGAGACTATAACCGTCATAAACATGCCACCGAAAACCAATAAAGAACGAGGAAAAATTTTAAAACTAATAATAATAATAACAGAGAATCCATTCAAGTTTGTGAATGTCGTTTAACCCAATACTTTATAGAATTTAGAAATAAGAGGTAAATTACTTCTTACAAATCATGAAAAGAGCTTTGAAACATAGAAAACTGCAATTTTCATAGCATTTAGCAGAAAATTCCACACTTTGATAAGTCATATGGAATGTACAATTAATAAATTAAATAGATCACTTACGAGACACCAAGATTAAGAATGTCTTCGACCCAGATTTCACCTTTATCCTCAAATCTACATCTGTTCTGCAGAGTTAGCAAAATTCCAAGAGAGAAAATTTTGAAGATATCAGAACCAAAGATAAGACAGCATTGTCACTTGGATAGTATTCAGGAGTATAATTTCATAAGCCAAAGTTTGTTTTGGTGGTGTAAGGAACCCCCCAGGATCATGATTCAGCAAGGTCCAAAATTCATTTCATCTACTACCACAATGTCCTCAAAATTCCACTTTAATTTTAAAAATTTTTAAATCTTCCTTAAGTGATCAATTGAATCACCCATGCTTCCAGTAAAGCCCCACAAGCCAATGGAGAATGAAATGTATAGCAAGTCTGAACACCAAGACATGGTCAAATATGTATGCTTATCTGATATGCTTAAAACTATAAATCTTTGTTAAACATATTAAGTTAGCTTAAGATGATAAGTTGATTACAAATTAAAGTTATTACAAAAGTGGAAAAACATGGGCCTATGTTAGAAAGCCACCTTTCCTTTCTGAAAAGAATCAATCCAGACAGAGTTCGAAAAAACTAGCTGATTAAGGGGAAAACTTGGACTATAGGATCATTAGAACTGTGCAAACCAGAATTTCGCAGAACTTGAACAAACTGAATTGTTCATGACAACCACAGTATTCACATGACCCTATATTTCTATGAAATTAACAATATTCATCAACTTATGAAGTTCAAGAACTCACAGGATTGAACTTCACTGCTGTAGCCTGTTCAATATCATCCTCTGAAAAAATTCCAACTTCTACAAGCTCCAAGAGCTCTTTCCTTGAGATATTCCACTCTTGTTCCCTCTAATCATTTAGACAATTAATCTTTTAAAAGTAATTTCTTATGCCCTAAACTATCTCTAGAATGAACTCCACAGTATATTATACCCCTTTCAGTATATTTCTTTCCACAATGCCTACTCGAAGACCTCTGGAACTCAATGCTGTAGCAATGAAGATCCCCAAAGTACCTCCACAAACGACCACATCAAATTTGTCAACTGGCTTGTCACTGAGACCAGCATGACTCGATGCATGAAGAATACTTTTAACTACTTGCTGAGGTTCTTTGGTATCTGCACAATAGAAATGAAGACTGGATTTTAGATATCCTCTAGAGATTCTGTCATAACCCATTGCAGTAGCATGAATTCTACCTGTTTGAGCAGAACAGATGCTGGACCAAATCTGGTCTAATCTCATAAGGCAATCATATGAATATGCTCCACGAGCACCACCAACTTCACCACTTACAGAAATGTTCTCCATTATCCTCTACAAATAGAAACAAGAACAACCCAAATTAGAAAGTATAGCAATTGAAACTTTAAAAAAAATAAATAAATTTTGAAGACAATCTGCCACCATAACATTAAGTATGTTGGTGCAACAGTGGCTGGCAACTCATCAGGAGCGGAACTACATGGGAGCTTGAGGGGGTCGTGGCCCCCCAAGCTCCTCAAATTTGAATTTTAATTTCTATATATTTTGTGAATTTGTCAAAAAAATATATGTTGGCCCTTCAAAATTTGTAAAACTTTATTTTCTAGCTAGATACTTTTAATACTATACGGTTACCCTCCCAAAATTTTTTACATAGAAATATTTTTGTCTACAATTATGACTTTGTCTGTAATCATGGTTTTCAAAAACTCCAAATTTTGTATTCTTCTCTATCAAGTAAGATATTTTTCTTTATATTTATGCTTTAGCACCTGCAAATTTTGGAGTCTAGTTCAGCCCCCGCAACTCATATTTCAACAATACTATAATATATAAAGTCTATATAATCTACAAATAAGTAAGAATGATACAAACTATGGTAACTAAAGGTAGGAACTTCCAGTTTAAGAGAAAAAATGATACTTGAGATTGCTTTAAAGCAAGTTTCGTAAAATTCATCTCTATGAACTCCCTAATATAAACAATCTGGTTCTGCTCAGTTTTCCTTCCAAGGTAATTTAAACTTCAGCAATCAGCCAATTTCTACCATTGTTACTGTTTTGCAGTTAGTTAACAAGCAATCATTAAGGCATTTCAGGAATGTCCTATCTATTATATGTTTATACTTTAAATGTTCACAAACCACTTGCCTTGCTATGCCTATAAGGCGTTCTACACAATGCTCCAAACAAATCTCTCAAGCTGCGAGAAAACAATATCAAGTTAAGAAAATGAATAAAACCTCTGTCCAAAGAAGCAAGTCTTTCCCAATTTGACGTCAAAGAATGAATAACAACATCATATTAATTGTACCGAACATTACAAGTAAAACTATTACATTTCCTATTGAAACAATAGCATCCCCATTACCTGGGTTCTTGAGGGAACAGCTTGGGATAGTAAGGACATATTCCTTTGAGTTCTTTCCTTTCTTTTGTGACCCAAAGGGCTGAATTTTAGGTATTGAACCACCCCATTACACAGTCCAAGCCGACCATCCCTCCCATACTGAACCAAAACCAAAACCTTCAGCTTTTCCCCCTTAATTTATCATCAGCTTTTCAATGGTTGCAATTTAAAAGTATGTGTCACAGAACTCGACACGTTAACGGATAACGACCAAAATATCCTCTGAAATTTATCGTCTTTCCTATTTCACCCTTGATATATTGGATTAGAACAAAAAGAGGTACCCGCCGGTGACAAACAGGAGTTCACCCACACGTGACTTTAACATGGATAGTGGCAATCAGATAAACCTCTGAGCTATGACCAAACGAGGGTTTTAGAACAAACCTCAATCTTGCCTTCTTCTTTGGCTCTTACCACTAGTCATCCATATTTAATAGGTAATCTCTCATGGTTTTCTTATATGTTCCATTTAATGGCTTTCTTAAAGTGTATGTTGATGTCAATTTTCTGCGTAATGGTTTTCTTTTCTTTTCCTTTTCTGTTTTCTGTTTTCTGTTTGTTTGCTGAGAACCTGATGGAAAAGAGTAGGAAATGGAATGTAGGAGTTCAAATGCTTTTGTCGACTACTTCCTTTTATTGGGTATCAAGTAACGGAACCTTTCTCAGTTAATTGTTTATATCAATTTCGAAGATTCGACATTACATTAATTTCACAATCCCAAATAATGAAATTGACAAAATCCCAAAGTAAATCCTAAAGTCAACATCAAAGAGAAAACACGATAATGATAAATTTTGATACGATAATATGATAAATTTTAATTTCAAAATTTAGTAGAACAGATGAAAATGTGGAAAATATTTTGGACTAAAGTTTCAGTTGTATTTCCCAGGCTCCTCTTCACCGCCAATTTTGTCTAAATTTTGGTTAAATCAGCTTCAAGATGCAATATTTACGTAGTGATGGTCCATTATCAGGGGGTACAAGGACTGTCCTTGATCAACTTAATGAACTTTTCTGAGATGAAAAGGCATGTGGAAACAAAAATTCAGGAAATACTAAAAATGATGACACGGAGTATATCAGAGTTTGTGCTGAATACTTGAGTGAGTTAGCTGGAAATGGTAATGAATGAAGATGCCGATCGATTATGTGTTATATCCAAAAAAACTCCCCTCAAATGGTTTCACTGTCTGGGCAATGGCAGGCACAAGATTCTTATATGATGATTTATATTTCTTGGTTGCTGGTGCATATGCGCTAACATTCCATGCATGTTTTAAGATTATAAAGGGGTCAGCCTCTGGTATCTACCACTTGATGTGCGTTGATAATTTAGTTGTTTGAGAAGTGATTGCTAAAAACTTTCTGGTCATCTTTGATCAGGTGAACAAGCAATAAAATTGCGTATGGCTGCAACAAGCCTGGTCGCATCCCCAACTTTTGGCTTCTTCTCTGTGCAAAAAAGCAACGGAACTTATTGCAAGTTTTGAAGCACGAACAGGCAATGCCATGGTATAAAGGCAATGCAAGCAAAAAAGACTCTGGAGGAATTGTACAATGTGAGGGTAGAAAGAAAAGTGTCTCCAGAGCGATTGGCTGACCTTGGGGTCTCACGATGGTCAGTGTGGAAGACTGGTAAGTGCAGGTTGCCTTGGGACTGGCAGGTTGACCAGTTAGTTTACATCGAAGAAGGGGAGGTGAGGGTAGTGCCTGAAAGGAGCGAATGTTACGTGCAGTTCTTGGCTGGGGGCTTAGTTCGTTACCCCAAGTGGTTTGAAGCTGATATGTTCTTCAATGGTCCATACCAGGAGCGTTACAGTTTCCGAGCATATGGTGATAACTAGAATCCCACATCACATTCTGCATTATGTGATCTTTATCTCTTTGTTCTGTGTATCATCAGCTTTATTCGAGGACTAATATGCTTTGGAACTTTAGTTAGTTTAGCCTAGTAATTACAAGGTGGACTGCCATATCTCTGCAATGAGCAACTGAATAACTGTGTACTTTCGAGTTGCAGTTTTCCCTAGTGCAGCAGCTTATTATCTGCTAATTAACAAACTATTAAATGATCTCCCTGAAACATTTGCCTGCTTGCAATCATGTAAAATACCCTTAAGGAGGATTGTGAATCCAAAATTTGTCATTAAGGCTGTGATGATTGCATATGGCTAATGACAATTGTGTTGATAATAAGTTATGAGCTCGAAATTTAGAGCTAGTTCTAAATGTTTATGCGCCATGTCTAAGTTCCATGTCTTCCATGACCCACGTCTAAGAGTTTTCAATGCTTGCATGCTAAAACGGTTCTTGTTTCGTTAGAAAGAGCAAATATGGCAAGAGTTACAAAATTTGCATTTAAAGAACAATGGTTTTCAGGTAATTAGAACAAGCTCGAATACGATCACAAATTTTCTCCCAGTATTGACCATTCCTCGTAAATTGTTGCAAAATTGCATAACTAGACCACTACACATAAGCATCAAAAACTGAATTGACCAAGGAACACCCTGAAGATGATATCCAACAAGCCAAAACATGATGTTTTTAACAGAAAACCTGATGAAAGGATGACGATATCCCTGTTTGATTAAAATTAGAAATTATGCAGTTTATAAGGCTTAAAAAAATAAAGAGGAATCATTAAAAGCTGAAACACAGAAGAAACAATCTTCTTTGCATCATTACAGGAAATAAATATTATCAGATAGGAAGTCTGAAGCACTATCTATAAATCAAACCCTTTATAATACACACACTTACACTTTACTGGCTGAACAGAAAAGAAACAGAATGAGCCCATAACCCAAAAATAGGATTAACCTGTTCTCTCAGAACCCTACCGCACTTGTCCAGTTGATGAGAAAAACCCAGGGGAAGAGGCCAAAACAATTTTCATATCATGACAATCAGCCACCCTCTTATCTTTCAGCTACCAATAAGGGTAAACTCCAACAGTTCACACCCGCTGAGGCCCTCAACTACCTGAAGTGGCACGTGAACTTGACCCAGTGGAAATTGACACAGTGGAGACAAATCTTGAGACAAGCACAGCTTCATTACTTATGGCCTTAGAGGCTGCCACATCTCCAATCGTTTCCACGTTAATTCTCTCTTTTCTTGTATTTCTCTCTCCTTGACTTCATCTTCTTGGAATTTAACCAAACATTCATCAAAAAGTTCTTGATCAGCATCTGAGAATATCTTCCTCACATTCAGTGTCAGACTCTGAACAGCTTGGTTCCAGTGGCCCCTTGTGTTTCTTTCCAAAGCTGGGAAGATTAAAGGCAGTATCACTTTGCGGTTTTGTGTGATCAAATTCCTTATGTGATCGTTGTTCCACAAAAACAACGCACGTTCAGCCACCTGCCAGGAAAATCAAAGGATCCATATAAATCCAAAAGCCTTAATAGGAATATGCAAGATATTTGCCTTGCGTGTCAACAGATAGGTGTGGCAAAATACATGCAATATCTACAAATAATATAGCTTTCATTGATTCCAGTACTATCTTTGCGACAACATTTATTACGATGCACATGCCACACTAGCACAGACATGTTACACCCTCATTCAACGAAGTGTTTCTTAATATTTTAACTCCCATATAATTCACATGAATGCAAATTTAACCTATCACCTCACTCAACTTGTACTACACGGAGATACGTGGAAATATTCAATATCTTAACCTGTCAAACATTTGTTAACCATCAATTTGGAGTAGAGCTTCTCTATGACATCACCTGAAACATTTTCAATATGACTGCAGTCTTTAGATAAATCTTGATTTTAACAACATCATGCAAATCAGTCACTGCTGAGCCGTCAATAGGATTTTGCAGCAAAAAGTAATATTTACAGCATAAAACACCCTTATTCAACATTTTGTACTGTATAATAGCACTGAATACAAGGCTGATTTCTGTATACACACAATATCTAAAGGTTTTGTCACTTATAGCTTGCTGCAACTTTCAACTATATTCATCCTTATCAATGACAGGTTTATGTTGTTGACACCATAAGACCATTCTTTCAAGTAAGAAAAAGTTTCACGCAAAATGTACTAGAAGGTTATAAGAGCAGTTCATGAGGAAAATAGATGTTGCTACAGTAACTTTTTTACTTGGGCTGCATTCTTTGAGAAGAATCCAATACATGATAACACAATCATAATGAAGTATGCTACTGTCAACTAATAATGTATATAAAATATGAGTAACAAGATTGGAGTATCTATGGTTGTATAAGCCCATAGCTAGAGATCTATGGTTATATAAAATATGAGTAACAAGACTGGAGTATCTATGGTTGTATAAGCCCACAGCTAGAGATCTACAATTGATAGCTTTTTTAACATTTTCAATTTACTGGGCCTTGCCAAAATCAGGCAAGTTTAAAAGGGATGGCAGGAAATAAAGGGATGCTACAAATGATAAGAACTAAAGCAATTTCCATGTGAATCATGTGACCATATGGTGCAAGCAAACTAGTCAAACTTTTCAGAGTATTAAGTACAAAGGCTCAAGTAGTAGTTTCCTAGATCGCTGTAGTGTATCTCTCTCCAGTTGTTTATTTTCATGATCAGTATATCAAAACCACTTGGATAACCTTTGTACAAGAAGTTTACAGGTATTTCTGGCTTAATTGTTCTAAACATCAATCTTCTGGTTGCTTTTGGGTGGTTGCTAAATGCAATGTACTTGAGCAAACAATGTCTTCTTTAAGAAAATTTATTATTCAATAGAAAGAGACAGTAAGCATTTAAATGAAAATGAAACTAAGAACTGCTTTAAATTCAATCATTAGGTTCCATATCTCCATCGTTCAAAGAGCATTTTAGCCCAATAATATTGAAAGTATTCAGCTTCAATAATAAAGTTGCCAAAAATTGAGAGAGAAATGGTATGGATATAGTGAAAGCTCAACATGTTAAAGTATACTTCTAATTTTTCAAGGTTAAAGTAGTTGCAAAAAGTCAAAGAGCAGCTTGATCTCAGACTCCCTGAGAGGAGTTACCAATGGAAATCAATAAGGATAACCTTCCACATTTAGAAAAACAGTACTTAAGTCAGAAAGATTTAAATTAGGAGTACGTATTTTCATAGTTAAAGGTTTGTTACTGTTGATTTTAGAGTAAGAGAAGAAAAAAACTCTTCAATTCCACACTTTTTGAAGAGGTATACAATGCTATATATATATATATATATTATGGCCTATCCATATTCATGGAAATGCTAACTACCACCAATATTTTTAACTACTAACTGCCAACACACCCCTCAAATTGGTGCAAAAATATCACACATGCCCAACTTGCAAATTAAAATATGAAAGCTTTTATTGTTGAGTCTTTTAATAAACACATCGTTCAAAGAGCATTTTAGCCCAATATTATTGAAAGTATTCAGCTTCAATAATAAAGTTACCAAAATTGAGAGAGAAATGGTATGGATATAGTGAAAGCTCATCATGTTAAAGTATACTTTTAATTTTTCAAGGTTAAATTAGTTGCAAAAAGTCAAAGTGCAGCTTGATTTCAGACTCCCTGAGAGGAGTTACCAATGGAAATCAATAGGGATAACTTTCCACATTTAAAAAAACAGTACTTAAGTCAGCAAGATTTAAATTAGGAGTATGTATTTCATAGTTAAAGGTTTGTTACTGTTGATTTTAGAGTAAAAGAAGAAAAAATCCCTTCAATTCCACACTTTTTCAAGAGGTATACAATGCGCTATATATATATGTACTAAATACTATAAAAAGGGCAGCCCGGTGCACGAATGCTTCCGCAATGAGCGGGGTCCGGGGAAGGGTCGGACCCATTGGGTCTTTGTACGCGGCCTTCCCTTGCAATTAATTGCAAGAGGCCGTTTCCACGACTCGAACCCGTGACCTCAGGTCACACGGCGACAACACTTACCGTTGCGCCAAGGCTCCCCTTCATGTACTAAATACTATATATAGCCCCCTGAACTTGTAGCGGTTAGTTACTTTGCTCCTTAAACTTTCAATTTAACCATATAGCCCCTTGAACTCGCAATTTTTTTAACTTATAAATACAAACTCGTTGAGTTACTCCGAGTCATGCCAAGTCACTGAGATATCTATTTGATATAAAATATACAAATACAAAGAGCAAAGTGATTAATAATCATTAATATGAGTGTCTGTCAATAATAAACAGCCAAGTACAGAAGGGTAGAGTGGCTAATATGAAAAGTTTATGGGGCAAAATGACTAAGCACTATAAGTTCAGAGGGCTACATATGCATTTGGCCATATATATATTAGGGCCTATCTATATTCATGAAAATGCCACCAATATTTTTAACTACTAGCTGCCAACACTCCCCCTCAATTTAGTGCAAAAATATCACACATGCCCAACTTGCAAATTAAAATGTGAAAGTTTCTATTGCTAAGTCTTTTAGTAAATACATCAACCAGTTGTTTGTCTAATAATACATGAAATAGACTTATAGAACCATCAACTAATTTCTCCTTTATGAAATGTTGATCTATTTCAATGTGTTTTGTGCGGTCATGTTGAACTGGATTATGAGCTATGTTGATGGCAGCCTTATTGTCATAGAAAATGAACAAATGTCTTCACTGATGAGGAACATCAAATATATATCCCTAACTAATAAATTTTCATAAATCAAAAACCAATTTTGTTACTTCAAGAATAAGGAAGCAAAACCAATTTTGCTACTTCAAGGAAGAGAAAGACAACTTGAACTTTGCTACTAGTTGTCAATTATAGCATTTTACATAATTCTAGAATACTTAGCTATTAAGAATATGAGTTGTCTATGAGTTGTCAAGTGTGAGTTGGCAATGAGTTGTCAAATGAGTTGTATTTGAGTTGTATAAGTCTTTTGTAGCTTATAAATAGAGGCAATGCCCTCTAGCTATGTAATTTTTGGTTCATATCTTCTATTAATGAAACTTGATGTTCTCTTTTAAGATCTTGGATTAGATCTTGTGCTTTAAAGCTTTGGATTAAGCTTTTATTGTCCGTGGATTCGGATTGCCTTAGGGCGATATCTTACAACACGTTGAAGTTGTTCCTTCAACATATTGTGTTGTTTTAATTATTCAACACATTAGAGAGGTTCCTCTAATACTTGTGCTGCATCAGTTTGGTATCAGAGCTGGTTGATCCACTATAGTTGTTGTTATCTCTTGGAGGAATAATGCAACAAGCTATGGAGGATCTTACAACGAGGGTGAACTTAGAAGAAAGGTTGGATCAGCAAATCGATGCCCTTCGTGAAGAGCTCACTAAGAGGTTTGAAGAACTTGTTATATTAGTGAGAAACAATCACGGTGTTGCTGCTGGAAATCAAGGATTCAACATCAATAGAGGAGAAAATCAGCAACCACAACAAAAAGATATGGAGGTAAACAATAATCGGAGACAATATCGAGTTCAACAATATGTGAGAGAGGAAGGTGATGTGGAGGAGCAAGATCTTTATGCACAACCAAGAGGAAGAGGTTATGCAAATGGTGGAGATATGTACAAGATTAAGGCTGAAATCCCAACTTTCAATGGTAATATAAATATTGAAGGGTTTCTTGATTGGATCTATGAGGTGGAGACATTCTTTGAAATTATGAACATCCCTCTGGATCGACGGGTACCATTAGTGGCTTATAAATTGAAAGGAGGTGCTAGAGCTTGGTGGAATCGTCACCAAGAAGAGCTTCGTTTGAGGGGTGAAAATCGCATAAGATATTGGCCACAAATGAAAGCACTTTTAAAGGCTAGGTTCTTACCAGCAGATTATGAACAACTCTTATACCTGCAATTCCATAATTGTGTTCAAGGTAATCAATCTGTTTCAGATTATACAGAGGAGTTCTTAAGGTTACAAGTCAGATGCAACCTTTATGAAAATGAAGACCAGCAAGTCGCAAGGTATATCAATGGTCTCAATGAATCTATCCAAGAACGTCTTGGCATACAACAAATTTGGTCTATAGATCAAGCCCAAACTCTAGCCTTGCAGGCGGAGAGATATATAAAGACCAAGAAGCCTTTTAAAGCTATGTCTTATTCTCGCCCGAAAAATATATTAAGAAATTTCCCGCGTCGAGAGGAGGAAAGGTCCATTCCAGCTAAAGGGAAGAAGACTGATAAGGAACCATCTTCTAGAAAAAATCAAGAGAAACAACCATCTAATATAATCAAGTGTTATAAATGTCGCGAAGAGGGACACATATCAAGCAACTGTCCAAGAAGGAAGTTCGTCAACACCACTCGTCGTGACGAAAGTGATGAAGAGGTGGAAGAATATGAAAATGGAGAAGAGCCTGAATTATGTGAAGAAGAGGGAGAAGAAATAGTATGTGTGGTCAAGCGCCTTCTATGCTCAACCATGCAACCTGAAGAGACGCAACGGAAGAGCATATTTGACAGCAAATGTACTGTGAATGGAAAGGTATGCAAATTGGTAATTGATAGTTGTAGCTGTGAGAATTTAGTTTCTGAAAGCATGGTCAAACACTTAAATCTTGAGACTCGTGATCACCCGAATCCATATACTATTGGTTGGCTCAAGAAAGGAGTGAAAATCAAGATCACCAAACAATGTTGGTTACCACTATCCTTGGGTAAGCATTATCGTTCAAATGTTTTATGCGATGTGGTTGATATGGATGCATATCATGTTCTTCTTGAAAGACCTTGGCAATATGATGTGAATACCACACATAAAGGAAGAGATAATTGGTATTCTTTCATTTGGAAAAAGCGAAAGATAATTATACTTCCGAATAAAACTCCTAATAATGCTTCTGAAGTAGAGGAGAAGAGTACGCTAACCATCACTCAAAATTCGAGAGAATTTGCCCAAGACTTGAAAGAGTCAAAATTATGTGCCGCGTTAGTTGTAAAAGGAGATGAGCAACCTATGAAAGAAATTCCAGTGGAAATGCAAAGCCTATTGTCTGAATATCAAAGCATACTTGAAGAACCTCAACATCTACCTCCTATGAGGGATATCCAACATCGAATCAACTTTGTTCCAGGTGCTAGTCTTCCTAACATACCATACTACAGAATGAGCCCAAAAGAGCATGCTATTTTGAAGGAGAAAGTAGAAGAGTTATTACGGAAGGGGCATGTTAGGGAAAGCATAAGTCCGTGTGCTGTACCAGCACTACTCACGCCAAAGAAAGATGGCTCTTGGCGGATGTGCGTGGATAGTAGGGCTATCAATAAAATCACCACAAGATACAGATTTCCTATTCCACGTTTGGATGACATGCTTGACCAATTGAGTGGGGCAAGGGTGTTTTCAAAACTAGATCTAAAAAGTGGATATCATCAAATACGAATTAGACCCGGAGATGAATGGAAGACTGCATTCAAGACAAAAGAGGGGCTATATGAATGGCTAGTTATGCCATTTGGACTTTCTAATGCTCCTAGTACTTTCATGCACTTAATGAATCAGGTTCTTCGTCCATTCCTATCACATTTCGTAGTTGTTTATTTTGATGATATACTAATTTATAGCAAGAAGGTGGAGGAACATTTTGTACATTTCAAGAAAGTGCTGGATGTATTGAAGGAAAACGAACTCTATGTCAACCTGGAGAAGTGTGTATTCCTAGAAACAAAGCTAGTTTTCTTGGGCTTTGTTATCTCAAGTGAGGGAATTCAAGTTGATGAGTCTAAAGTAGAGGCCAACTCCAAAAACTATCTCTGAAGTAAGGAGCTTCCATGGTTTAGCCACTTTCTATAAAAGATTTGTGAAGAATTTTAGTACTATAATGGCACCAATTACTGAATGTCTAAAGAAAGGAAAGTTCAAATGGGATGAAAAAGCTGAAGCTAGTTTCATGGAGATTAAAGAAAAGCTCTCACAAGCTCCTGTTTTAGTATTACCAAATTTTAACAAGACTTTTGAGTTGGAATGTGATGCTAGTGGAGTAGGCATTGGGGCTGTTTTATCTCAAGAAAGGAAACCTGTTGCTTTCTTCAGTGAGAAGCTAAGTGAAGCTAGACAGAAATGGAGTACCTACCAACAAGAGTTGTATTCTGTCTTTAGAGTATTGAAGACATGGGAGGTCTATTTATTGCCTAAGGAGTTCATTGTCTACACTGATCATCAATCTTTGAAACATTTTAAAAATCAAAAGCATGTGGATCGCATGTTAGCAAGGTGGGCGGCATACTTAGAAAGATTCAATTATCTTATTGTCCACAAGTCTGGAGTAACTAACCGAGTGGCAGATGCTTTAAGCCGACGTGCAAGTCTCATGGTTTCTTTTGAAGCTGAATTACCAGGAGTAGATCAAATAAAAGAACTGTATGAAAATGATGAAGACTTCGAGCGAATATGGATGAAGCATATGAAAGGACTACCATTAGAAGAGAATTTCGTGGTAAAAGATGGATATCTCTTTAATGGAAATCGCTTATGCATCCCCAGAAGTTCATTATGAGACAAGTTAATTAGAGAAATGCATTCAGGTAATCTTAGTGGTCATGTTGGGCGTGATAAAACTATTGCTAATTTGGAAACACGTTTTTATTGGCCACAACTTAAGAGAGATGCCAGCAAGCTTGTGCAACGGTGTCTCGTATGCCAAGCATAGAAAGGTCAGATTCAAAACACTGGACTATATATGCCATTACCGGTTCCAAGTGCACCGTGGGAAGATCTATCAATGGATTTCGTACTTGGTTTACCAAGGACATGGCGAGGACATGATGTTGTTTATGTAATAGTAGATAGATTTTCTAAAATGACTCATTTTATTCCTTGCCGTAAGACAACGGATGCCCATCATGTGGCTAACCTTTTCTTTAGAGAAGTAGTCAGACTACATGGTGTTCCAAGATCAATTGTTTCAGATCGTGATAGCAAATTTCTTGCTGCTGCATTTTGGCTTACATTATGGAAGCAATTTAATACAGAATTGAAATTTTCAAGCACTGCACATCCACAAACAGATGGCCAAACAGAAGTGGTAAACAAATTTATGGGCAATTTGATTCGCTGCTTATGTGGAGAAAAGAAAGGACAATGGGATTTAGCTTTATCCCTTGCGGAGTTTGCCTACAATAATTCTGAGCATAGGTCTACAGGTCGTAGCCCTTTCTCCATTGTCTACACTAAAATTCCAAGACATGTGGTTGATTTAGTAAAACTACCAACAAGGGAGAACTCAAGATCAGCTATTACGTTTGGTGACAATTATTCTGAGCTATTTAAAGAGGTTCATGATGTATTAGAAGCATCAAATAAGAAATACAAGCAGCTGGCAGATAAGAAAAGGAGAGAAATGTCATTCCAAGTTGGTGACAAAGTAATGGTATACATTAGGAAGGAGAGATTGCCTACTGGTGTTCATGGAAAATTAAGGCAAAAGAAATATGGACCATACACTGTTCTAAAGAAGATCAACAATAATGCCTATGTGGTAGATTTGCCAAGTGAGATGAATATTTCAAATACTTTTAATGTGGCTGACTGGCCACACTATCTTCCAGAGCAAATACTTTACGAAGATAACTCGAGGTCGAGTTTCAAACAAGTAGAGGAGAATGATGAGGAACATCAAATATATATCCCTAACTAATAAATTTTCATAAATCAAAAACCAATTTTGTTACTTCAAGAATAAGGAAGTCAAAACTAATTTTGCTACTTCAAGGAAGAGAAAGATAACTTGAGCTTTGCTACTAGTTGTCAATTATAGCATTTTACATAATTCTAGAATGTTTAGCTATTAAGAATATGACGCAGCGTAATAGCATTGGATAAATTAGACTTAAACCCTAGGAGGGAATTTGAAAGTCTGACTTGAATTTATAAGAAAAAAAATAACCAAAAAACTTCTACTCTTTAGCTAAAGGGCAATGCCCTTATTTATAGGCTACAAAGCCTTGTACAACTCATATAGGACAACTCATTGACAACTAATTAATAACTTAATGACAACTCATGGACAACTCATTTCTTAATAACTAAGTATTCTAGAATTTGTTTAAAAGATAAACTTGACAACTAGTAGTAAAATCCAAATTGACTTCTTCCTTTAGGCAGCAAAATTTAACTTTGATTTTAATTGTCCCTTGACTAAGTTATGAAGTTTGATGTCCCTCATCATTCTCCTCGACTTGGGAAAAACTCGACCTCGAGTTAAGCGTAACATTCGGATACAAAGGAACATCTGAATCATGATACATGGATATGTCCGCCACATTAAATGTCTTGGAAATACCCATGTTGTCTGGAAGATCGATCACATAAGCATTATCATTGATGCGCTTCAAAACTGAATACGGGCCATATTTCTTAGGTTGCAACTTGTTGTAAAAACCAACTGGAAATCGTTCTTTGCGCAAGAAAACCATCACTTTATCCCCAACCTGAAAAATTTCACGTCGTCTATGCTTGTCAGCAGCTTTCTTATATCTCTGATTAGCCTTCTCCAGCTTCTGCTTGACTTCCTTTTGCACTTCTACAATTTGTTCTGCCAAGTTTTGGGCCGGAATGCTGTTCTCTTTACTTTTGGGTAGTTTAATTAGATCCAGAGTGTGCTGGGGAACCTTTGTGTAAACAATGGAGAATGGAGAACGCCCAGTCGCACTATGGACCGCACTGTTGTAGGCGAATTCGGCTTGTGCAAGAATGAGATCCCACTGCTTTGGCTTGTCTCCACAAAGACTGCGAATCAGATTGCCAAGTGTTCGGTTCACTACTTCAGTTTGCCCGTCTGTCTGAGAATGGGCTGTACTACTAAACTGCAAAGAAGAATCAAACAACTTCCATAATGTCTTCCAGAAATGGCTAAGGAACTTGCTGTCACGATCTGAAGTAATAGTCTTTGGCACTCCATGTAATCGAACAACATCTTTGAAGAATAGCCTAGCCACTGCAACCGCATCAGAAGTCTTCTTGCAAGGAATAAAGTGGGCCATTTTTGAAAACCTATCAACTACAACAAAAACAGAATCAACGCCTCTTTGGGTTCGAGGCAAGCCCAATACAAAATCCATGGACAAATCCTCCCAAATATTGTCTGGAATTGGCAGTGGCATGTACAACCCTGTATTCTTCGTCTGTCCCTTTGATCTCTGACAAGTGTAACATTTTTCAACAAATCGGTACACATCTCTCCTCAAATGTGGCCAGTAAAACCTCCCCTTTACTGCTGCAAGGGTTTTGTCTCGCCCAAGATGTCCGCCTAAACCTCCTCCATGTAGGTCACTAATGACTTTCTCTCTCAAGGATGTTTTCGGAATGCATAACTGATTCTCATGCATCAAATAACCATCTGATAAATAAAATGAAGTAACTGGATGATTATTAGATACCTGGGACCATATTTCAGCAAAATCATCATCCCCTGCGTATGTAGTCTTTAACTCGTCAAATCCGACAATCTCTTGGCTCAAAGTTAGTAGCAAAGTCGCCCTTCTACTCAACGCATCTGCCACTCTATTCTGTATTCCTGATTTATGCTTCAGCATATATGGGAATTTCTGCAAGTATTGACACCACCTTGCATGCATGTCACCGCTTATCCTCCTCTGGCTGCTCAAATACTTCAAAGCTTCATGGTCAGAATATAGAACAAACTCCTTACCGATCAAGTAATGTTCCCATGTCTTGAGGGCACGGAAAACTGCATAGAATTCTTTATCATAGGTACTCCACTTCCTCCTTGCTTCACTAAGTTTTTCACTGAAAAATGCCACTGGCCTCTTCTCTTGGGACAAAACAGCCCCTACACCAACTCCACTTGCATCACAATCCACTTCAAACAGCTTGTCAAAATCAGGAAGAGCAAGAACGGGTGCTTCACAAAGCTTTTGTTTCAATATGGCAAAACTGTTATCTGCTTCTTCTCCCCACTGAAACTTCCCTTTCTTCAAACAGTCCGTCATAGGTGCAGCAATTGTATTGAAATTTCTGATGAATCTTCTGTAAAAAGTAGCTAGCCCATGGAAACTCCTAAGCTCAGAAATATTTTTAGGTGTAGGCCAGTCCCTGATTGCCGCAATTTTCGTCTCATCAACATGAACTCCCTCAGAAGAAATCACAAATCCCAGAAACACAAGCTTGTTAGTCAGAAAGCTGCACTTCTTAAGAATCACATATAACAAATTTTCTTTCAAAACCTGCAGAACAGCTCTTAAATGCTCCAAATGCTCTTCCTCACTACTACTATATATCAAAATGTCGTCAAAGTAAACCACAACAAATTTGCCAATAAATGGTTTAAGTACCTGGTTCATCAACCGCATGAAAGTACTTGGAGCATTGGACAAACCGAAAGGCATAACAAGCCATTCATATAAACCCTCTTTGGTCTTGAAAGCTGTCTTCCACTCATCCCCTGGCTTGATTCGGATCTGGTAGTATCCATTCTTCAAGTCCAATTTGGAAAACCATCTAGACCCATGCAATCTGTCAAGCATATCATCTAATCTTGGGATGGGAAACTTGTAACCTACTGTGATTCGGTTAATAGCTCGACTGTCGACACACATTCTCCAGCTTCCATCTTTCTTTGGTGTTAACAGAGCTGGTACTGCGCATGGACTAAGGCTCTCTCGAATCAGCCCCTTTCTCAATAATTCCTCGACCTTCCCTTTCAGGATATCACTCTCCCTTGGATTCATTCTGTAATGTGGAAGGTTTGGAATACTAGCTCCGGGAACAAGATCAATTTGGTGCTGTATATCCCTCATGGGTGGTAAGCCGTCTGGTGTGTCTTCTCCCATCAACTCCTTAAATTCGCCCAACAAGGGTCGGACAGCTTCTGGTTGCTCCTTCGCCGAAATTTCCGAATCACCCATTAGGACCTGCTTTATAATCAACACATGAACTTGCCCTGTTTCTTTAACTTCTACAGCGAAATCATTTGTTAAGGTTAAGAAAGAACTCTTTTCAGTCTTGTTTGAATTGCCATTCAAAGGAAGCAATGAATATTTGGCTCCCTCCTTCTCTAGCTTGTACACATTGTTTCTTCCCGAATGTTGTGCATCCACGTCGTATTGCCAAGGTCTGCCAAATAAGAGATGGCAAACATCCATATCCACCACATCACAATACACAGTATCTTTGTACTTGCCAATAGAGAAAGAAACTCTACAACGTTCTGTCACTTCAATCTTCCTTGAATCAGTCTTGATCCACCCTAATGAATATGGTTCAGGATGCTTCTCGACTGGTAGTTTCAGCTTCTTTACTATCTCTTTCCCAATGATATTCTCACAGCTCCCACTATCAACTATGACAGCAAACACCTTTCCTCCAATGCTACATCGAGTTCGAAACAATTGGTGTCTCTGTGATTCTTCCCTGTGTTTGGGAACTAACATCATCCGGCGTACAACATAGGTTTGCCCCCCTTCCTCGTCATACTCCTCTTCCTCTTCATCAAGTTCCTCTGGCTCACAATCAACCTCGCCATCTTCTTCGTTTCTGTCCACAATATTAACAAACTTTCGGGCTGGACAATCATTAGATCTATGCCCTGGTTGATTGCACTTGAAGCACTTCGCGATGCTAGGTCTAGCATACGGATTTTCTGCCTTCTTTGTCTCCTTCTCTCTCACAACCTGCTTTCCCATCGATTTATCTTCACCTGTTTTCTTGAAATTTCTGCCACGGTCAGTTTGACTCGTAGTAGCCTTGCTTAAATTCTCTGATTCTGGCACTTCTCTAAAATTTCGAAAGTTTCTGCCTCTTTCCTGTTGCACCAATTCAGCCTTCAATGCTAAATTTCTCGCCTCACTTAAAGTTCGAATCACCTGTACCCCAATTCGATCCTTGAGATTTCCCCGTAATCCCTCTAAATATCGCGCCACCTGCTGCCCTTCGGATTCTAATAGATTATTCCGCTCTGCCAGCCTCATGAATTCTGCAGTATACTCATGAACAGATCTGCCGCCTTGTTGACACCTTTGGTACTGCTGAAATAAAATCTGTTCATAATCTGGAGGTAGGAATTCTAGTTTTAGCAGGTGCTTCATCCTATACCAGGTTCGTATAGGCAGTTTTCCTTCCCTCTCTCTTCTGGATTGGACTCGTTCCCACCAAGCTGAAGCCATTCCCTTTAAACGACACGCCACCAATCTAACCCGCTTATTCGTGGGGGTCTCAGCATAGTCAAAGAACCGATCCACTTCAGCCAACCAATCAAGAAACTCCTCAATCCCAAAACAGCCATTAAATTGAGGGATGTCTACCTTCAAACGAAAATCTCCTCCTTCTCGTTCGTCCTGGTTTCGATTGCGGGCCTGTCTTTGATTTCGTCTAAACCTAGGTGGTTCAGGATCGAAATCTTCTTCTTCTTCTGAATCTTCATCGAAATCCGCAGGTTGTCTGTTTACAGGATTCGGTCTGTAGGCAGGTTCACCACGGACAGGTTGTCCTGGCTGTCTTCTACCTTCTTCCCGTCCCCTGTTTGGTCTAATACCGCAAGCATCCAGACGATCAACAAGCTCCTGAAAACGTTCCTCGAAACGTCTGGATATGCGATCAATCCGTTGCTCAAGACGTTGCTCCAAACGTTGCAACACCCTGTCCCCAAGAGGGGCTCCATCCTCCTGATCACCGTCATGGAGAACACCGCCATTGCCGCCGGTTGCCATGCTCTGATACCACTCTGACGCAGCGTAATAGCGTTGGATAAATTAGACTTAAACCCTAGGAGGGAATTTGAAAGTCTGACTTGAATTTATAAGAAAAAAAATAACCAAAAAACTTCTACTCTTTAGCTAAAGGGCAATGCCCTTATTTATAGGCTACAAAGCCTTGTACAACTCATATAGGACAACTCATTGACAACTAATTAATAACTTAATGACAACTCATGGACAACTCATTTCTTAATAACTAAGTATTCTAGAATTTGTTTAAAAGATAAACTTGACAACTAGTAGTAAAATCCAAATTGACTTCTTCCTTTAGGCAGCAAAATTTAACTTTGATTTTAATTGTCCCTTGACTAAGTTATGAAGTTTGATGTCCCTCATCAGAATATGAGTTGTCTATGAGTTGTCAAGTGTGAGTTGGCAATGAGTTGTCAAATGAGTTGTATTTGAGTTGTATAAGTCTTTTGTAGCTTATAAATAGAGGCAATGCCCACTAGCTATGTAATTTTTGGTTCATATCTTCTATTAATGAAACTTGATGTTCTCTTTTAAGATCTTGGATTAGATCTTGTGCTTTAAAGCTTTGGATTAAGCTTTTGTTGTCTGTGGATTCGAATTGCCTTAGGGCGATATCTTACAACACGTTGAAGTTGTTCCTTCAACATATTGTGTTGTTTCAATTATTCAGCACATTAGAGAGGTTCCTCTAATACTTGTGTTGCATCATTCACTAAACAATTTCAATTCCTTTAGCACTTTTGCAGCTATAGTAGTTCACAAACACCTTATGCCACAGCTCTGTACTCTACCTTTGCACTTGATCGAGAAACAACACTTTGCTTGTTACTCCTCCAAATAACTAAGTTTCCACCCACAAATATGCAGTAGTTAGAAGTCGATCTCTTATCATCAAAAAATCCAGCCCAATGTGCATCTATGAAAGCTTAAATTCGCAGGTGACCATGTTTAGAGAAAAGAAGACATTTTCCAGGAGCAGATTTAAGATATCGCAGAACTCGGAAAATTGCCTGTAAATGGGGCTCACGAGGATCATGCACATATTGGCTGACCACACTAACAGCATATGTTATATATGGTCGAGTGTGTGAAAGAGAAATCAATCTCCCTACAAATCTTTGATATTTCCACATGTCAACTACAGTTCTTGTTCTTACTTGCAGCTTATGATTACTTTCTATAGGGGAATCTGTTGGTTTACAACCTACCATACCTGTTTCTTGAAGAAGATCCAGAATATATTTCCTTTGTGAGTTAAAACTTTCCCCTTTTTAATCTAGCTACCTCAATTTTCGGGAAATATTGCAGTTTTCCTAGATCTTTGATATCAAATTCCTCAGCTAAGAGCTACCTTAGTCGAGCTAATTCTTCTCTATCATCTCCAGTTACCATAATATCATCAATATAGACAATGAGTAAAAATGATCTCGCCCTTAGAGTGTTTACTGAACAAGGTATGATCGGCAGCATTACTCTGCTAATATTCAAAGGAGACTATGGTCGTACTAAATCTGTCAAACCAAGCTTTAGAAGACTGTTTTAACCCATACAGAGCCTTCTTCAGCCTACGTACCTTCCCTTGTGTCTCTTTGCTCTCAAAATTTGGAGGGATCTCCATGTACACTTCTTCTAAATCCCCATGATGAAAAGCATTTTTCACATCAAACTGTTAAAGTCTCAATCAAGATTAGATGCACAAGTCAATAATATTCTAATGGTATTCATTTTAGCAATTGAAGCACATGTTTGTTGATAATCTACTCCATAGTTCTGAGTGAATCTCTTAACCATAAGTATAGGCTTATATCTTTCAATTGAACCATCAGCTTTGTGTTTTACAGTAAACACCCATTTGCAACCAACCAATTTCTTTCCCGAGGGACAGATGACAAGTTTCCAAGTTCCATTTCTTTTAAGGGCTTTCATTTCTTCAGTCATTACTTTCTTTTATTTGGAATCACAAATAGTCTCTCTCCAGTCCTGTGGAATAGACAGAGAAGAAACAGACAGGACAAAAGTTGTATAGTAGAGAGACATGAGTTATATAAAACAAAATTAGGTATGAGATGTTTAGTACAAGACATAGCTCCTTTTCTATGGGCAATAGGCTTATCTAAATCATCAAAAGAATCAGAAAGTTGAGAGGATTCACCAAAGTCAGAAGAGTTTTCAAGATGTGGGAATAATTCTTGGCGTGATATAAACTACATGATGGCATTTTTTGTTTTATTTTTTCCTTAAATATCTCCTCAAATCAGATCTATCCAAACGTCCAATATTTCCTTCTGAACCAAGTTCTCCTCCCCCCAGTAAGACTATCCCCCTGAATGGGATTGTCCTCCAGACTAAGGTCATCGAGACTATTTTCTTAATAGGATTATCAATATCAAGAATTGCCAAATTAGAAATCTCTTCTTTCTCATTCTCCCCCTGAAGAGGAGATTGGGAAAAAGTAAAGTAAGGCACAGATTCTCTAAAAGTAATATCTATACTAACAAAATATTTTCTAAATGGAAGAGGATAACAATTATATCCCTTTTAAGTTGGAGAGTAACCAACAAACACACATTTAAGAACCCTAGGATCTAATTTTACAGCATTCCGAGTATACACAAAGCATAAGGGGCATCTTATTGATAAGTAGTCGTTAGGACTATATCTCCCCAATATGGTTTGGGTAGGCTTATGGTGAATACGAGAGATCAAGCAACCTCTAATATGTGCCTATTTTTTCTTTTCAGCAATACCATTTTGGGCACTAGTATAAGCACACCTAATTTGATGTATTATTTCATTAGACTCTAGATAGGCATAAAAACCACCATCCATCTATTATTTACCATTATCCGTACTTAGAATTTTTAATCTTAACATCAAATTGTATACTAATCATTTTGTGAAAAGATTGAAAGCAAGAAAACACTTCACTTTCTGCTTTCAATAAATATATCCAAGTTATTCTAGTACAACAATCAATAAAAGCAGCAAACCATCTATGACCATACAATGAATTATTCCGAGTGGGTTCTCAAACATCAGAATGGATAGTCATAAAAGGAATTATACTCCTATTATTACACAAAGGATAAGAATTTTTTATATGCTTAGCAAATTCACAAGCATCACGAAACAGAGAGTCAAATGAAATCCATTTAAACAAGCTAGGATATTTTTTTCTTAAGACAAAGAATGATGGATGTCCTAATCGTCTATGCAAGTGTATTCTCTTGTTTTATGTCCTTATTTCTAACAAAAAAGGCTTGGTTAGTACCAAAAATATAATTTTGACTTCCATCCAAAATGTATAAGCCATCTTGCAATCTACCATTGTCAATTATCTTCCCTATTTGCAAATCCTGAAAAACACAATGGTCTTGAAAAAATTTAATTTTACAATTAAGAACTTTGGTAAAGGAATCGACGGACAATAGGTTAACAAGAAAACAAGGAATATGAAGAACAGAGGATAGTTTAATATTTGGAGTACAATTAATAGAACTTGATCTGGATACAAGGAAGAAGACCCATTTGCTGTTTGAACAATATTTCCTTTCAGACATGGAGGACATGATAGGAACCTTTTAGAAAAACTTGTCATGTGTCTGTTTGCTACTAAATCTATAATCCAAGAACGAGTATTAAGTATAGAAAGAAAAGCATTATTTGTTTGCACAAAATTGGAAGCATATTATGCTATTTTTGAAAAAAAAATGACAGTCTTGAAAGAAACACGAAAGCCTCGAAAAAGCAGAAAGAGAAAATATTTGCCAAAAGCAATTCAACCCGTACGGAACCAGTGAGCCAAAAAATACAGAAAATACCAAAAAGAGTTTGGTAATCTATTTTCAGTCAACTAGTAGCTAATGTCTTTCGTGGGTTTTCTCCTCCTGCTAGTAATAATCAAGAAACTGATATTCGGTTACATAGTGTGTATTTGTGGATGGTGACCCTACCAAGTTTGAATACTACCCACATCAACAAAATGCGGTGAAAAACGAGAAGAGACAGTGCTGGGTTTCTACTCCTAGCTCAGCTGCTGATGCTACTGGCTCTTCGTATATTTTTGTACTTGATAAGGAACTAGTTCCGAATTTGCTTATTAACTGTTGCAAAGCTTTTAGGGCTTCCAATGAACAAGAAGATTATGGGGACTTGGATAATGGTGAAGTTGAGCACCACTTGGTCTAGATCGAAAATAGCTGAAAACAAGATCGGAAGAAGAGTCCGCAAAAAAAAAAAAAAGGTCACCGGAAGGAGGTTCACCCGCTTCACTCGTCGGCACATGAACAGTGACTTCAAGAGCTTTCGTCAGCGTGTGAGGTCACGTGCGTCGGCTTCTGGTGATCAGACTTTGGCGACATGCCGGTCTCGACATGGCTATTCTTCTTAGGTGGGTGGTGAGCACTAGTAGATAACAATTGAGGGCAAGAACCTACTCCACCCACCAAAACTCTACTGCCCCTTTTTTTGAACTGAAAAACTCTGATAAAAAAACCCAACATGGGTTTTTAAGCTCTAATACCATGTTAATTTTAGTGTAAGAGAAGAAAAAATCTCTTCAATTCCACACTTTTTCAAGAGGTATACAATGTTATATATATATATATATATGTATACATACTAGGGCCTATCTATATTAATAAAACTGCTAACTACCACCAATATTTTTAATGATAACTACAAACTGCCAACAGTCACGAGTTAGAGGCCACGGATGCATCATGTAAACAAACAAAGGCATCATGTAAACAAACAAATGCTATCTTCCACGCTCATTTTATGACGCCCTATAGTATATCCTACAAGCTCAGTTAAATGAACACAGAAAAATTCATGCAGTATCAGTAGCAAGAATCAGGGGAATTGGTAATGTGGATACCGAACAAAACCTTCTTTCAATAGCTTTATGTCTAAAATAGAAGGTCAATAAAGTAATTATTGTAGCACCTATAGTTTCCTAATTTTTCTTTTTATACTGAGAACTTGACTGATCACCAATCCTTTTCTCAATACAGTTCAAAGAAGCAGGAACATGAAGATTATTCCATTCAAAGTTCAATTATTCCTCTGATAACAATTAAAGTGATTTAAGACAGAAAGAAAAAAATAATGAATAATAAAATAGCTTACAATTGTAAAGATATTAATGTATAGGAAAGAATAATGAGGAACTAACTAGGGTGATACAATCATCAATATTGTAAGTGCAATCATTAGGCAATCGCAACAAATGCCATGACTCCATAAAATAAAACTATTCTAAATTAAGTACCTGAAAATGTGAGCTGTTGAGGCAGCGGCCAATTTGTTGAAACAAGGGAACCATGCAACGCTGAAACTCTGCTGCCTGAGTGGCCTCTAAGACTTCCTCCAATTCACCAAGGAACATAACCTCTTTGGAACTATTAGTTATGGGCCAATACCTTAAAAGACGTCGAATTACAGTATCAGCAAGCTTGAAATCCTTTTCCACGAACTGAGTAATACAATATGAAAGTTGCTGATGGTACATCGATACACATTTGGGCTTGTGAAGAGGAATCAAAGCACGAACAAGAAAGAGTTTGTGCTCTTCCTTCAATGGCAAAGCAAATCCATTAATTATGCTGCCCAATATCTCAAGTAGTTCTGCAATTCCATTATGCCTCTCTGTCTCAAATATGAACCTATAAAAGATATTGTTGATAGCTTTCCTAATAAATGGCCGATGCACCATAAACTTCCCATAAATGCGATGCAGTATTGTCTTCAAATACTCCCTCTCTCTTTGGTCCCCAGAATCAAACAAATCTAGCAACCTCAGCACAAATGAATGGTCAATGTACCTCTTAGCAAGCTTGGCATCAGTCTCTGTTGAAGCCACAAATCTAAGAAGAAACTCATACACAATTTGCAGATGAGGCCACGATGGCTCCATAGTTTGTTCATCCTCTTCCGGGTCAAACATCTCTATAATCTTGTCATCATGATTGGCAGATGGAAGTGTCCTAAACAAATTAGCTGCCACCATCTTTGTAATTTCTTGCATTGTCACCTCATTGAACTTTGATGTCGCAGAAGAAATATAATCAACAAGCTCAAGCAAAGTCTGCCTCTTAATGTCCTTCTCCTTAAGATTTTTTGAAGGATCAGTAAAATCAAACACGACACAGCACATGTTCAACTTCTTAAGAAAGAGATTCTGCTTCTCCGAACTAGGAACATCCCTGAAGCTAGGCAATGCCTCGTAAACCCAAGCAGCTGAAACAGGACCAACTTGGCCCATACCGGTAACTGATTTTTTCCCTTGATTAGATTTGTTCTGTGGAGGAAGGTTCCCATTGTTAACCTCTGAAGAGCCCAGACCCAAATTCGAAGACTTTGAAGAAATAGAAGGCTGCCTCAAGGTGTTTATGGAATTGGGTCCATGAGAAGGATTCAAAGACGGAAAGGCATTGACCCCACCATCATTGTTTGAGCCATTATTGAACGATTTTGAGGAGGGTTTTCGAGGTAGCTTTCCCAATATCTGTTTGATCATATCGACTAAGAAAAAGCCTTAACCCCAACCCAAGCCCCAATCCTAATTTTACCTCAACAACAAATCAGAATTTCCACCTTTAAACACCTCAAAAACAACCCATTCTCATGGTTGATCGATATAACCCCAATCCAAAATCATGCATTCAAAAAACCAAAAACAAAAGTCATAGAAAAACTCGATAAAAGTCATAAAAACGAGTTACGCATGTACCGGTCCATAACTCAAAGCTGCGATGATGAAATAGCAAATTTGATATGCAAAAGATTTCGAATTGAAGGATAAAAAGAAGAGAAAACAAGCTTACAATAAACAAGATGATAAATGCAGAGATCTGAAAATGTGAGAGAAAACCCTAAAAATCCGAGCTTTAAGGCTTTGATCTGTCCAAATTGATAAACCCTAGTATGCTTTTCTGAGCCTGCCCCCAATTGATATTTAGATATAGAGAGAGAGAGAGAGAGGTTGGGGAGGAAGAAACAGGGACAAGACCAGAAAAACAAAAAGAGAATCAAATCAAGTTTTTAACAATTCAAAACAGGAAAAAAAAAACATTGGCTTTACAAATATAGCAAAAAATAAACTCTCTCTCTCTCTCCCTCTCCCTCTGTAAAACAAAATCTCTCTCCTTCCTTTGCCTGCCTATGCGTTGTTGTGTTAATGTTTCTTCAGATTGATTGAGAAATTAAGAAATCCAAACAATAATAATAATTTTAAAAAAAATATATTGGGAAATTGGATTTGTGACTCTTAAAGGGCAGAATTGACATTTTGTTAACTTTATGTCCTATTTACTTTTTCTTTTTTTATTTATTTATTATTATTAATTATTATTTAAATAACTAATGATTATGAATTATGATGTAAATAGACCCAACTTTATCACAGATATGTATACATATATATCATCATATATGCATATGAGTAGGCTTGGGGGTAATTTGGTTATTGACCCCATTTTTCTGATTTGTAGATTTGGTTGACTTGATAATTGACCATATGCTCTATCCCCATTTTTAGGTAACTAGTGAAAAAAAAAATTTTCTTTTTTTCTAATTTTTTATTTTTTTTTCATGAAATGTAAACTCAGACAATCTTGATAATATTAAAAAAAAAATCCACCAATGTCATAAAGCAACCAACCATAATTTTTTAAAAAATGGTAAACTAATTAATTTAAGATATATTAGCCATTCCTTGAAAAATAAAAAAAAATTGTATATAAGCCAACTAATTATAATATAAATTAAGAACAACTATAAATAGTAATAGATAAAATACTCAAAAAAATTGCTTTATCTAAATACAAACTTGATTAAATTTAAATTATTTATATATATTCTAAACCTAATTTTAATTATCATTTTATTATCTATCTCCGTCTCAAATTCATCTAACATTGTTTTTTACTGCTTGTATTCATTTAAGCATAAAAATTAAAAAATTATAATTTTTTTAATTAAATAATTATAAATAAAAATATAATATTAACATAATTTTATTAAAATAATTTTATACTACATAATTCTATAAGAAAAATAAAATACAATATAAATAATTAACATATATAACGAGATTCGAATAGCATATATCTAAAGGTATATATTCAAACATGTTATGACTTTATCTAGTTACTGCAACTGCACAGAGCCTAATCAAGTAACACGGTGTGAATAAAAGTGTCGATTCTTTAAGAAATGTGTATTCTAAATAACAAAAATCCAAATTATCTTATTATTTAGAAGGATCAAATAATTTTAACAATAAAAATTAAATTCTAGTGCTAACAATTAATTAAAGTGGAGAATTAGATTTCAACAAGTTGATTATCCTATGAATCTTATTTCAATCAATTAGCTCAATCTAATTAATTAATAATTAACACTCCCTTTAATTTTATTCCTACTCTTTTTTAAGTAATAAGACTTGATAATCTTATCTAACCCTAAGTCTCTACCTTTGCGAAACTATAAGTAAATACAATTTAACAATATCAAAGGAAGGTCTTCCAACAATTTCCTAAAAGGTATTCTTCCCTTTAATTCTAACCCTCTATGGTTATTGTTCATAACTTTTATGTTGTGCCTCAACTCTTGCTATTTATCCAATACACGATATCAAGTAATTAATGGTCAGTTGACAAATAGTCTTAAGCATAAAAATAACAAAGCAATTAACTAAGAAAGAATTTAAAATAACTTTATTAAATTCTCATAGAATAAATCAACTGACTCCATCTAATCCCGCTAAGGGATTTAGTTACTCATATATATTACAAATCAATCAACTAAGAAATAATTGAAAATAACTTTATTAAATCCTCATAGAATAAATCAACTAACTCAAAGTCAACTAAAAAATAATAAATTATTTTCTTACTAAATAAACAATTAAACATATGCCTGACAGACAATCATCTATAGAGTTTTCTATAATTAAGCATCATTCACATTCATAACATTGATGAAAATTATTTTTTACATGATAGGAATATTTTAAAAAAAACTTTTTTAATTACATTATAAACTTTTACTTTTAAAAAATAAATTTTGATAATTTATTCTTCTGGCTGAAATCGTCACTTTTATAAAAAAAATTATTACTCTCAAATTGTCACTTTACATAATAAAAAATTAATTAGCTTTTTTAATTATATATTTATTTTTAATTATTTAATTAATAAAGTAGTAGTATGATATTAATAAATTAATGGAGAGTATTTTAGTACATTTAAAATAAATTTATATAATATCTAAAAAATTTAATAATTTTTTAAAAATTATATGCATGAGTTAAAGACGATGATTTCAGCGGAATGAATGGAGTATAATTGATAATATTATCATTTAAGTTATTGATAAATATTTCGTCCGTTTCATTTTAACTATCGTGTAAAAAAAGTGTATATAGATTAAAAAAATAATTAGTTATTATAGATTTTATAAAAATTTTATTATAATTTATCTAAATATTTTTTTTTATATTTTTTATTCTATTTATCCTCTTTTATTAAATAAAAAATTTAATTAAAAATAATATTAAAATTTTTTAATTAAAATTTTTTAAAATTTTTAAAAACAACACTTGAAATAAAATAAATTTTTTTTCTTAAAGTACACTTTAACTGCAATGAAATGAAGCTGACAGAATAGAAATTTGCATAAATCTTCCATTTGCAAACTCAAATCACAAGTTTTTATGCAAAAAGAAAAGAAAAAAAAAACCTCGTCACAAGAATCTTTGATATCTCTCACGTGGTCGACTTTTTTTTATTGTAAGAGCACGTGTGCATTTTCTTTTTGGACTCTTGCACGTGTGCCGTCACTTTTCGGTTTTTGAACAGTTTCTCCGTACAGTATCAATGTTAATCGACAAATTACATTTATTTTTAATAATTCAATATAAATAAATTGTTAAACTTTTAATTGTTTATTGTAATAAAATATGAATTTAAATTTTTTTTATTGATAAATTCATCAGATCATTGATATAACAATTCAATTGGGCATATGCGAATTTTAAATCTTAATCACAAATATATAAAATTTTAATTTATTTTTTAAATGATCTTGATTTATATCACTGTTTTGAGCTTAGTTGAACATAAATTTTTGTTTCATTTTTTTTAAAAATATTGTGGGAATTCCAGATTAAGCTTATTATTAGTATATATATATATATATATAGGTCTCAGTTAAATGCTCTGAGTTATATTTAAGTTTCACAATTTATCATTGAAATTCAAGTATAATAATTAAAATTAGTATGCAATATAAATATCCGTATTTCAAATTGTAATTTGCGCTGGATTATTTATAATTTCTGCTTCAGAGACTCAAATGTTTCAGAGTCTAATTCTACGGTGAATTATTATTTTGATTGGTAATGTTTAATTAATAAAGTGATTTCAATTTTTTTTTAATAAATAATTATTGGCCATTGTTTCCGTTGTACTCTATATATATACTAAAACAAAATTTATAATTGAAATTTTATCATTAAATTTGTCATTTAATAAGAAAATTTTAGTCTTCTAACTTAAATTGAAATTTTATCAAGATGGGTGTTTTTGCTGTCCGTGATCCATGTCCTATTGGAAGTATCAGCTCTTGGTCGTACTCTTTGAGTAAATTTCAAATATTATCCTGTAAATTTAAATTTATATATTATTTTAACGTTATCCCTTTAATATAATTTACATTAATAATATTATCATTTAATGATTAATTTTTATTAACACCATTAAACAAAATTGATGTGGCGGTGACATAATATATAATTGAAAGGGGGAGAAAACATGATTCCCCTAAAATCTAAAATATGTATAGATCACTAGATTATTCAAATTAAATTGCAAAGGGCAGAATTGCATACCTGACATCATCGTATGTTGAAGCTGAAGACGATTTTGGAGTTTGTCGCCTTCCAGGGGATACACACTTTAAGTTTAGCGGAAGCACTACTGAAAGAATGCAATGTTCTCTTAAAATTGTTATGTTCTCCTGGAGACCACGACCCCTTATTTATAACTGATGATGATGATTTCTATTTTGGTCCTTCAACAAAACAGAAATTCTTATCGGTCTCTACACTTATAATCCTATTACGAGTAGGACACTTCAATAGTCAACAATCCTAATTTGATCACAACTTTAATTTGACTATCTTAATTTGACTGCAATACACATTTAAATATTAAATATATTTAGCCCACATTTAGGATTAATTTTAATCGATATAAAATTAATTCTAACAATCTCCCACTTGGGCTAACATATATTAAATGTAAATGTATATACCTTAATGAGCTCATAAAAACAGTCATACTGAAGGTGCCTCAAACAATCTCGTCCATTGATTATATCGATAAAGGACTGAAGGGCCAGTCGCCACATTCATCGTGACTCAAACCACCATCAATCACATTACCAATACTCTCAAATGACATAGATCAATAATAGGAGTGTAGCATGGAAACTACATGTAATGTGATCTAATCATGCCTGTTTCCAACTGGTCAATCTACAGTTAGTAGCAAGCAATATGTCATCCACATATAAGACTAAAAAGATAAACCTACTCCCACTGAACTTGTGATACACACAATCTTCCACAGCATTTGTCTCAAAACCAAAAAAGACAACTACTTCATGGAACTTGAAGTACCACTGACGATAAGCTTGCTTGAGTCCATAAATGGATTTCTTTAATCTGCATACCAGTCGCTTTGGGTCTCCAGACACAAAGTTTTCTGGCTGCACCATATAGATGGTTTCATCAATGTCTCCATTGAGAAACGCAGTCTTCACATCCATTGGATGTAACTCAAGATCAAAATGTGCAACTAGAGCCATGATTGTCCTAAAAGAGTCATTCGATGAAACCGGAGAGAATGTCTCTTTATAGTCAATCCCCTATTTCTGAGTGAAGCCTTTAGCTACAAGACGTTCCTTATATCTTTTCACATTACCTTTAGAATCCATCTTGGTTTTAAATATCCATTTGCAACCAATGTGTTTCTTTCCTTCAGGTAATGGAACAAGACCCCAAATTTGATTGTCTTGCATAGATTTATATTCTTCACTTATTGCCTCAATCCACTTATGAGAGTTGGAATCCTGCATGACATGATGAAAGCTGATAGGATCATCTTCCACCATGTCTACGGTGTCCTCATGTTCCTGAAGATATACTACATAGTCATCCGGAATAGCATTTCTTCTTTCTCTAGTGGACCTTCTTAAAGGCACAGGTTCTGGTTCAAATTCTTGAGGTTGTTGAGCTTGTACTTGAGGAAGAACAACTTCTTCATCCTGATGGGGAAGTTGATCAACATTGTCTTGTATTGGATCCGGAATTGCTTTTGGGATATTAACAATTCTAGGAACCTGAACAGTCCCAGGAGCAAAGATAGGAATCGACACTGAGTGTTCCTGACTCGATCCCTCCTCAAAGACAATGTTTCTAACCTTATTTCTCCCCCCAAACTCAACATCCTCAAAGAATGTTGCAATTCCCGTCTCAAAAATAGATCTGGAAGTAGGATTATAAAACTTAAAACCCCGAGATCGCTCAGAATAACCAACAAAGTAGCTACTAACAGTTTTGGAGTCCAATTTTTTCTCATTAGGCCTATAAAGCCTAGCCTCAGCAGGACATCCCCAAACATGAAGGTGCTTTAGACTGGGCTTGCGTCCAGTCCAAAGCTCATAAGGTGTCTTTACAGCTGCTTTAGTTGGTACTTTGTTAAGAAGATAGACTGCTGTTTTTAATGCTTCTCCCCACAAAGACTCAGGTAAAGAAGAATGACTGATCATACTTCTAACCATATCCATAAGAGTCCTGTTACGTCTCTCAGATACACCATTCATGCTGGGTGTACCAGGCATGGTGTATTGAGGGACTATACCACAGTCCTATAGGAAAATAGCAAATGGTCCTGGACGTTGTTCACCTGAACCGTCATATCTACCGTAGTACTCACCACCACGGTCAGATCTAACGCATTTAATCTTCTTTCCGAGTTGGTTTTCAACTTCGGCCTTATAAGATTTGAAAACGTCCAGAGACTCTGATTTCTCATGAATGAGATATAGGTACCCATAACGTGAGTAATCGTCTATGAATGATATGAAGTATCTTTGGCCATTCCTTGTTACTGTAGGGAATAGACCACAGATGTCCGTATGTATCAATTCTAAGACGTTTGATGATCTGTTGGCACCTAGTCTCTTTTGTTTAGTCTGTTTGCCTTTAATACACTCAACACAGGAGTCTAAATCTGTGTAATCAAGTGTGTTTAGAATACCATCTGACACAAGACGCTCTATTCTAGATTTGGATATGTGACCCAAACGTCTGTGCCATAGAGCAGTTGAGTTATCCATATTCAGCTTCCTTTTGGTACCTATAGTACTAACTTGCATGGTCTCATTATAAGAGACATCGATATCTAACATATATAGATTATGAAGTGCATACAAGAAACCAGTACCTAAAATTTTTTAATCCATAGATAAAGTAACTTTATTGTTTCCAAATGAACAAGTAAAACCAGATTTATCCAAATAGGAAACAGAAATTAAATTCCGCCTAAAAGACGGAATAACAAAAGTATCTACTAGATCCAAAAAATTTCCAGTTCTTAAACGCAATCTAAAATGTTCTATCGCCTCTACTTCTACCGGTTCGCCAGTTCCCATATAAACGTATCTTTCACCGTCAGTTGGCTTTCGGTAACTTAGGCAACCCTGCATTGAAACACTTATGTGACTAGTAGAACCAGAATCTATCCACCAAGTGTTTCTAGATACCGAAGTTAAATTAACTTTAGAACAGACTAAAACCAAATATTTTCCCTTATCAGCAGTCTTATTATCAGTATTTTCATTCACAGGGATAAAGTTGGGATTACACGGCATGCTAGCTGAATTCAGAGAAAATAAATAATAAATAAATGACATAAACTCACAATCCACAAAAAATTGAAACAAATCACAGAAGTATAGTTCAAATATTGGAAATAAGATACCAGACACAACATTAATATTCTCATCTTTGGACATAAAATATTAACTGCAATTGGTATCTCAACGCAGTAATCAAATATTGACAATTCAGTCCTGTCAAATAATAAATCTTCCTTTGGGCCGATTTATTATCCACATGGATGAAAACATAATAATTATCACATATTTATCACTGCACATGTATTCCAAATTCAGCCAGATAGCAACCTTCCTTTGGACCGGTTTACTACCCGTAATGAATTTTAATACACCTGTCTAATATTCCAAATAAATCAATTTACACAATAGAGGTCACTTTGGTGACTTTTTGCTTCAATTAATTTATTATTAAAAATATTAAACACAATCATGACTAAAATACCAAAATTTAAACTCAATTGAATTAAATTTTAAATTACAATCAAAATTGCAATTTTAAAATTAAATGATTTTTTTAATAATAATAAAAATAAAAATAAATAAATAAATAAATAAAAAATTTAATCGGATTCCAAAAAAAGAATCGGAGAAGCTTGTTTTAAATTCTATTCTTATTTTTTTTATTTTTTTTTAGTAATTTGTGTTGATATGCTTCCGTGATGATGGCTAGAGTTTTGATCACGATTGACTTTCAGTTTCCTTACTACTATTTAATATAACACTGTCGATCAAATAAACCAATTCCTTTTTGCTGACATCATCAAATCGTTCTCTCAAATTATTAATCTTTTTTTTTTGTCTCTTAAAACCAACAAAAATATAGATAATTGAACGCAGTATATCAAATTCAAATATTTAATCATCATAAATAATTGTGAAAATTGGACCAGCTAAAGATTTAATCAATTAATTAAATCATTAACTGTGTTTTTCTAAACCAAAACGAAGAACAACAAAACTGTTCACGAAACACTGTTCACGAAACACTGTTTTATACAGTTTCAAAATAGATTTTTTTAATTAATTAATTACATAATTAATTAACCCAAAAATTAATTAATTCCAGAAAAATCACAAGCACAAATTCAAGTTCAGAAATTGATTTTTTCAGAATCAATTAAATAATAACAGTAATTTAATCCAAAAACAAATCAAACCAAAATTGATTTCAGATTAATAATTTCGATTTCAAATTAATTCTCGAAAATTACAATCACCGAATTAATTTTCTAGAATTAAAACAATAATCAATACCGCAATTTAATCGGAAAATCTAGCAACCTATCATAGGGCTCTGATACCAATTGAAATGGGGAGAAAACCTGATTCTCCTAAAACCTAAAATATGCATAGATCACTAGATTATTCAAATTAAATTGCAAAGGGCAGAATTGCATACCTGACATCATCGTATGTTGAAGCTGAAGACGATTTTGGAGTTTGTCGCCTTCTAGGGGATACACACTTTAAGTCTAGCGGAAGCACTACTGAAGGAATGCAATGTTCTCTTAAAATTGTTATGTTCCCCTGGAGACCACGCCCCTTATTTATAACTGATGATGATGATTTCTATTTTGGTCCTTCAACAAAACAGAAATTCTTATCGGTCTCTACACTTATAATCCTATTACGAGTAGGACACCTCAATAGTCAACAATCCTAATTTGATCACAACTTTAATTTGACTATCTTAATTTGACTGCAATACATATTTAAATATTAAATATATTTAGCCCATATTTAGAATTAATTTTAATCAATATAAAATTAATTCTAACAATAATACGACTTCACATCAATTTTAAAATAATTTGATAAATAAAATAGCAAACTATATAATTCTGCTGCCTTATTTTAGTATTGATATGGTCTCATATAAGTGTCATATCATTAATCCCTTTAGTATCATCATATGTCATATTATCGACTCCTTGTGTTTAATGAATATTATAACGTTTCTTTTAAATAAAAATCTAATATCTAAACTAATTAAGTTATATTAATATATTATTTACAAGGTTGTTTTATTTATATTTTAATTATAATATTTTGAAACTTATAAAATGCAAAGTAATTTTATTTAATAATTAAATAAAATTTATTAATTAAATTAATCAATTTATGTGACATAACATATTACTTTAGGGTTAATGTGATTTCATATCATACACTATATCAATCGCCACGTCAAATTTTAAATAATGGTATAGACAAAATTTTATTTTTTAAATAATGGTATAGACAAAATTTTATTTTGAAAATTTTATTGAAATAAATTTAAAAAGTTATGTGATATTATTGATACAAATCACGTTAAAAAAAAAAGTCATTGAAATAATGCTTAAATTAAAAAAATGACAAGTAAAATTTACTCGCATTTGCAGGAAATTCCATATCCTATAATCGTGAAACTAGATGCTACTAAATTAGTTCGTACTCTCTCCTCTAACAAAAAGGATTTACATGAATATGAGACTGTTATCCATGATTGTAAAATTTTAATAAGACAACATAAAAATTTAGTTGTCAAATAAGGGAGGAGACGAGGACACAGGCCAACTCAATAGCTCATTCATTAGCCAGAGCATCCGTGCGTTGTACTTGTCCTACTTGTTGGGACTCCTCCATTTTCTATTCATTCCTAATCATCTTTTATTCTAAAAAACAAAAAGATAAAAGATTGTTTCGTTTATTAGGTGATCGAATTTTAAGTACGAAATAATAATCTAACCTTAATTTCATCAACTAAGATTTTAATAGAAAAAATTTATCACTAAGATTTATATATAATTAATTTATTATATCAGCAAAGTAATAAATATATACATTAAATACAACTTTATTAAAACGTTTTTTCATTAATTACCATTAAATTATTGTGAAATATCTCATAAATTTAGAGTTCGTTCTTTATAAATTAATTTAATGAAAATTTATAGAGTTTATTTGCAAATTCAAAGGTCTTATATTTTGAAACAAATGAAAATTCATTCTTAATCAACACATCCAATTGGGTGAGATTAATAAACCAAGACTCAGTTCGTAATAAGGTTGAAAATTTAACTTGATCAAAATTACTTAAAATCTAGGCAATAACATCAAATATTAAATAATTAACATCTCAGATTCTTTTTCCAGCACTAGTGCATCTACCATTGCAATTTTGATCAGCCAGTAATAGGAGAAACCAATAAACAGAGATTCAAATTCAAAAGATGCCATTTTCACATGGATGAACGCTTTACTTTTCCCAGCACTAAGAGAATGGTGAATGGTACTTTATAATTTTTTCACGCGAGAGAGAAGGCATTTTATTTTTCTTCACAGCTGATATGACTGATATGGTTAACTAAGGTATTTGATAAATTATAATTGGTGGCCGCCTGCATGGGACATGGCGCAACTGCATAAAGGCAGGGGAGAAGTAGTCTCTGGGCAGAATTGGAGCTCTACTCCAGTCTCCAAACATTTATTTCCCCTCGACTATGAACATATGCTTAATATTCACATATTAAATGCTGTCTTTAACATGGCAATGATCAGGTCTATCCCACATCCAGTCAGCTATGCCTATGCTCAACAGGTAATTTCAGAATTTTGGAAGACCTTAGCAGACTCCCAACACCCGACAACCACCTTGTATAAAAAAAATATACATATATCACCCTTGAGATGCCAATTCAATCACAAGATGGTGAGGGATTCACAGGATCCTACTTCAGTAATTTGCGCTTTGAGGAAAAAAAGAAAAATCAATTCGAAAGCAATGCTTGGATCAACTCCTCTAACATCTCTTGCTCAACTGCCTCTCAGTCTGTCCCTAATGATTCAAGTGGGCGAGAAAGAAATAGCAAAAGGAGCTAGCTAACACGCATGCGGTTGCAGCAAAATCACAACAAATCCCAAGGTTTTCTGTTCAGTTAGATTTCTCATCATGGGCGCATAAATAAGATTACTGCAATTTTGGGCACAGTACTCTGTTGAGGGCGTCACTGGGTACAATGACCCATCTCCTAAAGTCCATTCACACATACAAACACTAGAAAATGATAAATAATAAAAAGCCTCTTGTTTGTGCAAACATAGCATCTTCTCAGCACTGTACAATTCAACAGAGGGCAACAAGAACAACATACTGGAGCTACTGTGCAATAAAAGTACCTCCCTCCCACGTCATCACGATTATAAATTATCTCTTCCTTCGCTTTGTCTCCACCTAGCAAAAACAAATCAAAATGAAAAGATAAAATGTATCAAAAAGTAATAGAAGGATGAAAAATGGAAAAGACTAATCGCCTAATCCTATATTAGAAACGCAATTCAAAGTAATACAATGACTGAAATAGTCACTGAAATAAATTTTGTTTTTAAGAATTTATGCAAATGTTCTTAATGCTCCACATCAGGATTCTTTGAAATAAAATCCATTAGCTTTTCCCAACAAACAAAATATGTAATTTACAAGTGGGATAAGACTCCCAACTTTGCCAGTAATTTTATGATCACTCGAAACTTTATTTTCTTTTCATAAATTAGTGTTTTTCACAAATCACACTTAAAGACTGTAACAAGAAATGCATACCAGCACAAGAAACAAAATCCTCCACAAAGAGAGGCATCTAAGGGCACATTAGGTTTCCTTTAGACATGGAATGAGAATAGAAATAGGCGTGAAGATCTAAAAAATCCTATCCGAATTTTATTATTAAAAAAATAATAATTTGATGATAATTTTGAAAATTATACTTAAGAGATAGAAGTACATCACTTCAACAATACTTAAAAAGTTAAAAAGTATGTTACTTCAATAAAAATTCATATAATTTAAAATATAAAAATATCATAAAAAATCTGGATTCCTCGTGAGCCAAACAAGAAATTAAATCTTATTCCAGGAATAGCATTCTATTTCTGTTTCCAAATGAACCAGATATTACCCAAGGGGTTTATGGACTGCTCTTAAGTTAGTCATATCTAGGAAAAGATGGTTATATTTACAAAGTACAAACATTTAGCATCCACACAACAGAGAACAACTCAAAGAAATGTGAATTTAGACACCAAAACAATAAAAAGTGCCATCCCAAAATCTTTAGGTATAAAGATGTTTACTAAGAGAAGCTAAAATTGGAGATAAAATTTAATAGAAAGGAAGCATAAAGAAAATATGCAAGGTACAAGCATCAGGTCAGATAATTGTGCAAGTCATATTTTCATATGCAAGTTAGAGAAAATGATATGCGACACGTATCAAGACACAACGAAGACCAAATCCTACATATATAACATCCATGTCCAGTTAGAAACCAGTAAATGTCAAAAAAGAAAAAACGAAAAACAAAAAATCTAACGCTAGAAAAGTAGCTTTAAGAAATCCAAGGATCGCAAGGACAACAATATTTGCCTTCCACAGACAGAGCATAACTGAAGGAAATGGTTACTTTAGTTTTAGAAACCTGAACAATAAAGACGCTATCCCAAACTCTAGAGGTATGAAGAGCTTAATTCTGAAGAAAGTGATTAGGGTAACAGTATCATGCCAGATTGTTGTATAGATCATATACAGGAGAGCTAGTAAAGTCAAAATGGGTGACACTTGACTGATCAGAATGTTACAAGTTGCTGCAACCATCAGGAAACCCTTGCATGGTGAAAACTAGACCTTTTTGTAGAACATCCATATCCAGCAAGCCAACAGTAAATCTTGAAAAGCTAATGCTAACAGAGTTTATATTTATGCCAGCCATTGGATGCCAAAATACCATAAATTAGAGCTATTGGCAAAGATTTATGTTCTACTTTAGGTAAAAAATAAAGATAAACATAAAAATTTACTAACAAATGGTAACAATAGTAATAGATGAAAAAAGTATAACATTTCAAGTTTTAAACTCATAAGCATAGCATCTAGATGAACAAGGCAGAATGTGACAAAGAGAAGTGGGCAAAATCCTTACAAGGCACTCACAGGATGTTTACCATACTCATTTATACCATTGAGAGACCTTACAATGCAATACATGGATTCAGGATTAGCAATGAACAATCAACCATATAAACGCCCCAGGAAAACCAATTAAATGCAATGTGAGTAAAGAGAGTATTTTATTTTTTTAAAGCAATTTTTTCACTTTTTCTACCAGTAATAACACTTCAAAGTATTGTGCCTCCCAGCTATATCAAACTCAGGAAATTCTTCATGTATGCATGATAAGAAGGGTAATCAACTGATATCCGGATATCCCCCCCTTGAGGTAAGCTATAATATACAATTTGCTTCCTACTGTATAAAATAGCTGTTTTAGACACCATATATCCATGAGTAAAACAAACAAGATTTTAAAGGGATTAAAGTGGTCTGAAATACAACAATTCAGGCATTAAAAATGCAGTTAAATGCCGTAGTTTCAGAAATTGAAGTATGTCTAAAATGCAATTAAGTCTAAAATGCAATTAAATGTCAAAATTTCAGAAATTGAAGTATGTCTAATTTTTGAATGCTAATAAAAGTGTAATGAAATATTTATAATTCTATAATCAAAGGTTAAAGAGCAGTAAACAAAACACGGGGACCTAAATAACTAATGTTCAAATATTAGGGGAAAAAATTGCGTATCACATCGAACTTAAGGACCTTTTGTAGTTTAACAATTAAGAAACTGTTTCAAAGTTCATGACAGGAAAATTACCATTTTCACACAAGCAACTTCATGGAAGTATACGGAAAAAATAACGTAAGACCTCATCTTCTATGGTGAACAATACAAGCCTCCAAGCTTGTTCCGTAGAGAAAGGGAAGATGGTTCAGAATGGGAAATCACTGGAAAAATAGAAGGCTAGGATTTTCTTAGAGGTCGGTGTATACCACAAAGCATCACCACAGTAAGTGACTGAATAGGACAACAATGCAATTCCTGCCTGCTTATATGGCAGAAAAGGTGAGCAAAGGTGTTGAAAGATCAGATAATGGGGTCCAAGTCAACAGTGTGAACATAATTCTGTCATCCTTAAGGTGAGAACAGCACTTGACTCAAATAATACTGGGAAAAAAAAGATGGAGGGAAACTGAATATTAAAATATTGTGCCGATAGAACTACTACAACTCTTGGAACTGGCAAAAGAAAATATGTTACCCCATTATGCATCACATCACCACCCACACCCAGAGTCGTACCATTGACGCAATTCTCACCTTGGCCTCAGATGGTGATACTGGGAATGCATTCAGTGATCTTTTTGCATCATCATCTAAGGAACAGTCAGAACACAGAAAGTGGTCCAATTTTTTGGCTTCTTCAATTGTCATACCCATACAAGAAGGATGAAACCTACAACACATTAGCAAAGGTATCAGGAAAACCATTTTCAGTGTTGTTAGTATCACTGCATGATTGCTAAAGTACCAAGAAACAACCCTGCAGTACATAAAAAGTGTAATAGCGTGCTTAAGAGGTACATGGAATATCATAGCTGGTTTTCTGTATATATTTCTGAAAATTTTCTAGTAAACTCAATTAAGCATCAAACTCCAAGCTGGATGGAACCAATTCAATTTATATGTTTCCTTATTCCACTCAGTTCACGATATTATCAAAAAAACTTTAGTTAACAGCAGAACAAGACACTCTCATACAACCACGGACTCCCATCCCAAATTGGGCACTTCATCTAAATGTTTAAATATAATGCAAAAGAAAGTTCAGATAGTTAATCAACCACATTTGAGATGATATCTCGCGACGTGCCCTCTAGAAGACATTAATGCAGGTGCCTTAACAAGCACAAGAAATATTTGTTCTCGGCACACCATAGTCATCTCTATAGAGTTCAACATCAGTATAGAAGAAAGAAAACATGACTCTGAATCCAAAAAAATTCGCAGAACCTGTACAAATTTTATGCTGTCTTTCATAATTCCATTAAATAGAAATTGTGATTCCAATTCATAGCAAGTAATGTTAGATTCATCCATAAAGATGAATTTTCAGTCAAAACTATCCATATACACCATCATGATAACGCATCTAAGTTGAAACTTTACCAATTCAAATCTAGACAGCGCCTTATAACAAAAGTTTTCTGATTACACCTTAATATCAAGTGTTTAATTCTCTTCAATTGACAATCATTTGAGAGCTGTTCTTAATTATCACTAGATACAATCCCTATCAAGTATTCAATTTCAACGTGCAACTCCCTAGCATATAATAGAAATATAAACCGCTTTAACTTTCTTCACCCTCAACCTGGATTATGGCTTGGACCTTTCACATAATTTTGTTCATATGCAAACTCATATTGTTTTTGAAGACTGATATTAAGGTTTCTTCACACTTCAAGCTTTCAAATTCATACATTACATCACTAGCATATAGCCACCATTTGCCCAGAAGCACAGTTAATGATAGCCATCTTGATTTTCTCATATGTTATTTCAAGTATTTCAAACGTTTTAGGATATGTTTCAAAAAGAACTTTTAGTTAAAAGAATCACCTCTGTTAGGGGTTTTGCAACATAATTCACCATGGGGGTCCAAAATAATTACCTTGACATGAGGAGTTCATCAAGTATTAACCATGCTAGGTTTAACCAATCAATCAATAATCAAATGATTTGGCATAAATTAGAAGAGGAGCTATAGGAAAAATCACAAGCAAATCCCAACATGTTAGACCATGCATGAATCATGGCAATATGTGGGGACAGAGAAAAAGGGGAAAAAAAGAAGAAAAAAGAGAGAAGTTTGACAAAACCCTACTAGCATGACAGCTCAATGATAATCTCCACGTGTTACAAGTTGCTGAAGTTGGTGCAGAACAAATAATCTGCAGCTTAGATATGGCTAATAGAGCCTGCAGATTTGTGTTAAATTGAATAATTTTAGTTCCACAAAAGTACTACTGTTAACAATGTAACTTTTTAAGCCAAAATACAAGTTACTATTGTAATCCATGGCTCATTTGGCATGTCTTTGGAAACTTACTAGCATGCCATTTAGACAATCAGGAAGATGCATCAATTGCAACTGGATGAATCAAGGAAATCTCAAGATTTGCTAACCACAATTAGAATCCAGCATAGGGCCAAAAACGAGTTGAGCCAAGCTTTTGAAGTCTTAGGTTTGGCTTGTTTATGAACTGAGTTTTAGATTTAGGCTAGGCCTCACACATTTATTAAACAAGCCAGGAGCAACGGTGTCCAAATTTAGCTAGATGTTAAATAACCAAAAACCGAGGTAAAGGTTTTCTGAATAAGCTTAAGTTATAAAAGAAACTGTTCAAATTTAAAAGATCTCAAACAATCATTTAACATTTTTCCAATACACTTGCAAAATTTTTATATTGGTTTATAATTACATAACTTTTAGGGACCATACTCATCATATGGAACTAAAAAATTATAATCCATATAGGATTCTTAGTACAGTTCTAGAAAGTAAATCTTAGTAATTATGGACTCGTGTACATGGGGTCATTTATTAAATGACCTGAGCTTGGCAGCATAAAAAAAACTCACCAAGCTGATTGGCTGATTTGTGGTCATACTTATAAAATGCTCAATACACTTTAGGTGAAGTTACAAATGCTAAGCTAAATAGGAGAATATTAGAAGACATCTATATTTCATTCATGATCAACAAAATTGGAACTTGTCAAAACTCATCCTATGTTTGACCATTCTTTGCTAATAACAAATAAGCTCCCATAGAATTGTACTAATCAAACATCACAAAATTCAGACAAGTTGAACAACTAACACATACTAGAAAAATGGATCCTGATTCCATCAGTTAATGTTTTTGGGTGCATTCACATCAATTAATGTTTTTGGGTGCATTCTGAAAACTCGATTAAACTGAAAATTATTAGAAAATATGGTACACCATAAAATTGGCTCAAACAAATGAAGTGCAAAGCAGCTAAACAAACAGAGGTGTCATGAGAGGGCAAATTTATTATTGGAATAAGTAATGAAGTTAATAACAGAGAACATGTGATAAATTGAGCAAAAGAACAAAATGGTCTTGCCTCTTCCAAATTCATGTAGCTTAAATAAATAAAAAAATCAAGAAAACTGAGTGAATGTAATCCTTGAGATGTATGATGTATAATTCGTGTTATAAAGAGGAAGTGTAAGAGCAAATTTAGAGGAAGTGTAAGAGCAAATTTACCAATCTTTGCAACCCTCGCACTGCACCATTAGGTCATCTGGGTTATACGGCATCTCACATTTACAGTACCTTCAAAGGAGAACCATAAAAAAATCCAAGAGACCAGTTCAAAACACCAATCAATTGAACATCAAACCCAGAAAAATTAATTCAAAAACCAACTATAAGAAAATGGAGAAGAGTAAGAATGCTCACACAGCTACACGGTCAGGGGTGAATCCGCCAGTAGCAGCCTTGTATTCGAACCTACAAAAGTAATCCTCAGCACCAACATTTTCTAGCTTAGTGTAGTTCTTGAAGGAGTGCACTGTGCACTTGCCTTCAATTGTGTGTGCACTTTGAACATCGTAATGGTCTGATAAGAAAAGCTCTTTTGCCCCATGAAATTGGCGGCGACCACCTATTGACTCCTCTGGGCGATAGTACCACCGGACACGAACTTTAACGTTATTGCGATGATCGGCCTCAATTTTCTCAACACGGGCCACGTACGGAGGCTTATCGGAGTCCGATGGTCGCATCAAAACACAATCACCAGCTGCAATAACAAATAAGACATAAAAAAGATGAACGATTCCAGACCCAATGATAAAAGACAAATCCAAATAAACAATAAAAAACAAGATTTTGGTATTCAAAACAAGCAAAAGAAAAGAGACGAAAACGAGCAAACAAATACTGAAATAACCCAAATGTTAAAATGATTGAAAAGGAAAAAGGAACAATTAAAAAAAAACAAATTTAACGGGTTTTCAAAACTTGATATAAGAAAGGAAAGATTTGACACATCTGGGTTCAACAAGGCAAAGAATTTAAATGCGAAATTCATGGATTCCCAAAGCCAAAAAAAAAAGAGAGAAAGAGAGAGAGAGACAGTATATACGTCGAACAATTTTGTTGGTGCCTTTAATAGTATAGGAATCGAGGTCTTTTTTGCCGGGTTTGGTTTTGGCCATGAATCGGTTGGTCTGATAAAGGGTGGTAGCTTGGAAGAGAGAGTGTTGAATTGGATTTGGTGTAAATAGAAGAGTAGAAAGTGAAAATGGAGATGAAATGTCGGAAATGTGTAAAGATTGAGAAGGGTTTTACGGAAGGAAGACAAAAGGATCAAAGTAAATCAGAAACCCTAGGAGCTGGGAAGAGCAGACTTTAGCTAATAGCTAGCTCTGCGTCTGCGTGAGAGAGAAATTAGCAAGATGGAGCACACGTCATTATCCATAATCTTCCTTTTTATTTATTTATTTATATTTATATTTATATTTATATGGATGTCTTTATGTAAGGGCACTGTTTCTAAATACTCTACGCTATAAATGATTTTGTCTCCTTTTCTGGATTAATTTCGTTATTTATTTAATGGTAAATAAATTTCACACATTGTTTTCTTACAAATTCATACTTTTTATTAAATGATAATTTTTTAAAAAATTAATTAATTAAGCTTTAATTCATGAAGATTATCACTTGATTCTTTTAATATTTAAATTTTAATTTGAGATTATAATGAAAATATTAAATTTGTTTATATATATTTATATAAAATAATGCTTTTATTTAGGAATTTTTTTTAAAAAACAGAAAATTTTATTTAAATGATTAATCAGCTTAATTATTGCAGCGTTATGTTTTTCATATAATGATTATTTTTTTATTTTATTCAAACAGTTTATAAGGTCTTAAAGAAAAATAATAAATAATTAGTATAGAAGATTTCAATTTTGTATAATTAGTTGAGATCAGAGGCATCGCCAGCACACAATGATGAATTTATCAAAAAATATATATTTTTTTATATATATATTTTTTAAAATTGATCTCACTAAAAAATAGCTAAAATTTTAATTAATAATTTAAAATTCAAAGCTCAAATTTATCTATTAACTAATAATAAAAAATAATAATAATTTACAGTTTAAAAATTAGATTATATATACTCCATTTTCTATTTTATTAAGAGACCATTATTTAAATAAAATAATTGACTGTTGAAAGAAAAAATAAAAAGTACTTATTCTGAAGGAAAGATAGAAAAAGAAAAATAATTAGTTTTTACTAAAAATTGATATTTTGAAGTGTAAAATTAAATATTTATTATAAATTTTTTTAGTTTGATCGGATAAAAGATATATAATTTTTTCTCTATTTGAAAATATTTTTCGATATATTATAATCAAATAAGATAAATTTTTATAATTTTATCTGGAATAAATTATTTTTTATAACATTAATTTTAACTTCATTTAATATAATTTTTTACTACGCCTCTAGTTGAGATAAACTTAGGTTTACATATTTATATAACTGTTTTTTTTTTTTTTGAAACTATATTTATATAATTGTTAAATGAATGAGATTGGTGTTAGACTAATTCTAAGGAGCGTGAGATTTTTGCATGGAGTTTTGCATTTTTCTCCCAAAGCCTAAAAGTATAGATTTGACCGGAGGTTTTGCAAAATTTGGGTGGAATGAATAAAACAGTTTATTTTTAACGTACAGTAAATTATATATATAGTATATATTTTAGTTCTCGGCTGGATAATAATTACTCATTTCCTACAAGTGAAATTACCATTTTTATAAATAAAATATATTCTTCTAAAATTATCACTTTATATAATTAAAAAATTAATTAATTTTTTTAATTATATCATTATTATTAATGAGTTCAATTGTTAGTTTAGTAATTTGAATATCAATTTCTTTTTCAGTTTCACTTTTAACTATTTTGTAATAATAAAATATACAAACTAAAATAATTATTGATGATTATAAATTTTATAAAAAAGTTTATAATAATTTATTTAATTACTTTTCAATATTTTTTTCTTATTAATATATGTTAAATATTAACTCTCTTCTCGTAAAAATAAATTTAAAACTTTTAATTAATACTATTTGAAATTTATAAAATTGACAATTAAAGTTAAACAATTTTTTCTACAAAGCAACAATTGAAATTGAATGGAAGAAATAGTTAATGGAAAGTATTTTAATCGATTCAAAATATTTTTATATAATATTTAAATAATTTAATAATTTTTTAATAAATATACATATTTTAAATGTGATAATTTTACTGAAAAATATGCTTTGGTAAAAAATTTGTTAGTAACCATTAGAAAGTAAAGGAACAGTAAAGAGATTTCTAGTAAAATGCTTTCAGAAAATACTTTTGACAGTAAAGGAACAGTAAAAATATTTTCTAGTAAAGAGAAAATACTTTGGTACCATTAATAAGTTATTGTGAATTATAGTTTCATTTAAACTAGAAGAATATCATCACTTCGTTTTGAAATTTTTTTTATTTTTTATCATTAATTTTAAAAATATAAATAATTTTAAATCTATATTATATTGACATATAATCAAATATAATTTATAAAAATAATAAAGTGCAATCACAAAATTTTAAAAAAAGTATAGTAATAAAATTAAATAAAGACAATATTAAAGTTAAACCAATAAAAATAGTATAAAAGTAGACATCGTTCCGTTGGTAACAAAGCATATCAATTCATAATATATATATATATATATTTTCTTGGTTAAACTCAAGTAATTTAAACTTTGAATATGCATATGCCAAGAGCATTGTGCGCCAATATAAATTTGAGTAAATCATCATCTTGTAATTTACACAGTATATGATAATTTTTTGTTATAACGCAATAGGCTATTCATGAAGTCAAAATTTTAATTTGCAAACTATTTTTTTATTATATAAATATAATATTTTTGGGAAAATAATCTTAAATAATTTAAGTATTATAATAAATATAATGATAGATATGCTACCTGAATTTTATATAAAATTAACATTTTTATATCAATAGCCTATAAAAATATCTATAGATTTAACAATACAATAAAAAGTTTATCCTAGATTCAAAAATAATAATAATAATAATAATAATAATAATAATAATAATAATAATAATAATAGCTTATGTTGTAGAAAAATTAGCCATTTTTATAAATAAACATATGCCATTATAAATTTTAAATATAATAGAATAATACTTTTTAAGAAGTTGATTCTTATGAATAATTTATTCTAAATGCCTTGCCGTAATGATACATAAAGAAAAAAATAATAATAATAACAATAATATAAAAGAAGTAATAACTAAGTTTTTTTAAAATTTTTATATACAATACTAAAACAACTAAAATATCACATTTATAATAATGATAACAAAAATAAAGTATGTTTAAATAGTATTGATATATATATTGGAAACATAAATACAAAATATAGTAAATGATTATTAGGCAATTTTTGAGAATTGAACAATTACGCAGCCAATTGTGGTCTTCACTGCAAATAAAAAAGGAAAAAGTAATTATAAATTTATAAGAGTTATTTTTTAAATTTTTTGCAAAATCATTTGGATAATTTTATGTTGAAAAAGTGAGACAACGAAGTTTACTCAAGTTGATTTTTTTTTACAGGTGGTTCAGTTCTGCTGGTTTCAATTATATCTTGCGAAGAGCTTTTAGAACTGAATGCATCGTCAGATAAAAAATTCAATGGTCACATAAATTAATTAATATATTTTTATATAAATTAATAATTTAATACCCGCATTTTATTTTCTGGATTCATTTTTATATTGATCAATTATTATAAATTAATTAATATATTTTTATATAAATTAATTAAGATAAAATATAACAACTGAATAAATATTAATTTAAAATAAATTTAATATTATAAAAATATTATTATTTAGTGAAAATATACGAAGTATATATCACCATATATTATTTAAAATATAAAGTCTGTATTTATAAAAATGTCATTTTTAATTAAAATATATTTAACATATACCAACATATAATTATATATATATATATCAACATATACTACATATATTCATGTATATCAATATATACTGATATATATTTATATATATTGTTGTTTTTTAGTTTAAATATATATAACATATACCACTATATATCACTTATACCAACATATATTGACATATATTATTATTATTTTTTAATTAAATCATGTATAATATATACCACCATATATTCATACATATCAACGTACTCTCGTATATATTATTATTCTTTTAGTTAAAATATATGCAACATATACTAACATATATCTATATAGACAAATAGATATTGTTATTTTTAATTAAAGTATATAATATATATCTATATATACTAATATACATCCAAATAAATGATGTTATTCTTTAGTTATTTATTTATAAAATATACTCACATGTAAATGCTATAATTTGTTAAATTTATTAAAAATCTAAAAAATTAAAAAATTATTTCAATCATATTTCACATGCATCTTGTCTCATGCTTTTTCTTCAATGAAAATAAAAACCAATGAACAATTAAATAGGTGACATGATGCTTCTCTGTAAGAGTTCAAATTAATAAAATATGAGAAAAAATTAATAAAACAAATACACAGAGTTTCAAATTTAAAATGAAAATAAAATAAAAATAGAAGACAGAAGCAGAACATTAAAAAAAATCAAAACAAAAAGAGTGGGTTATTCAATGAAAGCGAAATACACTATAAACCTTTGTCTTTTCCAATTTGAAGTATCTGATCTACATCTTAAAAAAAAAGCTCTTGGGATTCTCCTTTACTATACACTATTTCACTAGTTCCAATCTCAATGGTACACATACTCTTCCTCTTCATTGCTAACTTAAACAACACAAAACCGAAATTTGCTACTTAATTGATGGATGTTTAATTGTCTCATCTTCTTCAATTTCGGTGCTAAAAAGCTATTAATATTATTGGGTTTGTATGGAATTTACAATAAAACAGAGCAAAACAGAGGACTGCCATGGAAGCTCATTTATAGAGCTATGAAAATTGAAAAAATGAATAATAATAATAATAATAATAATAATAATAATAATAATAATAATAATAATAATAATAATAATAATCTTTGCTTTAAAAGGATTGTTGTCTGTGGTAAGGAGACATCTTGTGGATTACTTATAAAAATTCTAGAAAACATTTGTATCACCGTAAATTTCTTGACACTGAAGAAATGAAATAATCTCAACACCGACGGATTCCATTAAAAAAATGGTAAATAATTCAATTAATATATCTCCAAAACTGCAAACACGAATTGAAGAAATCAAAATACTAATTACCGATTAAAAAAAAGCTAAACATGCTACAATAGAGAAGGAGAGAAGAGAGGCAACGTTAAAAAAAAATAGACAATAAAGAAAGAAAAGAAGAAGAGAATAAAGAAATAAACACCGTATTTTTGTAAAAGCAAAAAATTAAAAAAAAATGTAAAAGTGAAAAAGAGAAAAGTTAAAAATGAAAAAAAAAAAAACTTTCAACAGTAGAAATGAAAGAAGAAAAAAAATGTAAAAAATAGTATATTATGTAATTTTCTCTTCTTTCTTTGGAGTTAACAAATCATCCTGGAAAAAGATCCAACATTAGAAAGAAGAGTATAAAAATAGTTAAGAGTGATGTATTGCATTTAGAATAAGGTACTTACAAGATGGAAACAATATAGAAAGTAATATTTTTTTATTCAATTAAAATTTATTAAAATATTATTTTTTTTTCATTTCTAACCAAAAATTAGTATCTAGTTATCATAATTTTTTCATATTTTAATCTTTATCTCCATAGTTTTATTTCATCTTCCTTGCCTCCGAGCAAAATTATAATTATATCTCATATGTCACCTATTTTCTACTCTAAATTCTCCAAAAGCCAATTGCAATTTAATGTGTTTTATATATAATGCATGTGTCACAAATTAACTTTATTCCAAGGACACTTGGCCATTGATGTGTTTTCCAATTTAAATTTGGCTAAATAATTATAAAATTTTATATATTATATTTATCAATTTTTATATTTTTAATATTTAATATTTATATTTTTCTGTTTTTAAAAATTAAACTGTTTAGTTATTTTACTAATATTTTAAAAATATTAGTCAACTAATTTGATATTATAAAATAATTTCTTTGCCCTTCTTTTATATGTATATTTTTTTATTATTTGTTAAGTCATTTATTTTTAATTTTATTTATATTTTTTATACATAATTTATTTTAATTTTATAAATACTATTAAAAATAATTTTAAATAATATAAATAATATTTTTTATTATTTTGCAGATTATGTATATCATTTATTTTAATTTTATAGATATTATAAAAAAATAATTTTAAATAATACGAATAATGTATTTGATTATTTCGCATACAATTTATATATAAAATAAAATGAAAAATAAAATAAATTTAATAAATAACAAAAATAAATATATAAAAGAAGGAAAAAAAATTATTTTATAATATCAAAATAGTTGACTAATGATTTTAAGATAAAAATATTAATAAAAAATTAATCAGTTTAATTTTTAAAAATATAGGAATGTAAAAATTAGATGTTAAAAATATAGGGACTGGCTAATATAATATGTAAAATTTTAGAGACTTTGTAATTATTTAGCCTTTAAATTTAGACAAGGGAAAAACAATATTGTCTTATTAAAAAAAAACTATATATCATACCTTATAAAAAATTAAAAAAAAAAATAAATATTGCATGCCCACTATATAGCACCAGTAGTGAGACCTTTCATTTGTCGCTTATCTGATTTGGTTGCATACCCACTCGACAAAATTATTTCCATAAAAAATCATATTATAGTCATAATAATATGAGATTATATATTTTTTATAGTTGAAAATTTTCTAATATATCATATTTTCAACTATCAAACTTTAAACTTTTTTGTAAAATATTATTTTATATTTTAATTTCTGCAAAATTTTTTTAAATGAAATTCAATGTTCTTCTATTAAAGATATAAATTCAAAATCCCTTAAACTTCACAATAATTTAGTTAAATTGAAATAGTTTTTTAGTGTCTCGTCTCTTAATTTTAAGAGATTAATTAAAAATTATGTAGTACTAAAATAATATTTCAAGTAAAATTTTAAAGAAGGAAAAGTACATGATATCTTCATTAAGAAAAATATATTATATTATTATATAATATATTATTATATAATAAAATCACACAATTTTAAAATAAATTTATTTACTAAGCCTTTTATTTATGATTATATAAATAAATTTGACTCACAAAATTTAAAATATAAACCACCCTAAAAATAAAAAAAAATGCTAGATATATTAACAGAAACAAAAAATGATAACTTTGATATATATATATATATATATGATATTTCATGTTACCTATATAGTGTTTAACAAAATGACCAATTGCTACCAAATAATAAAGGGAGTGAAAAATAAATATTTTAATAAAGAATGACATGGCAAAGAAGGAGGGTATAAAAGGTAAGGGCAAAATAGGTATTCCCAAATATACCGTATATCTACAATGATTCTCTATTCTTCTTTAAATTATAGGAGTTGATTTTAGGAGTAAAATGAAAAAAAAAAAAGGAGAAATTACTGTTTACTTATAAATTTAAAAAAATTAAAAAAAAAATTTAGCTAAAGGTGGGCAAAATGGGAAAGAGAAAGGGAAATTCACTGTTCATATATAGTGAACTCCCTTCTCTTTTAAATTATAGATTATCGATTCTCTATTCTTCTTTAAATTATAGGAGTTGATTTTAGGGGTAAAATGAAAAAAAAAATGAGAATTTATTGTTTACTTAAAATTTTAAAAAAATTGATAAAAATTAAAAATTTAGCTAGGGGTGGGCAAATGGAAAAGAGAAGGGGGAAATTCATTGTTTATCTACAGTGAATCCCCTTCTCTTTTAAATTATGGAATATAGATTTTGAGAAGGTATTTTCCTCCTAATTTCATTAACTTTGCAAATTTTGATATGCATGTGTTTTGTATCTTCTCTTGAAAGAAATATAAAAAAATTGATTCAAAAGCATCTTAATGTATATAACAATTATCGTATAATATTTATCATTTAATGTTATATATCGTCATTAAAATAAAATTAAATATAACAATAGCATCTGCATCAGTAATAATTTTTTTTTTGTGATGCTTAAAATCGCTGCATAAACTTAAATTTTCATCATCAATTATTTTTAATAACGAAAATTTAGCATAATGAGTATTGTCATTATAACCTCATAATAAAATGTATATAAGATAAAATTTATTTTCGTCCCCATAATATCATGTTTTGATGATATAAAATATATTATTGTCATAAATTATATCACTTTTAGTAACACTAATATCATTATACTTTAGGCTATTAATTTGTCATTTAATATTATATATTATCATTAAAAGTGAGATTAAATATAAGTATATAACAATATCATTTGCGTCGGTAATAAATTTTTATTTGATAACGGTAATACTTATATCATGATATATAATAATGTATAATAATAAAATTATCATCATAATTATTATATAGTGTTTGTCATTTAAAATTATAATTTGTCATCAATATATGTACTCAAAATGATGAAAAAGTTTATTTTGTTGTAAAAATGTTTTTTTTTTTTGTTATGACATACTAATTTTTGGTCAGTTAACTAAAAATTTGATTGGTTAACTGAATTTTATCTATCCCTAATTTCTTAATCAAAATTCAATAAAATATAGCTAGTGTAAGAATAAAATAATAGTTAAAATTTATTATTCAATAGACATAACACATTATGCTTTTCAGTTTCATTAAAACTATATTCTTCATTTTCAATTTTCATCAACCTAAAAATAAAATTATCAATGACATTATCAATACATTTACGTATTCAAAATAAAATACTATTAATTTCGATGTCGTAGTAATCCAGTGACATGTATTATTATATGAAAGCTGGCCTTTTGATGATTGCTCATCCCATAAATTCAATGCAAGTACAAGCAATGAAATTTAAAAGTTTTCAGGAATTTTGCTGCAGGTTAAGCTATGGGCTTCCCCTTTACTTCTTAGGTTAAATAAAAGAACAACAATAATAATAATAATAATAATAATAATAATTAGGACATGAAATGTTATGGATCTATATTAGATCTGCCATGGAAATAAAAATAAGTCTATCCACGAGATCTGTTAGTAAATAAACTTAATCTTTTTCTATTTTATTATGATAAACTTTTTATTGGTAATTAATAGATATGAAAATTAATTAGTCACTGTGAGTCATGATTAACAAGCTAACAATTGAAAAATCAAATAATAATAGATAAAAAAAATTTGATTCTATAATTATGATATACTAATATTTATTTCAATCAATAAATTTATTAAAAAAATTAATTCATAAACTAGCAAATTTATATGGGAATAAACCAAAAGGCAATAGAAAAAAAATTTACCATTCATTTTTGAAAATTTTCGATTGGAAGATAAAAAATTGGAATTACATTACCAATAAACCTCAATTTTTCTTGGGCTTTATTTCTCCTAGTACTGTTGTCGAAGCCGAAATGGCAGATTTGAGCACAGATATGCAAACCTTACTACGAAGATCTGATAAGCAAGTTGGGGTTGGCAATGATGATGATGGTAAGCAGGTTAAGTTGGTGATGATGGTGATGCTGAGAGGCGACTTCTTGAAGATGATGGTAAGGAATGGTTGAAGATGACGGCGAGGAATGGTTGAAAGGCGGCTGTGTAAGGAATGGAAAATGATTATGTTAGGATTTAGGTTAAATCAATCTCTAGGTTTGATAAAAAGAACAAAAAAATATTAAACATAAAAAATTAAATAAATACATTAAAATTTCACAGTTTTAATTTAATTAATTTTTCATATATAAAATATTAAAGTAAAATTAAAATCAGTTTTTTAATTTAAATTTAACATATTAACATATATAATAAATCTAATTATATATATTATATATTTTATTATATAATTTATATAATTAATACAGATATAGAGTACTACACAGTTTTAACTTAATTAATGCTTAATACATAAAAAATTAAGATAAATCTAGATAAAATTAAAATTTGCTATTCTTTTAGTTAAATTTAACATATTAATATATAATAACTCTAATTATATAATTGATATAATATATATATATATAATATTTATATTAATATGTTTATACAATATATGTATTATATTTATACATTTATACTTGCATACATATACATAATATATATATACATATGCACATAATTTATAATATTTTATATTAATTATTTTAAATATATATATGTATATAAACACTAACACAGATACAGTTTATACTATACTCAATTTATAAAATTTTATATTAATTATGTTACATTAATTATAATTATTTTCATAACATTAACGATTTATATTATGTGTGATATATAATTAGTCTTATGTATTATAATTATATTATATATCAGTTATAAATATAATTTATATTTTTATATATTAACTATATGTATTAATATAATTATTAATTTAGCTATTAATAATTATATATATGTGATATAACTATTAATTTAGCTATATAAAAAATAATTTGAAAATATAAAGAAAATTTATGTATTTGATATAATTATTCATGATTCATATTCTTATTCATTCTTAAAACTAAGTGTAACATTAAAAATTATCAAGAAATATTTGATAGAAAATTATAAATTACCAATTATAAGGTAATTAGTTACGAACCATTATGTTCCATAGTTAATATTTATATATTAGCTATTATAAAAAAAATAGTAGTGGTTATATATACTAGTTTTTATAGTGTTTGTTGAGAAATTAATTAATATGAAATAAGTAAGTGAATAATTTTCTATTTAACAAATAAGTGATGAAATACGATTTTATAATATAAAAAATCAATGAATATTATATGGTTATTTAAATATTTTTCATCAAAATATTTTTGAAAGAAATTTTTTGTTTTTAAATATTGTGATGAATTTATGTAATGAATTTATATATTGTCGCGATATATAATTATCAATGATAAAATAATATTGTTATTTTTTTAATTAATAAATTAATGACGATAAGTGATATTATCACCATAAAATATAATTCTTTATATCATCACGATATATGATTATTAGTGATAAAAAAATTATTATTTTTAATCAACGAATTAGTAACGGTAAATTATATTATCATTGCAAATTGTAATTTTATGATATAAAAAATCATAGCTAATAAATATTATATGTTATTTAAATAATTTTCACTAATTTTTTTTGAAAGAAATTTTTTACTTTCAAATTATCGTCAAGATATATGATTAATGATAAAATGATATTGTCACTGCAAATTGCAATTATAAAACATAAAAAGTTATAGCTAATGAATATCATATAATTAATTAAATATTTTTCACTAGTATATTTTTAAAGAAATTTTTTGCCTACAAATATAATTACGATGAATTTATGTATCATCATGATATATGATTAGTAGTAACAAAATAATAGTCACTTTTTAATCAACAAATTAGTGATAGTAAATGATATTGTCACTATAAACTGTAATTCATTGACAAAAAAAACATCACTAATAAATATTATAACGTCACTTAAATATTTTTCACCAATATATTTTTTAAAAAAAATTATCTTTAAATGCAATTATAACTAATTTACATATTGCCACAATATGTAACTATTAGTGACAAAAAGAAATTGTCACTTTTCTAATAAACAAATTAGTAATTATAAATGATATTGTTACTATAAATTATAATTTTATAACATTAAAAATCATAGCTAATGAATATTATATTATCATTTAAATATTTCATACCAATATATTTTCAAAATAAATTTTTTATCTCCAAATATAATTGTGACAATTTATATATAAGCATGATAAATGATTATCAATGAAAAAAATGATATTGTCATTTTTTAGCCAATGAATCAATAATAATAAATAATATTGTTACTATAAATTGTAACTACATGACATCAAAATACAGTAGCTAATGAATTATATACCGCCATTTAAATATTTCCCATCAATATATTTTTAAAAGAAAAATTTTGCCTCTAAATGCAATTGTGACGAATTTATGTATCATCATGATATGTAATTTTTATTGACAAAAAAATTATCACTTTTTAATCAATAAATTAGTGACAGTAAATAATATTATCACTTTAAATTTTAATTTTGTGATGTAAAAAAACGTCGCGAATGAATATTATATCATCACCAAAATATTTTCCTCCAAATTTTTGATGAAAAATTTTACCTCCATATATAATTGTTACAAAAAAAATTTATTGTCATAAAAGATTTGATTTAGTGGCAAAAAAATTATTAAAATTGATGCAAAAAAATATTATCATAAAAAAAATTTATTAGTGACAATATTATAATGTTGTAATAATAAATCAACATTTGATGATAATTTTTCGTGCCTAACTGAAAATTTTGTCATAAAATGTGTACTTTCTTATAGTGAGATAACCATTCTTTTCCCTTTAAAAATTATTCTTGCCCTTATAATCCATCAACTTTGCTGGTATTCAAAGAAGACAAGGAAGAGTAGAATATTAAGTCTACTATTTTCTTATTAGATGTGCTTAAACACAAAAACTTCTAACAAAATTACAATAAATCTGGAATAAAATCCTACTAACTTTCAAAAAATAAGAATAAATAATCTAACAGCTCTACGCCTAAAGGTCAGGAAATCAACAGTCGAATATATCAAGAAAATAGTCTTCTGTAATTAAAAAAATACATCAACAGCTTTGTTATTATGCCAACTTTGAGTCATGCATCAGCATCAACAAACTTATAGTTCATGAGGCATATTGCAATACTTCTTGCATCAAGAGCTGTAAATCCCAAGTTTCATTTTTAAAAACTCAAAGTTACTTATATTAATTGATGCTAAAAAAGCTCTTCATTCTTTGATTGTTGATTGTTATTAGTTCGTGGTAAATTTCTCTTCGACTTATTGATATAACCCATTTAGCTACGTTTATTATATTTGAAATTTGATCTCACCAGCACCTATATTGCAAATGATTTATTTTTTTTATAGTAAGAGCAAGGTGAATGACTTTCAGCCTTGTTGTTTTTTATCATCAATTTTGCTAGATAAACACCTTTAATAAAACCTTCTTCCCTTGTAAGTCTTCTTTATTCAAATGTCTTGTCTTCTATATTTTGCAACTTGTCAACGTATTCCTTAGCGATGTCCAGCTCTTTCATCTTTAGCATGTCAAATATATGGATCAAATTCATTATTTGCATATTTTTTAACTCGTCATTGTTTTCATATTTCTGTTTGAGATACTTCCAAATGTCCACAATAGATTCCTTTTGTATAATTTAGTGAGAAGTGATGGAGAAACAATAGAGAGTAAAAAAAAAAAAGAGAAAAAAAAAGCCTTGAGCTTTCTCACTCTTTCTATGCCTCTTCCTTGGCCTACAACACATACGTGATGCTAAGGTTCCCATGGCAACTCCAGCTAGGGCTCAAAGTGTTGAAATGTTTTGCCAGCTTCTGCTGAAAACCCTGCATTTTGAAAATGGCATCCATCCTCTTTTTCTCAACGGCATTGGGTTGCTCATGATACCGTCTTATCCATTCTATTTTTGTCAACTGAACTTCCTGCATGACTCGAGCTAACTGTATTTCAATATCAATTGGCAAAACAGCCTCCATTCCAATAGAAGTCACTCAAACCCATAATAATATCAATTGTTAAATTATTTTTATTATTATTTTATAATATCAATTTTTATTTCAAATAGTAAAGTTGATTTTTTTATAAAAAATTATTATTAGTTTACAGTAATACAATTTATATAGTAACTCTGACCCATAACGAGGAATATAAATAATTTAATAAAATTTATATGGTAACTCCAACATTTAGTTTGGAGGAACTGTGTTTTATAGTTTTACAGTAATCCAGTTTTATTATTTGTTTTTTTTTCTGATAGTATTAATTTCTTTTTTAAATTATTTTGAATTAATTATTTTTATTTGATTTTGGATAAAGTATGATTTTGTTTTAATTTATGTTAGGATTTTTTAATTTAATTTTTTGTTAGGTTTTATTTTAATTTCAGTTAATTTAATTATTTTATTTTAATTTTAATTTAGATTTATTATTTGATTAGGTTTTAATTTTTTAATTTATGTTATTTAATTTTATGTTAGGTTTATTTATTTTTTGTTAGATTTATTTTTAATTTTTATTATTTAAATTTTATTTAGATTTTAATTTTATAATTTTTGTAATTTAATTTTTATTTTTATTTACTTAAAATTATTAAAAAAAATTAAAATTTATATATATATTGAGTAAAAATATCTGCAGTATCACGTATTACCTTTTTTTAGTATATTTAATAATAATAGACCCTTTTATTTAATGATAAAAAATGAAATGATTTCAAAAATAGAGAAATACTGATCTTTGGCCCACTTAATGTATGGATATAATTTTTTAATTTGATAATGAATACAACCAATTTTTTACACCGGTAATTTTTTTCACAATAATCAATAAGCTAGCTTAATAAACTGAAAAATAAAAAATAAAAAATAAATTAATAAAAAAATTAAAAAAAAAACTATTTTACTATATTTATAATAAATTTATTATAGATTAAATATAATAAATTAAATTTTAAAAGAGATAATTATTTACTATCACGTAATATGTATAGAAATTCTAATAATATTAATAAATTATGTTAAATTAATTTATACTACTTATCAATTATATGTATCATTTGCCTTGAAAAATAAAATAAAATAAATGCAATACTATAATAAAAGAAGAAAAAACTATAAAAAAAATATAAACATTTTCTTTCAATTCAAACTAAATACTATTTGCATAATTCTATTATTATAATAAAAATTTTTAGCTCTTAAAATTATCAATCTTTAATTATTAATTTATTAATTAATGATATTTTTAAATAATAATATTAAATTATTTATTATTTTTTAAATTTATGACTTTTTAAATTTTAATTTTATCTTTTTAAATCCTTAACTTTTTAAAATCTAATTTTTATAATAAAAAATTATTATTTATATTTTTTTCATTCACTTACGTGGCAGTCTATAAATTCTCTCTATTTTTTTGGCTTTTATATATATAATACATATAATAGAATAGGAGAGAAAAAAAAATTTTATGTTGATAAAAATAAAATATTTTTTATTTTGATTTTTGGGAACAATCACAATAATCTTTAAATTAGAGTATTCTCGTTTGTTTCCGAAAAAAAAAGGTATAATTGAAAAAAAAATGTAAAGTTTATGGTATATTAATTTATTTAATTTTTCAGTTTAACTTTTTGGACTGTAATTGCAATAATTTTTTAAATTATGATAAAATTATCTGTTTTAAAAAATGCCATACAATTATAAAAAAGATATAAACTTTTGTGTAAATTGAGATTGATTTTCTCAAATTACAGATCGATTTTAGATTTTTTTTTTAATTATTCAAAATAAAATGATGAATATGAAAATTTGAGAGAAATTTGTAATAAAAAATTATATGAAAAAAGTTTAGAAATGTTTCCAACCAAGTACAATTATATATTAAAATAAATATAAACATGGAAAACGCTCATTAACATTTTATGAATTTTATGTCAAGGGGGAAGCTGACTTGCATGGAGAAAAAATAGGTTGAAAATGTCTAATATTTTTTTAAAAATAAAAAAAATTATGTTTTATTATATACATATATATATATATATATATTATAGAAACAATTCTAAGACATTTTTTATGATATAGCCACAATAATTTGCAACATTTTTTTTATGATATTTGCAGTAATAATTCTTATCTATTATAATTTGACATTTTTATAAACATCATTAATAAAAAAAAGTCAACATTTCTGATAAATATCAATATAAGTTGTAGTAATTAAGACATTTCATTCAAATATCAGTTATAAATGTGTCTATAAATTTGGTGGAAATGAAATTTTAAAATTATGAACTGTGAAATGTCAAAAAAAAAAAATATATGTAAGAAGGTTAAGAGTGTAAAAACTCATAAATAAGTAATTTTTTGAAAATAATTTCAATTCGAAATAAAAAAAAATGTTATTATGTTTGAAAGAGCTAAAAATTTTAAAAATATGCTAAGAATTAACAGTAACCGGTGTTAATCAAACTTGTACAATTGATGCATGTTTCACTCAAATAAAGGCCCCATATGATTATGAGGTGAATTGGGTAGGATCATAGTTTCCAATTTTTAATATATATTAAAAATTGTATATATATAATTTTTAATTCAAAAATTAAAATCTTGGAATTAATAATTTTTACTTATTTTCTTATACATCAATCATGATATTAACTATTTAAAATTATGTTGTTAAAAATATATTATAATAAAAAATTATATTTGTAAATTTTTTATTAATAATAATAATAATTATTATTATTATTTATTATTAGTAATATTAATAATGAGCTTTGTTAATTTGTTATTATTTTTAATGATTAATATTATTTACTTTAACTTAATTAATATTATATAAAATTTTTAACTCAAATATTTAATCTAACAAAAAATATTATTACGCTTACCGGTTCACTTTAAATATTATTTTAATAAAAAAATTATTCTATTTTAAATCCTTTTATAAATTTAAAATAATATTAACTATGAAAATTTTAAATTTATCCTTATTTATTATATGTCTCAAATCTTAATAATTAATACTTAAAGAATATTTGAAAAAAGGAAATTAGATAAATTATTTTGATGAAATTTATACTTAGGTAAACTATTATTATAAATTTTTGATGAAATTTATAATTATATAATCATTAATTATGTGCGTTGCATGTTACACGACAATTGAATATTCAATTATCTTCCCTGTTCCTAGCCATCTCTTCACAAACCCACGAAGCCTTTCAACCCTCTTTCTACCATAATTATCAAACCCCAGACTTAAAGATTGTCCTACCCTTATAATCCAAAACTCATCTTCTCCCAGAAACCCAACTCTTAGCTAACTATCCTGATCTCAGCCATCTCCTCTCAGAACCACAAAGCGTCAACCCTTTCTTCTACCGAAGTCTTCAAACCCCAAGACCAAAAGACTATCCTAGGCAGCAAAACCCACTCTCGGTACCACATAACACCTGCTCCTAGCCGTATGCTCAAAAATCTACCCCCATCAGAGCTCTCCATCACAAATCTACTCCGCTTTTGGTATGTTCCCTCTATTAGGGCGACTTTGGTTGGGATTTGTAGGGCTTTTGATACTGCCATGTCTAGAAAGGATCTCGATATTTGGATTATTTGGCTTTTTTTAATTTTAGCCTGGGCTCCCTACTATCAGAAGCAGGCCATTCTCTCCCTAAGCTTCCATGGTGGTCTTTGAAGGCTAGACGCAGCCCAATCTGCCAGATAGTTTTTTGTTTGCTTCATGATTTTTGCTAGTTTCGATAGTTTTTTGTTTGCTTCATGATTTTTGCTAGTTTCTCCATATCATTGGATTTTATGGTTTTATCACAAGGCTTCGCTCCTTGGTCCATCAAGATTTTTATTCAGGGTGTCGATTGAAGCATTCCATTTATTTTCTCGTGATAGGTTCAAGATCGACTTTCCCATTTTGTCACACACCATCAGCTGGTTGTCAAAATAGTGTGACGACCGTAGTTTTATATGCTCATGGCTTACACTCCTCTTAGAAGATCCTTTTATCATTGACATCAAGTCCAATAAGTCCTATTGTATAAGCTGTTATGCTGCTATGATTTTCTGTTCATACATTTGGTTAGCTTGTGTTTATTTTGATATGTTATGGAGAAACTTTGTTATTAGTTAAGCTGAGGGGAGCCTGCTGTTGCTTAGTTTAGTCAGCTTTTACTGATCTCTTTGTATTCACTCCCTTTTTCGTGGGTTGTATGCTCGTTTCTGTTCTATGAAGTTCTCTTTTTGACCCAAAAAAATAATCTCTTTTGTTCCCAATGTTTTTACCTTCTAGCATCAACGCGGCCTTGCAGTCAGGAAGCGACCAAACTTGGCGGTCCCCGCACCTGCAAAGCCTGAACTCTTACTTTCAACTCTTGGCTCCAACTTTTTATGTTTTGGCGTAACTGAATTGTCATATTTTCAATAAAAGAATCTCAATTTTTACTCAAATAACTAAAATGAATAATTTCTATTCAATAAAAAATATGTCCAATGCAAATTCATATTTTTTATCTGATAATAATCTTATGATTCTTCTTCTTTTCGAAAATGTAATTCAGATCCCAATTAATCTAAAACGAAGATTTAATTGAATTGAGTAAATTAAGTGAATAGTTATTGATAATAAAACTCAAAGATAGATGAGGTTGATTTAATGAAATAAAAAAAAATTATTATTTACATTTATTAGCAATTTGTTTCTCTATTTTAAGATATAGAATAACAAAAATTATATTTCAATATTATAAATTTTTCGAAAACAAAAAAGAAGAATTAAAGTAAAAAGAACTTACATTCACCAAAATACAAGAATGAGAATAATTATTTAAATCCGACCAATCTGATCACAATTCGATCAATTCAACCGGCTATATCAATTTAAATAGATTAGATTGATCGATTTCAATTTGTATATTTATTAATAAATCAAACCAAATTCGATTAAATCAACTAATAATTATTAATTTTTAAAAAATAATTTTTTATTTAATTAATAATAATCGGTTTGATTGATCCTTAAAATTCGACTAACTCCATTGATCCTGCCAAAATCAGTCGGTTTGAAAGAGTCCCTCGTTTATATTATATCCTTTTTAGTAATTCAATTGACACATAGACTCTACAAGTGAAAAATAAAGGAAACACGTTTAAACTAATTAAAGAATTCTTCCACTGGCTTCCCATTCCATAATACAAGGAAATATAATCTAATACATGTCAAGCAATTTGAACAGAAAAGAAAATATTCCATCATCAATCTGTTTAGAATTTCTGTATAACAACAGAACTTGCAATGCCAGCCTCCTCTATTGTCTGCTCCGGATCAGTGAGTTGCTTCGGAGGAAACCCCATCGTCTGCAGTTGGTAATTTCTTCCCCCGCCTGGTCTAGATGCTTCAATGAAGCCACGTATATCTCTTATAGTATGGTGTAAGTTGAAGCGTGAGACCATGCGTGTCCCATCAGCTAACCTAAGCTGAATTGAAGTAGTTGGTAATGAAGAATCTACAACTATACCTATTAATGGCAATGGAGAAGCAGTAGAAGTTGCATCCGATGCGGTTGGAGTAGTGTTGTCAATGCTACTACCTAAAGTTCTTCCTACACCTTGGAATGGTGTTTGGCGTTCCTGCATAAGAAATGAAGATTATAAGGGTAAATCAGTAGTGAATAGATAAAAACAAGAAATAAATGGTTTAAATAAGGACATACAGAGTAGTTCTCTTCCCGCCTAGTGAGATCAAGATGGACCTGAGTCCTCCTATCTGCTGGCTTGAGCTCCAAGGGACACTCAGATTTCCTGATGCTCTGCATTATGGTAAATAAATCATAAGATACAAGAATCATATAATATAACATCCTTATATTGCATCAACATTACCTCTAACTGAAGTTGTAGAAAGCAGAATTTGCTATGGAAATCAGATTTAGCCTAACCAAAATTTAAGCTAAGCCAACTTCTGAATATTTAGACTTCAACATGAAAATTATCATCCAAGATGCTGAAGTAAATATAGGCAGATCAGTCAAACCCAACTGACATGTTATTATCATGCCAATTCATCCAACATAGTTAGCAAATCCAGCAGGTAGACCAATCAAATTATTGTGCTTTGGCATTAATTACAACAACAATTTACCTATAAACAAGTTGAAATAAATTGGATTACATAGATATTTGATATTCCTTAGGGCCTCACATCCGATTGATTTTATTCCAGCCATTCAAGTACAACAGCAAACAATCATTACAGCCAATATGATGACAAGAAATAATGAAAGAAATAGTTAACTATTACCTCCAAGAAGGAAGCATTAGCAGGATCATCAAATCTTCTCAGAGGGCCATCATCTAGGGTAAAGCCATTCCTCCAAAGGGTGACAGTGTGATGGACGTGCTCAGGCGGCTGAGGAGGAACAGATGGAACTCTCTCACCTGAGAGTAGCCTCCCTGTTCCAGTAAAGCTTCTTGAACTTGAGGAAGACTGAAGGTAATCAGCAGGTCTTTCCACCCCTAAATTTCTAGCTTGATTAAAAACACCATCTGCATCATAATGTTTGGTAGGGTCTTGGACCAGCACTCCACTGAAACAAGAAATAAATTGCATATCTAGCAACACATAAATAACACCGAAAAGTAAAGTTTGCACTGAAAAGGAAAGTTTGCACAATATTCATTCAAATGAAGAATACTAGATAATATCTAAATGTAGTGCCAATAACAAATCATAATGAGGTAAAATATACATTCATGAAAACTAAAGTTCAGATGTTATGTTAATTCTCCTAGTTAACAAGTGCGGTGAGATGAAAGCACAACAATGTAGCCTGCAACAAAGCAATTGCACTGAAATTATGCGGGCAGCCTCAAGCCCACAGAGTTAAAATTTTGCCAATGAATATCAGAGAAAATATCTCGCATTCTTAATAAAAGAAGACTAAGAACAAAGTCATGTGATCCATACTTTTTTTTTCTGGTCAAGTTTCAATAATGAATATACATCATATGCATAGCAGGCAACATTAATGTTGCCCGAGAGCTAAGATGAAGGCAAGCATTCACAATATGAAACGGGGTATTAGAATGTTGCCCGAAAACTAAGATAAGGGCAAGCAATCAAAATAAAGATGGGGTATTAGGGCTCCAGGTGAATTACAAACAGAGCTCTTCTATACTAGTTTGGGTTTTTCTATGACATGTATACGTATTTAAATGAATTCGCTAAAATCTTCCATAAGAAATCAGCTTCCCAATAAGCTTTATGGAAGAATTTATCATGGAATTCATGACAAAATGTCAACTGAATCTGCTGCCCAATAATTATTGCTTCTACTAGCAAATAAGCATTGGGATCCCATTTGACCTAAAAATCTATTCAAATGAATCACAAAAACCAAACAATTAATTTCTTTTTTTTTTGTAAATAGTAATTTAGTGAGGAAAGTTACCTCTTCTGGCCACCAGTATAATACTGCTGTGGCTCATAATCATCATCGTCGTCGTCATCACTTCCCGACCCAACCTCAGGTTGTCGATTCAGATCAGAAAGCGTGCGAATTCCCCCACGGGTCCTGCTTCCACCGGCGATTGTGGTCGCCTTAACCGGCTTCTTCCCACTCGATCGCAGCCCATAAGGACGATCACGAGAGGGGGCAGGGGAAGGAGAGCGAGGGCGAGAACGAGAAGGGGACTGGGAAGGAGAGTAATTAGGAGAATGAGAGTCGGAGGGCTGAGACGAAGAAGGAGAAGAAGAGTTATCAGCGGGATTAGAAGGAGGAATCGGAAGCGAAGCTGCTAAAGAAGGATCGATAAAATTATTATTATTATTAGCAGCGGTAGTAGTAGTAGGATTGTTGTTGTCGAGAAAAGTAGAGACAGCAGAGTCGAGATCCCATTGGTGACTCTCGAGGAAAAAGAGGGCTTCTTGTTGAGAAGAGGAGGTGATCTCACAGAAAGAATTGATTAGAGAGGCGTTGTTAGCTTCGTCATTGAGATTGTCCATTGAAGCTCAGCTCTTTGGAATTTGCCAATTTGGATGCACAAAATGTTGGGGAATTAGGATTTTAATATCATATATATTATGTGTTAAGCGGCGCTTAGGCTACCAAAATATACGACGGTGCCGTATCAAATTAGTATCTGTATTCTGTTTATGTTTATGACTATTTTTGGGTGAACAACCATGGCTCCTTCTTAATTCTTATCATCTCTCGCCACTCAGGGAATTACACATGTGATTAGGGACGTACAGTAATTTAGTTGGTCGGATTTTAGTGATCCATCAATCCAATCATTAATAATCTATAAAATATATATATATATATATTTAAAAATTAACTATTATGAGATAATTAGATCAAATTTATTGAGTTTCATTTTATTCGATTGGATTCATTGATAAATATGCAATTCGAAATTAATCAACTTAGTTAATTTAAATCGATATAATTAATCGAATTAGTCGATTTTTGATCCACCTGAAAATTTTTACTTATCCCTACATGTGATGTATTACTTTGATTTCACTCCCTTATTTTTATATCTCAAAATTTCTCTCCTTTTGTTTGATTTGAGCTTCAATTGTTTTAAAGATTCCCATTGCTTTTGTTATGTAGAAAAACATAAGGAGTTGGTTTAATAATATAATTCCTCCATCTCAAACTTATAAGCTCTTTTTTTATCAATTCTAAATTATAATCTATTTATTATTTTAATAAATTTAATAATATATTAATTTTTTATAATATATTAATTTAATATTATTTATTATTAAATATGATAAATTTTATGGGCCGTCCCTAAAAATACATTAATATTTATTATTGAATTATCTCATTGTGATCATTAAAATATACCTATAAAATCGACCTCACAAAATCCCCATTTTGGATCCAAGTGCATGATTTTTCCCCGTGCCTGGTGACCATTGACATGCTAACAAGATTGGATTTTGCTTCAATGGTCTCCTGGAGATGGAGGAGAGGTCGAGAAAGAAGGCAGGTTGGGATTCTTACTTTCGTCTGAAGGTGTTAATAGATATATAGAAGCCCCTCATTAAAGGCTTCTGGTATAAATGCCCCGTGAATTCATTGGAAAAGGCTAAAATCAAATATGAGAAATTGGCTGATTTCTGTTATTTCTGCGGCAAGATTGGGCATGTGTTCAATTTTTGCCCAATGAAGGGACCTAATGAGTTATTCAACGTTGGTTCTAGCACTTTTGGCCCAGAACTCAGAGCAAATCCCTTTGAGCGGTTCAACCGTTTCAACTCAAATGTTATGCAGAATCAAGCTTTGGATTCTTTGCCTAGGCAGTAATACAATTATCCTTTTCTGTTAAAAAAAATATACCTATAATTTTCATTTTCGTCCTTTCATTCATTTGCTATTTAAGATTTTAACAAAAAGTTGATGTAACACAAAACGTAACACTAGGTTAACACCTAAAATAAGTTAGCCAATAATATAGCAAATTGTTTAATTTATCATATCATTATAAAAGTTGATGTGGCGCCTTCTTAAAAGCCTTAAAGTGCGTGTGTCAAAAGCCAAACTCTTAATCATCTAAACTACACTCAATCTCAGATAAGCAATATTATTTTATTTATATTTTAACTATAAATTTTTAAAATATTATAAATTATAAAATAATTTTATTTAAATATTTAAATAAAATTTATTAATTAAATTAATAAATTTATAGGTAAATTATTAAAAAAAATTAATTTTTTAAAATTAATTTTTAAAATTTTTTTATTTATAAATAATTTTAATTTTTTTTCAAAAATAGATTATATTTGTCAATAATCTAATTTTTTCACTTTTTTTTACATTTGAATAAAATATTTATTATTATTTTAATTTTAATTATTATTGAACAATTTATGATTCAATTATTTTTAATAAAAATATCATTCAATTTTTAAATGATTTAAATTTTTTTATTCAATTAAGTTTAATAATTAATAATTTTTTATTTTCGATTAAAATTATTCAAATGTAAAAAATAAAAGAATTTAGATTATTTGTAAATATAATTTATTTTTTGAAAAAATTTAAATTATTTATAAATAAAAAATAATTTTAAAAATTGAATTTTTAATAATTTATCCATAAATTTGTAATATGATTAATAAATTTTATTTAATTATTAAATAAAATTATTTTATAATTTATAATTTTTAAAAAATTTATATTTAAAATATAAATAAAGTAATAACGTTTACATGATATTGGGTGTAGCCAAAATAGTTAAGAGTTTGGCACCTAGAGATATAGGTTTGAGTCCTTGCACGTTAAAGCTTTCAATAGAATTTTTAAGAGGATTTCAAATTACACAATTCACCATATTATTTGCCAACTTATTTTAGGGGTCACACACCACTTTAACTTTTCATTAAAATCTTGGACCGTAGACGAACGATGGGACGAGAATGAGAGAAAGGGATATATTTTTATGGGACAATTTGATAGTAAAAGATGACAACATGTATTAATATATTTTTCATGAACGATTCTTGAAATTTATTCTTATTAAATATATTTACTGTTAAAGTAAATATATAATAGTAAATATATATTTTTAATAAAAAAAATTTAAGTTTTTTTTTAATTTTTTTATAAAATAAAAGTGAATCTATCAATTTAAAATATAGATAATATAAAAAAAAATTTTAATATTTTTTTATTAAAAGTATATCTTATTTTTCATAGCTATAAATTTAACATAAAAAAAATATAAAATTTCTAATATATTAAAAAAAATTAAAAAAGTGATATATAATATAATTTTATGAAAAAGATGTTGATTCTTCAATTTTAATCTACCATTGCACAGGGTTGTGGGTGGAGAGTTCAGGTCTATCAATGGCTTTTGAGGTATAGTAGAAATTCTCCAATTTTCATCTGAACGCACTGAAAGTATTGGATAAATTAGGTGTTTTTTTTATGTGTGGAAAAATTAAAAATTTGATGTGTTGTTGTACTCTTTATTTTTTTTTAGATTAGATTAGATTCGTTCTGATTTGAGAAGAAACGTTCATTATAATTTATCTTAATTTTTCATAGTTTTATTTTTATTGTTCTAATATTAAAATATACAACAAACATATAATCATGCACATAGTTGCAAATAAATAAATACTCCAACTGTTCATAAATAATAATTTATTTTATTTTGATATAAAAATTAAATATTATGTTTCTTTGGCTATTGGATCTTATTGTGGTGATTAATGACATTGATTATTATTGAGTTATATGATTAACTATAGGAATATTTAAAAACGTAATAATAAATTTCAACTAAAAAGAAAAATGAATTTTTTTAGACATGAAAAAGAAATGTGAACTATGACAGAATATAAAATTTACTTATTTAGAAAGAGAGATTTTATAACAATTCTTATATTTAAAATATTAATAACCAAATACAAAATTTATTTGAATTATATCCTCTTCTTTCATTTTTAATTTATATAGTTTTAATTAGACCCTTAATTAAAAATAAAATTAATTTACAAATTTTATAAAATACAAATATGGATTATAGGTTCATCTATCCTAAATTTGACAAACTTTTTATAATCTTATCTTATTTTTATGATTTTAACGTATTTGAGAAGCTTTATCTGAAATTATATATACCATAGTTTGACTTGTTGAACAAACAAACTAAGATATTTCCCGGCCTTCTCCTTTTATATTAATTTTTGTTTGAGATATTTATAAAACTATTTTAAAAAATAAATTTTATTTTAAAAATACTATAAAAAATAAAATATTCACACTTATAAAAAAAATTATTGTAATTTTTAAAACATCACTTCTCACTAACATAATTTTTTTTTACGAATATTTCTCCTCTTACTACAATCAATATTTTATTATAATTTTTATTTTTTAAAAATTTTACTATTAAATAAAAATATTCGAATAAAATAATAAAAATTAATATTTTTAAATTATATTTTCAGAATAAAACATTTATTAAATTTTTATAAAAGAATTTTAATTTTAAATATAAAAATAAATAACACTCATAAAAAATAATAAAATATAAAATATAAAAAATATTAATAAGAATCATTAAATTTATTTTTAAATAAATTTTATATATTATACACATAAAAAATTCAAAAAAACATTAATTTCATTATATAAATATTGTGTAAATATTTACTAAATATTTTGTATGTTAAAATATTTGATAAATATTATATATATATGTTACATAATTATTTGTGTATATAATTTAAATAAATATAGTGTAAATGTTGTTTGAATATAAAATTTTAAAAAAATAAAGTTAAAAAAATATTAAAAATATTTTGTAAATATTTAATAGGTGTTTGTTAAATATTTAATAGATGTGATAGATATTTACAATGGATGTTTATTCTGACTTTAAACAACAGGGCATGGCCCAAATTGGACCTTTGTCTAAATTCATTTTCCAAGTACTGCATTAACGAAAACAAGACCACAAGAGAAGTGTTTAAGGCGTGGGTCACAGGAATGTACATCCATGAAAACAAGAAATCATCGCCACCGACTACAAGACGCTCCAAATGGTAACAATTACAGATCACAGTTATACAAGTAATTATCAATGAGAAATGACTCAACAAAATTATTCATCTAATGTAATCATACCTAATGATAACCCGTTGAGTTCAAGGTTTGCGATTATAATCAGCTGCTGAATTTGAAAGCCGAGGGACAACCACAGGTTCGCCACGAACCCTTTCAAGGGCAAAGCTTATTCTCAATGGCCTACCAAAGAATGCCTGCAATCTTCACATATAATTGAACACTCGCAATAGATCAAGTGACTGAAAGAATGAATCTTTACTCACCTTTCCATCCATGGCATCTTTTGCAGATATAGCTTCATCTTCTATTGAATAACTGACAAATCCAAACCCTCTTGATCTACCACTGTCTTTATCATACATTATCTTAACTGAAGCAAAACATCCACAGAGCTTATTAAATATTATAGATAGAAGCAGCCGACACTGTGAATTGAGTTGGCCTAGCTGACTCAATTTTATTTGGACACTTAATATTAAATATTAAAAAAAATTAATAACATAAAGTCTACAAAATTTTTTAGACGACTCAATTTTAGCTGGCCTAGCTGAATTCATTATGTTTGGTATTCTCTGAATTTTAGTCCAATTAAGTCATATTTGCAGCCTCGTTAATAATTTCAATCAAATTCTATCAAATTCAAGAACATCTGGTTCAATTCATTCATGCCAAAGAAGTCTAAATGCATTTTATAAAATTTTATAATAATTCATTCACGCCAAACAAGCTCAAAATATACCATAACTAATATCTAACATCTAACGAACAAACAGAGGCTGAGTATTTCTTTCACATAATGTAATAGAAATGATAATTATTCATGTTCATTTAGGCAATTCGTCGAATAGGTGGATGGCTTGATAATTGAATCAAAACATCAAAGAACCAAATTGCTAGACAAATTAAATATTACATTAGTACCTTCAGTAACCTCTCCGAAAGAAGAGAAAGCATCTTTTAAGGATTTCTCATCGGCCGACCATGACAACCCTTCAAAGTACAAACATAAACAAATATAGAATCATATAAAGAGGCATATAAATAATAAATGGGTGCAGGAGAGATGTAGAAACCTGCAACAAATAGCTTTCTATTGGAGGAAGGAGGACAAGTGGAGTTATGAACTGTTGTTGCAGCTCTTCTAGCAATGGAGATCACAGCTTTATTCATTGATAATTGGGTCCGTCACCAAGTCTACCGCTCTCCCTCTTGCCCTCGGCTTCTTGTCCGCATACACTAAGGGCCTGGGCCAGCCCGACTAAGAAAGTTTGGACGTATTCTTTTTTAGAAAAATTACATGAACTATTCTTTTTCTTTAAAATTTTATTTTTACTAGTATATTTTTTTCTAATTTATATTTTTATTACATTCACTAACAATATATTATTTATTGTATACTGAATACCTATCAAAAATATATTAAAAATAATTATATTTTTATAAACTTTTTGTTTATGTCGCATTTTCATTTGCACAAATTTTTTTATTTTTTAGTTATTTTTATAAATTTTTTTTTGCTTTCTTTTGTGAAAATGATGGAAAATATTATTGGTAAAAAAATTAAAGGAATAACAAGCAAAGAAGGAGGATAGTTAAACCAAAATCTATATTCTGATTATCTGACATAGAAAGAGCAATTCTAGTTGAAGTATAAGCTACAATATTCGCAGAACGACCGGCAATACATAAAAGAATTTCCATATCTAAAGAGTTGAGAGAGTAGCAGCCCTCAAAGATGTAGACAAAGAGAGTCTTTGTTGGTGATATAATTTATAATAACCTAACAATCTGATTCTATCAACCCCACGATTTCAATTTTCTTCACGAATCCAACTAACATTTTCAAATCTTTTATTGATTCTACTGTACTTGCATTGATTGACACTGCAAAGTTTTGGGCACGAGCAGCTACGAAATGCCCTAAATGGTCTATTGGAATCATACCAATGAAAGGGGGAGAAAACTTAATTCCCCTAAAGCCTAAATCATGCATAGATCACTAGATTATTCAAATTAAATTGCAAATGGCAGAATTGCATACCTGACATCATCGTATGTTGATGCTGGAGACGATTCAGGGGTTTTTTTTTCGCCTTTCAGGGGATACACACTTTAGGTTATGCGGAAGCACTACTAAAGGAACGTAATGTTCTCTAAAAGTTGTGTTCCTCCGGAGACCACGACCCCTTATTTATAACTGAATAAATTGATTAATTTTTATTTTGGTCCTTCAACAAAATAGAAATTACTTAATGGTCTCTACACTTATAATTCTATTACGAGTAGGACACCTCAATAGTCAACAATCCTAATTTGATCAAAACTTTAATTTGACTATCTTAATTTGACTGCAATACACATTTAATATTTAAATATATTTAGTCCACACTTATGATTAATTAGAGGATTAATTTTAACAATAATAAATTAATTCTAACAATCTCCCACTTGGGTTAACATATATTGAATATAAATGTATATACCTTAATAAGCTCATAAAAGCAGTCATACTGAAGGTGCCTCAAACAATCTCGTCCATTGATTATATCGATAAAGGACTGAAGGGCCAGTCGCCACATTCATCGTGACTCAAACCACCATCAATCACATTATCAATACTCTCAAATGACATAGATCAATAATAGGAGTATAGCATGGAAACTACATGTAATGTGATCTAATCATGCCTGTTTCCAACTGGTCACACTTTAGTGAGAACAATCAATAATAATACAGAGTGTAATAGAGAACAAAATAAATACTTTATTTTCTGCAGAAACTGAGTGTACATAACAAAATATATCCATTACAAAACAGAGCATACACAAATATAATGTAACATAATGAACAAATTTCCACTGAAACTAATCAGTCTCAAATAATGTGACACTCATATGAGTAGTGTGCTCATGAAAAACCTTCGGTATCACTGCCTTAGTGAGCGGATTCGCATTCATGGAGTTCGTTCCAATATGCTCTATGGATATCTGTCTACTCTGTACTCTCTCCCTCACAGCCAGAAACTTTATCCCAATGTGTCTCGATCAAGAAGAGCTTCTGTTATTGTTGGAGAATAAAACTGCTGAGTTATTATCACAGCTTGTGACAAAGTTCCTCAGTCAGATTGCTTGATTGGATGCCTCATAGCTTGCTACAAAATTTGCTTCCATGATGGAGGTAGCTACTAGAGTTTGTTTCACACTCTTCCAAGAAATAGCACCACCAGCTAAGAGATATATGTAGCCTGAAGTGGATTTCCGACTGTCTTGGCATCCCGCAAAATCAGAATCAGTATACCCAATGATCTCAAGCTGATCTGATCTCCTGTATGTGAGCATATGTCCCTTCGTTCTCTGAAGATATCTCAAGACTCTTTTGGTTGCTTTCCAATGATCTATTCCTGGATTGCTGAGATATCGCCCTAACTTGCCAACTATGAATGAAATATCTGGACGAGTGCAAACTTGAGCATACATCAGACTCCCAACTACTGACGAATAAGGAATCTTATGCATCTCCTGAATCTCAAGTTCACCCTTTAGACACTGATCAAGACTGAATTTATCTCCTTTAGCAACTGGGGTATCAATTGGTCTACTGTTATGCATACTAAATCTCTTGAGCACTTTCTCAATATAGCCCTTTTGTGATAATCCAAGAATACCTCGAGTACGGTCTCAATGTATTTGAATCCCTAATACAAAAGAAGCTTCACCTAAATCTTTCATCTCAAAGTGTTTTGAGAGAAAGACTTTGGTCTCGTGCAACAAGTCCTTACAGTTAGTAGCAAGTAATATGTCATCCACATATAAGACTAAAAAGATAAACCTACTCCCACTAAACTTGTGATGCACACAATCTTCCACAGCATTTGTCTCAAAACCGAAAGAGACAACTACTTAATGGAACTTGAAGTACTACTGACGAGAAGCTTGCTTGAGTCCATAAATGGATTTCTTTAATCTGCATACAAGTCGCTTTGGGTCTCCAGACACAAAGTTTTCTGGCTGCACCATATAGATGGTTTCATTAATGCCTCCATTGAGAAACGCAGTCTTCACATCCATTTGATGTAACTCAAGATCAAAATGTGCAACTAGAGCCATGATTGTCCTAAAAGAGTCCTTCGATGAAACCGGAGAGAAGTCTCTTTATAGTCAATCCCTTCTTTCTGAGTGAAGCCTTTAACTACAAGACGAGCCTTATATCTTTCCACATTTCCATTAGAATCCCTCTTGGTCTTAAATATCCATTTGCAACCAATAGGTTTCTTTCCTTCAGGTAACGGGATAAGATCCCAAACTTGATTGTCTTGCATAGATTTATATTCTTAACCCATTGCCTCAATCCACTTATGAGAGTTAAGATCCTGCATGACATGATGAAAGCTGATAGGATCATCTTCCACCATGTCTACAATGTCCTCATGTTCCTGAAGATATACTACATAATCATCTGAAATAGCTTTTCTTCTCTCTCTAGTGGACCTCCTTAAAGGCACAGGTTCTCTCTCTAGTTGAGCTTGTTCTTGAGGAAGAATTAGTTCTTCATCCTGATGAGGAAGTTGTTCAACATTGTCTTGTATTGGAACTTGATGTGCTTCTGGAACAGTGACAGGCGTAGGAACCAGAACACTGCTAGGAGCAATGATGGGAATCGACACTGAGTGTTCCTGACTCGATCCCTCCTCAAAAACAATGTTTCTAACCTTATTTCTCAACCCAAACTCAACATCCTCAAAGAATTTTGCAATTTTCATCTCAAAAATAGTCCTGGTAGTAGGATTATAAAACTTATAACCTCGTGATAGCTCAGAATATCCAATAAAGTAGCTGCTAACAATTTTGGAGTCCAATTTAGTTTTATTGGGCCTATAAGGCCTAGCCTCAGCAGGACATCCCCAAACATGAAGATGCTTTAGACTGGGCTTGTGTCCAGTCCAAAGCTCATAAGGTGTTTTTGCGGTTGCTTTAGTTGGTACTCTGTTAAGAAGATAAGCTGTTGTTTTCAATGCTTCTCCCCACAGAGACTCAGGCAAGGAAGAATGACTAATCATACTCCTTACCATATCCATAAGAGTCCTATTACGCCTCTCAAATACACCATTCATGCTGGGTATACCAAACATTGTGTACTGAGGGACTATACCACAGTCCTGCAGGAAAATAGCAAATGGCCCTGGACGTTGTTCACCTGAACCGTCATATCTGCCATAGTACTCAACTCCACGGTCAGATCTAACAGATTTAATCTTCTTTACGAGTTGGTTTTCAACTTCAGCCTTATAAGATTTGAAAACGTCCAGAGACTCAGATTTCTCATAAATGAGATATAGGTACTCGTAACGTGAGTAATCGTCTATGAATGGCATAAAGTATCTTTGGCCATTCCTAGTTGCTGTAGGGAATGGACCGTAGATATCCGTATGTATCAATTCTAAGACGTTCGATGATCTGTTGGCACCTAGTCTCTTTTATTTAGTCTGATTCCCTTTAATACACTCAACACAGGAGTCCAAATATGTGTAATCAAGTGTGTTTAGGATACCATCTGACACAAGACGTTCTATTCTAGATTTGGATATGCGACGCAAACGTCTGTGCCAAAGTTCAGCTGAATTATCTATATTTCGCTTTCTTTTGGTACCTATAGTACTAACCTGCAGGGTTTCATTATAAGAATCATTAATATCCAACATATATAGATTATCACATGCATTCAAGAAGCCAGTACCAAAAATTTTTGAATCCATAGATAAAGTAAATGAACTGCCTCCAAATGAACAAGTAAAACCAGATTTGTCCAAATAAGAAATATAAATTAAATTCCGTCTAAATATCGGAATAACAAAAGTATCTACAAGATCCAAAAAACATCCAATTCTTAAACACAATCTAATATGCCCAATTGCCTCCACTTCCACCGGCTCGCCATTTCCCACATAGACGTATCTTTCACCGTCGGTTGACTTTCAGTAGCTCAAGCAACCCTACAATGAAACACTTATGTGAGCGGTAGCACCAGAATCCATCCAATAAGTGTTTCTAGGAGCTGAAGTTGAATTAACTTCAGAACAGACTGAAACAAGGTACTTACCCTTCTTGACACGCCATGTGGCATATTTGGGACAGTCCTTCTTTAAGTGTCCAGACTTGCTGCAGAAGAAGCATTTTAATTCCTTAGGCTTCTTTTGCACAGGACCTTTATCAGCAGTCTTCTTTCTTTTCTTGTTCTTTCCCTTATCTGCTGAAGAGACCAGATGAGCACTCTCTCTCTTAGTAGCCAACATCTTTTCCTCCTCATCCACACAATGAGTAATGAGCTCGTTAAGAGTCCATTTGCTCTGCTGGCAGTTATATGAAGTCCTAATCTGCCCATACTGTGGTGGAAGAGAATTCAAAGCTAGATAGACTAACAGGTCATCTGGTAAAACCAAATCCAGGACCTTTAGCCTTTTGGCTATTTGGGACATGCTCAGTATATGCTCCTGAACACTACCATTGCCAGTATACCTTATGGAGGTGAGTTTTGCTAAAAGCGTCCCCACTTCGGCCTTGTCATTCTTGACATAGACCTTCTCCAGCTCAGCAAGATAGTTTTTAGCATTACTTTCTTCAGCAGAAATGGCTCCTCAAACATGTTCTGGGATTCCCTGCTGCATGATCATAAGACCTAAGCGGTTAGAATGCTCCCACTTCTAATACTGAACCCTCTGAGCATCTGTGCTCACTTCAATAAGAGGAGCAGGTTCGTCCATCCTGAAAGCAAGGTCTAAGTCCATACAACCCAGATAAATCATCATGCTTGATTTCCATGAACCAAAATTTGACCCCTCAAGCATAGGGACAGTGTTAAGATTATACGGCATGCTAGCTGGCATCATTGAAAGTGAAAAAAATTAACATAAGCTCACTATCTACAAAATAAATGAAACAAATAATAATAGAGTTCAAATAATGAAAACAAGATACCGACACAATATTAATATTTTCATCTTTGGATATAAAATATTAACTGTAATTGGCATCTCAATGCAACAATCAAATATTGACAATTCAATCCTGTCAAATATTAAACCTTCTTTTGAGCCGATTTATTATCCACATGGATGAAAACATAATAATTATCACATATTTATCACTGCACATGTATTCTCAATTCAGTCAGATAGCAACCTTCCTTTGGCCCGGTTTACTACCCGTAATGAATTTTAATACACCTGTCTAATATCCAAATAAATTAATTTACACAATAGAGGTCACTTTGGTAACTTTTTGCTTCAATTAATTTATTATTAAAAAATATCAGACATAATCAGGACTACCATAATTTAAACTCAATTTAATAAAATTCTCAAATAGAATTAAAATTTAATATTGTAATAAAAATAAACTTTAATTAATTAAAAAAAAATTGGGCCAAAAATAAATAAACAAAAAATTTTGGGCTAAAATTAAATAAATTAAAAGTTCTGTGGGTGAAAACAGGAATTACAAAAACTTTCTGGGTCAAAATTGGTCTCTCTTCAAAACGCACCGTTCTGGCTCAAAACGGTGCCGTTTTGAGCTAGGGCTGCACACTGCTCCAAACGCAGCGCTTTGGCTCAAAATGGTGCCGTTTTGGCTCAAAGCGATCTGCTCCAAACGCAGCAGATCGCTTCGTCGCCGCCCACCTCTAGTTTTCGATCCAGCGCCGTCCACCGCCGGTGACAGCCTACAGACGGTTGCTCGACCACTAAGCAACCTCCGGCCATCCTTTATTGGCGACGAACGGCCATGGATCAACTAAAAAATCGCAAAATCGCAAAAAAACATAAATCGATTTCGCAAATCTCAACACCGGTTTTCACGGTTCTCCACTGCCGGCTACCACCGAATGAGGGTGTTAACCCTCCCTTACGCCACCGCCGGTCCAAATCCGATCAACACAACACCAAATCACCCAAATCCAAAAAACCCCCAAATCGAAACTGTTCTTCGTAAAGAACAGTTTCCAAATTTTTTTTAAAAATTAATTAACCAAAAACCAAATCAAATCAAAATTGATTTCAGATTACTAAATTCGATTCCAAATTAATTTAACTGAAGAAAATTACAATCACCGAATTAATTTTTCAGAATCAAAATAATAATCAATACTGCAATTTAATCGGAAAATCTAGCAACCTAGCACAGGGCTCTGATACCAATTGAAAGGGGGAGAAAACTTAATTCCCCTAAAGCCTAAATCATGCATAGATCACTAGATTATTCAAATTAAATTGCAGAATTGTATACCTGACATCATCGTATGTTGATGCTGGAGACAATTCATGGGTTTTTTTTTTTCGCCTTTCAGGGGATACACACTTTAGGTTATGCGGAAGCACTACTGAAGGAACGTAATGTTCTCTAAAAGTTATGTTCCCCGGAGACCACGAACCCTTATTTATAACTGAATAAATTGATTAATTTCTATTTTGGTCCTTCAACAAAATAGAAATTACTTAATGGTCTCTACACTTATAATCCTATTACGAGTAGGACACTTCAATAGTCAACAATCTTAATTTGATCAAAACTTTAATTTGACTATGTTAATTTGACTGCAATACACATTTAATATTTATATATATTTAGCCCACACTTATGATTAATTAGAGGATTAATTTTAACAATAATAAATTAATTCTAACAACCAATACCATGCGATCCTTGTTCAACAGGTGTGCCAGCGTTTACGTTGAGCTTCAGCCATCCTTCAGCAGGCTTATTCCATCTGGGAAGAATACAAGAAGAGACGTCCGAGGAGCTTATGTGGATGTTCAATACATATATATATATATATATATATATTAACTTTAGTCTAATTTTTTCGTTTTATATATTTTATTATATTAAATATATATTTGAATATTTTACTAATTAAAACTTAGAAGAATAAATATTAAAAATAATATTTTTGAAAATATTTTTATTTTAAGATATTTTTGAAGAAATTCTAAATAATTTAGATTTTCTCTAAAATCATTATAAAAAAAATTATAATATTGTAAAGTTACCGGTTTAAAAAAGTATTATCAAATTTACTAGAATTTTAAATTAATTTATAAATTCACTAATTTTAATATTATATATTTTTAGGGATAATATTCAATTACAACCTTAAAATATAACAAAAATCTCACACTTAATTTTTTTTATTCAATTAGACCCTTTTTTTTTAATTAAAAGCTGTTCAATTGAATCCTCGCCGCAACAAAAGTTAAGGTTCCATTAATTTTTTATCTATGTGGATTCCATTTTTTTATACATGTCCAAATCTTATTAGCATTTTTTTAAAATAATAAAATAAAAAGGTTGTTTAACCGAATATATCAAAACACCCTTTTTAATATAGAACTAGTTTTCTAAGATAGAGGTGATAGGTTTGGAATTACTACAAACTCATCTTTAAGGGCTATTAATACGCCTTGTTAATATTGTGGTAAGTGCTATGCAAGTAAAGATTGCTGGTATTAAAAAGAGACTTGTTTGAAATGTGAATTTTTGAAGCATAAAATTAGAGATTGTTCAATGATAAAAGAACTAAAAGTTGTTAAAGGATAAAGTTCTGTACAGAGGTCTCAGTCAGGCCATAAAATAGGTAGAGGTGGTTGACCCAGTGTTAATTGAGAATCTGAAATAGTGGATAGACCTCAGACTTGAAACAGTGCTCCAGCTAGGGCTTATGCCATGAAAGTTGTAGAAAATCAGGATACTCTTGATGTTGTAGTTGGTAGATTTTCTTTACTTGGTCTTGATGTGTATACATTATTAGACAGAACCCTTGAAGTTGGTCTTGATGTGTATGCATTATGCAATATTCTTCATCAGACAGAACCCTTTCTTTTTTCTATCAGTAGATGAATGAATTTATGAAAAGAAAGGTCATTTTTATGTTTCATCATATAAAATGCTTATGCTGTTGATTTTATTTTGTATTTTCTAAAATGGAGGCCTTGCACCACTTTCACTACTCCTTCCAAACAAATTGCCTGAAAAAAGGATAATTTTCGGCTAAATGTTAGAAAAAGTCCCATGTCGTTGCCACCACCACTGTTGCCGCTTCCTCGTCCACTTCCAGCACTAGCACCATCACTACCCAGCTGTCCTTCCGCTGCAGTACTGCCACCAGTCGCACCTGATTCAAGTCTTAGGTCTATAATCTTATCTAGATGGAAGTTAACAGAAATTTACCTACCGTCACAACAAGGTTCAATTGTATCATTTTTAATAAAAAATGATTTAATTAAATAAAAAAATTTTTAAGTGCCTAAGGGAGAGATTTTCTATATTTCAGGTGTGTAATTGAGCCTTAACCATATTTATATAAAATGTTAAAAATTTTTGATAAAAAAAATAAAAATTTTAAAAATTTTGATAAGACCTCGATATGGTCTGAATTAGGGGTGTACAAAAAACCCGTGGCCCAAAAAACCCGGCCTGACCAGAACCAATACTAGGGTCGGGCCACGGGTTTTAAAGTCCAACCCGAGTTATGCTTGGGTTGAGATAAAATTTTTCTGGCCGGCCCGACCCGAGGTATTAATTTTTTTATTTTATATTTTGGTAATTTATTTTTTAAAAAAAGATTTAAAATATTATATATAAATATTGATATAATAATTTATATATTATTAGATATAATTTAGTATAATAAATTTTTAACGTAATATTTATAGGTAAATTTTATTAAAATTTTTAAAAAATCCATTAAATTTTTTAAATTTCAAAAAAAATCGGGCCGACCCTGCCCAGCCAGAACCAAGCTAGGCCCAGTCAGACCCGAAGTGGCCTGACCCTACCAGGCTTTGGGGCGGGCCACGGGCTGCAAAGTGCAGCTAGAAGAAAAGTCAGGCTAAACTTCGGGTCGGGGTCAAACCCGGCCCGACCCGGCCCGTGCACACCCCTAATATGAATTTTGATCCATTTCCAGCTAAGCACATAGATGGTCTTCTCTTATACTACATGAAGCTTGCTTTAGTTCTTCCAAATTTGAGTTTATTGGGCTCCATTTCTAATCTATAATCTAAAGAGAAAATTACAAAATATATCTTTTTTTAACTTTCAATTTTCAATTTTATTATATTTAAATATTTTTTTCAATTTTACTTTTCATTTATTTGTTTAAATATACATCTTTTTCGTTTTTTTTTCCCTTCATATGCATTTTTCTTTTCGTTCCCATCTTTTCTCCTCTTATTTTCTCTTCTTTCAATATCTCTCTCTTCTTCTTCCTTTCTTTTATTTTTTTCTATTTGTAAAAAATTAATTTGATATTGTATGTTATTTTGATATTGTATATTATTTAATATTTGAAAATACAACTATATTTTTTTATTGCTCTTTAATGATAATATATTCTACATATTTAATAAAATGCTTCCAAAAAATTTTTTTGTGAATTTTTTAATTTTTCCTTTTCTATTTATATTTTCCTATTATTGTTATATCCTATTTTGAATTGTATTTATTTTAGTTTAATAATTATTTGAGTTTGAGTTAATTTTTTATTTCAATATGTGTGTTTAATTTGTTTAGCATTAAATATCATACAAAACGAATATTCAATTTATGCATGACTAACACAATATAAACACAATGCATATATAATATCTATACAATATACATATATATATAATGTGTGTGCATGTTGTATGATTTTTTTTTATTTTTTTATACTATATTTAACTTCTAAATTATATAATATATTTAACGTGATGTATATATTGTATATTTATACTATTATATATTGAATTATAATCAATAATAAGTATAATCATATTTTAATATGTTATAGACATTATATAGAAATTTTATTTTTTTATTATGTACAATGTATTTATAATGCTAAATCATATAATATTTTTTTATCATAATATTATATCTTTGTGTTGATATATGTTGAATATTAATCGATAAAAAGTGTATTTTCTTTTAATCTTTTGTATATATTGCGTAGATATTTTGTATTTTTTATATTGTGTTTTAATTTTGAAATTATATAATATTTTTAATATGATTTATACATTGCATTTTTATACTGATATATATTAATTTTTAATTAGTAAGAAATATAATTTTCTCTTAATTTTTTTTATAAATGTTATATTTATGTTGTGCAGATGTTTAATTTTTTATATGTATTTATGTTTTAAATGTTGAATTATATAATTTTTTTAATTTAAAATAATAAAATTATAAATTTAAATTTTGAGAAAATTATTAAATAGTAGAATGCGTATATATTAATTTTCTTAATCAATATCTATATAATATTTATAAAACACACATATATAGCATGAATGAGGTGTTTTTGATTTTTTTTTGTTGAATACGTAATTACACCTCTGTACTTATAAGAAAGAACCTATTAACATCATGAACTTTTTAAATATTCTATAACACACATGTACTTTTAAAAAATTGTATTAATAGCCATCTGAAGCAACTAATCCTCTGCTTCACATGCGAAGTGAAGTACACGTGCATTGAATACCCTTTTGTCTAGAGACCGATATCATCCCTTAGCTCATTTATCAATCTCCAAAAACTCGATCTTTGCTCCCTTTCTTATTACATTTTATGAGCGATTGTGCAGATACTGACTGGCGTGAGCTCTGTTAAGAACTCTTATAGTAATCAAAGATAAAAGGTTAGTGATTTCTTAGAATACTATGAGCGTATTATTGTCTGATTTATTTTTTAGGTATTGTGAATGTTAATGGTATCTTGGTTATTAAGTGTCTTAGTCAATGGTGCCTTAGTTAATGGAGTTAATATCTGGGTTGTGGTTTTTTTTTTTGTTTGATAAAGGTGAAAATCTCAGTTATATTGTGTATAAATTTTATAATTGTTTGCTTTTGGGTTAGGTTATATTGGACTATAGAGGAACAAGTGGGCTTCTGTTATACGTGAATGACACACGAGTTATGGTCATTTGACACCATGGGGGCTGGTTTGTGCGTAGGGGCAGAAAATGCAGTTATATAGGTGGAACAATTAGCATGGATGAAATTGATATTGATAAATTGTCTGTGTTTGAACTTGGTGATTATATAAAGGGTTATGGGTATGATGTTGTGAACTCTTTATACTGTAAGGCACCAAATGGTATAGATTTCACAATGTTGAGTGATAAAGTATTGTTAGAAATGTCCAAGGGTTAGAAAAATGGTGATGCAGTTGATGTCTATGTGGCATATGCGGTATCTCAACTAGAAGTGTGCTCTCCAAAAGCCAAGCTGGCATGTGGGGATAAATGAGCCTAGTCAAACTGATTTTACTGTAGGTAGTGTGAGTGGTTTGAATGAGGTAGAGTCCACTTTAAATACACCTACTAGACAAACTAGGGCAACCACTAATGAAGGAATTAGTAACTTAAATGCTTCAGTCGAACCTTCATTTGAGGAAAGTAGTTTCTTTGGTATTGAGGATGAGAGAGATGCAAAAATATTTAGAGAGAAATTGGTTTTTGAGTTTGATAGAGAGAGAAATTCTTAGGGAGCATTTTAGTGCTGATGTTGGGAGGAATGTATAAGATGCTATGAATAGAGATTCCCACGGATCTCATGAGGTAGAATCAAGTGTAAATGGCAGTGACTTTGAAGATTTAGATTATGTAGTTGAGGGTTTAGCTTCATAAAGTTCAACTGACAGTGAGGGTTATTTTGAAGATGATAATGATGAAGAAGAGGAAGATGTGTTAAGGGAGTGTAGTGATGATGATGAAGAGCTTAGGGCTGCTAGGGAGAAAATAAGAAACCAAAGAAGGGGCAGAACAAGGGCAAAAAGGGCTAGTATCACTGTTCTATTTTGAGAGGTTGATAATGATATTGGTTTTGAGGACATATAGAGGGAAATAGGAAGGTATGAAGGAAGGATATGAGGACATAAACCATTTTATAGGAGATCAGATCCAGATAATTGTGAGAGTCATCTAACAGCTAATGAGAGTGATATACCTATTAGGAGGAAGAGTAGAAATGTACATTATAATGCTACATATGAAACTCCATGGTTTCAGTTAGATATGGTCTTTGAGAGTGTCAAACAGTTTAGAAAAGTTGTCTCTTACTATGGTATGAAAAGAGGGGTTCAGTTGATTCTCATGCCAAATGAACCACACAGAGTGAGATTTAGGTGTTTACATAAAGGTTGTCCTTGGTTGCTATTTGAAAGTACTGAGGGAAAAACTCAGTATTGTGTGCCTGGTGTGTGTTTGTTATTGTGTTATGCAGAGTGACAATAATACCAAAGTGATTAAAGCAGCAATGGGGATCAAAAGTAATGTTGAGATAAATGTTTATTTAGGCTTCAAACCTCATGGATTGAAATGGACAGGAAAGTTAGCTGTAACTGCCAGACAATTGAGGGTGAAATAAGCTAGCAATCAAAGGATTATAAGACAGCGTGCAGAAACTATAAGACAAATGCAACAATATGCTACCCAAGACAGTGGACTTTGAAGACCTATAACTCTTTTTATTTTGTCAACTTCTTTTGGGTTGTACTTATGTTTTTTTTTTTTTGTATTTCAGAATATTAGACTTTGGTTTGTCACAATTATAACATTTTGAATTGCCTTGAATGTTCCCACATTTTGAATTGCTTTTGTTGGAATGAAATAAATATTTTCAAGTTCAATTTTAGTTTGTGTTAATGTTAATGAATACAGAATACTTATGTTAAATTTGTTAGATTCTTCTTCACAACATATGCATTCTCATTAGTAGCAGCTGAATTACCTACAATATGCATTTTTTTCCCCAAACCTGCAGCATATTACCAAAATTTCAAGATGCAAACCAACAAACCAAAAGCCAAATGACTTGTACTTACTCCAAAACAACTAAATTAAAAGCAACAACGGCATTTGAAAGCAGCTGCTTCTTAGTCCCAATAGCCGGTGACACTAATGAAACATCAAACTACAGTAACACTAATAACAACAAATAGCAAACTAAACACCCCAATATATCAAATCACAGCAAACCATAGTAAGCCATTCACATTAAATTAAACCAATCATAGCCAACAACTAAAACACAGTGACAAAACATTGTAAGCAAACCACATTTATTCACATTATACTAAATTAATACCAACAACTTAGCAAACACATTCCTTTGCTCAGTCAAAGTGTTCGAGTCGTTATAATTTGTAAGCTAAACAAAAAACATAAAAGCTGGATCCCTAAACTTAAACATAACTATTTTTCCTATTTCCTACAATACTAATTAGGAATCCATGATCAACATTTTATAGAACTAATTACAAAAGGAACAGGTAGATGAATCATAACACAATAAAAAAATTAATTGCCCAATACTTCATTCTTCTTTGTCTCTGCTCCTCAAATTTGTTCACCCTTCATAACAAACCATAATCATAGGATCAAACCACAAAAAGTAGTCACAATCACCTTTCTCCTGTTGCAAAATCAAATTAACAAAATCCAATATAGAATTCTTAAAAATAGTACAAGGGTTTACAAAATGAATTTGACAAAACAAAAAAATTTCAAAACAATTTAAATATTACACTTACCATATGGTTCTTGCAACAAAAAAATCTTTTCCCAGGCTTCGTCTTCGTTCAATCATGCTTCAAAACACATTTCAAATCACAGTAGCAGTAGAAAAAATAAAAATTTGTTAACTCCTTATCCATTTATGAGTGTCGAATAAAAAAAATAAAGAAATTGTTCAGAAAATAACTTCGAGTAGAGAATATTAAATAATTAGTTAAAAATTAATGAATTTGTACCTATTTTATAGATAGATTTTTAGCCGTCGAGGAAGTGAGAGAGGAGGTAGAAATAAAAATTGAAGGAGAAGTGATTGAAGAGGAAGCAGGGGAATGCTGCAAGTGACCGAAAAAAAAAAAAAACCTTTCATGCTTGATCTTTAACTGCATCAGGTGGCTATTAATATTATTTTTTAAGAGTACAAGTGTGTGATAAGACATTTAAAAAGTATATGATACTAATTGGTTATTTCTTACCAGTACATAGATGTAATAATGTATTTAGTCTTTTTTTTTTAGTAAGACAAGTTTTGTTGCGATTTTTTTTTTGAAGATAGCTTTATTAAGGGTAATAATGTAAAAATCCCTAATCTGAATCATTGGGCCTGTGAATTGGCAGAACCGGGCCTATTTATTCAGTCTAACTACTTGTGTGAAATTTCCTTTAGTTCTTGATTTCAGTAGCCCTCGCAATTTGCAGGTAGGAGCCATTCTTGAAACCAGCCGAGGAGCTCTGGTGAAGGACGAATTGAGGTGAGTTCTCTCGCTTAGCCTTTTGTCTCTACTTCCCTCCTGATTTATACTCCTTGAAATTGGCTATACTGTTATTATTTCGTCCCTTTTTGATTCTTAGTACCAATTTTACAGATAGTTACTGACTTAACAGTGATTTAAGTAGTGGTGATTAGTGACAGTTGATTTGCTTCAAGTGACCTTTCATTGAGTGCTTACTCGAAACATTGAACTGGGTGTTTATCTAAGATATTGACTCAATTGAATATCGAGGCTTTTTTTTATCGAGGCTTTTTTGTTCTATTTATTAAAAATTTTGTGAAAATATGGTGATTGCTGTGGCTGGATATATTATTTCTTAGGAGTATTTCGATTAGGTTACGTATTTGTAGATTTGGTTTTGACATCAGTTATTGCGAGAATGGGCTGCCTTTTTTGATGAAATGGAGTACGATAGTCCTTTATTATTTCGCAGTATACGTGCTTGATAAAATGACTGAGAATCTGTTAAAAGTATATGATAACGTAGATATTCTTTGTAATGCCAAAGATTACAGGGTCGTGAAAAATGCTGCATTTGATGATTTTTTCCTTGAAACGAAACTTTAGTTTGTAGAGAACAGACGATAGAAAGCGCAGAACTGATTTTGGTGAGAATTATAAAAAACAAAGACATGTATTGGCCTCAATATGCAATAAATTTTTTGAAGTATTGTCCTTAATATGCCACTTCAAATTTCATTGTACCACTTCAAATTTCATTGTACCATTTTTCATAACTCATGCTTCCTGTTTATCCTCGTTGTAGTGCATTTTCCTCATGAAATGGCTGCTTAGGTGTATTAGTGGGTAACTCAGGTACACAAGTGAAGACATGAATGCATTCAAGGCTTTCAAAGCCCAAGTCCCGATTGCTTGGAGTCCTAACTTATACATAACCTTGGTGAGGGGCATTCCCGGAACTAGGAGACTTCACAGGCGAACCTTAGAGGCCTTGCGTCTTCGCAAATGCAACCGTACTGTCATGCGATGGAATACCCCTACTGTCAGGGGAATGCTCCAACAGGTTTTAGTTTAAGCAGAATATTTTCATTATATGTATGTGGCTTATCCTGATTGGTCATTGTCTTGAATATACGACTTACTTTTTATTCGCAGGTAAAGAGGTTAGTGGTGGTTGAGACAGAAGAAATGTACAAGGCCCGCAAACAAAATGAGGCAAACCACCGCGCTCTACGTCCCCCGTTGGTCATAAACCACTTACATTCTCAAGAAAGCAGTTCTTCCTAGAGTTTTTGCATCTGTTTTATGTAATTCCTTATAGGTCAGCTCTCTGTTTCTTGAAGCACGCATCAATTGCTTAAGGGATCTGTTTCCGGGTAGTGCATTTTCAGAAATCATGTCTAATTTTAGTAAGCTGGATTCTCAGTCTCTTATTTAGTTTATACAATGGGTTGAGTTGTGCATCCTACCTTTTGGTCTATTGTCATTCCAAGTATATTTTGGAATTCTCAATTCAAGCTTTGAAGGTTTATGTGTGATGAGTTTGTTTAGATATACAATTGGTACTGTATATCTAGAGATTGAGAATTATATTTTAATAGAATTGGAATTTGAATCTGAGAATTGTTTCTTGAAATCATAGAAGGATGTTCACACAACACTGTCTTAACTTTAACTAATTTCATTTTGTCTGAAAGTTGAATAGTTAAGTGCCATCTTGCAACTAAACAAGCACAAAGCACTGCTTACCAATTTTTTTTTAATGGTTCCTATTGGCTTCAAAAGGAAAATATAAATATATAGGACTGGAATAGACAGAGGGGCAGTTGAGAGAGCAGTATATTGGGAGTCCTTCCTTTGCATCACTGCCCTCCTTCTTCTACATCTCTACAACAATCAAATCATTAGAAGTTTTGAGCTCCTTACCATAATCACCAGATGTAGTATTCTGCTGGACTTTGTACTGATGTCTCATAGCAAACATGAGAAAAGCAAAAAAGTTCAGCACTCCTAGAACTGCAAGCAACCAGTAGAAGTTATTTAACTTTCCCTTATTCAAGTTGCTCCTTAGCCAGCTCTTCTTAGTCACTTTGTCAACTATAGAGACCAATAAGCTACTAACAAAGAAACCCATTGAGAGTGTGCTTAGGAAAAGCCCTGTGCTCATTGACTTCATTCTCTCTGGTGCCTCTCTGATGAAAAATTCAAGTTGTCCAACATAAGCAAAAGCTTCCCCAGCACCTACTAGGAAGAACTGTGGGACTAACCAGAAAGCACTCAACTTGGCTTCATTTTGAACAGCAATTTCCCTTCTTTCTTCCTCAGTAATAGCAGCGGCAACCATAGCAACTATTGAAAAAATCAGTCCGATACCAATCCTCTGAAGGCTTGTGAGTCCTTGGGTATTGTGGGTGAGATTTCGAGCCAAGGGGACAAAGAGCCTTTCATTGAGAGATGTGAAGAAGAGAATGGTGATGATGAGAAAAGCAGAAAATGAACCTGAAGGAATAACAAAGGAGCCAACCTTTCTGTTCATGAAGGTTGCTTGCTCAATGGTGAAAGTAGTCATTTGAGAATAGATTGTCCAAAAGAGGATACATGTGCTCCAAATAGGGATGAGCTTCAGTACCAGCTTCACTTCTTCAACTTCCATTACGGAAGATACTATCCAAGGGTTGTTTATGTTTCCTGCAGAAGAGGCGCGATCATCCCTAATTGCAGCCTTGTCGAGACATCTGATCAATCATATGCATAGGAGAATAATATACTGTAAATTTCAGTGAAAAACACTGAAGAGATAATAGTTAACTACGTTTATTTTAATGAAATAATTGCTATAGTAAACTTACTTGAATCTCTCTGTGTAGGGTATCCTGGAATTTTGGCAATCATTCAAAAGGCCGGGATGCGAAGGATAGGAATGACCTCTCTTCTTCCAAGCCAAGAATAAGACCCTCCATATCACAGTTAAAGGGCTCCCTTGAGGTTTCTTCATCCGGTACCATGGTGCCCCAATGAACAATATGACCACTGCAATTACCATTGTCCCTGCTGAAATCCCATAACCCCATCCTCTTCCTACATTATCTTGTATATATAGGAGCACTATTACTGCAAACAAGGATCCCATGCTTATGCAGAAATAGAATCTATTGAAGAAGAAAATCATTGCCTTCTCCTCCTTGGGGTCTGCTGCGTCGAATTGATCAGAACCAAACCCAGATACATTAGACTTGATTCCACCACCACCAAGTGCTATAGTATATAGTGCTGCATATAGCATAGATAGTTGCCGGCCATTGGCTTCAATGCACTGATGATGCAGTCTCCTGTAGTCATCGCACAGTGGTGGTCTCATGCTAGAGATGGTTGTAGCCAGTGTTAGTAGAATTAGCCCCTGATGCAGACACACATAAATTAGTAGAAAAGTTTTTTTTAACTTTACAAAGACCTTGATTCTTTTGGTGCTTCAATCAATGGCACTGTAATATGTAAAGATTAGGGGATGATCAATTATTAAAAACCCCTTCATGTCCCTCCCCTGAATCAAAGTTCAGTAGTAATTCCTGAAGCAGCTTAAAGGACCTTAATTCAACTACCAAGATGCATAAATTAAAGGGTGACTCAACTAACCAAAGCTTACGTGAGCAAGGTGACATTTTTTTTAACTCTTTATCATCAAGGTGATATGTAGTTCAACCCTTTTTTATTTTATTTTTTTGGTGAATTAGACTTCGAGTCTAAGCTCAGCCTGTCAACCTCATAATTTTAATGACGACTTCCAGTACAAATCGAGCTTTGTTCATGAAAGTTTTAGTTAACAGCTTACCAAAGCAGTAATGGTTGAAAAGATTGCAACAGTCAAATACCGACCAAGCTTAGCATCTGCCAAGAAACCTCCAAGTAATCCAAGAAGATTGAGAGTACCCATGAAATTGGTAACAATGGTTGCAGATTTTGCAGAAGGAATATGCAGATCTCCAACTAGGTATGTGACTAGATTCATTGATATACCCATCACGCATACTCTTTCTGAAAGTTCACTACCTGCAAAAGTATTCAATAATATAGCTTCACTTTAACTATTAAAGCAACAAATTTATTATTATATGATAATGTCTTGCTAATTAAGGAGAATAAGCACCCAAAATTAAGCCTGCTGCAAGCCATCCTCCTGTTTTAGTCTTGTCCACAGGGTTTCCTTTAAAATCTACTGCAGTGTCATGATTTGCTCCATCCTTATCGCCATGGCTGGCTACCAAAACCTGTTACAGTTGAGAAATGATTTTGAGAATAAGCCCTTTTAACATTATTATGGATTTTTATTGAAGCACCTACCATCTCTGAGAGTTCACAAGAGAGAGAGAGATGATGATGATACTGTTTAGCTCTGAGAGTTTCACAAAAAGAAGAACAGAATGAATGTATGTTAAAAGGAAAATAGAAGTGTTGAGTTTGCTATGTATGTTGGTTCGTAATATATAACCTCATTACTGCAAAACTAGAAAAATAAAAAAAATATTAAAAATATAATTGCATAGTACTATTCAATGCTCTATGTGTTTTTTAAGAAAAATAATAAAAAAAAGTGACATGTGAAATAATTTTATTATTGCAAAAATAATAAACAACATTGAAAAATAATTAAAATTATTTAATACTCTTTCCATGTTATATAAAAAAAATAAACCCGTGATATCACCTTGTTATCACAAACTAATAAAAATAATTAATATGTATGATTAGATAAGTTTTAACAAAAACATGTAAGAAAAAAAATGTGTATTTGAAAAAAATATATTAATCAGCATATTATTATAAAATTATTATAATTTTTTTATAAGATGTATTCGGTTACTATTTTTGATATGTGTATTTTTATATGTTATCCCTTAAAAAAAATAGAAAACATGCAAGTAAAAAAAGAGTATTAATAGTTACAAAATAATCGATATATTTATAAAAAAAATTTCAAAATATTGTATGAAAAAGAATATTATAAAGTAAGAATATTCTAGAATTTTTCTTATTAAATGCTCTCCAAAATTCTGTGAAGGAAAAAATAAAAATAAAAATAATTAATAATATTACAAGAAGCAAGAAGATAAACAAAAAAAAATAATAATAATTAAAAATAAAAAGTAAGAAATAATGCATGATTAGGAGTTAGAAGAAGGGTAGAAAGGTGGCGAAAATAGTTTGAAACAAGTTGTGCAAAGTGTCTACGTATCCTTTTTGAAACAAGCATGTGGCCATTTCGGAGTTAATACATTACAAAAAGCTTTTTGAGGCTGTGGCTGTGGTTTAGCTTTTGGGTTATGTTGGTGAATGCTCAATTGCTGATTCTCCTAAATCAATAAATAGCAAACATTTGAAAGTGACAAATCCTTTCTTGCCAGTTTTGGTTCTTATCTCTCTGAATTACCTAAAATTTTTGTTATTACGTAACCATTATTCGTTTTTACGATGAAAATTCAATGATTATCTAAAATTTTTGACACGTCTAATAAAAAATTTTTTTTGACCGTCTAATATTTGATTGGTAGCAGGTTGAGGAAATCATATGATAAATGAAAAATTAAAGGTTGATTGGATCATATAATAAAAATTAAAGGTCCTTATCATAGGAAATTCCCATTGCCCTATTCTCTGGGAAATATTTCATTTATTTCTCTTTGGTGGAATGTTTGACCCTCCCTCTTCATTTCTCCACTCTTTAAATAAAAATAGATCTTCTAGTTACTCATTAGATTTGACAACTTATTTTTATTTTTATTTAGTGAATATATAAAGTTAAACTTCTCTAAATTTATAAAGTTGAGTCCTTTAAATGTAATACTAAAAATGGAATTAAAGGAGAATAATATTTCAACTTATTAGAATTCCCTTATTATTTCGATAATTTTATCAGTAAATTTTTAAAATATTTAAATTTTTATTTCTTTCTGAGCAAAAAGAATTTTTTTTTTATTTCTTTGCTATCTTTTTTAAAAAAACTATTACTCTCTCGATTCCAAAATAAGAATCTCATTTTTATTTCATATATATCCCTGTTACAATTTTTTTATATTTTTCTTTTTTAGCTTTTTATTAAGGGTGAATATTCGATCAATCGATTAATTAATCTACAGAAACAATTAGTTAATCAAATCAATTTAATTAATTTTTTTTAATTGAATTGATTAATTTTTAATTTTTTAATAAACTGATTTTTTTAATTTTATAATAAAAATTTTATTTATCACAAAAAATTAATATAATTAAATAACTTAACAAAGCTTATTAAAAAAACTAAAAAATAAATTTATTTTGCAGTAAAAATTTATATTTATATTAAAAAAATTAATGTAATTAAAGAATTAAATAAAAAATTAATAATTAAATAAATTTTTATTTTAAATTTTCGGTTAATCAAATATTTAATCGGTTAACCGAAATTTATCTATCCTATTTATTATAATTATTTTTTTAATTTTTTTATATACACCCTTGATTAAATATTTTAATTAGGCACTCCATTATCTAATAAATATAAACAACATTAATTACAAAATTAATAATTTAAAACATTTAAATACTCAAAAAGAAAAGATGCACTGTTATTTTAGAACGAAGGGTGCGATGATAAATGACAAATTATTTTCCATGCTAATTTTTGTAGGCAAACTGATTATTTTTTTTATATAATCAAACTTAAATTTTGTCATTCCTTTTCTTACTTTATTAAATTCCCTTTCTTTCTTTATTAGAAAATTAATAATAAAAACAGAATATAGTAGTATAAAATATAAATTACGACATTCTCTAAGCTCAAGCTCAGAAAACTTCTGGAATTTTTATATAATTGATCTAAATGAATGAGTAATTAATTTAATGATATTAAAACTATTTTTTAAAATTAAAAATTCATGAATTTGATTAGCACTATCTAGTCAAATTTATTTTAAAAAAAATAAAAAAAAAGTTACTTTGGAGGTTTGTTTAGAGAAAATAATTGAGGATGGTAGGACGTGTTGTTTATTTTTGGTTTTTATGGTAAGATACTCTCATATCATATCCGTTTTTTGAGCTTTTTCTCTTTACAACAACTCAATTCATTATTGGCTAGCCAAATTGCCAATTTTGGATATCGTCCAAAATACATTGAAAATTTTCAAGAATACCGCTTAATCACTATTTTCTCTGATAACTAAAGGCCGGTGAAGTATTAATAATTCAAAAAAATGTCAATGAAGAAATTATTTTAGGATCCATCTCATTAGAAAATTATTTAAAATAATTGATTTTAGGTTTAAAATATGTTGATTTTTTACTTATTTATATTTAACTTATCATTTTACATTTACACTCATATCCAAATGAATTTTTAGAGAAAAAATTTTATTTTACCAAAAAAAAGTTTTATTTAATTTTAATTATTAAAGTCCTTAATGATAAATCTTGATTCAAATTGAATTTACCATATTATTTGCCAATTCAATTGAATTCTATTTTATTAATTCTCTAATGTAGAAAGAGTATAATTAATAGAATTCAATTCTTTAGAGTTAAAAAGAGAATCATTTTGAAAGAAGTGAAATCATGAAAGGATTTGCAAGATCTTGATTCATTTAATTAATTCCACTATTAATAACCTAAAATATCTTCATTAAAATTAAATATAATTTATTTTGCTGTTAGAAGCTTGAATTTGGTTGTTTAAAGAATGATTAGGTCTATTTTTTCTTTTATAATATAAATTATTTTTTTAGAGTTTAATTGAGTAGAATCATAAGAATAATAAAATTTTTTATATCAAATTTTAATACAGTTGTAATTTAATCCAATTATGAGATTGAACAAGAATTGCTTAAGAAAAGTTCTTACAGAAACAAGATCGTTAGAATCACTCCATTTGCTTAGGCCTGGGCCCGGCTGTCTAATTCATTTGTGACGCTTTACATGCTATAAAGACAAAAGATAAATTATAATTATTCCTTTAAAATGTGACATAATCTACTATTAATCCATCACCATTTTAAAAACTATATATTATTTACTTTCTAATATTTAAAAATATCAATTATTTAATCATTTCATAAAAAATTGAATAATTTTTAGTGATAGATATAAGGTAAAAATCATCAAATACCCTTCTATAAATTAATCCTCCATACATATATAACTTGAACTTTTTTTTATTCAATAGTTCAGAAAATGATATAAATGGATTATTCCTTTCCAAAAGATATTGAAGATGGCAGTTGATAAAGAATTTTATTGATACAGGTAAGTATCTTTTACTTTTTTCCATATAATTAATATTTAAAATCATTTAATTTCATATGAAAAAAAATAAGATTAAATATGATTTTTATTTATTTATTATATGATTTAGTTCATAATTTTTAAGGATAGTATAGACTCGCACTGATTTTATGTAAAAGAGAATGATTTTTATTTAGAGTTAATAACACAGTATAAGGAAAAAAGAAATATACTGTGCATGGGAATTTTTTTTTCAATTTTACTTTTATAATGTTTTTTCTTTTTCTTCTTTTCTTTTTTTACGATTTTCTTTTATTTATATTTTTTATTTATGTCATATTTTTAATATATATATATATATTAAATATATATACAACATATATAAAATACACACTCAATAATACAAAATAAATCTACAATATACAATATCTACAACATATCAACAATACATCTACAATAAATCTACAACATATCTATATAATATTTTTAATATTTATTTATTTAATTTTTTATTCTCAAAATATCAACACAACATTCATACAATATTCGCATAGCATTCAACAATTTTTATATAAAATACATACAACTTCAATAACAAAAATATAACATATACAAAATATTTATAACATATCTACAGAATATCTACAACATATCTACATAAAATCAACATAATAAAATTGTGTACATTTTCTTTATTTTTTCATGTGTATAATATATAAATTTTATTTAAAAATAAATTTAATAATTATTATTAATATATTTTTATATTTTTTATTTTATTTTTATTTTTTTGAATGTTATTTATTTTTTATAATTAAAATTAAAATTTTTTAACAAAAAATTTTGTTTTTTATATGATGAACAATAATTTAAATATTAATTTTTATTATTTTATTATAATTTTTTATTTTTGATAGTGAAGTTTGAAAAAAAATAATAAAAAATTGAAGTAAAATATTAATTATATTGAGGGAAGAGGTATTTTAAAAAAAATTATATTTTATTGAGGAATGAGGTATTTTTAAAATTTTACACTAATTTTTTATAAAAGTTTAAATATTTTTAAATTTTATAGTATTTTTATAATAAATTTTTTTTTAGGTAATTATATAAATGTCCCTTTTATTTAAACCATGTGCTTGCTTTTTAAAAAAATTGGGATAATTTATCTTTTAGATCTTAATGAATTAATAAAATTCGCTTCCCTTAGGAGGTCAAATAAAATCAAATTCAAGCCAAAATAAAGTCAACGGCTTACAATAAGTGATATTCAACAACATATAATATTTGTTAAACTATTTGAGTAGACTATCAATTCTTTATTATAAATCATTAATGATATTTGTAATTGCTTTGTGAGAATACTCATACATATTTTTTATATGTTTAGAACTCCTCAGGTATTTTTTTATGAGATATATTTGAAAAACATTACATGTTTAATTTGAATAATTTATGCATAAAAACATAATCCTTAGAATAACTTCATATTTTCACTTTTCCTCTTGAACTTGACGATAAAGAGAATAAATTTTTCTTAGTTTACTATAAATATAACTTTAATTTGTAGAGATAGAAAGAGGACCAATCTTCTTTTTTATAATCCGTTACATAAAATTTTTCATCAAAATAAAGTTATAACTTTTCATATTAAAAGTTAACTCTTCATATCAAAAGCTATAACCTTTAGCATCAAAACTTACAACCCTTTAACATTTAGTTTTAAATTAAGAGTCATAATTTTTCAAATAGCCATTAGGATTAAAACTTTAATTATCTTATTCAAACTTTATTATATGAGTCATAAAATTAAAACTAATTCTCACATTCTTCCGCTTGACTCATATAATATTATTTTTCAAGTTTTAATAAGAAATCATAATGTGTATAACATACTAATGTCTTAACCTTTGAATTGACTATAACTTGTATATCATTATTAAATTGAAATATTAACATGGATCATGACAGTTGTACATTATTTCATCAACATAGTCCCTTTCATCTATCACAATATTAACTTTCAACTCAATATGATCTTTAATGAAGAAAATCATATGGTCCAAAGTTATTATCTTTATTTCAAGACTATTCTTGCAAATATTATTCTAAAACAATTATGTATACCAAATAGAAAACAGGAATATCAAAAACAGATAATTGAGCTCATAGTGTCAAATACATACATTTTATAACAATGCAATAAAATATTATTAGTGACATCCATGAATACCCATCCTTTCAACATGTCCATTAAAAGTTTTGGGTGGCATTAAAGGATCTGCAATTATAAGGTCGGTGCTAATATTTTCAATTGACACTCTTTGTTTTTAAACTTCTTCTTTAATAGTAAAGTATTTATTTTCTATATGTTTAACATTTTTGGAATACTTGTTGTTTTTAGAGAAGAAAAATGTTGTAAAATTATCATAATAAATTTTCAGCGGCTGAGCAATACTGTTGACAACCCTAAGTCCTTAAATGAAATTTTGCAACCATAAACCATAGACAGTAGCTTCAAAGCATGCCACACACTCCACTTCCATAATGGACGCAACAGTAATAGACTACTTGTCACTTTTTCATGAAATTGCTCCTTTGGCTAATAGGAACATATAGCCAAATGTGGACTTCTTTATATTAAAACATCCAAAAAAAAAATCTAAATTTGAATATCCAATCACTTCAAGATGATTAGACCTCTTGTAAGTGAGCGTATGATCTTTTGTTCCTTGCAAGTATCTTAGAACTTTCTTTGCAGCTTTCTAATGATCCAAATCCGGATTACTTTGATATCTGTCCAACAGTTTGATAGTAAAACTAATGTTTGGTATGGTGCAAGTCCAAGCATACATTAAACTTCCAACAAAATATGCATAAGGAAATTTTTTTCATCTGTTCTTGTTCCAATTCATTTTTTAGATATTGCATAAGGTTAAATTTGTCCCCCTTCTGAATTGGGACTATTCTACCAAGCATTTATCCATCTTAAATCACTCTAAAATTTTATTAATATAGGCTTTTTTGAGACAAACCTAATATCCCTTATGATCTGTCATGAAATATTTCTATTCCTATCACATTGGTTGCCTCTCCCATATTTGAAAATTCTTGAAGAGATATTTCTTGGTTTCATATAATAAACCAAAATCATTAACAATAAGTAAAATATCATCAACATACAAGACTAAAAAGACTAAAAAGCCCTCAGTTGGTCCATATAAACTTTTCATCTAAATTTCCATTAAGAAAGGTAGTTTTAACATTCATTTGATGTAACTCTAATTCATAGGGAGCTACTAAAACCATAATGATTCTAAGTAAATCTTTCTCAGAGACCGGTGAAAAAGTTTTCTTATATTAATGCCACTTATTTAAGTAAAACTTTTAGCAATAAGGTTGGCTTTATGCCATTCAATATTACCTTTTGAGTCACTTTTGGTCTTAAAGACTCATTTACATCCAACTCTTTTACATCTTTTGGACAATTCAAAAAGATCCCAAACTCGACTTTGATCCATAGATTTTAACTTTTCTTCCATGGCATTAATCCATTTAGCAGAATCATTACACTTCATGGCTTATGAAAATGAAATTGGATCATCATTAATTCCTAAGTCAATTTCTGACTCTTGTAGGTAAACCGCATAATCATCTGAAATAGTAGATCTCCTTTCTCTTTTAGATATTCTTAATGTTGTTACTTGTGGTTCAACTATTACAAGCTAATTATTAACATTTTCGTTATAGAGTGTATGCTCATTTATTTGTTTTTTTTATTATTATTAGTTTGAAATGTATTTTTAGGAATAACAATTGTTAAAGTTTGAGGTATAAGAATTTCCACCCTAACTTCTTGAATGTTAACATCACGCATCATTTTACTCCTACTAATGTCGTCATTTTCAATGAACCCTGCATTTTTAGATTCAACGATTCTTGTACTATGATTAAGATAATAAAATATATACCCCCTTAGACTTTTCTAGATATCCAATGAAATAACCATTAATTGTTCTAAGATTCAATTTCTTTTTATATGGATTGCAAATTTTTACTTTTGCTAGACAACCCCAAACATGTAAGTGCCTTATGCTAGGTTTCCTTTCAGTCCATAGTTCAAAAGGTGTCTATGCAACTGCTTTGCTAGGAACCCTATTTAGCAAATACATGGCAATCTCTAATGCTTACATCTACAAAGACAAAGGTAAAGACGAGTGACTCATGATACTTCTAACCATTTCTACTAAGGTACAATTATGTCTTTCTACTGCACCATTTTATTGTGATGTACTTGGCATTGTGTATTGAGCACAAATATCATGCATTTCAAGATATTTAGCAAATGGACATGGATATTGTCCTAATTCATCATATTTTCATAATATTTACCACCTTTATCTAACCTTATAATTTCACTTTTTTTTTATCTAATTGTCTCTCAACCTCTTTAATATACACTTCTAGTGCAATAATTGATTGAGATTTATCATGTAATATATAAATATAACCATATAGTGAAAAATCATCAATAAAGTTGATAAAATATTTTTCTCCACAAAAGAAGGAACATCAAAAAATTCGCAAATATCATTGCGTATAATTTCAAAAAGCCATGTGCTTCTTGTGGCTCATTTCTTAGTGTGTTTTATTTGTTTTTCTTTGATACAATCAACACACACTTTAAAATTAGTAAAATCCAAATTTGAAAGAATTTCATTCTTAACTAATCTTTGCATTCTTTCTTTATAGATGATCTAAAAGCTTATGCCACAAGTAAGAAAAATTTTCATCAACTAAACTACATTTAGTACCAACATTGTGATGCAAAGTCATTATAGTCTCCATGAAAAATTTATCAAGTGTTAACTTATTGAGACCATCACATAATATGACAGAACAAATAATATTATTGTTCTTAAATAAAGTACAAGATCCAAAACCAAACTTAGAAGAAAATCTCGCTATGTCAAGTTTTGGTAAAGAAATTAAATTGTGGGAAAATGTGAGAACATAAAGAGTTTGAGACAAATCTAAACAATATCCCGTGTCTAAATCTAAACCATAAGTGTTAATGCCTTCAACTGAAGATTTGTCTTTATTCCCCATGAACAAAAATTTTTTATTTGGCTTTATGGTTTGGATCATAAGAAATCCCTGCATCAAATTTAAAACATGAGTGGTGGCACCATAATTAATCCACCAAATATTATAAGGAACTTTAATAAAGTTTGATTCAAAACATACAAAAACATTACCTTTCTTTTCAAACCAAGCTTTAAGTTTTAAGCAATCTTTCCTCAAATATCTAATTTTATTACAAAATTTGCATTTGATACCGCCACATTCCTTCTTGTAAGCGACCTTAGAAGACTTTATAACCCTTTCTTCTTGCTCTTCCCACCTTTCTTTTTTCTATTCTTTTTAGCTTCTTGATGACTTATGAAATGAATGGAATGAGCTCTTTGTTTCTTTAATCTTGTCTTCTCCTGAATAAGCATATTGATCAGTTCATTTACATTCCACTTGCCCTTTATAGTATTGTAATTCATTTGAAATGGACCATATTGTTCAAGAGGAAAGGACTATAAAATAAATTGCATTAAAAAGTATTCATCCACATTCATTCTCAAGGTCTTTAGCTTTTCCGCTAAGGTTGTCATTTCGAGAATGTTCTCACGCATAGTACATGTACCATCATATTTCATGGTGGTCAAGGCACTCATTAATGTACTTGCAAGAGACTTCTCTGCGGTTTAAGAATGTTCTTCCACAAATTCCTTAGCACTATCAGTATTAGAAATAGTAGACTTTTAAGTTATTTGTAACTGTTATTCGCATAAATAGTAAACTTAATTTGTTCGACCTTTCCCAATTTTTATGGAAGGTTTTTTCATCATTGTTATTATTATCAGTAATAGCAATAGGTTTCTCAAATTGAAGTTCCATGTCAAGATCCAGAATTGCCAAGTGAAACTGAATTTTTCACTCTATTTAAAGAAATTTAATTCATTAAATAAAGGAATAGATGAAGCATGCGAATGAAGAGAAACAGGTGCAAATATTGCAAAATAAATAAATAAAATACTCATAAATTAATGTTTTGAGTCATAATTTTATTATATATATTCAAATTCAAGCATAAAGTATATCATTGTTTTCCTTTGGACCATACTATGATATATAAAATGACAATAGTTAGTGATTATGTAACACCCCGATACTCCATATAAGTACTATACATACACCTAGTATACATACAGTAAGTATATAAAGTATAAGGATGCCACTTATCGTTACATTTTTAAAACCTTTAACAGAGTTCAAACCACAATACATAAATTTGAAGAACATTTACAGAATCATTATACTTTTAATGATCTTACATATATATATCATCATCTTATCTTTATCAAAACTTCATTTATACTTATAAATATACTCTTGTTAGAAATACATCATAATTAAAAATTATACATGTATGCATTACCCTCTAGTTGGTCTCGACAACCTCTTACTCTTCTCGTGGCATAACGAAAGACTTCATATCTTCCACCTAGTCACCTGCGCGATTACACATCCGCGCTAAGCCCGAGAGCTTAGTAGTACAAATATAAAATATAACATACATTATAGAAATTCTAGCATATAATGATATATCAAGTCAATGTACCATTAGTTCTTATCATGTTTTTTTCTTTTTCATTGCACCTTTCATATATCTCGACTAATTTCATATATTATATACGTTTATACAAAACATTATCATCAACCACAATCCATTACTAATACTCACAATAAATATATCAATACACATACATTATATATCATTCCAATCATGAATCACATTTCCAATGAAAACAATCCTTATCACCAACCACAATCCATCATTAATACCCACAATCAATATATCAATACACACATCACATATCATACTTCATAACATTATCTTATTCACAAGTCACCAATCATAAATCACATTTCCAACAAAGGCAACCATAGATCTCATTACTCATTTATTTCAATATTTATATATATCACATTGACAACAAAGACAGACTCGGGCCCAAAAGACACTAATATGCCATTCAATTTTCAGAGTTAATGCTTTGGTTTTGTTATCACATTTATCATTATCATAGACCCAACTAGGCTTCAAGGATTTAGGTTCAACCAAGCTTCAAGGGGAACAAAGCATGCTAAGTATCAACCCTACTTGGCTTCAAGAACCAACCCAACCTAGCTTCAAGGGTTGTAACATCTCAATTAGGCTTCAAGGACTAGACCCAACCAAGCTTCAAGGGGAGTAAAACATGTTAAACTTCTACCCAACTTGGCTTCAAGGATCAAGCCCAACCTAACTTCAAGAGATTGTTACTATCATTAGGCATGCCACCAACAACAAACTCTGAAAATGGAATAACACATTAGCCACACAATTCATTTATTATTTCATTATCATTTCCATTCTCAATTGAATCATCATAGCCAATCACAATGGCTTCACATCACATTATATCTCAGAACATTAGTTCCACATCTCTTGATGTCTCAATTCACATTACACACTTCATCATTCAAGCATACATAATCAATTTCATTGCACATGTATCTCAAATTCATCGTCATATAAACAACATATCCATTTATTTCATTTCAATCATTATTAAAACATTTATCATAACAAATTGCATTGCACATACCTTTTTGGATGATCCTTATAGCTTTCACACTATACAAATAACAACATTAGTCACATTGTATTAACAATTTAGTAAATTACTTAACATTGTTTTAAGTTTCAAAATCATATAAAAGAATGCATCTAGGTAAGTTTGCCCTTACCTCAAGAACTACTCCCATCAAGCTATACATAATCAATTACCTCATCATATCCTTCACATTTTACATATAGCATCATTGATGTAACATTACAAAGTACATTATTCATACAACACATTACCATTCACAAGATTCACAATGTATAACACATAACATTGTTCATATAGTGTCATATGCATCATCATATGTATGTTCAATCTCAACAAAGCAAGAAGAGCAAAGGACACTCACAGTAACCAACACACTCAAGGGACACGGCCAAGCTTGTGGCCGTGTCTCTCAACCAAAAGCAACAGAATCAAACATGGGCAAGGGACACGGCCGTGTCTTCTCCAAAAATCATCCAACACGGCCAAATTTCCATAGACTTGGCTATGTCTCTCAAAAATCCTTTAGTTTGGCCGTGTCTCTTCCTTGGTTTAGCCGTGTCTCTTATGAACAAAAACCCTAACCATAGCCAACACTCTTTTGATTGAAATTAAACACATTATGCACAACATAAACTCATTCAAATGGATGTAATCAAAGTCATTAACACTTATTTGGCATGTTTAACACAATATTCACATAAACCATACATATAATCATTTACCACTTCAAAACCCTAAAACCAACTTCACTCTTGATCTTTCACCATCAACATCCACTTAACTCACCATCTTCAAAACAAAACCAACACCAATTCAATTTCTTTTAACTTACAATCAATTTCAACACTTATAAACACATCTCAAACACACCAAATCATAATATCAACAAATTATAATTCATCTTATACACAACTTCAAAATAACAAAAGGAAACAAGAGAGTACTTACCTTAAATGAAGACATTTCACAAATCTCCAACTTAATCCTTTGATTCTTCCTTCAATTTGATTCTAGTATTTAGAACACCTCTCTTACTCTCTCTTTTCTTGGATAGCCGGCACACAAATGAGAAGAAAAGAAAATAAACACAAGTCAAACTTCTCTTCTTCTTTAAATCTCCACCAAGCAATTACCTAAATGCCCTCATCCATTTAACTTAACCTTTGTCACTCATATGCCCATTTAAGTAATTTCACATATCTCAAATAAATATCCTCTTCCATTGACCATCCCTTTTGACTTATGTATATGTTATTTATACTACCATATATGCAACATATACACTTCCTTTAAAAATTCTTTTCTCTTTCAATTTGACACATACATTCAATCCAATTAAAACAACCATAATATTCAAAACTTCTAGGGCATAAATTGGGATATTACAGATTATATATATACTAACTAGATTTTTTTTATGTTGTCTTTGGATATGCAAGAAAAGAAATATTATAGCATATACTAATCAATTAAATGATTTTTTTTATATTGCAAGAACAATTAACCAATATTTGGATTGATTATGAAATGTTCTTATAATAACAAACTCTAATTTACCCAAAATTAACAACATTGCATAACTATTATCATCTTTTTTGGCATAAAATTATTGGGTAATTAAAAAATAAATAATGTTACATTAGGATTTCGCTAGTTTGGTGACTAACAAATTATTTTTTTAAAATAAATTTTAAATTTCAAATCATAATATTTGCAGCACAAAAAAAAATTCTATAAACCATTTTTACATACTTTAATTAAATATATTCTATTGGTTGATGAACTTACATTCAATTCTTAACTTTTATGCACACAATTGAAAGAAATATTCCTTAGAAAAATAAGCAAATAATTAATATTATTATAATTTTTATATATCATCAATTCTAGAAATTTTTAAAGTGCAAAAGCAAATAAATAATGTAAAATGAAAACATGAGTTCCAAAACCAAAACTCTAATACCACATGTAAAATATTACATATTTAATTTTAATAATGTATGCATAAAAATATAATCCTTAGAATTTTAGAACTTCATATTTTCATATAAATAATGAAAGACATACCTTTATCCATAGTAGTTTGATTTGGAAAACATAAGACTAAGACTTGGAAGAACACAAAAAAACAAGTATGATTTCTCTCACTTTTCTTCTTGAACTTGATGATAGAGAGAGAATAAATTTTTCTTACTTTACTATAAATATAATTTTAATTTGTAGAGGTAGAGAGGTGACCAATCTTCTTTTCTATAATCCCTTATATAAAGTTTTCCATCAAAACTTTATTAAAAGTTATAACTTTTCATATAAAAAGTTACAACCACACATATAAAAAGTTATAACCCTTTAACATCAATACTTACAACCCTTTAATATTTAGTTTTAAATTAAGAGTCATAACTTTTCAAATAGCCATTAGGATCAAAACTTTAATTATCTTATTCAAACTTTATTATATGAGTCATTCTTATAATAAAGAATGATGGAGGCAACTCCAATACCTTTTTTACTCAAGCTATATCCAGCCCTTAAAAGCCATATACAGAGTACCAATCCTTTTTCAAAAAAAGAATGATGGTTCGTTGCGTATGTGCATTGATTGGAGGGTTTTAAACAAGGTCACAATAAAAAATAAATATTTTATCTGCTTGATAAGTGATCTCTTTGATCAGTTGGGAAAAGCAAGGTATGTTTCAAAGCTGAATTTAAGATCTAGCTGTTATTAAGTCCGCATCACAGTCGGTAATTAATGAACCAAAGAGTACATGTATAACATGTTATGGAGCTTTTGAGTTCTTGGTTATGCCCCTAGACCTAACAAATTACCTTACTACCTTCTGTATCTTAATGAAGAAGTTCTTTCTTAAATTTAATTGTATTAGCATATTTGGCATTGGTCATCGGTGTGTCAATCTACCTTTGAAGAGATGAAGAAGGCAGTAGCAGAGAAGCCTCTCATGATTCTGCCAGACTAGTCTAAGCCATTTGAGAGGTGTGTCAACTTTTCTGACTAGGGGTGTGCAACAATTGTAAAGCCAACCGAACTTGGCTGAACCGAGCACTTTTAGTTGGGCTTGATCGGTCTGTGTTTCTTCTATGATTGACAGCAGATTAATTTTTTAAATATTATAGAGTAGTTGTGGGTCGATTGGTTTAATGTTAAACTTTTTGCTCAATCTGAAACCGACTAACAATTAATTGTATATATATTACATATAGCGTCATTTTCTTCCCTACATAAATATCATAAAATGTGATGCCAACCCTAACCGCACATTTTTTCAAGTTACTGTTTCTTTCTTATAAAAATTCTCTCAATTCTCTATCACTCTTATCTCTTTCATTTTAGCATTCTTCTAAAATTCTCTATGACTCTCAATATTTTCTACCAATTTCTTCATAATTTCTTAATTTCTTCTAAATCTCTTTAATTCTCCACCAATTCTAACCATTTCTTTGTAAGTTTTCTCAATTTTTTCTAAGTTTTGTTTGATTTGCATTAAATTTATTTGTTTGTTTTTAAATTTATGTTAGAGTTTTATGTTTTTGTTTTTTTTTTTTTGGGTTTGTCTTTTTATTTGGATTTTTGGTGAGAATAAGATGCTTTCTTGGAATATAGGTAATGACTTTGCTGCTAGTTATTTGATAGGCCCCATTTTGTCCGCTTTCACCTCTGTTCATGGTGTTACTTCAGGTTCAATGAATCAATATACACCTCCATTAATACCATTTGATGTATTTTTTTAATTATATAAAATGATTTCATTTTATTTTATATAATGATTTTTGATTTTTTAGATCAGATGTATGATTTTTTTAAATTTATTTTATAAAAAGATTTCAATATCTTAAGATTCTAATTTATGATTTTGTTTATTTTATTTTATAGAAGGATTTTGATATTTGAAATTTATTTATTTTGCATCTGCATGTATGTTGATAATCTCAATCCGACTGCACCTTTTTTCACTTGAATAAACTCATATATCAATCAGTAGATCAAAATATTTTGCTAATGCGGTTGACTTCAAGTAAATATTTTGATTAAGATATCTGGTTCGGTCAATTTTAAAAATGTCTTATAAGTGATCGAACTAAGCTCATGCCCAGCCCTACTTTTGACTTCATTATAGGCATAGTGCTTATGCAATACAATTATCTAATAGCTTATGGGAGTCACAAGCTCAAAGATATTAAAAAGGCAATATATGATCCAAAAGAAATAAATGACAGCCATCATCCACTACCTGCATATATGGAGGCTTTACCTATTGGAGAGTAAGTTTGTAATTATGACAAAAAATGTTGCTAGCAACTACTTCTAAACTCAGAATAAGCTGAGCCCCAAACAAGCCTATTAGCAAGATTTCCTAGCCAAATTTGACTACAAGTTGGAGTACAGGCCAAGAAGGGCAAATGTGATTGTCGATGTCTTTAATCATATGTTTGAACTTACTATCATAATTATCAGCATGGCTTGTAGCGATTACCTAGATTGCATCAAGGAAGGGATGCAACATGATGAGCTTGCAAAAGATTTGATGAAGTTGGCTAGTGAGGGCAAAACTTGAAGATTCTAGTTAGATGATAAAGCCCTCTTAACCACAAGCAATAAGTTGTTTATGCTAAAATAAGGGACCTTATGCAAAGAGATAATTAAGGAGTGCTACGAGTCCATATGGGTTGAACACCCAAGTATGGCATGGACACTGACCCTTGTGCAAAATAACTACTACTGGTTACACATGCAAGATGATGTGGAGGCTTATGTTCAAACATGCCTTGTCTAACTAGCTTGTTAGAGCCCCTACTAGTTGCTGAAAGACCTTAGGAGAGTATCTTAATGGATTTTATCATTGCATTAACAAAATCTAGAGGTTGTGGTAGAAAAATGGTGGTTGTTGATTGATTTAGCAAGTATGCTACCTTCATTGCTACTCCTACTGATTGTAAAGTGGATGAAATAGCTCAGTTGTTCTTTAAAAATGAGGTAAAGTTGTGAGGTGTTCCAAGAAGCATCATAAGCGATAGAGATCCATACTTCACTGGCAAATTTTGGCAAAAGTTGTTCAAGCTATTGGGGATTGAGTTGAACTTCTTAATAAGCTTCCATCCATAAAGTAATGGACAAACTGAGCGCCTCAATGCATTGATGGAGCTTTATCTAAAGCGCTACATAAGTGCACACCAGCGAGATTCGGCCAAATTACTTGATGTAGCCCAATTCTTCTATAATATTAAACTTAATGTATCTACTGGCAAAAGTCCCTTCAAAATAGTGATGGGACAACCTCTAACTCCAAATGGCATATCCTCTACTTATGGTGGAGAAAACCTAGTTGTATATAAAATGGCACAAGCTTGGCATAAGGAGGCGGACATTACATGGGCTTGCCTTGACAAGGATGCCTATAATATGAAGAAATGGGAATACACAAAGAGATGCCCAAGATAATTTGAGAAAAAGACATGATGTTTACTGGGCTTCTTCCTAATCAATTCAAGTCCTTATGCAAAGTGTATAATAGGTTGGTAAGGAGGCATGAAGGTCCCTTCCCAATTGTGAGAAGAGTAGGCAAGGCTTCCTACCAAGTTAAACTCCCCCCATGCTGAAGATCCATCCAATCTTCCATGTGAGCATGCTAAAGCCTTGCTACAAACACAAGGAAGATCCAAGCATAGGCAAGTCCAAGTGAGTGCTAACAACCATCGTCATTGCCTTTGATAAGTTAAAAGTATAATGACTGATAAAGTGATATGCAGAGAGGGGTTCCTAACTACGCAGAGTATTTGTTAAGTAGAAGAACTCACCAGACTCTAAAGCTAGTTGGGAATACAAAGACCTCCTCGAGCAATTCCTTAAGCATATTCAGTGTTACAAGGATGAAGGCACTGCAAAGACATCATGAGGTTAGGTGGGGGAGGTTGTTACATCCCTTTAATTGGTTGCCAAGTTAGCTATGAGAATTGGCTTACGAAGGCAAATCATAGGCAGTACCTCGGTAAGTTGTTGCAACAACAATGAAGCAATTAGTGGTTGGTAGGCTAATTAGAGAAAACTTCCAAGCCCAAAAAGCTAGCCAAATGGGAGAATAATGCTAGCAGGCCAACTGCAAGCCAGACCCTTGCAAAAGCTTCTAAAAAATTAAGGAGATCTCTAAAGACTCACGGAGCATTAGAGAGCTTTATGAAAGACTCTAGACCTATTGAATCTCCTCAGGCAAAGTCTTTAGGCTAATCTAAAACCTTCTAGCCGCTATTGGCAGGCCAGCCAGCAAGCTACGGGATTGGAATGTTCTATAATAGACCAGTGCATGGTCAAACTGCCCCATCTATAGGAAAAACCTAGAAGGATGATCTCCATCATAATTTTAGGTCAGTGGAAAAGAGGCAATATCCACCACAACTTAAGGCGATGGAGAAAGTATAAATAGACAAGCTAGGTATTTGTTTTAACTGTTGCCAGTTATGCATAACAAGCCTATAAATGTAAATTCCTTATATAGTATTCTTTCAAACTCTCTTGTAAATACCCTTGTTGATAATATATACAAGCATTTCCATTTAAAGCCTTCTTGTATATTCTTTATCTCAAGTTGTCTCCACATTACTTATAAGCTTACTTAGCATAGCCCAACTACTAAGTGAAATGTGGAATGGGAAGAAAAAGACTAACTCCATGACAAGTGGTATCAAAACCCGGCCCAGCTTAAGGTATTTAAAAAAATAAAATTAATTAATTATATTAATGTTTATGAATTATTTCATTGATTTTTGTATATAAATTTCTTTGTACAATAAAATTATAGCAATGACAGTTTAAAGATAAAATGCAAAAATAAGGAAAGTCAATAAAAATTATAACATTAATAATTTCAAAATATATAAAAATGGTTTGCGCCCAAATAACACGGCCCATTGGCCTAAATAGCCCGGGGCACTTGGTCTAGGGTCGGTCTTTAGGACTAATTTTTTGTTCGAAATATTTTCAGACTAAATTGTGGGCAAGGCCAAATCTGGCCCATGCATAGATAAGCATTCTATAATACATGCATCTTTCTCTCACAAAAAGAAGTATTCTTTTTTTTTTTTTAAAGGTTCAAACCCGGAAAATACATTTTTGGGGTTCGAACCCGCGACCTTCCCCTAGTGGGTTGGGTCGCTCGCCCGCTGGACTATCCCCAGCGGGTTAAAAGAAGTATTCTTTCTCAAGGTGCTTCCTTGTCCTAGTAGAGCCCCTACTCAAAAAGTCTTTTAGTCCACTGTAGATTGGCTTCACCAAACAAAGAGGCGAGGCTCGCCGCATACATTCTATTAGACCAATGCATTGATTATCAATATTAAGGCTCATAGCATGTCAGATCCTAGTTCACCAAGATAGGGTAGACTATCCTATCCTAACACACGACTTTAACATGAGAGACAGCATAACGTACAGTAACAAGAACCTAACACTGAGTCTTGGTTGTCCAATTTTGGCTAAGCTCTCTATATACCAATGTGAGAGGAGAGCACTTATACAGCTACCAACTCCTTTTCCACTTGCCCATAATAATATAAGACAATTATTCTTATCTATCACTATTTCGTATTCATTCTACCACTCATTACTTTCTCTCATAAGAATCATTATTTTTTTTCTTGATAATCCTAAATAATTAAATCACTAAGTTAGGCATCCAATAAGTCTTGCGAAGTCCAAACTTGATAGTTGTAATTCTTATTAGAGGCAAAAATTGACCTTTAATGTAATCTATAGACAATAATAAACAAAATTCACATGTAAACACAAAATATCTAATCTTATTAATAACTTCCAAAAAGTGAACAGGGCATTGCCACTAGCAAATGCATCCAACTTTTGGTTGTCTTGTATGCCTAACAAGATAACATCAATGCTGTGGTCGGCCAAAACATGAAAATTACTTTATTTGAAGATAACATTTTCAAGATTTTTAGAAAATTTGTTAGGCATTGATTTCCTCTCTATGTGAAAAGAAAACTTCTAATTATTGGAGTAAACTCTCCCAATTTGTTCCTTCAGCTTTTTTTTCTGTCCCATCCAACTTTTTGAAATCAGCTCTAACCCATGCAAGTGACAGTGTGACATTAGATTGTTCAAATCAAATACAAAGCAAAAGGATATCATACTTAATATTACTTTTGGATAGATAAATTTGATGTTGAATTTAAAATTTCAAATCCTGCAATTTGAATTGAAATTTTATAATTTTTAAATAAAAATTTAGTTGGATTAAATTTGAAATGATAAGAAATCAAACGCATTTAAAATCCATCTCTTCTAGCGCACTCAAAGCTAACTATACAAGTCCATGAAACAACCAAATGCAACTAGTATTCAAACTTTTAATTTTTTTTTATTAAATTAAAATTTCAAGTCCATGACACCTAGATCTTCAAATTTTAATTTAAATTTTCATTCTAGCCAATGTTCTAATTTTGTGCCTATTATGTTGTATGTGTATCTCTGGTATACTATATGTATACATTTGATACACTGACTGTTGCAAAATGGAAGTGAAAAATTTTTAAATTAAAATTTAAAAATTATATATTTTTAAAATAAAAAGGAAAAAGTATATATTTTTCAAATAAAAAGAAAAGTATATATTTTAAAAACTATTTTCAACGTTTTTATAAAAAAAAAAAAGGAAAAATTTACAAAACTAACTTAAATACAAAATAATTTTAAAAAATATGATAGTTGAAAATTACAAAAATATGTTAAAAACTTCCTAAATTGCAAAAATACTACATATCTCATAACTATGTCATCTTGTTTTCTCTAAAATTTTCTCTAACAAGTTTTTTCTTTATTATCAGTCTTCTTCCTCAATGTTTTTATGCACAATAAACTGCTCAAAAACCGATCACTAAATCAAAACAAGTAATCAAAAAAAAATCAGCGTAAAATAAAGTGAAATTGGAAAAAACTATGTGCAAAAAAAAAAAAAAAAACTTATGACAGTATATTTAAAAGGGCTTTTTACAAAAATAACCTAAAAATAAAAATCAATTTCAATTTTACGGAAGTTAAATAAATATTTCAATGCTACGGTGATAAATAAGAAATATTGAATATATTAATTCATATAAATTTTATTTAAATTTTATAAAAATATAATGATATATAAAAATTAATTTTTTTTAAAAAAGTATTTGATAGATTGTGAAAAAACTTTCATTACATATATATATTAAAATTTAATTTAATAAACAAATTATTTAATTGATATATAAATTAATTTAGTATATGTTATTATATATTGTTATAAATTAATTTAGTATATATTGTTGTATCCACAAATACAATTATTTAGTTAAAGTATTTGTAACATATATCTTTATATATCTATAAATGTCAATTTTCAGTTTAAGTATACGTAACATATGCTTATATATATCTACATATATTATTATTTAATTAAAATATATGTAACATATGCCCATATATACCTATAAAATACCACTTTTCAGTTAAAGTATATATAGTATATACCTATATATATTCACATATGTCTTTGTTTAGTTAAAGTTTATGTAACATATGCCCACATATATCTACAAATATTATTCTTTAATTAAATTACATGTAATATATACCTACATGTATCTATATATATCATTTTTTAGTTAAAGCAAATGTAATATATACTTATAAAACATCATTCTTCTATTAAAATATAAATAGCATATACCGACATATATTCACATATATCATTATTTAGTTAAAGTATATATAATATATACTCACATATACCTACAAATATCATTTTTCAATTAAAATATATGTAACATATGTCTACATATATCATTATTTAGTTAAAATATAAATAATATATATCTACATATACTTAAAAATATCATTTTTCAGTTAAAATATATATAGTATACCTACTTATATCTATAAATATCATTCTTTAGTTAACATATATATAATATATACCCATTTATACATACAAATATCACTCTTTAGTTAAAGTATATTTAACATAAGCATACATATGTCCACATATATCATTCTTTAGTTAAAGTATATTTAATATATACCTACAAATATCATTCTTCAGTTCAAGTATATATGATATATTCTTGCATATATATATATATATATATATATATATATTATTCTTTAGTTAAAACATATATAACATAAACCTATATATATCCATATATATTATTATTTAGTTAACATATGCATAGCATATACCCACATATACCTATAAATATTATTTTTCAATTAAAGTATATGAAATATATACATACACAGTTAAAATATATGTAACATATACTATTTTTTTAGTTAAAGTATATGTAACATATACCAACATATACCTACAAATACTATTATTTAGTTAAAATATATATAACATATACCGATATATATCAATATATACTAATATATATTGTTAAAATATATGTAACATATATTAACACATATCGACATATACCGATATATATCAACATATACTAACATATATCGTTAAAATATATATAACACACCGATATATATTAACATATACCGATATGTACCAATATATATCAATATATATTGTTAAAATATATATAATACATACCCACATATATCAACAGATACCGACATATGATGCAAAACTAAAAAATTGCAAAAAAAATATTTATTTGAAATATTTTATTCAATATATGGAATATATTAGATTAGAAGAACCAAAAAAATTATTCAATTATTACAATTCAAATCCAAAAACAAAATCAAAACATATTAATTAAATTAAATCAATATAAATAATTTAAATAAACTATTTTTTAAAAAAATATTTAAATAAAATAATAATATACTCTATAATAATAATAATAATATATTCTATAATAAATATACTATAATTATAAATAATAATATATTCTATTTTTATAATAATAGAATTATATTAAAAAAAATAAAAAATATTTACATTTTCAAAAACTCTAACATAAGTCCACCTGGACATTCAAAATACAAATACTCATCCAGGTGATGTTATAAAGATGTTGAACTTTTTTTTTTTTTCTTCATCCTTCTATGTACTTGCTTATGTACTTGCTTCAAAAAAAAATAGCACCATATTTTTGTAAAAAAAATATAAAATAAAAAGTTGAAAATGAAAAAAAAAAAAGTAGAGGTAGTAAAATTGAAAATGAAATTTAAAATGCAGTATATGATGTATTTTGGGATCTTTACATAACTACCTAAAAAAAATTTTTATTCAAAAATACTACAAAAATTAAAAATATTTACATTTTTATAAAAAGTTAGTATAAAATTACAAAAATACCTCATCCTTCAATAATATTTTCAAACTTCACTATTAAATAAAAAAAATTATAATAAAATAATAAAAATTAATATTTTAAATTATTTTTCATCATATAAAAATTATAATTTTTTATAAAAAGAAAAAATTTTATTTTTAATTATAAAAAATAAATAAAACTAAAAAAATAAAATAAAATATACAAAAATATATTAATACAAATTATTAAATTTGTTTTTAAACAAAATTTATACATATATGCATATGAAAAAATAAAAAAAACACAGAATTTTATTATTTAAATGTACAGTGGATGTGTTATAGATGTATTATAGATATATTATATATGTTGTGGATGTTATATATTTGTTATTTAAGTTGTGCATATTTTATGAAAAAATTGTTGAATATTGTATGTATATTGCGTGAATATTGTGTAAATATTGTGAGAATAAAAAAATTAAAAAATAAATATTAAATAAATATTAAAAATATTATGTAGATGTGTTGTATGTTTATTGTAGATGTATTGTTAATATGTTATAGATGTGTAGATGTAGTTTTATTATTTAGTATATATTTTATATATTTTGTGTATATATTATGTATATATTTAGTTTTTTTGTATATTAAAAATATAACTTTAAAAAAATTTAAATAAAAAAAATATAAATATAAATAATTCGTAAAAAACCAAAAATAAAAAAATAAAAAAACAAAAAAAGGTCAAAGAGGTAAATATGTAAATATTTTAGCATGTACAGTATATATGAAAAAGGCAAAGATTTTGCCATACACAATGTAATTATCCCATGTAATTTCTTCTATTTAAAAAGGGCGTAATTATAAAACTAACTTAAAAGATAATTGTATTTTCAAATTTACGGTTCTTTAAAATGTTTTTCAATTCTACTCTATGAGCTTTTCTTTCTTGCAAAAATATGATAAAATATAAAATGCAATGGACGTGAATCAGCATCATCATTTATCTTAAAAAAGATATTGCAAATTGCTTGAAATAAGTTTCACTGCTTTCCTGGGTACATACAATATATATATATATATATATATATATATATATATATAAATTAATAATTAGCATTATTTGTATAATAATAATTCAAACATTGCATGTCTGATTTGAGGATGGTAAGCTATTCAAATACCTTCCTCATAAAGATATTCTTAAAATATCATTATAATTAATTAATTAATGAACTTAAAATATAATTTATGTTAATTAATTATAAATTATATTTTATAGATACACTTTTATATATTTTATTTAATTTATATGTTTTCAAATAATTTTAACATATATTATAAAAATTATTTAAAAATATTTTTTATTATATAAGATAATTTATATTTTTATGCACATATATCTAGTTATATGTAGCATATACCTACAAATATCTAGAAATATGTAATATATATTCATATATAACTAAATATGTAAAATAGTTATATACCAATAAATATCTCTATATACCCACTTATATTGTTATTTTTTAGTTAAAGTATATATAAAATATACATATCTAGTTATATTTAATATATATCAATATATATCTACATATACCAATTTTTAATGTTATTATTTAATTAAAGTGTATGTAACATCTATTGACATATACTGTTATTATTTAGTTAAAGTTTATATAATATATACACACATATACCCACATATATCTAGTTATATGTAATATATATCAATATATATTTTATATATCTAGTTATATGTAACATATATCGATATATACTAATATATACCAACATATACCTACATCTATATAACATACATATCTAGTTATATGCAGCATATACTAACATATATCGACATATATCAGCATATGCTGTTATTTTTTAGTTAATGTATATATAATATATACCTAAATATATGTAATATATATTGTTATTTTTTTTACAATATATACTCATATATATCTAGTTATATAACACATAGCAATTTTTTTTAGTATATATAGTTATATGTAATAAATACTAACATATATAAAATATATACCAACATATACCAATATATGCTGACATATATTATTATTTTTTAATTAAAATATATGTAATATATATCTATATATACTAACATATACTCACATATATCTACATATATATAATATATAATGACATATAATTAACTTATATGACTTTTATACTCTTATTCTTCTAAATTTTAACAATTATATATCGTTATATTTAACATATACTGACGTACAACTAAATATATAATAGCTTGGACTTTAAAAACACAAAAGTAATATTTATAAAAATGTCATTTTTAATGAAAGTATATATAACATATGTCTGCGTACCAACATATGCTATAAAAACATGGAGCATATTTACAAAAATCTCATTTTTTTTAAGTAAAATATATATTATATATACTCACATACACATATTATCTTTGAAGATATATATATATATAGCATATGCTTACATATAAATAATATCAATATATAGCTCTTATATTTTAGTATTTATAGATATATGATAACTATAACTGCATATATCTATTATCTTTCAAACAAAAATATCAGTAAGTAGCTATAATATCTTATTATATGAAAGTTTATGCGATATATACTTATATATACCTATTGTTTTGGAATAAAAATATCAGTATATAGCTCTTATATCTTAGTATTTGTAGATATTTACTAACTATAACTACATATATCTATTGTCTTTTAAAAAATAATGTCATTAAGCAGTTGTAATTTCTTAGTATATGAAGTTATACATAACATATACTTATATTTATTGTTATTCTTTTAAAGTATTCATTTTAAATTGTATATATATAATTTTTTTTAATTACTTTAGTGTATTTTTATAAGTTTTTTTATTTTGTTTAAAAATAATTTTTAGTCACACTAAAATATATGTGAATTTAAAATTTACAAAATTCATTTATTTAATTTTTATTAAATTGATTTCATTTGATAAAAAAGGAAAAAACAGTATAAAAAATAAAAAAGTATAAAAAAAACTAGATAAATTTATTCAATAAAAAAATTTAAAACATAATAATAATATCTCCAAATCATTATATTTAAAGCATTTCGTCGAACATAGGATGTACATTATATTTAAAAAAAATTCAAATTATTATAATTAGAACCAAAAATAATCAAGCAAAAGTAATCAAACAATAAAATCTTGTACAAAAATCAAATTGGTTCAATAAACATGAGCAATAGTGTTAAAAAGCCACTTATTCAAAGGATCCTTGTAATATCTTAATTTTTAAAAATTTTTTATTTTTAAAAATTTAATAAAATAAATTATATTTTAATTGGATAAATTAAATAAATAGTTTTAAATGAAAAATAAGATAATTTTAAATGAAAAAGCGAAATGTATACATGATATATATACAAAATATATCTAACATATATAAAGTCAACAAAAGTCAACTTTAAAAAGTCAAAGGTCAAAGTCCAATGGTATTTTTGTTAATAAATTTTGAAAATTTAAAATTATTAAAATAATTTAAAAATAAATAATTTTTGAATGAAAGATGTATTTTGAAATTTTAAATAAATAAATAAATATATATATATATATTATAATATTATATATATGGTGGAAAATGAAAGTGGAAAGAGAGAGAAAATATTTTAATCTTCTTCTTCTTCTTCTTCCATTCAAGGCCGACCTCCATGGATGCAAAGCTCTAGGATTTTTCTTCTTCTATACTCCATAAATTGAAAGATTTCAAGTGCTCAAAGTGAATTTTTGGTGATTTCTACCAAAATTAATAAGTTTTTAATTTTTTTTCTTGAAATTTTATGGAAGAATGAATATGTATATTTTGGGTTATTGAAGTAGTATGAATTAATTATCTATTTTATTATGAATGAAGTCATTTTAAGTGGTTAACAGTGTTTTTAAGGTTGGATTGAAGAAATGGTTGAGTTTGAGTAAAGATTGGTGAAGCGAGAGACTTTAGGGTTATGAAATTTTTGGATTTGTGAAATAATAGATTTTAATTGTGCAAATTGATTCTAAATAAGTTGTTTTGATTAGATTTGACTAAGTTTGATTAGAGTTTGAAAATAGAAGTGTTGATTTAAGGTTTTGAAAAAGGGCATTTTCAAAGTTGGTGAATTGAATGATTTTATTGGTTAAAGCATGTTCTTTAGTGATAAAAGTGAAGAATTTAAGCTTGAAATGTTAATTAGATTGAGTTGGAATGGAAAACTTTCAATGGTGAAGGTTATGTCATTTTAGGATTTTAGACATAAGTGTGTGTTTATATAATGTAATTGGTTTAAACATGTTAAAATATATTTTTAATAATATAAATAAACTTAAAATACCAAATTGAATGGCTTAATATGGTATTCCAAAGTTAAAGTAAGGTTAGCCTTAACCTTCAAATTTTAGTTTGAATGATATTTAATTATGGTTTAATATTGGAAATACTTTTAAATGTGACACTAAATGATTATTTATGATCATATTTGGTATAGACATTAAGGAGAATTGATTTGTCCAATCCAAGTATTGAAGGGCAAGTTAGAAGAGAAGATTAAAGGTTGTTTTAAGCTTGCTTTTGGTTGCTTTTAGAGATAAGTACAAACTTTGGATATATTAGATATGTTTGCATGACATTTGGACTTAATAAAATTTAGTTGAAAAATATGTTAAGTTATTTGATGCTTTGAATATGCATGAATGTTGTGTTATGTTATGTGATTTGTTAAAAATGCATTATATGCATTGTGAAAAGTCATTGATAATGGTTAAATTGAGTAAAAAGTGAAATATGTGCAATATGTAAAAATGACCCAAAGTGTTTAGGTAATGTGATTTGTTGTATATGCATTAAAAACATTGTGAAAAGCCATTGGTAATGGCTAGATTGCATAAAATGTGATTTATATATAAATTATGTAAAAATACCCAAAATAATTGAGTAATGTGTTGCAAATGTAAAATGTGATACATTATGATTATATGATGATATAAAATGAAATGATATTTATATGAATGAGAAAAATGAGAAAAGAAACAGTGTGCCTAATTGATAATGAGAAATGAAATAATGTATCTAGCTTGATTATGAGAAAATGAAAAGAAAATTGATGATGGAAATATAAAATAATTGTGTGCTAAGTATGTTCTTCAATTTTCAGAGTTCTGTATTTGGCGGCATACCTATGAAGTTATCCTCATTATTTGCCTTCGTGATTAACTTTTGAATAATTATTTGATTTACCTTCAAGGCTAGACGCTTGGCGTCACTGTGATATGATCTGTCTTCGAAACTAGCTTTTGAGACACATAGTGTCGACTTGGACCAAAACAGTAATTCTGAGTTTTGAATAGCATATTAGATCCTTTAGGCCCATGCTTGTGTTTATTATTATGTGAATTATAAAATGATTGAGAAATATATTTAAAATAAAATGGTATTTCACATGGTGACATGATATACATAAGAATTATGCATTGGCATTGCATATAAGTTTTATTGTTATCAAAGTTTGTACCGCTAGATTTTTAGCTTAGCACAATTATAACTCATCGCACAGGCGACATGGAAGATCTGGTAGAGTCGGAGAGTTCTTCTAGACCGGATCGAATCTAAATTTAAAGTCTTGATTGTAGAGTGAATTTTTGAATATCAAGATTAGAGACACTGTCAGCATGTATATACTTTATATTATCATAGATTTTGACGTTATGCATATTATATTATGTTTTGATGTATATATATTGTAAATTATAAAGAATGTTTTAGATAAGATTTGAGATGTGAGTTATATGTGTTTTGATATATATATATATATATGTATAAATATTTTGTAAAACTTGAAGAAATTGAGGAGTATGGGTGAAATGTATGAATAATTTTTATTGGGAATATTTTTCCTTTGCAGGTTATTTTTGTTGATAATTTGGAAATGTCCAAATTACATATAAAATTCTGACCAATTTTTTTCAAAGATTTTTATGGAAAATACTTATTTTAGAACCTATGATTTCTAATAAATATTTTATTGGTTATTTAAAATTACATTTTAAAGTATTTAAGATTTTAAATTAGAAAGGTGAATATTTTTTATTAAACCAGATTGTAATATTTTTATACTGTATATATATATATATTTTTTATATACTATATATATATGTATTGTATATATATATAATATAAGGATGTTATAATCCTAATTTGGATAGGTTCATTTGTCAATTTAGTTGAGTTTGCCAAGACCATCTAATACATTGATAAAAAGGACATCGTATATTATTCTTCAAGTTGCTCTTCTAAGGCACTAAAATTATGAAATATTATAAATATTATTTTTTGAAGCATTATGTGAAATGTGTAAAATGCATTTAGATTGAAAAATAAAAAAAATCTCAACTATTATAGTTAAATTTAAAAAACAAATAAAAATAAAAAAATTTATAATTAAATAATCAAAAATTGAAAAAAATTATAATTTCAATTATTTGCAAAATTATTCTCGAATACTTCATAAATAAAAGTAGAATAAATAAAAAATATGGCGCATCCATGGACTTTTTTTCAAGATCTTCTAGAAAATAAAAATGATGAAAAGGCTTTCAATTGGGATGCTCTCAAAAAATTAAATATAATAAAATAAAAATAATTATAGGTAAACGAATCTTTCAATAGTTGCACTAAGAAAAAGATTAGATGTGCATTAAATGATGTAATAATAGAGTGTCAAATTTTAAGAATTTATAGATGATGTCTGTTAACTATTTTTTTTTTAATTCATTTAACCAGACACAACGCGGGCTCAAATAAATGGAGTAAAAATCAGAAGAAAAAATGGTAGTGCCGTATTTTTGTAAAATAAAAATATAAAAAAAGTTAAAATTAAAAAATGAATAATTAAAATTGAAAAAAAAGAAAGTAAATGTAGTAAAATTAAAAATGAAACTTAAAATATAATATATAGTATAATTTTCTCTTAAAAAGTGGCCATATTTTGGGTATTCTGCATAAAATTGAAGAGAAAATGACCGTAAAATTAAAGATAAAATGATCATTTTCATTGAATTTTTTTTTAAAAAAAATTTATCGGTACTATTTTAATTATTTTATTATAAATTCATAATAAACTCATTATAAACTGTATAAAATTTATAAATTTATGATAAACACATTATAAACTCATTGTAAACTATAAAAATCTAGTATTTTGTTAAATATTTTATAAATTCGTATTTTGATAAATATTTTATAAATATGATAAACTTAAAATTATTTTTATATTTTTTTATATTTTTGTCAAAAGTCTAACTTTCAAACAAGAGCCCAATGAAGATGGACTGTTAATGGACCAAAGTAGTAAGAGAAGTAGCCCATTTAGGGGAAAGTCTATTTTGTTAATTTCCAGCTCTTCGTCTTGTTTAAAGTAAAATTTTAATCTATTTTGTTAATTTTTTCTCATTAATAATTGAATATTTATCTCATCAACTATAGCTAATACCAATAGCCAATGCCTCTTTTGCACAAACCATGATTTTATTTTATTAATTATATCAGATTGTAAACGTAAAGTATCAAATATTAAAATATATAATTCTAAAAAAATAAAAATACATGTTATTAAATCTGAATCAAGCATTTTTCTAATAAGACAGCTTGATTAGGGAGGATTAATTCTGTGTCAAAATATTTAGCATAACACAGAAAATTTTGGCTAATAATTCTAATTTTATATAGAAATATTAAAATAATTACAAATTATGTAACTTGGCAATACATAAAATATTAGATGAAAATACGAGTGAATAGACAATAATGTTTAACTTGATAATTTCAGTATTATAAGCACTTAACAGGGAGAAAAAAAGGTAAAAAAGAAAAAAGAAATTGAAGGTACAAAAAGAGGCTTGAACACCTTAGTTAAGCCATCAAAAACACCAGCATGTGTAATATTCTATCTATCTCTTTCTCTTTTTATATTATTATTATTATATATACTAATGTTCCTTTAATATTTATTTACTATAATTTCTTATAAGAAGCAACCAAGTGTTGATTCTGATCATTATTTAATGCCTGTTCTTTTTGGTCCTCCATTTCTAGCAATTTTGCAAAAACTCCTACTAATGGTGCTGTATTATAAGTGCAGGCCTCACTTTGCATATAATTACCTCTTTGGTCCATGAAATTGTCTTGGCAATCTGGTCCTCCAACCAATGCCCCAACTAAAACATTAGGGTTTGGCTCCTTTTGGCTATACCAATTATCATACCCTTGTGTGCACCCAATGAACCCTTTATTCTCTCTATATGACACAATTGAGGCCCCTCTGTGATGCACTCTTGTAGGGTATTTAGTCCCATAACCCACTAAATAGCTCATATTCATTGGATTAGACCCTAGTATATAATCAACTTGTGATTTAGCAAAATTTAGGATCTCCTCTTGATCCACTGATCCATTAGGGCACACTAGTTGTCGATCCGAGTTTCGAAGGAAATCGGAGTATATAGTGAGAAGGAATGCTGCCGTTGACACATATTGCATATTATTCCATTGCCGGATGTGTAATAGGCCGGCAGGAGTGCGGTCTACATTGCTACCGTTGTTTTTGTTAAGGCAAGAGCATATGTAATACTCAGCCTTTGATCTGTATTGCTCTAGTATGTCACCATGCTTCTTGTGCTTCTCATCCATAAGCAACTAGTAAAATTATTTTTAAAAAAAAAAGTCAAGATATAAAATAAGGCATTGCTTGGCATAAATTTTTCATTTCAAGTTTCTAACAAATTTTTTAGGAGAAATTTAATTTGGTTTATTTTTTAGTTTTATCTTACTGTGAAGTAACTTCAATATTAATAAAAAGTAACTTTTCTAGTTGTTGTCAGTGTTGACCAAAAATACTATCTCCTGCTCCTTCTGGAGAATGATACTGATAATTTCTACTTTCACCTAGAAGTAAAAAGTAAATCCTTTACACGAAAATCAAAAAAAAAATCCTTTAAAAGTAAACTTCTCTTTCCCGTTCAAAAAAAAAAATCCTTCACACGAAAATCAAAGATTTGGCAAGCAAAATATCATCAATGCGAAATAACAATAAAATCAAATGAAATTTATTATCTATTTTTAAATATATCCCACAGTATACATGTAATAAATTACAAGTTATTATCAAATAATGATACTAGAAGTTATAATAAAAATAAAATGATAAAATAAATAAAAATCTTTCCTTTTTTATATGAATGTGTTCAATGATTTAGAATTTGGCAAATTAAATCATAATTCGTAAAATTATTATTATTATTATTATTATTATTATTATTATTATTATTATTATTATTATTAATGTATAAAAACCAATAAATTGTTCAATGATTTATATTATGAGGAAGATATGATGGGCAAACAGTAATAGAAAAACAATATAACAGAATGGGGGTGAAATCTTATAGCACCTTCGATGGAGAGGAATTTGGAATCACTAATATATCAATATAAAATATATCAATATAAAATGAGACTCAATTAAAAGTGAAATTTGATCCTCTAATGGTGATGGTTAAATCTCATTTTAATGAATCATATTTTTATATTTATTATATTTATTATGCTATTTTCAATAATTAAATTTTAAATATTAATATGGAATAATAAAATTATTTAATTGTGTCAATAATTTTTTTAATTTTTTAATTGATTTTTATTAAGTTAATTTTTAATTATATAAAAATATTAGATAATTTTAAATTATTTTATTTAAATTAATTCTTAATAAATAACGACTAATTTTCAATGATTATTTTTAACAATTAATAATATTATATCAAATATTAAAATACATTACAATGACAAATAACATAAAAAAATAAAAAACTATATAATATTGGGAAAAATTAAAAAGCTACAAACCATAAGCCTTAATTCAATTATTATTATACTTTATCTTAATTTTTTCTGGCAATTTAGCATAGATCTCTAGTTAGACTAGATTCATTATGGAGATATCTATAAAAAGGAGTTGCATGTCCATCTTTTTTCCTTTAAGTGCATCTCCTTTTGTTTTATATTTTTTCAATTATCCATTATTAATAATTTTTTTATTGTTTTTTATTTAATTGCTTCAATCTTTTCCTTGATGAAGAATCCAACATTAGTAGCTTTGATTTTTCTTTACTCTTAGTTGGTTTGGTGCCTTTTAGAAGATTTGGAGACTCCACAGCATTGGTTTGGTGCCTTTGGATGAATTGGAGACTTCATAACATCATATATCGCTGTCATTTTGGGATTTGATGATGATGAGTATGCTCCATTAACACTTATTTTTATTCTTTTGGAACCTCTACCATTATTAGTTAGAGTTCTCCATTTTGGTTCCTTTCATAGCTCAATCTAATGTCTCACAAAATTAGATTTCTCTTAGTCCTAGCAAAATAGGGTTGATGAACCAACTTCATTATATTGTCCATATTTAAACTACTCCCTATTTCTTGAGTTGTTTGATCGTAACATCCACCAAATAACTAAGCTCGATGATTGATCATATCTCATTATTTTTTTTATTATATTTAACCCTTTTTTTATGATGCTGAAATTACTTTTCTCGCAGTATTGATAGACTTGGGTCCAAAATGCATCACCTTTTTTTATTAATACTAATAATAGGACCATTGAGACGTTTACCTATGCATTTTTTAGAAGCTTATCATTTTTTCAATACCATTGACTAGTATTTTTCTTGTACATTTTCAACATTAATGTTGTCATTATTGATGTTTATACTATCTTTAACATCATTGTTGGAAAATAGCATAAATGGTAAATTTGGAGTCAAACCGATTTGCATTTAAGGAACTCGATTAGATGAGCCATCTACATTGGTTGAATCCGACCCTCCATAACTAGATTGAATTTGAAATTGTAGAGATGAGATAAAAGTAGAGGAAAATAAAAATTGAAATGCTTGTAAATTTTGATTATTAGTAAAATAAGAAAATTGAAATTTTGAATTTTTGAGGTAGATATAGACATCAATAATGACAATATTAACGTCGAAAATTTACAAGAGAATACTAGTCAATTGTAATGGAAAAAAGGATTAGCTTCTAATAAGTGAATGATTAAACGTCTCGATGGATCCTATTATTGGTATCCATAAAAAAGGTGATGCATTTTATACTCGAGTTCATTAATACTATGAGAAAAGTAATTCCAGAACCATTAAAAGATAGTCATGTATAATAAAGTAACGATGGTATGAGATCAACTATGGAGCTCAATTATTTGGTAGATGTTACGATCAAGTAACTCGAGAAATAGGGAGCGATTCAAACATGAACAATATAATGGAGTTGGTTCATCAACTCTATCTTATTAGGATTAAAAAGAAATATAATTTTATGAGGCACTGGATTGAGCTACAAAATAAACTAAAATGGATAATTCCTTCAACTAATAGTGGTAGAGGTTTCAAAAGAATAAAAATAAGTGTTAGTGGAGCATACTCATTTTTATCAAATCTTGAAACGACAACGACAGATGATGTTTTGGAGTATCCAATTCATCCAAAAGACATCAAAGTAGCTAAGAGGAAGAGTAAAAGGAAATTAAAAGCTATTGATGTTGGATCATTCATCAAGAAAGAGATTAAAACAATTAAATCAAATATGCTATGAACATTATCAATGATGGAAGACTGAAAAAAATGTAAAGCAAAAGGAGATTGACATGTAAGTTCTTTTTGCAGATACATTCATAATGAATCCAGTCTAATGAGAAATTCATGATAAATTGCTAGAAAAAAATTAAGATAAAATATAATAATACTTGAATTAAGGTTTATGGTTATGTAGCTTTTTACTTTTTTTTTCTCCAATATTATATAGTTTTTCAATTTTTTTAATGGTTTTCGTCATTGTAATGTATTTTAATATTTGATATAATATTATTAGTTTTAAAAAATAGCCATTAAAAATAGTCATTAAAAAATTAGTCATTAGTTAAGAATTAATTTTAAAAAAATAATTAAAATTATCTAATATTTTTATATAATTAAAAATAAAATAATAAATAAAATTAATATAAAAATAGAATTCACTAAAATGAGACTTAGTCATTATTAGAGGACCAAATTTTATTTTTTAATTGAATCTCATTTTATGTTTATGTGGCATATTAATAAAACCCGTTAAAAGGGACCATTAGAGTTGCTCTAAACAGCCAAACAACGAAAACTATGTAGCAATGCTATGACCTTCTTGGCATGTGCCCATTTGTCCTATTCACACTATTAACAATTAACAATGATTAAAATTACCTACTCTTTTGAAGAGAAAAATGGGTTATAATGTCGGATGAGTAAGAAAAAATGAACCCAATTTATATAGAGCAAATGGATGCTATCCACTAAAAAGAGGCATTTGTTGTTAGGATTGATCAAAGGGGATAAATAGAATCATTTTATTGTTGTTTTAAACGAACTGATTAACTGAATTTTCAATTTGATTATTTATTTCTTAATATATACTATTTATTCGTAAATAAAAAGAGGGCACTGCCCAAAGAAATTAGCCCCATGCCATGTGTGTCTCAGCCAACAGACTATACCCCATAAGGGGATTATAAGATAAAGGAAAAAGTTATGCTGTGACTGTTCAATTGGTTTAGAAAGTGGGACCCATTTAACTGGAGAGAGAGGTCCCACCTGAAAGCTGGGGACAAGCCAATAAATTAATAATCACTTCAGTTTTGCTACCATCCATGAGAAACTGATGATGGTCTGCAAAACTCTGCATAACCTTTCCTATCCTCCAATTCTTCTCTGCCCTTCTTCAATTGGGTTAAATACAGTTGGTGCTACATTGCAAGATTATAGAAGGTGATCGTTTGTGCCTAGTGTCAGTACTATTTTAATACTTTTTTTAAAACTGAAACTCCATTATTAAAAATCTTCAAATAATTTTTAATACTACTAATCAGCCAATCACTTATTCAATAGTGGCAGCACTGCTTTAATTTATCAGTGACAGCACACAAAGTCCAAAGTCCTGACTCCTGCCATGCAAAGCATGACCAGCACATGCTATTATGCTTCACAAATCTTTTTTTTTTTATTTTTATTCAGGTAAAAAATGATACTTTTCTTTCTTTTCAATTAAGTGGCACATTTCAGTCAATAATTTTTTATATAAATTTAGTTTTAATTAAAACTTAAAGGCGAATGAAATCTTATATTTTTTTTAAATGATTTCAAACTGCTGAATAAAAAACTCTATATTTGATTATAGTTTCAAATTTTCATTGGAAGTGTTTAATTCATCAAATGCTATTAAAATAAAATAAAATAAAAAAGTTTATTTAAAAAAATAAAATTAAAGAAAAAACCAAGAAAACAGAGATAATAGTATATATATACCTTAATTATTGCTTACTCCGTCTTATCAACTTTATTAAAAAGTAAAAGTAAATGCACATTATTTTTTTAATTAAAGTTAAAATATATTATTATTATTATTATTGAATGTAGGGGAAAAGGCAAATCCTAAAAGATTTTAGAGAGAATAATGCCTGAAAACAAAAACTCCTAAAAAAAATTAAAGCAAATATATATGTCATAGACTCAGAGACAAGAAAAAAGAGAGAGAAGTGTACCTTAGAAGTCATAATTTGAAGACCAGCATACTTAACATCCCAACTAAACTCTGTAATGGACCAATGAATCCCGCCAAAACAATGAGCCTTCTTGATAACGTACTTTAAGTAGTGTTCATTGTCGGTGGCTTTGTATAGCCACATAGCTCCCCACAACAACTCATCCATGAACCCACTCACCGACGCATAGTAACTCTTTACCACCTTCACACTTCCATCGTATTTCCCTCTATATTTATCTCCAAATTCAAACACCTACATCCCCATTTACAGCAAAACAAAAATTATTAACTTCCATTAATTAACTATATAAAACCCACTTTAATTATTTCTACGTTAAATCTGTACTCCTATTTTAAATTTTATTAAAAGCTATAATTTTATTAATTATTACTCTTCCGCTCCGTAAAAATTGATCTATTTTTATTTTTACAGAAAAAATTCAATTCATAATGTAGTTAAATCAATAGGTTTAACTAGTACTTTTCTAATATATTTGTCACTAAAATTAAATGGCAAATATTTATTAAAAGTTAAAGAAATATTATATAAGACATATTAGAAAATTAACAAATTGATTATTCTTTTTTTTTAATGAGACTATAATTTAAAACAAATAAAAAATTCAACCTGTTTGAATTCCTCCATTTTTATTTGATTATATATTTTCTCACTTTACAGTCAACGTGTAAATAATTTAATGACTTTTACAGGCCGAAAACCACAGAAATTTTTTTACCAAGTACATTAAGAGTTTTAATTAAAAATTAAAAAAACATTATTTCAGACAAGTTTTATTTTTGCGTTGACTGGAAACAAAATATGGATGTATTGTTCAAATTTTATACGTATTAAATAAATAAATTAAAAAAGTAAAAAAAAATTGACTTATGATTTAAGATGGTAGTTGTTACAATCAAATATAATTTCATTAAAATCTTTTTTTTCTCATTTAAGTCTTTTTAAATTAATTAAAAATTCATTTTGAATTTAATAGAAATAATTATTTTGTAACTGATGTTTTAGTCTGATAATAATGTGGATTATTTATATGAAAATTCAATTCTCATTAATATTAGAAAAAATGATTTTAATTTTTCATGTATTATTATTATCACATTGAATAAGTATAAACAGTTAATATAAACAAAGACTTGGAATATGATAATAATAATAATAATAATAATAATAATAATAATAATAATAATAAAGACTTGGTTGGAAAGTCGCAGTAAAAGTTATTAGAAAAAAAGAATTATTCGAGTTCTGTAGTTGACAATGTCTAACTAATTCAATTAGATTCCTTATAAATAAAAAAGAAAATATAAACTTTCTGATAAAAAAAAAAAGAAAAAAGAAAATATCAACTAGATATTGGACTGCTAAGCTAATCTCGCGACTAATAGTATGGTTAATTTACCTGTTGAGCATGGTGCAACAGTAGGTGAGCATAATGTGGGTTTGTTCTTCTAAACACTATTGATGCAGCAGCCATTGCGGCGGCTGTTTCTCCGGCGAGATCCGACCCAGGATTATTCTCATCGATCTTATAGGCTTGCCGTGAAGTAGTCATATCCTCCGGCCGTTGCCAGCAGTAGTGGTCGGTGTCACCATCACCCACCTGAAACACAATTAATAGTTTGAATTTGAATTATTAGCAAAAAAAAAACGAATAATTTGAATTTCAAAAATCAAATGTAGTACCTCTGCCCAAAGTACATTGGGGCTTGTATGTGCTTTGATAAAATAATCAGTTCCCCATTTAATAGCCTCTAATGCGTGTTCTAATTCTCCAGCGCCGGCGATCTGATCACAGAATTCTATAACACTCCATGAAAGCATAGTTACAGTAAATGCCATTGGTAACCCGAATTTCACATGGTCCCCTGCATCATAATATCCTCCAACTAAGTCCACCTATAAAAACAGAGCACTTTTTTAAAAATAAAATTCAAATTCAAATTAAACATAAATGCATAATTTTTTTTGAATAATTTAGGAAATACTAACTCCTTGTTCTAAGCCATCAGTAAGGCCAGAATGATCTCGCCAAGTGATTCTCTGGTTATAAGGTAACCGACCGGATCGCTGTGCTTCGAAGTAGAGAAGGCTTTTTGTTAATGCGTCAGCGTAATCGAAAGTAATAGACGATACTGTACTGAAAATGGTGAAGATTGAGAAAAGAAAGCACCAATGCAATGGAGTTTGCTTCTTCTCTTTTTCCATGCCTTGCCTTGATTTCCTTTGTCTCCTAAAGAGACTGTTTTAAGAGTGAAGGGAGGCACTGGAGAAGAAAGAAGGAGAGAACATGTAGCGAGTGTTTGGAGATTTTAATTTTAATTTTTTGAATGATAGTGCCTTTGGCTTGCATATTGAAATAATTTAGTAATATTAAAATATTTCTAAAATTAAAAATTAAAAACTTTGAACTTAAAATCCTGAAAATCATATTTACTTAATTAATATATTTTGTATTTTTTTTTAATATTGATTTGAGAAATGAGATAATTTGGTCTGCCTAGAAAATATACTTTTACTGTTAAATTTTATTTTCGTTTGTAATATACTATTATTAACTTAATAATATTAAAAAATAAAAAAATCAATACATAGTTTAACAATAAAATATTTTTTTTAGTAATTGAATGAGATTGATTCTCCCTCTTATAATATAATATTAAAAAAAAAATTTAAAAAAAGAAGAACTGTCATAGTTGTAAAATTAGATGGTTATGTGAGGTTGGACAGTAAATGTATATGCATGTGAGAGACACGTGATGATGTGAAATTTATTTCAAGTACGATCGAATTATGAAGTTTCTCGTTACGCAGAACATTTGCGTGATTTATGCAACGGTTTATTGCTTTAGTTATGCTAAATTTGGAAAACGGCGTGATCTGTGGCAGGCTTTTCTTTCCTTTGCGGGAGTTTTCAAACATATGAATTAAAAAAGAATGAGTTTCGTCTTGGTAAATATAAGCATTATTGATTATGTATGCATTGAATGCCAATGGGTTTGAATTTTGGTATTTGAATCATTTTTTCTGTTACTGTTTGGATAATAAATTTTTATCAATTAAAAAATATAAATATAATATTCTTGAATTATTGAATAAAAAATAAACATTTTAAATATAATTGAAAAAAATATAAAATCAACACTTCAACCGCTATAAATAATTAAGAATGCTTATATATGATATTTAAAAAAAATTAAAAATTACGAAATATCAAATCAAAGTAACACATTTTAGAAAAGCCCATAAACTAATGGTATAATTATTACCTTCAATTACACTTAATTGGCCTTACTAATTAGAAACTGGATTTAATTTTAACCATTTCTACTCTTAATAATATAGATTAAAAAAATTCCTTTTTTTGTTTGAATACATTGTTCAAATATTTCAGCTTAACAACACTACCTTCTATTAAGAAAAAACACATTTTTTGATTCATTAACTCGATGTGTTTTTTCATTAAATCTCTAAATTTTTATTTGATGATATTAAACACTTTAATTAAAGGGCGAAATTAAGGGGGCACAAGGCAATTTGCCCCATTGGTTCCAATATATATATATATATATATATGAATATATCTGTATATGTATTTATTTTAAAATTATTTTTTTAAATATCAATTACTTCAAAATTTTAAATTAGTTTTTATTTTATTGTTTTGATAATTTTATTCAGTACTATAACTATTTATAATTATTGTTTAGTTTAAAGGTTAATTTATAGATTTTAGTTTATTATTTTGATGATTAGGTTAATTATTTTAAAATTTAAATATGAATTGAGATTTGGAGCTTTGATTATTAGGTAAATTATTTTGAAATTTGATTATAATATAAATTGAGAATTTAAGATTTTATAATTAGGTTAATTGTTTTGCAATTTGATTGTGAATTAGATTTATAATTTTGTGATTAGTTTAATTATTTTATAAACTATATTCTATCATATAAATTTATTTAAAAATAATTTATTTAAAAAAAGTATTTCAATTATCTCAAAAAATATATAAATATTATTTAAGAGATAATATCTATTTTATAATTCTACTTGTATTTTTTCAAAGTAAAATTTAAATATTAAAATAAAAATAATAAAAATTTCACATTTAATTATCTAATATGAAAATAAAATAAAATAAAATATAAATATTAATACCAATTATTTTATATTAATTTTGTTATTATAAAAATAAAATTGAATATAAATTTTTTTATAATTTTTTTATTTAAAAATTTTGCCCCTCTTCTTTAAAGTTCTAATTTTATCATTGATTTAGCTATATGAGTTGGTGGTATTAAGTCTTTTTTTAAAAGAAGTTAAATAGCATATTTTAATTATCATTAAATTTGTGTGACTGTTTAAGTAAAATGGTATCTTTTGATAAAAAGAAATTAAGAAATAACACATTTTTTAACTTTTAAATTTTTTGTGTTTTGTGTATCAAGCACCAAAATTTTTATTTAGTGATATTAAACCCCTCGATTGACAATATGTAAAAATTATGCATTTAACTACTATATAAAGAGGCTCAATATCACCAAATCGGATAGTTAAAAATTCCAATATTACTAAATAAAATTTTAGAAACTGAGTATATAAAACACATAAAATTCAGGATAAAAAAATATGTTATTCCTTCTATTAATTGCTATGTTTCGAAAAGTGTAGACTCTAACATCTTCCATTAGTTTTCTTTTATTAATTAATTAAGATAATTTTTATCTTGCAACGTTTTTTTAGTACAATGAAATATGTCATAAAATAGGAATGATCCAAACTCTTGTGCTCAATGGATGGCAATTTTTTTTATTTCACTAAACACACATCTTACAAAGCAAATTATGAATTTTATTTTATATAAATCAAAATGAATTTGAATCCCCTTTTTTTAGAACGAGTATTATTGTTATAATAAAGCATTTATTTAATTATTGAACTATCCTATAATATAATAAAATATAAATAATTTTACATTTTAAAAATAAGGATACGACATAGTTAATATGAAAATAAACTCTTCAACCTTAATAACTAAGTTTTAGGTTGACTCTCCCAAATCGATATTAAAAAAAATTATTATGAAAAATTTGTTATGGTATCATAATTAGTAGTCTTGCCTGAAATGTAAGACTTGTGTCATTAATAGTATCTTTTACGTACTTATCAAGTGTCAATTAGATATTTGATATTTGAAAAGGAGTGTTGAATTCACCGCACATTTAAATATTGCAAAAAATATAATGAATTTATAATAAAAAAAGTTAACCTGATTTAAATAACTAAAATTATTTTGTATTGTAAAATTTAACTTGTTATAAATTGAATATATATATATATATATATATTTAATGGGGATTTCACATAGGGACTTTTAATTTTGCAACCGGTTTAGACTTTAGAAGATTTTAATTGGCATCAATATGCACATGATGATAGAAAATTTTTTATATGATATGATAAAAAAGTGTCGGCTATAACATGGCTTATGCATATATTAATAAGACAAACGATAGCTCCGATCAGAAGTTTCTTCCACGTATTTGGCATTGAGGAAGGGAAAAACCATTAATGCAATGTCAGTGCTCTCTCCGTCTCATTATATTTATTATTATTACTAGATGAGTTCACCCTAAAGTAAACTTTTGTCTATTATGCACCCTTTGAATTATATTGCATGCTAAATTTTTATTTAACACTAATCAACCTTTATTGCTTTAAAAAAATATATTACTTAATTCTTAAAATTTAAAAATATTAGTTATTGTTTAACCATTATTCTAAAATTAAGTGATTTTTAATCCTCAATTGTAATAAAAAAATGTAAAAAAAATCATATATTTTATTTTTCAAAGTAATTATATGAAATAATTAAATAATTGATATTTTTAAAATCTAAAATCAGATTGATACTTTTAGAAAAAAGTAATAAGACGGACAAAATATATTAAATGAAACATTATTATTGTAATAATAATTTTTTTTCTAAATCAAAATTAATATTATTAAGGTATCAAATACCAATGTCTCAAATCAAGAGATTTGGGGATTATTTTAATTAAGTGGGAACTTTAATTGATAAAAATACTGAAATTTTCTGTGTGAGTCCATGTGCTGCCAGTCTGCCATTGCAAAGCACAATCTTAGTATGTTATTATTTTAATTGGAATAATTATATTTTGCTTTTTTAACACTTTAAGTCTAATTAGTCTTCACTTGAGATGGTCAAATTCCACTTTTCTTAAGTGAAGCAGATCTCTTAAATTACTAGCTTAAATTTATAGAATTTTTAAATTTAAAAAATTGAACAGTTTGTAGGATGGTTCTAGAATTGCATAATACAATTCCAATCGATCAGTCAATAATAAACTTCCACGAAAGAGATAATAAAAAAAATAACTAATTTTATTTAATTTTTATTAATTGGATATATATACCCAATCCTTAATATATTTTTCTAAAAAACTCTTGAGTGTGAAAGGCGAATGACATATGGATTTAATTAAAGAATTGAATAAAAATATTACTTGAAATTAAACATTATGTATTAATCAATTTCAAAATCATAAAGGTAACAGATCATCAGTTTTTATGGGTCTCGTCAGTGAAAAAAAAGGAGTTTTTTTTAAAAATACCCTAAAAAATAATTTTTTTAAAAAAAATAATCTATTTTCAATTTCAATTTTAAAAATATTTTTTTTAACTTTTAATTTTAAAAATATTCCTTTTGAGGTATATCTTTAGTATATATTTAATATATTAAAAGTATATTCTATTTTTAAAAATATATATTAAATATATATTTAGTATATCAAAATATATAAAAAATATATAATATTTTAAAAAAATTAAAAATATAGTATAGAATGTAATTTCTTAAAAAAAACAACAAAATCATGATCAAGGGCCGGGTATTGTTGTTGTTGATTACCTCAATCGATAAAATCTAAGATGACTGGTCCTGTACGTATCATATTATAATCATCATAATCTCGAATTAGTAAAAAGTGACATTATTATTATTATTATTATGTCAAACCAAAACAAAGAGATTAATTTAATTTAATTATCTTATTTACCTGATAAGGACTTTTAAAATTGATTTTACATTATGCATTGGATGGGATACAAATGGAAATGGCAGACTGTAAACTGAAATTCACATTTTAATTTTTGTTCGACAGTTTATTCGCAAAATGAAAGTTAATGAAAGTAAGATTCCAATATTTGATTGGTATAAAAATATTATAATTTTAGAAAAAATTATGTTTCAAATTATGTATGGACCTCACTTATCTATCTATCTATATACAATAGAGAGATTATTATAAATATTTCAGATTAAGAAAGATATAAATAGTTGAAAGTCAATATTTGTTCGAGATATTTTTTATTTTAACTTTTTTTAAAAAAATAAAAACAAAATGTACTAAATTTAAAGTTTTTAAATAATTGAAAAGTAAAACCTTTTTTCATTAAATAAAAATATATAAAATATGAGTGTGAAAATTTTAATTTTAAGACAATATTTTATATCAATAATTTGTTTTATATAAAATATGTTATATCACTAAAATTATTTTATTTTTACTATAAAAGTCAATTTTTAATTTTTTTTAAATTTTTAATACTTATTCCGTTTTGCTGAAATCATTGCTTTCAGCTCGTATACACTTATTAAGAAAGTCATTAAAATTATTTTAAATAGATAAAAATATTATATATTAATTCATCAATATTATATTTTTATTTTATTAATTAAGTTATTAATAGTAATGATATAGTTAAAAAAATAATTTAATTTTTTAATTATTTATATAAAGTGATAATTTAAAATAAATAATTTTTTTATTAATGTGATGACTTTAATAGGATGAAGATAGTAATTATTATATTATTTTTAAAAATTTACCATATAAATATAAACTAGCACACCCTAAACTAATTTAAATTCCGACAAGGAGATTTCGGTTGGCATTCTAGATATGGAGAGGGAAGGAATCAATGAATTTTTTCCCTCCAAAATTAATAATGAGGGAAAGCATTTGAAAACCATATTTTTGGATCATTTATTGTCGGTGGTACCTCCACGTGTAAACAATTCCAGCGTGCGGCTATCTTGTTCTCCTCCATTTGCGGTAGTTGGCGCTCCCTATGGAAGATGCACCCCTGGTTTGGCCGATAAAACTTTAAGGGCCGATGAAACTTTAAGGGCTGGTGGACCTTCCCTGGTTTGGCCGACTCACGGTGGACCTGCCCTGCCCCCTCGCCGACATTCCGAACCCAATCGCTTAGCATTTAAATTTGGAACCAGTTTCCCAGTATCAGTAATCGTATTAAATTACATACTTAAGTAATTTATTTTGCTTTAACATATCTCAATTGATTGAATGATTGATTTAAAATCCAATTTTTTTGTTAAATTTTTTCCGCCTAAAAATTTAAATAAATTTTTAAAATATTATTAATATTGACTCAGTCTTTAATTTTTTTTAACTAAATATATATATATATATATATTTTATAAAAAATTAATCATTTAAACTCTTATTTTTAGAGAAAATTTAATTTACCATTAAAATATTAAAATAACATTGTAAGATCCACTTTATTTATTTTATATTTTTTAAATAATTTAAAAAATATTAAAAAATATATTTTTAAATGATTAAAATTAAAAAAATATTTTTAAAACATATTTAAAAATAATAATTTTTTATAGACTTATTTGAATATTTGCCCTTTTTCCCTTCGCTCCTTTGTCATTTTATTTGAATTTCTTTGACATCTGTCTTTTCTTTGGCCGTCTTTCTTTCATATTTTCTTTTTTTTTTTAATTTCCTTTTTTCTTTTTATATTTTATATTTTCTTATTGTAAATTACATTTTTTTCCTTTTTTAATAATTTAAACTAGTGCAGTTGAATATATGAAATTGTTATTATTCTAATTTGGATTTTTTTTAATATTCTAATTTGGATTTAGTTTTTCCTTTTTGTTTAAGTATTTAGGATGGAAATTACATATGTCTATTGTGTAAATGAATATGTAATTTAGCACATAGTATGTTAGCACTGTGTAATTTGATTTTAGCTATTTAAATGTTTTAAAATTGAGAAAAATCTTAATCATTAAATTAACATTTATATATCGCTTTATTTAAAATAACTTAATGATGATAGATGAGTAAACATTAATATTAATATTGAAATAATCTCATATCTTTATTATCATAATATATATCAATTAATATAAATTATTTTTTTTTGTCAAAGTAATTTGACACATGACATTATTTTTAACATAATTTGTATATTTATATCATAATTAATACATTTTATTAAATCGTTTAAAAGTAAATTTAGAATATGATTTTTTTTTTGTATTTTGACTGTAATTTAATTTTGAAGGCGAACTAAAATTTCCTGACAATATATTAGTCAAATTATCAAAACGTACATATCAAAATTCCAAGTAGAGAATGTACTAATTATTAATATATTATGGCGAGATGGCGCATTTTGTAACACCCCTATACTCCGTATACGTACACAGCATGCTAATACGATCGTAATATACGTATACTGAATATAGAGTTGCCACTGTTTACTAAACAGTTGACTCATCCCTTTTTAAAAAAACATGAACAAATTTAAAACATTTAAAAGAAACTATAAACACAAAAGATAAAGTGTTTATTGAAAAGCAGCGGAAAATATAATAATTATTTACAAATACTTATACATCAACTCTCAAGTCTTTACAAAACATAAAATATATACATGTTTGGCAGTATGTCTTTGATCTTTAAGCTCTACTATCAACGCCTCAAAATCTAGACTCTACTCAGTCTAGAGGAACTCTCTGGTTCTTCTCTGTCATCTGCGCGATGAACCACAATCGCGCTAAGCCAACGGCTTAGTGGTACAAACTATAGTAATATTATACTTTAATGAAATGCAAATGTCATAATCTCAAACATATAAACAATTCTCAAGAATCTCATTTTCCATTTATTTCATCATTCATAAATCACATTGAAAATAAAGACAGACTTGGGCCCATAAGACACTAATATGTTATTCAAAGTTCAGAGTTACTGCTTTGGTCTATAATCACAATTATCAAGCCCATAGGCAATATATATATCTTTATCCATGGATAGGGTAACAGATCCAGTCTCTTGGACCTCAACCTGCTAAACTCGAGGAGATCCTCAACCCGGCTAGACTGTTACCTATAACAGACCCTGTCTCTTGGACCTCAACCCGGATAAACCCGAGGAAATCCTCAACCCGGCCAGACTGTTACTTTAATTCACATTTCACATTATTCAATTGGATTCGGCTTACAACCCGGTCTTTTCACCTATCCAGTACTTTATAGGCATGCCGCCAAACCCAGAACTCTGAAGGTTGAATAACACATTAGACACATAATATTTTCATTTATATCTTTATACATTTCTTTCTCAATTCATTATAGCCAACAACCATGGCTTCATATCTCATAATCAAAATAGGCAACCATGCCTCAATCATCTCATTAGCATCATTATAGCCAACAACCATGGCTTCATATCTCATCAAGATAATATACAATATCAATTTATCATTCAAGTATACACAACCAATTGCATTAACATACCTTTCATATTTCATCAAATGTTTAACCCTGTAATCAATTGCTTAGCATATGTATAATCAAATATGTTAAGTATCAAATCATGTGAGTGTATGCAACAATATAGTTTGTACTTACCTTAGGAATAATTCACACCAATCTACAACCTTACTCTTCCAATAATCTTTCAATATTTGGATTAGGGCAACTCAAACTCTTCACAACCTAATCCAAAAGGAATAATACACATGAGATAATAAGACTAAGAACCAACTAGGGCAAACCCTAAACATGACACGCTCAACAACACAGGCGTGTCCCTGACCGTGCCCTAAACTCACAACACAGAAGCTTTGACACGCTCAGCACCACGGGCGTGTCACTGAACGTGTAGTACATACTGTCTCACAGAAACATTGACACGTCCAACAACATGGGCATGTTCATGGGCGTGTCAATTCCTCGCCAACACAGTAGCTATGACACGCTCAGTGACATGGCCGTGTCACTGGACGTGCCAATACTACAACTACACAGAAGCTGTGATACGCTCAGTGACATGGGCGTGTCACTGCTCGTGTTACCCATCCAAGAACACAGAACCATCGACACGCCCAAAGACTTGGCCGTGCTCATGGGCGTGTCAGGCCAAAAACTTAGATTCTGGCAACAACAACAACACAACCAACAAATCACTTCCTTACGCCAAAATCCACTTCAAACAAACTTAGCTCCACATACCTAAGAACCATAATAAACTTACAAAAACACCAAAAACAACTAAAAACATACATCCAACACAAATCAAAATCATCACCACAAACCCAAAACACAACCACAATACATTCACGTCCAACAACTTACTCTTTCCTTCAATCCAACCCCCAAAATCCAAAATCACTTGAACCAAACACTCTTAAACACATCTTAATCAAACATATTCACATACCATCAACAATCAACCAACAAACTCAAACACATCTTAAAAGAAAATCAAGAAATCAAGAGGAAACTTACCAAAGATGAAGAAACTCTTAAATTTCCAACTTGATCACTTGAAAACTTCCTTAGATCTTGAGTTTAAAAGATCAAATCCCTCTCTCTTGCTCTCTCTATGGAATTGCCGGCCAACATAGAAAAAGGAAAAAAAGAGGAAGAAGATACACGAAGGGGAAAGAAGGAAAGAAAAGAAAAGAAAAGAAAATAAAGTCAAACTCTCTCTCCAACCACTCATCCTCAAAATCCTCTCCACCAAGCAAAAATACAATTAAAATATTCAAATATCCCATTCCACTCACTTAATTTCCATTTCCATTGATTAACTTAATAAATAAAAATCATTAACTAATCATCTTTGACCTCCACTAACTTGACTTGTATATGTTGTATATATTGCTATATATACAACATATACACTCTCTCTTCACTTCCTTTTTCTTTCCAAATACACATATACATTAAATCCAATTAAAACAACAATTATACCCAAAACTTCTAGGGTACATTTTGGGATATTACACATTTCGCTGCAACACAGGTCAAGCATTTTGTGACAGTATTTTTCCTAATCATTATGGATGTTTGGCTAGATGACTTTTCACTAAAACTAGTTGAACCTAATGTTTATAGAGTTGAACTGCGAGGCATTGTGGTGGGTTTACAAAAAGCTTGGCAGAAAAGGTTGGAAGAAAGTCTTGGTTCGGGTGGATAATGTTAGTGCTCTTCATGCATTTAATTAAGTGGGAGATCGCAATATTTTGCATTGGAACCTCATTAGCAGAATTCGATCTTAATTATTTCAAGATTGGCAGTTGGAGTTAATCCACATCTATAGGGAGGCGAATAGCTTAGAAGATCACATGGCTAAACATGGCTTTTGATCAGGTGGATAATTACTGTTGGTATGATTATGCTCCTCCTAGCTCAATGATGATTCTCTTAGCTGATTCATTTGGTGTTTGCACTCCTAAATGGATAGCTAATTAGTGTTTATTTGGTTGTTTTGTTTCCTTATTATATATATATTATAGCGGATTAATTGGGGGATACTAGTATTATAAATTCTTAAATTTCCTCCTTGATAGTATACATATTTTTATTACTTTTTCTTGTAAATAATGTAATGTATTCATTTAATAAAAAAATTAACATGTTTATAATGTACATGGACTCCTAGAGGCGTGGTTATTTAGAGTTATATAAGATGGGTCATTTTCAAATTAAGGGGGTTTTGTGGTAGATTTAATGGCAAATGGCAGACATTGATATCTTTTTAAATGGCTACAAAGACTTGTTTGCTCTTGCTCATTACTTCTTAGCCTAAGCAACAACTATGACTATGGTCCTCCAGAGGTAGCATCCTCACCTACGACTATTCCAAATAAAGTCACAAGCGCCCTTAAGTCTTATTTTATGGTCTCATTCTATTTTCCTTTCTTGTTTGTTACTTTTTTTTTTGCCAATAAGAAAGAAAATATATTAACAAATGCAAGTCTTTTTGAAGCAATGCATCAAACATAGGGGAATGTACATGAATCCAGTTAAGGGAGAGAGAATTCTTGTACATAGCTAACGCTAGCCAATCTGCCACATTGTTTCCATTCCTAGACAGATAAATCCCCAGTATTGAAATTTTGTTTTAAGTAATCCAATGTCTGACACAATTGGTTCTATTTCCCAAGGGCAAGCTGAATCACCATTAATGGCCTGGATAAGAGTTAAACAATATGATTCCAATGTCGGTATCCTTTTTCTTTAGCAACTATAATGGCTTGTGCTTCATTAGATAGTGGGGAAGATGATTCAATGAGACAAGTGAAGCCATCCTCAACAAGACCTCCGCTATTTCTAAAGATACCTGTTATGCCCGCTTAACTGGAAGAGTTACTAAAACTAGCATCAACATTTTCCTTTAGCCAATTTGTTGGGGAAGGGCACCATTTTTGGATTAGGTCCTTGTTTGAGTCATAATCAATTATAAAGATAGGTGTGTTGACATGAACCTCTGCATGGGATACCGTGGCTTCTGGATCTGGATTGATATTCTTGAAACAAAAATCATTTCTTACCTTTCAAATGCTTTTACAAAAATAAGCCACTTTTTCCATGAAGAATTCATTACTGACATTTTTAGCAAGAAGCAGCATGTGCTTCCACCATTATTTGAATGAAGATAAGCTTAGTGCAATTGGAAAGAACTCAAAATTTGACCTGAACTATGTAGCTTTGGCATGGTGGCATAAGAATAGCATATGAGTGATTATTTCAACCTCCACTCCACAAATGGAAGAAAGGCTCCTCACTAAAGGTTCTCCTATGTAAATTAAATTTCACCGCTATAACATTCACACAAAAGTCTCCAAAGGAAGTTTCTAATTTTTGGCTGTACATTTAACTTCCATATGGACTTCCATATCCTTGGATGAGGAGGAGAAGAAGTAGAAGAAGAAGAGGCAAACGATTCTTCTCTTTTATTACATAAATAATGGTACACATATTAGTTGTGATAGTACATGTTCTTTCATGGAGCCAAATCAATCTATCATCATCGTTGAGTCTCGAGAAAGGTATCTTCAAAATTTCTAAAGCCACATTAGGAGAGAAAGTGCCAATGATCACATCCCTCTTCCATCCATTATGTCTATCTATAAGATCAGCCACCCATATTAAATATGGGTTATTCGGACCGCTGCTCGAAATCTGAAATTGTGGAAGAGTGGGAACCCATGGATCTTTTTAAATATTAATGTTGGCGCCCTTCTTTACCATCCATCTTTAGCCCCCTTTAATGAATTGCCTGGTATCGAGCATAATTCTCCATACCCAAGACGGTCTTGAGCCTATTTTGGCCTCTAGGAAGGATCCATTTGGATAGTAAATGGACTTCATCAGTTGAATGCATGGAGAATCTTTCTTTTGAATCAGCTTCCAACATTGCTTAGCCACCAGAGCAATATTGAAGAATAGAAAGTCCTTAAAACCCAAACTACCACAAAACTTGAATTTAGAAAGAGTGTTCCAATCCTTCCAATAAATGTCTTTACCATCCTTACCAAATTTTCACTAAAAAGTAGAAATTATACGGTCAAGTTCCTTAGAAAAGCCCTTATGAAGCAAGAAGCAGGACATGACATGAGATGAAATAGCTGTGAAAACTGATTTAATCATCACTTCTTTACTTGCATGAGATAACATATTATATTTCCATGACTAAATCTTTTTTAGCAATCATGTCTTTCAGGAACAATAAGGTTTCCTTTTTTGATCTCCCCATTGTGAAGAAAGGCCCAAATATTTTTCTCCACCTTTCATTTCTTATAACTCATAATCTGAACAATATGCGTTTTGATCTAAGCTGGGATGGATCTGCTAAAAGCAACTATAGATTTTTACCAGTTAATTTTCTATCCAGAGTCTACACAATATGCATTAAAGATTTGCATGATATTTTAGGCTTTATCAGGATTTGCCCTACCGCACAAAAGGGTATCATCTGCAAATAATAAATGAGTAAAAAGAAGTAAATTTTTGCGTAAAAAGAGTATAGGTGCATATAAGGCACCGGGTAGAGTATGCGAAAATATTCTCATAACATATGAGCTGTTTCATTCTTTGAAATGCCGAAAACCCACTAGAAATTGGAATATGAATGTAAAGTTGGATATGAATAAAGCTTATGACAGGGTAGAGTGATGCTTCTTGGAAAGAATCTTTCGGGCCATGAGATTTTGTGAAAAGGCAGTCAGGTTGCTCTTACAATGTGTCACAAATATCTCTTATATTATTATCCTAAATAGAGAGATTATTGGTAGCTTTCAACCTTCATGGGGACTATGAGGGGGAGATCTCATATCACCATTTCTTTTTCTACTTGTCACTAATGCTCTATCTGCTTTGTTAAATCAAGCCAGAGAGGAGAAAATTTCTTAGTTGTTACTTAGCCCCTTGATTTTTTTATGAGGACATTTATAAAACTATCCAAATATATATATATATATATTAAAAATATTAAATCAAAATATTTATATTTTTAGAAAAAAATAGAATAAATTTTTAAAAATATATCACATCTTACTAAAATAAAAGTTTTTTTTAAATACATCTTCTGTCTTCTCTCACTGTAATCAATATTTTACATCAAATTTTATCTTTTTTTATAAACTTCAATATTAAATAAAAGTATTCTAATAAAATAACGAAAATTAATATTTTAAAATATTTTTTAATATATAAAACTTAGTAATTTTTATAATAAAAAATTTTAATTTTAATTACAAAAAATAAATGACACTAAAAAAAGAAAAAATATAATAATTTAAATAAAAATTATTAAAATTATTTTTAAATAACTTTTACATACAATACACATAAAAAAAAACCAGTTGGAAATAGCTCAACTGGCCACCTGATATTACTCTCATAAGCAGAGGTCAGGGGTTCGAACCTTACAAAAACCGATTTCAAGGTTCGAGTTTTTTTTTTTTAAAAAATAATACACATAAAAAATTTTAAAAAATATTAATTTTATTATATAGATTTTTTGTGTATTTGACATATTTTTTGAAGATGTTATAGATATTTAATGGATGTTATGTATATCCTATATATTTGTTTGTATATATTACATGTATTTTATATAGATATTATGTGTATGTTGTATAAATATAAAATTTTTAAAAATAAAGTTAAAAAAATATTAAAAATATTCTATATATGTTCAGCAGATATTTAATAAATGTTTAATAGATGCTTAGTATATGTTCTATATATGTTATTATTCGTTGTGTGTATATTTTTTATATATTATATATATTATGTATATGTTGTATATATGTTTATTTATTTATATATATTATATATATCTTCTTGTTATACATTTATCAGAAGAGGTAACCATTAATCGAATATATGAAAAAGAAGAATCTATATAGCCGACCTCAATTAATTTAATATCAAGGCTTTATTGTTGTTGTCGTATGTATATTGATAATATGGCCTTAAAAAATTATTTTTGAGTTTAATAAATAAATAAAAAATAAAATAAGAAAATAAAAATTATTGAGAAAAAATATTAAAACTGAAAAAAAAGTGCATGTGTTACATAATTGAAAAAAATAATATTCCACGATAGCTTTGAAAAATGAAACCCAATATGAGGTATGCAATGCAAATTCCTCATTTTTATAGGTGCTTATAGGTTGGCCCAAATATGTACTATACTACGTATATGACAACTTATAGGAACTAGAGATTGTAAGATGGAATGAATATACAATTATCAAGTGGTGGTAGTGTGATAATTGTTAAGTTGAAATAAGTGCAAGATAATTTTCTTTCTTCCCTAGGGTTCCTTTCTTTCTCTGTGTGTGAATAGTATCACCACCTCTTTGTGAGATTTCAGATCTAGATTTGGTGCTACCGACAGTTGCCTGTATCCTTCGACTTATTTGTTTCTTTTCTTAGAGTTCTTAATAATCCGAGGGGTTAGGGTTTAGATTCCTTAGATCTACAACCTTTTGATCCTCTCTTTTACTCCTTAATGGAGTTTATAGGGCTTATGGCGATGGAAGATCTTGGATTCGATCATGGACAGGGGCGTGCTTTTAATTTGAGGGTATGCAATGAATTTTACTTCATCGCCCTGATATTTTATGTAATTGAGCTCTTGAGAGCAAAATTTTGCATGTCTGAGTTGGTGGGCAAAGAGGAGTACAGTCTAATAAAGCTGCACTGCCCTTATAACCCCGTGGTTTTTCTCTTTTTGTGCAAAGTAGAAGCTTTACAATTCCTACCTTCTCTCGTGCATGTCTGCTTAAAAGGTGGGTTCTTTTCCTTCTTTGTATCTCTTTGTCATGTTTGTTTACGGCAACCCCCATGGCTGTTTGGTTCAAAGTACCAAGATGGTACTATGTTTGTGGGTTGAGTATTAGTGAAGTTCCTTCTTTAGTGAATAATTTGAAGCTCTTGACCAAGACTTTTTCGGTCTTTGGCTTATTGCACAATGGTTATGCTCTATCTTATTTTTAGGTTATGATGTGTTATTTTTCTTCTTATGAACGGCTTGTAAGTTTATTTCGCTAGAGGTTTTCCAAAAGAAGAAACACCCATAATAGATTTAAAATTAAGTCTTTGATTGTTGAGCTTCTTTTTGCTCTCTCATATGTTATCCATCTCCATGGTTCCCCACCCATGATAGAGTTTTTTGTAATCTAAGAATAATTTAATATGTATCTTCTTTATTTTGATAAAAAAAGTACTGGTGGTGTGTATAAAATAAAATATATATACTATTCACTTATTTAATTTAAGTGAATGAATTAAATATATATTATTCACTTATTTAATTTAAGTGAATCACTTACCTAAAAAACTAAATATATTTTAAGATGAATTACATGTAAAAAATAAAAAAAAAAGAGAGAAAATAGCTTAATCTATTAGAGTTTGATTATTGACTTATTATATATATATATATATATATATATATATATATTAGAATGTAATGAGAAAGGAGAATAATGAAATGAAGATGATATGACATGTGAAATGAAATTTATTATGGATGGTTGTGAATAGAGAAATAGTTATCCCATGCATGCTCCTAGTAATTGATAAAGCATACAGCTACGCCAAAAGCTATTGCTATGGTTGGTGTACCATTTACATTTATTAGATTACTCAAGATCCACATGTAAAATCTTGTGATAAGATGTTCACGACTCATTAAGTCAAGATCCACTTCTTTTCACCAAAAGCTTATGCATTCTTCACATGTAATTGCCTTTTTCTGTTTTATTTTTGTTTTTATTTTTTCATCACATGTTCAAATCTTAATTAATGTCATTAATGATAAATTTAATTTATATTTAAAATAATAAATTAAACCTTAATTTATGGTACATGGATTAAACGAGAATAAATATATTTATTTGAATGATTAGTAATATAGTTTTTGTTTGGATGATTGGTAATATAGCTTAATAATATATAATATTTTTAGGGACGTATGCAAAATTTCTAATTAGTGAGGACTTATCAATAGTTTAGTTATTGCGACAAATAAGGTTAAAACAAATTTTACTGACAAATATAAAAATGGATGAATGTGATATTTTTTTAATTGGACGAATTTATTTAGAACTACCTTTGCTCTTGTGCTTGACCCAAATGAAGACTTAATAATAGTTGTCGATAGTTCAAAAATACAACTCTTAAACCCAAAACACTTGTTTAATTTTATGGATAGTCTATAGACTTATAGTATTATAAAGTTGCAGTACTTAAATTTCAAATCGTCCTAATAAAATTCTTAAATTTATTTTTTTCTCATTAAAATCTTAATTTCATTTTTTACACATATAAACTCTACGTGGAGTCTACATATTTAATTTAAAATAAATAATTACAAGTCATTCTTTCACTAAGTTTAGAAACTATTTATAAAACTAAGCTTTAATCTAATTTTATAGAACTTTTAAATATTTATAAATAAATTTAAATATAACAAATATTTTAATAAAATTTTAATATAATTCCAAGAAATAAGTAAAAAATAAAATATTAAATATATTGGTAAAAAAATAGAAAAATTGAATATATTAATATTATTTAATATAATATTAAATAATTTAAGTTATATTAACAAATAATAATAGAAGGATTAAATTCACTATTTAAGTATTTAATTAGATTTAGTTAAATATTTGATTATTTATTTAAAATATTTAATTATTAAATTAGATAAAAATACTTATTATTTTTTGATTTTTGAATTATATATATATATATATTCATTACATAAGGTAATATATATTTTATATTCATTACATATATATTTTATATAATGTTTATAGTATAAAATATATTATATACTAAAGCTTCTCGGAATTATTTTTTTGACGAAATTTTACTCATCTATATTGTATATATTATTTATCATACACTGTATGAAAATATATGTATATATTTAGTATATACCAATACGGTTTATATAATATACTTTTTTTTAAAAATTTTAAATGTACTAATATGCTTAGTAACTTTTAATATATATAAAATAAATAATATATAAAAATACAAAAAATAATTAATACTTGTGTCTAATTCAATAATTAAAATTTTAATTAAATAATAAATATACCTTAAATTATTATTATTCATTAATATAACTTAAATTATTTAATATTATATTAATAATATTAATATATCCAATTTTTATATTTTTTGAACAATATATTTAATATTTTATTTTTACTTATTTCTTGAAATTATATTAAAATTATATTAAAATATTTGTTATATTTAAATTAATTTATATATATTTAAAAATTCTATAGAATTAGATTAAAAGTTTAATTTTATAAATATTCCTAAATTTAATAAAAAATAACTTATAATTATTTATTTTAAATTAAATATGTGGACTCCACGTGGACACTATATGGGTGCCATGTGGAGTTTACATGTACAGTCCCTCACTAAAAAATAAAATTAAGATTTTAATAATAAAAAATAAATTTAAAAATTTTATTAGAATAATTTAAAGTTTGAGGATCATAATTTTATAAAACTAGAAATTTATAAATTTATGACTATTTATAAAATTAAGCCCGAAAGAGTCAAAGTTCTTAATGAGATATTTCTAGAGATAATTATTAAAGTCTTTTCACTTAAATTTCAAAAGTGTTATAATTTTTTCAGTAAAATAACTAAATAAGAAAAATAAGATCACATACAAATTGCATTGTTAAATTATCAAATAAGATGTTAAATTTAAAGTTCTCATTATCAGAAAATATAAAAAATTAAAAAATGAAATAACAAAAATAAAGATATTACAGATATCATGAAAGCTTATCGAAGAATAACTATTCCTTCATGCATGTTAGCTCTAATCATCTAATTATGAAAATATTAACTATTACCATTTTACATAAACAAAAATAAAGAAAATCCATATAATATTATACTAAATTCTTATTAAAAAAATTAATCCATATAATATTATACCAAATTCTTATTTAAAAAAATTGAAATCCACCAAGGGTGGGCTTTCGGTCGATTAGTTAGTTAATTAATCGATTAAATTAAAATTTAATCAAACCTTTTAAAAATATATTTTGTTAACCGAATCGATTAATTTTAGATTTCAGCCAGTTCAGTTAATTAATCGATTTAAATCGATTGATTCAATTAATTTCTCTTTTAAGCGAATATATATATATATATAAATATATATTTTTTTTTGGCTTCAACGACTGTTTATAATTTCCTGCCTACACACAATGTGTATGTTTCATCCATCTTTACAAAGTTGAATTTTGAGAATATAAATTTAAAAAACTCATTATAAATAGAAGTACACAACATATATATGATTATCAAAAATTACATATAATTTTTTAGTTTTTTAGTTAAAAAAATACTTCAATTTGCCTCAATTGCTATACAAGAATTTTTTTTACTTAACTTTTAATTTTTAAGAATTGATTGAACTCTATGACTTTATAAATTTAAATTTATAAAGTTAAATTATTTAATTAATTTCAATTAGAATTATAAAGTAAATTAATAATTAGTATTACAAATTTAAAATTTATTTAATTTTTCTTTTTAATCAATAATATAAGATAATATTAAAGTTTGTCTTAATTTTCACTCAGAATATAATTGCTGCATATATATATATTGTAATAATATAAAAATAAAGAATTAAGAAATTATTGTATTAATTGAAAAATAAAAGTAACGATGGGTTATATTCATAAAATTTTTATAAAAATATCAGAAAAAATAAAAAAAATAAATTTACCATATTTTTAAAAATATTTTCAGATTTATTAGAATTTATAATTTTTTTTTATAAAAATATCAGATTTAGATAGTTTATTATAAATTTATTATATGTTTATTATGAGATTATTATAAGTTTATTATGAGTTTATAAATTTATATAATTTATTATAAATTTATTATGAATTTATTATAAAATAATTAAAATATTTTAATATAAAAAAAATATAAAAATTAGTGGAAGGTATAATTTTTTCAATAATTATGGATTAAGTTGGGCTGGGTTTAAAGGCTCATATATGACTATGAGAATGTGTTTCTTCCAAAGAAAATTGCCATAAACAAATATGCAATGTTGTTTGATCAAAAGTAAAGAAAGACTTTTTGCTAAAAAAACAAAGAAAGAAAGACTTTTTGCTAAAAAAACAAAGAAAGACTTCTAATCTCTCTGAAGATCCAGACAGAAATGAGAAATTTGTTTTTTTGGGTTAATGATTAATCGATATATTAAAATTAATTAATTATTAATCAAACTAAAAATTAAATTACATCAATATTATAAATCAAAATCAATTGTATATAAATATAATTAGTTAACCAAATTAATAAATTGGTCCGCTAACCGATCCGATTAGTTAGTTAAAATGTCCACTCCGTTAAACAACTCATAAATCTCTCTTTAGAAAAATTTTGTGTAGATTATAAAATAAAAAATAGATTATAAAAATATATTTTATATTTAGAACAATTACTTTTTAATATTTTAAAAGGTAAAATTTTAAATTTACTAAAATTTATATTTTTTAAAATATAAAATTATCGTAAAAAACTACAACATAAAAAAGACTATAACTTAAAAATTAAAATAAATAATAAATTAAATCACACATCATATTCTTCAAACCAAATATAATGGTTAATTAAAGTCATTCAACTTAAAAAAAAACCGCAATCAAATTAAAAAAAAAACAACAAAAATAATTTACTCTCTCATCTAGCCCGTACTTGGTCCGGGCACGTGATTTTTCTTATCCGATTCTTCAACAAAATCGAACCAAACCAATTTATTTCTCATCCGATGCGGGATGGCGACCGTCATTTCTCAGCCAGTTCTTCCGGCTATGCTAACATCCGATGCGGGATGGCGACCGTCATTTCTCAGCCAGTTCTTCCGGCTATGCTAACATCTATCCGAGCCCTGAAACACTGCCCGAATTTTCATTTCCGACTCTCCTATCGGAAATCAACGTTCAAAGTTTCGACGGCGAAGAAAGGACCGCCGGAGCTACATAATCCGAAACCAGGTTCTGTAACAATTATTAACTCATTTCGTCATTTTTTTTGTTTAATCTAAAACATTTATTTCTGCTATTGAATTACAGATAGTGAAAATGAAAATTCGTTGGCAGAGCATGGGAGTAGTGTTGATTTGGGTTGGCTACCTGCTTTTCCTCACGCGTTGATAGCTTCTATGTCCAATTTTCTCTTTGGTTATCACATAGAGTTAAATTCTTTTACTCTCTTTTTATCATCATTCTCTCTATAATCTATAATCCGATTTTTCTAGTTTATTAATTGTGGATACTGTAACGTGTTAATTTTATAAATGTTGATCGATGATTGTGTGCAGAGTGTTGAATGGCCCTATTGTTTCTGTTGCGCGAGAGCTGGGTTTTGAAGGAGACCCAATTCTTGAAGGACTTGTGGTAAGCATATTTATTGCTGGAGCATTTATTGGAAGCATTAGCTCTGGTTCACTGGTGGACAAACTTGGATGTCGGCGCACATTTCAGGTTGACACAATACCATTATTTCTTGGTGCAATTATAAGGTACGTGAAATGATGAAATATAGGAATATTTGCCAATTATCATAGTAAATTGTTTCGAAATAAAGTTGCCATGATTCATCTAAGGGGCTCATAATTTCCACTCTGAAGGTTAGTTTAAGGATTTTCCATAGATTGGGTCAATTGATGTTAAGCATAATATAATACCACATAAATTAAATATAGAATGAGCTTATATATATAATTGAGCTCTCCAACCTCAATATTTGACTTTTAAGAGTGGCTTTTTCGAGAGTTTATAAACTCTCAATATTTCTGCATGGTATCATATCAGAAAAATGATACTTCTCTTCTTTCATAATTCAAACTATGATTTCTCTTTCATTTCTACAATTGGGGCAGTGATTTTTTTTTTTATCAGGCAATGATCTTATCTTGTAATAGTGAAATGCTAACTTTATGTTCTCATGTTTTAGATATAATTAAGTGATTGAATTTAATGCTGTGGCTTCTTAGTCAGTTTTTGTAATTTGTAACAGTGCACAAGCCCATTCCTTGGATGAAATGCTATTTGGAAGATTTCTTGTTGGACTTGGGATTGGTGTGGACACTGTTCTTGTTCCATTTATATATCAGAGGTAATCATGGTGTATTTATTGATTTACTTTTTTCCGAAGTCACGTTTTCAAATTTCACCTCGTAACAATTTAAGATTTTTATGACATATGCCTTTGAACTAATGCCATTGAAAAATCCTTGTCGACCATCTGATGCTTTGTTCAGTTAATTGTAAATTACATACAAATACACACACACACTCACACATACATACATATATACATATACATAAATCTTTGCACTGCATATATATATGTGTGTGTATTTATTAAATCTTTCCTCAAACTGCATTTTGCCTTAATAGTTAATGCTTTTTAGGACAAAGGAAGACTGAAATTTTTTAACAGCAACTCCAAATTCTTTTTGCTATATGTTTTAGGTTGCCCAACAAAATACAGGGGTTCACTAGGAACTATGTGTCAAATAGGCACGTGCCTTGGGATCATTACATCACTGTTCCTTGGAATTCACTCCGAAACTGATCCACATTGGTGACATCCTTTTCCTTTTCGCCCTTTGGTGATGCTTGATAGAGTTGAGATATCATTATTTTTTCCTTTTGTTATTTCTTAATTACATATGTAGGTTTGCTTTTCATCTGATTTGTATTTCACTGCTTGAAATGGTTGTAAATTGCAGTGGCAGTTTTATGGCCAAACTATAATAGCTGCTGTTGTCACTATCGGATTTTCATTAATAAAAACAAAAGAGAAAAGCAGAATGACTCAAATTCATATTTAACTAAAGAATTTAACTAAAGATGCATTAAAAATATACTCTCAAAGCTAAAAATTTCTTTTATTTGAAATATTTGGTAGTTGCCCCCTAGGAGGTGTGATGGAGGATCTTGGCAGCAAGAAATTCTTTTGATTATATATTTACCTTACTTTTCAAAATTCTTTATTTGTTTTCCTAGTCTTGGAATCTCGAGATATTGTGAGAAATTATTACAAAAACTGAATTCTGGAGGTGAATTTTGCGTTTTTAGGGCTGGGAGATGTTAGAATGCAAGGTTTGGATTCAATTTCTGCCTTCGGAAAGTTGCTTTTATTTGCAAATGGGATTAGAAAGTCCTGCTAACTGAGGAAAGGCTGTAAAATGGCTGTTATCAGCCATATTGGCCAATTTGACTGATAACAAGCTGATAACACTTGTCCCTGATACACTCAGCCTGAATTCTATTGTGCATTATTTGATCAGTATTTACAACAGTTGGGTAGGAACATTGTTGCAGGAAATAGTTGATTCATGAGAGCTCATACAGATTGACTTTAATAATTGATATGATAAATCAATATCCTGCTATATTACCTATATGTAGAAGACCTAACATATTAAATCGCTTTTTATCATACATCAATATGATATTTGCATGTGTCACAGGGTTTTAAGAACATTAATTTTGTGTTGGTGTCAAACATCTGGGAGATTTGGATCCCTCAAGCTTAGATATTTCTTTTTGAATTGTTGTATAGTGCTTAACAAAATATCTCCTTCAGGTGGAGGACAACACTCTCTATTTCAAGTGTTCCTGCATTTATGCTTTTACTGGGTATGCAATTTGCTGTGGAGAGTCCTCGTTGGCTTTGTAAAGTATGATTCCTTTGTTTGTCTCTGCGAATGTGTGGAAGGTTTGGTTTGTGGATGTCATCCCTGAAGCTATTATGTTTTGGTTTTGTAGGTAGGGAAATTAGAAGATTCTAAAGCAGTAATTTGCAATCTTTGGGGACCATCTGAAGCTGAAAGAGCTATTGAAGAATTCCAATCAGTCATTAAGAATGATGCTAGTGATGCAGGCAGTAGGTGGTTGAACCTCCTAGAGGAGCCACACTCTAGAGGTTGTACCAAGGTTGTTCTTGGATATTACATTTAAGTAAATATTATGCAAAATGAAATATCAATTGCAAGAATATCTATGTAATGTAACCTTTTTATATGGCATGTGTTATCCATATATACATTTAAATGTAAAATTGAAATTTGTGCATATTTTGTTTCTCAACTTGAGAAGCTAGGTTATTTCTTATTAAGCTGTAATATTCTCCTGCAGATATTTATGTTGTTGTGCTGTTGCAGTTGCACTCATTGGAGGTTTACTTTTTATACTGCAACAATTTGCTGGGATAAATGGAGTCCTCTATTTTTCGTCATTGACTTTTAAAGATATTGGTATAACAAGTGGAGCTTTAGCAAGCTTATTTGTTGGATTCACCAATTTTGCAGGTTTGAGATTCTTATCTGTATTGTGCTATGTACTTTAGCACTTAGTGTCTTTTTTGAAACATTCTCTTAATTTTGTAAAACATTGATCAATTTTAAGTGCACTTTTTGCTTCATGCTTGATGGACAAGGAAGGGAGACAAAAGCTCTTAATTGGCCGTTATATAGGAATGGTGAGTGTGTGTGAAATGATTGTAAAAGAAAACAAGATAATGATCTTAAAGAGAAAGGAATATTATCACAAACTTAAAATGGCATGCTATCAATTATTCAGCATTGTATTTATGCTCTTAATACAACCAAACTTGCTTAATGACCAAAAATAAATACAAAAGAATTATGATTCCAAGTTATGAATTCATTATTCCTATGCAGGCTGTGTCAATGTTTCTTGTAGCATGTGCAATCAGTTTTCCAGTAGATGAGGAACTAAGTCACAACTTATCAATAATTGGAGTTCTTATGTAAGCAGCTTCTTATTATGCAGAATTTAGAATTTTATTTTTTTATTTTATGCGTTGTTGCCTTGCTGATCCATAGGTATTGTTCTGAGAAGAAAGCTCATGCTTTCTCACATGAAAGTCTGTTTTCTTTCTCCAAGGGACTTGTGAGATGTAGAAAACTGATCCCTTTATGAAGATACTGAATTTGAAACTTTCATGTTCCACTAGGCCTAGCAGTTCATTAACATTCTTCTTCATAGCAAAAACATGAGAAGTAGCTGAGCTCTGTTTTAAGACCCAACTCACTTGCATCATTATAAGCCTTACTTTCTAGGTTTATGTTACTATTAATTTATATTAATATTTAGATACACTTTGGTTGCTTTTCCTGCACTGCAGTATCATTTTTAGATATTTATTTGGTCCAGATGCTTTTGATGCATATTCCTCTAATCTTTTCCTTGTACACCTGGATAGTGAACCGATGATAATTTCATTCACAGTTAACTAAAATAAACTAACTTGGACAAAAGTGGTTTAGAATGATTTTACAGCTTTATATTTATTCAAAGATGTAGGCTAAAATTGCGCTTAGTGGAAAAAGAGAATCCATATAATCGACTCCAATTAACTTGAGATTAAGTTTTTGTTGAGTTGAATTGTTTAGCTCTATGCATTTCAAGATGGAATTTGCAAAAGCTAGTGCATTGCTTGTGATAGCAGTTGACATGAGCCTTGCATTAATGATATAGTTTTTGTTTCTTATGGTTACGTGTAATCGATACCTTCATACGAAACATGCCATACAACCATTGGGCTAGTTTTCCAATGATGGAGTTCCTACCTAATAGTGTAGGAGGTCCAGGGTTCAAATCTTGGCAAACCCCTTCATGTGAAAATTTCTGATATGCCAAAAAGAAAAGGAAGATGCCAGATAAAATAACCACCGTATGACCTCCAAAATCTTTCTTGATACTGATCTGAAATATATATTAGTACAAAAATCTTTCATTAACGCTTTTGCCTTGCCTGCTCATTGTTCACTTTGGTAGGTTTGAATTAAAAATTCCAAACAGTGCCAATAAAGTCAGTTTTAATATAGCACAAGCTGACCATAGCAAGTAGTAATGAAAGCCAGCTAATCCAAGATGTTTTTGATTTGGGCAGTTAGTTGAATTATAGTCAAGCTCTTTAATTGTAAATTTCTCATGTTATTCATTTATTCCTTTGCTGATAGACAATAAAATAGGAGGTAAAAATATAGACGGTAATGGCTTTATATAAAAATGTATAGTGTATAGAACAATACAATCTATTACCAAACTGAATTTTGAGTTTGAATACTTCTTGAAACTGAATGCAACCACTCTAGTTCTGAGGCCGAGTTATTGGACTAGCTTGGATTGGATCCATTCAGTTCTAATGGTTTGCTTGCTTTTTGTTAACCCCTAAATTACATCATACATGCAGATACATTTTTACATTTGCAATTGGAGCTGGTCCAGTAACTGGTCTTATCATACCGGAACTTAGCGGTGCCAAGATGCATGGAAAGATTATGGGATTCAGTTTTTCTGTTCACTGGGTGAGTTTCAAAGTGATGATTCAGTTTTTCTGTTCATTGGGTGAGTTTCAAGTTGATTATTCTATCATTTATTTATTTACCTCTTTTGTGGGCTGGGAGGAGGATGAAGTGAAGGAGCCAGTTCTTAATTCTTGATGGCTCCTGCACCAGAAGGTATAGTTTCTTAGAGTGCCATGCGGCGTTTACACACTTCAGGCAGGAATTGAGATGGAAAAAAATTTTAAAATTCAATTTACGTCATTTGTTTTATACTATGTTTTTTTTATACTATATCTTCTTTATGATGCTATGGCTCGATTCACCTTGTATAAAATGGTGTGCCTTTAATTCAGGTTTGCAATTTCTTGGTGGGTCTATTCTTTCTGGACTTGGTGGAGATTTTTGGTGTTGCTCCAGTTTATACTGGCTTTAGCAGTGTTTCCTTGTTAGCTGCTATATTTGCTAATTATTTCATTATTGAAACTAAGGGGCGCTCTCTCGAGGAAATTGAAATGTCACTTAACCCCAATTTCCCAGTCAGGGACAAGCAACAGTAAACCAACTCAAAAACCAAGGTAATGACAGCTGATGAAGTGTTAATTGAGCATGCTGTAGAAATGCATTTTTCTTGAACAATTCCAGCTGGTGATCCTTTTTGCTGTGGTTACTTAGCTGTGTACAAGTATAATTCAGAATTTTGTATTGACAGAAAGAAAATGTCTCTCCTGTAGTTTTTTCTGCTATCGTTTTGCCAACATTGTAATTCTTATTGCATCATTGAGAGTTCACTTGCTGCATCTCTTCTCTACTATATTGGATTCTTGGTTATGTATGAGAAGCTTTCTCAGCACACGGTGTTAATTGAGGCAAACACCAGTCTCTTTGTTCTTGCGACTTATAGGATTAATAATCAGAAAAATTCAAGTTCTTTCAAGTACTTTTCAATTTAGGCACCTTTTTTTTTTAAAAAAAAATTATTATTTTGTACTATATCGTTGATATTGCCTTAACTTTTGTGCAATCAATTTAAATTTAGAACTTTGTTATATTAAATAAAATTATTATATATTTTTTTTGATAATTATTCTCATCATATTTTATAATTTTTTTATTAGTGTTATTTTAATAATTTTACGATAAATTTATAATAAATTATATAAATTTATAAATTTACAATAACGTATAATAAATTTAAAATAAATTTATAATAAACTATTTAAATATGATATTTTTATAAAAAAAATTATAAGTTTTAGTATATCTATAAATAATTTTAAAAACATGATAAATTTAATTTTTTTTGGTATTTTTATAAAGACTCTTTGTTCCCCTCCTGACAGTAGCAATTCAAAACTTAACTTAACTTCACCATTTCATATTCTTGGCCTAGTGGGCGGAAGAATTTGCCAATTTAAGTAATAAAAGGATTAGCTAAGAAAAATGTGATGTAACTTTAGTTTATTGTTGCTTGTTGATGGTCAAAGGCATAGTGTTGGACTGTGTTGTTTATAGAATATAGAGGTTGGACTTAATGTTGTTTGTAGGGAAAATTATATTATATAAAATACTTTTTAGTTTTTTTTTTTTCAAAAATAGCATATTGTTTAAGTATATTTTTAATATACTAAATATATATTTGAGAATGAAGTATATATTTAGTATATTAAAAATATATTAAAAATATCTCTGGAAATGGGTATTTTTGAAATTAAAAATTGAAAAAATAGTATTTTTTGAAAGTTAAAAGAAGCAAAGTAAGTGTTTTTAAAAATATTTTTATTTTTTATGATATTTTTGAATTTATAATAACCAATTTTGATTTAAGCTGCGTGTAGTTGAATCGATTTTAGTATTCGACTTGATTATAAAATTTGAGATTAGAAACTCTATGAATTTAATCCAATTCTTATTTTTTTAGCATATTGAATTTTCATTTTGAAAACTTAATTTCCGCTCAAATAGATATTCACATATTGGGTCAGGGTCTGTTGTTCAAAATAAATTAATTTATATATTAACATTATCCTAAAAGTAAAAAGAAAAAACTCGAATAAACTCGAGTTCAAGATTAAACTAATAAATTATCATATATTTAATATATAATATATTTAAATTGTATAAAATCTCAATACTCAATTATATTTGTAAGTCACTTAAATGAAGTATTATGATACTTAAATTCGGCTTGACTCCCTATTGGAATTACTCCAGCTTGAAATTGACTCAATTGGAATTTAATTGAAGTTGAATATTTTATGAGTCAATTTCGAGTAACTCATGAATGATTTATATACAAAAAAATTTTATTTGAGCAAGTTGATTCAACATAATAAATAAAAATATAAAAATTGACAAATTTTAAATTTTTTTTTACTAAAAGAATTTGTAATATTAAAAAAATTATACATCTTAATTTCATTAATTTGGATGATTTTTAAGAAATTGGGCTTGGTATTTTAATTAGATAATATTACATAAAGTATAGTTTTTCCTCAAATTTTCATTTTCATGGTGATTATTTTTATATTTTAATTGAATTATATTTACATTTATATGGTACGCACAAATCAAATAACACAAATCAAATTCCAACAATCAGTATAAGCAAATCCCCAATTTGGGCACAAACAATTTCACCATGAAGATAAAACTTTTTTTTCCCTGAAAATATTACTTTCAAATAAGAAGAGTTATTTGTTAATAAACAGAGAACAAATGGTCACCTAGAAAACAAAGAGTCTGGATATGATAAGCTACAGTGGTTGGTGAAGAGGATGAGAAGAAAAGAAGAGAAAAAAAGAAGAAAAAGAAGGAAAACAATAATGGGTTTAATATTAGCACGGATATGGAAATGATATGATATGATATGGAAATGATATGATATGATACGGCTATGTAAATATAATAATTTTTTAAAAAATAGAAATATGACACGGATAGAACATGTTTACATATATACATATATATGTGTATATATGTATTTTAAATTATAAAAATATAATAAAAGATAAACATATATTTAAAATAAATATATATTAATTTATTTATCTATTAATACAATTATACATATATAATTTTAAGTTATAAAAATATAATATGAGATAAATATATCCTCAAAATAAATATATGTTACTTCATTTATATATAAAAATAATTATAATAAAAAATAATTTTGTGACAAAAAAAAGCTTTGTAATTAAAATTTATTAAAATTATTTAATTAGTAACTTACTTATATCATGTAAATAAAATATCAAAATATATCTTAAAATATCTTAAAATGTCCTAAAATATATTTTCATGTATCTAAAAAATAATAAAATAATAAGACAAATATGAATGCTTGTCCAACACATGTTGGAAACGCGTTGGATGAGTGTTTGTGTCCTTGCCGTGTCTGAAATTGATACTTCATTTTGTTTGAAGTGTCAGTGCTTCATAGGTTTAATATATTTCAGATAAAAAATTAACTATAAAATATACCAAATATATATTCAATATATATCAAAATTTTAATTTTTGGGTCTAATTTTGTTTTCATATCTAAAATTTGAAATCAACTGTAGAATATGCCAAACATATACATGGCATATAATATATTTATGAGTTTTGAGATTACCTTTATTTTTCAAATTTTTGAAAATTAACTATAAAATATACCAAATATGTATACAATATATAACATATTTCTAAGTTTTGAATTTTTTTTTTCAAATTTGAAATTCAAAAATCATATATACACCAAATTTTGAAATAATCGAATTACCTCTATTTTTAATGTTTGGAATTCAAAAATTAAATATAAATAGATAAAAATACTGAGAAACTAATGCAATTGTTGGTTAAGAGGATGAAGAAAGAAGGGGAAATAAAAGAAGAAAAAACAATGATAAGTTTGATATTGTTAAATAATGACTCATAATCAAAATCAATTTTTGTATTAGGAGTCTCAACAAAGAGGAAGATTAATCAGTTTTATAATAGAATTTGAGTAGAAAAAAGATTTATATAGTAAATTAATTTTCTTGTATATCTAGAATATTTTTCTTGTATATCTAGGATAAAGTAAACACTATATACAGAATACCCAGATAGTAAATCATATAATGTGAGAAAACGAAAATTTCAGTTGTACTCTCGCTCTAAGAAATAAAATGAGAAGCCTCCCGTGGAAGTTGGTAAATTACCGAACCACTTAAAATCTTTGTATCTTGTGTGATTATTTTTCTTATTATTCTCTTTAATTTTTTTTATTCATAAATTGATTCCTAATTTGTACATTCTAAAACATAAGATTCTCCAATAATTTGGTATTTGGGCCTAGTTAGGATGAGAGATTTTGGAACACATGCTAAGTTCAACAAATTCGATGGAAAGAAAAATTTCTCTCTATGCCAGATGAGAGTGAATAATCTATTGACTTAGATAAAGGTTCATAAGGCATTAAAAGGGGGTGAAGTCAGTAAACATAGATAAAAAGGATTGGCAAGATATAGAGTTAATCGCCTTCAGTATAATCTAGATATATTAGGCGGATTCAGTAGTGTATGACATAATCGATGAGAAGATAACCAAAGATTTATACATAAAGTTAAGAGAGTTTGTTCATATTCCAGAATGTCACTAATAAATTGTTCATGAAGTGCGATCTATTCTGATTTAGAATGAAAGAAAGTGGAGACCTAAGAAATCACATAGCCTGTTCAATCAAAAGATTAATAATTTATTGTGTATGGATGTTAATTGGATGACGAGGACAAGTTGATGATGCTCTCATATTCATTATCACCATCTTTCAATCAATTCAACATGATATTGCTATATGGGAAGGAGAAGCTAGACTACAAGAAAATGGTGACAGCTATAAAGTCTCATATTTCAATTCAGAAATTAGAGATAAAAAATCCACAAGCTGAAAGTTTATCAATCAGTTTAAAACACAGAAGGGGGTAGCAACATGAATAAATAGCAGAAGAGAGAAAAATCAAGAGAAAAGTCAAAGTCACAAGTGTCAAGGGAAGGATATTTCAAATATCGTAAAAAAAAAAGGTACTAGAAGAAAGATTGTCTATTATTGAAAAATCAGAAGATTGGTAAGAAAGAAGCATATTCAAGTTCAGCTAGTTTAGCTAATGATTCTTTAGAAGGGAAAGATATCTTAGTAGCCTTGACGAAAAGTAAAAATTTGCAATCATACAAGTGGACTTTAGACTCAGCATGCTATACGCAAAGATTGATTCCATAGTTATAAAGCATATGGTGCTGGTAGTGTAAATTTGGGTAATAATTATACTTGTAATGCAATGAGAATTGGAACTGTTAGAATCAAAATGTTTGATGGCACAATCAGAATATTGGAGAATGTCAAACTTATTTCTAAATTGAAGAAGAATCTAATTTTTTAGGATTATTAGAGAAGAAATTATATGAATTTTCAACAGCTCTAGGTAATGGAGTGTTTAAGATATTCATAAGGGCTATAACTGTGATATAAAGAAAGCAGATAGAAAATAATTTATACATACTAGAAGGCAATATAGTTGTGAATAATAATTTTATATGTTCATTAATAGAAGATAGTTTAGATGAATTAAAACTCAAGCATATATGCTTAGGTCATGTAAATGGGCAAGGTATACAAGAATTTCATTGAAGAAAATTACTGATGGGATAATACAATGTGAAGTTGGATTATGTGAGTTTTGTGTCTACAAAAAATAAAATATAGTTCAATTCATCAAGACTTTCTCATAGAAAAGCAAGCTATTTGGGATTTAACACAAATTGCAATAAAAAGGTAGAGCTAGGTATTTTGTAACATTCATTGAAGAATTCCTATGAGCGGAAATTTTCGCCTCCACTCCCGGTGAAATGATTCTTGCTACTTCTGCACTGTAAGGCTCAGGACCTTAAAGAACACGGACCTAAATTCAGAGAAATGGAGTGGCCACTTGGATGTGCTAGAAAAAAGAAAGGGGTGGATGACTTGATTCTTAAGGAATCTCCAACCCCTTAATGAGTTCAGAAAGTTGGGTAAGTGTGAGGAATGTGAGAATGACCAAGCACCTCTACAACATTTGGTTCATTGGAATCATCATCCTTTTCAGGTCTAAATATTATAAAATTCTTAAATATTATATTACTATCCCTATTATATGCGATTCAAAATAAATAAAGAATTTATTGCATTAAAATAAGTCCAAATAAAATAATAAATAGGCACCCATCTGAATATAGAAACATACTTTTACAATGTCCAAATGTCCATAAAGAAAATAAAATAGGACACCCACTAAAAAGTGAAAACATGTCATTTACAATAGTCCCAAAATCTTTAAACGATAAACTAAATTACATAATAAAAATTGAGGCACCCACAAAGTGAAAACATACCTTTTACAATCCAAGAAATCAAATAAATAATTAATTAAATCAAAACATTCAACCAAAAATTAAATAAATCATCCATCACAAGCTAAAAATATAAAATATACATTCATAAGAGCATGTAAGTAATGAAATAATCTAAACTAAGGTTTTAAAGTATTAAATACATATAACTAGGGTCTACATCTTATATTATGGCTTACAGAATGAAAATTAGATTCTAGGATTTTATTTTGGGAATTTAGAGTTTTAGGTTGAAAACTTAGGGTTTTGAGGCTACTAGAAAAAAATGATCTTGTTTTACTACATTAGGGTTTAAGGTTATTGGGATTATGGTTTTAAGGCTTTAATGGTTAACGGGATTATGGTTTAGGCTATGGTTTAGGAAATTTAGGGTTTAAGAAATTTTAGGGTTACCGTGAAACTAGGATTTAGGAATTAATTTATTGAAATTAGATTTTTGACCTAGGCTTGGGAATTGAGCCACTGGAATTAGGGTTTTAGGTTTTGGAGTCTTGGTTTTGGGAATTAAGGTTTAAGAATTTTAAGGTCCTGGATTAAGGTTTGAGAAAATTGTGTTTTGATATTTTAAAAATAGATTAGGGTTTGCTGAATTAAGGTTTTAGGTGGTTGATGAATCGGTCCTAGGGTTTGGTATTTTGGGTTGAAAAATTTGAGAGTAGGGTTGCCGGATAAAAAAGTTTCAAAATAAGTTAGGGTTTTAATTTATTATTTTAGGAATATCGCTTAGGGTTTGGGGAAATAAATTAGGGTTTGGAAAAACAATTAGGGTTTTGAAAATTAATGAAACAATTTAAAGTTTTGGAATAAGAATTTAGGATTTTGAGATTTAACAAACCAGTTTAGGGTTTTTGGGATTTGAGAAAACAATTAAGGTTTTGAGATTTAACAAAACAGTTTAGGGTTTCTTTTTGAAATTGCAAAACAAATTAGGGTTTTAGCAATCGGACAAATAAATTAGGATTTTATCAATTAAGTTAAACCTTAAGCTACTAGATGGTCTAATCGATTGCATTTTAGTTTTATGAAGTACACAATTAAGATTTCAACAATTAAACTACTAAATCAAAATGATAATTAAAACAATTAATTAAAGTGTTTAATGGAAAAAAGAAATCTAGCTATTGTATATTTAAATAATTTTATAAGTCAAAATATGAAGCTACTATATAAATTATTGATTAAGTTCAAACCTTTATTATTGGTTCCATCAAAATTAATTCTAGCTGAACAAAAGCAAAGGCAGTGTGGCTGCCTTTGATGAATTGATTGTTGAAGAACATTATTGGTTGCTACTTGAATCCCGCTGATTGTTGATTGTTTTCCTTCTGATTCTTATTGCCCTTTTTATTATTATTATTTTTGCTTGATTGTTGTTGCTTCCTGTTATTAGCATTAAACCTTATTATTTATAGGTAAACCATCTCAAAAACCCTAAATCTAATCTGTATAATCCATTTTTAAAATGAATTCTAGCCTAATTAGGAAACCGGCTAGCCAAAACTTAAAATAAGTTAGAACCATATCAATCTAATGTGCCAGATTGACATGGCAGCCATGTCGATCTGGGCAACCAGATTGACATGAGCCATGCTCATGTTGTCTTGGGCCCTCCAGGTCAATATGAGCAATGGCTCAAATCGCCTGGGCTGTCCCGACTCAAATTAATCTTATATTTTTTTTAATTTCTGGACAGGACAGTTTTAATTTGGGATGAAATACTTAATTTAGGATTTTATAATTAAATTTATGCCTTTTGAAATCGGACCGACTTATTTAAGAGTTATAAAGTAGGTTTAAATCTTTAAAAGTCGAATCAAATTTAATTTAGCGTTTTTTAATCAGGATCGTATCAACTTAAAGCCAAAATTAAGGGTCTACAGTTTGCCCTATGCTTTAATGATCTTAAATTGATTCAGAGAGTGAAAAGCAACATGACTATTAAATTAATTTTTGCGAAAATAAATTAGGCTCTGGACCTGATGCTGGATTTGGGCTCTAGGCCCAAATTGGATTTGGCTCGAGTTCTGGATTCAGATTGAGTTCTGAACTCAAAAAATAATTTTGGATTCTGGACCCAAGGTGGTTTGGGTTTTAGACCTAGATTGAATTTGGATTCTTGACTCGAAACTGGATTAGGGTTCTCGACCTGAGACAGATCATTTTCAGCTCTTCTAGCTTGGTTGACCATTTGTAACTTGAGAATTACAGCTTTCTTCTAGCCTATAGTTCCATTCTTTAATGGATTCTGCTGACCTTTTGTCATATATAAGTTTTGGCTTTTTTTTAGCCATTTGTTTCATTTTTTAATGGATTGTGCTGACCTTTTATCAACCGGGAGTTCTGTCTTTCTTCTAACTAGTTGTTCCATTCTTTAATGGATTGTGGGTCATTACCCTTCAAAAAATAGATCTTTATCCTTTGAAGATTGGGTCTTTACCCTTCAAGATGGATCTTTATTATTTTTTGAAGATTGGGTCTTTATCCTTTCGAGATTAGATCTTTACCCTTTGGAGATTAGATCTTTACCCTTCATGATGGATTTTTATCCTTTGGAGATTAGGTCTTTACCCTTTAAAAATGAATCTTTATCCATTGGAGATTTGGCTCTTTACCTTCATGATGGATCTTTATCCTTTGGAGATTGAGTCTTTACCCTTCAAGATGGATCTTTATTCTTTGGAGATTGAGTCTTTACCTTGTATTGATTTCAACTCTTCTAGCTGGACTGATCTTTTGTCTTTTGCATCTTCATTCTTTTGGGGTTCTTACTTTCTTCTTGTTCAATTCTTTTTTAATTCAGCTATTTTTTAGCTAGCCCTTATATTCTCTCTTTTGTTTGCCCCCTGCATGGCAAAAATATTAAAAATGAGTCTGAAAATATTTTGTACATGCATAAAATTAAGAATTGAAAAGAGAAAGTTTTGCCCCTTGTGTAGGCTCAAACTAATGATCTTATTTTCATGCGGGCTCTGATTGATGTTTGCATTTTATTTGGTTCCTTGCATAAGCAAGCATTTTTATTTCTGCATAGTGACTGGATCTTTCTCAAGCGATGGGTCTTCCATACCTCCTAATTTCATATTTGCTTCTGATTGTTTACTTCATAGGGTATTTGCTGTTTACTTTAATAGAGGAATAGAAAATAAAAGTGTAATGTGACATGCTTATGTATGCATGGTATGCATGGATGATACTTACATTGGTTCTATTAACTCAGAGACCAAGGTGATAAATCAAAGCACTCCCACTGGTTCTTTCCAGATGTTTGTTCAAGTCTTGCATTAGAACAACAAAAGACTTCACATTTATAGCTTTTATTTTCCAAGATGAACAAAGTATCAGTAAAGGGAGCCCCAATAGGGTAGAGGCATGAGAGACATCCATTTCAACACATTCAGTTGTTAACTTCTTCATGACATTATAAATAATCTTTTCATTAGTCCACATTTGCCCAATATGTCCTTCAAGGTTTGGCGGTGCAACATACTTTCCTATGCTTGAAAGCCTAATTTTTTTTTTGAAATCAAATGTTGGCTGTGCCAAATCAGTGTCCATATACCTCAGGACTCGACTTTTCTAAATTAACCTATCTATAATATCATAACTCTAGTTACCGTGCTAAACTCAAAAATCATTTCCATTCAAGCATGAATTATTGTACTTCAGATAGGAACATACATATTATTTAGCTAAAGGTCTTATTGAGTTTAACTATTATCTGCCTCATATGTATGTTTATCCAAACAATCTCCAATAATAGACTTTACCTACCAAAAGAGATCAATAAGTCTTTAATAGGCTTGAAACGGGGTCTATAAGGTATACATGTTAAATGAAGGCCATTCTCAAATTGAAGCTAATGTGATACTGTTGACAAATCCTCATACTATAAACTTCTTATTGTCGTTATGGGTAATCTTAACCTTTGGGCACCATTTTCTTCTGACTTCATGAAAATACAAAGCTTGAATGTCCTTTCATCTTTTTGGCATAAATTTGGATCTAATTAGGATTCTAAAAACTCAAGACCACCATTTTCTTCCTCTTCCTTTCCCTCCTTCTCCCTTTTGGAATATCAAGTTTAAGACTTTCAAAATTGTGAATTTGGAACTGTGATAAAATGATTATTCTCTTATTGAGTCTTTGGTTGTGCTGGATCAAATCAAGTTAATTTGTCCTCATAGACTAAGTGAAAATCTATTGCAGTTGCAGGTAACGAGAACTCTGTTCGCTTTCTGAATTGCCCCTCTTTGAGTTTTATTTTCTCTTTTATTTTCTTTTATTTTCTTTTTCTCTTTTTCTTTCTTCTTTTTTTTTTTTGTTGTTTTATCCTAACTCTAAGAAAGTTATCTTATCTGCATCATCTTATGCTTCTAGCTATGAATGAGGTAAGATGAGTCTATCTCAGTGTAGATGAGTCCTTTATTGCCCTGATGTCATTCTGTGATATTAGGTCTAGTTCAGATGACCTTTAACTATCCTTATAGTTTTGGCTGTATATCTTTTTCTTTTATTTTCATTCCCTTTTATTTTTTAGTGATCATCAGACTTGCCATAAGTATCACAATAACTCAGGGTACGTTATTGAGATTCACAAGCCAATAAAAAATAACCTGAAATCTTATAAAGGCTCAAAGGGATAACTAGAGATTGATGTTTAATTAGGTGGATACTAGTTGTTGGCTTACCAAATAATACCTATATCATTTCTCTCTTAAATAAGCAAAGTTCAATTTCGCCTCGAAAGTTTGTCAAAACATATTTTAAGATTGACTAGGACCTAGACAAAGATATTTATGTAGGAGCACTCTCTAAGTAAGCATACACAGTTTAATGCTATAGAATAACTCCCCACCTAGTAAAGTCATTCGGATCATGATGCATAGATCACTAATTCATGGATATCTAGCTCGACTCGTCATTAGTTGAACACCAAAAAGAACAAAGAAAAAAAATATTAATGAATTTATTCAAACAATATTAATTTGAAAAACCTATTTATTCTAGAAAATATTAAAGAAACAAAATGAAACAAAAACCAAATGAGCTAAGGGAAGTTCATTAAGTTGAAGTCGAAAAATATTTCATCTACCTGGACATGTCAGAGATAATGGTCATCACCTCCTCATCCATAATTCTTCCATCCTCATCTTGAATGATGACATGACAAAATTTTTTATTAATCCTCCCTCTATCATGAAGGTCGCTGGTGGTGACACCCTTTCAAATTTAGGCAAATGATTACTTTTGGTGTTGGGCTTGTTAGGTTCAGGCAACTTTTCACTGCCAATAAAATTTTGGATCTCATATTTTAGTCACAAGCATTTATATGTCTCATGTCATTGTCTCTAATAAAATTGACAAAAGGCTTTAATATCAAATTTTGGCGATAAAGAATTTGGCTAAGGCCGAGGGGCCAATGGTTGTAACAACCTTTTCCTTTGCAGCTTGTTGAAGAACCAAGACAAAGATTTTCCAAGATCTAAAATTTGTCTTTTATTTGCTTAGCCAGTTGTATTGATATCTACTGCATTTTGTGTACCCTAGCTACCAGACTGATAATTTCTCCTCTCATTCTTTCTTCCAAAAAAAATGGATCTTCTCTCATTTTCATTCTTCTATTTGTAAGCCAGCTTGAAGAAGATTTTTAAAATTTTTGATAAGGGAATGAGACAGTCTTTCACGAAGGTTGGGCATGACACCTCTCACTATCATTCTGATTTGGTCAAACTCATCGAGCCTCTTTTTAAGAAGAGCAGCTTTACTTCTTCACCTCTTCACATAGTCAATAAAATTCTCATTATGCTTCTGTCAAATTGACTCTACCTCTATTGGGGTAACTTTCAATTTCATATTAGACCCATACTGCTGAATTAAGGCTTTGTACAACAGATCTTAGTTTTTTTGAGTTATATTCTCTAAGGTGTTGAACTAATTCTGCACAACTAGATCCAAAGAAAGCATGAAGTATCTTAGAGTTTGAGCCTTAGTAGATCGAAAAAACTGCATAGCTGTGATATACTGATTCACATGAAAATAAGGGTTGCCAGTTCCATCAAATTTAGCAAAGGAAGGCATATTGAACTTATAAGGGACCTTATTTTCTCATTCGAACAACTTTTCTACTTTCGACATCTCTTCCGATTTCAGCTTCTTCTCAAACTTCTTCTCCAGATCAGCAATCATCTTTTCAATATCAGAAGTTTCAGTCTTCTTAGCAGTTGGATTTTTCATAACTTTTGGCTCATTCTTCTTGTCTTGAGGATCTTGAAAGTACTGAGCTCAGTATTCATTATCATCCATAACTATCTTGTCATAATTAAAGGCTAATTCACCAACCTTAGCCTTCCCTTTGTCATTTTACTTCTTGGTACTAGCAGATGCTTCAACAATAAACATTGCAGCCATTTGGCTTTTCATAGTCTCAGCCAGGACCCCCTTTAGTTCTTCCATTTTGGCATTGAGGGCATCCTCCATTATCTTTTGAATTTATTCTGGCTCCATTGCTTTTGGTGAGATAGTAATTGAGTCGTGATTGAATTCTATATCATCTTCATAGGTCAGATTGTTATAAGCTCTTGAACTGCTGTAATCTAGGGTTGTGAGCCAGAAAGGATCAATGATATGAGATGCAACGCATGTATGCATGGATGTACAAGTAACAAACAAACAAAACAAATCAACTCAACATAATAGGAACAAACCTTCCAACCTTATAACGTTCACACACGAATGGCGAGTCTCTTTTCCTAGGTATATGGCTAACAAAATACCAACACAAGATATCTTATTTTCTAATAATTTCCTCAGATGGTTTTAAAATTCAGTCTATGATAACTCCTATTAATTAGGTCTTAATCTATTGGGTCAACAAAAGATAGTTTTTATACTATATTGGATTAAAACTAAATTAAAAGCCTTATCATTAATAGATTTCTCATTTAAAAAAATAACTAATAATCTATATTTCAAACAAGCTCATGATTAATAAGTCTTAGTGTAAACTAGGTCCACAATTAATTTTAAATATTTTATAATTGACCCAATTAGTTGTAAGCCCATTTAATAACAACCATTGAGAAATGAGTTGTTCAAAAATAGATTTTGGACTTTGAGCTTGGGCCATGAGATAAAATTTTTTTTGACCTATCTTGAAAAAAGATTTTATGTCCAAATGACCATTGTAAAAAATTTTAAAAATACTTTTGGTCTTTTGGGCTTAAAATTTATTTTGGGCTTACAATATAATTATGTTATATTAGGAATGAAACAAACCAAATAAGCCATGATTCAAACTGAGATATATCAAACATAGTTAAAGAGCAAGCATTTGGGTATAAACCTAAGGAAAGTAACTAAGCCAACTACACGAGCTTTAGTTTTTGGGTTAAAAAACTTAGGTTTCCATAGCAAGTATATATCAAACGGTACGAGACTATGAGTGGTTATGCCATACTTGATATCCATACCTTAAGGAAAAGTATGGTATCTCTTATATAATACAACACGGATAACACGGGTGTCCTAACTCACGCACATAATACAAGCTAAATGATGCAATGAACAATATCATAATAAGAAAGAATAAAATAATATAAAGACCAAAATAATTAATCTCTCTTATTCCAGTGAAGTCACCACCGTGAGCGGAGATTTTTACTTCCACTCCCGGTGAAATGGTTCTTGTGATTTTGGCACTGTTAGGTTCAGGGCCTTAGAGAATATGGGTCTAAACCTGAAAAAAATTGAGTATCCACCCGGACGAGCCAGAAAAAAGAAAGGGTGGGTGACTTGATTTTTAAGAAATACCCAACCCCATAACGGTTGGTTCATTGGAACCGATTTTTTTTTTCAGATCTAAATATTATGTTATTATCCCTACTACATAAGATTCAAAATAAATAAAGAATTTATTACATCAAAATAAGTCCAAATAAAATAATAAATGGATACTTATCCAAAGATGAAAATATGCTCTTAAAATGTCTAAATGTCCATAAAGAAAATAAAATAGGACACTCACTAAAAGGTAAAAACATACCCTTTACAGTAGTTTTAAATCTTTAAATGATAAACTAAATTACATTATAAAAACTGAGGCACCCATAAAGTAGAAACATGTCTTTTATAATCCAAGAAATCAAATAAACAATTAATTAAATCAAAACATTCAATAAAAAATTAAATAAATTATCCATCACAAGCTAAAAAAATAAAACATACATCACAAGAGCATGTAAGTAATGAAATAATCTAAACTAAGGTTTTAAAGTATTAAATACATATAACTAGGGTCTACATCTTATATTATGGCTTACAAAATGAAAATTAGATTCTAGGGTTTTATTTTGGAAATTTATAGTTTTAGTTTGAAAACTTAAGATTTTGAGGCTACTGAAAAAAAATGATCTTGTTTTACTGCATTAGGGTTTAAGGTTACTGGGAATATGGTTTTAAGGCTTTAATGATTAACAAGATTGCGGTTTAGGCTATGGTTTAGGAAATTTAGGGTTTAAGAAATTTTAGGGTTACTGTGAAACTAGGGTTTAAGAATTAAGTTATTGGAATTAGGATTTGGACCTAGGTTTGGGAATTGAGCCACTGAAATTAGGGTTTTAGGTTTTGGGGTCTTGGTTTTGGAAATTAAGGTTTGAGAATTTTAAGGTCCTGGATAGGGTTTGAGATAGAAATAGATTAGGGTTTGCAGAATTAAGGTTTTAGGTGGTTGATGAACTGATCCTAGAGTTTTGTGTTTTGGGTTGAACAATTTGAAAGTAAGGTTACTGGATAAAAAAGTTTCAAAATAAGTTAGGATTTTAATTTATTATTTTAGGAAAACAGTTTAGGATTTGGGGAAATAAATTAGGGTTTTGGAAAAACAATTAGGATTTTGAAAATTAATGAAACAATTTAAAGTTTTAGAAAAATAGTTTAGGGTTTTGAGATTTAACAAAACAGTTTAGGATTTTTTTTTGAAATTGCAAAATAGATTAGGGTTTTAGCAATCGGACAAACAGATTAAGGTTTTGTCAATTAATTTAAGCCTTGAGCTACTGGATGGTCTAATGAATTAAATTTTGGTTTTATGAAGTACACAATTAAGATTTCAACAATTAAACTACTAAATCAAAATGATAATTAAAGCAATTAATCAAAGTGTTTCAGGGGAAAAATCTAGCTTTTGTATATTTAAATAGCTTTATAAGTCAAAATATGAAGATACTATATAAATTATTGATTAAGATCAAACCTTCATTGTTGGTTCCACCAAAATTAATTTTGGCTGAATAAAAGCAAAGACAGTGTGGTTGCCTTTGATGAATTGATTGTTGATGACTGTTGTTGGTTGCTACTTGATTCCTGTTGATTGTTGATTGTTTTCCTTCTGATTCTTGTTGCCCTTTTTTATTATTTTTGCTTGATCATTGTTGTTGCCTGTTATTAGCATTAAACCTTATTATTTATAGGCAAACCATCTCAAAAACCCTAAACCTAATCTATGTAATCCGTCTTTAAAATGAATTCTAGCCTAATTAGGAAACCGGCTGGGCACAACTTAAAATAAGTTAGGATCATATCGATCTGATGTGCCAGATTGACATGAGCTAAGGCCATGTCGATCTGGGCAACCAGATCGACATGAGCTATGCTCATGTTGACTTGGCCCTCCAGGTCGACTTGAGCAATGGCTCAAGTCGCCTGGGCTGTCCCGACTCAAATTAGTTTTATATTTTTTTAATTTTTTGAGAAGACAATTTTAATTTGGGTAAAAAAAAACTTAATTTAGGGTTTTATAATTGAATTTATGCCTTTTAAAATCGGATTGTATTTAAGAGTTGTAAATTAGGTTTAAATATTTAAAAGTTGAATCGAATTTATTTTGACATTCTTTAATTAGGACCATGCCAACTTAGGGCCAAAATTAAAGGTCAACACTTCTCCTAAAAAGTTTGGATATATTTCATGAAGGAGAAATGCAAAGTATTCTCAAGGTTCAAAAAGTGAAAAGCCAATGTTGAGAAATACATGGGAAAAATCAAGAAGTGCTTAAGATCTAACAATAAGGATGAGTACACATCTAAGGAGATTATAAATTTTTAGAAGAAAGAAGGAATTGAGTGAGTAGCAAAAAGGATAAACGTGACATTATTAGAAAGAGCGAGAACAATGAGATTATAAGCAACGTTACCCAAATAATTTTGGACTAAGGTAATGAATGTTGTTTGTTTCATCATGAATAGGTCACCTTGAAGTAAGTTAGAGAGAAAGTCTGTACAATATGCTTGGGCAGGTAAAGACATCAATTACTCTATGCTTAAGATATTTAGATGCCCAACCTATGTGTTAGTTCCAATAATGAGAGATTAAAATTGGATTCAAAGTTAAGAAAATACATCTTTATCAGATATGAAAAAGGGGAAGAAAGATATAGACTTTGGGATCCTAAGATGAAGAGAGTGATAATTAGTAGAGATATAGTCTTTGATGAGTGGGCTACACTAAATAAGCAGAAATCATCTCTAGAATTCATAGGTTCAAATTCCAAGGTACACGTTAAGCTTTGGCTGGACAATCCTTCAAAACTAGTTCAGCCAGTAATTGAATCTAAAAGTAAGAATGATGATTTAGAGAGTATAAAAGCGCAATATCATCAACTTGAGCATAATATTGTCATAAATAAACCTAGATATATAATTAGGCCTCCAAATAAATATTGTGAAAATGATAATTCAACTTTCTTTGCTTTACTAATAAGTAAATGAGAACTATGTTCTTTTCCGGAAGTAGTGTCAGTTTTAGAAAAAGAGAGATGGTTAAAAGTAATGCCTAAAGAGATGGAGTCGCTACACAAGAATCAAACTTGGGAGTTAGCAAAATTTATTAAGGGAAAGAAGACAGTTGGATACAAGTAAGTCTACAGAAAGAAGGAAGGATCTCCAAAGAAAGAATGTGTAAGATACAATGCATGGTTAGTTGCAAAGAGATACTCATAAAAGAAGATGATTAACTATAATGAAATGTTGTCATCGGTAGTTAGATATATGGCTATCAGAATATTGTTGACACTAACAATTCAGTTAAACTTAGAGTTTGAGCAGTTAGATGTCAAGACAACTTTCCTTCATGGTGAATATGAAGAGCAAATTTATATGGAATAACCAGAAAGATTTGAAAAGCAAGGTAATGAGCACTTAGTATACAAGCTCAAAAAATCCCTCTATGAGTTAGAGCAATCCCCAAGACAATGGCATAAGCGATTTGATTCTCACATGATAAGTGTTGGCTTTACTCATTATGAGTATGATTGTTGTCTATATCTTAATTCTTTAAAGAATAGATCCTTTATTTATTTATTAATTAATTTATATTGATGATATGTTGATTGCTGCAAGAGACGTGAGACATGTGCATAACCTTAAATCCTTACGTGCATAACCTTAAATCTTTATTAAGTTAAGCTGTAACATCCTCTGATAATTTTTACATAAAAACGATCAGAGAATATTATTCGATATACTGTCCATGCTCCAATCAATTCATAGACAATTCTCTTCATAAATAAAAATTTTCAAGTAATAATACAATCTGTATATCACAATACTTATAGGTCCAACATTTAGATCAATTATCAATAATCCAAATACTAGTTACAAACCAGATAACTATCATACATTTGTCAAATCAAATGATTATATAATACATTCCTTTCTTTAATAGTCATTCACTTTAATTCTAACACTTCATCCTTTAAATACAAATATTCCTTTCATGTTTACACATTTGTACAATCTCTCAAATAGTCAAACAAAAGTATCTATATACATTTTATAACTTATGAATACAATAGACACAAGATCTTCATCTGTAATATAGGTAAGTTCCTGAGATTCTTAATTCCACTTCTTAACTTGCTCCGATGTTCTGATACTTGCGTGTCAGAAAACAATTCTAACACGCTAAGCAAAACTTAGTGGTGCTTGTAAAAACATATTTTATCACTTATTATTAAAGAAAAATACTTATGAAAATATCGTAATAACACTTAATTTTAAGAAATATTTCAATATATTAACTAATTTCAGTAACAAACCAACATACTATGCTGATTACACAAAATAATAGCTTTACCTTTATAAAAGTTATCACGCTATACAATACTTTCGGTACTGTAACTTGTCTCATTAAAAATTATTTTATTTAAGACTTGCTTTCTCATTTGATAACATTGTTCACAATACGCTTATTTTTCTTTTCAATAAGTCTTCCTTTTCAAGTTCACATATAGGATCATTTCATTCAATCTATACTTTTCAACACTTAATTTTAGTACTATACTTTGGAGCACTTTGTATCTCACATCACTTTCAATCATTTGATATACTTTGGAGCACTTTGTATCTCACAGCATTATATACACTTTCAATCATTTGATTAATTCAATACATTGAGCATAACATTTCCATTACGTGCATTAGAACTTTCACTTGTAAGTATTAATATATATATATATATATATTAACAATCACTTTTACATTGTAACATAGTACTTCAATTTCAAGTAATTGACTTATATTATTATTTTACATTTCTTTCATTAGTCACAACTATCATGTTCACATATATTTTCACTTAACTATCTTCAGTTATTATGCCCATACATACTAAACTTAGATCATAGGTTTGGATAACATGTTAGTGTAGCAATATGAATGCCATCTCTCAAGAATTTATAATGGCAATCATGCCCACTATCACTGATAACACAATGTGTCCATTAATGGCATGAGGTGCCCACGATCACTGTGGCTAACTTTCCTCTGGTTAACCATTCAATCCAAAGCTAGATATAAACTTAGTATGATTTGGGCAATTCATTAATTTGATGAACACTACATTGTTTATTTCATTTCATTGGTACTATACTCTTATCAACATTTGGTAGGATATATATGTGTGTCACTTATCTAAAGTTTATCACTCGTTTCATACTTTTAACACATTAACACAAAAGTATGGACTATACACATATTAGTCTCATGTCATTGATTAACACTCACTTGTTTATATCATTTCATTAGTACATTACTCTTATCAACATTTAGTATGATATATATATTTGTCACTTATCTAAAGTTTCTCACTCTTTTTCATACATTTAACACATACGCATGAATTCACAACACAAAAGTATGAAATATACACATATTAGTCTCATACTAGGCCCGTATATCATAAAATACAAGCCAAAAGTACTATTTAGGTATCCCACGGCCGTGGCATCTCAACCCCACACCCGTAGGATCCCAAATAAATCTGTAAAATAAGTTTGAAGACCCCACGGTCGTGGCATTCAAGGGGCCACTACGGTGGCATTGAAAAATGTTCTGTTTTACCAAAATTCATAAAAAAACAGTCACGTTTTCCATCCCACGACCGTGGCACTCATTGGCCACGACCGTGGCATTGATTTTGGGTCTGTTTTTGGAGTAATTCTTCCTCCAATAATTTCAACTTTGATGCCACGCCCATGGCACCTCTAAGCCACGCCTGTGGCATCCCAAACACATGTATTTTGCACTTTTAACTTCATTAAACACGCACATATTGAAAATCTAAGAACATAATGTACCAAACTCAATATTTTGACATAAACAGAATTCATATCAAATATGTTATTACAACTTCACTTAATCAACCTTACATCCATTTCAAATGGATAAAAACAACATCAAACCTGACCTATAATTAATCAAAACTTCAGATTGTAATTGAATCGATTAAAACCGACCTATAATTAATCAAAACTGAAATCGTGGCTAAACCAAAATCTAAACTAGTTTAAGATTTGGTTCATATTCATTATTTTTTCATTGAATTGGCGACTCCAAATCAGAAGATCAAAATTGTCCGTTTTACTGGTTTGTACTGAACCACTCAAAGCTTATAACCCATATATTGTGCATGGATTGCTGCCCACCATATGCATTAATGGATATAATGGGCCTGCTGTGCAATGTTCCATCACTGTTGCATAAATTTTTTATTTTTTAATTTATTTTATATAATATTTCATTATTATTTAATTTATTATTCTATTACTATTTATTATTTTATTATTATATGTATATAATTTTATAATTTTTTATCTTTATTTGTGTAGCATATTTATTTAAATTAATATAATTTTTAATTTAATATAATGTATTTACTTATTTTGGAAATAAATAAAATAAATAATTTAGTTATAAATAAATAGTATATATAAATATTATATATAATCAATAATATTATATATACTTATATTGTAAAGAATAATATAGTTATTTATATTGTAAAAAATAATACAGTTATTTATATATTATATTTACAAATTTTATATTTAATAATAAATAAAAAAATAAATAGTTATTTATTTTATAATTTACTATAATAATTGTATTAATAATTTCATCTATAAATATTTACTCTTATATCAATTCTTTTTCTCATAAATATATCTCAAATTTTCCCACATTCTACTTTCTAATATTATTGATAATCTATGCTCTACAATCTACAATTGTCAATATTATATTTTTTTAAAGAAAAATTAGTCTCAATATTTTTGTTTTTTCAATCTACAATTGTCAATTCCAAAAAAAGTTTCTCAAAAGATTTTAATTAAAATTGTATGTGGATCGCCTTTCAAATCTCAAATTGCCTCGAACCATCTTTGAACCATCCCAAACTATTTTTAAATCATCCTCTTAAATATATTTGAATATGTATTCATCGAATAGTCTTTTAAATTGCTGTTAAAATTAGGGTTTGAACTGAAATCTGCGATTTTAAAATCATTCTTGAATTACCTATAGGGTGGTTTAGGTTTAGGAATATTTAAATTCAAGAAATTTCTAAATCTAAACTGACGATTCCTAAATCATAGCCATCCTTACTATTTGTGAAAGTCTATAAAATGATAGAACTTTTACACTATGTTTGGATAAGAATAATCAGAGATAAATGAGGATGAATTAAATAAAATTTATTATATTTCACTCTTATTTGGTGTATGCAGTAGCAGAATAAAAAAGAGTAAAGAGATGAAAATCTATTTTTTTAATTTATTTTCTAACTTTCCAAATATTTTCTCCCAAAATAGTGAAAAAAGAGGATTAATTAAGGTGGATAATTACTTAAATAGGTAAAATGACTATTTTAACTCTCTAAAATACTATTTCATTATAAGAGAGAAATTTATAGGAATGTTTACGTAACTACCTTAAAAAAATAATTTTTATAATAAAAATACTACAAAAATTAAAAATATTTACATTTTTATAAAAATTTGATATAAAACTTTAAAAATACCTCATTTTTTAATAAAATAATTTTTTTTTCAAAAATACCTCTTCTTTCGCTATAATCAATATTTTACTTAAATTTTTTTTTTCAAACTTCAATATTAAATAAAAATATTCTAATAAAATAATAAAAATTAATATTTTAAATTATTGTTCGTCATATAAAAATCATAATTTTTATAAAAAAAATTAATTTTTACTTATATAAAAGGTAATACTCACAAAAATAAAAATAAAAACAAAATAAAATATACACAAATATATTAATAAAAATCATTAAATTTATTTTTAAACAAAAATTTTACATATTAAAAAATAAAAAAAGCACACAATTTCTTTATATTGATGTAAGTTAGATGTATTGTAGAGGTATTACAGATGTCATATATGTTGTAGATGTATTTTAGATTTTATATGTATGTTATATTTTTGTTATTTAAATTGTACAAATTTTATGAAAAATTATTGAATATTGTGTGAATATTGTGAAAATATTGTGAGAATAAAAAATTTAAAAAATAAAATTAAATAAATATTAAAAATATTATGTAAATATATTGTGTATTTATTATAGATGTATTGTTGATGTGTTGTAGATATATGGATGTAGTTTATATTGTTTAGTGTGTATTTTATATATATTATGTATATGCTTATTTTTTATGTGCATATTAAAAATATGATATTAAAAAATTTAAATAAAAAATAAATATTAATAAATTGAAAAACAAAATGAATTTTTTTTTACAAAAATCAGAAAAAAAACATAAAAAAATAAAAATGAAAAAAAGTTTACATGTGCAGTATATTTACAAACAGAATTTTTTTTTCGTGTACCTTGTAATTATCCCAAATTTATATTACTCTTTTTTTTATTTAAACTATAAAATAATAAAAATTGATAGAATAAATTTATTTTGTATTGCCCTCATTTTCTCTATTAAAATAAATTTAATTTGGCTTATAACATACCTCCATTCAAACATACGCTTAAAGAATTGATGCCGTATCATATTTTTATAATTTTAGAAACTTTTTCCTTTATTTTTTAATTTTCTTTAAGGTTTGAATTTTTTTTAAAACTTCTTTTCCGTTTAGTAAAATTCTCAAAAAATTGAAAATTTTAAATTTTTGGCTAAATAATTATAAAATTTTTAAAATTTTACATATTATAATAGTCAGTTTTTATATTTTTAATATCTAATTATTATATTTTTTATTTTTAAATATTAAACTGTTTAATTTTTTTGTTAATATTTTTATTCTAAAAATATTAATCAACTATTTTGATATTATAAAATAATTTATTTGTCATTTCTTTATATATTTCTTTCTTTATTATTTATTATGTTATGCTTATTTTTAATTTTATTTATATTTATTACATATAATTTATTTTAATTTTATAAATATTATTTAAAAATAATTTTAAATAATATGAATAATATTTTTTATTGTTTTACAGATAATTTATATATTTTTTATTTTAATTTTATAAATATTACTAAAAAATAATTTCAAATAATTCTAATAATATCTTTTATTTTTTTATAGAGATAATATATATAAAAAATAAAATTAAAAATAAAACAAATTTAATAAATAATAAAAAAATATATAAAAAAATAAATAAATAATTTTATAATATTAAAATAGTTAACTAATAATTTTAAAATAAAAATATTGATAAAAAAATTAAATAATTTAATTTTTAAAAATAAAAAATAAAAATATTAAATATTAAAAATATAAAAAATAACTAATATAATATGTAAAATATGATCCCATAATTATTTAGCCTAATTTTTTATTAATTTTAATTGGAAAGTCCTTTTCTTTCAACAAATTCATATTCAAATCGTTAACGCATCACTTTCGGGGAAATAGAATAGCCATCTCTGGTCTTACAGATTCAAAGCTCTAGGCTCAGGTTTCTTTGATGCGCGATAATGACGGCATCTACCGATATTACTGATCCCGATCGCGTTGTCGAACTGATCGTATGCGGCAGCGACGCCTCAGCTTCATCACCTGATACTACTGCTGACGACGGCGCTGGCTCTGAGGAAATAGCTCCTCTTTTGAAGCAGGCGAAGAAGCCCAGGATCAATATCTTTTCTCTTTCTCACTCTCGTCGAAAACCTAGAGTAATCAAGCCCAACACGTCCATTTCATTCCATTACTTTGATTACTGATTGCTTAGCTTAATTGTTGATCCTTTGTTTATGCTTTTTGTTAATCTCAATTGTTGTAATATGTTAGCTTAGTTATTAGTCAATTACGCATTCTTCGTTAAATTTGATTATTTGTTTGAAACATGAAAGCATGGTAAGAACCAAATAAGTTCGCCTTGCTTATTTTGCTTTAATTTTTCAGGAGCAAGTTGCAAAATTACCTGAAACAGAGACATCTTCACTAACACAATTAATTCTTTGGATATGGAGTGGATCCAGATACTCGGGTATATTGTGCATGGCCTTATCATCGAGTATTTACTTTGTTATGGAAGTTCTTAAGGATTCTTTCTCTGGTAAGGAGATTTTTGTAATTCTATAACCCTTCTTTTCGATACTAATCTGATCTAGTTATCTCGAATGAGTTCGAAGGTCTCCTCCTCTAAAAGTTTTATCTTGCAACTGCTAATTTAAGTATTCTGAAAACATTTCATTGATTAATGGAATTTAAGGAAAAGTCATCATATCATTGCAATTTCCTGTGTTGCAATATTAGCAATTCACTCTAATGGCTCCCTTTTAAGATTGAACTAAAGTGAGGACTAAGGACTGAGGAAAGTCCACAGTTGAAAGATAACTAGTCCAAAAATCACTGGGATTATCACTTAATTTGTTTTGTTTTTGAGAAGGATTTGTTTCGTCCATTTCAATTGTTGTAGGGTTCTAAACCTTCTCTCCCTTTTACAGGGTCTTTTTATACTTATATACACAGGTTTCACATCTCTGATTCCTCATGATACAAATGCACTTTGTTTAGGCCACCCCACTATGGTTTTCTCATGGTGAAGGGGTGGTGTGCAGGGAAGAGTGGTGCTATAAAGCTTTTCAATGATTTTAGAATACCATCAATATATAGCCTTGTCTTGATTTTTCTCTGAATTATAGTTTATTAGCAAATAGCACTATTTCTAAATTGATGACTTGTGCTTTTAATTGTAATTTATAATGGCAGTTCGGTCCATTCCTTTGTTTGAGACTGCATTTACAAGATGTACAATAGTATTGATATTATCATATGTATGGTTGAGGAGAAGCGGACAGCCGATATTTGGAGCAGCACATGCTAGGAAACTGCTGTTTTTGAGAGCCTTGATGGGATATATGTCATTGTTGAGTTTTATTTATTGGTAAGTTCCGCTTGATGTACTTGCTTCTGCTGCTAATTTTTCATTTCTCATTTGCTTCTGTCATATTCAATTGGTTGGAGTGAGGGGAAGCAGGGATGTTGATGGAAGGTTTGCGAGGGCACAATTACGAGGTTCATTGGTCCTGTGGACAACATTCTATATATATTGGTTGGAAATATTTTTGGAATACCTTTGTCCTTGTAGATGTGGCGTGTCTTGCTAGGAACACAATTAACATGATCATAGATGTTTAATATGCAGTGTTGCTAGCCTAAATGAGTCAACCTTGCAAGAATGGATTAGTCATAATTGCAAGGACATAATTACTGCAGCATTAGCTACTCGCATATAATTCTGAAAATGTTGAGCAAGTGCTGCTTTAGTTGTTATCCATATTCACATAGTTTTACAGTTTTGAGTGTGCCTAGCAATAGCAGGTTGTTCTGAAAATGCCTTAGTTGTGCATTACCGCAGAATATAGAGCAGTTAAATAATGTGGAATTAATTATATCCTCAATGTGCTTAATGTTTGATGAATCTATTGGCTACAGCCAACCATTCTTTAACTTATTGATATCATCAAGGCCAGTTTGCTTTTCAGTTTTGATGTACTCTGTTTATGATATTGAGCACTTTGGATTGGTTGCTGCCCTATTCTCACTGCCTGCATTGTGTTGATTCCATACCTTTTTCATTGGCTTGCAAGCATTTATCTTTTGGGACTTTGACTAACTAGCACAGTGCTGTAGTAACTAGCTATTGGCCCCTTATTTTCCCCCTTTCAGCATTCAGAGGTTACCCTTGTCTCAGGCTATTATATTAAATTTTACAACTCCAATTGTGGCTTCAATTGTGGCAAGGATCATGTTGGGTGAAAAGTTAAAAGTTGCAGACATTGGAAGTATGTGGCATTTCTTCTTTTCACTCCTTTTACTTCTTTTGGTCTATTGGATGAGCTAGACAGTGGCCTTTTTCCTCCTTGCTCTTGGTATAAAGTTAAAGTATCATTTCTTGGGTGCGAAGTGATCGCTTTGCTAACTGCCATTCATTTTCCAGGTCTTGCTTGCAGTTTCTTTGGCATGCTCTTTATTTTCAGACAGATGCTTAGAACACAAGGTAGAGATGTGAGTTAACAAAACCTTCGATCCTGTGTTGAGAATGTTTGCTAATTTACCTAAATAATATCAGGAATAAAACGAATTCTTCATCATTTGTTGTTGATTATGTTATGTACTGTAACAGTAATAGAAATTCCCATGCCTTTTTTTTTGTTGTTTCAGGTTCATACATATTTTGCTAAATGCAAATGCTACCAACATTCTTTTTGTATGAAAAAAAGTTGGGCCAATTGACTTTCAAAGTGTATTGTAAATTGTGTTTGCTTTTTTCTCTGCTCTATCCCTTGGTGTATCTCATCCGCCACTATTTTCAACCATTATGGATTATTTATTTTGGATCTGTGAAAAGGCCAATTCTGGAAAGGAAAAAAATTCTGAGGGCAAATTATTTTCATTAATCCTGGGTGTTATTCTTTTACTAGTGAAAAACATATCAATGCATCTATTGATGATAACTTCTTCATCAATCATGAGAAGCTAGTGGATTCTGCTGGGATCTGATCATGATTGAAATGAAGTCTCTCGTGGGGAAAAATACATGTTCCCTTTGCTTTTCTTTTGCTTTGGGTCTCTTGACCTCTGTTATAGTTTTTATGTAGCATATTTCTTCTCTTCAGCATGCTTCAATAGACCTTCCACTCCCTATTCCTTTCTCTTTCTCTGCTCTTTTTTTACCCTCTTCAATTGCAGCACTCATGGCTTTCTTATAGAACTATTCTTACTTGCGATTTTATTTGTATTTTTATGATAGGAGGGTGGTTTAGAGCCAATGCAGCTTTAAGGGGAAGCAGCTACTTATATGCCATATTGCTTGGTTTATTCTCATCCATAACTGGTGGAATCAGCTACTGCCTTATAAAAGCTGGAGCAAAGGCATCTGATCAACCTCTGTAAGATTTGTAACTGGTTTTGATTGATCTAAAATGAGATGTTATTGAACACAATCCTTGGATATACATGATTTGCCTTTTTGCTGACTACAGTGAAATTATTTTTGTGTATCCTTTTAGCAACTTGACTTCTGATTGTCACTCAATTGGTTATCACCATTTGCTTCATTCCAATATGCATCTCTCGTCTTTCTCATAAATGATTAAAGCTTGAAATATGAACTTTATTCTTTTTTTCAGGCTCACTGTTTTTGCATTTGGCTTACTCTCTAGCCCTGCTGCAGGAATATGTACATTTGCATTTGAGGTTAGTTCCATTTTATTCTGAACTTTCCTTTTTTGGCCTGCCTTGACATCTTTTCTGCTACTTTCATAAATGTCAGATGGGAAATGAATTAAATAAAAAATTTAATAATTCCATTAGTATTTAAGTTTTTACTTTTTTCTGTTCAGGATTTTGTGGTTTACTTGCATATGGCCTCTAGATATTGGCTGCTAACCTATGGCAGTATGCAAAAGACAATTGTGTTTAGCCTTTTTGTTGTCGAGGTTTTTTGAGAATGTACTTGGTGCAGGTTCAATACACCTTAAGTGAGGAAATAGAACTGAGATTGAATATCTAGGCATTCCATTCTAATTTCATTTTTGGGGTTGCTTGATAAGATTGCTAGAGATAGTTGCTTATGTTTTCGATGACCTTACTTTCACCTTATCTAATGGGGCTTTACTTTTAACATTGAAATTGGGTACCATTGCTTTTCTATTTTTCCATTTTTCTTTTCTTTGCATATTATAGTTTGTTTGGATGACTAATAACATGGTTTAATAATGTACATTATAATATGATATTGTGTGGTATGGTAATGTAGGTATTGTTTATCATGTTTAGAAAGATGATATGAAGTAATATGGTTAAATAATTTTTTTTATTTGGTTTGATGATATTTTATAAGATTTTATTAGGTTATGTAAGTGAAAAATATGTTATAAGTATATATTAGGTATTTAAAAAAATTGAGGATATTTTTAAATGAGGTTTTAATATCATGGAAAACCACTAGATTGGTGGTTTGAAAAATTCATTAAAATTTATGATTTTCAAATCATGAGATTATTAAAAAAACTATACTATGAAAATGGAAATCAAAACAAATAAGAAATTAGACCACATCATACCTAATGAACCATGGCAAATCATGAAATAAATAAAGCCTCAGTTGCCTTCTTTTTGTTCATCTTCAATATAATTCTTTATTCTTATCCTTTTTTGTTGCCCAATCCTTTGTTCTCATCTCTTTTGAGTACTGTTTACCTTCTTATCCTGAGTTGCACTTCTTTTTTGATGGATTTTTCTTCTCAATTTGAATTTTTTCCTCGGAACAGGCTTCCTCTACTGGGCAAAATTACTCGTTTCCTTTCAAGATGATATGCCTGCTACTGTAGAATTTTGCATTTAAGCATGAGATCCCAATACAGGGTCCAAAATCCTTGATAAACTCGTTTCATAGTATCCCAACACCATGTGAAGTTCTGACATAATATTCTTTTGCTAGTGATAAATGGAAAGCAAAGAGATATTTTTACAATCCTTGCCATTGATAGTTAGAAAGACAAAGGGAGCCCTTTGCGGGGCATACAAGGTGGTTTTATGATGAAAATGGAATTTTTACTAATGGAAATTATAAAATAGTGATACAGAGTCATAAGCATGAAGGAAAACAGGCATTCTACTTTTATTTGTTGTGGATGGCTGGGTGATCATGAAATTATCTTTTTTTTTTCCTTTATAATTTTATTTTTTTGGAATTTTCTAGCCCCTTGTTTGATTATTAATCGGTGAAACCTAAAGTGTCAATTAACAGTTTCAACATTAAAAGTTGTGCTGCCTCTTCATTGAATACAGCAAAAGGGAAGTCACCAAAATTAAGTGATTGTAATTAGCAGTCTTCTTGTGCTAAGTATGATATAATGGTAATTGAGAGATTATACTCTTCCATTCCCACCTAAAATCAAGTGAGCTAAAGAATATAAATATTAAAAGAAGTATTGATTTTGAGCACCCAACAAGACAATCAACTCATATTTTAGGAATTGCATTCTGTTTTTTTTTTTTTTTTATTTCTAGAGCCCAAGAGTGTCCTGTTTAGAGGTCCTTAATTCATTGACTCTTAGAAATCACTGGGTTTCATTAGTGTATCTGTTTATTATGTGGTGCACGGAGTCTTTGTTCTCTTCATGGCTTTAAATGAGTTTTACTTTTGAATTGCAGGAATTTGTGCTGCCAGATTTTTATTCATTCACTCTCATGCTCATACTGGGTGTTCTGGCCTTCTTTGTAGAGGTGCTACTTTAAATTATAAGTTATCCACTGTGCTTCATAGAGTTGCTACTTTATATGCCATTATTTCTGCATGACTGATCAAAATGGTTTTTGTCTCCTTCAATAAAAATATGATTGCCGTTTTACAACTCTTTCTCGGCTTCTAAAGCATGTTTACTATCCAGGTGCTTTTAGCTCGTGGACTTCAGCTTGAGAAGACAAGCAGAGCTGCAAATGTCCAGTACATTGAGGTAATATTTTTTTTTCTTTTTGTTGTTGTGCTCTGCCTACTTTTCCTTCTCTCTGCGTGCAACTTACATTAGGATCAAGAACTGGGCAACTTACATTAGGATCTAGAAATGTGTTCCTTTTTGCATTCTATAACAGTCCACATCTAGTTCTATGGTCTACCTTGCATCTCAAACTCTCACTTCAACACTGATGAGAATTACTCAATTACCTGTCTTAGAATAGAATAGTGCAATCTTGGATTTATTATAAATTTATTATCTCAGATGATGTCAAACCATATTTTATTCAGTTAACATATATGTGTATATACCCAGTGCTAGAGATCTATTATCCTGTATAATAAGGTATGATTACTTGTAGGCTGCCCTGTCACAGTTGTGGGACATTGGTTCTTCGACGATATCTTCATCTTCATTCGGTGGTCTGGTTGGATGCTTGCTTATCTTAATTTCAGTAAGCTGTACCATATATATTGGACCTGACAAAGAAATGGAATGAACAACATATTGATGCATCCATTTTATTGTATTTTTCAAATATTAAAACTTGCCTGTAATGGCTTTTGATTACCCTGGATTCTTTCAGTTCTAGCATCAGATTCATTTTACATGCTATTCTCAGATTGCATTTGTTATTATTGTCATTCTTCGATCGATCAGACTAGAGCTAACTTTTAAAATAGAAAAAGCCATTGAGGTGTGATGATTGTACAGATTATAATTTGTCATGGCAGTAATTAATGCAAGTTGAAAAGTGTAGTTGCTAATAGAGTTATTGAAAAGACATTGTAGGAATGAACATAGACTTATGAGAAGCTCATACCTGATACTATGTAGAGCAAAATCAATCAATCCATCATTAACCAGTGAAATTTGTCGGGTGTCGTTTGGGGAAAGTGAAGAGTCGTTTTGCAGATTTGGGTGTCAGTATTCTCCAAATCAGAGATGACTGAGTTCTCCAAATCATGTAAACTTTTCCAAGTCGTGTCATTTGATTTGCAGAATTCCAACTTTTTCGAAGCAAAATCTCCAGAAATTGCCATAAATCTGCAATTGGAATCCAAAGGATTAGAAGAAGAGGCAAAAACTTTTTCTACAGGGGCTGGACGAAGTTTGCTTAACCCTTTTTAACATCTTGTAATCTGATGTTATGTGTTTTTTTATCTGCAAAATTTAGAAGATACGGACTTTGATTGCCATTACGAGCTTGAAATAGCATTGGACTCCGACCACTCAAAGATTGGCCTTCTGACATGTTGAAAAGAGTTGCGGCATTAAATAAATTTAGATGGTAATCTGAAAATCTAAAACTTTCTGAGTATCCACAACTGAACTTAAAGCTACTTGGCTTATTTATAATAGTAAAGCTTTTTCCTTTTACGATTAGGCTAAGGAATAATTTAATTGATTCATCCAAACGCTACTAATATAGTAATTCTGACTGTAATTAGATTGCAATTTTTTTAAAAAATCATTTTTTATTTTTTAAATAGCTTATATTTTTTAAAAAAATTTCGAATGTATCTATATTTTGAATTTATCTGAAAAAATAAATATATTTATACCTCTGAAACTTTATTTTTTGAATATTTTTATTTTTGAATATATTTTTATATGAAATTCTAAGAAAAAACAAACATCAATAATCTGTAGCCCAATCGGATGGCGGAAGATCCCAAGATAAAGAGCAAATATTCTTTGTTAGAAAATGTCAGCATTGCACCACTAACTGGGTGGTGTTGTGGTCCTTAGTTATTCCGAATGAGTTTATTAATTCTACACTTCTTTTAATTTACAAATAATTAATTCCCTCCTTAACTTTCATCCTATTCTATATGAGGAAAGTTGTTTGTTTTTATGCTCCGTCTGTTTCAAAATAATAAGAATATTTTTTATTTTATAAATGTTAAAAAAAATTAAATTATTTAGTTAATGAATAAATTTTTTTTCTATAATTTATCTATTTTACTCTCAATTTATATTGAAGATCTATTGAATAATACAAAAATTAAAAATGAAAATAGTTATTGATTGAGTCAAAATAATTATAATTTAAAAAATATAAATAATTAAATATAATAATATTAATTATAAAATATTTAAATATAAATATAATAGTTAATTTATAATATAATTATAATCTAAATAAAATAATGATATTATATGTTAAAGTGGATAAAAAAAAAGTGTTTTTTTATATCATTTTAGATATGAGGAGAGTATTTATTTTTAATAATAAATTTATAACCACAAGTCACTCTAATTAATTCTCCCTCTCATGCAGTTAAACCTGATAATTAATTCCACTTTTTGACGATGGAGTCATTTTGTCTATTTTTCAGAATTTTATTCTTTTTTATTTAATAAAAATCATATTATTATGCATATAAGCAGAGTCGTCTCGGATATTTTAGGGACCCCGAGCATGAAAATATGATGTTTCTAAATTTTATTTGAATTCAAACCTAAAATGCCTTTAAAAAAAGAAAAGCAAGAGAACCTGCTTGATTGTTGGCTCCAGCAATTTGATGCCTTCAAATCAAAGGGGGGGCTTACTTCAAAAAAAAAAGCAAATTCACTAATCAAAGCTTTTCTTGCTTTATGTAGGCCCTTCAAATCAAATTGCTGATTCTATTTGAATTCAAACTGGCAGCCTCTTCAAATCAAAGCTTTTCTTGCTTTATGTAGGCCCTACTCAAGGGGGGCCTGAGCGGTTGCTCAGGTTGCTCTCCCATGAGCCGGGCCTGCATATAAGATTGAGAAAGTCTGCTTTTTTTTTTCCTATTACATAAAAAATTTTCTACATTAAATTTAAAGAATTTAAGGAAGATTTTCTTTTTATTGAAATCACAATTAAAACTCTAATTAATAACAAAAATAATAACAAAACTGTCAAAAAAGATTGAGAGGAGTTGAAATTTGTCGTCCTTAAGTCAAAACAAAAGTACACATAATGAATTAGAATCTCACACTTTAATTAAAAATAACTAAATAAGAGGAGAATAGTTGGACCATCCCATAATTTGGCCATCTGTCAGTACTCACCACATTATGTGTACAATTTTTTTTTCAAGTGTTATTCTCAACACCTTATTTAAATGATTGATAATATAATTTCTTAATGAATGATGTCGCATAATATTATATAGTATAATAATATTTATTATATTTGAAAAGATAATATAATTATAGAAATAATTAAAATATTTTTAATTTTAATTAAAATTTATATAAAATACTATTAAATTTATTTTTTAATAAATAATTAATTTTAATTCAAGGCATAAAAACTAAATATTAAAATTAATAAAATATATATCAAATTATTACCTAATAATCTAATTAAATTGAGAAAATTATAATAAAATCAATGCATCAAAAGAATAATAAATATAAAAATTATATTCTCAATTAATGAAAATATCGATATGAAATATTAATTTGAAAATAACCACATATGTTGAATTTATTGAGTTAGTTTATTTTGAAAATATTTTGTTTCATTTCAATTGGCTTGATTTATACCTTTAATAATATTCCACCAAATTATTCATTATACCTTGGATAAGATTTTGTCCCTTCGTCAATCTATCCAATTCAAATGATAGCTCATACTTCATTAATTTTGTTATGAGAATGTATTAATTTCAAGCTTTTATTACCCTAATGTAATCGAGTATTTATAAAATTTTTCACACTAATTAGTTACACAAAAAAAGTTTTATTAATTATCTATTCTATTTTTTTAATGTACTACTTACATCACTCTAATAATTCATATAGTAATTTCTACATAATATATGATAAATTTATCAAATACTCTCATTGTCAATTATCAAATATATACCTCTAAAAATTTAAAGCTTTACACTCTAAAAGCCAAAAATCCTCTGCAAATAGCATAATTGTTATCATGAAATATTTTCCTAAAGTTATTCCATTATTATCTTATATTGCTTTGACTACTAATATCATTCTGTAGGTCAAGTGCATCCCTACACAAGCACAATTTGTCAAATAAAACAAACAAGCCAATCACTAAAGTAATCATAAAACACAAATTATAATATAAAATAGGAGATATTTCAATCCATACGGTCCACTAAAATGAACCCAAAACACAATCCATAACATAAAGGCTTAATATACAAATTTACATTAGTACTTTTGGAGTATCTTATCACACAATTATTATACATGCAAAAATTAATATTAATAAGCACTTGGCTTGCTATTTCTCAGCTCACTAATGATTTTGTATTACACGCGTTATCTTAACTTTCATAAACCCACTTTTTCTTCTTAAGTTTTCTATTTAACCTTTCATTATTCTTTGATTTCCTGAACCTAATTTTCTTCTTTGTAAATTCTTTACCCATTCTCATCGAAACACTAATTTTTCTGTCCATTATTCTCTGATTTGTGGTAAAAGAAGATAAGACAGTGGTTAAAAGTTCTCAGGATTTATAGCATATTAAAGTTACCAAATGCTGTAAAGGGTTGCTATATTTTAAAGAAGGCTAGGAAGATGTTATAGAGCAGCATGGCCTTAATGTTGGGGATTTTGTGGTATTTGAACACAAAGGGGATATGATTTTCGATGCTTAAATGTTCGATTCAAGCTCCTGCAAGAAAGAGTTACAAATTTCTATTGATCTGGCTAAGAAGAAGATAAAGATTTACGCAGGATAAAGCCCGCTAGATATTGCTAAATCCGACTTGATTCTCCAAAAGTCGCCAAGAAAATTATGGCCAGTGAAGCTTTATAGCCAAGATACAAAATCTAGGGACCAAATGTATCGACATATATTGATGAACAAGGGCTGTGATGATTTTTATGCGGCCAAAAAATTCAAGGAAGGAAAGGTCTGCCTTTTATGAGCTTTTGTTTCACAGAGAAATAAGTTCTATTATTTTCTCAGGTGTTTTGGATTCCATATATTAGTACTCTTCACTCTTCACAAAATTTTCAGTCATTATTATTCTTTTAGTATCAAATAGTACCATTGAGAATTTCTGATTTTATTTTTAAAATTACGCGTGCCTTTTTCAAAGAAATTACAAAACAAAAAATGATGAAAAATTGTGCAACATATCAGAAGCTACAGCTATAAATAGAACTTCTTAAAACTTCGATTGGAAAAAATAGAAGAAGACGGTGAAGGGATGGGCCAGCCGCTGTCGTCACTGTAGGCACTTGAGAAGGTTCGTGCTTTTTCATTTTGGTTTCTCTGTGAAGTGAACGAGTTTTATTAGTTTTTAATGGAGTCACGTGCGTTTAAAACTGTGTTTCTCAAGCTCTCAATTCAGCTCAGCAAAAGGGCATATTAATTTCATCTTTAGCTTTGACAGGGTTGTAAAGGAATAATTATACGGTGAAATCGTTGTATTACAATAAGCCAATGTGGTTCTGATATGTGGTAATATTTTACACTTTTTATTAAATATCAATCTTTATATTGCCACATGTCAAAATCACATTGGCTTATTATAATACAACGGTTTTACCGTATAATTATTTGTTGTTAAAGGGACCCTCTAAAAGTAGAGGGTACTAATATGACTTTTTTTTGACAAATATAAATATTTATTTATGTATTAAGTTTTACATCCAATAGTTTCATTTAAATAGTTTATCATTAAATCCATACAATACATAATACGTAGTAGTTTTAAATATATTCATATTTATGAGAATCAACCAACTTATTGTTGCCCTAAATTACTACGATATATCCTCAAGTTAAAAATATTTTATGCTGTTAGAATGAAATATTTGTAAAACAAGTCAACATTTCATGATCTCGAAGAATAGCCAACTAAGCTTTTGTTTCCACATCAACTTTTAAACCCAAACCCGATAAAAATTTCCAAAACTCACATTCTGGTACAGGTGGTTTAGTTGACACCTCGTCTATTGTTTTAGCAATGCAACCAAACTCATCTTTTAAGACATCTAATGCACCATCCTTTGAGATATTTTTGGATTGCTTTATCCAAGAGACTTGAACTTAGATTGTGCTTGTGATGTAGTAGTATCTGGAGTTGGTGCTTTGACATAGGCAAACTCAATTTCACATTCAACAAAAGTTTTCAAAGTACACGAATTGCCAAATATCATTTTTTCAATATCATCAATGGAAATTGAGCTTCATTTATATATTTTTTTTCTTAATATTATGAGCAACTTTTTTTTTCTCATGTCTAATTGAACATCACTACTTTTTTAGTAGCTTTGTCTTTTATATATAGCTCACGTAACTTATTATAATTTCACACACATTTTTTCTTCAATTCAACAACTGCAGGAATGGCCTATAAAAAATAAAATAATAAATTATAATCAATAAATCAAATATTAATGAATATTTTTTTATCAGTAATAATAGAGATATATTAGAATAAAACCCCCACAATACATAAAAACTTCTGCCATGGAGAGGGAATCCATAGCAAGGGGAACAAGCACAACAAACTTTAAAAAAAAATAATTGAAGGTTAACAATCAGACATTTTAAACCTATCACAACATAAGAAGCCTTCCAAGAGAATCTTAGGCCAGATATAGAAGTAGAATGGCCAAACTGGAACCTCAAACACCTGAATAAGAATGGAGAGCTAAAAGGAGGATAATATTGTTTTAAACCAGGATTAGCTAGAAACCTGAAAGGAAGCCATGGATTGAAGACAAAGGTGGAACCCAGAGAGAGATAGAGGAGAAGACACGCCTTCCTTTTGACTGAATAGCCCTAAAAGGCAGCAACATGGATAAAACTAGTGCTCTTAGAAGGATAAGGACCCAATGCTTACTCTTGCTTACCGAAGAGAGAGGTAACGATGGTTGGAAAGCTTATAATCTAGAGAAACATACATCATACTTGTTGTGCACAAAAGGTGTCTTGAACCAGCACCTTAGAGAAGAAAACCAAAGCTTACAATACCTATTCTTCCGATTCCCATTCCAACGAGCTAGATAAAGATACCAGAAAAGCCTTCCTTCATAGAGAAGGGGGTACAAAAGCCACAAAATGGCTAAATTTAGAGCAAATATACACAAAAACATATAAAAAAACAGAAGAACTTAAGGGAAACTAAGTAAATCAGGTAGATCTAGACAGACCTAGATCTAAGGCCGGAGAACATATAAACAAAAACCTGAGAGAGGTAAAGAAGAGAGGCAGAAAAAGAAAGTGTATAATATTAATGAACATTACAATATATGTACAAACCATGTATATTACTTGAATTAGTTGTTCTCAAACCTCTTCTTTAGCTTCTAACTTTTCTATCTCTGAAATCAATGGAAAATGACTCAACCCAGTTTGGAATAGGAACGAGGTGCATTTTTGTCTCTCAAGTTGTAATGACAGTTTGGATTTTCCCTTAAACAAAATTTAGGGACAAATATACTAGAGTTTTGAAAAAAAAAATATTTTTGCCCCTCTATTAATGAAGTTTATTAATAGATTTTGTCTCCGTTAGTTGTATCGAATGAGGCATGGTAAAATTTAAGTAAATTGTTTTGTAAATGTAATATAGTTATTTATTTAAATAATTATTTATTTTAAAATAATTACATAAATTAAAAATATAAAAATTCAATGAATGAGAAATCCATATTCAGGGATTGCTAAGTTTTTGGAAATAAATTCACGACCTCTTCATCTCAATCTCCACCTCAATCTTACTTTTATTTGGAAAACAAAAACCTAATTCATCATTTTAGCATTTAATTTGTATTAAAAGTAGTATTTCAATGTTTAAAAAGAACTGAACTCAAAGTAAATGTAGGTTTCTTAGAGTCCTCAGTCATCCCCAGAGGCTTCCCCAAGAGGCCATTTAACTGTTCCAGATCCAATGGAACACCTTCTAGTCAAGAGCAGTTCCAACCATAAATGCAAATCTTTTTCAGCAGGTAGATCTCCATCAAACCCAAATCATGGTTTTGGGTCAAGAAAACGTGGAATAATTGTCTACATATTAAAAGTATGGGAAAGCACACAATTTATTTGGTTCAACATGACCAAATTTGACTGATCAAGAACATAGATATAGTAGCAATAGTAGTTCTCTTTCTCATTTCATACAAGCCATCGAATCAACAAGAGCCACTATCTGATTTCGTTATTTCTCGTTCTTCTTCTTCTAAACTCGCAATAGTCCCACCTTTTATTATTGGTTGGCGGAGAGCCACTGGAAAATATATTGAATATAAGAAATACCGCACTGCAAATCACATTCCAGTAAGAAAATTATTGAATTAACTTCGAGAGGTTGCCAAAAAGATGATATTAACGTGGTTTTGACATCAACAGATGTTGCGGTTGAGGGGTTTTGAATTTGCTTAGTTATTTTTTTTTTTGAATTTATGTTTATTTTTCTTCTATTTGATTTTAAATCTCATCCCAAAAGATAAAAATAAAATTAAACATCCCATTTGCAGAAGTTAAAAATTATTTAAAATTAACTTTATGAATTAAATTTATTAATAACGTAAATTAATTTTATTGAATTATATTATGTTAATTTTATTAATTAAATTTATATTATTAATTAAAATTTATTAATTGGCTAAAATTATTTAGTTAAATTTTTTAATTATTAAATTTATTTATAAAGGAAAAAAATTGACTAATTGATGAAGAGAAAATCAAGTAAAAAAATTTGTCTTCATATGTGTGGGCCTATTTCAATTCATCATTAAAATGAATTTTGTGAGGCCATCATGCCACCTCAAATGTAATTAACATAGACAAAATCTATTAGTGAACTTTGTTAATATAGGGACAAAAATATCAGTTTTTAAGAAACCTTGGTTTATTTGGCCCTAAATTTTATTTAAGGATAAATTTGTACCTTCATTATACTTCCGGAAAAAAAATGCATCTTTTTCCTTTGAAATATATCTTACAAATTCATAAATTGTGTTTTAATATTCTTTATGCGATTGTGGACTTATTCTTTATCTATTAACTTATGTGAATTTTTTTTAACTTCTTCACAATGCAATCTAATGCGTATATTGTAAAAGTCTCACCAACTTATTCCCAGTATCTAAGAATTTATCAACTTAAACATCATCAATTTATCAACTTAAACATCATCGACTGCATTTAATCATACACATATGCTTTGTTTGTTTGAAGTTTGTATCCTTTTAGGAATTTTATTAACTACATGCACTACAAAAAAATACGCTATCTGCAACGGACAGAATCCATCGCAGATCCATCACAAATTCGTCGCAAATCAAGTCTTGCGACCGATCTGCGACGAATACGATCCGTTAATAAAAAAAGACGTCACAATTTTCAATTTTGCGACAGGCCATCGCAGATTGCGACGGATTTGCAACCGCTCTCGCGCTTAAATTTTCACGGTAAAGGGCAACCGTCGCAGATTCTGTCGCAGATTCCGTCCCAGATTTTCATCGCAAATTCGTTGCAGATTCCGTCGCAGATTGCTGTCACAGATTCCGTCGCAGATTGTCGTTGCAGTATCCGTCGTAGATTCTGTCATAGATTTCAAATATCCATCGCAGATTCGTAGCAAATCCGTAGTAATTTAATATTGATTTTTATTGGAACTATTTGTATTATCAATTAATTTTATGAGAACTTTATAAATACATTTGGAACATTTAAACACAATCTAAAAAAACACTAATTATATTGATAAAAAATAATTCTTTTATTAATCTTCAATAGAATAAAATATTTTACAATTTAACTATACAAGTGTTAAGAACACTACTATAAACAATCTATCTTGAAAATAACAATATAGATCTTCAATTATCATTTTTCATTGAATCATGACTTGCATCATTATTATTAACATGCAAATAATATTAAAAAGAGTAAATGAAAAGAATAATATGATACACGTTAACAAAGTAATACTAACCGTGGTGTGTAGGCTTTTTCATTCAACTCGTGTAGCTGCTCAGGAATTTTGTATATACACAAGCTGTCTGTCGTCGGGTGCAGGTTTTTCAGCTCTCTTTGCATTGACTTTGCTAATTCATTCACATCAACTATTGTCTGAACCGCTGGCGCCGTTGCCTGCAACCAGAAGAAATAGAAATTTTATTTTATTAGAACATATCAATAATTTTGCTTATGCTTCTCATCACATACGAATATGATAAATAAAAAGTATATCGTGAACTGCTAAATCATATGGATACATAGTACGTTAATATCTACAATAAATATAAAATGGTACCTGATACAGTGTATTTTTTTATCATTTGCGAACAAAAAAAATAAATTAACCAAAAAATTGTTTATAATACCTCCATATAGGGGATGTTCCCATCTGGGGGAACTGTTTGGGTGCTACATGACAAGATACTCTATACGTCAGATAAAGAATTATACATAGTTTATTTTATAGCATTTAAACTTGTCTTTCAGTATAGAAATATATGAAAGTGATGATACCTGCAAATTACCAGCCCTAACAACATAAACTAGGTCTCCTATCCATGCGATTATCAACAAAAGAGAACACGGACGTGTAAAAGAAACGAAGTTCATTTGATGATATGAGACATGTAAAGGCATTGCCATGGGACAACCCTGAGTACTAATAGCTGCTTCAGTCCTTTCCCCCTCTCTCAAGGTGATAAAATTATTTTCTTAATTCCCAGGACAAAGTGACAGCCACCCCATTAACTCCGCAAGTTTTCAAACCAATCAAGGCACCAGCTATACCCTATTACTCTATCCCATCACATTGTTAAACTTTAGTCAAATTGTCAGCCAACAATATATTCATTTAGACTGTCCAGATTCACTAACGAACTACTCGCTTCAACAAAGGCATATCTCAAGAGCAAAAGTTTGGGAATCCTATAAAGTTGAGCACCTTGACTAAATAAGCCTTAATATGGATTATCCCTATGCTCACTTACTGCAAAAACTTCTAAAAAATTAAGCAAAAATTAAAACATGTTGAACCAAATATTTCATTTGTCTTAGATACATTCTGAATATTAGCTATTACTAATTATTACAGTTCCTGTTTATGAAACTAAAAAATAAAAGCACTTCAAGTCAACAATATGGATTTTTTTAATCCAAGCATGGTTATCAAGGTTGTCCAGTCCCTTCAACCATTAAACTTACTCTATCACAAAAGCACATTTCCTAAATATAAATGAATTTTTTCATCAAATGTTATCAAGTCTCATGAAACAGAATTGGTAGGGGTCAGAAATAGGAGAACCTAAGTCATGGTTAATAATAAAGCAGATAGAAGGACACAATGAAACTGATGTATACACAGTGTAGGGTTTGTCTTATAAACATTATACCAAAAGGGAATGAGAACAGGATCATTGTTGATAAGAATTAAGAGCCTAAAATATTAAATCATACGTTTTATAATTGAAGATGCATATACATAGTTAATCTACTTCACTAGTTCATATACACCACAAGAAGGATAGTATGAAAGCAATGCCATGGTATTTTGAAAAAGAAGTTGAAATGAATGCAGTTGAGATCTCTTGGGCTTAAAGATCGACACACCTATTAATTATCCATTAGTGAGCATGCTAATATGATATCAAGCTTCGAGTGATATACACTTTTTATTAATAAAATAAGAATCAATTTTGCTCCCAAATTCAGCACAACTAAGCTTAACCAAAATATGCTACATATTGCACGCACAAAAGACAACTTCTCGTAATTAAAGAGAAGAAATGCCAAGGGTCAAAATTGCAATTGTCACAAAAAGGTTAATCAAAGTTCCAAACCGAACTCAGTATCCAAGTTTATGTATAGATCTGTGTCAAGTGCAATGCAATAATTCCGCTATATATCAGTATTACCCTCAATTTTCTGATCAAAATTATAACCATGGATACTAACAATTTGTTGTGACTTGTATTTTTATTTTTTGAGACTTCGTGGACGTAATGACTTCCCCTCAACCACTAATATCAAATGAATTTTGAAAAAATGAAAGCTAAAAACAATTTCATTATAAACGCTGCATTGTTGAGCCAGCTAACAGTTATTTTTACCAGTCACTCTAAGTAAGCATATAAGTTGATACGATACATTTATTCAGTACAATATCAACAAAACAAAAACTCAAAAGGATAATATATGCTTATCAGCATTCAATTAATAATAAAATGCAATACTAACAAAAAGAAGGGATTAGCAGTGAAACAGAAGTGCTTACTCGATCTTTAGGCCGCCATTTGGATACAAGACCACTGTCAGATGGACCAGTAGGCACAGAAGCTTCAAATGGGTCATGGCGAAGCTCACAGAGCACAACAGTTTGAGGCAAATAGGCCATGCTAGTAGTGGTAATAGCAGCATTGCCATAACTACTGCTAGCAGTCTCCGAATCTCTCCTCTGAGGCGAATCTCCAGTGTCCTCGCCATGAGAGGAAGAAGCATAGTCGTCGTAGTGATTGGAAACCACAGCAATAGAAGATTGCGAAAACCAAGACGCCATCAAATCCCCCAATGCCATCCAAATCCCCAAAACCCCACAAAAAAATGTAAAAAAATAAAAAATAATATACAAAGAACAATCAAAGCAAAGCAATCAACGTTGCCCTAATCGAGAAACCATAGGAAATGAAAAATGGAGATGTAAAGTGTAAACCCTAAGTTTGGAAATGAAGTGTGATGCGTATATGGATCAAGAGGAAAGAGATAATAAATTGGGGAAAGATAGAGGCCCCGATATTCCAAAGACTAATCAACAAAACCGCCGGATCAGCGGCTCATGGAGATTCGCCAGATAAAGGAGAGAGAATCCAGCTCGGAAGGTAAGAGAAAACCTTAGGAAAAACCCCAACTTTTGGTGAGGATGATATGGAGAAGGAGAAGATAAAACAAAATACTAATATAATTATCTTTTAGTCAAAGATAAAGTTTTATATAAATAGAATATTCTAAATTAAATACATCATAATTCCAAAATGTACGATAATACAAATACAAAACAACACTACAAACATAATATCACACAATATCGTTTGTGTAACTGGCTCACATATGAGCAACTATGAAATTCTTAATCAATTCTTCTCTCATAGTTTCTTCATTATTATCCTTAATATTATGATGTTCATCTTATTCATTTTTATTTTCTAAGAGTTCAGCATCAATTTCAGCAAGTAGCTCATCATTTGAATTTACGGTCTTTAAGTAATTATGAAAAATACAATATACAAGTAGCTCATCATTTGAATCCCTAATCAATTCTCCTCTCAGGTTCTACTAGTAATGTGTTTCACTCGATTTGTCGTGTGCAACGTGATGCAGTGGAAGCCATATTCAAGTTGAGAGAATTTGAATACAGAGAGAAGTTAGAGAGAGTAGAGAAATTTAGCAAATGAATGAAGATGTTGAAAGTCAAGCTAGTCACTCTTTTATATAGGGATTAGCTCCAAACTTCAAACAAATATCATGGGATAGTTACAACTTCGATTTGCGAATCGTTTAGAGCAGCATATTTGTAATCACACCTTCTATATAGTTAGAATAATGAAAAGTGACAGACATTATAGACAGTTACAGAAGTTGACTACAAAAATAGCAAAAATTCAATGAAATCTTGATCAATAAGCCCCAATTAAATAAGTACCTTCCACTTTGGCTATAATATTGTAAATAATCAATTTTAGTCCTGACAAACTGAATTTTAATCAATGGTTCACTTCCATCATGTTGGCCTCGAAAATCAAGACCGACATAATGGGGGCAGCTATGAACCCTTAAATTTTTTATTATAATATTAAATTTTAGTCTATTATGGTAACAATTCAACTTGAATCACTCAAAATAGATATTGGACGAAAAAGAATAGGCCTTGAAAAAATTATTGCACAGGAACATACCTGTTACAACAGCACAATGGGCTCGTTAAGGGTGCTACTGTGTGTAAGCCTCCGGCAGCCAGTTGTACTACATGGTAGCCAAAAACTACCGCGAGAGGTCGATTTCCCACCACAGTGCCCTAATCTAACTTTTTTTTATTTTTTTTTGTTATACCTCTAAAATTTCTATAAATATGTCTCCAAACTTCACTTTTTATCATCTCATTTAACCAAGCAAACCTCATTGCTAGTTGTATTAATTTTTTCCTTTTCTCTTCTTCTTTAAATAAAAATATTCAATCTCTCTTAGTACAAATTGCCTAAAATTTGTTTCCTTAGCGAATGTGAGTGCTAGTCAGCTTAAGATTGTGTTTCTTTTAAACCATCTCGAGCCAGTAGCTTCTTCAGCAACCAAAACTCTAAATGAAAATAAAACTCTGGTCTGGACACACACTTAAGCTACCGGCACCAAGATAATCAAGGAAGATTTGAACCCTAAAACTTTGACTTTCTTTTCTCTTGAAAATTTATTTTTGAAATGATTAATTTCAAAACACCGTCCTTTGGGTTTTTGAATTGGATTTAAATAATTTGGACCCAAGACTTTAAAAAATCCAAAACTGGATCACATCTTAGACTTTAGATTTAAATATTAAACATAAAATTGACTTAGACTTAGGTTAAATATTAACATTATTTTGTTTTAAGTTCAAATATTAAACTATAAATTGGATCAGATCTTAGACTTTAAGTTCAAATATTAAACTTAAAAAATTGACTTAGACTTAAGTTTAAACATGAAATCTAATTTTTTTTAAAGTCTAAACATTAAACGTAAAATTGGATCAAATCTTTGAATTTAGGTTTGAAATTGATTTAGACTTAGATGTAAATATTAAATCTATTTTTGTTTTTAAGTTTAAAAATTAAACTTAAAATTGGATCAAATCTTAGATTTTAGGTTTAAATATTAAACTCAAAATTGATTTAGACTTAGGTTTAAATATTAAACCTAAGATTGAACCTAGACTTAAAAAGACCTAGTTTAGCTTAGACAATTTTTGAACTCAAAATCAACCATTGCAAAATGATTAAAACTGTATGGGCTTTGATTCTCATTCAATCGAGATATGCAGACTTACTTTGAATTTCACTTCAAGTATCAAGTCTACTTTTTATTTAAAAAACTTCCTTTACAATTACTTTATTCATGAACTTTATTTTACTTACTTATTTTGGGAAACGTGTACTAAACCGAGAATTCATGAGGCTAGAGTTGAGATTCCTTAATTTTTAATTTTTGAGATATACTTTAATTTTATACTTTATCTTTGGGTGTATGGATAAATGTATGAATATAATTTTCATAATCATATTTTACATTTTATAAAATTCATTTTATAAGTTTTTATTTAGCTTAAGGCCAAATTTTTTTTACTTATGACAAGCCTAAACCTAGCCCTCAAATCCATCCTTTAGTTTGAGGAGAATGATTTTATCCTTAGAATAATATTAGAATTAACTTTAGGATTTTTTTTAAATTTTTCCTTCTTTCTATTAAAAATAAATTTAATTAGTGACTCTTTAAAACCATTTTACTTGAACCAGGCGTAGCGTACGACAATAGAGTGACCTCGACACTTTCTTGTGAAACTTAGCCTAATTTTTTTTAGTATTTTAGCTACCATCCTTTGGCGGGTTGAGCAAGGTGCTTGGGTTGGGACCTCGTAGGTTTGTATATCTTACATCATGCTTATAAAAAGTCTACATTATAATTACCCTCGGACATTTTTAATGGATTTTGTCTAGTTAAAACATCTTTAATTATTCTTGAATAAGATATTGTTCCTCCCACTGTAATACCCTAGATGAAATAAAAATCTAGTAGCTTAAATATTGTACAAATTAATAAATAAAGTGAGAAAAAAATCTTAATTGAAATTAAATTTTAATATGCCAAAGTAATATAAACAAAAATTTTAAAGTATTTAAATTGAAAACTCTACAACTTATAATAACTGTAAATCAAATCAACTAACTGTAAGTTATTAAATAACTAATTATATTTGTATATAAACTATTAAAGAAATAAAACGACCTATTAGAATGATAAAGGGATCACTCATATGCAAAGAAGTGAAATTTATATGTTACTAAACTAATGGATATGAAAATTTTAAAACACTTTAGCTACATTAACTCATATGTATAAAAACTTTAGCGTATTATACTCAAAATGCATTATAACTTAATTAATAATACCTTAACATAATAATATATATTAAAACCATATAAAATAAATTAAAATTAAAAATTTGAAGTAAAAGTAATTTAAAAAAAATAATTACAATTATAGATAACAATTTAAGGTGTGAAAAGATTAAAAGGGTAGTCAACAAAGAAATATGTAACACTTGAGGGGCAAAATGGATATTTTATCCACTTAATTCTTAGCCATTTTTCTATCAAATGAAGTGGGTGACTCACCTAGTTTGAATAGAAAGTGGGTTTGGTCAAATGATGATTAAAAGATGACAAAGAAAAAAAAATTAATCTTATCTTCTTTCTCCTTACTATCAAAATGTCTCTACTCTATCATGAATTTTTCTCTATTTTCAGCAGACAAAAATCATTCTTAGGTTGGGTTCTTATATCTAGAAGTGAACCAAAGTGAAAAATTAAACTAACAAAGTGAAATAAAGGCAAAGAAAGTAAAGGAACTCCTAAAGGTAAGAAATCTAAAAATTTCAAACCTTAATATTTTATTTTGTTTTTCTAATTTTAAATCTATTATTTATTGAACCTGAGCTAAAACTTATTATTTATACATATTAATTAAGTATTTAGGATGTTGAAAATTCATTTATATTGAAAGAAATTGAAAGGAATGAAGTTAGAAACCCTAATACTCAAATCTGTCCAAATATTACAGCTTGAACTTTTAATAATTTAGCTACTGTATTTTATTTATTTCAATAAGAAAACAAGCTTTAAAATTCATAAAAATTTATATAAAGTTGTATTTGAATTTTGAGAAGACTTTGGTAAAAGAAAAAGTCAAAATGATGAGGGAAAATGAGTGAGTAAGTAAGTAAATATAAGTTGCTCATTTTAATAGTTTGAATGAATATCATTGAACTTTCACTACTGTGTTTGAATTATTTACCTATATAAATGAACTATATAATTTGTGAAAATTTATAGAGAGGTCATATATGATGTTGAAAATATGTTGAAAAAATTTCAGGGTAAATGAATTTGAAGAAATTAGTATCCAATTAAATGAATACAAACTACTCAAATGCTGAAATTTAAATATTTTGTTGATTTGTGACTGAATTGAATATAACAAAATATATTTAATTTGATTATAAATATAAGTATATAATATATGAAAATAAATTTTAATATATGTATTTAATGTTTTCAAAAGTATAAATATTAATTTAACGAATAATTAAATCAAATAACTTAAAGAAGTCAATGTATATTGTCGATGTATATTTTTATAGGCATATGACACATATTTGAACTTACTCTATTGTATAGTCCTATTATAATATAATTTTGTGATATTTAAATTCATAATTACAAAATAAATTTTAGAGCATATTAAGATATTAAAACAGGGTATATGTGCCTAATAAACAATTAAGATAAAAATAACAAATAATAAATTAAAAATAAACCTAAATGTGCAATTTATGTATTGATGTGAATGTAGGTCAGGTATTGCCATCATACCAACCAATTATTTTCAATAACTTAGAGGAATCAAATTTGCATATTCAAGGTGAGTTATAGTGTTCACCTTTTTTCTTTGTCACTTTAGAATTCTTTGAAGAAATTTGAACCGCTATTAATACTTGAGCCATTTAATACCATTCGTTGCTTGTGTTCTTGTAATTATGAATTGTGAAACTCAATATGACCTCTAGGCCTATGTGATCATACCAAGCCATTTAAATAACTAATATGACATAATCCCAATTTGATGGGGGCTATACCATCAGGCTATATGCACATAGAAATTTATAATTTGTAGGGTAGAAACTACCTTTATGTGAATGTGATGTGTGATAACACCGGAATAACAATATATTTTTTTCAGTGTTATTGCAATGTGTTATCTATCATATTATGTGATTTGCTTTTGTATTATTTTTCCAATTATTGTGAGTCTTTCATGTGGATTAAATTTTATTGTTATACCTTTATTGTGCAGATACCTTATGTATTTATTATTTTTGAGCCTTGGATTATTTTATTATACATCCTACCCTTGTGACACTATAATTTTACTGAGTTGACAACTCATCCCATTGTCTGTGGTTTCAGTTAGAGGTGACTCAAGACCATCAACTTCTTAATTTCTTCTTCCAACAAGAAGTTTAAGAAATATGTAATTAGCAAATACTATCATATGTAAATAAATAATTATATCTGTGATATACTCTAGTTGCTCCGTAGTACTATTGTGAATGGTTTGGTAAATTATGAAAGTAAATCATAAGTTATGAGTAAATAATAAAGTTTTAAAATAAGGTTTTAATTTATTAGTGTAATTAAATAATTTGTATGAATTTATAAATTAGTTAGATTCTACGTGATGCCTGGTGGCCTTAAGCCTACTTGAACCCTAGAACAGTCACACTTATAAAAATAGAGTGTGACAGAGGTGGTATCAGAGCCTAGATTTATAATAACATATAGGTTAAAGGTTTGTAAGCGTAAATGTGTAAGAATACTACGAAGCTTAGGATTATTTTGTCATGTCATATTTTTGTTGTTATCTAGATCCGTGTTAATTTGTGCGCTAACTGAATAATTCTTTTCTCTCTTATAGTTTAGATATGAAAACCAGAAGAAGACCTAGGGTAATTTAGATCTGAGGGAGTTGTTCCTTTTGAGAAATCTGTGCAAAGAGTTGAGAATGTAAGAACTCCCCCAGAACCACCGGTAGCTAAAAACAGAATAGCTGGAGTGATGGAAAGCCTTGAATAATTACAAAAAAAATTATGAGTTGATGACAAAAATGATAATACAACAAAGACAATAACAACAACAACAATAGGCTCCTATCCTTGAAGTCCAAGTTCCTCCACCTCCACCACTACGAATGGAATCTGATGAAGAAAGAAAATTATTAGTGGATTTCTGAAACTTAGTCCTCCAATCTATATATAAAAAAACAAATACAGACTTTTTAGAGAAAATGAAATCAAAGACTCAAATACTTTGTTGTCCAGACAAGAAAGAAATTGAATTTGCAGGGTACCAGATGAGAGGTGATGCGAAGGAATAGTACAAGAGAGTT